>CM076854.1:8863807-10152515 GCA_039519185.1 Astragalus membranaceus | reverse complement strand
AACTATTCATACGGTATTTGGTATTTTTGGCTGATTTTGGCTGGATTTTTTGGCTGAATAGCATTATTGAATTATTAAGTATTTAGTGCCAAGTGTTAAAACACATTCTACTCAAGTTATCTTTCCAAATTTTCAGTGAGTCGGTTATAATTTTATATAAGAAAAATAAGGTTATGATATTGAAATTGTTGAACAGTTTAGTCCAAATGTTATACCATACCCAGCTACAAAGTAAAACTTATTAGATTGGTTTTTAAGAAGGCCTTCACTTCTTGTAATAGCTTTTCATTTTGTGCATATATTAGATTATGCCTTAATATTCATTTATAACCTATAAATAACCCATATGTTTATCCGCAGGTACCTACCCGACCCCGCCTCGAGGTTGACGGACAAAACCTGCTTTGACCGGGGATGGGCTGGGGTTCGGAAATGTCGATACCGCCCCGAACCCGCTCGATAAAACATTAATTATTTTATTCTATTTTATGCATATATACTCATTCATTTTGTTTCATAAATTTTATTTATTTTTAATTTTGATCTATTTTCAATAGAAAAGTCTATTTTAATACTTTTAACTTTACTTTTATCATTGTATAATAATTATAATTTTATTCTATTAATTATCAAAAATATAATTTTTTATTTTTCTTATAAATTTGTGACTGAAACGAGTACCCGCGGGGAACGCGTCCCCGTTTAGGATGGGATGGTGGATGCAAAACCCGATCCCGATAGAGATAGAGGCGGGGACAGGGGATGCAAAATCCACCCCCGCACCGCCCCGTTGCCATGCCTATAGGTTATTGTAAACCTTGCACTTTGAAGAGAATAATACATAGGCTCTCACCTTGAACCAATTTTGGTTTATCTCATAAGAGAATAAGAGATCCATCAAATGTTGTCAAAAAAAGAGATCCATCAAATAATTAAATAGTGGGTACCGTACGTACAAATAAAACTCAGTGTACAGGGGTTTGTCACAGCTCTTAGTGTGTGTGTCTATATATATATATATATATATATATATATATATATATATATATATATATATATATATTTGTGTGTGTGTGTGTTAAGACGGAGCATATGCTAGATGCTGTCACAAACAAGTCTGTTCAAATTGGAATCGTTCTGTTTATGCATGACTGAACTGCTGCAGGTCACGCTTTGCCGCTTACTAGATCAAAGCACACTTATAGTATTATATAGTTTATGAAAATTGCAGGAGGAAGATGCATTTTACTATATAATAATATTCTATCCGTAATTAAGAAAATGTCTTGCGTTCTTAAATTGCATGTCACCAAACCCCAGATATTCCATTCTTCTTTCCTGCTTTATGTTTTTTATTTCTCTGTTGTTCCGCACTCGCGCGTTATTATTGTTGGGTCTTAAATCATTAACCTGGGAGGTGCAAATAGCACACAGCCAGCCCACTGCTTCACAAAAAACACTTGATCGAGGCCCTGTTATGTTATTGTGCGGCACCCGAACCCGCAAGAACCAGGTAAACATGCGGGTTAAACTAACCCGCTTCACAACCCGTGTCAATTGAACAAAACCAGAAAACCCTAGTCACTTTACACGATTCTTTCTCTCTCTTTCTTTTCGTTTCCTTCGTTCTTTTCTTCTCACTCTCAACTTTGTTGAAGCTCTGCTAGGGTTGCTGTTTCTCGTTGATTTCCAGAAACTGAAGCTTGAAATCTCACCAATGGAGCTTTGAAAGTCACCACGAATAGGTATTGAACAAAAACCCCTTGTTTTGTTCTTCGAATTTCTCTATTTTGAAAACCTACGAATGTGAATCTGATTTACTGTATAGAATTGCATGCGAATTTAAGTTCCTGAGTGTGTTGATTGAAGATTCTACGAACTCAATCGAAGGTATAGAATACTGAATCACCACCTTCTAATTTGTATTTGTGTATATTCCTTGTTGCATGTGCTGAACCTTGTTGAAATACACTAGATGAAAGTAACAAATGCTTGTAAAGGTAATGAATCACTACTCTGATTCTCAATTTGATTTACCCCTTTTGTTAGACCGTAACTGTTTCTGCTTCTATTTTTGCATGTGTGATGAGTGATTCCCTTGTGAATACACACCAAACTGATTGTGAATATTCTCTCAAGATCACAGAGGTATATTTCGCACTCTCTCCCTTATCTTTTCTTTATGCCTTTGTTTCAGTCACAGAAACAACTCACTAACTCTTTCTTTTTCTCTTATCTGAGAGATCTTCAACCACTTGTTGAAGAAATGCAGAACCCGAAAAAACAAAGAAGGACTTGGAGCAAATGTAAAGCACAAAGCACAAAAGGAATGATGATTAAAACTGTAAAGAAATTTTATTGTATTCACTGTACTTTATTACAAGTCTATCTAGGTATATATATATATATACAATGTAATGGACTGTTAGAATTTAGTTTTTTTGTTGTAACAAACTTAGTAACAGAAACTGGACTATATAACAGATTTTAGTAACAGCATTGTTAGTTAGAAACTAGCTGTTGAACTTAAAACTGTTCAGGGTGTTTGAATTATAAAAATCAACACCCTTCCTTAATGATAACACCCTGAGTCTTAGGTTAAGACATTAGGAGAGACTAAACTAAAATTGGTCAGGACAAGCCCCTGACAATTAGCCTTAGAATCAAAGATATCCAAAACAAGCATCTGGATAATAGCTGTTCAAGTTGATTTCTTAGCTTAGAAAGCAACTAAACCTAATGTAACACCCCAGAAATTCTAACATGTAGAATCACCGAAATGCACGTCATGGCATACATCAGAGTAATTTCCTGTTATCGAAATATTGAACATAACTAAAACTTTTGATAGTAAATACCAAATGGTTCGATGAACCCCATAAACTGACATGAAAGTAATTAAGTCTCACGACTCAAAACTTATACAACCCTGATGTTCAATATTCAAAACGGGAACCGCGGAAACGATTTTACAACTAATACAAAGATAGTTATACAACCGAAACTAAAAAAGCGACAAAAGGGCAAAAGCCTAAACATAGGAATAAATGTCCAAATAACTCCAAGAGTCAAATCAGCTAGCCATGGATGTTCGCCTTAGCTTTCCCCTGCTTCTCTGTAAAAACCACAATATAAGAAGGGTGAGATAAACATTATCTCAGTGAGTGCTATCGAGACCCCTTACTAACTCTAGCGGTTCATTATGCTTTACTTTATACTCATGGCCCTCATAAGCGACACATGAAGTATATCTTATAACGTGTAGCCCTGATAAGCAACTACTTGTTACATTAATTATTTCTTGGTGTAGCCCTCATAAGCGACATACACATCATATTTTCATGAACTTAGCACAACACCTCGAAGTCCGCCTTAGCTAAGGTTGGGACGTCTCGGTGAACCCATCCCACTAATCCAAGTGAGCAACATGAGAGCCTAGGTTCTGGGGCTCATGACTTCCCCTTCCCTAGTATGCTAATAAACTGGAGGATCGTCATCCTCGATATACTCAAAGTATACCATCTACCTTTCCCCAAGGGAAAGTAACTTGAATTGTTTTTACATGGATTGAGAGTTTATTTATCTATATAGACTTACAATCAGTGACTTAAGATGACATGAAGGGACTCAAGGTCTGTTATCTTAACATGATTTGTATACACTCGCGTTCACTATAGTTCGGTTTTTCCAACATTCTTAACTTCCAAAACAGGGAATTTTATAGTTTGAATTACACCTCTGAATAGTCCTTTCAATAAGCTTTAAAACGCAACTGAAAACACCTCGATCGGATTCCCGGATCATAAGTTATCGCGAAAACAAAAGCAGTAGAGTTTGCTAAAAATTTACATTGCGTCGTAACGCGAACAGGTTCCGTCGCGAGGCGACGGCCACGGGTCGCGACGCGACCATTGGTAGAAGTGTTAAAAATGGCTTTTCAAAAATTCTGTTTTGTTCCGTTTCGCTTTCAATCCGGTGCCGAGACATTATGACTTCCGTGACTTAAAAACAGACATTTCAACCAGCAATCCAATCCAATTGTTCAGGCAAATCAACCACACATAAACATCATCATGAATCATCAAACAATCAATCAATCCTAATCACATAAGTTATCGTTAAAGCATAATTTCGTGAAAACGGCTTTAACTCGATTATTTTTAAAACGAAACGCGAGACATAATCATTCAGAGACATAAAACTCAGTAACACAACACATATAATCATATCATCAATCAAAAGTTTAATCAATTCGATCGGTTTGTAAAATGACGGATTTTTTTAAGAAAACGTTTTTTTTTTTGTGACAATTTTGTAAAAGTGGAATTCAGTATTTCTCGGTTCGTAAAAAGTGTTTTCAATTGGTTTCAAAACATCCCTAAGCGAGTATAGAACTCACCAATTGCGATGATAATCGCACAACCAACGGATCAACGGGTCGACACGGTCGAAGTAACCTCACGAACGGTCCCCGTACTCGAACTCTTCACCATTATGAATCTCTCGTTTTCACGAACATCGAATCGATCCCGAATCGATCCCCAAACATGACCAGCTACAGAAGCTTCCCCCAAATGCATTCCAATTCAATGGTGAAATCCTCTTTTTACTCCGATCAAACTCCAATCCCTAGAACACACCAACGACTTTTAATTCGGTTTAACAGCATCTGGACGCTATTTCGTAATAGGCATAACTCCTTTAATTATTTACCAAAACTATCCAAACCAGTGCCTAGCATGAAGGAAATGTTGTCTAGTTTCTAACGGTATAGACTTCAAACCGATTCAACAATTATACAGGGAGTTGTGACCAAAACGGTGTGAGTGGTTAGGTTCTGCCACAGATCCAAAACTGTAACTTGTTGATACGATTTCTCCTTCCATACTCCATGAAATCAGTTCATTCTTGTGCCTAATTCGAAGCATTTCTTGTCTAGTTTCTGAATCATCAAGAATCACGTTCATCTGGGCCGTGTACAGAGAGATATAGGAAATACACCGAAAATGGTTCAAACGGGTTTTAAGCAGAACCTTCCTTGAGTTGGTATCTTCAATCCCAACCATCAAGGACCACGAATTTTAGCTCCAATCCGAATCCCCAGCTCTTCACAATTCGAACCGAGTAACTGAATCACTTCAAACTTGTTCTCACTAAAACAATTTTGGTGTTCAATCCTTCTAATACTTCTCTAAGTCACTATTAGAAAAATTAATTTTAGAGACCAATTTTTAGAGATGGATAAGTATCCCCCACTATTAGTGAGGGATTTAGTGACGAAAAAAGGTAGCCAGCACTAACTTACGTTTGTGACGGAAATAGAGACCAAAAATATCCCTCTCTAATAATTCCGTAGCTAAATTCGTCGCAAAACATTCAAAAGACGTTTAGAGAGGGATTTTGAGAAGAAAAATAATCCCTCACTAATAGCGAGGAATAACAAATCTGTCTCTAACCAAAAATTTGCTTTGCACACAGCGAGCGCCCTTTTGTTTTCATTTCCCTCCATTAATTCGTTTAGAGAGGGATTTTGAGAGGGAAAGGAATCCCTCACTAATAGCGGGGAATAAAAAATCCGTCTCTAACCAAAAATTCACTTACCCAAACAGCGCACTCGTTTTCACTTTCCTCACTTGTTTTTTTGTTTGACCGAACCATCGTTCTCTCGTTCTCTAGTGTGAAATCCGTCTCTCAAACCCTTCTCCCGTTCTCTCAACCATCGTTCATCATCAACACCCTTCTCTGTAACCTCAACCATCGTTCTCTCCAAACCGTTCTTCACTCTTTGTAACCGCCATCATCAACACCATCATCAACGCTCAAAACCCATTGTTCTTCTTCACGCTCAAAACCCTTCTTCACGCTCAAAACCACCATCATCATCAACGCTTCTTCACTCTGTGTAACCGCCATCATCAACACCATCATCAACGCTTCTTCACTGAATTTTTGGTGTTGCAATTTCTGGTCTTCACCATCATCAACGCTTCTTCACTTCCACTACAAGAATAATGGGATTTTTCGGCCAGGACTTTCCGGCGGATTTGAGGAATTTCCGGCGGATTTTAGGACTTACCGGCGGGTTTTATCCGCCGCAAACTTTTCCGGCGGACTTTGGGGTATTTGCGGCGGATTTTTTGGCATTTGCGGCGGATTTTAAAAAATAAAAAACAAAAATTTCAAAAAAAAAAAAATTTCAAATTTTTTTTTTTTAAAATCCGCCGCAAATGCAAAAAAACTGCCGCAAAAGACAAAAAAAAATTTTCGCAAAAGCCAAATTTTTTTTTTTAAAAAAAATCCGCCGCAAATGCCAAAAATCCTCCTCAAAAGCCAAAAAAAAAATTTTTTTTTTTAAAAAATCCGCCGCAAAAGCCAAAAAAATTCAAAAAATCCGCCGGAAATTTCAAAATTCCGTCGGAAAATTCGGAGGGAAAAAATCCGCCTATATATAAAAATTTCTCCTACACTCCTCTCATTCTCTCATTTCACTCTTTATTTCATTCTCATTCTCTTCTATATTTCTCTACATATCTCTCTTCTATATTTCTTATACTCTCATCTCCATAAATTTCTCTACATATCTCTCATCTCCATAAATTTCTCTACATATCTCTCATCTCCATAAATTTCTCTACATATCTCTCTTCTATATTTCTCCTTTTTTCTTCATTCTTTTTCATTCACTCCTTAATTCTTATTTCTTCTTACTTCTTTATTCACATTCTCTCCTATATCATTCTCTTCTAATATTCTCTTTCATTCTTTTTTTTTTAGATAAACATTCTCTTTCATTCTTATTCCTTCCTACTTCTACATACTCATTCATTTATTTATTTTCATTCTTTTCTATATCATTTTTTCTCATATTCTACTTCATTTTCATTTTTTCTTACTTTTTATTAAAATACAAATTAAACATTAAAATTCGAAAAAATTGAAAAAAAAAATTCAAAAATTCAAATTTTTTACCGCCAGATTTTTTTTAATTTTTTTTTTTTGCAGCGGTTTTTTTTTGCAGCGGATTTTAGGCATTTCTGGCGGTTTTTTAAAAAAATTTTTTTGCTTTTGCGGCGGATATTTGGCATTTGCGGCGGATTTTAAAAAAAAAAAATTTTTTAAAATCCGCCGCAAATGCCAAAAAATCCGCCGGAAAATGCTTTTCCGGCGGATTTTCCGCCGGAAAGCGTTTGCTGCGAGCTGGCTACCGGCGGCAAAAATCCGCCGCAAAGTCCAATTTTGCGGCGGAAATATTTCTTTTCCGGCGGATTTTGCCCGCCGCAAAATCCGTTTTTTCTTGTAGTGTTCAAAACCCTAACATTTTTGGTGTTGCAATTTCTGGTCTTCTCCTCTTCTCTCTGCGGGTCGCTCACTCTCTCTGTAAGTTCTTCATCCTCTCCCTTTTCCCCCTCTGTAATTTTGAACAATATTCTGCCAACAACTTCAAGCTTATTGCACATATTAAGATAATTTCTTAGAAAACCTATGTTAACTCTTGTATTATTGTTAGCTCTTGTATTATTGTTAACTCTTGTTCCTTATTTTGTTAACTCTTGTTAACTCTCTGCTGATATCATTGTAAACACTTCTGGAATTTTATTAACTCTTGTATTATTGTTAACTCTTGTTCCTTATTTTGTTTTCTCAAATTTGGTATCAGCATTGGATAAATATAATGCTTGAAAAAGTGAATGACCCTATGGGTGTGCTTAGTGATTGTTACAAAACTAGTTCTACATTAAGCTTGATGTAGATTTTACTTCATCAAAAAATATAATAGGACAATATGTTTGACATTTAGGCTGATACTTCATGTAGCTTTCAGAACCTATTTCAAAAACAACCATTTTTATTATTTTTTTGAAATCATTATGTTAATAAATTGCTGTTAACAATTTTTGAATTAGCAGGTTCACCTTCAAAACTAGTTCTAGAGGATATCTTTTCCAAAACAAACAAGGAATGCCTAAGGATGACTCTGACTTAATTTGTTTGAATTAGCAGGTTCACCTTCAAATTGCAGAAGCACTTTTCTTTTGTTGTGGCAGCAACCTATGACCTTGGATATCACTACACAGTAGCAGAATCTGATTGTATGGAGCTATTCGACTAGTAAAAATTGTTAAACAGAACAATCTTACCTTTGTGAAAAGAAGATATATTGTGTTTCCCTCTCTTCATAGCCAAGGTAACACTTTTTTGCATTGAAGTACTCATTGATGACTTTCCTTTCTTTTCATTGTTTCTTCATATAGTTTTAAAGACTAATAGTTGCTTGTGTAAATAATATATTAGCAATGGAAGTACCCGAATAATAAACTGAGTAATGTTTGATCAACTGTTGCTGACGTGGCTGCCATTTCTTGGCAATGTGATTTGTTCCTTTTTGTTCCTGCGTGCTGACAATGGTTGACCGGAAATAAACTGAGTAATGTTTGATTATTTGTGCACTACAAGAAAAACAGGATTTTCCGGCGGGAAAAATCCGCTGGAAAAGCCATATTTCCGCCGCAAAACTGGACTTTGCGGCGGATTTTTGCCGCCGGTAGCCAGCTCGCAACAAACACTTTTCGGCGGAAAATCCGCCGGAAATTCGAAAAGCATTTTGCGGCGGATTCTTTTTAAAAAAAAAAATTTGGAATTTTCCGGCGGATTTTAAAGGCATTTGCGGCGGATTTTAAAATTTTTTTTTTTTCTAAATTTTTTTCTTTTTTTTTCGAATTTTTTTTTTAAAAAAAAATCCGCCGCAAATGTCAAAAATCCGCCGCAAAAGCCAAAAAAGAATTTTAAAAAAACGCCGAAAATGCCTAAAATCCGTCGCAAAATCCAAAAAAAATTTTTAAAAAAACTGGCGGTAAAAAATTTGAATTTTTGATTTTTTTTTTTCAATTTTTTCGAATTTTAATGTTTAGTTTGTATTTTAATAAAAAGTAAGAAAAAATGAAAATGAAGTAGAATATGAGAAAAAATGATATAGAAAAGAATGAAAATAAATAAATGAATGAGTATGTAGAAGTAGGAAGGAATAAGAATGAAAGAGAATGCTTATCTAAAAAAAAAGAAAGAATGAAAGAGAATATTAGAAGAGAATGATATAGGAGAGAATGTGAATAAAGAAGTAAGAAGAAATAAGAATTAAGGAGTGAATGAAAAAGAATGAAGAAGGAAGGAGAAATATAGAAGAGAGATATGTAGAGAAATTTATGGAGATGAGAGTATAAGAAATATAGAAGAGAGATATGTAGAGAAATATAGAAGAGAATGAGAATGAAATAAAGAGTGAAATGAGAGAATGAGAGGAGTGTAGGAGAAATTTTTATTTATAGGCGAATTTTTTCCCTCTGAATTTTCCGGCGGATTTTTTGAAATTTTTTTTGGCTTTTGCGGCGGATTTTTTGGCATTTGGGGCGGATTTTTTTAAAAAAAAAAATAAAATTTGGCTTTTGCGGCGGATTTTTTGGCATTTGCGGCGGATTTTTTTTAAATTTTTTTTTTTTTTGCTTTTGCGGCGGATTTTTTAAAATTTTTTAAATCCGCCGAAAATACCCCAAAATCCTCCGGAAAAGTTTGCGGCGAAAAAAATCCGCCGGAATCTTTTCCGACGGATAAAATCCGCCGGAAATTCCTAAAATCCGCCGGAAAGTCCTGGCCGGAAAATCCCATTATTCTTGTAGTGGTGCTGTTGGTATTTGTGTTGTTGGTTTCATTACTAGATGATATTTACTAGTAGAGTACTCTCAACTGTTATCTGCAAGATGATATTTACCCTTCATACACCAATTTTTGAAGTTAAATTTTACCACCATCAAAATGATTCATTCTTATCCTTTTTGAACCTGTAGCTGTAGCCTGTAGGATGATTGATCCAATTATTTTCACCATTCAAAGTAAATTGTAAAAGATGCATTGTTAAATCTAAGGTCTTTTGTTCAAATATTCTGCTGCTTGCATATAAAACCTTCAAGCATTGAATGCTACTAGCTTGCATAAAGGAAATAGGAGGACAACAATTAAAAATCCATTCTTACTGATGTTTTTGCCTTTAATTTTCGCCTATCTTGTACAAATGGTAAATGTAACTGTTTAAGCCACTACCTCAAAATATGTTTGATTATTTGTGCTGTTGGTATTTGTGCTGTTGGAAAACCTGAAAAAATTAAGCTGAAATCCCAATATCATAGCTAATTGAGCTTCTAACCCATTTTAAAAGTTAGAAAATTAAGCAGAAAGGGGACAAGTGGTTAGGTTCCTTGACATGGATTGAAGCCTGTGATTACTATTGGCTAATGACTGATAAAAACGTCCACTTAGGTTGATTTTTTTCGTTTTGATTAATGTTAGACATCCTTTGTTTTTATAATTGATTATTCAATATATGTGTTGGGAAATTTCAGAAGATATCTTGTGTTTTGGGTTGTATGGATAGGGTAGATAATCTGCACTGCTTTACCATTCTCACATATTATATTATATGCTTGCTGTGCATGGTTTTCAGTTAATCATCACATTAGTCAATAGTCATAGTTTTTTATAAGGATCATAGTAGTTGCATGCAGTTTTTTATATGCTTGCTGCACTGTTTTCGATACTTTAATCTCTTCTAATGAATGAGGATTTGCATTTGAGTTTGTAACTGAATGAGGACAAATTAATATATGATAGAATTAGGACTTGCATTAAAGTTGCTTGATATTTGCTGCACTGTTTTCGATACTTTAATCTCTTCTAATGAATGAGGATTTGCATTTGAGTTTGTAACTGAACGAGGACAAATTAATATATGATAGAATTAGGACTTGCATTAAAGTTGCTTGATATTTGGTGTAACTTAAAATTGTCTACTCCTAATCTATAGTACATGCTAACTACTTTTCTTTTTTAGCTACTTTTGCATTAATTTTGTTTTTAGATACCACAAAAGAAGGCTCTTTGATTAATTTGCAGTTACTAATATGCAAAATTTGTTTCTAATAGATACAGTTACTAGTAGTTAATAGGTACGTTTATTTGTTTTTGTTTGGGTGCCTTATCTGGTGTCTAGCATGATACTTGGTAGATGTCTTTAATAATTTGAAGTACTCAATGATGAATTTCCTTTCTTTTCATTGTTTCTTCATATAGTTTTAAAGACCAATAGTTGCTCGTGTAAATAATACATTAGCAATGGAAGTACCCGAAAATAGAAAGTGGATGGATAGAAGACTAGATCAGGACAAGAATATTACAGAAGAATTTAAAGAAGGATGTTTGGGATTTGTCAAGTTTGTCTTGGAAAAGGACAAAGAAAAAGACAAAGAGAACATTGAAAGCGAGGAGAACATCGAAAGCCGGGAGATTAGATGTCCATGTAAGATTTGCAAGTGTTTGCATCATCACCCACCTGACATGGTGATGGTGCATCTATGTAGGAAGGGTTTCATGAGTAATTATTATCACTGGACAAATCATGGTGAACCGATTCCCCTGATTCCCCCAGTGGTTGTCGATCATTCATATTATGGTAGTAGTGGCCGTAGGGATATGTTTGATAATTATGAGCAATTGGTAATGGACGCCGCGGGACCGGAAATTGGCAACTATCTTGAGCGGGAAGGTCATCATGAAGAAGACACAATGATAGAAGATCCTAATTTAAAAGCACGACAATTCTTTGAATTGTTAAAGGCTACGCAATCTCCTTTATGGGATGGTTGTGACAGACATTTTGTGTTGTCGACTTCTTTAGCGGCACTAAGTTTGAAAGCTGACTATGGATTATCTGAGGGATGCTTTAATGGTTGGGTGCAGTTAATGGGAGACACAATGCCTGATGATAATAAAATGCCTAAAAATTTTTACCAGGCAAAAAAGTCACTTGCTGAACTAGGGTTAGCAAGTATGCAAATTGAATGTTTCCCGAATGGATGTATGTTGTATTATAAAGAAGATGAGGTGCTTCAAAACTTTAAACATTGTGGAGAGCAGCGATATAGACATGTTACCAGACGGGGTAAATTGAAACTGATACCGTTGAAAAGCATGTGGTACTTCCCGCTTGTTCCAAGACTACAGCGGTTGTATTCCTCTATGCAAACAGCTCGTAAAATGAGATGGCATCGTGAAAATCAAAGGGAGACAGGTTCTTTATCTCATCCGTCAGATGCAGAAGCTTGGAAACACTTTGATGAAGCATGGCCTACATTTTCTCAAGATCCTCGAAATGTTAGATTAGGCTTGTGCTCCGATGGTTTTGCTCCATTTGACCAAACAGGTAGGAACTATTCTTGCTGGCCTGTGATAGTTACTCCTTATAATTTTCCCCCATGGATGTGTATGAGAAGAGAGTTTATGTTCTTAACTCTTATAATTCCAGGCCCCCACAACCCTAAGAAGAAAATTGATGTGTACTTGCGCCCCTTAATAGATGAATTGAAAATTTTATGGGAAAGTGGAGTTATGACATATGATGTGTCCTTGAAGCAAAATTTTTTGATGAAGGCGGCGCTAATGTGGACGATCAACGACTTTCCCGCATATGGGATGTTAAGTGGTTGGATGACAATGGGTAAACTAGGTTGCCCAATTTGTATGGAGCATTCCAAGGCATTTAGCCTCACATATAATCGAAAGACCTCATGGTTTGATTGTCATCGTCAATTCTTACCACAACATCATCCATATAGGAGGAATAAGACTGCTTTTATAAAAGGAAGGGTTGAAAAGTTGTTGTGCGAAAAGGTAATGTGCAAGTATACACAATCGCAACAAGTAATATATTGATAAGTAAAGTTCGTTCCCACAGGGATTGGAATTAATCTAAGAAGTTTAAGCGATTAGAATCTTAGTGAAAAGAATTAAGTAACAAGTATAGGTAAAGAGTTGTAAACATCATAAGTTGTGATAAAACAGTATTAAGTTTGAAGTGATTAAAGATGAGTTGGATAGCTCAGTAGTTGTTTAAATTCCCAAGAGTAATGTTCAGATAATATTAGACGCTGTAGCGTTAAGCGCTGTAGCGCTTCAGAATCAGTAGACGCTGTAGCGCCTTGGTGGCGTGCCTTTCAGTCACTTTCGTCAGGGCTATGTTACAAGACTCCTATGTCTAGGCTCTAAATAAGTTTTACCCCTGTATATTAAGCTCTTACAACATTTGCCTTATGAACTATTACTCCCCTATGTCTAGAGTTAAGTAGTGCTTCCTTTAAATGTCTTTAAAGGGTTTTCATTCATATTATTCCTTGAGTTCTCTTTGTGAACCATGTCTGTACCCACAAAGTTACCTTGTTTTAGTTGATCATTCCCAAACCAAGATTGAAAGTATTATGACACAAGGAATAAAACACAAACATCATAATATTATACAAAAGTTACTCAAGGTTCATTACATACTAAGAACAATCCAACTACAACAAAGTTAGCTCATCACAAGTTCCATCAACATAATACAACTAGAGAGTATGTATTACCGTATGAAGACAAGAGAAGAGTGGTTGCAAAAGATACACTCCAATGATCCCACGTCGCATACAAGAGATGAAGTTGAGGCGTGAGCAAAACCTTGAATGAAGACTAGAAAAACTATGTTTTTTGGAAAATAAAAGCTTAAAGGGGAGTGTGTCTATGGAGAATAGCTACTACGTATATTATGTAGTTCTCCTCTCAAGCTACCACTACTTGTCTACGTATGTTACCTCCTAGAGAAGCAATCTTAATTAAACTAATTATTAACTAAGTCTTAATAGAATAATAATATTACATGATGATCATAAGACTTAGATATTATCCTTAAAGTACTTTACAAAAAGTGCTAATGATGGAATACAACAACTATCACATGGGTTCCATTTAGGAGGCGCCAAGTGTAATTTAGCATCCACTTGAAAGTCAAAATATCCAGCTGAGAGGAAGAGATAAGGGTGGTGACTCATCATGTCCTCAAGTGGCCACACAAATATCTCAATGGTCAGCCGTCATATAACGCTGTAGCGTCTCCTAGGTAGCATACCGCTGCAGCGCTAAAGCAAAACATCAAACATGTTCACAAAGGCATTGACTATGCCCAAGGTTCAGGGAATTAACTTATAACCTGTATTTATTCTAATATTCATATATTCACATATTTAAGCACTAGAATTACTTGAGAAATGAGCTTTGATTTAAGTATTAGGAGCATAAATAACCTATATAAAATAAGGTTATCACACCCCCAAACTTAAACCATTGCTTGTCCCCAAGTAATGACACTTGAACAAGACAAAATGCTCATATAACTAGCTGCAACTTTTAAATTAAACAGGATTTATGCATAAGCTAATTCTTATCATTTTCACACACCATAGTGGTCCACAATTCAAATAGAATCATTACTGCTCAATTGTGAGTGTGTGATATCAAAGCTTAACTTAGTTCCTAGCTAATTTCAGAATTTCTCTAAGGTTTTGGGAAGAATGGATTTCTTTTGGGTTAGGCAAAGAATGTTTTCAAAAAGAAGAGTGGGATCGCAATTTAACACAAGATCTGAGGGGCTTCAAAGCACAGCAAAGGGCTTTAATTAAGCATTTTTCAGAATATTGGCCAGTGCATAAACTTTTGGTCTGGTGATCAAACGCTGTAGCGCTTCAAAGTCCGTAGACGCTGTAGCGCTAGATTTTAATGATTAAAACTAGATGCTATCTTCATTACTGAGCTCCTTATTTGCATTTTCTTTTTATGCTTTTTGGAACAGCTCAGCAATTTATTTAAGATATTTTGCAACTTTTTTCAAGACCACATTCATTTTTATTCTTCATTTTGCAAAGACCAATTTATCATCTTTTGTTCCTAGCCTTAACATAACCGATCCACCCCCAAACTTAGCTTTTAAAACTACTCTCAATTTTTAATGAAAACTTGACTAACCCTTGGTTATCCAGAACTTAACTTTATCCTTAGATTACTCCTAGCTAACTAGGTTCTTCACTAAGCTTGGATTTTGTGTAAAAGCAGCAATAAGATCATTTCATTGTTTACACAATGCTGCCTTACTCAAAAAATTCTTATTTAAATTTGGCTATATGAATTAGCTTTTTGCTTACTAAGAAAGCTTTTTGCTTACTAAGAAATTTAAAACATGCAGCTAATCATATTTTCTATTTTTTTTTTTAGCCAAACAGGCAGGAGGCCCGAATTTATTAATAAAAGAAAAACAATACAAAGAGCACAAGGGGGGACTATACCAAAACCCTTGGAAAAGAGGACAATAAAAGAGAGCCTAACAAAGGCCTCTAAAATAAACAACCTTAGACCACAATCGAGTCAACACACCCCTGACCACTAGAGACGGGACCCCCGCTATCATCGCGAAGTCGTGCCACCGGCCAGCACCGAGACAACACCTAGCTTGAACGAGGAAGTCGAGCCACCAACCACCCCCGCGGTCTTGAACCCCCGGCCAACACCGGGGTACAATCAAGCATAACCGCGAGCGACAGGAAAAAGGGCCCACGCCTAAAAGTGCGGAGGTAAAACTACGGGTCCAAAGTCCACGACGACAGTCGCCAATGCCTCCAGTGCAAACATGGATTCACTGAAGCCAAACCCAGGTTTCCTCCAACCCAAACCACACGGGCCAACAGACCAACCCGACCCAGAAAGCACCAAACCAGCTCCCAGATCCATCACAGGCCGCCACCATCGCCCCCCCGGCCGCCAAAGTGGAGGAGGTTCAGGTGGAGGAGGTTCAGGAGGAGGAGGTTCAGGGACATCCATCGCAGGGGGAGGAGGATCCGACGGTCTGAAGCACCGATCTGAAGCTACTGCCTGAAACGCGAGCAGCGATCTGAAGCAACGGCCCGAATCAGAAGCGACCTGAAACGCGAGCCACGACCTGAAAAGCGACCTGCAGCGATCTGAATCTGAAGCGACGGCCTGAAAAGCTTCCGCTTTGGGATCCACCCAGCTCGCGACCAGCACCGATGAATGGACCAGCTCGCGACCAGGAACCGGAGGAGGGGCAACGACAGCCGCCTCCGGGACAGCAACTCATCACGATCCACGGCCGACCAGAAACCAGTAGCGGGCGGCCTCTCAATCAGCTGAAGCAGATCGGTAGGGGGGCCAGCCATGGCGGCCGCGGCGGCGGCGGTAGGGAGACCTAGATAGAGCAACTCGTCTCGCGGGTGATTGAACGCCCACATTCTCGCGGACCATGTGTTCATCATATTTTCTATTTAAGCATACAAAATATTCAAAAACATGCAACACATGCAAAACATGGCATAATTATACTAAATATTTAAAAACATCATTGTACTTAATTTAAAACACTATTAACCATAAGGTCCTCCCCCAGAAATTAAATTCAGCAGTGTCCTCACTGCTTGGTTGACAAGAAAGGGAGAGGCCTTAGAACAACAACAAAATAAAGTTCATTGTACTTATTAGGCCTTCTTGAGCCTCTTACTGGCTCTTGAAGGGGCTGGGGCTCCTTTTGTTGCCTTCTTCTTCTTTGGCTGAGGTGGAGTAGTCTTTTCAGCCGCTACAGCGGTTGGTGGCGCTGTAGCGCTTGCTTCCTGTACTTCTGCCGCTGCAGTGTCTGATTCCTGCACTTCTTCTTCCTCTTCTGTTTGTTCTTGCTCCTGTTCTGGCTCTTTTTCTTCCAGCTCTGGCTCTGTTTCATCCTGCATATTCACTAGCTCCTCAGCAGCCTCCTTTTCAGTTTCCTCCTCTGTCAGAATTGCCTCAGGCATTGTGTCACTAGGTACTGCAGACATAGTTGCTGCAGCACCTACTGGCTGAACACCTTCTTCTGGGTACTCAGCAAGTTTGACACCTGGGTTTCTTCTAGGCTTTGTGTATGACTGATAAATTTTCTTGAGCTGCTCAGTGTGTTTTTCTTTTGTTGCTGGTTGTTTTGGTTCAGGCTTCTTTGGTGTTACTTGCTTGGCAGGTATTTTCTTGGGTGTTAATTTGGTTGGTTCAGGGATTGAGGTGGGGGTTGATGGTGGATTGGCTGTTTTGGCAGGGGGTTTTTGGTTTCTTTGGGCTTGGGGTTGGGTCACACTGTATTTCTTCTTCTTGCTCATCTTCTTCAGTCTCAGATTCTTCTTTAGTATCACTCTCCTCTCCTGATGATTCTTCATCATCCTGCTTTTCCATCTCTTTCATCACTGCAATAGTTTCTTCTTCATCTTCCTCACTTATGTTTTCAATGTCATCAGAATCCAAACTTTGCTCCTCTACTACAGCTTTTTGTACCTTCCTGGCTGGGCTAGGCTTTGCTTTCTTTGATGGACTAGCCACAGCCTTTTTCTTTTCTGCCCTAACTCCCTTTTTCTCTTGTTTTTTAATTGGCTCTTCTTCTAGTAGCCAATCAGGGAATTGAGGAGGGGGAATTGATGTTTTTCCTTTGGATATCTGGGCATGCATTGCTTTTTCCCAGTCAAATTTTTCTTTCACAAATTTGCAGAGGACCTGCTGCTTCAGCTCTAAGCGCTGTAGCGCTGCAGAGTCAGTAGACGCTGCAGCGGCAAGTTTCTGCTTAACTTTGAAAATGCAAGGAAATGCCCCAAGAGGAGATCTTCTTTCTTCTTTCATTTCTACCTCTACATCAGCTTCCAAACACAACTCAGTAATTAAACAAGGAAAATATAAATTACCTCCCTTTTTAACTCTGCACTTCTCTATCTCCCTTGCTATCAATCTTCCTACGTCTATCTTTTCTCCAGCCATTATAGCATCAATGACGATGAGTCTTTCTTTTTCCACAAATGTTGTGTGAGATGTAGGCAACAGGGAGTGTTTGATGAAACTACACCACAGATTTGCTTCTTCACACAGATATGCTTTTTTAATTTTGTATTCAGCTCCAAATTTATCCCAAGTTGCTCCTTCCACAAAAATCCTTCTTCTAACAGCCTCCATCTCTTCATCCCCCCAGTTCAGAACCTTTGTTTCCAGTGCTTTTCCATGATAGCCCAGATGGAAAATATCATTGATTGTTCTGGAGTTGAAATTTACAGTTTCTCCTCTTACCAGTGAATGGGTTTGAGGTTTTCCCTCCTTAGGCTCTTCAATGCCAGAGTAGAACTCCCGTACCAAAGACGTCATGTAGTCTTTGCGATGCTTAATGAAGTTCTCCCATCCCAACGCTGTGACAGCGGTTGAGAAAGCTTCAGGAGCACTTTCTGTCTTGAATCCCCTTTCAGCTATGAAATCCATCTTCCAAAACCTCTGAGGATCTTGAGTTGCCTTAGCCATGGTGTTTTTGACAGGGTTAGAGGATTCTGGTTTCCTAGTGGCTCCCTTGCCAGATCGTTTTAGGGCAGCTTGCTTTTTTGTCATGGTTGGTTAAAAGCTTGCGTGTTTATTTCTGGGTTTCTGGGAAATGTTGGTGTGTTGGGAAGAAGGAAGAAGAAAGAATGAAGGTTATGAGTGGTGGGTTGGTAACGGTTGAGGGGAGTTTCAGAGAGCAAGGAAAGAGAAAGAGAGAGAATGGTAGCGTGGGAAGTTGTGGATATTAAAGTTACAGTTTTGTGAGTGAAGTGGGAGAGAGAAAAAGAAACTGTTGATTTGACAATTGCAGGTGAATAGGTGCACGTGCTGGTCAGGATAGGGATGAGGTCATAGTGCCAGCTCACCCTGAGCAAGATCTTTTTATTTTTTTGTTTGACCACACTCAGCCTTTATTTACACAACCGCTACAGCGCTCTTGTGATAAGCAACCGCTACAGCGTTTATCTTAATTTCCTGCATAGAAAATAAACATAAAAATTTTGTTAGAATCATTGGGGTGCCTCCCAAGAGCGCTTGCTTTAAAGTCTGCAGCCGGACTTTCTCTTTCAAATTAAAGGTCTTTAAGTTGAATTGTGGTTTTGTCCCTTACCACATTTTCACCAAAATATTGCTTAACCCTTTGGCCATTCACTTTGAAGGTGGTATTGGTTGTTATATCATAGAGGTCCACAGCCCCATGGCTGTATATTTTTATCAATTGAAAGGGGCCTGACCACCTAGATTTTAACTTTCCAGGAAACAATCTTAATCTGGAGTTGTAAAGCAGTACCTGTCCTCCTTCAGTGAGATCTCTTTTTATCAGTTTTTGATCATGCCAATTTTTGGTTTTTTCTTTATAAATTGCTGCATTCTCATAGGCAAAATGCCTAAGTTCTTCCAATTCATTTAGTTGCAGCAATCTAGCATCTCCTGCTTTCTTGTAGTCAAAATTGAGTTTTTTTAGAGCCCAATGGGCCTTGTGCTGAAGTTCAATTGGTAGGTGACAGGACTTCCCATAAACCAACCTATAGGGAGACATCCCCAAAGGTGTTTTATAAGCTGTTCTGTAGGCCCATAAAGCATCATCTAGATGTATTGACCATTCTTTCCTTGAAGGCCCAACCATCTTTTCCAACATTCTTTTTATTTCTCTGTTTGACAATTCAGTTTGACCACTAGTTTGTGAATGATAAGCAGTTGCTATTTTATGCTTGACTCCTTATTTAGCCAATAGGGTCTCAATTAATTTATTACAAAAATGAGATCCCTCATCACTTATGATGGCTCTAGGAGTTCCAAAACGAGTGAAAATGTTTTTCAATAAAAATTTGCTCACAGACCTTGCATCATTGTTGGGTAAAGCAACAGCTTCCACCCATTTTGAAACATAGTCTACAGCCACTAAAATGTATAGGTTTCCATGAGAAGGAGGAAAAGGTCCCATGAAATCCATTCCCCAAACATCAAAGAGTTCAACCTCTAGAATGTTTGTTAAAGGCATTTCATGTTTGTTTGAAATGTTCCCTGTTCTTTGGCACCTATCACATATTTTTACAAATTCTTGAGCATCTTTAAAAAGTGAAGGCCAAAAGTAGCCAGATTGTAATACCTTTGCAGCAGTTCTAGCACCACCAAAATGCCCTCCACATGGTGCAGAATGGCAGTGCTGTAGCACTTGAATTTGTTCTTCCTCTGCTAGGCATCTCCTCATTAACTGGTCTTGACACTTCTTGTATAGAAAAGGTTCATCCCAATAATATTGCTTCATTGTGTGGAAGAACCTTCTCCTTTGCTGATAAGTCATCTCAGCAGGTACCACCTTGCTAACCAGAAAGTTCACTATGTCAGCATACCAAGGTGTTGCAGACTCAGCCGCTACAGCGTCAAGTGTTTTTACACTGGGCGCTACAGTGGTTGATGATTCAGCATTTATTGTCAATAGCTGTTCATCTGGAAAGTACTCCTTGATCTCCCCACCTGCTGTACCTGCAATGTCTCTTTCCAATCTAGAGAAATGATCAGCAACTTGGTTCTCCACTCCCTTTTTATCCCTTATTTCTAAATCAAATTCTTGGAGTAGGAGAACCCACCTAATTAGCCTAGGCTTTGCATCTTTCTTTGTTATCAAATATTTAATGGCTGAATGGTCTGTGAAGACAATTACCTTGGTGCCAACCAAATATGATCTAAATTTATCAAATGCAAAGACTACAGCTAATAGTTCTTTTTCAGTGACTGTGTAATTCAATTGAGCTTCTACAAGTGTTTTGCTAGCATAATATATAGAGTGGAAAATTTTATCATACATTTGCCCAAGCACAGCTCCAATGGCAAAGTCACTAGCATCACACATAAGCTCAAAAGGCTTACTCCAGTCAGGAGCTATAATAACTGGTGCTGTTATTAAAGCTCTCTTCAATTTATCAAAGGCTAACATGCATGGCTCATCAAATATGAAGGGGTTATCATGTTGTAACAGTTGGCACAAAGTTTGGAGATTTTTGAAAAATCTTTTATGAATCTCCTATAGAATCCAGCATGCCCCAAAAAGCTTCTAATACCTTTGATGTTGGATGGAGGAGATAGCCTCTCAATGACCTCTATTTTAGCCTTGTCCACTTCCAATCCTTTTTTGGATATCTTATACCCCAAAACTATACATTTTTGCACCATAAAATGGCATTTCTCCCAGTTTAGCACAAGGTTAGTCTCTTCACATCTAATCAAGATTTCTTCCAAGTTGGATAGGCATAGATGGAATGTTTCTCCAAACACAGAGAAATCATCCATGAAGACTTCCATGGATCTTTCAATGTAATCAGAGAAAATTGCCATCATACACCTTTGAAAAGTGGCAGGTGCATTACACAGGCCAAATGGCATCCTTCTAAAAGCAAAGGTGCCATATGGACAAGTGAATGTAGTCTTTTGCTGATCTTCAGGCAATATTGCAATCTGGTTATAACCTGAATAACCATCAAGAAAGCAATAAAATTCTTTACCTGCTAGCCTGTCCAACATCTGGTCAATGAAAGGCAATGGAAAATGGTCCTTTCTTGTTGCCTTATTCAACCTTCTGTAATCCATGCATATTCTCCAGCCTGTTATTTTTCTGGTTGGAAGCAGCTCATTCATCTCATTAGTTATTACTGTTACCCCTCCTTTCTTGGGCACACACTGCACAGGACTGACCCATGCACTGTCAGAAATGGGGTATACAATACCTGCATCCAACCACTTGATGATTTCCTTCTTCACCACCTCTCTCATAATTGGATTCAACCTCCTCTGCCCTTCAATGCAATTTTTAGAGCCTTCTTCTAACACTATTCTGTGCATACAAATGGTTGGGCTGATACCCTTTATATCTGACATTTGCCAACCAATTGCCTTTTTATGCCGCTGTAGCGTCTGAATTAGATCCTGTTCCTGCTTTTCAGAAAGGTTAGCAGCAATTATAACAGGCAAAGTACTATTGTTACCTAGATAAGCATATTTGAGGTGTGAAGGCAACTCTTTTAGTTCCAGAGTTGGTGGTTGTTCAGTGGAGGGGAGATCCTTTCTCATATCTGAATTCTCCTGCTCCAAAGATTCATATTTCTTAGCCGAAATTTCTTTGACTGTCTGCTCCTCTTCTTCTGCAGCTTCTGTATCAGACCCTGTATCTTCACTGCTGTCCAGTAATTGCCTCAGATGATCTGTGCTTTTCTGAAAGTGATCCTGAACTACTTTGTCAATAACAGACACAAATGAGCACTCTTCAATATTGGGACCTGGAAATTTCATAGCATTCAGGATGTTGAACTTGACTTCTTGGTCATTGACCCTCATGATCAAAGTTCTTTGAGGATATACAAATTTCCACATGCTGGGATATCTGCACATCTATCAAAGTTCTTCCAGTGGCCAAGAATGGCCTTCCCAGTATGCTGGGTACTTCTTTATCTGCATCAAAGTCCAAGATTACAAAATCAACAGGAAATACAAATTTGTCTACCTTTATTAGAACATCTTCCAAGATTCCTTCTGGATATGCAAGAGTTCTATCAGCTAGCTGTAGTGTAAGTGAGGTAGGTCTGGCAGTTCCCACTCCTAGCTGTGTGTATATGGACTTAGGCATAAGATTTATTCTGGCTCCCAAATCACATAGAGCACGACCAGTGTAAAAATTTCCAATTGAGCATGGTATAGTAAAGCTGCCAGGATCTTTTGATTTGGGTGGGAGCTTGTTCTGCATCAACATGCTGCATTCCCCAGTCATTGCCACTGTTTCAAACTCCCCTAGTCTCCTCCTCTTAGTAAGCACATCCTTCATAAACTTTGCATAGTTAGGCATTTGTTGGAGAGCTTCCACCAAAGGAACATTAATGTGCAACTGTTTAAGGACTTCTAGGAATTTGTTAAATTGCTTGTCTTCATGAGCCTTTCGAAGTCTTTGAGGATATGGAGGATCTGGGTATGTTGGAATGATTTTGGGTAGTGGTGGTGTTTTCTCAACAACAGGCGCTGCAGCGGTAGGTTCAGGTGCTGTAGCGCTTGTTGTGGGTTCTTTTTGTTTTTCTGAATTTTTGTTTTTTTCATCATCTGAAACAGTTGATGATCCTATCAAATCTCTCCCACTCCTTAAAGTTATAGCTTCTACATGCTCCTTCCCTGTAGTACTTGAAGTTGAAGCTTCTGTAGTGGATGGTAATGATCCACTAATTCTTTGGGAAAGGACATTAGCCATCTGCCCCATCTATACTTCTAGATTTTTAATGGAAGCTTCATGAGTTTTCAGAGCTGTCTTGCAATCACTCATAAAACCTTTCATCAATCCTTCCAATGAATTATCTATGACAGGGGCATTCTGTCTTTGGTAGTTCTGAGCAGGGAATCCTGGTGGATTTGCTAGAGCACTATAATTAGGTGCTGTTGCATTGTTAGCTCCCCATCTGAAATTGGGGTGGTTCTTCCAACCAGGATTATATGTATTTGAATAGGGATTATTGTTTTTATTGAAACCCACAAAGTTCACAGAGACAGGATTACCAGGACATTATTCATATAAATGCTCTCCTCCACAGTATACACAGCTCACTGACCCTGGAGAGGCTTGCTCAATAACAGCTACTGTAGGTTCATGTACCGCTGCAGCGGTAACCGCTCCAGCGTTTGATGTGCTCATAAATTTTATCATGTTAGTAAGAGAGGCAACCTGTGCAGATAAAGCAGAAACTTCACTTATTTCATGCACACCAGCTACCTTCTTCTGCTGAGCTAACCTTTCTGTAGGCCATTGATAGCTATTTGTGGCAATGTCATCAATCAGATCACATGCCTCATTATAGAAGGTTTTCAACAACACACCCCCTGAAGAGGCATCTAACATTTGTCTGGTTGTTGGATCTAGTCCATTGTAGAAGGTTTCCATTTGGATAATCACAGGTATACCATGATGAGGGCACTTTCTCAACAGCTCCTTCCATCTCTCCCACGCCTCAAACAGTGTTTCAGCGTCTCTTTGTCTGAATGCAGTAACCTCATTCCTCATTCTTGCATTCTTACTTGGAGGAAAATATTTTGCTAAGAATTTCTCAGCCATTTCATTCCAAGTATGGATAGAGTTAGGCTCTAGAGAAGTTAACCAGGCCTTTGCTCTATCCTTCAAGGAATAAGGAAAAAGTTTTAATCTGAATGCATCATCACTTACCCCTGGAATGATGAAGTTACTGCAGACTTCCAAAAATTGCTTTAAGTGTAAATATGGGTCCTCTTGAGGAGCACCACCAAACTGTCCCACTGTTTGCAACATTTGGAACATCATAGGTTTGAATTCAAACTGAGCTGTGTTGAGAGTAGGTCTTGCTATGCTTGTCTCCATGGTTTGTGGATCAAACACAGCATAGTCCCTCATTGGTCTATCTCTGTCATTTACCATTTGAGCAGGTCCTTCATTTATGAATTGATGTCTGTACCAGTCCTCTTGATCATGTAAGGTTGGAGTGGGTGGCTGCTGATGTCTACCTCTACCCCTTCCACCTGGTTCAGTTCCTCCTCTACCAGAGCTAGTTCTGCCATGTAGAGTGTTAGCTCTACCAGAATTGGTCCTATGACTGTGTTCTGACATGGTAGGTCTGAGCCTGTGAAGATGTCTTAGTTTCCTGAACCTTCTCTCTGGTTCTGAGCATGGTTCAAATTCTGGTGGTTGAGACCTGGGCATACGCTGTAGCGCTTACTGCTGCAGCAACAAGAAACAACACACCAGTATAAAATAGGCACTAAGTTTACTAAAAACTTAAACAATGAAAATTAAATGCAATCCCCGGCAACGGCGCCAAAAACTTGTTGTGCGAAAAGGTGATGTGCAAGTATACACAATCGCAACAAGTAATATATTGATAAGTAAAGTTCGTTCCCACAGGGATTGGAATTAATCTAAGAAGTTTAAGTGATTAGAATCTTAGTGAAAAGAATTAAGTAACAAGTATAGGTAAAGAGTTGTAAACATCATAAGTTGTGATAAAACAGTATTAAGTTTGAAGTGATTAAAGATGAGTTGGATAGCTCAGTAGTTGTGTAAATTCCCAAGAGTAATGTTCAGATAATATTAGACGCTGTAGCGTTAAGCGCTGTAGCGCTTCAGAATCAGTAGACGCTGTAGCGCCTTGGTGGCGTGCCTTTCAGTCACTTTCGTCAGGGCTATGTTACAAGACTCCTATGTCTAGGCTCTAAATAAGTTTTACCCCTGTATATTAAGCTCTTACAACATTTGCCTTATGAACTATTACTCCCCTATGTCTAGAGTTAAGTAGTGCTTCCTTTAAATGTCTTTAAAGGGTTTTCATTCATATTATTCCTTGAGTTCTCTTTGTGAACCATGTCTGTACCCACAAAGTTACCTTGTTTTAGTTGATCATTCCCAAACCAAGATTGAAAGTATTATGACACAAGGAATAAAACACAAACATCATAATATTATACAAAAGTTACTCAAGGTTCATTACATACTAAGAACAATCCAACTACAACAAAGTTAGCTCATCACAAGTTCCATCAACATAATACAACTAGAGAGTATGTATTACCGTATGAAGACAAGAGAAGAGTGGTTGCAAAAGATACACTCCAATGATCCCACGTCGCATACAAGAGATGAAGTTGAGGCGTGAGCAAAACCTTGAATGAAGACTAGAAAAACTATGTTTTTTGGAAAATAAAAGCTTAAAGGGGAGTGTGTCTATGGAGAATAGCTACTACGTATATTATGTAGTTCTCCTCTCAAGCTACCACTACTTATCTACGTATGTTACCTCCTAGAGAAACAATCTTAATTAAACTAATTATTAACTAAGTCTTAATAGAATAATAATATTACATGATGATCATAAGACTTAGATATTATCCTTAAAGTACTTTACAAAAAGTGCTAATGATGGAATACAACAACTATCACATGGGTTCCATTTAGGAGGCACCAAGTGTAATTTAGCATCCACTTGAAAGTCAAAATATCCAGCTGAGAGGAAGAGATAAGGGTGGTGACTCATCATGTCCTCAAGTGGCCACACAAATATCTCAATGGTCAGCCGTCATATAACGCTGTAGCGTCTCCTAGGTAGCATACCGCTGCAGCGCTAAAGCAAAACATCAAACATATTCACAAAGGCATTGACTATGCCCAAGGTTCAGGGAATTAACTTATAACCTGTATTTATTCTAATATTCATATATTCACATATTTAAGCACTATAATTACTTGAGAAATGAGCTTTGACTTAAGTATTAGGAGCATAAATAACCTATATAAAATAAGGTTATCAAAAGTCAGCTCCTCCACAAAGTTTAAGTGGTGAAGAAGTCTAGGAGAGGGTAAAACATTACCCAAGTGTGGAGGAATGTCCGGAACCAAATATCCCGGGCTATGGGATAGAGCACCATTGGACAAAGCGAAGTATATTTTGGGAACTGCCATATTGGAAAACCCATCTTCTCCCACATAATATTGACGTGATGCACACTGAAAGAAATGTGTTTCTCAATATTTTGTTCACAGTGATGGACACCAAAGGGAAGACGAAGGATACTTGCAAATCACGGAAGGACTTGGAAGTACATTGTAAGCGCAGTGGATTGGAACTACAAGCTAGTACTAATGGAAACTTTGTAAAACCAAAGGCACAATTTACACTTACCAAACAACAAAGACTTGTGTGTGCGAATGGGTGAAAAATCTCAAACTTCCAGATGGTTATGTTTCCAATATGAGTAGATGTGTTGACTTGAGAGAAGCAAAGATGGTTAACATGAAGAGTCATGATTGTCATGTGTTCATGCAACGCTTGCTTCCAATAGCGTTCAAAGCTTTGCCCAAACCTATATTGAACACACTTACAGAATTTAGTCAATTCTTCCGAGAAATTACTTCATCGTTGTTGAAAGAAGATAAATTGCGCATGTTGGAGGAAAATATCCCAATCATTATGTGCAAATTGGAACAAATATTTCCCCCAAGCTTTTTTGACTCAATGGAACATCTTCCAATTCATTTAGCATATGAAGCAAAAGTTGGCGGTCCCGTTCAATATAGATGGATGTATCTATTTGAAAGGTTAGTTCTTCATCATATAAAAAATCTGCCATGTTTCCTTATTTCTCTCATTTTTCTTTAAGCTTAATCTTGATTTACTCAATAGGTTCATACGATCTTTAAAACAAAAGGTAACAAACCCAGCTTTTGAAAGCTCGATTTCTAGAGCATATTTACTGGAGGAGACAGGTACATTTGCTTCATATTATTATCCTCCAACTATTTTATCAAGGAGAACAAGAGTTCCTCGAAATGATGATGGAGGAGAAAGTTCTTCTGCAAATGCTCCATTGTCAATCTTTAATTATCCAGGTCGCCCGATTGGAAAGGGTGTCACTTCTACCTTGGACGAAAGAGAAATGAAAGCTGCACATTTATATATTCTTTTAAATTGTCCTGAAGTGGTTCCTTATTTGAAGTAAGTACCTCCAGTCAACAATATGATATTTATCTTATCTAAGGCCATGTTTAACTGTTTCGTTGTATGTGTAGCATGTACTCAGATTTGTTACGAGAACTAAACCCTGATGTAAGCGAAGCCGACCTCGACAGAGAAATATCCTCAAATTTTACCTCATGGTTTAAAACACATGTACGTGAATCTATTCATGTTTGAAATTGATGTGATCGAATTTGTTGGGTTAAAATAAAGTATGTTCTCTAATGTAGGTGCTCGACTCAACAAATGCAATTAAGGATCCGCTTCTAAGGAGTTTGGCATGGGGCCCAATTTGAAATGTCATTAGGTGGCCTACTTTTGTTATCAATGGATACAAGTTTATGACAAAGTCTACAAATGAAGGGATGAGTACAACAAATCACAATGTATGTGTTCGAGGTGGGCAACAGGATACAATGGAAAATGATTACTATGGGGTGTTGATTGATATTGTTGAATTGGAGTACACCAATCACCCTACCAAGAAGGTTGTTCTATTTAAATGTGAATGGTTTGATCCTAGTCCCCAGGGGACACAAATAGATAACTATGGAAATGTTCAAATTAAAAAATCACGGAGATATCCAAATTATGATCCTTTTATATTGGCTCAACAAGCAGATCAAGTCTACTTTACATCATTTCCTGAAGGGCAACAAGGTTGGTTGAGTGTCATAAGAACCGAGGCGCGCAACATAATTCAATCTTCGGAAAAGAATAAACGTGAAACAAATGATGCATTCCAAGATGATGATGCACAACTGATACCTATTATTGTTGCAAATGATGATTTGCAGCATAGTCTTGTTGACACTTCTAGTGTGGCAGAGGAGGTACCTATAGCTGTCTTCGAAGAAGAAGAAGAAGAGGAAGAAGAGTATATAGAATTCATATCTGAGAGTGAAGAAGAAGATGATGAGGAAGAATCTTATTAGGAAGAATCTTATGGAGTCAACACATGTTACTTTTGTCTATTATTTTTAAGATTTATTTATTGTTGATGGGGACAACAACTTCACTTAATGTAATTTTGATTATCAATTTCATTCTTCACGTGATTATCAAATACATACTGTAATTTCATTCTTCATGTGATTATCAAATACTTGACTAATTATTTGTATTCATTCTTTATTTCCTATTACTTGTTTATTAATGCTTCTTTTGACAGATGGCAGATGGTGATAATACAAGGGGTAGCGGAAGAGGTACCGGTAGAGGTACCGGTAGAGGTAGGGGAAGAGGGCGAGGTAGAGGTACTTTGCCACAACCAACACATTCTTCCACTTCCCACACTCATGTGACTCCCCAGCCTTCTCGATCTACACCTAGTCGGCATGTTGCTTCGTTTCCCACACATCCTTCTACTTCCCACACTCATGTGACTCCCCAGCCTTCTCTATTTACACCTAGTCCTCTTGTTCTTTTGACTTCCCAAGCTCCTATTGCCCCGGGACCTCCCCATCCTACACCTAGCCCCAATAACTCGACCACACAGAACCAAACTATTCATCCTACACCTCCCCAATCACATGTTGCATCTATTGACAACCCCCAAGTATAATCATCCCATGATGATTCATATCCACAAATTGGGTCTTCCGACAATGATGGTCGTATGTGGATTTGTCCAGGTCCAGGAAACACGTAAGTATTGCGCTCTTCTTTTCATGAAATAGTCTACAGTAACTTATATGCATATGACTTACACGTTTAATGTTATTGTACAGTTTTGACCCTCCTATTCAGCCAATGCGTGTAATCACAAAGATAATAAAAAAGAAGTTTGAAGTGTCTTGGATGAATTATGGAGAGGTGAAGAGAGAGGACGAGAAGTTGGCAGATATGTGGTTTGATGAGTTTAAGGTTTGAAAACATGTATATACATTATTAAAAGTCAATATACAACAATCTTATTATTGTTCTAACTTCACTTTCATTTGTTTGTATTGTAGAGGATTTATAAGTGGCTTCCGGAGCATGAGGCAGAAATTAAAAAGACATTTGACCATAAAGCCTTCGATGGGTACTCAAATGCAATGTATAGAGTACGGAAGAAGATGGATGCGGGGACATGGATTCCTAAGAAAAATCGTGATGAATTGGAGCAAAAGTGGGCTGATGAAGATTGGAAAGCAAAAGCAATAATTAACCGCAACAACAGAACATCATATGATGGCTCTCTACATACAGGAGGGTCTATTCCCACAACTGAGCATTACAAGAGATTAGTAACCAAATGAATTATATATAACTTTATATTTGCTAAGAGTATATTTTAATTGAAACTAATTTATTTATTTTTCAGAAAAATTCCTCGGATGAGACTCCAACTTGTTGGGACCTATTTGAGAAGACTCACAAAATGAAAGGCGAGACCCCAAAGTGGGTTTCCTCCAAGGCAGAGAAGATTGCTGTAAGTTAAAATTTCAACATTAACATCCAAATTTAGTTGCATTATTTGTTGAGTTTATTGATCTTTTTACTTGGTATTTGTGATGTTGGTGGGATATCAAATAGATTAACATGGTGATTTCTTCGGTCAAATAGATTAAGAAAAATTATAACTCATTTAGTTGCATTATTTGGCTGTTTTCTGAAAAATAGGAATTTGAGATAACCTGATATCAGAAGTTAATCAAACACAGAATTATCAAAGTTGACTACACAGAATGTTTTCTGAACCTTAATGTTTTGGCTGCATTATTTGGCTGCATTATTTTGGCTGCATTATTTGGCTGCATTATTTGGCTGAACCTCAAAGTTAGTCAAACACGGAATTTGAGATAACCTGCATTATTTGGCTGTTTTCTGAAAAATAGTACCTGTTAGGATTGTGTTGATATAGAATGTTCAAAGAGGTTGATATCTCTCAAATGTTAGATTAAAATAATCCTTTTGACAAACATTTTCTTCCACTTAGCTCGGTAAATAATCTGCTTCGTAGGGCAGATTGTGTTGATATAGAATGTTCAAAGAGGTTTATTTATTTATAAGGCAGTTCTTCAAATCAGTTGAGCACTCTCTAAATTTCTAAACATTATTCACCTCAAAACTTGTTCAGGGGCTCAGTAATTAATTTTTTCCCATTCTGTTGATATCCAATCATGTATAGAAGTTTATTTGATTTTTTCCCATTCTGTTTATCTCTTTTTTTATTTATAAGAATCTATCATGTTGGTTGCTGGACTAGTTAAGTTGACTACACAGAATGTTTTCTGAACCTTAATGTTTTGGCTGCATTATTTTGGCTGCATTATTTGGCTGCATTATTTGGCTGAACCTCAAAGTTAGTCAAACACAGAATTTGAGATAACCTGCATTATTTGGCTGTTTTCTGAAAAATAGTACCTGCTAGGATTGTGTTGATATAGAATGTTCAAAGAGGTTGATATCTCTCAAATGTTAGATTAAAATAATCCTTTTGACAAACATTTTCTTCCACTTAGCTCGGTAAATAATCTGCTTCGTAGGGCAGATTGTGTTGATATAGAATGTTCAAAGAGGTTTATTTATTTATAAGGCAGTTCTTCAAATCAGTTGAGCACTCTCTAAATTTCTAAACATTATTCACCTCAAAACTTGTTCAGGGGCTCAGTAATTAATTTTTTCCCATTCTGTTGATATCCAATCATGTATAGAAGTTTATTTGATTTTTTCCCATTCTGTTTATCTCTTTTTTTATTTATAAGAATCTATCATGTTGGTTGCTGGACTAGTTAAGTTGACTATACAGAATGTTTTCTGAACCTTAATGTTTTGGCTGCATTATTTGGCTGCATTATTTTGGCTGCATTATTTGGCTGAACCTCAAAGTTAGTCAAACACAGAATTTGAGATAACTTGCATTATTTGGCTGTTTTCTGAAAAATAGTACCTGTTAGGATTGTGTTGATATAGAATGTTCAAAGAGGTTGATATCTCTCAAATGTTAGATTAAAATAATCCTTTTGACAAACATTTTCTTCCACTTAGCTCAGTAAATAATCTGCTTCGTAGGGCAGATTGTGTTGATATAGAATGTTCAAAGAGGTTTATTTATTTATAAGGCAGTTCTTCAAATCAGTTGAGCACTCTCTAAATTTCTAAACATTATTCACCTCAAAACTTGTTCAGGGGCTCAGTAATTAATTTTTTCCCATTCTGTTGATATCCAATCATGTATAGAAGTTTATTTGATTTTTTCCCATTCTGTTTATCTCTTTTTTTATTTATAAGAATCTATCATGTTGGTTGCTGGACTAGTTAATATAGCAAAAATAAATCATCTAAGCAGTGTTGTTGAGTGTAGCTAGCAATTTAAAATGCGTTCAGTATATAGTTGAAGGGACACTGTTATTTAGTTAGTGAATCAATTTAAAATGTGTTTGATTATTTATTTTTCCAGAATGAGTATGAAAGTCGTATTCTTGAAAGAGACTCACAAGAGGCACTAGGAGATGGTGTGTGTAGCGAGCAATCTGACAACAACATCTTCTTAGAGGTTGTTGGAGGTGTAGACAAGAAGAAAAGAATATTTGGTTTAGGTTCTGAAGGTGGAAACCACATTCCTTCTTCCAAAGAATCTATGGGAATCCCTATGTCTGAATATATGCAAATGAAGACTGCATTTTCTAACTTGACTGCTGAAAACCAAAGTCTTAAGGAGCAAGTGGGTGGGCTTCTTGCAACACGGGAGAAGATGCTGAAATTTATGGAGACTTATTCTCAGAATCATCCACGCCCGCCTTCACCTCCACTTGCAAACGAGGATGATCAACAAAATGATAATGACTATTATGATGAAGAATTAGATTGTTGATGTATGTTTAGTGTTTTTGAAACAATGATGTTTCTTTTGGATTGTAAGTTACTAGGTTTATGAAACAATGATGTTTCTTTTGGATTGTAAGTTACTAGGTACATGTAATTTTTTTATGGATTGACAGTGCTTTTGGTTATGAATTAAGAGTACTTTTGGTTTCTATGGATTGTTTGGTTTTAATATATCTTCATGTAATTTTTAAAGGGAATTTTATTGTAATATATTCAGGTGGAAAAATTTGTATCGAAAAACATCTGTGAAAAACATCTGTACTAATATAGGGAATTTCGCTGGGAAATGTCTCATCTCTGGTAGCGACGGATATATGTTCATAGCTATTAGTGACGGATATATGTTCATCGCTATTAGTGACGGATATATGTTCATCGCTATTAGTGACGGATGTGTGTTCCTCGCTATTAGTGACGGATGTGTGTTTCTATTAGTGACGGATATATCTTCCTCGCTATTAGAGACGGATATATGTTCCTCGCTATTAGTGACGGATATATGTTCCTCGCTATTAGCGACGGAAATTTGACTTTTTTATTTCAGATTTGGTTCTGTTTTTAGTGACGGATTATGAGTTTTTGTGAGGGAAATATCTCTCTCTAATAGAGACGGATTCACATATCCCTCGCAAATATTTTAGTGATGCCAAAATTTGTTACGAATTTGGGTCCCTCACAAATTCCGTCGCTAAACTTATTAGTGACGGATTTTACTTGTTTAGTGACGGATTTTTGCCGTCTCAAATTCCTGTTTTTCTAGCTGTGAGTTGACATGCAAGGCTTGAGAAGACCATTTCTCCCACTTTGAGCTTGGAGGGTCTACAATGGTGTCTTGATGAAGAGGGAAGTGTTGTTGATGATTATGGTATCAGATTGAAGAGGAGGATGCAGGGGTCACATTGGTGTGATTGGATGAAACATGCATGAGGAATCTCCTCTCCTTCCTTCCTTCTCCTCTCTCACGCCCTCTCCCCCCTTTCTCTCTATTCTATCTCTTTTCTTTCTTAATTCTGGTTCAGCAACTAGGAGTGAGGGAGTGAGTGTGTTTCTGTTTTGGTTTGGTGAGGGTGTGGGTCAGACTTGGGACCATTAAGTGGGCTGAAGCAAAATAACTAGGGTTTTGACCAATATGCCCTTATGTTCTAATTTTCACTTAACTCTCATTAAACTCTTCTTAATTCAATTCTAATTCCATAACTAATCAATAATTTATACAATAATCTCATATTGCATAAAGTTGTGTTTTGTGAAAGATGGTTTAGCTGAAACTCATTAATGGGTGAAAAGACGGAAATGCCCCTATCCAAGTATTTTCGCTTAAAATCCCAATTAGCTCATCAATCAATCAACAATTCAAGTACTAATATATTTTAGCACACTAGTACAATATAATTCACTTAATCAATTATGCTAATTAATCACCTCGACCTCTTGCTAATTTAAATAATTTAAATTAGCTAAATTGGGGATGTTACACCTAATTTTCTCCTAAATTTAGTAAAAGACTCACCTTTTAGTGCCTCAATAAACACATCAGCCAGCTGATCCTTTGTAGGACAGTAGTCCACTATCAAATTACCTTTAGTAACCCTCTTAGTTGCATTAAGGTGTATCTCCAGTGTTTCATTCATGAATCTGCTAATCATGTCTGTAGCAAAGAGAATATCCGGCCTGCTGTGGCACAGATATCTCAGTGAACCTACAATCTGCCTGAAACATGTAGGGTCCACTTTAGAGTCTTTTTCACCCTACTTTTTGCATAGAAAGCGTTATGCTGGATAGAGGGAAGAATTGCATTCTGCCATTTCAAATCTGGTGAGCAATTCCTTAGCATACTTTGTTTGATGTAGGATTAGACCTTCTGGTACCCTTAGGAATTCCAGTCCTAGAAAGTAGGAGAGCCTTCCTAAATCTGTCATCTCAAATTCACTCTTCATAGAGTCCTTGAATTTGTTGATTTCCATAGAATTGCTACCTGTCACCAAAAGATCATCAACATACAAACAAATTAGTAGTAAATCAGAATCCGTAGTGCCTTTCACATACACACCAAACTCATTGGTGCACTTTGTGAAGCCATTTTCCACAAAAAATGTGTCTATCCTTTTGTTCTAGGCTCTTCGAGCCTTTTTCAGCCCATACAAAGCCTTATGCAAATGGCATACTAGGTTTTCTTTTCCTTTTATCTCAAATCCAGGTGACTGAGATAAAAACTGTCTCCTCTAAAGGTCCATTTAGGGAAGCAGACTTAACATCCAAGTGATATAAGTCTCATCCCTTACTGCAGGCTAAGGCAGTCACCAATCTAATGGTCTCATGCCTAGCCACGGGTGAGAAAACCTCCTCATAGTCAATACCACTAGTCTAGCTTTATGCTTGACTATCTTGCCATTAGGATCCAATTTAAGCTTAAAAACCCACTTGACACTTATTGCCTTCATATTCTTAGGCAAGGGTGTCAAGCTCCATGTCTTATTCTTTTCAATTGAGGTCAATTCCTCAATCAGTGCATTTTTCCAGTTTTTATCCTTTAAGGTTTCCTTAAAGTCAACTGGTTCCATATCTGCCATCATAGCAAAGTGAATGAGGTCACCATTCTCATTCACCTCACTATCAATGGCTAAATCATAATCTGCAAGTCTCCTAGGAGGCTGTCTGAGCCTTTGTGTCCTAGGTAGAGCCTATACAACAGGTTCAGCAGCTGGTTCTGCTTCATTTGCTTCCAAATCCTGATGAATAGGATCTGCCTCTGGTTGGGCAGGTTCTTCTTCATCGGAATTTTCATCAATAGTTTCTAGTCTAGTGTCTAGAACATTTTCTAGGACTGTAGTATCCACTGAACTCACTTGTTCAGCCTTATCCCAGTCCCACTACTTGTCTTCAAGCACAACACCCTTGATATCTCAATTTTTTCAGTCTTAGGATCTAGCAGCCTATAAGCACCTGTAGGATGATATCCCACAAGTATTAGAGGCCTGCTCTTATCCTCCAACTTCTTTCTCTTATTGTCAGGTAGATGGCTATATGTTAGAGAGCCAAATACCCTTAGATGAGTCACACTAGGCTTATCTCCAGCCCACACATGTTCAGGAACTTGATCCTCCCACTACAAGAAAATTGCGTATTACCGGCGGATATTTTCTGGCGGATTTTTTCCGCCGGTAAGTTTCCGGCGGATATTTTGCATTTCTGGCGGATTTTTTCCGTCGGTAACTTTCTGGCGGAAAAAATGGTATTTCCGGCGGATTTTTTTAAGATTTTTTTTTTTTTAAAATCCGCCGGAAATTCAAAAAAAATCCGCCGGAAATTTACCGGCGGATTTTTTTGAAGTTCCGGCGGATTTTCCAAAAAAAATTAAAAAATCTGTCGGAAATTCAAAAAATCCGCCTGAAATATAGCCGGAAATTTACCGGCGGATTTTTAACATTTCCGGCGGATTTTGTTTAAAAATAATAATAATAAATTTCGAAAAATCCGCCGGAAATGTTAAAAATCCGCCGGTAAATCCGCCGGAACGTTTTGAAATTCCTATAAATAAAACTTTCTCCTACACAATTCTCATTCTCTCATTTCACTCTTTATTTCCTTCTCACTTTCTCCTACACTCTTCTACATTTCTTTTCTTCTTCCTTCTCATTCATTCTCACTTATTCATTCTTATTTCTTCTTTCTCATATACTCTTCAAACTTAATTAAATTTCTCTACATATCTATTTTCTAGATTTCCCATTTCTTCTTCCTTCTCACTTCTTCTTATTTCTTCATTCACATACTCTCATTTATTCTTATTCCTTATCACTTATTCATTCTTATTCTCTCCTACATTATTTTTCCATACTCTCTTTCATATATTCTTTTTTTTTTACACAACTCTCTTTCATTCTAATTTCTCTATTACTTCTCATTCTATTCTATATAATTTTTTTCTCACATTCTAATTCATTTTTTATTACTTCTTATTTAATTAAAATACAAAATACGAAAAAAATAAAAAATAAAATTGTTTTTTAAAATCCGCCGGTAAATTTCCGGCGACATTTCCGGCGGATTTTCTGAATTACCAGCGGATTTTTTTAAAAAAATAATAATTATTTTTTTTTGGATTTTCCGGCGGATTATCCACCAGAAATTTCCAGCGGATTTTTCGGAGCCATGAAATCCGCCGGAAACCGTTTGCTGCGAGCTGGCTACCGGCGCCAAAAATCCGCCGAAAAGTCCAATTTTTCTTGTAGTGTCCAGCCCCTATGTAGGACATGTGTTCAAAGTGTAAACTACTGTGTGTACTGCTTCTGCCCATAGCTTCTTAGGTAGACCTTTTAGGTTGATCATAGTCATTGTCATATCTAAAATGGTCCTGTTTCTCCTTTCTGCTATCCCATTGTATTGTAGGGGTATAAAGAGAGGTTACCTCATGTAGAATACCTTGGGCTGTGCAGTATTCCTCAAACTCTTTTGAGGTATACTCACCTCCACCATCTGTTCTTAGCACCTTTAGCTGCCTGCCACTTTGTCTTTCTGCCATTACCTTGAACTTCTTGAACATTTCAAAGGCTTCTCCTTTGGTTTTGAGTAAGTAGAGCCAAATTTTCCTTGAAAATCCATCTACAAAGGTCATGAAATACTTGTTACCCCCATTAGAGGGTACATCAAAAGGTCCACACAAGTCAAAATAAACATGTAAAACATCTTTAGACTTATGCTTCATTTCAGTCCTAAATTGTTTCCTAGGTTGTTTTCCAACTAGACAATTTGTACAAGTATCCTTAGACATATCAACCCTAGGTAATCCCTTTACTAACCCTTTAGAACTTAGATTACATAGGCTTTTAAAGTTCAAGTGCCCAAACCTCTTATGCCATAACATACTTTCAAAATCAGCAGTGGCACTTAGACATTTTGCCTCAGTCATGCTAATGCTGGTTTTGAAGGTTTTGTTATTGGCTAAAGGGGTAGTTAATTAATACTAGTTTGTTTTTAGTATCAAACAAGTTTAGCTTTAAATCCTTCATAACTACTGAAAAACCCTTTTCAATTAGTTGACCCAAGCTAGTTAAGTTGTAGCTAATACCTGGTACATAAAATACATTTTGAATTAGGATTACCTGTCCATCTTCCTTAATGAACTTGATATTTCCCATTGCTTCAAAAACTATGGACCTGTTACTAGCACATCTGATTGAGGTCCTTTTGGTGGGATCAAAATCCACCAACCCGTCCTTGTTACCTGTCATATGGTTTGAACAACCAGAGTCTAGGTACCACACTTCTGTGATGGTTATAGCAAGAACAAAAAAAATCCGAATTTAAATCTAAGTCTATGTTAGTTACCACAATATCTTCCTTAGATCTTGTTTCATCATTTTCATTGGTAATCATGCTGAAAACAACAGGGCTAGAGTCTGAATCAGAGTCTTCCCTGGCCATATTGGCCTCTTCCTCTGATTCTCTAGACTTGGCTTCCTTTCTAGTAGGGCATTCAGTCGCATAATGCCCATATTTATCACATCTATAGCATTGAACCTTAGATTTATCTTTCTTCTTAGTTGAGTCAGAATTCTTCTTAGAATTGTCAACCTTACCATTAGACTTACCTGACTTACCCTTTGACCATTTACTTTTACCTGACTGGTTGTTGTTGTTGTTGCTTTTGTTGTTGTTGCCCTTAGTCCATTTCTTTCCCTTAGACTTAGTGAATAGGGCTTGGTCATCTCCATCTTCCCCATTCAAGAGATTCAGCCTAATCTCTGTTGCTTCAAGTGTGCTTTGAAGCTCCTCCACCTTGAGGTCTTCTAGCTTGACAGTGTGTTCAATACTGTTTACACAATAGCCAAACTTTTTAGTTAGAGATCTTAAAGCCTTTTTGCAAACAGTTTGGCACTTAGAGTCTCTCCATTTAGACTCATTGCATTAGTGATCTTCTTTAGTTTCCCAAAGAAGTCAGCAATGCTCTCACCCTCTTGCATATTCAAATTCTCATACTGCTTTCTCAAATATTGCAGTTTCTCCTTCTTGACTGGTGCAACACCATTATAATATTTGTCAATGAGGTCCCAGACAGTTTTAGAGACTTGATGCCTATAATTCTGTCAAAGTTACTCTCATCACACCCCTGGTGTATGAGATAAATGGCTTTCCAATCTTTTTGGTATTTTCCTTATGTTCAACCCTTTGCTCAGGGGTTGGGTTCTCAGCTAGTGCTGGAACCCCTTCTTGAACAATCTCCAGAACATCATGGAAGCCAAAAATGGCTTCCATTTGCAAACTCCACCTATCCCAGTTTTTCCCATTTAGTTGATTTTGCACCTTAACTAGCACATTTAGCTATCCTGTGACAAAGAAACAATCTGTCAAAAAAAAAAACTCACACATAGCCTGCTTGTTGTGTGTTAATAGAAACTGAAAAGAAACTTTAAAGAATAGTGAAAGATAAGTAAAGAACTAGAGTTTAGAGTTAGAATTGTCCCTGGATTGTTACCAGCTTTTTAATACCACTTGTTGGGTCTTAAATCATTAATCTGGGAGGTGCAAATAGCACACAGCCAGCCCATTGCTTCACAAAAAACATTTGAGGCCCTGTTATGTTATTGTGCGGCACCCAAACCCGCAAGAACCGGGTAAACACGCGGCTTAAACTAACCCGCTTCACAACCCGTGTCAATTGAACAAAACCAGAAAACCCTAGTCACTTTACACGATTCTTTCTCTCTCTTTCCTTTCGTTTCCTTCGTTCTTTTCTTCTCACTCTCAGCTTCGTTGAAGCTCTGCTAGGGTTGCTGTTTCTCGTTGATTTCCAGAAATTGAAGCTTGAAATCTCAACAATGGAGCTTCGAAAGTCACCACGAATAGGTATTGAACAAAAACCCCTTGTTTTGTTCTTCGAATTTCTCTATTTTGAAAACCTACGAATGTGAATCTGATTTACTGTATAGAATTGCATGCGAATTTAAGTTCCTGAGCGTGTTGATTGAAGATTCTACGAACTCAATCGGGTATAGAATACTGAATCACCACCTTGTAATTCTGAATTCGTTTTTCTCCCTTTGCAAACCCTAATTTGTATTTGTGTATTTTCCTTGTTGCATGTGCTAAACCTTGTTGAAATACACTGGATGAAAGTAACAAATGCTTGTAAAGGTAACGAATCACTACTCTGTGATTCTCAATTTGATTTACCCCTTTTGTTAGACCCTAACTATTTCTGCTTCTATTTTTGCATGTGTGATTAGTGATTCCTTTGTGATCACACACCAATCTGTTAGTGAATCTTCTCTCAAGATCACAGAGGTATATTTCGCACTCTCTCCCTTATCTTTTCTTTATGCCTTTGTTTCAGTCACAGAAACAACTCATTAACTCTTTCTTTTTCTCTTATCTGAGAGATCTTCAACCACTTGTTGAAGAAATGCAGAACCCGAAAAAACAAAGAAGGACTTGGAGCAAATGTAAAGCACAAAGCACAAATGGAAGGATGAATAAAACTGTAAAGAAATTTTAGGGTTAAATATGTTTTTGGTCCCTATAAAATTTGGGTTTTCGTCTTTAGTCTCTACATTAGAATGACCCAATTTTTTAGGGACCAAAAACATATTTTACCCTAAATAAAAAAAGCCTTATCAGATGGATTTAACGACAGGGACTATTAATGAAAACGGAAAAAAAATGTATGGACCAAAACGCCTATTTCGTTAATGTAGGGACTAAAGACGAAAATCCAAATTTTATAGGGACTAAAAACATATTTAACCCGAAATTTTATTGTAATAGCATTGTTAGTTAGAAACTGGTTATTGAACAGATTTTAGTAACAAACTTAGTAATAGAAACTTAGTAATAGAAACTAGTTATTGAACTTAAAACTATCCAGGGTGTTTGAATTATATAAATCAACAATTATCACTTCATTTTCATCATTCCTAACTATTGACAAAAGTTCTTATCATGTGTTCTTTTTAAAAAATCAACAATTAGTTAGAAACTGAACTATATAACAGATTTTAGTAACAGCATTGTTAATTAAAAACTAGTTATTGAACTTAAAACTGTCCAGGGTGTTTGAATTTTAAAAATCAATAATTATCACTTCATTTTCATCATTCCTAACTATTGAAAAAAGTTCTTATCATGTGTTCTTTTTAAAAAAAATTAGTAATCTCTCCCAATTTCTTTAGCTTATTTTTCTGACTTGGATACGACTTTCTTCCCCTATTGATGATCCTCAATGGCGGATCTTGACCAAAAAGTTAGGGTGGGCCGCTCATGACAGAGTCATGAAAACTTAAAAACGCATGAACACAGATACAAAAATGCAACTACATTTTTCGAAAATTATCAACCATCTATATATATATATATATATATATATATTCATAATTTGTAATTCTAATAAAAGACAGGTGATGTATTTTTTTATAGTTTCTGACATTAAAAAATATAAAAAAATACATATACATTTGTGTGTGTGTATATATTACCTATACATTGTGTAACGGAATTATTAATGCATAAAAAACATACTTATTGTTTTATATATATATATACTGCAAATTTGTAAACACTGAATCAATAACTATTGGAGGCATACAGGTTATAAATGTGTTGCGCAATGCTATGGTAGTGGATTCGACTCCCAGCAGATACATTTTGGCAAAAACCACTACAACAGTAAAAGGCATCAGGGGCGCTTTTTTTAATCCATTAGGGGCGCTTTCGGGCGCCCCTAAATCTGGCGCTGCTGTCGCTAAACCTTCTACAGGAGCGCCCAACAAGCGCCTCTAATTATTAGGCAACAGGGGCGCTCGAAGCTAAAAGCGCGCCTATTGGTCTTGGCGCGTTTGAGAATCAGAGGCGCTTGCAGCTAAAAGCGCCCCTGTTGGTCTTGGCGCGTTTGAGAATCAGGGGCGCTTGCAGCTAAAAGCGCCCCTGTTGGTCTGACCAACAGGGGCGCTTTTAGCTGCAAGCGCCCCTGATTCTCAAACGCGCCAAGACCAACAGGGGCGCTTTTAGCTGCAAGCGCCCCTGATTCTATGTTTTTTTTTTAAATATTGTTTTCTGTTTCTCGTATATCCAATATTTTGCATCAACCAACAACTGCCAATATCATAATCTGCATAAACCAGAAACCGAAACAGAACCAGAACCAACAACGATCAATATCAACTCAACAACCAAATAAATTTCAAATGAACTAACCAATTACAAATTAAATTCCATAAATCAACTAACCAATTTCAAATCAACCAACCAATATACCCATCTATTATATACATACATAAATCATTAACCAAATTCTAAATGCCAACATAGACAACAAAGTGACAAACATGATGACATACAATGAGAAACCAAAAACCAGCTAACCAAACTAATTACATGAATTTCGATTTTCATTAATCAATCTGGAAACATGATGACACCACTCTCCCTTGACCTCATCAAGTTGGTCACCAGAAAATGGAGCTCCAACCTCGTGTTCAGGAAAATACTACAAAAATAAAATAAACTTAGAATTAAGTGGTTAAGTGCTAGATATGGAATTAAGTGGTCAAAAAACAAACTATACATACAAATTCTGGAATTTCTATTTGATTGTGAGTGATTATGTCCTTCATAAACTTCATAACGTAATACCCGCAATCATCATTGTTTGGTTGCCTGGGACACTAGAAATCAAAATAACAATTAATTATTAAAATGCGAGCAATATTTACATGGATAAGAATGTTGATTATAAACTTACCGTTATTCCTATCCATTTTGTTTTCACATGCCCAACTCTAGCCCTGACCTCAGTCGATCCCCAATAAGTCATCAAACAACTGAAACATCATACATATAACTATATTAATTAATCGAAATACATACATAATTTAGATGATAAAACATGCGATGTATCTAAATACACACCTTTCAAACATTCCTTTCAACTTGACGTGGTTGCTATAATGACCATGACACGAATCCAAATAGAAAATTGTATTTCTTTTGGGATCAACTACCAACAATACCCAATGTATCCTACAAAAAAATTGAATAACCAAATAAATAACAGATATTTCAAAAACACGTTATATATATATATATATATATATATATATATATATATATATATAGAGAGAGAGAGAGAGAGAGAGAGAGAGAGATTAAATTTGTTACCCTAAGTTGATGGGTGCCAAAAATAAGCTATCACAGCTGCTTTCATGTGCCAAAGCCAAGCGTCTATTGACATAGGCTTTTACAGATTCATTATTTGCTTTAACCGCTTGCTTCACGGCTTTAACAACATCTTTTGACATGCATTTTTCAATGCATATGTTGCGTAGAAAGGTATTTGCGGGGCACAAGAATATAAATCTTTGTGTTTGTTCCATGGGGATCATAATCTCATGGTACAAATACCTATAGTTAAGATGTATACAAATAAATTAACAAATAATAATAATAATAATAATAATAATAATAATAATAATAATAATAATAATAATAATAATAATAATACCTGATGTATATTGTAATAGAAGTTGCAGATGCCCACAAGTGATCATATACCTCTTTCAGTTCCACCTTTGAAAGGCAGATTTGGTTGCTATATCCCAAGATGTCTGGATCAAGCGATGCAATTATCAAATCTCCACCCATCATTGTTGAGGCATGAACCTTTAGATAGCCGATAAATTTCTTAGAAGGGGGGGGGGTTGGAATTGAATCTGTTTCCCTTTATCTACTTGTCGAGACACTAATTTCTTGCTAGCAATAGAAGGGGGGTGTGTTGGGATTCAATTGAATCTCATTCCCGCTAGATTCTCGCCTAGACACATGTTTCTTGCAACCAATAGAAGGGGAGGGTTGGGATTTGTCAACATGCTCAGAAATCCGAGATCTTGCTTTCTTTACCTATATTAGAAATATAATTAGTTATTAATATATGACAATAAGCGAATGAATTATTAACAAATATATTAATTGCTCCATACATTGATAAGATTTGTTGGCCATGCCACAAGGGTGCCAAGTGCATCATTCACAGTGACCAAAGTCACACAATCAATGTCAATTGGTACCGGCAATAATGCTTCATCCACAACAACAAATTCAACTCTGACTCTTGCGTGATTTGGAGGAATGGGTAGATTGTGCAAGGTGGAGTCCTCATTGTTACAAACAAAGCCCTTTGCGACCAATGTAAGCGGGTTTGATGTATATAATTCACAGTTGTTATTGTTACCCTAAATTAAATGATAACCAAATATTAATACCTATAAGTTAATGTAAATGATAACCAAATTAAAAGACCAACGATAATTACCTCATTGGACGCAATATTGCAACTATCCCTGAAGCTATTTGGGTTAGGAGATGGTACATCATCAGTCCTTGGACAAACTTTTTCTTTTAATTCATTAAGTTCTTTGTGTAGCATCAATACCATGGCCTCCAACCGCCTTTGTCTACTTTCTTTTTCCATATCTTTTTTTTGCCTCTTTGAACCCCAAAAAGTGGTTGGAGAAATCCCAAATCCCAAACCCCGTAGACGTTCTGAATACTCTTCAGTTGCCAATGCACGACCAAGGATGTCATTCGGACCATCACAATCAGTAATCTCTCCTTGTGATACTGATTGTGATATGGATTCCTGATTCACCAAAATTATTAGACATTATTAATAGTAAGTTCATAAGTAATGACTCATCTTTGTTAAGTTCATAAGTACATAAGTACAACAAATTTAATAAACATTATAAGTAATATAATTTTATCATACTTACAATTCTTTGAAACACCTCTCTCGTTTTTGGGTCATCAACGACACCATCTTTGTTATGTCGGGCTTCTAACCACAAAACATGTCGGTCAATAGATTCCTGAGTAGGATCTTTTCCAGTCTCCCGCAGCTATTAAAATTTACCATTTATTAGTAAATAAATCAAAAGATTAATTTAGTAAACGAAAGATAAAATAAAAGATAATGTGCCTACCAATTGTTCTTCAATCTCGTGATAACCCTTAACACCAGCTCTATAAGGGTATTCAGGACTTTCCGCTCTCTGGCGATTTTCAATGCTTAATCTCTATAAAGACACATATTTTTACATTAATACTTTATAATTGTCAAATATAGGTATATGTATGATAAGTAATTCTACAAACCTGGAATTCCTCATCTTCGCGTGATGATATAAATGCACTCCAATCCTCTAATGGAATAATCCCATCATACCGTGGTGGAGGATGGTTTCTGATGTTCCCCTCTTTATCTTTCACCCACTTTGTTAGAGTTGATCTGAATCTTCTATGCGCCTTTCCAGCTTTCATAAGACAATAGTCTTTTCGAGAGTCATCCACATCAAAGTATTTCTGCTTACATTCAACAAAATGATTATAAATATGCTTACATATTTAATTATAAAATAACTGTATAGTCAAAATAAGACCCATACCTCTATCAAGTGCCATAGCTCCTCTTTAGATTTCTCTAAAGAGGCATCATTTTTATTATTCCAACTTATGATTGTTATTGGTATATCCTGCCTTGCTCTCGCACCAATGAAGCTTTGCAACTCTCTACCATTCTCACCAATCGGTTGGTGTTTAGCATTCCATTTGACCTGCATTATTAATTGGGTAAATTAGATAATAAACAGGTAAAAGTATGTAACAAAGCTAGTTATTTAGTAAGTATCTTACTGAAAGTTTAGGAAGCCATTTGTTCCCCCGATTGATGATATTCTTCTTAACTGTCATTCCACGGTGATTGAACTTTTTTTGTGCGTTATCATGACTCTCATGACCACTGTCATGTGCACTATCATCACTGTGGGAAGTCATCTCACCTGCAACAAAATATAATCATTGTTATATGAAAAATGAATAAAAAAGAAACACGCGTGATAAAGTAAGTTAATTTTTACAATATGAAAAATGAATAAAAAAGAAACACACATGATAAGTAAGTTAATTTTTACAATATGAAAAATGAATAAAAAAGAAACACGCGTGATATATTACCTTTTCCTTTTCCTCGATCTAATGTTACTAGCTACTTGTTTATTTGTATGATATTTTGCTTTTCGCTTCTTGTTACTTTGTTTTTGACGAAACATAATCCCATCGTTATGATCCGTTCTAACATACAAAATATCATCTTTAGAAGTACTTTCCCCTATTATTGGTTGTGATGTCCCAAAGAAAGGGTCATCCTCAATGTCAACATCTTCGTGCGCTTGATCACCAATGTTATTCACCAATAATTTTTTGTTTGTCAATAAAACAATGCACCAATTGATATCAACTGGATTAGTGACATAAAACACCTGTTGGGCTTGCGAGGCTAAAATAAAAGGTTCATCTTTATATCCTAACTTATTGAAATTCACCCGCATGAAACCCGAGTCATCCATCTATACACCATTATTATTGTCAACCCAATTACATTGGAACACAGGCTCACAAAACATATTGTAATCCAACTCCCATATGTGTTCAATGACACCGAAGTATGACATATTCGCGTAAATGGGATTTCTGTCTTTGGCACTTGATGTATGCATAGATTCAGCTACAAGAGTCACCCCACTATTTGGCATTTTACTCTGATCATCGTGGGATTTTGTATAGAACGTGTACCTGTTTTGTAGATAACTAGTGTAAGAGAATACATGTATATTTGGACCTTTTGCTAACCATCTCAATCTTTCGGAAATCGAGGTAGGATTTGAAACAAACTCAATATCAATTTGATCTTTTAGCCATAGTATGAAACTCCGATTGTGTTCTTTTTTTAACCAGACTTGATTCTTAGATGGGTGATCACTCTTAAGAATCTCCATGTGTTTGGCAACATATGAATCAACCTGACTATCATTGTGCAGAACATATAAGTGTGCTTGCTCTAGTTCTTTCCTGGATACCCTCACTAATTTCCTTCCTGTCATCCCTTTACAAACGCTTCTTGTGTGACGCACCCTTGGCAGCCCAATAGAATATTCAACACTAGATAGATAGTCGGTGGAGAACTCAATAGCTTCTTCAACTATGTAGCGCTCAGCAATGCAACCCTCAGGTCGTGATCGGTGTTTAACATATCCTTTTAATATCTTCATGTATCGCTCAAATGGGTACATCCATTTCATGTAACATGGGCCACACAATTGTGTCTCTCTAACCAGATGAACTATTAAATGAATCATTATGTCAAAGAATGAAGGCGGAAAAAACATCTCAAGCTCACATAAAGTCACAGTAATTGATCTTTGTAGAGCTGGCAACTTTCCAGGGTCAATCACTCTACTACAAATCGCCTTAAAGAAGAAACAAATTTTAGTTATGGCCTGACGCACTTTGTTGGGCATAATGGATCGTATACCAATGGGTAGCAAATTCTCCATGAGAACATGACAATCATGAGACTTTAGAGACTTTAACTTGAGGTCTTTCATCGATACAAGGTTGGTAACATTTGAAGAGTACCCCTCTGGAACTTTAACTCCATGAAGAAACTTACAAAAGATGGTTTTCTCCTTTCTAGATAGAGTATGAGCTGCCGGAGGTAGATATGTACGTGTACCCTTCTTTATCGGACCCAATTCGAGTTTCAACCCCATACTAACCAAATCCAATCTTGTGTTGATGGTATCTTTAGTCTTTCCTGGCATATTGAGTAAGGTACCAATGACACTTTCGAATACATTTTTTTCAACATGCATCACATCAATGAAATGTCTTACGTGTAATGACTTCCAGTAGGGCAACGCAAAGAAAATCGACTTTTTCTTCCACCCTCGTTTGGCAAGCTCTCCTGCAAAAGGCTTCCCAAACTTAATGTTCAAATCTTTCACCTTTTCAAATAGTTGTTCACCGGTCAAAGGCGGGGGAGCTTTACGAGTTTCTGAATTCCCATTGAATGCCTTTCTCCTCACCCGATATTGATGAGTTGGAGGCAAAAATCTCTAATGGCCAAGATATATATTCTTCTTACCATGTTCCAACCACATCCAATCTGTATTATCTTCACATATAGGACATGCACACTGACCTTTGTTACTGTACCCAGATAGATTACCGTACGCTGGAAAGTCATTAATGGTGCCAAAAATCATAGCCTTCAGAATGAAACTTTCTTCTCTGAACCCATCATACACCTCTACCCCAATCTCCCACATTTGCTTCAAGTCTTCTATTAAAGGAGCCAAGTATACGTCAATATCATTTCCTGGTTGTTTGGGGCCAGAAATTAACAAAGACAACATCATATACTTTCGTTTCATGCAAATCCATGGAGGTAAGTTATAGATCGTCAAAATCACAGGCCATGTACTATGCGAGCTACTCTGGATACCGTGCGGGTTAAATCCATCGGCAGACAATGCAAGGCGTAGGTTTCTTGGGTCATGCCCAAAATCAGGATAATCAATATCAAGCTTTTTCCACTGCGGAGAATCCGCCGGGTGTCGTAGCATGCCATCTTTAATCCTTTCATCATCATGCCAAGTCAACAGTTTTGCATCTTCCGAACTATGGTACATACGCCTAAATCGAGGAATTATGGGAAAATACCACAATACCTTTTCTGGAGCAGAGTCTTTCTTCTTATACCGCGGTGCATTACATTTAGGGCACGGCTTTAACAATGCATGTTCATTCCGAAATAAAATGCAATCATTCGGACAAGCATGTATCTTCTCAAAGTTCAAACCAATGGTGCCTAACATTTGTTTTGCATCATACGTCCGAGAAGGGAGAACATTGTCTTCCGGCAACATATCTTTCAATTGCGCGAGTAATTCCGTAAAGCTCTTATCCGTCCATCCATGGCAAGTTTTCAAGTTATACAGCTTTATCACAGCCGATAACTTTGTGAATTCAGTACAACCCGCATACAACGGTGTCTCCGCATCGGTTATCAACTTCCCAAACATTTGAGGAGAATCATTAAGATCGTCTTCAACCGCCTTTGCCATCTCTTCAAATTGGTCGCCATCAAATGTTTCAGGATAATCAACCGGATCACATCTCTGAGTACTATTATCCATATTTGAAGGTTCACCTCTTTTCTCACCGTGCATTGTCCAACAAATATAACTTTGATCGATTCCATTGGCCTTTAAATGTCTTCCCAACTCAACCGCAGTAACTCGATTGGCGTAACAACATCTTAAACAAGGACACTTGAACTTACTAGAAGTTCCTAAACGTCGAACAGCAAAGTTCACAAAATATTCCACTCCATCGGCATATTCTTTCGACAGACGATTGGCAGACATCCACTTTCTATCCATATTAGACCGAAATTTAATATAAATTTCTGATAAGAGAACTTAAATATGTTATAGGTGAAAAACAGACAGAGTACAATGTTTAAAAGTTTTTCAATTCATATCCAAAAAAAAACAAACTTTCTTTTTTAAAAGTTTTTCAATTCCTCTCCCTATTTTCCCAAGCTATATTTCCTATTCTATTCTTATTCTCGGTAACATCCCCAATAACAGTTTTATTCAAAATATGTCCAAAAATATCAAAAACTAGATAACAACAAAAGTACCTGAAAAGCTAAGAGAGATGAACCGCAAAGCTAAGCGAGATGAACCAAAGAGAGCGCAGGAGAGAGATCAACGAGAGCCTGTACCAATAAATAAATTTCTTAAAGTTATTATAATCATTATTATGAACCCAATGAAATTCAAAATGATTGTTAAGACTTTTCTCATTCATTTGCAAATAAGATAAAAGGCTTAAGGACTAAAATGCTAACTGAACAACAACTAAAAATAAAGATCCAACTTATTAAAATTCTACACTTTTTTGACAAACCCAAAAAAAAATAATCATTCAAAATACTCTATCATTATCTATAACAAAAATTAATCATTCAAGAACCGAAATATCAAGAAATAATTCCTAATCATTCAAGAAAAAAATACTTTAACATGTTCAGCAACATATATAACTATAAATATCCAAAAAATACTTCAACATTTCAGCAACATATACATAACTATATAACTATAAATATCAAGACAAAAAAAAAACAAACGTAATGCGTGGGCTGCGAAAGGAGAAAGGAAAAGGAAAAGGAAACCTTATGGCTGTGGGCTGCGAACAGATGGTGGTGGCCACTGGTGGTCCGCCGCGTATGAGAGCTGAATGGGGAGGCGCGCCGTTTGGGTGGAGATCGAGGGGGAAAGAGAGGTTGCGCCGTTTGGGTGAGAAGGGTTGCGATGGTGGTGGGGAGAGATGGCCGCGCGTCAAGAGAGCTGGGAGGGTGAGAGCTGGACGCCGTTCATGGGGATCTGAAACAAAGGGGAGCTGGACGCCGGCCGTTTGCGAGAGAGATAGAGGGGGAAAGAGAGACAGTACTGTGAGTGAGAGGGAAATGAAATAAAGGGGATCTGAAAAATTAAAAAAATTGGGCATTGGGGGCGCTCGTGGAAAGCGCCCCTGTTGGTGGATGCGAAAATTAAAAATTAGGGAATTGGGAGCGCTCATAAAAAGCGCCCCTGTTGGTGGATTCGGTTTTAGGCATCAGAGGCGCTTGTAAAAAGCGCCCCTAAAGGCCCTGCGTATTTTGAGCATCAGGGGCGCTTTTTTAAAAGCGCCCCTGATGCTCAAAATACGCAGGGCCTTTAGGGGCGCTTTTTAACAAGCGCCTTTGATGCTCAAAATACGCAGGGCCTTTAGGGGCGCTTTTTAAAAGGCGCCCCTAAAGGCCCTGCGTATTTGGGCATTAGGGGCGCTTTTTAAAAAGCGCCCCTAAAGAGTGCGCCCTTTTTCTACAGTTTTGTTGTAGTGAACAGAAAAATGCCGTTTTTTAAAGAGGAAAAATCGAAAAAACACTACAAATTGACTATACCAAGGACCGAAAACGGAACCCCAAGATGAAAGGAACGGGTTTCAACCAATTGGCAACACTGTCGGATAGGTTATGTTTTCGCAAAGCAATTATATATTTAGTGGTTGATATTCAAAATAGGGCTATTATAGTAATTTCACATGTTTTTCTAGGGCGGGGCGTGGCCCACCCCTGCCCTTAAGAAGATCCGCTCCCGATGATCCTGACAAATAGTACTTGCAAATGGCATGTCTCAAATATTAAGGAACAATGAATCATTTCTTTATTCTTTTTTTTGGTGAGCTTCTTAATTCTATCATGTTGAAATTATTAGGTTGAATATCATCTTTCCAGGTTCGATTCAGAGACCCCATAGTTGTGTGTATTTTTAGTGGCATTTGCCACTCGGTTTACATGAAATCAATTCCAAGTGACAATCATGAAGTGACAATCATGAAATATGTGCAAATATAAGAAATAAATTGAGAACAAAATCGGTTGATGATTTACTGTGCTGATTGCACAGCAAGGTCATTCCTCCGAAATTGAGAAGCTACAAATCTAAATTTCTGCTTGGACGCGAAAAGTTGCTGTGATTATAGAAGACGTGACGCAGAATCAAGCAAGTGCTATGTATGTTTGTAACGCGTCAGCCACCACTTGCCACTTTTGATATTAATATAATATTTATATTTATATAATCTTATATTTATATAATATTTATATAATATTATATTTATATAAATACTTTTTTCTGACCAAATAAATACTTATATTATATATATCTATATATATATAAATATATATATATATATATTATATATATATATATATGTATTTATATATATAGCATATATTTGGTCAAAAAAAAATATATAGTATATATATATATAATACATATATAAATATTTATATATATATATATAGTATATATTATTTTTTTGACACAATATATACTATATATTTATAGTTTATATATATTGCCTTATATATAGTATTTATATATTTCTTATATATATATAAATATAAGCAAAATCATTTGGATATCCATTAATCCATCACATAACCGGAGAAAAACCATAGCCATTTTTGGATAAATTAAAATAACCGGTTATAAAAAATTAACAAAATATCTGGATTTTTTTTTACCGGATATAGATATGAATGTGGTTTATCCGTTGAATCGATTATTTTGTGCACCCCTACCTTCGGCATACAAATGAGTTGAAATATGTTACTTTTGCTAACTTTAAAATTAGATACTCCCACCATTCCAAATCTATTAATGTTTAAGGTAAATACGCTCAAATAAGTTACTTTTGCTAACCTTAAAATTCTAATCTCTTTATATTTTTTTGGTAAACCCGAGTATTCACCGCACGGACAGCAGTGACTAATCCATTGTCACTAACTGCATCCTGGAATTTTAACTTCTCTCTCCCAACTGGTATAGTTGGAAAAATGCGTTAATTACATGTGATTTCTAAAACATCAAAAAATTTAAGACAAAAATAAAAAGCTAAAATATCTAGTTATTGAACGAAGTAAGTATATGATAGACAGTACAGACTGAAAGTTGATCATGCAAATTATTCATAAGCTTCAAAATATATATTTTATTTCAAAATTAAATATTTACAAACAAATATTTGTTGGAAGCCATCCCTTGATAATTTAGCGATTTGGATTATGTAGGACATGTATAGTTGGGTCTATATTTTTACCCAACCCATAGTGGTCTGACTTAAATGGGCTAACCCAACCTATACTGACACCCCAAAGAAAACTTGGGTTTTTTTTGTACCCCCATCACATCCCATATACCCGAAAATACCCCTGCCCAAATAACAAAGCGGATTTACCTCAAATGGGGGTACCTAATAGGTAAATCCGACTTTAAAAATAACAAAGTGGATTTAAACCAATCAAGCCGTTATATGTTCCACCAATACGACGTTTAGAAAGACTGGAAAAAAAAAAGTAGGTGCCACACTAAACTTTAATATAAGATCATTGAAGTGGTTAATTGGTTATATGTTTTATTATATCTCCAGCTTTTCTATTGATTTTTCAACGTCAATCTTAAAACTAGAGTGGTGGAATTTGTTCTTATAAAACTGAGATGTGATTTAATCATATAATTCTATTGGTGCCAAATACCAATACTAACCAGTATGGAGTTGTTCCAACCAAAGCAAACCCTAATGGAGGAAGAACATCCAACCACTCCATTAAGGTTTTTTTTCCCATTTTCCTTGACCAAAGATTCTATCAGCTCCACTTGAAGATTAATTCAGCTCCAGTTGTATATGTGTATATATATAGCAACACAACCAGGAATCTTCATCAACAACAATCTTTCTCTTAAATCCTAATAAAACTCACCCTTACTACAATTCAAGTCTTGTGTGTGTAAAATGACCAATATTTTCCTACACAATCCTATCACCTGGAAGGCTACCCTCTGCCTCTTCCTCCAAACCACAACCTTCTTGATTGCCAACTCTGCTAGGAACCTAGATGAAGTGAACTCCCAACCTCAAGCCATAGGCAATCTACCAGGACCTGGAGTCGCCGCGATACCTCAGATAGGCGCTACTACTACTACTACTGCTACCACTACACCAACTGGCCAAACGCCTGCAGCCACCTCCACCAATCCTGCCACAGCAGAATCCGGTGAAGAAGATGCCATTGCAGGCCCTTCAGTCGAAGAAACCGAGGCCCCAGCGGCTGAAGACATCTCCCCAGTGGCAAGTCCTATCACTGAGGAAACTCCAGAACTCCCACAACCAGAAGCTGAAGTCCCAGCTGTCCCTGTTGTAACACCAATGACAGCAAAGCCTGTTGCAAAAGAGCCATCATTCTCTTTCTTCATGCATGACATCCTAGGTGGTTCCCATCCATCAGCCAGAGTAGTAGCAGGAATAGTAGCAAACACTGATGTCACTGGCCTACCATTCTCCAAGCTCAACAATAATCTCTTCCCAATTACTGGAGGGATTCCATTAGTTAACCCCAAGCTAAATGGCATTGTCACCAACAACAATCTCCCAAACCTTGTAGGCCTCAATGGTGCTCAATCCTCCACCGTATTCAAAAACAGTGGCACCAGCAACACGGTCTCTGGCGGAAACAACCAGCCATTTGTTTCCGCGGGTAACCTCCCCGGTGGGTTTACAATCCAGAAGCTCATGTTTGGGTCGGCGACAGTGATTGATGACCAGTTAACAGAAGGGCACGAGCTTGATTCTTCTGTGATAGGAAGAGCACAAGGATTCTACTTGGCAAGCTCATTGGATGGTACTAGTAAGACCATTGTGTTGACTGTTTTGGTGCATAGTGGTGAACATCATGATCATGATGGGGTGGAAGACACTATAAGTCTCTTTGGGATTCATAGGACAGCGTCGCCGGAATCTGAGATAGCAGTGATTGGTGGGACTGGGAAGTATGAGAATGCTAGAGGATATGCTGCACTTGACACCCTTCTCAAGGAAGACCAACACACTACAGATGGGGTGGACACCATCCTGCATTTCAATATCTACCTCACTGAGCAGTAATAGTATTACTAGTGACTAGAGTCCTAGACTACTTGTTAATGTGATTGGCTTTCATATTTGGAGTTTGATTTGTGTATTTTGTTGGTTAAAACTTAAAGCTCACACTGCTTCTGTTATCCTTGATTAAGTTTGAAGAAGCAACACTTATTATTATGCTTCTTTTTTGTCATTTTTAGATAATGCCTTTTTCAGATTTCTCTCAGCTTCTTTACCTCATTCCTGCTACATACTGTGAGAACTCAGAATATTCTGTTGTTTTTTTATAGGCGAATGTTAGTGGGGGGAGGGGGAATTCCAGATATGAACTCGGAATCTCCATTCCTTTAGTGCACTCCTTCGGTATCCCTTAACTCATCAACTGAGCTACCTACTTGGGATATATTCTCTTGTTACTTGTACTACTATATTACTTACACATGTGACATGTCCCACATCAGTTACACCAGCTATTTTGAATCATTACCATCATCTTAATTTTAAGGTACTCGTGAAAAATATGGGTACAGATAATAACTAACGAGTAAAAGACAAAGTTAAATTATTACTTTTAAAACAATTAATTATTTTCAAAAGTAAAAAAGCTGGTGTGGCATCACTTTATTGGGCCAAGAGTACAGGTACCCAACAAATTAATAAGTACCGGAGTAGTCACTTAATTTTAATTAATAACCATTTCATTTTTCTTGGTAAAATTACAGCTACTATATAATTAGCATCATGAAATAGAGGTTTCAAAACAAATAATGACAGGATCTTTAGCCCTGAAATTAGAAGTAAAATTTAAATGGAATCGCATACCACTTTCAGAATAATCAATATTTTTTAATAATTAAACTATAAACAGATGCTCTTACAAATGATACATTTAAAAGCCTCGGCATCTTTGCGCATCAAGTACTATGTAGTTAATAGCAGATAGCATAGCAGTCAACCCTCAAAATGCTATAGCAGTCCCGGGTAGCAGTATGGCCGCTGCGTCGAAATCTAGGGAAACAATACAAATACTTTATGCCATATGTATATAAAGACTAAAAAAATAGAATAATGCACAAAACTAAACACATTCATAACTAATCATCAAAGTTCAATAGTTCAATGCTATTATAATCAAACATAATATAAAGCAAAATAGCAAATTTTAGCCTCTAAGGCTTTGTTTGACAAGTCGCATTTACTAATGGATAACAAATTTTATTAGCAGGTGATGAGTATACATGTTTTTCGGGTAGTATTTAGCGTTTTTTCAAACACTACTTCAAGTAGTGTTTGAGCGGATAGTGTATAGCGTCTCACTTAAATTCATTTTATATCCTTAATAAAATAAACCAAACAATTTAATCATGAATTAAATAAATATTTCATTTTATGTCATTTTACATTTATTAGTTAGTTTAACCGCTAGTTTTACCAAACACATCATTTGCTATCAATTAGCTTATCTGCTCATCCACTCATCTGCTATCCACTAGCTTATTTATTATCCACTACTTTTTACCGAACAGAGCCCGAGGCACAAAATAACACATATAAGCATTTAATTAAATATAAGTGATTTCTTAAATGGTATCACTAGTCTCTGAACGTGGGCAGAGGCTCTTGTAGTGATGGGGTAGTCACTGTACCTAAAAATAAGATAAAGAGATAAAACTAGGTATAATAATAATTCATAGTTATCTCAAAAATAAGATAAAAAGTTAAAATTATGTATAATAATAAGTAATTTTTTTGACAAAAATAATAATAAGTAATTGATACTCATAGTTTAATAATGTTTTATTATCTTTTACTATTTAACTAACATTTTGTCTCTTCTCTATTCTATTTGTTCACTAAAAGAGTATTTCATCTTATAAATTTGAAATGATGATAATATTGTTCTTTTTATTTTGCATGTCATAATATGCTTATGTTTTAGGGTTATTATTGTTTATTTTTATCACTTTTCTGTTTTGACATATTGTTGTGTATGAAACTTGTGTTTGAAATTTTCTATGATTGTTGTTTATATCGAAATTTTTAGCATTTTTAGTTCACTTTTAATGAAGTTTAATTTGCTAATAAAAAAAATTCTTTGTACATGTAGCCCCCTCATAAAAACTAAGTTTCTCTTTTAATGAAGCTCTTCTTCTTCTTCAGGGGCGGCGTAGTCTTTGTTGGCGCCTAGTGAATGTTGTTGACTCACCAACACAACCACAATAGCAACCTCCCCTCAAATTAGTGTATCATTCTGAAAGACCAAATCGATAACTCCAATAGCTTTTTCATCTTCAACCAATTATCTTGTTAACTCACTACAAATATCAATGTCTTCCAAGTAAATGGGATCAGTTAAGTCACAATTGTCAAAATTGTCAACAAAAAAAGTCACAATTGTCAAAGCGTTCCTCAAGTGTTTGCTTATACTTGACAAAAATCAAATCTTGCAACTTTTTTTGGTGCTCAAGCTTGTTTCTTTTCGTGGAATGAATCTACTTTAAAGTTAAAAAAAAAAAAAGGAATGTTAGCTTCTTTCACAACAAATTAAATGCCAAATCACGTTTACTTACTCGCTCAAATACTCCAATTACACTCACAAGCTGAAGAATTACATGCCAAACTCAATAATCTAATTGAAGCTTTTTGCAAGCTTAGAACATGATGTCAATAAGTTTTCCATCACTCAGCAGTAACGAATAACCAACTAGGGTTAATATTAACTCAAAAGCTCATCAAAATCTAATCGAATTTATCAAAACAGTTCACTTTGACTTATTCGAAGCCATGGCAGTTATGTTTCTTATTGCAGCTTTCAAGCTAAAGAGTCTTTCAAACTTCTTTTTGTTTTTTCTCTATTAGATGAAATGGCAAATAAACACCACACACACTGCCACCGCTCACACTCAGGTTTGAACCCGGAAGCTGACGTCTGCATGTCGCTGAAATTTCCAAGCCAACTAACAGTGAGGGAAAACTTCTTATAGAATATGCTAGCTCGGCGGTAGCTCTGTCCTCTTCTTCATGAGTAGCACTTAGCTTCTAAATGCATTTAAAAAACCCCTAATCAATTTTATCATTCCCACCAACATCTGTGTTGCCATGGTTAGAACTGGAGATTAAGGTAATGGCCAGTTGCATGCAACAGATAAAAAAGTTGGCATTCCCACCTATTATCAATGAAGGCAAACATATCTTTGTATTTGTCTTCATTGTCATTGAAAGTTTTCATCATGGTTTTGTTGGCCCTATCCATAGCCTCATAGATGTAATCCATGGAAGAATTTTCTCATTATCAACAAGCTTTGGTACGTGCACAAGAGGTTCAATGGGCTTAAGATTGTAGAGCCTATCATTCCAAAAGGATGGCATTAGTATAATGTCTCGTGCGTTTTGCCTTTTAGGCACCTTTAGATACACTTAAAATCGACCAATCGTCCGAGGTACACATCCTACGAAGGTTGCTTTTCTGTTAATGCAACCTTTACAATGTGAGGAAGTAGATTGCGAACAAGTAATTCCATTCCTTACCAATTTGGTCTTAATTTGGTCTTGTCAGTGTATTTTCTCATTGTATTTAAAGTCATGGTATGAAGCACGGACACCTCTAAGATTAGGCATCTCCCGGTGTCCGACACCCATACGACACTCTTCCAACGCGTCTCCGACACCTTAGACAAGTGTCCCAAAAAAACTCTTTTTTCTTTGCTTCGACACATCTTAGACACTCCTTAGACACTTCGGAGACACTTCTAGAGGTTAAAGATGTGTCGAAGTAATGACGATTTTAAAAGGGTTGAAAACATTAAATTTGATGTAGAAAAATATACTGAATATTATTTCAAGTGTATTTAGAGTACAAGCACTAATGCATTTAAATAGGCTATTCTAAATGTAAATCTAACAGCCTGATAATTGGGCCGGATAAATAATTACAAATTACACTATTTTACAACACTCCCCCTCAAGCTGGTGAATAGATATCTATCATTCCCAGCTTGGATGTAAGTTCTTTGAAATGCTCTGTTGGCAAGCCCTTCGTTAACACATCTGTCAATTGGTGTCCGGAAGGAATGTAACTTGTAGTTATTAACCTGCTGTCAAGTTTTTCCTTAATGAAGTGACGATCTATCTCTATGTGCATTGTCCTGTCATGTTGAACGGGATTATGAGCAATACTGATAGCCGATTTATTATTGCAAAATAACTTCATAGGACCTTCAAATTGTATCTTCAAGTCATTTAGTACAATCTTCATCCACAATAGTTCACAGATTCCTTGTGTCAAAGCTCTAAATTCAGCCTCAGCGCTTGATCGAGCCACTACATTTTGCTTCTTACTCCTCCAAGTAACAAGGTTCCCACATAGGAAGGTGCAATAACCTGAAGTAGATCTTCTATCACTTATCGAACCTGCATAGTCAGCATCAGTATAAGCTTTCATAGTTAAGCTCCCACCGCTTTTGAACAATAGTCCCTTTCCCGGAGAGGCTTTGAGATATTGAAGAATACGATCAACAGCCTGCAAATGTCTCACCCTCGGGTTATGCATGAATTGGCTCACCACACTGACTGCATAAGCCAAATCAGGTCTAGTGTGTGCCAAGTAAATCAATTTTCCCACCAATCTCTGATATTGGACCTTGTCAACTTTGGCACTTTCTTCTTCAAAGCTAATTTTATGATTCTACTCTATGGGAACACTTGTAGGTTTGCATCCAAGTTTTCCAGTTTCCTGCAATAGGTCAAGCACATACTTTCTTTGAGAGATAAAAATGCCTTCTTTTGAGTAGGCTACCTCGATTCCCAAGAAATACTTAAGTTGCCCAAGGTCCTTCATTTCAAACACTGCTGATAATTTCTCTTTGAGTAGTTGTCTTTTAACCAAATCGTCACCTGTAATAATGATATCATCAACATAAACAACAAGTATAGTCAGTTTTCCATTTTTGAATGTTTGAAGAAAAGAGTGTGATCTTCTTGGCTTTGCTTATAGCCTGAGTACACCATTGCCTTTGTAAATCTCCCAAACCATGCTCGAGGAGACTGTTTTAGTCCATATAAAGCTTTCCTTAATCAGCACACCTTGTTTGTTCCATTTTTTGAACCAAATCCTGGAGGAATCTCCATATACACCTCCTGCTCTAAATCTCCATGCAAGAATGCATTTTTGACATCAAATTGGTTTAGTTCCCACCCGGAGTGGGCAGCAAGTGATAGTAAGATCCGAACAGTGTTCATCTTTGCCACAGGAGCAAAAATCTCCTCATAATCAATGTCATAGGTCTGAGTGAATCCTTTAGCCACTAGTCTTGCCTTGTACCGATCAATAGCACCATCTGATCTGTGCTTGAATGTATAGATCCACCTGCAACCAACGGGCTTCTTGCCTCCTGGTCTCTCAACAATTTCCCACGTTCCATTCTTCTCAAGTGCTTTAATTTCCTCATCCATGGCTTGGGCCCAATTTCTATCTTTGAATGCTTCTTGAACAGATGATGGGATTATCACGGAGTCAACAGCTGAAATAAAACTCTGATGCTGCACAGAAAGATTTTTAGTGGAGACAAATTAAGAAATAGGGTATTTGGCACAAGACATTTTCCCTTTCCTCAAAGCAATAGGTAAATCATCTGTATCAGTGTCACTAGTGTCAGAACTGTGGGAATCACTAATAGGAGGGTTAATTTCAGTACTTACCTTCGGTTCAGGCAATTGAGGCTGTATCTGGAGCAGGTCGGGCTTACTTCTTCTCTAATACACCATAATTGGCTCACCAGCCTTAGTGTTTGCTGGTGTCGAAGATGATGGTTCCTGCAAAATAGAAGACAAAGGAGGAACCAAACTAAAAGTAGGAGACTCAATAGTTGGACTTGTGGAAGTAGGACTAGTAGTAGGACTTAAGACAGGAGTCACAGGCAACTCAGGTAAAAATAGAAACTCAGACTCATATTCCAAATCATCATGAATGCTCTCCCCCTGAAGCTGATGACAAGTGAAGTAGGATACATTCTCATGAAACGTGACATCTTTAGAGATAAAGTACTTACGACTAGGAGGATGATAACATTTATATCCTTTCTTGTCGGGAGAATAACCCACAAAAATGCATCTGACTGCAAGGGGGTCCAACTTACTTCGGTGTTGTTTGTGAACATGGACAAAAGCAACACAACCAAACACTCAAGAGTCAAGACTCTGCAAAACAGGAACAGAAGGAAACCATGAATTCATAAATTGAACAGGACCGACATTACCTAACATTCGAGATGGGACCCGATTAATTAAGTAGGCAAAAGTCAATACTGTTTCTCCCCGGTATGAGTTAGGAACTGCCATTTAGAAGAGAATGGCTCGAGCAACTTCAAGTAAATGACGATTCTTTCTTTCTGCGACACCATTTTGTTGTGGGGCGTGGACACATGTAAACTCATGAAGAATTCATTGTTGACTAATAAAATTTGAAAGACTCTGATTGGCATATTCTTTGCCATTATCAGAGCGTATTCTTTGCCATTGTCAGAGCGAATTCTTTTAATGCCTTTGCCAAATTGTGTTTGCACCATGTGATAAAATATGATAAATAATTCTGGTACTTCTGATTTATCCTTAATCGTGTCGTCATGGTTGGCATTTATCACTGTTCACATACGAATTGTTCATCCATACGACATTATTGTTCATTCTGTACGGCAGTCACTGTTCATCCGTACGGTGTTACTGTTCACGGTTGGCAACCACTACGGCGTTACTGTTCACTGTTCATCCGTACTGTCCATTACGGGAATACCATTTATAGTGTGCAGCCACTACTATTCATGGTTGGCATACTGTTTACTCCTTTTTTGGGCCACTCAGTTCGTTTTTCTATTTAGAGTACAAGCACTAATGCATTTAAATAGACTATTCTAAATGTAAGTCTAAAGGGCCTGATAATTGGGCCGGATAAATAATTACAAATTACACTATTTACAACATTTGATTACATCATTTTTAACTTTTTGGTATAATTTGTAATTGAGACCCTAAATTTAGGGACCGAATTACGAATTATTTAAAAATTGAGGGACAAAATTACAAATTATTTAAGAGCTTTTTTGTCCTTAAAAGAAACAAGAGGGAAGGGGAGAAGGAAAGTGAGAATTTGTACATTGCGATATGTAAGTGCCCACTTGTTAGTTGTTATGACTACAAAAAATTTTCTACATTGCGATAGTCATATATATATATATATATATATATATATATATATATATATATATATATATATATATATATATATATATATATATGACTATGCTATGTCCTCCAGGGCCAAAATTTTCTACATTATGACTACAAAATATTCTTCTGTGTTTATCTACAGGGCCAAAATTGCTATGTCCTCCAGGGCTCCCTCTTCTAGAGGAAGAGGTCGAGGAAGAGGCAAGGGTGCTCTTGACCCTAATGCCTCAGCTTATACTAAGGTTTCTACCCTAGAGCAACCAGAATCTCAATCAGGGTCTTCTCCCCAGATCACCCAAAACAAGCAAAATAAGGAAGACTATGCCTTCCCTATCCAAACCCTTCAAGCCTTTCAAAACCAAGGTTTGACCAATCTTCCTACAAAAACTTGGGCTGAGATAGCTGAAGAAAGTGATCTAAAAGCTCTCAATAATTCCCTTGCTAAAGGTATTAAATCTAGTAAAATGATTTTTACTACCTCCTTAGCTGAAACCATCAAATGCTTCAGGTGTATATATATATATATATATATATATATATATATATATATATATATATATATATATATATATATATATATATATATATATGTGTGTGTGTGTGTATCTTAGTCGTGTTGTATCTTAATTTTTAAAAAAACTTTGTATCCGTGTGTTGTATTGTATGCCGTATCGTACTAAGTATCCGGGCTTCTTAGGTTACCCCTCATTGGACCCCGATCTCATGTAACACTCATTTTCTCTGAAATTTTTGGAAATTTTGTTTTTAAATTACACTACCGAAAATTTTTAAATGAGAAATGAAGGAGATAGAGACACACTTGACACTAAAGATTGAAGTGTCTTGTTGTTGAGTTAGTGATTCTTAGAGATGAAAGTGAGTATCAAAATTTTGGTCGGAGAGCAAAATGGAGACCCTACTTAAAGTGACGATTTGGCTAAGAGACAACTACTTAAAGAGAAATTTTCAGCAGTGTTTGAAATGATGTAATCAAATGTTGTAAATAGTGAAATAATTTGTAATTGAGACCCTAAATTTGGGGACCGAATTCCAAATTATTCAAAAATTGAGGGACAAAATTACAAATTATTTAAGAGCTTTTTTGTCCTTAAAAGAAACGAGAGGGAAGGGGAGAAGGAAAGTGAGAATTTGGATTATCTCCTTCTAGTTACACTCTCTCAATCACTCTCTACACTCTTTATCTCTCTTAAAATACATAAAATTATATATATATATATATATATATATATAAAAGAGGGAGAATAAGTAAGAGAGATGATAAGAATTAATGAGATAGAGGGTGTAGAGTGATTGAGAGTGTAGAAGTAGAGGATTCAAACCCGAAAAGTAGAGCGTACCAGGTTTGAACCCTCCTCCTAGCATCTACAAACACTTACGCGTGTTTTACCACCGGGCTATGTTTTGTGGACAAATTATTTAAGAGTTTTAATATGTAGGAGCTCAATTACAAAATATTGACTGGTACTTAAACTTATTTAGAAATTCCTAAACAGTTCATAAATAAACGGGAGTACTAAAATCTAAGAAAATTATGTTGAGGAAAACCATTCCAACATACTATAATTTAAAAATCTCATAAACCAATATGAGTTCTAGGAGCACATACCTTATGAAGCGATTTTTATAAATGGATCACGATCGGTAATCCTTCGAGTACACCATGAACAAGATCCTCCACGTCTACCTTTCACTCTTCAACTAACAACCGTAATTGGTGTAAAATGTCATCAGAGCATCAGAAGATTAGGAGTGGACCACGATTGTCTGCAGTTGAAATTTCAACTGCAGCAATCTCAAGCATTCAAAAACACTGCTTTATGTAAAAAAGAAATATAGAAACATCAAGAAGTTGGCCTCATTTATGATGTGTCAGAGTGTTCAAATCCCAAAAATATTCTCTATTTTGGATCTGGGTACCATCTCCTCACTCTAAATTTCTAATTTAAAAAAAATTACAAACATATCTTAATTTAACGGTAGTTGGATATTAACTTCTGTCTATCAGCAACCTTAATTTCTGTCTATCAGTCTTGACCTCACATCATAACTCAACACACTTACCAGTTTACCAATGATGTCTAATCTCGTAAAAATATACACATGATAGTTTCTAAATCTATATAAATCAATAGCAATATAAACTTGCAAGAAGTATATCAAATTATGTATTCAACTCATTTTATAAAGGGTTCTATTTACTTACGATATCAATGGTACTGTTCAATCTGTTCTTCACTAAAATAAACACGAGCTATTCACATACTGAAGTGATGCATCCCATTCGCATACATTTGAAGTGATGCATCTCTTTGAGAAATTTTCAAAGACAGTTTCTATCAGTCAATTTAAAATTTTAGTGCAGAACTGGTTCAACAGTACCAATATAGGTTTTTATCATTTTATTTTATGAAGCATATAAACTGTTAGAATACAGATAGTATCTAGGAAATATTCATATTATCTTGAATTATCTCGTAGGATTACTTCCATATTTTATAGTATCATAGAGTATCTCCGTAGGATAAGTTTTCATATTACGTCATTATTATCATGATTCATTTCCCAATTTCCCAATAGTTAGGATTGAGTCAATGAATCCCTATAAATAGGGATTATTGTTTAGTCTTTTGTAACCAAACTGCTATCAAACATTTTCAAAAATACTCATAGTTTCATAGTCGTTATTATTTTGTCTCACCACAGCTGCCGGCGGCAACATCTACCGCCGACAGCATCACCTTTTCAATTTTTAGTTTATCTCATCTTACGGTTATGATCACCCTTTTCAGTTTGTCTTTTTCCGCTGTTTTCAACTTTCCGGCGTGTCTTTTCAATTTCCAGTAGACTCACCAACGTCAGCCATCGCTCGCCGCCACCGGAAAAAAAATTGCGGCTGTTTCCGGCGAAACCACCACCAATAGGGGGAATTCGCCAAGATACCTAATCTTGGTCCTCTCATTATAATCAAAGATGAGTTCAGTTTCAGATTTATGGTTACTTTTTGGTTTCAGTGCACAAACACCTACGCTACAGGTTAAACAACCCTTTCTCTCTCCTGCTTAAGGCATTTTCTTTCTCCTGTTTAAGTTTTTTAATTGTTTGTGTTAGAGAACTGCAACTTCGTGCCCTCTGTTTCTGCATTTATGTCGCATCATCTGCTCAATCACTGTGTATCTCTTTCTGGTCTAGTTTTGCTCATCTTTTTTGTTTCAGGTTGTTCGTTGGTTTCTGATTTTTGTTGGTCATCTGTCCAAATCAAGCGTGCTTTCTACCTTGTCTCAAATCAGTCTCAAATGGCAACCTCTCTAGTCAGTGGTCCCAGCACACTGTAGATAGTCTTTGGTAGTCCCTTGTCCAACCACCGTCAAGATTGAGTCATTGGCACCGGTCACGAATGAAATGTCCCTTTGGTAGTCTCATTGTCCAACCACAGTCAAGGTCAAGTTGTCGGCACCTGTCACAGATGAAATTTGTTGTTTCGATAGTCATCTCGTCCAATCATCATCAAGTTTGAGCCGCTGTCACCAGTCACAAAACTGCGACCTATCCCACATTTAAGTTGGTTATTTCAAGCTGAAGATAATGTCTTGTCCAATATTGTTTCAGTTTGGTTTGAAGTTGTTACGGTTTGGAGTGGTTACACCTTCGATTAGGACTTCAACTTTTGTAAGCACTGGTCCAATATTGTTTCATGTTGGTTTGGAGTTGTTACACCTTCAGTTAGGACTTCAGCTGTTGTAAGCGTTGGTCCAATATTGTTTCTTGTTTGGTTTCGGCTACAGTTAGCATTGGCCCAATATTGTTTAGGTTTGGTTCGAAGTTGCAACATCCTCCTGTTCACGCTTCTGCTGCTGTTGGCGCTGTCTCAATATTATTTAAGTTGGTTTCGAAGATGTGACGCTTCCTTTGAAGGTTTTAGTTGCCAAAGTGAGCACTTGCCTAATATCTTCTTTGTTTTGAAGTTGTGACATCTTCAAGTTTGGACTTCAGCTGCTAGAGTGAGCACTGGTCCAATTTGGTTTAGTTTGATGTCCGATTATGGTTTCAGGTGCCATGTAGGGCTCGCCCAATACAATTGCAGCTTGGTCCAATTTGGTTTAGTTTGATGTGGTGACATCTTCCGATTACTTCTTTGTTTTGAAGTTGTGACATCTTCAAGTTTGGACTTCAGCTGCTAGAGTGAGCACTGGTCCAATTTGGTTTAGTTTGATGTGGTGACACCTTCCGATTATGGTTTCAGGTGCCATGTAGCGCTCGCCCAATACAATTGCAGCTTGGTCCAATTTGGTTTAGTTTGATGTGGTGATATCTTCCGATTACGGTTTCAAATGTCATGTAGCGCTGGCTCAATACTGTTGTAGTTTGGTTTTTCTTCTTCAATGGCATATTTTGTAACAAGCTAAAAGCTTAATAAGCTTTAGTTTGAGGGGGAGTGTTAGAATATAGATAGTATCAAGGAAATCTTCATATTATCTTAAATTATCTCGTAGGATTAGTTTCATATCTTAAATTATCATAGAATATCTCTTAGGATAAGTTTTCATATTACGTCATTATTATCATGATTTATTTCACTTGTCAAAAATCATGATTTATTTTCCAATTTCCCTGTAATTAAGATTGAGTCTGAGTCCCTACAAATAGTGATTAGTGTTTAGTCTTTTCTAACCAAACTACTATCAAGCATTATCAATAATACTCATAGTTTCATAGTCCTTATTATTTTGTCTCCTTTTACGTAAATTCCCACAACTTTAACATAAACCAACAAAAACCCAAATCCTACAAATATCAAGATGATCCCTTTTAATGTACTTATTGTACCCCGTTAGAATAAATTAAAAAATATTTAACTTACATCAATGCCAATATAAATAAAAATAAGAACACAGTACTATAGATAAAAATGGGTCAAGATAGGTCAAGCTCATCTTAAACTATGGTTTTCTCAAATCTAAAGTCTAAATTCAAGAGGCATTTAGGTAAATAGCTTAATTAAGACTTGGGAGCAATTCCAAGTCGACTTTGTAGAAGTTGTTTCTATAAGCTATTCTGGGAAGCTTATATAAAAATAAGTTCAAATGGCTATGTTAGTCAAAAGTGCCACACAAATCCAATGTTGCAACTCCTCGAACACCTTCTCCATGGTTGCACTAAGAAGCCTCCCCACAACCCCAAGAATGGGTAGACATTAGAATTGGGAATTTCAGATTTACTCACAGGGTGTTTTGCTTGTTTTGCCGCGTAACTAGATTAAACCACCACCCGGTAAACATTAGGTTGGGGAAAAATGTTTACACGTGATGGGATATTTTGCTTATACTTCCTATAAATATTAAACTCAGAATCTTAACCTATTTTATTAAACAAATGGACGTAACCAAGCCAAATCTGAGTCACCTGACCTATTTCCACCCTTTAAACAACACCTTAAACTTTCTTCACCTAGCAAAATCAACTATCCCACCTTTTATCTTCATACAGACGGTCAGATGGTCTAAGATAAAGGGATGCAGAGGGAGAAAGTGGAGCATTACAGACTAGAAAATGCACTCCCAATGTCCCCCTAGCACTATACTACTGTCTTCTCTTTTTATCTAAACTCTGCCGGATCTCGGATCAACTAGCCCACCCATTAACAACACCATAATTTAGCCCACCCTTTTTGGTTTGGACCATCGATGGCTACCGACGAAGTGTCCCAATGCTTTCAACGAAAGACTAATCTCCGCTTGTGCTTAGGATCAAATTTCGCACTGGCCAACACCAAATTTGTTCACTGCGGGAATCAAACCGTGAAGTACCGGGTCGACCCCCTGTGTCCCAGGGTAGATTAAGCCACTGGGCCAGCGGTGTTGGATATTTAACCCACCATTTAATAACACCTTTAACTCTTTCGCCAAATAAAATCAACTACAAACGATACTATAATATCAGATCATGAATTAAATACAAAAATAAACTGTTATATTTTGGTGCCGTTTATATGATACGATTATGCATTAACCTTTATTGGATACATAATACTAGATTCATTAATGACTATTTATGCTTACTACTTATATATGTACACTTCTAAAATTCCGGAGCCAATTTGACACAATCAGCAATTACTTACATCCACATTCTCAAAATTTCTTCACATTTTCATGAAGGTCTGATGTAACTACAACTGTACCTATCCAATGGCAAGTTACATATGTCAGCAACTTGATTGAGGTTAAACAGAGACCTTAATTGTGACAATGAATTTGAAATGAAACATTTGAAAAAAAGAATTGGTGCGTCTTTCCAATCACCATAACCGGAATACCAAGGAAACCACCTTGAGCCAACATAAACCGCTCAGTTGGGGTTATGAAACAATGGGAAGAATCAGAAGAGCTATGTACAACACTGTCCTTTCAGAGAAATGGCAGAACCCGTGACAGAAGTTGTTGGACAAACAGTACATCTTCAGAAAGATCTTGCATTATAATTTAGGATTAAAAATCTGCAAAACAAAATAAAAACAATGAAAAAGGGAGAGGTATGACAGAATAACATGGTAAAGTAGATAAGTGCTGAATTTGAAATTGAAATGATGTCACTGGCAATGGACAAGCAATAAGAGTTTCTTACATCACAACAGACAACAAATGACAGGAAAACAAAGACGTGTGTTGCATAACTAAATTCATCACCATGTTCGAAGACATCCGTGATGTTGACTCAAAGAAGAAAAGGAACCCCAGAGAAATACGGCCACAAAAGGGGGGAGAAAACCAGCTGCTACGTCAAGACTCAAGACATGAGACAAGACAACTTAGGGTTTCAGGGGTCCATTGGCATAATAGATCGGCGGACGGTCTTATTATTTTTTCTTCCACATTTTCCTTCGGCAAGTGACCAAAATTTCCTTTAAAAGACTAGCATTTATTCTGTATTTAAAATATAAGAGAATCTTAATATTATTTGCAGTGTTATCAGAACCGGTCCGGACCGGCCGGTCGGACCGGTCGGACCGGGACCCGGTGGTCTTCCCGGACCGGGCAGCTTGCAGGACCGGACCTGCAGTTGGCCCGGTGATGACGTCAGCGAACCGGTGAAAATCCGGTGAAAATCCGGTGAAAACCCGGTCGGACCGGGTCGGACCGGTTTTTTTTTTTTTTTTTAAGATGAACCAATTATAAATTTTGCATTTTTCACAAAAAAGACTTGGGTGGGGTTCGAACCCCCTCCCTAGTATTCAACATTTCAACTTTTTAACCATTAAGCTATCTATTATTTGTTGATACTATCCCGCATTCATTAAATATAATCAATTCCGGATATGTTAATGATTTTTGCACATTCTTTCATTAATAGTTTTGATTAAACACTCATTTTTTTGACAAATTGATTCAAGTTCAACACTCATAAACATGTTAGTAAATGTATAATTATAAATAAAATTATAATAAAATTTCTATATTAATAAATGTATACTTTCTTAGTATATATTATAATTTTTTGAATTTATTTAATATAGACCGGGTCATGCCGGTCCGACTAGAGACCCGCGGTCCGACCCCGGGTCTAATGACCCAGTGCCTTGACCGGGTCGATGGCCGGTCCGGGTCTGATAACACTGATTATTTGAGAGAAAATTGAATTATCTCATAGGATTAGATACTTATCATTTAGTTATTTTCATGATTAAGTTTTTTAGAATTAGGCGTCTTGTATCCCTAAAAATAGAGGTTGGTGGTTAGCCTTTTGTATCATTAGATATCATCAACTATAATCATATTTTAAAGTCGTTACTATTTTTATCCCTTCTTTTATCGAAAATTCTAACTTCAACAAAGTAATGGACAACACCATCCTTTTTGACTGGTCGTGTCACGGTTCTGATATTGAATTCCCAAAAGTTTGGGATCGTACTAATAGTATTCAAAGTTCTCTCTAGGGCTTCCGCACCTATTAACTGAAGGCATTCTGTTCATAGTTTTCGATAAAAGGAGCTCACTCGGCAAAGCATAGTCACATCCGTCATCACATGCACAGCCGTTATCTTTATGACGCGCCATTGTCGTTGTCAACACACACATCTTCATCCATCCCAGACACTAGCAATCAACCCCGCACCATAACACCACCATGAACAGAGCTCCCACATGCCACCATCTGCTGCTCCGATCACCATGCTTGTCTCTTCCTATTCACACTGGTGATTCTCTTCCACTTTTTCGGCCGGCTGTCCAACCCACTTCCGGTGTCGGTGATTTGGGACTTCTCGTCACAGATCGCATTTTCTGGTTGTGCACAATTTCTGCCTATGCGTTTTCCCATTTGCATGTTTGGTGGTTTTTCGTTACACTTCTCTGGTATTATGTTTGTGCAGTTCTCTATGCACACCAGGCCCTGTACGCATGTGTTCCCTCTATGCACATCTAAAACTCAATTTGTCATCTCCTCTAGTCGTGAGTTTCATGCACGAGTTCATTATCTCTACTAGTTGTGAGATTTGTGTTCAGTCATATCTAAACAAAGTTCATTGCCTTTGGTCGGCTGATCCGCATTGCACCTAAACACTCATAATTGTCTGGGAGTTTTGCACCTTCTGATTCCTGCTCAATCTGGTCTGCTCGTGTTGACACCATTCATAGTTGTTTTCCACTGCAACTTAGCTTTTATTTTGTGATTTTTTGTTTTGTGGTTGTCACCATTCTTTTAGCTTTCCCACTAGTTCTGTTTGTCTTGTTGGGTTCAACATTATGCTTCTATTTGACAAGAACAACTTTGTCTTATTTCAAGCCAAACAACCAAATGTTGTCTCGCTGCCAGTTCCAGTTTGTTTGTTGGTCATATGTCCAAGTAATTCTTATCAGTGTGTTTTTTGCCTTGTCTCAATTCGGTATCTAATGGTCTCAAATGGCAGGCTCCCTAATTACCAGTGTCAGCACTGTCGATATTAGTGTCCAATAGTCCCAACGTCCAGCCAGCGCAATGGTTGAGCTGCCAGCACCATTAATAGAAAATTTTATGAACCGTCCCACAACTAAGTTGGTTTTTCCTGGTTCTGGTTTGTGGTGACTCACTAATAGTGATTATGGTTTGTTCGTGACTCGGCCAATAGTGGTTCTTGTTCTTGGTCCCCATATTACAGTGCTTTTGGGTGTTTCTTTGGTGCTATTGGTACTGTTTAGTTGCGCTACAGTTGTTTCCAGACCTCAACACCACTTAATCCTTTCGATTTGGTTTGAAATTGTGGCACCTCCCAGTTAAAGCCTCAATTACCAAAGAGCTGGTCTACTGTCCTTACTGTTTGGTTTTCCTGAAGTTTGTGAATGTAAGTTGTGGTTTTGACACTAGTTTTGTCTCGGTATTTATTTATTTTTCTCTTTAAAGGGTACATTTGTAACAAACTTAAAGCTTATTAAATTTTAGCTTGACTCGTAGTGTTAGAATATATGAAACTCTCATCTGAGAGTTTATCCGATCTTATCAGAGAGTATCTTGAATTATCTCGTAGGATTAGGTTTAGATCACTTTGCTAATATCATGATTAATATCCCAATACAAATAGGATTAGAAGTACTATATCCCTATAAATAGGGGTAGGTGATTAACCTTTTTGTATCATCAAATCACAATCATATTTTAAAGTCTTTATTTTTTTCTATTCCTTCTTTTATCTAAAACTCATAACTTCAACATATAGAGTAAAGATAAATCTCATGAAAGGACAAAACAGAAGTTGACGTAAAATAAGGATAAAACATAAGAAATAAAAGAAATGTGCAACTGCTCAAGAGAGCTCCCAATTTTTCTAGCAAGCTTCCTCAAAGTTTGACTAAGCACAAAAGGTGAATCACACAAGCTAAAGAAATTCTTCCCAGAAGACCCCAATACAGAGGTTATCTCCAAATTTCCATTATAATGATAAACTGCTCCCTTTCATCATCACTTAAATTGCAGACAGCCAAACCCCCCCCCCCCCAACCCTAATAATCCATATCAATTAAAGTGATGCTCTGAAATTCAATTTCAACCAAAGATGTCAGACTGCAAGAAAGATCGCTGTTGCTTACCTCATTCTCCTTTCCAAACTATTAATTCACTCCGTGGTGCATATAGGGTAGCGGCTCGTTCCTCTGCCTCAGTATCATTTACGACACCACGACATTTTGGGAAGCCACAGTAACAAGGAAGCCGTTCATCTATTGAAAAAAATCTATCACATGAATTAAAGAAAGTCAGCACAATATTAAATCATGAAGAATTATAATATATTAGGAAAGTGTGATGCTACACACACAACTAAAACCAATACAAAAGTGAGTTTAGTATGGTTTTTTTTGTGCATGTATCTTCACTCATTTGAAGAAGAGGGCAACCTATAATCATATGTAAGCTCTTCCCATTGTTTAATGTCCCTTTTTGCAAATATTATAATATGCTCATCACCATTAACACTTATGACTCTTGAATAGCAATTTGGCTGCATGGAAATGAAAATAACAGATAAGTAATTGATTCATTTCTTCAGCAATGAAAGTTGCATGGCTACTTCAGAAGATAAATAAGTCGAATTGCAGTATTTCCAAACTAAAGTCAAAATATAATGTTGGTTTAACATCAGGATAGGTGTATAGCAGCATTATCCACGCAATATACTTTCATTTGATGGGACACTATACTTATAGTCTTTTACTAATCAAATTGTTCCCACAAAATATAATCCGTCTTATTGAAAGTCATTTAACATGTATGTAGAAGCTATGAATCTGTTACTATGCTGCAAGACAAGGCTAAAGTTTCCTCAAGAATATAAATCCTCCATAACAAAAATTAGAAACCTTCTAGACTCCAATCTCAAATAATTAGCTAAACACTGTGATTCAATTTCAAAACCACAATCAAGTGAATCTCATACATCAAATGAAGAAGGCAGATTAAAATGGCAATGTTTAACAAGCATGAATGGATTAATCGGAAAATGTAAAAAAGGGGGAATGGACGCACTGCACAGGAATGATTAATCAAATGAGCAATGCTTCCAGCTCTAGTAGCATCAATGACTCGTTCATCATCAATCCGAAACATGTAAGTTCCAGCACCCTGCATAAGGGCAAGAGACACGAATTACTAAATCCTGCACAAGCATATACTTCACATTTGAGAAGGTACAATAGTTGAAACACCCTTGTTTCATGTTGACAATCAAAGGTTCCACAAAAGTTCAACATGTTGATACATTATTTCCAAACAAATTAGCTGTGACAACAATGTTAATCTTAATACTAGCAGAATTGATGTTAGTGTTGACAGATTGTGTGCTCTGTTACTTTTGAATTATATTCTAGAAGGCTCAAGATCAGATCATTCTGATCAGACCTGATTCTGCAGTTGAGAGTAAGATAAGATTATTTAAATCCTATATGATTCTCCCTCAATAATAAGATATATAATTTTCTTCTCCTAAAATTATTGTTTCCCTCTCCTAAAATCACATTTAGGAGAAGGAATGAATGGGATTTAAAGTAGTTGGAAACTTATAATTAGTTAGGGTGGTCGGTTAGTTAGCGGGGATGTCGTGTTAAAAATAGGAGAAATAAGAATAGAAGGGGGAATTCGGAACATTTGATAGCAGTTTGTGAAAGGAGAAATCCTTTGTAGAAGGGGAAACCCTAGGAGGAGAAACCTCTCTTATCATCATTCTTCCAATAAAAATGTGTCCTTTCTTTTCATTTCATTCTTCAATGTTCAAATCATTTCCTAGGTCTCAAATATTTGATAATACAAAAACACTTACCACCAAAGAATTGTATATGAAGCTCTCTCTCCAGTCAGCTATAGGAGGTCTGACAAGTTCACCTGTGTATTCAATCACCTGAATAAATAAAATCAGTGGGTCAATCCTTTAAAGGTGAAATGCTCTAATACAAATGAGATTCATTCAAACGAAAAATATTCTTACCATATCTCCACCTTTATATGGATGCTTTGCAAAGATGCCAAATCCATGAATTCTTGATTTACCTAAAATTAAATAAAAACACATTTATTTTTAACGGGAACACTCCATGGCTAAATCTCAAATTATAACCCTCCTTTCCAGTAAAAAATAACATTCTACTAAAAATATACAATCTCCCTTTTCCCCACCACTGTCAAAAAAATATCAAAGACAAACATTCCTACCAAATGCTAGTTGTTTCCGAAAGGTTTCCCTCATGTACTTATATTTCTCAGCAACAGAAAGTATGCTGTCTGAAGCACCAACCAGAGAGGTTCTCAGCCTTAGTTGGCTACTAAAGAATTTAGAGCAGACTCCTCTGCCAGAAGGCTCTTGGTTGTTTAACAATCCATGTTGGCAGTATCCACCTACTAAGTAAGGTTGATTCTCCACAAACAAACGTTTCAACGATGCAGCTGCAAGTGCTTCAGGTTCTTTTCGACCTCTCCTGCCAAAGAAATCATATGGCTCTGTACAAGCAGAAGAATAAAAGACATTTGTAAAGAAAAGTCATTTTTATTATTTAAATTGAACAGCTTATTATAAAGCAGGAGAAAGGCCAAACAAAGAGAATTAGAGAACAGGAAGTGCATTTCCTTTGGCCAATATGAGAGCTAAAAATAGAGAGATAAGAACATCCAGCAATTTTACCAAAAAAGATGCATCCTAAATGCAAAAATCCTCAAAAGGAACAGGGGGCCCTTCTTATTTATGCATGTATTTTCATGGCCTTGCGTTGAAACTAAGCATTAATGCAAAAAGCACCCTTAACCAAATGACAACCTAATCAACTCCAAACACAGCACAAGTTGGACAAGTATTTTGAGCAAGAGATAGAATGAGAATCTTTAAGATCAGCAAGGAAGCACAAACACTTCAACAGCAAATTAATTTGGTATGAATCGAGGGCACTGGCCATTAATTTGGTATGTATCGAAGCATAAGTGAGTGAAGTGATACGCGGTGTAACAGCAAATTAACTAAGAGTTTCCTCTCGCTGGATGTAACCTCTGTTTTGTTTTTCCTTGGTTGCTGAAGATTATGCATGTAACAAATAAAATTGACAAATTGGTTAAGTAAAACAACTTCCAAATATCATACCACTTCTAGCACAACCAGATGGATTGAGTGGTGGTTCATAGTCTGAACATTGACCAGTAATTCGAACACGTTCATCGGCTACAGAATGTTCATGAGATGGCTGCCTATGTTTCTTGCAGAAAGAAAGCAAGCGAATGCACTGATCCTCATCATCATCAACAGAAAGTAGATAGAGCCTGTCCTCATTCTCAAGCTATAAATCATAAAATTTTAAATATAAATAATTGCAAGAGAAATAAATTTTTAGCTATCAAACTTTGGAAGTCAAGATAAAAAATATAAATAATTGCAAGAGAAATAAATTTTTAGCTATCAAACATATATTGAAAAAGCAAAAAGGAAAAATACCTCGACACAGAGACCAGCTGCGCGTGCACAAAGTGGATGATATGCGACTCGACAAGAACTGTTTGAACACTGCAGAATTGACATTTGGAGAGAAAAATCACCATGATAATTTAGAAAACAATAAGAAATTGCTCTAGTATAACAAATACTAGCCAAACCCCTTGCATGTGTAATAAATAAATGTGTGTGGAAGGTGCATTAAGTCAGAGACGACAGAAGCTAATATTGACAATACATATATATATATATATATATATATATATATATATATATGGATGGCTAAGATTAGTTCATTTTAATGCCCTAGCTTGATGCAGCAGACACAGATATAACCTTCTCAAAACATGTCAATGAAATTCATGGATATTTTGATTGTAAATTAAGGCAGAAGGCGGTTTTTAATGTGGTTTAGTTGGTGTAGATTTGGTGTTCCGGGTGCAAAGAATTAAGTTGCCTATTGACCGGGCAAAAACCTAATTAAACTATTCTTCAACTAAAAACGCAAACAACTTACTTGGATGCAGGCACCATAAGATACACCACATATGCTGCATAACAACTTCCAACGATCCTGTTCATACACAAAATTTACAGGATTGGAGGGGAAGGAATTAAAAAAAACATTTGGTATATGTACTGACTTAGAACTAAATGTAACCCCTGACACAAGCAATCTGGCGAAATTAAAATAATGTAAATTTTCACAGCATGAAAACACTGAAACGCAAAAAGAAAAAGAATGATAGGTATAACAAGTTATAAAAGCCAACCTTACTAATTCTACTCAAACCATCAATAGGCTCCATTCTCTTGATATCAGCTAAGCAGGTTTCTGGCAAAAATTCTAACCCTTAGCAACCATAAGCAAACTAAGGAGACTAAAAGAGTACATAAAGTCATAAACAAACAAACCAGGTATCCACATGGCACAAGCCAAATGAGCCCACCGCCCATCAGTTGTAGGCTTCATCGCACCACCTAGAAGAACCGCAATTACAATAATCAATGACATGTGATTAAAAATTTTAACACAACATGAAAATTAAAGTCTCGGAATACCTATGAGCGGACATAAGCAACAAGGTGGGGGAGGAGCACTCGAACGACATAATTTGCACAACCATAGCACTCCATTAACAGGTTCAAGTTCTCCATAGCACCTACCATGGACCTGAGTGAACAGTATAATCCACGGCTCAATATCAATAAATGGATTAAGTAGTATAGATTTATTGGTTCATTAAGCAGTACCAAACAGATTTAAACCTTTACTAATGTTACATAATTAGTAATAATCGAGGCGTAAAAGGTGGTATAAAGATTTGTGAAGGTCATACCATCATTCTGCATTTGTCACACTGCAGAAACAGATTGTTCTCGTACTCCTTACAACATAAATAACTCACATTTAGTAAGCAAAAAATAGAATCAAATTATAAGAAAACAAGCAAGAAATATAACAATATTTCTATTTTCTTTGAACAAATTTGGTCAACGGAATAAAGGGAAAATAAGAAATAGAAAAGATAACTAAAAGAACATGCAAGAATGTAAAAACAAAAGCAGGAAATCTAGAGGATTAAAGAAGGGTGGGCTTTGTACCTCATCCATATGGCACACATTGCACTTATCGAGATCAAACCAATTAATATGGACCTGTCTATAACCAATAGGCAATCTGGAACCTAACTTGGAAATTGAGCGCTTCGAAGAGACTTTGGATTTAGATAATCCCTGGAAATAACACTTACTTTCAGTGAACATTAAGCATCGGGACACAAGTTGAAAAGTGTGTATATAGCAAAAATATTGGGTTATATCAAAAGCTTGAAGATAGCATATTGAATAAACGAGAGAAGGTGAAAGATGGAATATGAAACTAATCCTTTTTAAATGGGGAAACTAAAAAATGATCCTAGTGTAGCCAATAACAATTAAAAAAAGTCCTTGCATAGCGAGAAGGGAAGCAGGTGAGTGGTTTGACAACAACTACAAAGCGTCAACTTCTTTATACAACAATAACCAAGTTTTAACCCCCTAGATGGGTCCAACTACCTGAATTGGTCAACGCCAGTGATACGTATCAAAATTGAAATTATCTTTAATTCACTAACTCTCCTAAGGGATAAAGAACGATATTTCATGGTTAATTATGCTATTTTCCAAAATATTAATTGTGTTCCAGTTAGTTCAAAACTGAGAATTAACTTATAATAAAACAGCACACCTGTATAAGTTTAGCCACTTTAGGATTGGAGAAACCAAACATATCAGACCCAGATTCATAGCCACTTTCTACCTCACTGTCAGCAACAGAACCTTCAGAAACACCCTTTTCCATTTCCTTTATCCTTTCGTATACTTGATTCCAGCAAGCAGATGGTGTGTGACCATTGAACTACAGTAGAACATTTACAACAACAATAATACAAGCCATAGGTATTAGAGGTTCTTTTCTATTATCTTTTACATGATAAGGGAAAAACCATGTCAAAAAGTAAGGTAAGTTAGTTAAGCAATTTAACAATTAACAAACACAGAATTCATGCTATCAAAGAGGTATGGGGTATGCCATAGGATATGTTTTTTTTGCATCAGAGAAAAAACAACGTTTCAATTTTAAATTTTCATGAGAAAAATAAATGTCAGCATGTGGAAAGCCATGTCTTATAATAAATACTAACCTGCTCACCACCATCAACCGTCACTCTAAATAATGGTCTGGCTTTGCATTCTGGATCTCTCAAAACCTCCATCTTATAAGGGACAGATACTTTAGGGTCTAAAGAACCAAAAAGCACGGGAAAAAAGAAAATGACAGAATCAGAATAGTTTGAATTCAAATATGAAGGATATATATATATACACACACATATGACATGTTGATATTTTTTAGAACATTCAAAAAATCAAAACAAAAGGACAAAAACATCTTAAACCAAAGTCCAAAACAGTAAGAAAAATATGCTTCACCAGTAACTGAAGTGAACTTCCTCACTGCCGTGTACCCTTCAGGCCACATGGATCTCCCATCCCTAAAAGATGAAGAATCTTCAACTATTTTTCCTGAAACAAAAAGGAGTTAAATCCCTGTCACTAGTGTGTCGATTTGGCAGTCACCAAATTTCCAATAACAAAGAAGTAACTTAGTAAAATATTGCATTAGCAAAAAAGGGTTTGCAGTTTTTTATATACATAGCATCATATGACTGACTGATTCATGAAATTTGTTTAGCATATTAATGAATATAAGTTACGCAAACTCGTAAAGGTATAGAATGGCTTCCCTCACTAAGGTCAAGTTTTTTGTTAGGTCACTGGTACTCAACACATTTAAGACAAACTTCCTTGCTGCAAATTCATGGGCATCATACATACTGCTTTTTCGCGTAACTTGTTATGTGCGCCGTTCTTTGCAAGTATAAGTTTTTCCCTACTTTGCAGTCTTTGCAAGTATAAATTTTTCCCTACTTTGGAGCAGTTTTTCATAGTTCAATGCGAAATTTTAGTAAATATTTTGTGCATTTGATTGGAGTACAACGCTTGCAATCAAGGGTGTCTCTTTATCCCAAAACTTGCTATAACATGAATACAGGATTATATTTATCATCTCTCCTTGGCATTCAGATCATTGATGTTTCAAGGAACTTGCGATTTCCAACATTCAAAAGGATGTTTCAAAGGGAGCCGTTTCAAGAACTCAATTTATTCAATGACAAAAGAAAACATAGATTTGAAGTGAATTAATTAAATATTGAAAGGTTATATTTTGATGGTTTTCTTGGAATCAACAAGGGAAATCAGAAAACAGCTATATGATGCAAGCATCAACAATAAAAAGAGATCCTGATTGTCAAAAAAAACAATAAAAAGAGATCCAGTCAGGGGGGAAAAGGCTAATTGAAGAAATTCATAAGACAAAATACTAATAATCTTGAAAATTTACCAAGGCTTATAATTTGCAAGCCTCCTACTTCATAAGGAAAGGTTTCAATGTTGTGATGTGCTGCCCAAGTCCCTTTGTCATTTAAAAGATCTTCACCTGAATCTGTACATCCTCCATCCTCTCCACTTACATTGTTACTGTCATCAGCTGTACATCTTCTCTGCAACTCTAGCATCTCCAACGGAAGCTTCTGTTCACTTAAATACCTGTTCGAAACGATTGCAAACAAACAACTTGAGCAACCATTGGAATTTTTTTCAATTCTGAGTATCAAAGTGAAGAATTTGAAATGCTACATTACTGAGAATGAAGAGTAATAATAATGTTAAAATAAGCCAGCTAGACCATATACACAGAAGATGAATGTGAGAGTACGGGATACATAATGTCTTTAGAACTACCCTCAGCAATTAAAGCATGCATATAAAACATGGTGCACTAGAATGAATCTAAGACCACAAGTCATTGAAAACTGAAAACATCGACCAGACAGTTGAGATACTAAACAAGTTGAAAGAAGAAGCTAGGTGAATAGAAAGGAAAAGCAGTTCATCCAGACTTTCTTCCCGAGTTTAATATAGTTTATTATTATTCCACAATGCAATTTTTGTATAATGTCCACTCTAGCACAATAAGGACCTATGATAAACCTGAACCTGAAACAGCATGACGTGCGAAAAATCGCACTAACCTTGTCCAACAAAATTGCAATGGCAACATATCAATGTTTCCAGCTTTTGATGTTCAAGTTAACAAATGTGGGAACCAATAAAGAGAAGAGAAAAAGCAAGATTAAATTACCTTTTTGCCTCTTCTAAGCCTTCAACAAAACTATGTTTCTTGCACTTCGAGTGTAGATCTGTAAGAAGTCCACTCAGAAATGATTTCACCTGTTGCAGTCTAACCCTGGAAGACAGGAAGAAGATGGTTCACCAAAAAAGGGGAAATGAATATACTGTATGAAGAAAACAATTTCCACTATCTAATGTATAAAGAAAACAATTTTCACAAAGCAATAAGCATAAAAACAATTTTTTTGTTAGTTTTAACAGAATATTAAACCTTGCAAAGTCGTGGGTGCCAAAAAATTGGACAGGAACTGATCCTCCTCCTATAATCGTTTTTAAACCCTTACAGTTGCTAGCAAGTGATTCATCCAGAACAACAGCAGGCCACATTGCATAACCTGCAAAATAAACAAAATAACAGAAAGGCGCATCAACTTTAGCGGTTGCAAAATTACCAAAATCTAATTGTAACTGAAAATGCATGTAATAAACAAACAGGCAATTGCCATAGTATAGATTGCATACCAAGCTTCTTCGGTATGATACCAGATATAACTTAATAATTTACCATATCAAGTTTAGATGTATAAGTACAGAATCACAGCAACAGAAACAATAAAAGAAGTTCCTAAAAGAGAGATTGTACTAAAATTTGAAGAAAAAAAAGAACAAACAAGTCAAATAAAGGTATCCACACACAATGATCTGTGAATGGTATAACTGAACAAGATTGAGCATAAACCTGTTAGCTTGGCCCATACGATATCCCCAGGCTCAAAGTCTTGACAATCATCCAAACTTGCAGCCAGTGCAAGCATCTCTTCAACATCATAATCAGAGACATTACTGTCACGAACTTTGGCATAACTCAATTTTAAACGTTTCATGTCGTCACGGGAAACATGGTATTTTACATTTTCGTTTGAGAGAATTAAATTTTCCTCATCTCCGTCATCATACTTGACCTGCACATATTTCTTTATCAGTGAAAGGAAGAAATCTCAAATAACATGTGTAATATCATCAAATATGTTCAGTCATAAATGCACAAAACTTTTGTTTGCATCTATTCGAATCATTTGAGCAATAACATAGATAAGTAAGTACCGTACATGATGTATCTTATTTTCCCTATCATAACCTTTGACATAGCCAGTGTATGATCTTGAATCCATGGGCCAATAAACCTGCAAAAAACGAGGTTGACATTGATGAACTGTAGTTATATGAACAAAATCAGTATAATGAACATAGAATAATTAAGGGTGCATTTCTGTTGTATCCATTTTTAAATGCTGCACCAGTGCACCATATAATGTTGCTGTTTGAATGATAGCAAATGAAAAAGTTAAACCAATCTAACGGTTATAATATATTGTGCACAAGTGCACCATTTAAAAATGGAAGCGCTGTAAATGCCACCCAACTATATATAACCCTAAAGTTACAGAACATTGCCTTGCATCTTAATCCGACAAATGCCTCGGGATCAGCATCATCAAAACTCAACCTGCAATAAGTACAGACAGCATTCATGTGAGATTTCCTCCTCCCTAATATCTGGATCCTCTGCAGCCTCTCCAACCAAACCAAACCCCAGCCATTGCATTAATCTAACGACTGAGAGTAATATATTTCCACCATTATATTAAACCAACTGTCGAGGTTTGGCTAGAGAAGCTGCAGAGGATCTGGGGTGACCCAAAAAAATCATATACCCACAAAAATATATCACCTAGCTTTATTCACAAAACTAAACATTCCCATTTCCCTGGACATTTAAGCAAAGTTCATCCCATAGAGTTTTGGTATTTACCGTCTAAACAAACACTGCATTTCCAAAAATCACACGCAATAATTCCTCTTTGGAAACCACGAATAAGTTTAACATTCACAAAAAATTTCCTCCTTCCAATCACATATATATCATAAACCTAAAAACTAAGAGCTAAACGTTTAAGCAGAATTGAAGTTCACATAGCCTTCTTATCAAGAATCCAAACAACAACACTTACAAATACAAAAAAACACACAATACAAAAATTAAATTCCCGTTTAGAGAGAGGAAACTTACGCAACCCATCTCTTCACGGCCTGAGATTCAGGCATTAATCTGGGAAGCTTAACAACAGAACCACACTTGCTATTGTTGCCATCAATACCAGAATTCCCAATTTGAGTGCGACATTCCCTCAATCGAGGTCCATCTAGATTCCTCGTCGCATTCCAATTAATCCCTAATCTCTCCAACTCGGTGCTCCCAATTTTCCTCTTCTTATGCACAAGACCTGGCAGTGAATGACAAAACGACGGCGTCGGAGAGGAACGCCTCTTACGGCGGCGAGAGTAAACGTATAGAATAGGAGGTTTAGGGTAAACTACAGTAGAGGACGTTGTAGCTTTCTTATTATCAAGCGGTGAATCGATTTCGCCGTTATCGCTGATATTGTCGTTGTCGTTGTCGTTGGTGGTTGTGGTGGTGGTGATGCTGAGCTTACGAGCTTTAACCTTCTTGGACATGACGTTAGAAGAGCCACTGCAAGGTGACGTGGCGGAGTAGAGGTGATCGAGAGGAAGGTAACGAATGGGAGTACCGCGCGTGGTATGCACGTCGATGTTAGTGTCTTCTTCGCCGCCAACTCCAACACCAATCTCTTCAGATTGGGGAAGGAATGCCATGGGTGAACGAAGAAGAAAGAAATTCGAAATTCAACAATGTTAGGGTTTTTGTTTTTCTGAGAGAAAGAAAATAGAATAGAAGAAGAAGAAGAAGAAGAAGAAAGTGTACGTGGTGGTGTTTTGTGTGGTTTTTGTTTTTTTTTTGGCTTAGAAGGGGAGGGGTTATTGTTATTGTTTGTTTGGTATTTTGGTATTTCACCAAAAAAAATGGGTTTCCCGCCGTGTTATTTGCAGGACTGAATCACTCACTCTCTCCTCTTCTTTGTTCAAAGTGAAACTGAGGGGACTGCTGTTAAATATTATTTTCATTATCATATTATCATATAAAATAAAAATATCCTATCATATATAGTGTAGATTATATGAAAATTATATGAACGAGTGAGAATGACAACTTCTGCATAAGAAAACCATAATAGTTAACACTAAATATTACGTTGCATTGAAAGAGAAGAACAAAAATACTAATTAATAGGAAGGAAAAACGATAATAGTTAACACTAAATATTACGTTGCATTGTGGAGATAATAGTTTTTAACACTAAATATTGTAATATTTGCTTTTTGTCTCGAAATATTAGTTACTCTCCTCCTACCGCAGAATAAAATCGTACCTTGGTGCAGTCGTTGCATCAGCTACTACTCTACCACCATTGGATTTGTGTCTCCACACTCACTATCCATTAACAACCCTTGATTTGTTTTTTCCAAAAAAATTAAAGAAAAAAAGTAGGTATACTATGGAGAATTTGTTTGACAAGATTAGAAGTAAAAAAACGTAACTGGAGAGATGGAGATAGATAGATGACTGGCGACTGCAACTAATCTCCACCTATGAGAATCTAGCTAGAGAAAAAAAACATGGAAATAACGGAGAGAGAGGTGAAAGAAGTAAGATAGAGATATATAGTGTTTGCTTGATTAATCTTTTAAAAACAGTTTTTTAGTAAGAAAGAACAAATTTGATATTTGCTAATTTTTTAAAAAACAAAAAAATTAATGTTTTTAGTGGTTTTTTTGATTATTTCTATAGTAATTATCGTCTTTTATTTGAAATATTGTTTAATTTGCTTTTTTTATAGGAAGAATGACGATGAACGAAAAGATGAAAAAACAAGCTTCTTGAGTTGAATCGTGTAATTTTGGCATGAGTAGATGATGTGTGGCAAATGCAAAGGAGTTTAAATGATTGTATGTGACTCTAAGAAAATATATTTGCAAACTAGCTCAATGCACGATTTTGCATTCACCACGAGAGAATGTGCATTGCAACCTCCGCATGTTGGCCTAGTCTTCTCCCTCCCCCTCCCCCCTCTCTCCAACGACTAATGTGCCTATCTGTAAAGACAAACTGGCGCTCATGTTAGCAAGTGTCTCAGCCCTATGATAGGAATAACAAATGCCTTTATGCAAAAATGTGAGTCTATTTATTTAGAGTTGGCTTAAGTGAGGAATGATATGTATGTTGTGTCGAGATTAGACAATGGGTAAAGATAGTGGGTTTTTTCCCCCTTCCACATCTCTCTTGCGTGACTTTCCATTTCTTTTATTCTCGTGAAGTTGTCTTCTTCTTTTTCTTATCATGGGTTTGAGTTCTCTTGTCCTTTCTTTTCGTTTCACATGTTCTTCCTTTTGCATATCCTTCAATGTATTGAAGCATCCACTATGAAGTATTGTCATGGCCTTTCTCAAGATCTTTTGATGTTCGTTCATACAAATTTGACAGTGGGTTGAAGTGTCGGATCATGTCAAATAGTGAGTTGAAGTGTCAGATCTTGTCAGACAGTGGTATGGTCTTAATCTCAATAGAATGTCTATTTTGCCTCAAGGCAAATCTAATTTTTAAAATTATGTTACTTTTTATAATAAAAAAAAAGTCACATTTTATGACTTTTTCGGTATTGCCAATCAAATAACTTCACATATTAAGTTGTAAAATGATGTATTTTCATGTTTTGTGAGTGGTACGTATTCACCCAATTTGTTAGCTATGTATATGGGATCCCCAACTTCTCTGTGCTAGTACATTTCCCTACAAAAATTTGTGTCGGTATCACATATCAACATATTGTAGTATTCATTTGTTCAGTACATTACGTGTTTACTTTAGCTATGTTACTGTGGAAGTTTCACGTGCTTAGAGAAGACACATAGTTTTAGTAAAATATTATGATAAATTTTGTGGCAGTACATGTTAAAAACCGGGGTCTCTTCCATTAAGTCAATGCACAAAAGACATGTAGAGGAGATTTCGGTCGTTATCTCTTAGTCGCTTCTTCTATGTTGTGTGATTCAGGGGGTATGGGTAGGTGGCATGAAATTTTGGTTAATATCACGAAGGTAGTTGCTATGTGTACAAAGGGTTATGGTGAGTGTAAAATAGCACTTGATTGGTTTTTTATACTTAACAAGTTTTTTGTTTTGCCATTTCACTTTTCTCCTTAGAGGGTTTACCATCTCAAGTAATAGGGAAAGGTGTTTGTTAATATTTATTTTGTTTATTGATTTGATTGATAGAGGGATGGTTTGTGGAAGTGTTTATTTATTTTGTCTATTAATTTATTTGATTCGCTACAATATTTTGTGATGGTCTAAAAACTGTTATTGTAGACAAAAATAGGCAACCGTTTTATATTATGTTGGTGCAACACACTAAATTTTATATTTTGTATTGCACTAGTGAATATATTTATTAATTGAATATTATATTATAGTTAAAAAAACTATTGTTTCCAAAAAATATATTTATTGATATAGTTAAACTCATCGATAGATTTGGTTCATAAAAAACCCGCTATAGATAGGACAACTAGATTACAATTAAGACTTCATAGAAGTGGAGACCTAAACCTTATATGTTTCACTTGTCTTACATTTGCGCTGTTGTGCTTAACATGCCCATCTAAACATATGTTCTAGCATGGCTATGCTTCTTTCCTTAAATGATGTAGAGCATCTTTTTTCTTTTAAAGAATAATTAATTAAAAAGAAAAAAATATATTTTTTTATAAGCAATGATTTATTGATGGGAGCAATAAATCAACCCCAATACAACGACGGTAAATCAAAAATTATTGATACAATGAAGGGCGTTGTTCCATCAAAAAGAGTCGAAATAGCTAGAATGTCTACCAACTCCAAAATATACATTTAATATGAGCCAAAATGGAATCAAAAGTAACATCTCCCCCTAAACACACACTCATTTCAGGGCTAGCCAAATACACCAGCAGGCTGACAACCAAATCAAATGTTTGACCTTCCTCGCTTAGATCCTTTGCACAAGTCTCCAAAACAAATAAAATGTTGCACTATAACATGTGAAATGGGTACCTGAATATCTAACCAACTGTTAATCTCATACCACACCTTTCTCGCAACATTACAAAAAGTATGATAGTCGTTGCTTATTTGTGTCTTTCTTTTCACAAAATTTGTGTCTTTTTCTTTTCACAAAATTTGAGTGTATGTTTGAATTGCAAAATTTATGTGTCCACACTTATTTGTGTGTCCATACTTATTTATACATTTCTTGGTTTCACACTTGTGTTGGGGTTGTAGTTGAGTCCAACATAGGTTTTTCTATTGGAGTCTCTTCCTCTCCCAAGTAACACACAAATTCTTTTTAAAAGAGCTTTTCTGAAACAAATTTATGGGAATGGATTCTCTCCATTAACATTTTGGTGAAGTAAAAGAGTTTTTCACACTTGCATTTTGGATGATGGGAGGTTGACTGATGGTCGAGGCACATGACCTTCAATCTAGGCGCAGAGCATCTCGAAAGTGCAGTTTCATATAAAAGCAGCATGGAAGATGCAATGGATCTAGCATAACATGAGGTATATGTTAGACCTCTTAATATTCTTTAAATTTGTACTATTGAACCTCTATTTTGGTAACAACTCTGCAAAGGACATTTCAATATAATTTTGTTTGTTTAGTATATAGTATTTATGTTGTGATTATTGTTAACATTTGTATTCTGTTTTGACAGGTAAAAAAGAGGTTCAGCACATAATTTTTTAATAGGTCGGATCATATGGTTGCAATCTTTTTTATATCCTCAATTGAGGAAAATTGAAAGGTTAAACGCGAAGGAGTTCGCTGCTCATATTTTTGATGGGTTGGAAATTGATGTGCAAGTCACAAATGTTGCCATACATCATATCCTTATCCATAATGCACTAAAATGCTAGTGGCTATTTTTTAATTGTAGGTGAATGGTGCTAGACTGTGAGGTATCAAATGAGGGAATATTCGCGTGTGTGTTTCATTGAGTGAAAAAGAGTATATATGGGTTACAAGTAACGGTAACAGAATTAGTTACTGATAGGCAGTAAAAATGCTAATTACAATTTAACCCCTAAATGTAAGGCTAACACACACTCAACACTAAACAATATCTCAACAATCTCTCCCTTAAACTGATTTCCCATTACATACAGCAAATCAGTTTAACATTGGTTCTTTGCACATTCCCAATTGTTCTCTTAGCCTCACAAAACTCTCTGCACTTAGAGATTTTGTGAACAGATCTGCAAGCTGCTCCTTGGTGCCACATTGTTTCAGTTCTATTGCTCCACCATTCACCAGCTCCCTTATGTAGTGATACCTGACTTCTATATGCTTGCTGCGGCCGTGTAGAATTGGATTTCTTGAAAGCTTTACTGCTGAACTGTTATCACACATAATCAGAATGCTGTCTACAAGTGTCTGCCCAATTTCATTCAGGATCTTCTTCATCCAAACTTCTTGGCAAGCTGCTGCATTTGCTGCCACAAATTCAGCTTCAGTACTAGATAATCTGACAATAGGCTGCTTTTTTGAAGCCCAAGCCACTGCACCATTGCTCAACAGAAAAGTGTACCCAGATGTACTCTTTCTATCCTCTAGATCACCTGCATAGTCAGAATCAGTGTATCCAACTAAGGTATTGTTCCCTCCCTTCTTGTACATAATGCCAAAATCCAATGTACCTTGAAGGTGCCTCAAGATTCTCTTGGCTTCCAACCAATGTGTATGAGTTGGATCACTCATATACCTGCTAATCAGACACACAACATGCATAATGTCTGGCCTAGTAGCAATTATATACATCAGACTTCCCACAAGTTGTTTATATAAGGTGTTGTCTACCTTTTCTCCACCCGTATCCTTTCCCAATTTGCAGCCAGGCACCATAGGAACTCTTACAGGGTTACAATAAGCCATTTCAAACCTTTTCAACACATCTGCTGCATACTTCTTTTGGCTTATCCAGATTCCTTCATCAAGTTGAGTGATTTCAATACCTAAGAAATACTTCATCTTCCCCAAACCAGTCATAGAAAACTCTTTCATCATTGACTTCTTGAACTCAGTCATTAAATTCTCATCATTCCTAGTAAACACTAAGTCATCAACATATAAACTCACAATCAGAATTTTACCATTCTTGCCATACTTCAGGAACAGTGTCTGCTCACTCTTGCTTGCTGTGAATCTCTGCTGCACAAAATATGCTTCTATACGACTGAACCATGCCTTAGGGGCTTGCTTTAGTCCATATAAAGCTTTGTGCAATTTGTATACTTTGTTTTCTGCTCCACTCTTCACATACCCTTTAGGTTGCTCAACAAATACTTCTTCAATTAGTCTTCCATACAAGAAGGCTGATTTGACATCAAGTTGGTACAAAATCCACCCCTTTTGAGCTGCAAGAGCTATGATTGTTCTAATTGTATCCATTCTACTTACTGGAGCATAGACCTCTGTATAGTCATGTTGGTGTAAGCCCTAGTGGCCAATCTATTTTGAATAGATTATTAGTTGTATCATGATTTTATGTCATATATTTGATATATGTGTAAGGCATTATTTATTATGTTATAAGAGTATATCATAATAAAGTCCTTAGAATAGATAGTTCGTTCAATAGAGCATTAAATGTGATTTGATCGTGAGACCCCATTGAATTATAGAACGCTATTCTTGAAGTATCCGTAGTCGAAGTATTATTGTTAACAAGGACAACAATAATGCATAGAGGCTATTGTGTTGATGATTGATGACCACATCTCACGAGTCATGGATATGGAGATATCGAATCATAACACAAGTATAAATATTAGGAGTAATATTTATACTGGATTGACCCACCATGAGAATGCTACATAATTGTTGTGTAAGTGTCATTAGCGATTCTCATGCGACCATTGTGAGTAGTCCTTCGACTTGAAGTCACTACGATCCCTATATGTGAAGTTGTAGACTTTAAAGCCATCAAACGTTGTCCGTGACAGGACAATCATAAAGGTGGTTATTGGGCCTGCAATGAACCATGTGGAGGGGTGTGAGTGATGTAGATAGGATTCGTCCCTCCTACATAACAGGAGTTATGTCTTGGGCCTATCGATAGAGTGAGACCGTGGAAATGCATGGCCATGCTATAATGGACCAGTATGTGATATTGCGTTCATTATTATTTACGTGTCTACTCTGGGATCGATAAATAAATAATTGGACTTTGCAAGTATGACACACATTGTGACTTGCGTTCAATTAGACATTTGGACGAAGGGACAATTACTGCACGATAAATTATGGTCGCAGAAGGTTAAAATCGGATCACCGGTTTTCTCATTAATTGGGTGACAATGATGCATTGCTAGATGCCGCTCATTGTTTATAATATTTTGTATTATTGCCAATTAAGTGGGAGCCTATAGGGTCACACGATTGAACAGTTAAATTGGAAAATAGTTATTTAATTAAATAAAGATTTAATTAAATAAAGAAGGAGTTGGGCTTGTAATGTACAAGGCCCACTAAGGCAACAAATGATAGAAAGGAGCATTATATATATGTGATATATTGCGTCTCTGTAGCGACTGAAAAATCCGGAGGATGGATTCTTCGAAGTTCTTGAAATGAAGCCGCCACCAAAGTTTTAGTTTAAGGGCAAACATTGGAAAATCCCTATTGAGTGGATAAAGGGGTCTTGCGGAACAGATTTAGGCTCGGGAGTCGTTTATTCGTAGGGAAGGTATTAGCACCCTACGACATCCTTCCTAAGGAAGGTTACCTTTTAACTAAATGTGCAAACATTTATTAATTCAAAAATAATGTTTTTACCCTTATAATAATAATAATAATAATAATAATAATAATAATAATAATAATAATAATAATAATAATAATAATAATAATGATAATAACAATAATAATAATAATAAAAAGACTCGATAAACGGTTAGTTATTTTTTGCAATTTTTTAGAAATAGGAGAGAAAAGGATTAAAAGAAAAAAACTGCTTTTTATTAATGCAATTGACAGAGGTCGGCCGCCCTCTGGTCCTACGTATCTCCTGGTAGAGAATCAAATCGCACGTAGTTCTTGGTAGAAAATATTTGTGTGTTGGTGTTTTTTATTTATTTTCGAAATTGGGAGATATATTCGTGACGACCAAACAAGTAAACTCAGAGTGGTCGTCACCCATAGGCCGTTTTGAAAACTAAAGCCATCAACGGTCAAACGAGCTAAGCTCAGAGTGGCCGTTAGTAATAAACCATTTTTTATTTTCGGGAAGACATTTATTCGTTACTCGGAAAAAAAAAAAGGTTCGTGAAAGAAAATATTTATTTGTAGAAAAGAAATTTTAAAAAAAGGAAAAAGAAGGAAAAGGGTGTGGGTATTTAAAAAGGGGTGTGAAAAGGAGCAAGATATTGTATTTTTAAAAAGGAGGTGCGAAAAAGGAGCCCAGCTCGTTTTTTTGTAGGCTGGGCTGCAAAAAAAGGAATGGGCCGTAGGGAGGGGGTGTACGCAGCTGAACATGAGGGGTGGAGATCAATATGATTTTTTTTAAAAATGGGAGGGTGCATTACGAAGCCTGGGGGGTGCGATTAGTGGCACCGTAAAAAAAAGTTAACAAAAACAAACACACATTGAGAGCCCAAAAGTCCAAAACACATACAATCTCAGCCCTAATTCCCCTTTACTCTCACACTCTCCCAGCGCCGCATCTCATTTCCTAAGAGAGAGAGGGTGAGAAATTTCCGGAGAGAGAGAAAGAAGAATGGTGGAGACGGAGAAGGGAAAGAGGGGCGAAGGAGAAGGAGGGACGAACGAAGGCTCCGCCGGCATCGATGACGGCGAGGAAAGAGAGAGGGACAGTGATGACGGTTTCGGTGAGAGAGAAACGAAGGCGGGGAACGACGGCCACAGGTTCTCGAATATGGTGTTGATGGCGAGACGACGCCGGAGAGGAACCGTGGTAACGGTACCGGCGATGGCGAGGAGAGGAAGAACGGCGAACGATGGGGGTCACGAAGAGAGGTTCACGGTGGTGTGGTTGACGGTGGGGGAGGAGAGAGACGACAAAGGGGGGTTCGGTTAGTTGAGATGATGATGGTGAGTGGCTTTACGGTGGTTGGAGGTGTTCGCTGTTGGTGGTTTTATGGCGCGTAGGTGGTTGTGGGTGGTGAGTCCGTGGTGACTCTGTGGGTTGCGATGGCTACGGTGGTGGGGATGGCGAGGCCATGGCAGTGAGTAGAGGGTGAGGTTGATGGGGATTGTTTCGGTAGATGTGGTGTACGGTGGTGAGGCAACGGTGGTGGTCGTTTGGGGGTGGAGGGCCGTGAGTCACTGAGGGTCTTTGGTGGTGGTTCCGCGGAGAAGAGGGAGCGCGTGAAGGGGTGATGAGAGAGGGGGCGGTTCACGGTGGTGGTGTGAAGGTGGCTGCTCGCGGTGGTGCGAGGTGTGAAGGTTCTCACCCTTATTTTGATTTTTTCTCTGTTATCTGTGTTCCCCTCCCCTCCTTTATTTTGATTCTGTGTTTCTAATTGCTTCTGTTTTTCTTCTGTCTCCCCCTGTGTTGTTTTCCCAGAAATTCCTCCCCCTCACTGTTTATTACTCTTTGTATTTATCAGTGAATTTGTGTGGTGTCTGGAGCACAAAATCAAAACTCCCAGGAGACCAAGATAGAGACAGCAGCGAGAGAGGAGCAGAGTTGCTGCCAAGTTATGGTATTTTTTGCCTAAAATGAAGATCAAACAAAGAGACAAGAAGAAGGGGGTTTGAGCTCAAAGCTCAAACTGTTGCTGCAACAGCAGCAAGGCGCAGGCTGGCTACATATTTTTGTTTGACTTTCCTTTATATTTTTTTTTTATGTGTAACAAACAAAAGTGTAATTTTGTATTATTTTGAAAAATAAAAAAAAAACAGATTTAAGCAAGCTTAACTATTTGACTATCTTTTCTTTTTATTGACAACTACTATTCAACCGATAATAATAATAATAAATGAAACAAAAAACAACAAGGCTAAATTGCTAACGACTTTTGAATAACACGCACAATTAGCCACCCCTCGTATGGCAAACGATATATTTTTGCAAATAGAGAAATATTAATTAGAATCAGATATTCACAAAAATACATTTTTATTTGATTTTCAACTAGTCGGACAAAATTAGGGTATGACAGCTGCCCCTCTTTATTTATATTTTACTAGGAAATATGAAGGGTTTCCAAATTTCTCGAGTAAAATTGAAATAAAGATAAAAAGACACTAATTTTGTCAAGACTATTTTTTTTAGAAATTATTGAAAGATAATGGGTTGACATAGAATAAAAGTAAATAAGGATCACCGGGGATCTGAAGGAGCACTGGGCTCTGATGGTCTAATTCGCAGTCAATGCTTGGCGCGTTGATTGGAGTTAAACTGAAGGACCGACGAGGTCTGAAGGGCATGCCTTAGCCTGATGGACCCATAGGTCTGATGGAGCGCAAACTAGCAACGGTACTAGTAAAACAGTCTGCTTGGGGGGTGGCCTTTTTCGAGCGGCCATGGGGGCAAGGCCAGGTCGTTGACCTGATTTGCACACCTCGAAGGACATGCACTGTGTTTTTTAGGCGGACACAGCTAGTCTGAAGGGCCTGGGGCCGGATGATCCGTCGGTTGCTCGATAACGCGACGTGCGATCTGGATTGAAGGACCATTGTTGGTCTGAAGGAGCGCTTGGGCTCTGAGGGACCGCTGGGGGTCTGGAGGGGTACTGAGATTCTGAACTGTGATATGAGACCAGCATTTGGAGTGCTGACTTTGGGGGAACAAAATATTGGGATTGACAGATGGCGTACTTGCCTAGAACACACCTAATGAATGCATTTACCTGAGAAGGGAAAAGCTATCTATATTTGGTATGTCTAACAATGCAATGAATGATGTATGCGTGCAATATAGGTATGTGAAATGGTAAGTGTTCGATGGGGTGAATGGAGGTTGACGAACGTGTGTGAATGCAGATAAAGTAGGAATGTGGTCGTGCTGATTGATTTTGGTGGAATGATGAATGTAATGGAATGAGCAATTTTTCTCTTTTTGCTTTCCTGCTTTTTCTTAGTATATAAATGGTGTATGAAATGCAAAGTGCGAATGTGATGCAAATGTAATGCTTTGATGCGAATGCCATGGTGAATAAAGGAAAACACGTGAACGCGAATGCATGGTACAATGATATGATTAGTGATGTAAAAACCTTTTTCTTTGGGCAACGATTAGACCGGCATTCAGCACATCTATCGAAGCAAACAATGTTATGCATGTGACGAACGTGCAATGATTGACATCTGGTGGGGATGATGAATGAAATGGGTATGTCATTGGCGTTGAACCTGAAGGAACGAGAAAGTTGACAAACGATGTACGAGATGTGAATGTGACTGTAGTGATTAGTGTGTGATGATGAATGTAATGGGTGGATTTTTCTTTTGCTTTTTCTTATTTATTTTGCTTCTTTTCCTGATGCATGCAATGCGAATGTAATACTTCGATGCAAATGCTATGGTGAATAAAGGAAACAAATGATATGATTGGTGATGTAGAGAGCTTTGGCTACGATGAGACCGGTACTTGGCACGTCTATCGAAGCAAAAAAGTGTTATAGGTATGCAATGTGATGAATGTGCAATGCGAAAGTAAATGGACTACAAAAGGCTGTGAATTGTGGGTGCTGGAGTTGGTCGGGAACAAAAACCGATGAGTTGTGTATGCGCATGCCGATAACATGTGAATGCAAATGTACTGTTGATTGCATGATGGAATGATCTATGCTTTGGTGGGAGTAACGGGTGCAATGTGGATGATTTTTTTCCTTTTTGGTTTTCTCTTGTTTTGCCCCTTTTCATGAATAAATGAATGAATGAATGAATGAGTGAATGAATGAATGAATGAACGTGCACACGTAATGCTTAGATGAAGGATTGTGGTAGCCGCATGAGTTGATGTTGTATGATGCAATGATTAGATGTTTGTTGGGATGTGGGAGGTTTTTTTTCCTTTTTTTTGTTTTGTCTCTTCGCTTTATTGTCTCTTTGGTATTTGATGAATGCACGAAATGAGAATGCGAATATGATAGGTGTGCAATATTGTGATGCAAACGCCATGGTGAATAAAAGGAAGTGCATGAATGCATGGTGCGATGCTATGATATGATTGATTGGGATGCAGACAAACTTTGGGTAATAATGAGACCGACATTCGGCTTTTTATTGAAGCAATACGTGTTATGTACGGGTATGCATGTACGGATACGCAATGCGTAATGCGAAAGAAGCCAAATTGTGTAGGCAAAAACAAGTCAAATGTGAATGCATGTACAACACTTGCATGAGAGAGTTGTGATGGGTATGATCAGATGCATGGTTTTAATTCTAGAATAATGAGGACATGTATAACGCATGATTTGTTGGTAACAACACTTTTTTGTTTTGTAAGGATGCAAAAACGAAACTTTTGATGCCGGAAACAGAGAGATGAACATTTTGAATTGATCGTTCCTTGGAAGAAAGATTTTTGATGGCTTGGACTTGAACTCTGGTAAGCTCAAGATTGTCATCTTGAAAAGTGTGGCTTGCAGCAATGTATTAGTGTCATTTCTAGAGATCGAGATGTGTATTTGCAGATGGGTTCTCATTTAGTTATGATGACCCATGATGGCTAAGCTTTCAAGTCTAAGATGCTAACTTAGAGGGATTGTCATTATTGTGTGTCTCTCCCTTTGAAGCATTTGCTTAATAAATATGAAAAAAGTGCGAATGCAAATGAATGTGTCAGTTGACTTAGGGTTCAAGACATGCAGGGTATAGTCACATGAGTGGAGTGGAGGATGAGGTTTATTGGCTCAAACTTATGAGAGATAAGCTTGCCCCAAGGTAAAAATGTTTGACTGCCCCAATTTTGACTTCAAATAGTGGGGAGTGAAACAGTCTGCCTTTGTCTAGGGAGGACAATGACAACTAAGGATATAGACTGGTTGAGGGATTGGGAACTATGCAGGTATTGGGGTGACGCGTGGCTAGGAATGAATGGAATGGGAGGCAGGAGGATTCTTTCGGGCCGAGGGATATGAAGCCCCGGTCTACAAGAGGACAAAGTTGCCCCAATCCATGAAAGGTGAAGATTTCCCCATCCGAGTGGGATTGTGTGACAGGGTGTAAAGTTAGAATGTAGTATATGAACGGGATGAAAGATGAGGGTATTTTGGGGATGCTAAAAAAAAATCTCCATGAGTTTGAGTGGAATGGGGGGTGAGGTATTGCCCCATTTTGATATGATAAGTCGAGTAACTGCCTTAGTAGGGATTTGTGGTTTTCCTTGGGAAGGATTCCACAAGCTAAGACAGTCAAGAGTTTTTGGTTCGATGAAAATTCACTTTGTTGATGATCACTGTTATGAACTTCGAGCGTGCAAGCCCTTTTAAGTTTTTTTCTTATTTTCCTTTGTAATAATATTTTCCTCTTTGTTTTTTTTTTTAGCAAATTATTTTGATCATTTTGTCCTAGAGTATAAGCTTTGAGAAAAATGGAAGCAACCAATCACTGATCAGAATAGGCCTTAGGATTGTAATATGGCCAATAGTTAATAATTCATGAAGGAAATGATTACTTTGCTCCTGAGAGTGTTCGGGGTTGGTTGAGACAAAGAATCTTTTATGCGCTTCATGGTAGAATGAACCTGTTTTAGGGTTGTAGCGCATTTGAGGGTTTATGGAGGATAGGATGCTTAGGCCAAAGGAAGTGTTTGAGGGTTTATTTCAGACAAGGATCTTTTATAAGCTCGATGGTGTGAAGTGTCAGCTCACAAATTCTACCGTTTTGGTTTTCAGGATTTTTCGATCCTCTTTTTTTTTTAATTTCACTTTTTTGTGATTTTTCTTTTTTCTTTCGAGCTGAGCGAGCTGTTAGATATGGGATTGATCATTGTCTAAGGTGTTTTTTGGCTCGAAGTGGGTAGCAAAGGGCATTTCTCTTTTTTGGATTTTTGGATATAGGAAAATGGCCAAACTCCAATTCAAATCATGATTGCTTATTTTCTTGAAATTGTAACTATGGGACAAAACTTCATTTTAATATATTTGCTTTTCTTTATTTATTATTTTTTTATGCCCTAATTTTTGCTCAGGCTGCTCTCGCGAGTTTTCAACCTAACGGGCTTTTCTTTTTTGGAACTCTTTTGTGTTTTTTTTTTACTCAAAGGACTTGCACGAGTGTTTAGAATGCCAGCAGAAAATCTTAGAGATCATTACTCTGCCCCAGTATGGAGCGTACAAAGTGTTATTCGTGAAATTTCATCACCGGGGGAAAGCGAATGAAATACTCTTGTGGGGACTGGGCCTTTTATGGATGGTTGGGTCTGGTTTTGGAAGTGGCGGAGAGACGGGGGTAGTATAACTGACTCAAACAACGGTAAACACACATGTCAAGTTAGTTTATTTTGCAAATGCTTCATGGAGAGTTAACACCGCTTAAGATAGAACAATTTTAATTGTCAAAGCCACACAAGTTAACAAAATAGACATTTAAGCTTCTCGTCACGGGTGTGAGATATATGTTGGCTAATGCCTTTGGTGGGGTGTGTCTCTTAGGCTAAGGGTCAAGCCTGCAGGAGCAAGGGTTTGAAGATGTGGTCAATGTTGGAGTGACCATGATGGTGAATGAGTCATCGGTGAATTCCATTGAAGGGTTAAGTGGGTAGGTGGTTTCCATGAATGTGGTGGGTATGAGTAGGATGTATATGGAGTGAAGGGTGGAGGACTTGATGTCGGTGAATCAAGTTAGGGTGTGACAACATTTTCCAAGGAAAAGGAATCAATTCGAATATATTTTCAAGAAGGCATCGTTTCTCGTCAAACAGTGTGTCAAAAAAGAAAAAAAAAAGAAAAAAAAAATCTTATGAGTTTCGTTTTTTTTTATTTTTGGAAAAAATTATTTGAATAAAACAGAATGCATGAACATATGGATGTTGTTGTACACAGACAATGATGCAGGTAAATGAAATGCGTAATCATACCTTAAGAAAGTGTGTGATTTTTATTTTTTATTTTTTACTTATTATCTTTTTTATTTTAAAATTTCAACTAGAGTGAGAGGCTAATCAAAACAACAACAAAAAAAACTATTGAATGATGAATAATGCAAGAATAGAAGAAAATGAAGCAAATCCTAATGCATGTGAGAGGAATAAATGACTTTTGTTTTTGTTCTTTATGACGCATGAAGGAGCTGTTTTTGAGATGCATGAGAATGAATGACTTTTGTTTTTGTTTCTACATGATGCATGAAGAGGAGTAATGAAATAATGAATGAATGTAATTTTTTTTTATAATATCAAGGTGATATTATTTTCTCATTTTTGGCGTGTGGCTTATGCAAGATGAAGTAAAATAAAAAAATATGATATTTTGTTATTTTCTAGATGATGAGATGCATGTTGGTACCATGATAATGAAAACGATGACCGTATTCTATTATGAATGCATGATAATTTTTTTATTTTCCAGTTGAAAGACTAACTATGCTCACGCAACAAGAATAATCAAGTTAAACGCACCTTATGTCCTAATGCATGAAGGAACACATGGTGAAAAATGACGAAAATGCAGATGCGAATGCATGAAATGCGTGCATGAATGATCACTTGGAAAGGTCAGTTATTCTAAATGATTTTTGGAGACAATGCGGCACGTGACCGATGCAGAGCCTCTTTCCTGTATCAGAATGAAATGCTAAATACGTATCTATGAATGATGCGAAAATGATGACGTAATTTTTGAAATGATGCATGTTGAAACGGTATATAAACGATGTGTGGATGAAATGGCGTATGGATGAACAACAGTTTTTGGATGACTGAAAAGGTGCGTGAATGCTATGCATTTCATGATGTTGCAAATGATGAAATGCCTATATTATTTGATGATGGAAATGCATGCTAAATGAGATATTCAATCACAATTTTTTTAATTGTGATCATGTTTTTTATTCTTTTCTTTTTCGCAAAAAGAAAGAAAAATGCAATGTATGAATGAACGAATAATGTTGCCTGATACAGATGCGAGGAATGTGAATGAATGATCGCTTGAAAAGATTGACTATCCGAAATGATTTTTCGGAGGCAATGCAATATGATGATGAATAATGCAAGAAAGTGGCATTATTTTTATTTTATTTTATTTGAAAATGATGCATGCAAGATGAGTAATGCATTTGAGGTCGATAAGGATGAAAAACCCTTTTTTTGTGTTTTTTTTTATGAAGAGGAGTAATGAACATAACTTTTTTTATAATATCAAGGTGATATATTTTTTTCTATATGGATATGCAAGATGATGCAATTTGGATAAATACAGAAATATTTTTGTTGTTTTCTGGATGATGAGATGTATAGTAGTGCAATGATAATGGGCTGCATGTGAAAAGAATGGTTTTATTATGAATGTGCGGTGATTTTTATTTTCTAGCAACATATAATGCCCATGGTGACGGATATGCAAATGCATGTATGCATGAAGAAAAAAATGTTTGATCCTAAATGCAATTATTTTTATTTTTTAAGAGGTAGTGCAACATGTATGCAAACTCTCATTTTTTATTTATGGGATGACAAATGACACAGTTATAACGAAATGATTTTTTTGTTTTATTTGGGAAATGACACATGAATATGGAATTGTTGCATTTAAACTAGGATGACCACATGAGGGAAATGATGTAATTCATGACTTTACAAATGATGTGATGCCTGCGCTTTGTGATCATGATTTTGAATGATTATGAATGAATGCCAGTGCATGTTAAATATGATGCTGGTTTTTTTTGATCAAATGATATGCTAACGTTATATGGATAAAAATTGTTTTTTTGTGTGCGGGGAAACAAAATGCATGACACTCGTAACGACCTCTTTTAATGTGTGGAAAAGAGTAATGAACATAACCTTTATATAATATAGGGGTAATATTCTTTTGGTGTACGGATATGCAAGATGAATGATACATTCGCGATGCATGATAGTGCAATAACAATGAAATGCTTATGGAAGAGTGATTTTAGTATGAATGAATGGTGATTTTTTTTGTGTTTTCTTTGAATAAAGTATAATGCATGAACATATGGACGTTTGTTGTACATGAGCAACAATGGAGATGAATGAAATGAGTGATGGTTTATCCTTTTTTTTTATGCTTCAACTAAAATAAAAAGCTAACAAAATGCTATTGGGTGATGAATGATGCAATAATGAAGAAATTTATAATTTTGTTTTGACGCATGTTGAAGGACTGATGCATTTGAGATGGATAGGAATAAATGACTTTGTCCTTGTTTTTTATGATGCATGAAGATGATGCATTTAAAAATAAATTTTTATAATAGCAATGCGATGTATGAGTATGAGAGATGATGCAACTAGGATAAAATGATGCATGTATGGAGAAATTGCGCATTTGGACTATGATGCATGTATGGAGAAATGATGCATGTTGGACTATGATGCATGTATGGAGAAATGATGCATGTATGGAGAAATTGTGCATTTGGACTATGATGACAATATGAGCGAAATGTTATAGAATGTCTCATGCAATTTGTAATAATGATGTTGCAAATGACAAGATGGCTACACTATTTGATGATTTTTTTTTTCGATATTTATGAATTATGAATATATGATGAATGGTACGGTAGGGAAATGGCAATGTGATGCATATGATGAAAAAAATGATCTTATTTTATGATAATTTTTTGTATGATGAATGAAAGGAATGATGTCGTCTCGTATGCATGCAAATGAAGGAAGCATGAAATTTTTTTGAGTGATTTTAATTTTGGAGACAAACTAACCAGATTGATAGAGAGGGTAAGCATAGTGCCCCTGTGTCCTAGGTGGGTCATGTCTAAATTGGGATTTTCAACATGATCTAGGGTCACTTATGTGATCAATCTCTCAGGTGGCTCTATTCGCTTCCTCACAAAGGTCTCCAGAGCTAAAATCCCCTTCATGATATGATCCACAACGATAGCGAGCTACCTGGTGTGGGATATCATGAAAGAGCGTACTCTGGTTGAGACTTTCATGAGAGTCAGACAGATAAAATCCAGAATGACTGTCACTAATAATCTCCACTCGTCCTAGGTTATTTGCAGACCCGGGTATAGGGCCCCACTCAAAGGTGTGTGCAAAAGTGTAAGTGAGGTGTGTGATGAGAGCACAATACCTAAACTAACCAAACTAGACAAGATGTACAACAATAATAACAAAAAAGTCGTCTACCCTAAGGTTCAATAATATAAAGAAATGCTAATAAATAAATAATATAAGAATAAGGGTAAAAACAAAATATTAATAAAATTAACAAATACTTACACATTTAGTTAATTTGGCTTGACTCTCTTAATATGTCCCCAGTGAAGTCGCCAGCTGTAGCGACTGAAAAATCCGGAGGATGGATTCTTCGAAGTTCTTGAAATGAAGCCGCCACCAAAGTTTTAGTTTAAGGGCAAACATTGGAAAATCTCTATTGAGTGGATAAAGGGGTCTTGCGGATCAGATTTAGGCTCGGGAGTCTTTTATGCGTAGGGAAGGTATTAGCACCATACGACATCCTTCCTAAGGAAGGTTACCTTTTAACTAAATGTGCAAACATTTATTAATTCAAAAATAATGTTTTTACCCTTATAATAATAATAATAATAATAATAATAATAATGATAATAACAATAATAATAATAATAAAAAGACTCGATAAACGGTTAGTTATTTTTTGCAATTTTTGAGAAATAGGAGAGAAAAGGATTAAAAGAAAAAAACGGTTTTTTATTAATGCAATTGACAGAGGTCGGCCGCCCTCTGGTCCTACGTATCTCCTGGTAGAGAATCAAATCGCACGTAGTTCTTGGTAGAAAATATTTGTGTGTTGGTGTTTTTTATTTATTTTCGAAATTGGGAGATATATTCGTGACGACCAAACAAGTAAACTCAGAGTGGTCGTCACCCATAGGCCGTTTTGAAAACTAAAGCCATCAACGGTCAAACGAGCTAAGCTCAGAGTGGCCGTTAGTAATAAACCATTTTTTATTTTCGGGAAGACATTTATTCGTTACTCGGAAAAAAAAATAGGTTCGTGAAAGAAAATATTTATTTGTAGAAAAGAAATTTTAAAAAAAGGAAAAAGAAGGAAAAGTGTGTGGGTATTTAAAAAGGGGTGTGAAAATGAGCAAGATATTGTATTTTTAAAAAGGAGGTGCGAAAAGCGAGCCCAGCTCGTTTTTTTGTAGGCTGGGCTGTAAAAAAAGGAATGGGCCGTAGGGAGGGGGTGTACGCAGCAGAACATGAGGGGTGGAGATCAATATGATTTTTTTTAAAAATGGGAGGGTGCATTACGAAGCCTGGGGGGTGCGATTAGTGGCACCGTAAAAAAAAGTTAACAAAAACAAACACACATTGAGAGCCCAAAAGTCCAAAACACATACAATCTCAGCCCTAATTCCCCTTTACTCTCACACTCTCCCAGCGCCGCATCTCATTTCCTAAGAGAGAGAGGGTGAGAAATTTCCGGAGAGAGAGAAAGAAGAATGGTGGAGACGGAGAAGGGAAAGAGGGGCGAAGGAGAAGGAGGGACGAACGAAGGCTCCGCCGGCATCGATGACGGCGAGGAAAGAGAGAGGGACAGTGATGACGGTTTCGGTGAGAGAGGAACGAAGGCGGGGAACGACGGCCACAGGTTCTCGAATATGGTGTTGATGGCGAGACGACGCCGGAGGGGAACCGTGGTAACGGTACCGGCGATGGCGAGGAGAGGAAGAACGGCGAACGATGGGGGTCACGAAGAGAGGTTCACGGTGGTGTGGTTGACGGTGGGGGAGGAGAGAGACGACAAAGGGGGGTTCGGTTAGTTGAGATGATGATGGTGAGTGGCTTTACGGTGGTTGGAGGTGTTCGCTGTTGGTGGTTTTATGGCGCGTAGGTGGTTGTGGGTGGTGAGTCCGTGGTGACTCTGTGGGTTGCGATGGCTACGGTGGTGGGGATGGCGAGGCCATGGCAGTGAGTAGAGGGTGAGGTTGATGGGGATTGTTTCGGTAGATGTGGTGTACGGTGGTGAGGCAACGGTGGTGGTCGTTTGGGGGTGGAGGGCCGTGAGTCACTGAGGGTCTTTGGTGGTGGTTCCGCGGAGAAGAGGGAGCGCGTGAAGGGGTGATGAGAGAGGGGGCGGTTCACGGTGGTGGTGTGAAGGTGGCTGCTCGCGGTGGTGCGAGGTGTGAAGGTTCTCACCCTTATTTTGATTTTTTCTCTGTTATCCGTGTTCCCCTCCCCTCCTTTATTTTGATTGTGTTTCTAATTGCTTCTGTTTTTCTTCTGTCTCCCCCTGTGTTGTTTTCCCAGAAATTCCTCCCCCTCACTGTTTATTACTCTTTGTATTTATCAGTGAATTTGTGTGGTGTCTGGAGCACAAAATCAAAACTCCCAGGAGACCAAGATAGAGACAACAGCGAGAGAGGAGCAGAGTTGCTGCCAAGTTATGGTATTTTTTGCCTAAAATGAAGATCAAACAAAGAGACAAGAAGAAGGGGGTTTGAGCTCAAAGCTCAAACTGTTGCTGCAACAGCAGCAAGGCGCAGGCTGGCTACATATTTTTGTTTGACTTTCCTTTATATTTTTTTTTATGTGTAACAAACAAAAGTGTAATTTTGTATTATTTTGAAAAATAAAAAAAAACAGATTTAAGCAAGCTTAACTATTTGACTATCTTTTCTTTTTATTGACAACTACTATTCAACCGATAATAATAATAATAAATGAAACAAAAAACAACAAGGCTAAATTGCTAACGACTTTTGAATAACACGCACAATTAGCCAACCCTCGTATGGCAAACGATATATTTTTGCAAATAGAGAAATATTAATTAGAATCAGATATTCACAAAAATACATTTTTATTTGATTTTCAACTAGTCGGACAAAATTAGGGTATGACAGTCTCCAAAGAGTTAACCTAATAGAGTCTATTTTGTTGTGCCTCCTCCTTCACAGTAGCCGTCAGCTAGCACCGACGCCATTCCGAGGAAACTGTTCATGTGGACTGAATAGAGACAGTGTGCTTGTGGTGTTGGTGATTTGTCTCCTCGACGCTTCAAGAGGTAAACACATGAACCTATTGTGAAAATTTTGTGCTTACGTGTTCCTTGGCAAGGGGTTATTCCGCTCCGAGGTTATGTCATCTTGATGGCGATCTCGCGAAATCCCAACAAGTCAATGCCTGGTTGTTGAGAATAACCCTTGGCAACCAATCTTGCCTTGTATTTATCCATCTCTCCTAATTCATTGAATTTAGTCTTGAACATCCATTTTACACCAATCTTCTTAGACCCCTTAGGCAGATCAACTAGTTCTCAAGTCTCATTTTTTTTCAATAGAGGCAATCTCCTCATTCATAGCCTTCCTCCACTTAGCACTCTGGACAGCAACTTCAAAGGTTTCTGGGTCATCATCCATTTGCACCATATTGACCTCTTCTTCATCAGACAACCCTGTTCCAGTATCATAATCTCTTAACCACACTGAGGGTCTTCTAATTCTCCCCTCACCATTACTGTCTTACTCTGCAGTGTTGCTTGTTTCTGGTTTTTCATTCACTGCACTTTCAGCTTCTGTTACATCAGTATTCAGGGTGTTTGTTTTCATCTTCACTATTCTCACTCTCTTCTTCCTCCTCTGCTACAAATTCTGGTTCACCCCATTCTAAATCAACAGCTATTTCCTCCTTGTAACTCTTGCTCCAATCCCACTGTTTATCTTCTTCAAATACAACATCTCTACTTACTATAATCTTCTCTCCAATAGGATCATATAAACGATATCCCTTGGATTCATCACTCATGCCAAGCAAGACACATTCACAGCTTTTATCATCCAATTTACTCCTCTTCACATTAGGTACATGTACATGAGCCAAATATCCAAATACTCTCAGGTGGGAAATTGAGGGTTTGTGCCCACTCCAGGCTTCTTCTGGGGTTCTGTCTTTCACTGCCAAAGTTGGTGATCTATTCAGTACATAAATGGCCCAGTTCACAGCTTCTGGCCAAAAGGACTTATGCATTTTATTCCCAACCAGTGTTGATCTCACCATATTCATTATTGTTATATTTTTTCTCTCCACTACTCCATTCTGTTGGGGTGTGTAGGCAGTTGTCAAATGCCTCTTAATACCATTGTCTAGGAAGAACTGATTGAACTCAAAGGACACAAACTCACCTCCTATGTCAGTTCTGAGACATTTAATCTTCAAATCAGTCTCTTTTTCAACCATGCTTTTAAACATTTTAAAACATTTGAATGCTTCTGATTTTTCAGTCAAACAATAGACCCAAGTCTTCCTAGAGAAATCATCTATTAAGCACATAAAGTACCTTTTGTTGCTGTTGGAAGTTGGTGTAATAGGTCCACACAGATCAGCATGGATGAGTTCCAACCTTGTGCTAGCCCTCCATTGTCCCTTCTTGGGTATAGAATCCCTGTGTTGCTTGCCCTTTATGCAATCCACACATATTATTTTCTCTCTTGATAGAGTTGGCAGTCCCCTAACCATTTCTTTATTCTTCAACAGATTCATCCCTTTCAAACTCAAGTGCCCATACCTGTAATGCCATAAATGGGATGTGTTTTCTTGTGCAGTATACAAGCAATCATCACTTCTGTTTGTTCTCTCAACACTAGGTGGATCCATGAGATTGAACATCCTATTGTTTGTCATTCTACTTTCAAACAATAAACCCCTTTCAGGATGGTAAATTTTGCAGCAGTTTGACTTAAACAGCATTATTAAGCCCCTTTCATGTAATTGACCCAGACTCAGCAAATTGTTCTTAAGTTCAGGGATATAAAACACATCTGATATTATGTATGGAATCCCATTGACAATCAGTTTGATTTTCCCTTTTCCTTCTACAGCCATTCTAGTACTGTTTCCTAATCTATCAGTTTTCTTAAATGTTTCGTCTAATTCAATAAAACATGATCTATTTCCACTCATGTGATTTGAGCAACCTGAATCGAGGAACCATACATCTTCTTTGTCATTTTCTGGAGTATCTGCCATCATCATCAACAGCATAGGTTCTTCTTCCTCATGCTCAACATAATTTGCTTCCTTCTGCCACTCTGGACAATCACTTCTATAGTGTCCCAACTTCTTGTATTTGTAGCACTCAATGGTGTCAAGATTTTGTCTTCCCCTGCCTCTTCCTCTAGGGTTTGCACCTCCTCCACCTCTGTTCTTTGACCGGTTCTCCCCTCTTTCTTGAGTTGTAACCTTCAATGCCTGCTCTTCTCCCTTATCCTTGTGAAATCATTGAATCTTTTTGTTCGTGTACAATCAATGAACTGTGGAGTTCATAAATTGACATCTTATCTGTGTCCTTTGATTCTTCAATCGAGCAAACCACATGAAGAAATTTCTCAGTTAGGGATCTGAGAATTTTCTCTACAATCACCACATCTTCGAACTTTTCTCCGTGAATTCTCATTTTGTTCGCAATCGCCATAACCCTAGAAATGTACTCAGTGATTGATTCACTTGATTTCATTTCCAGTGCCTCGAAATCCTTTCTTGCTGCTTGAAGAAATGATCGCTTCACTCTTGTATTTCCCTGACATTTCTACTTCAGTGATTCCCAAATATCCTTCGATGAATCTTTCTTGAGAATCGTCTCCATCGTCACCCAGTCAATAGCTTGGAACAGGTAGTTCTTCGCCAATTCCCTCATCAATCAAGTACCAATACTCCTTCGATCGTAGAAAATTCTCCATCAGCATACTCCAATGGTCGTAATGACCATCGAACTTTGGTATGGAGGGTTGAACGAAGGTTCCATCGCCTGCATTTGCGTTTGCCATCGTCGTCGTCGACGGAGATCAAGAATTGCAATTCTGTTTTGTTTCTGTTACTGTTCACCAGGCCCCAAGAGATGGAGCTCTGGTACCAAATGTGAGGTATCAAATGAGGGAATATTCACGTGTGTTTCATTGAGTGAAAAAGAGTATATATGGGTTACAAGTAACAGTAACAGAATTAGTTACTGATAGGCAGTAAAAACGCTAATTACAATTTAACCCCTAAATGTAAGGCTAACACACACTTAACACTAAACAATATCTCAACATAGACAGTGAAGAAGTGACTTGATAAAAAGGTTGAGGATAACCTTTTTGACATGTATGAACGAAAAACAAAATTGGTCAGGAACTTCATGTAACAAGTTGTCATATCGTGTAGAGAAGAATAAGGAGGACTGGTTGATGCTGAAACTCGGCCAACAAAAAGTGAGTGTTCTAGGGGCAAGAGAATGAGAACTGAATTTTATATATAGTAAATGTAGATGCAAAGTCTCCTTTTAATCTTTACCGTATTTGATAGGCTTGAGATTGCGCATAAAATAAATAGATAGGCATGAGATTGCGCATAAAATAAACAGATAGGCTTGAGAATGCGCATATCTTTTTAAGTGTTTGCATTTGACTAAATTTGTAAAATGTCTCTTGTGCGACTTTTCATTTCTCTTATGAAATTGTCTACTTTTTTCTGTGAACACCACACCCAATTTTAACTTGTATTTTTATCGCTATTGACGATTTTTCCGTTATTTTTACTATTTTTAGTAGAACCTTTTTTTATTAGAAGAACTTAATTAAAAAAGTATGTTTTAGCATTTAATATTAATTATTTTTACACATTAAAAAATGAAAAAATTAAAAAACAAGAATTACAACAACAACAACAAAATGAGAGGCATCTTCTATTTTTGGCTAAAAGTCATAGTCTCATTTATTGTATTTCCACTATTTTCTCTGTATCATCTGCTTTTATGAGCCATGCCTGCAAACATCAAACAAGAAAATAAAGAAAGGTCAATGGTATGTGTCATACCCTAATTTTGTCCGATTATTCAAAAATTTCAAAAAAAGAGGTTTTGTTTTCATTGTGTCACATATCATTGTTATGCGTGTGCTTTTGGCATTTTCGTGCAACAATTGTTTTGATACTCGTTTTATTTTATTTTGTAGTTATTATTTTTAGGTGCAAAAATACAAAAAAAAAACATAATTGAAAACCAAATAAACATCAAACTGAATAGTCAAAATCCTTTTATTACATAAATCAAGTTTTTGTTACACACATATAGACAAAACTGTAAAAAATGAAATAGTACAATTTTCTTTTTCGAAGGAACATTTCAGCCTCCACCCTTTTTGCCCTAGCTGAAGAAGATTCCTAGAGTAAGATCCAATATGCTGTCCTTCCCTACCCTGCTGCTTATAGCAGGCTAGCATTTGTCCTTGATCCTTATCCAATCGCTGTCCTTGCGCCCAAAAATTATCAGCCAGATGCTGTCCTTTGTCCTTTTTTTCCCCTCTCAAAATTGTTGTCCTTTTGATTCTCAGCACCACACCCACCTGCTTATAAATCAAACACCAACACAACCCAAGGGGGAGGGGGGGAGATATGCAGGCATACACAGACAGAGGCACAACAACCACAAATACAAAAAAAAAGGCAGAATAAAATTAGGGTAAAGAGAACAGAATTAGAAAAAGAAAGGGAGGAGGAAAACAATTTCAGAGAGAAAAAGGGAGAGGGTCGAACCTAAGTTTCTGGCCATCGCCGCCGGCGCGGTCGCCGTCGCCGTGAACCGCCCCTGCTGCCGTACTCCCACCATCAGCCACCCAAACACCCCACTGTTTCTGCCGCTCCCCTCTCTCTTCGCGAACCACCACCGAACGCCATCCACAACAACCAAACACAACAACAACCGTCGTCGGCGCCACCACCATGGCTCCCTCCGGCGAGTCCTCCACCACAAACCGCCTCCGAACACCCCCTCTCCCTCCCGTCGCAAGACCGTCGTCGTAATCACCATACCACCACGAACCATCGCCCATCCCCTTCGATTTCCCTCTCTCTCACCATCGTCAAACCAACCCCCACTGTCGTACTCCCCTCTCTCTCCACCGTCACTCATCTCCCTCTCCTTCTTCATTTTTCGTACGTCGCTCTCTCTCTCTCTCGTTCACATTCCCGTTCGTCTCTCTCTCTCTCTCTCGTTCACCTCCTCGTTCATCTCTCTCTCACTGAAATCTCTCCTCGCAAAAACCACCAACAACCTCCCTCGTCACCACCACGTCGCCACCCCAAGAACCACCGTAAAAAACCCCTACTGTCACAAACTACTGTCGCACCACCACCATTGCTGGCGCCGTCACCATCCCCCACCACAGTATTGATCACTCACTCTTTCTCCCTCACCGGCATGGTTCTTCGCCCTCTCCCTGCATCTTCCTCTTTCTCCCCATCTCCGAAAGTCTCTCTCTCATTCTCTTTCTCTCTCCTCGAAGTCACTCTCTCTCCCCAAAGAAACCAGCTGCGGCGCTGGGTTGAGAAGAGGATGGGAAAATTAGGTTTTCCAAATTTCACTTATTTCCCTTTTAACCCATCCCCTTTTCCTCATATGTTTTTTTATTTTATTTTTTTCTTTGGATCAGATTGATATTCACCCTACCCATTTTGTTTACAACACCCCCCATGCAAATGTGGATTTCGCAAGTCATCAGCCCAAAACCTCTAAAACCGAAACTGGGCTTTTTGGCTAATCACACCCCTCGTTTCAACGACAGCACCCCCTACGCAAGCCCACTTTGGCAATTCAGGTCAGCTCACAAAAAAGGACAGGGCTACTGTTTTTTTGCACCCCCAGTTTCAGCAATACAACCCCCTACTGCTTTATGCACCCTTCCTTTAAAAATACTCCCTTTTGTTTTCTCCTTTTACAAACAACATTTTACTCATCAAAAATCATTTCTCTAAAAAACACCCAACATACAAATATTTTCTACCAAGAACTACGTGCGATTTGGTTCTCTACCAAGAGATACGTAGGACCAGAGGGCGGCCGACCTCTGTCAATTGCACTAATAAAAAAACCTTTTTTTCCTTTTAAATTCATTTCTCTTATTTTTCTCAAAAAGTACAAAAAATAACTAACTGTTTAGTGAGTCTTTTTTCATTATTATTATAAGGGTAAAAACATTATTTTTGAATTAATAAATGTTTGCACATTTAGTTAAAAGGTAACCTTCCTTAGGAAGGATGTCGTAGGGTGCTAATACCTTCCCTACGTATAAACGACTCTCGAGCCTAAACCTGGTCCGCAAACCCCCTTGTCCTTTTAAAAGGTTTTTCCAATATTTTCTCCTAAAAATAAATATTGGCGGTGGCTTCATTTTAAGAACTTCGAAGAATCTCTCCTCCGGATTTTTCGGTCGCTACAGTATGGTTAGGATATACAGAAAACACAATGGTTTAAGAAGTTGAGAGAGACACTTCAAGAGCTCATAGCTAACAATAACAACAAAACAAAATCTGAATCCTCTATAAAGGAGACAGAATCGAAAATCAAAGGGAGGAAAATGTAAAAAAAATAAATAGAGAGCTGTGAATATACAATAGAGAGAAGAATAGAATGTGAAAAACAGAGAGCAATGCAAATGAAAAGAGACGTAAATGAGATAAACAAGCAGAACGAGAAACTAAAGAAAACGAGAAGAAAGAAGAGGGAGAGTAAGAACCACAACCACTCACCACTACCCAACCCCACTCATCTCTCTCACCACAACTCCACCGCCACTGTTTCTCTCTCCACCACCGCACCACCACATTTTTCTCTCTCAACCACTACCACGTCTCTCTCTCTCGCTCTCTCTCCACCGCCGAAACCCATCTCGACGTCGTCACCCACCCCCACAACCGCTCCAACCCTCTCTCTATCTCATACCCTCCTTCTCTTTCTTGATTTCGTGCTCATTCTTCTCTCTTTTTCTTTCTTCTCTCTCTCTTGGTGTTGATTGTTGTTGTGGCTGATGCAACAACATTAGGTTCTAACCCAAAGTGTGTATCTCTGCGTGGCGTTTATTGATTGGGAAGCTTCCTACACGAGATAATTTAATTGTCAGAGGGGTTACTCCACAATAGCCACGTTGCCTGGTGTGTAATGAAAATAGTGAAACATTAACACATCTATTCTTTGAATGTCCGTTTGCACCTACAGTTTGGCATGATGTTAACAGGTGGACTGACAGGCAACCAGAGGCCGAGTTATCTGGGCTAGAGCATTTTATGTGGTATGGTGGCTTTGTAACAGAAAAACATTGCAGGTAATTCAAATTTTTGATTTGGCTACAACAGTTTGGGCATTGTGGTTGGAAAGGACCCGTCGAATATTTCAGTAGAAGGTTTCTAGTCTAGAAGCGGCTATTAGCAATATCAAACATACCTCTTGGAGTTGGTTTGCGGGTAGATTAGGAATGAGGTGTAATATGACGATAGCCAATAATAAACAATATTCATTAATCTCTCTTGTATTGGGTTGGAGGACCCTTATTACTCCCATTCAATACAATTTCTCTTATCGAAAAAAAACATTAGGTTCTAACCCCATTTTCTTTCCCTTATATATTTTCTCTTTTAATCATTCCTTTATTTTTATTTCTATTCTTTTTACAAATCTGCGGTAAAAAAGGAAGAAAAAAAAAAGAGAAATCTGGCTTGCTATTTGCACCCTGTTTTTCAGTATTTGCAGCCCCCTCAATGATCAGATCCGGGCTTCTATTTAATTTCTTGTTTTCTGGGCTCTGCTACTCGCACCCCATTATATTCTCCTAAACATCCCTCCTGCTTTCATAAAATATGAGCTCATTAGTGATTTTGATTTTGGGTCTGGCCCATGTTTGAAATACTTTTCGCACCCCTTTGTTTTCACTTAAGCAACCCTCTTTATCTCATGAAACATGGGCTATTTAGCAACTTCGATTTTGGGCCTGGTTGCACCCCTATTATTTTACTTAAACACACATCTTAAAAAAAATGATGTTTTCGTTATTTCACTACCAAAAAAGTGGGGGGTTTACTCCACATTTATTTCACCAAAAAATCCTTTCTCATAAAAATACAAAAAAAATTAGGGACTCGCTAAGATGCGACATCTTGTCGATCTTGGTTTGAGACGCCTTAGTTGTACAACTTGGTGATCTTAAACCCCTTCAAAAAAAATTAAAATCAACCAACAAACAAACCTTTTCAGGAAAAACTACGTGACTTTTGAGTTCCTCATTACACCGGAGGATACGTAGGAGCGGGGTTTCCCTGTCAAGTCAAAATATAAATTTTTCTAATTTAGTCCCTCATTTTATTTCTTTTTCTATTGATTCTTTTTTTTTTGTAAACTAAATACCATTTTATTTATTTTTTGGGGTAAAACAAACATGTCATAAATTAATAATATCTTGCACAATCAAATTTAGGGTAACTGTCTTAGGACAGATGTATTAGGGGTGCTGTGGAATTAAGTTTTCGCCCTTTCCTATACATAACTGACTCCCGAATCCAACCTAGTTTACGCAGACCAAACACTTTTTAAAAGCGGTTTTTTTTACAATTTTTCCTATTTAATAAATTGGATGGCGATTCCCAAAATTACACATTTTCGAGCCATTTGCGTCGAGATTTTGGTCACACTAATGGGTTTGAGTTCTCTTGTCCTTTCTTTTCGTCTCACATGTTCTCGTTTTGCATATCCTTCAATGTATTGAAGCATCCGGTATGAAGTATTGTCATGGCCTTTCTCTCCATCTTTTGATGTTGGTGCATACAGATTTGACAGTGGGTTGAAGTGTCAGATCATGTCAGACAGTGGGTTGAAGTGTCAGATCTTGTCAGACGGTGGTATGGTCTTAAACTCAATAGAATGTCTATTTTGCCTTAAGGTAAATCTAATTTTTAAAATTATGTTACTTTTTATAATAAAAAAAAGTCACATTTTATGACCTTTTTGGTATTGGCCCTATATTTACATCAAATAATTTGACAACTTAAGTTGTTAATTGATGTCTTTTCATGTTTTGTGAGTGGTACGTATTCACCCAATTTGTTAGCTATGTATACGAGATCCCCAACTTCTCTGTGCTAGTACATTTCCCTACAAAAATTTGTGCCTGTATCACATATCAACATATTGTAGTATTCAGTTGTTCAGTGCATTACATGTTTACTTTAGCTATTGGAAGCTTCACGTGCTTAGAGAAGACACTTAGCTTTAATAAAATTTTATGATAAAATTTGTGGGGATCAAGTAATGGGGAAAGGTGTTTGTTAATATTTATTTTGTTTATTGATTTGATTGACCATGTATATAGAGGGATGGTTTATGGAAGTGTTTACTTAGTTTGTCTATTAATTGATTTGATTCGCTACAGTATTTTGTGATGGTCTAAAAACTGTTCTTGTAGACAACAATAGGCAACGGTTTTATATTATGTTGGTGCAACACACTAAATTTTATAATTTTTATTGCAACGGTGAGTAACCGTTCCGATTTAGTACAATAGCAACGGTTTTTAATTGATTCATATACTTATGAACCGTTCTCGTATAGTGTCTATTTATTCTTGAAGTTAATAATTTAATAATCATTAATGATGGTTTCATTGAATTTAATATAATAATTTAGTAACCGTTCTCGCATAAGTATCTCACGCATCAATCCTGTTGCATAATACCAACAAAAAAAATTAAAAAATTAATGCGTGAGATACTTATGCGAAAGGCCAAATTCCTTCTGTGAAATACCAAAGTCCCGCGAGATCCTACATTTCTAAGAGGTTGGTTTCATTGAATTTCAGAAATCGGGGGGTCTTGGATTTTGCTTGATTTTTCTTAAGTTGTGGGGTTTTGGTTGAATTTAAAAAAATGTGGGGTTTTTGTTTTTGCTTGATTTTTCTTAGGTTGTTGGGTTTTTGTTGAATTTCAGAAATTGGGGGTTTTGGTTGCTTGATTTTTTTTCGAGTCAATCTCTAAATCTGCTCATTCAGTGCGAGATTTGCGACGTACCGCCGTCGAGATTCAGTGCATTGTCTTGTGGCCTTTGCCAGAGATATGCACGCACTGACTACTGATTATGGGATTTGCTGTTCATCTAATTAGAAACACCCAACAACATCATTACGTTCCATATTTTATTGAAGTAGTTGTTTGGAATCCAGGCAACAAAACAATGCTCATATTGTGAAGACAACCTGAATAAACTATATAAATGAAAAGTTGAGAACCAAATAACAAATATAATTCAATATCAATTACATAATAGCTTAATATCATTTACAAACTAAATCCGTGTTATCATAAAATTAAAGTGTTTTTTTTAGGGGCAATACAAACTGAGTGTTGATTTGCAAACACTCTATGTGAATGTCTTGTTAACATATTTTAAGTTCAAATTCTTAGGAACACCTGATTGTGTGAATTGTATGCCATAGCTGATGTACAGAAAAATCATTTGACGACATCTTTACAAAATTAGAACCAAACATAACATGTTGTTATCTGAATTTAGTTCTCCATTGATCTCCAAGAATTGCAGACTCCATAAGGAACTTTTGACATATACTCAGCTTCTGCATCTGTCTTTGGACACTGATCCAATGAGAGCTTAAAGTGATTCGCCAATGGAGTACTCACAGCCTTCGAATTGCTCATGTCAAATCTGTCTTGCACCTTTTCAACATAGCTTTTTTGAGAGAGCCATAATTTTCTAGCAGTCCTATCCCTGTGAATTTTCATCCCAAGAATCTTCTTAGCAGCACCTAAGTCTTTCATACCAAACTCCTTTCCCAACATGATTTTCAGTTCATTTACGTCATGTAAATGATTAGCAGCAATCAACATATCATCCACATATAGTAACAAGAAAATAAAAGAACCATCACCAAGGCTCCTAACATAAACACAACAATCATACTCGCACATTTTGTAGCCAATCTGAAGCATGTATGAATCAAAGCGCTTGTACCATTGTCTTGGAGACTGCTTTAAACCATACAGAGACCTCTTCAATTTATTACAAACGAGTCTGCCCCGTCCAGTATCACTGAAACCCTCTGGCTGCTCCATGTAAATTTGCTCCTCTAGATTACCAAGGAGGAAAGCTGTCTTCACATCCATCTGCTCTAAATGCATGTCTCGGTTGGCTACCAAGGCTAACACCGCCCTGATAGAGGTATGTCTGACGATCGGAGAGAAAATCTCATCATAGTCAATCCCCTTCTGTTGTGAGTACCCCTTTGCGACAAGACGAGCCTTGAACTTTTCCCCTTCTTTTTCTGTTATGGCTGGTTTTCTCTTGTACACCCACTTGCAACCGATAGCCCCTTTTCCTTTAGGGAGCTGAACAAGATCACATGTCTCATTTTTCTTCAAGGACTCTATCTCCTCCACCATAGCAACCATCCACTTATCTTTCTCCTTGCTAGCTATAGCCTATCGAAAAGTGGACGGATCTCCAGAACTAGTAAGAAGTGCATAAGCTACCAAGTCTTCATACTCATATCTATCTGGTGGCTTGATCTGACGGCGCTCTCTATCGCGTACTAGAGAGTAATCATGAACTCCACCTGTGTAACATCCTCAAAATAATTAATGGAATTATTTGGATGTTAACCCAATTAAATTAATTTAGTACTTAACGGGTAAATTTATCGAGTGCTAAAATTATTTATTGGTGGTCATCGGATCGTTAACCGGATAATACGGATCAAGGAAGTTTCGGATTAGAAATAGGAGATTTAGATCAATATGATAATTGGACCACGTTACCACGTATATATTAATAAATATATATATATATATGTGTGTGTGTGTGTGTGTGTGTGTGTATAAGTGAATGAATTAATTAAAAAGAGAGAAAGAAGAAAGGAAGCGTACGAGACAGAGGGAGAAACAGAGAAGAAGAGAAGAGAGAAAAGAAGAGAATGGCGTGAGGGAGAAGAGAAGAGGGAGAGAGAAGACTTCGCCGAAACGACTTCCTTCCAACACGAAAAATGTTCGGCGTTCCGTCCTCTTCGTTTTGGTACCAATTTCATGACGATCAACTCACTCTCTCTCACTTGGCCATTTTTGTGTTTTGGAGGTTTTGTGGGAAATCCGATTTTGGGTTGGCTTTGAAGGTTTAAGTTCGGTTAGGAACGAACCCAAGGTGGATTGCTCGAGTATTAGAGTTCGATTGGATGATTGGGAGCTAGTTGGGTGAGTTAAGTTGAAAAATCAAAATGTTTGGGGTTATGTGTGAATAGTGTCATGGAGGTTAGAGGAGGAAGATGATGAATAGTGTCCGTGGAGAATTTCGGAGAAATCGGTATTTCGGTCAAAAGCGGTTTCGTGATCGAGTGGGAAGCTTTGAAAGCGGATTGGGTGTCGCCGGAGCGGGGAGCGTTCGTGTGGCTACTCGGTGATTTCGGCTCGATCGTGGTTCACGCTTCAAGGGTGAGTTCTACTCACGTTTAGGATTTTACGTTTCGAATTAATTGATAAACTGTTTTATCGCTTTCGCTGGACTGGAATATTATGTGATGCTGTCTGATTCGGGTTAGGAATCGATTGGGGCGAGTCTCGGGTTGCGTCGTGTTAAAAATGGAATTTTTGGTGATTTGATTCGAGAGATTTTGATTTAAAACCGTTATTTGAAAAATCGCCGTAATTTGATAAACTTCGATTTGATTAAGATTTTGATTGATTGTTTGATGTTGATTGGGTTTGATTATATGTGTGTGAAAACTGTTTTCGATCGGAATTAAAATCGGAATTGAGCGGAATCGCGGTTTTCGCGCGAAACCGCCAAAATCTGCCCTTGACAGACCCCCCTGCTGTCTGTTAGCGCGCCACTTGCGCGCCGCGCGCCACTCGCGCGCCAGTGGGCAGAACCTGCTGTCAGTTCGCGCGCCTCCTGCGCGCCACGCGCCACTCGCGCGCCAGTTGGCAGAATTTCAGCAACCAAACACTGTTTTTCGTTTCGCGATAACTTTTGATCCGGGAACCCGATTGAGGTGTTCTAAGATGCGTTGGAAAGCTTATTCAGAGGCCTAACTGAATATTCTATTTTTAAGGCAAAATGAACTGTTTTTGATATTGAAAATTATGTTGAAAAGTGTCGAGTTAGTATGTGAGAGCGAATGTGGACTTAATGTTTTTATCGAAAAGCTGAACAATAGTACACGTGTGCGAATATGTTTTATTAATAATAAAGTGGACTATGAGTCCTACGTAATACGGTATAACTGACGCGGGACGATTATTATTTATTGTCTAAACCGGTCTATGATTCACGATATATAAATTATATCGACTATGGGAAACGGCCCAATGCGGGTATTGTGTTCAGTTATCGGTCAAATGTAAATGAACTAAATGTTCATGTGTCTGTAGATATATTTATTATATCGAGTTGGGTGACGACCCATGTTGACATACTAGGCGGGGAAGTCATGATCCCTTACCCTAGGCTCCGTGCCATTAGGAAACACTATTGGTATTGGGGTTCACCGGGATTTAGCACTGGATTGCAGTCGGTGTTATGTTGAAAGTTTTGTCGTACGATACACCGGGATTTAGCACTGGATTGCAGTCGGTGTCGTACTGTACGGTTCACCGGGATTTAGCACAGGATTGCAGTCGGTGCCGTACTGAGTCACAACACGTTCACCGGGATTTAGCACTGGATTGAAGTCGGTGTCGTGTTGAATTAAAATGCACGTGGTTATAAATTAATCCACGAATGAAAGAAAGTCCTATAATACGGTTCACCGGGATTTAGCACCGGATTGCAGCCGGTGTCGTGTTAAATTAAATAGGATTCATAATTGAACGATTCATAATTGAACCGAGAGTGTAGATAGGGGTCTCGGTAGAACTCACTGAGATTGTATCTCATTGTTTATATGTTGTGGTTTTACAGATAAACAGGGAAAGTGGAGATCCAAGAGGCACGAGTAGGTGGTACTCGGATGGTTGCTGAAGACTTAGCTTTTATGCTTAAGTTATGTTTTCCCTTGTTAGTGATGTATCACAACATTATGGCTTTATCTGTTGTAAAAGTTATGTATTTAATTCCGCTTTCTTGTGCGATATTGAACACTGTATTTCACTGATGGTTTATGGTCTCATTTATGTTTAAGACTGTTCTGTTGTTATTCAGTGAAAATTTTATAGTGGTGTTCAGTATTTAAACAGGAAATATATCTCTGATGTTTTAGGAATGGTACACTTGGGTATTTTTACTTGACAAAAATACCGGGGTGTTACAACCTGAATCTTCAGTTCCATGTTCAATTTCAGTATCAGGGTCTTGTTCGGCTTGTGGTTCTGGTACCGGCCGCATATTGCTCGCTGGTGACGACTCAATAGGCACCTGAATCTTCTTATTGTTGGAAGTTTCCCCTTCAGATGCTGACACATCTATTGCAACTAACTGCTTCAACATGGACTGCTCATCAAACACAACATCTCTACTGAGTACCATCTTCTTTGAAACTGGATCCCATAACTTGAACCCCTTTACACCTTTTGAGTAACCGACGAAGACACACTCCTTTGACTTTGGATCAAGTTTGGATCGATCTTCACTGAATATATGCACATAAGCTGGACACCCAAAAATCCTTAAATTGTCAAGATCAATAGGATTATCTGTCCATACCTCCTCTGCAACCTTCTTGTCCAATGAAGCCCATGGTGACCTGTTGATAAGATAACATGCCATGTTAATTGTCTCTGCCCAGAAACCCTTTGATAATCTAGCATTCAACCTGAGACATCTTGCCTTTTCAGTTAGCATCCTGTTCCTTCTTTCTGCGACACCATTCTGCTGTGGTGTCTTTCGAACTGAAAAATGCCTCTGAATACCATGTTCTGCACAGAATTTCTGGAAGTTTGAATCAGTGTACTCAGTCCCATGATCTGACCGTAAATACTTGATTTTTCTGCCCGTTTGATTCTCTACTTCTGCCTTCCACAACTTGAAGTTGTGAAATACTTCAGATTTATGCTTTAGAAAATACACCCAAATCTTGCGAGAAAAATCATCGGTAAAAATCACAAAATACCTGGCACTACCCATGGAGGGCTCTTTGTTAGGCCCCCACACATCAGAATGCACATAGACCAGGATTCCCTTTGTTTTGTGTTTCCCTGTCTTGAACCGAACACGACACTGTTTCCCAAGTACACAATACTTGCACCAATCTAGCTTGCAACTGCGGACACCCTTCAATAGATTTCTCTTATGAAGTTCCATCATCCCACGCTCACTAAGATGACCCAAACGCATGTGCCAGAGCTTATTTGCGTCATTATCAGACTCAACTGACGCAACATCACCCACAACAGTACAGGCCAACAGTTTGTAGATGTTACATGCATCCTTTTTGCTCTCATCACTATCAATGCACCCTTGCTGACCTTCATGATGTCCCTATCTCCATCAGACCTGTAGGAAAAACCATTTGCCCGTAGAGTACCTAAAGAAATCAAATTCTTTCCCAATTCTGGAATATATCTGACATCGTTCAACATTCGCACGCCACCATCGTCCATAGCAATTTTGATTTGTCCCATTCCTGTGATAGCACAAACTTTATCATCACCAAAATAAACAAACCCAAAATCACCTGACTTGAATGTTGTAAACCACTCCCGGTGCGGTGTCATGTGATAGGAGCATCCAGAATCAAGAATCCACGCATCTGTGCACTTGCTAGATGAAACACAAAGAACATCCCCTTCACTGCCAGAATCATCGGTTTGAACCACGTTTGCAGAGCTCGATGCGCCCTGCTTTCTGTTTGGACAGTCCCTCTTCCAATGCCCAATCTGTTTGTAAATATGGCACTCTGATGTTTTACTGTTATTGGATTTAGACTTTCTCCTTCCAGAACTTGCTTTAACCTTGTTTCGGCCACGATCTTGACTCCCCTTCACATACAAACCCTCACCTTGACTTCCTTCCTCTACAATTTGTCTCCATTGAGAATGAGACAATAGTGTAGCAGTAATTGTATCGAGGCTGATAGTATCTTTCTCGTAGGTAAGAGTAGTCACCAAGTGGTCGTAGGAACCCGGTAACTAGCACAACAGAATTATTATCTTGTCTTCATCATCGATCTTCACCCCTAGTCTCACCAAATCAGTGATTATGTTATTGAAGGTATTGACGTGTTGTTGCAAATCAGATTCTTCCTGCATCTTCAAGCTGCATAGTCGTTGTTTCGCGAGTCGTAAGGTCTAGGATATGATACATCACTTCGTCTGAAACACATAGACGTATCAATCCCGCGGCCTTCTCATTCATCTCTGCCCAATCGTCGTCCGCCATGTCTGCCGGTTTCGTCTCACGCAGCGCCTTCTGTAAACTTTGCTGAGCCAACAGATCCTTAACCCTCCTTTGCCATAATCCGAAATTGTCCGTCCCGTCGAACCTTGCCACTTCGAATTTTGCACCAGAGTTAGACATCTTCTGATACCAATTGTTGTAACAGCAACAGCAAACAAAGAAATAATAATAGAAACGAAAAACGAAAATAGGAGACACGATATTGGTCACGCAGTTCGGCCAATCTTTTGCCTACGTCTGCGACTATAGAGCAGCTGTAGTTCCATCTTATTGCTTGAATCAATTAGGGTTTCGGTGTTACAATAGGTACTTATAATAACTTAGTTAAGATTACAACAATACCCCTGAACTCTACCGTGGTGGGCTGACGCCCCCCACACCCCCAGCACACCTCATACAGTTTGGGCCAAGCCCAATATAAGCCATACTCAACAGTATTTTGTTTATTTATTAGCGTAGCTATTTCAACTACAATGTCCTATTAGAATAATGGATTAATGGTGGAACTTATGAGGGATAGGGTCAACGTTTGTTCTTTGTTTACCTCAAATTTCATCTCATTACACATTGTTTTTTCATTCAATTCTCTTAATTAGTATATAGTACACCTAGAAATCAACAGTTTATTGATACTTGCTTGATTCTTGTCACCCTTAAAACAAAAAACAAAACAAACCAATGATAATATCAAAATCAACAATGTTCAAAACAAACCAACAAAATCTACCAAAAAGAATAAGGAATAATAGAAGGAAAAAAGATACATATCTACAAAAACTCATTGTACAATATTCTGATGCACAGACATGACTAGAAATTGAAGATCCTATTTCTAAATTGTTTGGAAAATAGTTTTTTTGTTCAGTTTTCACTTTTAAGAGCTTGTATTATCTGCATATTACTGATTCTTATCCCTCAAATCACGGACATTCCTAGAGTAGTTTTGTCCGGTTATTTCCTAATAGAGGAATAAATCATTTCCTTCATATACACACGTGTTTTCAGTTTCGTTGGGAAGCTTTTAGTTACGTTAGGATTGATAGATACTTGCAGATTCAATTTCAAATGGATCTGAAATGTAAACCTATAAATGCCAATGTACACCAACAACAACAGTTTTCTACTACCAACGGTGCAAAATCGTTGTTGTTGTGAAACTCTAAAATCATCTTAAAAGCATACTTAAGAGTGAAAACGCTGTCTTTTTGTAGCAGAATTGTTGCCTAAAGAATAGGCTACGCAACGCCTTAGGTTATCACGGTTCGAAAAATGTTCTCGTATTAAACGAAAACGGTTTTTTGGTGTAATTGATGTGATAAAATGTTGTAGTGACCATCTAATCCATATGGAGATGTTTGCTTATTTATCTATTTTGTTTATTGATTTGATCTGATTGAAGAGGAAGTGAATTAGGCTGAAAGTGATAGTTGTGAGAATGTGGATAGTTTCCATATTTAACAACCCAATTCAGGCTAGCTCCTTAGAATTTATTTTGCTTTGTAGATATGTATCTTTTTTCCTTCTATTATTCCTTATTCTTTTTGGTAGATTTTGTTGGTGTTAATTTTTTTCAATTTTTTCACTGCAGGTTGTAATATCAAAAACACAAGGTGCAGTTATTAAATGGCCCAGCCCAATACTCTGGTGGATGGGTAAAACCCGTGCGGAAGCTAAACGGGGCGCACTGTTGAAACACGCGGATCTTGCTTTGAGTCTTAAACCGGATCACTATATAAGCTAAGTATCCGAAACCCTAGCTCATAATCTTCAAGAAATTCTCTCTCTCTTCTTGGAGCTCTCTGGATCTCTTTCTGAGGCTTCGTCTTCTTCCTCAGTTCTCCTCTGGTTCTAGCTTCTGATCTTGGACAAACTGAAGCACACTTGCTTCAGTTCTTTACAAAAAACTGAGATCCTGCGTAACAAGACCTTGTGTTCTCTGTTTCAGTTCTCTCCTCTTCTTCTCTCACGAACCTAGGGTTTCTGTGTTCTTGCTGCTTTGCCAGTGATGAAGCGCAGTAACTCTTGTCCTTCTCCTCCGATGATGACCCTTGATGACGATGATGATGTTTACGAACCCACTTGGTTGATTTCTGAGTCTTCAAGGATCTGAGGTTGTGACTGGTTCTGTGCTTCAGTGATGATGCAATCTTGATCTTGGATCCTTTTCTAACACAGGTATAAACCCTAACTTGTTCTTGTAGTTTTGTTCTGTGATCTATGTTAGGTTTGCTTCTTCAAACCCTAACACAGCGTTGTTCTTGTTCTTATGTGCAGATCTTGAAGGATCTGCTTCTGAGTAGCCCAGAAAGGTACAGTCACACTTGATCTTCACCTTTCCTGTTGTTTTTCTGGTTCTGATTTGTTCACAGTGCCCCTGTTAATACTTTTGATATTCTGCTTATTTGTATGAACTGGGTTTATGATGAGAGGTGATTCTTCACGCTTTGAAGAAACACCAACAGTCTTGGTTCTCTCCTTGATACCAAAGGTAAATTGCTCACACTCTGAATTTCTTTTTCTGTGTTTATTTCTCAGTCACAGAGAAATTATACTGACACACTCTTGTTTTCTTTGTATGTGAGCCTGAGGATCAGCCACCTGCTGAAGGAAACTGACTCACACACACTGAACAGAAAGATGGTTATGCAGAAGAAGAAAGGAGCAGAAGACCTTTTGGGTATAAACTGAAAAACTAGAAAATGTAAAATCTTTATTGCTTGTAAACCTTTTACAATTCTGTACTAACTGAAAGGACTGGACTGTATTATATATATAGCTAAGGATATAGCTGTTGGGCAGGCTCAGGGTAGTTTAGGCTGTTAAGTCTGTTAGACTTTTTGAAAACAGTTTTTTTTAACTAACTGATTAAACAGTTTTTGCTGTTACAGGTTGTAACAATTTTTTTAAAACATAACAGACTATAACAGTTTTAACTAGGCTGAGAGTTTTAATTAAAGTAGGTGATTTTTTTGATTACAAAACCAACACCCTACCTTAATCAAAAACACCTTAAAGGTTTCATATCCCTACCTTAATATGAACAGGTCTTATAACTTAGAAAAATAAGAGGCAACTCTTAAACACAGGACAACCCCCTGGTAGGTGTTTTAGATAGGTGGTCTAGGACAAGCCCCTAGACAATGACTTAGGTTGTTTCTTCCTAAGATCTTAGAAAGAAACAACATTTAGTTGCCTTCTAAGTTTTGAGAAACTTTCACCCTTTAAGGGTTTTGTAAAAATATCAGCAGCTTGTTCCTTTGTGGACACAAAATCTAGAACCAAACTGCCTTTAGCAACCTGTTCCCTGAGATAATGAAACTTAGTCTCTATATGCTTAGTCCTGCCATGAGAGATAGGATTCTTAGCAAGACTAATAGCTGACTTATTGTCCATAAACAGTTTTATAGGTTCAGATAGGTTAATACAGATCTCCTTAAGCAGAGTTTCCAACCAAGCTGCTTGGGTAGCAGCCTGACAAGCAGAAATATATTCTGCTTCACATGAAGACAGAGCCACAGTGGCCTGTTTTTTTGAACTCCAAGAGATAGGTGCCCCTTGGAATAGGAAAACATATCCACTAGTGCTCTTCCTGTCCAGCTTGTCTCCACACCAGTCAGAATCACAGTAGGCTTCCAGAGTAGTCCTTCCTGTAGCCCTGCCATTTGGAAAAAACAAACCATAGTTAGTAGTACCTTTTACATACCTTAGGATACGCTTGGCAGCATTCAAATGAATCTGCATTGGGCAGTTCATGAATCTGCTAGCAATCCCAGTGGCATACAAAATATCAGGTCTGCTGTGACACAGGTATCTCAGGGACCCAATAATTTGCCTAAAGTAGGTAGCATCCACTTTAGTGCCCTCTTCTTCCTTTCGAGTCAGGTTTCCTTCAGCTGGATTAATTGCAGAATTGCAATTTTCCAGCTCAAACCTCTTTAGAACTTCCTTTGCATATTTTTGTTGATGCAAAATCAGTCCCTCTTTTACCCTTAGAAATTCTAACCCAAGGAAGTAGGTCAGTTTCCCAAGATCAGTCATTTCAAATTCATCTTTCATAGATGTTTTGAAAATGGCTATTTCTTTAGGACAGCTCCCTGTCACAAGTAAATCATCCACATATAAGCAAACAATTAGCAAATATGTGTTTATGTCACCTTTGACATAGACCCCATATTCAGTAGTACACCTAGAGAACCCATTTTGAACAAAGAAGGCATCAATCCTTTTGTTCCAGGCCCTAGGTGCCTGTTTAAGACCATATAGGGCCTTATGCAGGTGTAGCACATGGTCTTCTTTTCCTGTTTCAGTGAAACCAGGAGGCTGGTTTATGTAAACTTCCTCTTCTAAGGTTCCATTTAGAAAGGCAGACTTCACATCCATGTGATACATGTTCCAGCCCTTACTACAGGCTAGAGCAGTCACAAGTCTTATAGTCTCATGTCTTGCCACAGGGGCAAAAACTTCAGTATAGTCAATTCCTTGTTTTTGTTGGAAGCCTCTTGCTACCAATCTAGCCTTGTACTTAACTACTTTTCCCATAGGATCAAGCTTTAGTTTAAATACCCATTTAACACTAATAGCTCTCTTTCCTTTAGGTAGCTTAGTTAAGGTCCAAGTGCCATTCTTTTCAATAGAAGCAAGTTCTTCCCTCATTGCCTTTTTCCATTCTTTAGACTTTAGAGCTTCCTCATAGTCTAAAGGTTCCATATCTGCCACCATAGCAAAGTGAATCAAGTCACCATCATTGGTGACCTGATTGTCCATTGCTATGTCAAAATCCAGCATCCTCCTAGGTATCCTCCTTTCTCTTTGAGGCCTAAGAGGAGCCTGATCAATCTGTTCAGGTTCCTGTTCACCCTCCTCATTCACCACTTCATGTTGACCTTGGTCCTCATTTGGTGAATTAGGAACAGCATTAGGTGAAACAGAACCTTCACTAGTAGTACTTATCTCAGAAATGTCAGTTTCAGTGTCAAGGATATCATTAGTGGTTATAGGATCTGCTGAGTCCACTTGATCAGCCTTGTCCCAGTCCCATTGTTTGTCCTCCAACACAATTACATCCCTAGATATCTCAGTTTTCTTAGTCTGAGGGTCTAGAAGCCTATAGCCCCCTGTAGGGTGATATCCTACAAGGATTAAGGGCTTACTCTTGTCCTCAAGTTTGGTTCTCTTGCTATTAGGTATGTGACCATAAGCAATAGAGCCAAATACTCTTAAGTGAGAAACAGAGGGTATTTCTCCACTCCATACGGTTTCAGGCACCTTTGCCTCTAAACCTTTAGTAGGACACCTATTCAAAGTATAAACTGCAGTTACAACTGCTTCAGCCCATAATTCTTTAGGTAGCCCTTTAGTTTTAGTCATACTCCTGGCCATTTCTAGAATGGTCCTATTCCTTCTTTCAGCTACCCCATTATGCTGTGGGGTATAGGGTGGAGTCACCTCATGAACCACTCCATTGGTAGTGCAGTATTCTTTAAATTCTTTTGAAGTATACTCACCACCACCATCAGTTCTTAAGATTTTCAGCCTTTTGCCAGTTTGAGTTTCAACCAGGGCCTTAAATTTCTTAAATACACTGAAAGTTTCACTTTTAGCCTTAAGTAGATATACCCAAGTTTTCTTTGAGTATTCATCTACAAAAGTAGCAAAATATTTGTTTCCTCCCATAGACATAGTGTCCATAGGGCCACACAGGTCAGAGTATACAACCTCCAGTAGATCCTTAGACCTGTGTTCAGTGTGTTTATTAAATTTCTTCCTAGATTGTTTGCTCACTAGGCATGTTGTGCACTTGTCTTTAGTGTCAACAACCTTAGGTAACCCTTTCACCAGTTTGTTCTTACTTAGGTTTTCTAAGGCTTTAAAGTGTAGGTGGCCATATCTGTTGTGCCATAGCTTAGTGTCACTGTCTGCAGTAGCACTTAAACAAAATGCATCAGTTTTGCTTAAGCTGGCCTTAAAGGTCCTATTACTTGCTAGTTTAGTGGTTAAAACTAAGTGATCATCCCTATCAAATAGTTTTAGCTTAGCATTCTTCATGAGGCAGGAAAACCCTTTTTCTATTAGCTGACCTAGACTTATTAAGCTGCAACTGATTTCTGGCACATACAGAACATCATGAATTATAACTTTCTTCCCATCAGCCCTAGTGAGTTCTAAGTTTCCCTTGCCCTTAGAGACTATTGTTTTTCCATCAGCACATCTAATAGATATTCTCACTAAGGGATCAAAATTTATAAGCCAATTTTTGTTGCTAGTCATGTGGTTAGAACATGCTGAGTCAAGGTACCAGATTTCAGTGATGGTTTTACCATCACTTCCGGTTACTATCAAAACAACATATTCTTTACCCTTTTTCAAAACAGTTTTGGTCTTCCTAAGTTCAGCTAACTCAGTTTCCTCACACAGTGTACTAAAGCCTACTTTATCTGACTCATCTGAGTCAGATTCAGATTCCTCCTTAGCCACATTAGCTTCAGAAGCTGAACCTTTCCTGGTGGGACATTCTGTGGCATAATGCCCCATTTTGTCACACCTGTAACACTGTACCTTTGATTTATCCTTCTTTTTTGGTGCAGTGTTACCCTCAGATGTATTAGATTTAGTTTTAGGTTTAGGCTTACCTTTAGACCCCTTGGTCTGTTTGTTGTTACCTGCCTTTTTGCCTTTTCTGTGTTTAGGCTTAGTTGCGTACATTGCTTGGTCTTCCTCTTCAGAGTCCTCATTCAGAATCTGCATTCTGATCTCTTTTGCCTCAAGTTTGCCCTGAAGTTCTTCTAACTTCAGGTCTTCAGTTTTGGTAGTTTCCTCAATGGTATTGGTCACCATGTACCATTTCTTAGGCATAGACCTAAGTATTTTTTTGCATACAGAGGTTTCTTCAAGTTTCTCCCCTTGAAGTGCCATTTCGTTCTTGACTTTCTTCACTCTGTTGAAGTAGTCCGTAACTTTCCCATCCTTCTTCATTTTGAGGCTCTCATACTGAGCTCTCAAAGCTTGAAGCTTTTCTTCCTTTACTGGGGCATTCCCAGTGTAGTAGCTGGCTAGTGCATCCCAAGCTGCCTTAGAAGATTCACAGGCCCTTATTCTTTCAAAGTCAGCCTCTCCACAAGCTCTGTGGATGAGGGACAGACCTTTGAAATCCTTTATTTCATTCTCTAGGTACTCCCTCCTTTGAGCTGCAGTCTCTTCCCCTGTTAGAGGTGTCAAGCCTAGTCTAACCACGTTTAGACACCCTTAAGCACCTAGAACAGGCCTCATTTGTATAGCCCATGTGTCATAATCTTTCCCATTGAGTTTGGGAACATAGTTGTCTTGTCCTCCTGTATTTGCCATCCCTGAAATACTTAGAACACAAACAGCAGATTAGTGGAACACACACTTGCACAGTTTTTCACTGTGCAGGTGTTTAATGGAGGAATAACAAAAAGCTTAAAAGAAATCTTAAAGAAAACAAAGTAGAGTTGTATTTTTGCCCTGGATCGTTTATGTGCTCTGATATACCATGTTAATTTTTTTCAATTTTTTCACTGCAGGTTGTAATATCAAAAACACAAGGTGCAGTTATTAAATGGCCCAGCCCAATACTCTGGTGGATGGGTAAAACCCGTGCGGAAGCTAAACGGGGCGCACTGTTGAAACACGCGGATCTTGCTTTGAGTCTTAAACCGGATCACTATATAAGCTAAGTATCCGAAACCCTAGCTCATAATCTTCAAGAAATTCTCTCTCTCTTCTTGGAGCTCTCTGGATCTCTTTCTGAGGCTTCGTCTTCTTCCTCAGTTCTCCTCTGGTTCTAGCTTCTGATCTTGGACAAACTGAAGCACACTTGCTTCAGTTCTTTACAAAAAACTGAGATCCTGCGTAACAAGACCTTGTGTTCTCTGTTTCAGTTCTCTCCTCTTCTTCTCTCACGAACCTAGGGTTTCTGTGTTCTTGCTGCTTTGCCAGTGATGAAGCGCAGTAACTCTTGTCCTTCTCCTCCGATGATGACCCTTGATGACGATGATGATGTTTACGAACCCACTTGGTTGATTTCTGAGTCTTCAAGGATCTGAGGTTGTGACTGGTTCTGTGCTTCAGTGATGATGCAATCTTGATCTTGGATCCTTTTCTAACACAGGTATAAACCCTAACTTGTTCTTGTAGTTTTGTTCTGTGATCTATGTTAGGTTTGCTTCTTCAAACCCTAACACAGCGTTGTTCTTGTTCTTATGTGCAGATCTTGAAGGATCTGCTTCTGAGTAGCCCAGAAAGGTACAGTCACACTTGATCTTCACCTTTCCTGTTGTTTTTCTGGTTCTGATTTGTTCACAGTGCCCCTGTTAATACTTTTGATATTCTGCTTATTTGTATGAACTGGGTTTATGATGAGAGGTGATTCTTCACGCTTTGAAGAAACACCAACAGTCTTGGTTCTCTCCTTGATACCAAAGGTAAATTGCTCACACTCTGAATTTCTTTTTCTGTGTTTATTTCTCAGTCACAGAGAAATTATACTGACACACTCTTGTTTTCTTTGTATGTGAGCCTGAGGATCAGCCACCTGCTGAAGGAAACTGACTCACACACACTGAACAGAAAGATGGTTATGCAGAAGAAGAAAGGAGCAGAAGACCTTTTGGGTATAAACTGAAAAACTAGAAAATGTAAAATCTTTATTGCTTGTAAACCTTTTACAATTCTGTACTAACTGAAAGGACTGGACTGTATTATATATATAGCTAAGGATATAGCTGTTGGGCAGGCTCAGGGTAGTTTAGGCTGTTAAGTCTGTTAGACTTTTTGAAAACAGTTTTTTTTAACTAACTGATTAAACAGTTTTTGCTGTTACAGGTTGTAACGATTTTTTTAAAACATAACAGACTATAACAGTTTTAACTAGGCTGAGAGTTTTAATTAAAGTAGGTGATTTTTTTGATTACAAAACCAACAGTTGGTTTGTATTTGAACATTGTTGAATTTGATATTATCATTGGTTTGTTTTGTTTTTTGTTTTAAGGGTGACAAGAATCAAGCAAGTATCAATAAACTGTTGATTTCTAGGTTCACTCCAATTTTAGAGAAGGGTGGTGTTTACAAATTGGTTTACTTTAAAGTGGTCCCCAGCAGTGGTAAATATAGCGTCACTTTTCATGACTTGGTTAATTTTTATTTTCAAAACCATTCAAAAGGGTTTTCGAAATTTATTTCAAATTTAACTTTTCGAAATCAATCAACCTTGAAGGGTTTGATTTAAATTTATTTCAAATTTTAACTTTTCAACTTACTGCGTACTTGCTTTTCGAAAAAATATGATGTAATTCCATAAATTTGATTATTTGTTAGTCGCATATATTATTTATGCTTAGGCATTTTCTCTCCTTTTTTTGTTTTATTTAAGGCGTGGATGAAATTTCACTGCAGATTAAAGTGACTGGAGGGGATCAATTTCCCTTTTCGGCATCTAATGATGGTATTGTATTTTTTTCTCAATGTAGTATGTGAATTGTGGGTTTGTAGGGAGAATCTTTCCATCTCCACTTGGAGTGTTTCGTGGGCTTCTTTTGATGGAGAAACTTATTCCAAAAATATTTTAGCATTATTCAATATCACAAAACACACACACACACACACACACACACATATATATATATATATATATATATATATATATATATATATATATATATATATATGAATAGAATAACATATGGCAGAAAGCTTAATAGCTAGGTGATAACAAATATGCATTGTTTTTTGTTATGTTGTTCATTAGCAAGCTATTGACATTTGGAATGATCTTGTGTTTGTATTTGGGACACCTGTTGCGTATTATACATGATTTTTAATGTCTTTGACAAATTCTAGGTAGGCTGCCTGGAAATTGGTATAGCATCTAGGAAATTTAAATCATTTATAAAGTTATGTTGGACATGCATATCAATTCAAAGGGTAAAGAAGATATCCACACAAAATTGATGAAAAGATACAAAGACATACCTACCTTCCAAAGGTAAAATTTAATGTGTGACTCTTGCTGTTTCTCTTATACTATGCATCTTTCTAAATGACTTAGTGTATTAGAATTTTAGGAATATGTGTACACATTTTTCTGATGAATGTTAGTACATTAACGCAAATTTTGGTCATTGTATCTTCGTTATTTTACACCGGGCACAAGCTTGAATCAGCGAATCCTTTTGGCTCTCTAGCTACATTAGTTAACAGACCACCATTACCAACCTTTCAAAGGTAAAATTTGTAACTCCCTGGTCCTTCCATCGAGCAGAAAAATTGCTCGCCACTGAAAGCATATGTGAATTATTTGTATCTATAGGGAGAAGCACCAAAAAACAAAATAATATTTTTTTAAGAATAAATTAACACTATTAAAGTTGGGCGTCATCGTAATCCAACTTTAAATTAAAAGGTCTCTTTTAAAGTCCGGCATCTTTTAAAGTCCGGCATCACTACAATCCGACTTTAAAAGTGTTTCACAAAGGCCGAACTCAGGTAATTAAAGTCAGATGCTTAGTGTCCGACTTAAAAATGTACTTATGAAGTTAAGCTGTCACCCGATTTTAAATCTTCTGACATATGGAGTCGTCTTAATAGCCCGATTTTAAATCATTTTTCTGCACTAGTGGTTGGAATGCTATTCACTAAGTAAATCCTTTAAAACAGCACAATACAATGTATCATTGGATGTTGTAGCAATTGATGTGTGTTTTTCAGTCACTAACATCAAAGTTTCATTACAAGGGCTTATGTCTAAGCTCTTAAGTAGGTTCACCCCTGTATATTAAGTACCCACAATATCCACCCTATGAACTATACTTTCATATGTCTAGGTTTAAGCATGGATTGTTAAAGCATCATTTAACAAACACCTGCCCACATTAACCCTTGAATTCGAATTATAAACCATGTATGGATTTATAAGTGTACTTATCCTAGTTGCCTAGTTTCCAAAATAAGTTTGAAAGAAGTTTCACGCAAGGATTAAAATGCAAACATCAAAACATTACATATGAACCATTAAAAAGTCATTACAAAAGCTTTAAGCATTCTAACTACAAAAGGCTCAGCTCATGGTGAGCATCAACAAGAAAATACAAACTAAGATGGGAACGATTTTCATATTACTGAAAATACAAAAGAAGAAAAATAACATAAAAAATATACTACTCAAACTCCTTAGCATGAATCAGTCTGGTGATGCTGTAGCATCGATTCGCACCAGTAAATATGGAGTGAGTAGAAGTGTGTTATGGTATGTGAAAGATGATAGCTCTCTTGAAAAGAAGATACTATATTATAAGACTTGACAAACCACCAACCAAAAGTAGCCTCCATCCAACCCAAGTCGGTAGCAATTGTTTCTCACCAGTTAGAATATGAAGTAGGGTCCACGTGGGTGGGAGATTGTTGGTGAATGTTGAGAGAAGTGGATGATGATGTTTTGAATTTCCAATATATGAAGGCTCAAGAAGTGAATGGGATGAAGCCATTGTTAGTCTTGCAGCGGTGCTTGGTATGACTTATATGTGTTCGCTGAAACTGGTTATGTACCGGTTCTAAATTGGTTTTAAATTGGTTTACAAATACAAACCGGTTTTTGCATACCAGTACACTACTACCACTTTTTGAAAATGGTGTAGTATAGTATGGTGTTGTACCATGCACACCCCTACTAAAAAGTGTTTTGGTTGCTGGATGCGTCAGCTAGGCTGTCCAATAGGGTTGGGCTGACTTGACTTAACATTTTTTAACACATATTTAATAAACATAATTACTAAAGAACTTACATTAATTTAAGTCAAAAGAGTATAAATAGCTCTTACAAATAAGAGTTATCATGCAGCACCATCTACAACTAACAATCATGTTGGGTTATGGTGCTACATTGATAAGTCTATTTTAGTTGTCTTTTTAGTATTTATTTTAAATAAGTTATTTGGTATTTTAGTTTTATTCTAGAGATATTTTACTACATTTTGTTTTATTTTTATTTTCAGGACAAGTATTGAGCAAAGCAAGTGAATTTGAGTTTATAATGCATAATGATGAAATCCCAAGGCTAGAAGTGAGGTTTGGAGAGATTTAAGAAAGGAAATAATGCAGCAAAAAAGGGCTATTTAATCTGTTAAAAGGAATGACAATAGACCCGTGTGGGTACGCTAGCGATCCACGTGGTTCTATGAGCGAAAGCGATCCACGTGGTTGTGTTACAAACTGATCCAATTCCCTCCTTTATAGCTTGTAACTCGAATTTAATGGCTTGTCTATAGACCCGTGTGGGTACGCTAGCGATCCACGTGGTTCTATGAGCGAAAGCGATCCACGTGGTTCTGTGTTACAAACTGATCCAATTCCCTCCTTTATAGCTTGTAACTCGAATTTAATGGCTTGTCTATAGACCCGTGTGGGTACGCTAGCGATCCACGTGGTTCTATGAGCGAAAGCGATCCACGTGGTTCTATGAGCAAAAGTGTTACAAATTGATCCAATTCCCTCCTTTATGACTTGTAACTCGAATTTAATGGCTTGTCTATCATTCTCTGCCTATAAATAGTAGTTTGTTCAGAGTGCAAAGGCATCTTTTGTTAGTGTAAAATTGCTCTCAAAGTGAATCAAAGTTCTTATTTTTTTTTTGCATTTTTTTTTCTTGCACCTTTACTTTCTTCTTCTTTATTTTCTGTTCTTTACATTTCCAGCACCTTACTTTCAGTCCTTTATAGTTTTCTTTTACTTTCTGCAATATACATTCTCGTCATTTATCTTCCTTGTCATTTATCTTTCATGTCTTCTTCTTCTACTCCCTCATCTACTATGATCATGTGTGAGTAGATTTCCTAGTCTTGGGATTGTGGGAAACAATCCAATGATGGGTCCCTAATTAATTCTAAGACTAGACTCTATCTTATTAGAACTTGGTTTTTAATCTAACCTCATAGTATCAATTCATAAATCAAATATCAAACGAAGAACCGAAAGGTGAAGTTTGATATTGGACCTATGAGGTTAGACAAGGCTATCAAAACATGAAAATGAATTTTAATAGTCTTGGGACAATAAGGTTGCACTTAATGGGTCTCTGTGATGATCAACCATGAGAATAGGTTTGATCGTTGTTTCGAGACACATTCTTGTTTTCCGAAAGGAAACTTGAATTACACCAAAAGAATACCTTGTCCTTAAAACAATTTCGATATAAGATAGAGGATAGTTAATGGACTGTTTAAATTTCGTCATTGTGATTTGACCCATAATCCTGAGGCGTCTTTTATATTCTGAATTGTAATCAAACAACATTCCTCTTCCCAAAAATCATTCCTTTTCAGATAATCAAAACTGAAAATTAGATTGGTAATCACTTAAACTCTCTGTGGGATCGATATTTTTACTACGCGATAGAACTGTGCACTTGCGGCCTATCAAGTTTTTGGCGTCGTTGCCGGGGATTTAGTGATATTAATCGACTTTTTGGTACCGGTTAGACTGAAATTTTATTTTCTTATTTTTTTGATTCTCTTATTCTCCGAATGCGAAGAGTCCGAAGTCTCGGAGAAATTGTTCAACCAATTCCTGAGATTGGAAGATTCTTACATAGAAGAAGAAGAGAATTGCGCAATAACCAAGAAATGCCGGATAATCAAAATCGTACTCTCAAGGAGTATGCTACGCCTTCTACGGCAGAACCCCATGGCGTTATTGTGCATCCAAACGTTGATGCTAATAATTTTGAACTCAAACCGTCTTTACTTTCTATGGTCCAACAGGATCAATTTTCTGGATCAGCCACTGATGATCCAAATCTCCATCTATCAATTTTTCTTGAATACTGTGCACTTTAAAATTGAATGGAGTGACTCCTGAAGCCATAAGGCTAAAACTTTTCCCTTTTTCATTAAGGGATAAAGCCAGAGCTTGGTTTCACTCACTACCTAATGAATCTGTCACAACTTGGGATCAACTAAGGCAAGCATTCCTTGCCCGATTCTTTCCCCCAAGCAAAACTGCTCAACTGAAGAATCAAATTACAAGATTCACTCAGAATCATGGGGAGTCTCTTTATGATGCATGGGAGTGTTTCAAGGAAATGCTAAGGCTTTGCCCCCATCATGGACTGGAGAAATGGTTGATCATCCACGTTTTTTACAATGGTTTGTTATATACCACAAAGATGACTGTTGATGCAGCTGCAGGTGGCGCTCTAATGAACAAAAATAATGAAGAAGCTTATGCTTTGGTTGAGGACATGGCGCAGAATCACTACCAATGAAATCTGTGGCGTAGTTGGTAAGTACGAAGTCTCTGCCCTTAATCATATAGCTTCTAAGGTAGATGCATTATTTGCCAAATTTGATAAGCTGAGTGTAAATGCTGTTTCACCTTCTCCTACTACTTCTTCTCCACCTTGTGAAATCTGTGGCGTAGTTGGCCACACTGGCACAGAATGCCAACTACGGGTGTCTACTGCTGGCCCTGAGCAAGTAAATTACGCTAGAAGGGCGATCCATTTTCTAATACATACAATGCTAGATGGAGGAATCATCCAAATTTTTCTTATAAAAATCCTCCATCCCAACCAGCAGTAAGACCACCCCCAGGATTTCAAAATCAAAACAATCAAAGAGCTCCTCAAAAGTCCAATTTGGAAACATTGTTGGAAAATTTTGTTATTACCCAAACAAAGCAAAATGAAGAATTTAAAAACCAAACTGGATTTTTGAATGATGCTCTCATCAAATTAACATCAAAAGTGGATTCAATTTCAACCCATAACAAGATGTTGGAAACTCAAATCTCACAAGTGGCTCAACAAGTCGCTTCGTCCTCAAGAACCACCGGGATGTTTCCTGGACAACCTAAACCAAACCACAAGGTCCAAATTAATGCCGTCATTTTAAGGAGTGGTAGACAATTAGAAGAACCTAAGGGAACTAATGAGGATAGTGTGAATGCGAATGAGAAAGAAAAAGAGATTCAAAATGAAAGTGAGGTAGCTGAAATTGGAAAAGAGAAAGAACCACCTTATGTCCCACCACCATCTTACAAGCCCAAGATACAATTCCCTCAAAGGTTTTCCTAGTCTAAGCTAGAAGAAGTTCAAAAAGTTTGTTGATTTGCTAAAAAAAACTTTACATTAACATTCTGTTCACGGATGCCTTGTCTCAGATGCCATCATATGCAAAGTTTTTGAAATAAATTTTATCCAAGAAAAGAAAAATTGATGACAATGAGACTGTGGCCCTGACTGAGGAATGTAGTGCTATAATTCAAAACAAACTTCCACCAAAGCTTAAGGACCCAGACAGCTTTTCCATTCCTTGTGTGATAGGGAGCGAGACCATTGAGAAGGCCATGTGTGATTTAGGGTCCAGTGTGAGCTTGATGCCGTTATCCCTTTGCCAAAGGTTGGGCATAGGAGTGTTGAAACCCACCAAAATGACTTTACAATTGGCTGACCGCTCCATTAAACATCCGGCTGGAATTCTTGAGGATATTCCTATTAAAATAGGAGAAATTTTTATACAAGCCGACTTCGTTGTCATGGAAATGGAGGAGGACTCCCAAGTTCCAATTCTCTTGGGGAGACCATTCCTTGCCACTGCAGGAGCAATAATTGATGTCAAACATGGTAAGTTGGCCTTCAATGTTGGTGATGAAAAGGTAGAATTTAATTTATTTAAATCTATGAAACAACCTTCCTTTGAGGACTCTTGTTGCACGATTTATTTGTTAGAGTCAAACAAAACACACTTTGATGATCCATTAGAATTGTGTTTGGTTGGTGGACTCTCGAGTGATGATGAGGGTATGGCATCCGAGTATACCCGCTTGCTAGAAGCATTCCCTAAATTTTCATCCAAAAAGGATAACAAGGAGATTCTTGAATCAAAGTCTAAACCTAATGATTTGAAAGAGAACAAAACCCCACAAAAGATCAAGAGTAAAGTGGAAAAACGTGCTCGTCGAAAAGATGTTTTCACAAAGCCCATGTGGGTAGATGATGTTAAAAAAAATGTCACATATAGGGGGAAAAATGAAGAAGTCAAAACCCCTCAAGGTATGGAAAGTTAAAGGGACAAGCATCCCTAGGTTGGATCCGGGATAATCTTTTTAAACGTCAAGCTAGTGACGTTAAAGAAGCGCTGCGTGGGAGGCAACCCACGGGTTAACGTTGTTTGTGTTTTTGTAGGAAAAATAATCACCACAGTGTCTCAAGATATTAGATATTTTGGGCAGCCATAGTGCTTGTGAGCTTTCTTACCCCTTTCATGTTTTTTTTATTGCAAATCATTGAGGACAATGCTTAGTCCAAGCATGGAGGGATATTTACCTTTGTTTCCTTTTAATTTTTTTTTTTCTGCTATTTTTAGTTGTGTCGAGTCTAGATAATTCTCCCATGTCTTGAGTTGCTATTGATGTTTTCCTTGCAAGTTGAATGTAAAACCTTTTTAGCACTTGTTAATAATTGCATTTGAAAAATAAAAAAATAGAGTTTAGTCTTTTCTGAGACCACAAAACTGATTTGTATGATAGATTTGTGCTGAATATAACTATGAGGTTGTCATGATTGGAAGCTGAAAATTAGCACTGTGCTTGATTTGTATTTTCTGTGAACAAGCTTCTAAACTGTGAGATATAGAACCTTCACAAGGGGATGTTACTGAAATCATATATTTGTACCCCTTTTCTTTGTTGAGTGTGTGCTTCTCAAAATTGCATCATTCTAGAATTTGTTTGTTGACCTTTTTGAAACGAAAAATGATTTGCAGCATGCGAAAGAATCCCGGGATTTAGGAATTTTTATTTCTGGCTTCAGAGTTAGTGATTGATAAATATTTCCCACTAGTTGCCCCTTTGAGCCTACATTTTTTTGATTTCCTTTGGCACCCAGAAATGAATTTTTGTTTTTGGTAAACTATTGGAATCGGATTGGAGCAACTATTGAATTTGCAGGTTTTTGTCCTACATCTCAAATCATTTATCTCATGGACATAAGCTGATTGTACTACCCTTTTCCTCCAAAGAAAAAAAGAAAAGTGAAAAAAAAAAGAAAAGAAAAAGAAAGCAAAAAGGAGAAAAGGGTAAAATGAAGGGAAATCAAAAGGAAAGAGTCCACTCAAAACTCGGAGAAATCAAATCAAAAAGAGTGAAAGAAATGAAGAAGAATGGAAGTGGAAGCAATTTTAAAGTCTTGGACAAAAAGTGTAAAATTAGTAGAAGCTCCATTTTTGATTTCAAAGGTTGCTGTCATTGATTTTTTATTTTAACCCTTTGCTTTTCCCTTCTTTCTTATTTCCTACCTAACGCTAAAACCCCAAGGCCCCGTTACAACCAAATGAAACCCCATCTTTTGCGTGCTTGCAAACTTTTTAGTAGAGATGTTGGTCAACTTACAAACCTATGGCAATGAGCATTTGTTGAAACTTGAGCACAATATTTCCCAGGTCCCTAAAACACTCAGAGAGATTGTGAGCGAGTGCCTATGTTCACAGAGTTGTACTTTTCAGGTCATAAGCCTCTAATTGGGCAACCATCTGGCACCTCATTTGTAATACAGTATTTTGTCTGTCATATGCTTATGTTTTTGGTCCCTCATTTGGCTAACTTTATTGATTGAACTCTTTGAGAATGCAATTATTAACTTGTGCTTGCTAGTTTTGATTGTTCTTGCTTGAGGACAAGCAAAGGTTCAAGCATGAGGGAGTTTGATAAGTCCATTTTAGTTTTCTTTTTAGTATTTATTTTAAGTAAGCTATTTGGTATTTTAGTTTTATTCTAGAGCTATTTTACTACCTTTTGTTTTATTTTTATTTTCAGGACAAGTATTGAGCAAAGCAAATTTTTAATGCATAATGATGAAATCCCAAGGCTAGAAATGAAGTTTGGAGTGATTTAAGAAAGGGAATAATGCAGCAAAAAATGGCTATATAATCTGTTAAAAGGAATGACTATAGACCCGTGTGGGTACGCTAGCGATCCACGTGGTTCTATGAGCGAAAGCGATCCACGTGGTTCTATGAGCGAAAGCGATCCACGTGGTTCTATGTTACAAACTGATCCAATTCCCTCCTTTATGGCTTATAACTCGAATTTAATGGCTTGTCTATAGACCCGTGTGGGTACGCTAGCGATCCACGTGGTTCTATGAGCGAAAGGGATCCACGTGGTTCTATGAGCGAAACTGTTACAAACTGATCCAATTCCCTCCTTTATGGCTTGTAACTCGAATTTAATGACTTGTCTATCATTCCCTGCCTATAAATAGCAGTTTGTTCAGAGTGCAAAGGCATCTTTTGTTAGTGTAAAATTGCTCTCAAAGTGAATCAAAGTTCTTACTTTTTTCTTGTATTTTATTTTCTTGCACCTTTATTTTCTTATTCTTTATTTTCTGTTCTTTACATTTCCAGCACTTTACTTTCAGTCCTTTATAGCTTTCTTTTACTTTCTGCAATTTACATTCTCGCAATTTATCTTCCTTGTCATTTATCTTTCATGTATTCTTCTTCTACTCCCTCATATACTATGATCATGTGTGAGTAGATTTCCTAGTCTTGGGATTGTGGGAAACAATCCAATGATGGGTCCCTAATCAATTCTAGGACTAGACTCTATCTTATTAGAACCTGGTTTTTAATCTAACCTCATAGTATCAATTCATAAATCAAATATCAAACGAAGAACCGAAAGGTGAAGTTTGATATTGGACCTATGAGGTTAGACAAGGCTATCAAAACATGAAAATGAATTTTAATAGTCTTGGGACAATAAGGTTGCGCTTAATGGGTCTCTGTGATGATCAACCATGAGAATAAGTTTGATCGTTGTTTCGAGACACATTCTTGTTTTCCGAAAGGAAACTTGAATTACACCAAAAGAATACCTTGTCCTTAAAACAATTTCGATATAAGATAGATGATAGTTAAGGGGCTGTTTAAATTTCGTCATTGTGATTTGACCCATAATCCCGCGGCGTCTTTTATATTCTGAATTTTAATCAAACAACATTTCTCTTCCCAAAAATCATTCCTTTTCAGATAATCAAAACTGAAAATTAGATTGGTAATCACTTAAACTCCCCGTGGGATCGATATTTTTACTACGCGATAGAGTCGTGCACTTGCGGCCTATCAAGTTTTTTGCGTCGTTGCCGGGGATTTAGTGATATTAATCGACTTTTTGGTACCGGTTAGACTGAAATATTATTTTCTTATTTTTTTGATTCTCTTATTCTTTGAATGCGAAGAGTCTTAAGTCTTGGAGAAATTGTTCAACCAATTCCTGAGATTGAAAGATTCTTACATAGAAGAAGAAGAAGAGAATTGTGCAATAACCAAGAAATGCCGGATAATCAAAATCGTACTCTCAAGGAGTATGCTACGCCTTCTACGGCAGAACCCCATGGCGTTATTGTGCATCCAAACGTTGATGCTAATAATTTTGAACTCAAACCGTCTTTACTTTCTATGGTCCAACAGGATCAATTTTCTGGATCAGCCACTGATGATCCAAATCTCCATCTATCAATTTTTCTTGAATACTGTGGCACTTTAAAATTGAATGGAGCGACTCCTGAAGCCATAAGGCTAAAACTTTTCCCTTTTTCTTTAAGGGATAAAGCCAGAGCTTGGTTTCACTCACTACCTAATGAATCTGTCAAAACTTGGTCATCCACACTTTTTACAATGGTTTGTTATATACCACAAAAAGTAACTGTTGATGCAGCTGCAGGTGGCGCTCTAATGATGTAACAGCTTTGTGGGCTGGGGTAGTTGCGAGCTAGTATATAAAGCTCCACTTTAGGGGGTTTTATAGTGGACTTGGATCATTTTGATCATTATCATATTTCAGAAAATAGCATTTGGGAAACACTTGTGAGTGAAAATCCGAGAGATTAGTGAGTGGGAAAACACTTGGGTGATTGGGTTCATGGAGAGCATTGTCTAAATGCTTTGAATGTATCATGTGGTGTAACTCTTGATCAAGATTGTGGAAATCTTCAAGTCGGATTCTGTCCCCCAGAGTAGGAGAATTAACTCTGAACTAGGTTACCATCTTGGGCGTTCCTTTTCTCTATCCTTTATCTGTTTCTTTAATTGTTTTCTTAGATTTCATATATCCTCTCTTGACAGCGCTGTAGCAACAAGTGTTGCAACACTGTGCAGTTATTCCGCAATTTGTGCGTTCTTGTTTTTTCCAGGTTCGTTGACACGCTTGAATCACAACAATTGGTATCAGAGCAAGGTTGAATCGGTCTTGGAGTTATGGTGTCAACAAAATACGAAGTGGACAAGTTCAACGGCAAGAACGATTTTGGTTTGTGGCGCATCAAGATGAAGGCTATGCTTGCACAACAGGGATTGGTTGGTGCGTTAAAGGGTGAGAACGGCTTGCCATCGAGGCTCACTGTAGAGGAGAAGGCAGAGGCAATGGAAAAGACTCATGAAGCGCTTATTCTCAGTTTGGGTGACAAACTACTCAGAGAAGTCATTAAAGAAAACAACTCCAGCAGCAATTTGGCTCAAGTTGGAGAGTCTTTATATGACAAAGTCTGTTGCAAACCGTCTCTATTTGAAACAAAGGGCATTTGCTTTCAAAATGAAACCTGAAAAATCAGTGGAGGATCACATTGATGAGTTCCACAAGATTATCCTTGATCTTGAGAACATTGACATCAAGATTGAAGATGAGGATCAAGCAATTCTTTTGGTAAATTCGTTGCCTATGTCATATTAAAATTTATGTGACACTCTTCTATATGGCAAATAATCTTTATCACTTTAAGATGTTCAATCCGCATTGATGTCAAAGGATATGAAAAGGAAATCTGAGATTAAAGAATAGCAAAGTAGTGAAGGGCTGTTTGTTAAGGGTAACTCTGAGAAAAAGGGTACGAAACAAAAGCAATCTAAACAGAAAAATAAGGGTGAAAACAAGTCTAAGGATAAAGATAAATCCAAGAAGAAGTGTTATCAATGTGATAAGATGGGCCATTTCAGAAAAGATTGTCCAGAGTTAAAATCTAAGAAGAAAGGTGAAGAAGATGTGGCAAGTGCTTCTATTGTCACAGATAGTTACCTATGTGCTGATGTTTTAATGGCAACATCAAATCTTAATGAAGATGAATGGGTTGAAGATACAGGGTGTTCATATCATATGACCCCTAAGAAAGAATGATTCATTAGTCTTAAGGAGGTTGATGCTGGAAGTGTCATTATGGGCAACAATACAACATGCAAGGTAATGGGAATTGGTTCCATAATGTTGAGATCTGAAGATGGTACACAAAGGCACTACGTATAAGCCTTTTTGCACCCACATTTATTGTTGAGAAATATTTAAAGTCGTTGGAAAAGTTATATATCCCAAGAAAAAAATGTCGCTGCATATTGCTGCAATAAGTCCCGTTGTGAAAAGTTTTGCAATAATATTTAATATTTTTGTCATGACTAATATTTTCACAACAACAATTGTCGTTGTTATTCTAATAATTTATCGGTGGTATACATAACTTGTAGCAACCAATGAAGTTGTTGTCTTATTTTTCATTGAATTCGTCTAACTGATGCATGTTGTATCACCAAAAAAAAAACTGATGCATGTTGTTCGAGCTTAATGGTCTTGTTATAATGACTTGTTGCGAAGCAACTTGTTCCTCTTACTTATTCCAAAGAAAAAGTTGAAAGTTGTGGTAGGTTCTCCTCCCTGAAAGCATAAAAAGCCAAGAAGACACAAGATAGTGAGTAGAAAGAAAGGATCAGAATCATAAAAGAGTAAAAAAATCACAATGATATATATAATCATAAAAGGTCTAATTAAAAAAAAATTGATTCATGTAAAAACAATAACAAAATTTGATTGAAAGGTTAAGAGGAATTAAAAATCTATAATATCAAAGGATATCGAGTACCTGAAACAAACTCATTGTGAGAGAGACAGATAGAAATAGTTAATGAACTAGCGGTATACCCGTGCATACGCATGGGTACCGTCGTGTTCTTTCTATAAATGGATTAAGACAAAATATAATTAGTCCGAACATTAACTCGTGAAAATGAAGACATATTTAAAGTAGACGAATTTAATTAGTCCAAACCTTACCCCTCACTGACAAATTTAATTAGTTTGAATCTTACCCCGTGACATCATTTCATCCCCTTCAAAACATGACAATATGACATTAATAGTTAGTAGTAATGTTTAACGAATCAATTAAACATCACAACATAGGACGCAAATTTAAAACTTACAAAATTGAAAATGATATTTGAGATGTACCTTGTAGCATAATAAGCAGATGCAGAAATATAAAAAGATAAAATAATACAGATTGGCTTTGATTCACAATCCTTACAAAACCATGTAACATCATCAAATAAAATCAGAGAGCTATATCTCAACATTACCTAAAAAAAATAACAGCTAAGAAGTCAAAGCCATTAAGGACTTCAAGAACATATAGTTGCTACTTTATAAAGTGCAAAAATTCTAATTTACAGAACACATGGTAGAAAAAATTCAGATTTAATTTAATGTCTATGGTATTAAACAAACTTTCACCAAAGAGCATTGGAATAGATCTTCGAACATGAGGGAATAGGGATGATAGCGGACACCAACTCCATTCCAAGCACAACAATTATATCATTAATCTTACCAATAACTTCATGTGTTGTTTTTGACGATGGAAGAACTCCCTTTGATGAAATCATGGTGGACCTTCAAAACAGTGCAAAGAAAAGTTATTTGAGAAACAATGAAGTGTAAAAGATGAAGGTAAAGTGTTTATTGAGAAGAAGATGAAGAAAACAAAGAGCTGGCAATGAAGGGATGGTGGGGGATCGACAAAGAGAGTGAGAATCTGGGTAAAAAAAACCATTAAATAGTCAAAGAATAGGGTTCACTGTATTTAGATCAAAGAAGGGAAAAAGTGTGATTAAAGAGAAAGTAGAGAGGGAAAGGTGAAGGAAGAAAAAGTGTGAATAAAGAGAAGGTAGAGAGGAAAAGATGAAAGAAGAACTCTGCAAGAAAAAAGAAGAAGCAACCACGGGAGATCAAGCAAAAACTCCATCTGAATACTATATGTTGGGGGTAACATAGAATTTTATCTCCGCATCTAAATATTATAAGCAGCTTGTCAAGTTGGCGCCAACTTCCCTTTTTTTTTCTTTTTTTGTTTTTGCTTTTTTGCCTCACTTTTTTTTTTCTTCTTTTATATTACTTTACTTTTTTATCTTCTTCCTTTTTTGGTTTTAGTTTTTTTCTTCTTTTAAATTTTATGGTTTTGCATTTTTTTTGTTTTTTATATTTTAAGGGGTACTTTATAGTTTCAAAAAAATTTAGATGTTTAAATATGTAAATTTTGTCGTTGAATAATCGATTCGGTGAAAAAAAGATTTAATTTCATCACAAAATACGTAAAGTGATATGCTAAACAGTGTGCTATAGTGTACTTGATGATGTAAAAAAATTATTTTGTAACAAAATGCGTAAAGTGAAATGTTAAACACTATGCTTTGGAGTACTTTAGTATTCAGAAAAAAATTTAACTCTTCAAATACCAGAAGTTTCATCGTAATTAATAACCAGTTTGGTAAAAAATAATCATAAGTTTGTGATAAAAATACGTAAAGTGCGATGCTGACAGTGTATTTTGGGGTACTTTAGGGTCCCAAAAAACTTAGGTGTTCAAATACGTGAAGTTCGTTCCTCAATAACCTGTTTGATGAAAAACAAATAACTTTTGTGACAAAATACGTAAAGTATGATGCTAGACATTGTGTTTTTGGGTGCTTTATTAGGATGCAGGAAAAAATTTACATATCCAAATTAGTGTTTTTTACATGTCCAAATTGCTGTTTTCTTCTCTATTTTGATAATTTCGCACCAACGAGTATTATAAGCATACTTAAATTGGTGTTTAGTTTTAAATCAAAATCGGCATGATAGCTGCGTACGTGTTCCACTTTCTAATTGTGTTGTCTTCTTTTCTCTTTTAAGTATGGGTTAAGTTTTTATATTTCTGATGAATATAGATAACGTTATTAGAAAAAAAAATTAGACTTTTTGTAGATGTTCAATTCCAGTGTCTTTGTTAAAGTTTATTTTTAATTTTATAATATTATTATTTAATTTATATCTATAATTTACTTTTTCGTGGGAACTTTGATCTCATTTACAATAGAACTCCCCCACGTTTTCTTTCAACTTTGTGTAAGTGCTTTTATTTTAATGGTGGTTTTTATTCAACACTGCATGATGTATTAATGTACTCCATTCGGGTTTAATTATAAACAAAAATAACTATCTTTACACATATTAAGGATAATAGTTTTATGCATTTAGTTTTCTTGGATTCATGAAAAAAATAAATAGAATTACTAAAATATCCCTAATCAATAGTCACACATTCTCACAACATTAATGAGTTGATTTAATGTATTTATTTCTATTGATACTAGTTCACCTGTGCATCGCATGAGAAATGAGGCTAGTTACACATGACCATGTTGTCCAATTCATGTTTATATAATTATATTTGACACAAAATAGAATTCATCCTTCTTCACACGCTGCAATGCATTAGCAGAACAGAGCAACCATGTGTTGCACAAGTAAAGCTTCCCACATCACATGGGTATCATAAAGAAATTTTGGAGACATTGAGGGGAAAGTGGCATGGTTCCAAAGAAGTTGAGGGGAAAGTGGGTTTAAAGAATTCCATTTTTTTAGGGCCACCACCCAAATTTATTAGCGCCAAGTTAAATATAAATTTCTGGTACTTTTAAAAAGTTATTGATATTTAAATTCACTTAAAAATAAAATGAATAAATAATTTAAAAAAAATGTTTATATTGTTGGAAAAATTTATACGTCAGAATAAAACTAAATATTTTATAATGAAGAATGTTTATTTTTTAGTATATAACATTATCTAAATATTTATATTTAATGAAATAGTGAGTATTTTTTTATAAACATTATATAGAACCACCAATAGAAATAAAAAATGATATTTATTTCATAAAATTTATATTTAATTTTTGTCTCTACTAGCAGTATACCCGTGCATACGCACGAGTGTTGCCGTGTTATTTTTATTAATAGACTTAGACATAATTTAATTAGTCCGAACATTACCCCGTGAAAACCAAGATTAATTTAAAGTAGATAAACAAAAAGTTTCAAATTATAATTGAGTTAGTCCGAACATTATCCCGTAAAGATTAGAAAACAAAATTGTAATAAAGTTTCAAGTTTTCCCAATTGTAATATTTCCCATAGAGACTAAATAAAACTTATTGATAGAGAAAAATGGAATATTAAAAATTCAGGAGACATATAGATGAAATTAAAGTAGATATATTGTGAAAAATAGAAAAATGATATAGAGTTAGAGGAAGAAAGAAGAGGAGAGAGTGAAAAGGTGAAAAGGTGAAATTTTTTGAAAAAAGTGTGAGAGAGAGTGAAAAAGTTTGAAAAGATATGTGAGAGAGTGAAAAAGTTGAAAAAGTGAAAAGGTTTGAAAAAGTGAAATTACATAAATATCCTAAAATTATTTAGTTGGGAAAATGGTAAGATTGATATTTTGGTAGTAGGTTAATGGTATAGATAGATAGTAGATTAATTCAAATTAAACTATGAAAGCTTGAGGGGGCGTTTGTTTCGAGTTTAGTAATTTCATTCCTAGGAACAAAATGATGGGAATATTATTCCAATGTATTAGTGAAAATTGTGTTTGGTAAATATTTATAACATTCCCAGGAATTATTCTAAGAGTTGGAATATAGGGAGTTACTCATGGTTTTTATTCACATATTCATGAGAACTTTGTTCCCACCCTTTTCTTTGGGAATAAATCATTGGGAATGATGGAAGTTATTTCCTACCTATGTATTCCCAAGAATGCTAATTCTACACTTGAAACAAACACCCCCCTGATGCCTCCCACTTATAAACTCATTTTCAGGCCATATCACATTCGATGTGGGACTCTTAACACCCCCCCTCACACCCAGGAAAAGACGTCTGGAGCATGGCCCGATAGCGGGTAGCCCAGCAGATCTTGGATTGGCTTTGATACCATCTTAGAATGTGGTTAAGTCCTAACTCAACTCCACAAAACTGGCTTGTAAGGTGAGGGATGCCTCCCACTTATAAACTGATTTTCAGGCCATATCACATCCGATGTGGGACTCTTAACATGTTTTTGATAAAAAAAACTATGTAAAACTTAATGATACAAAAATAACAATAAGTACTCGAGACTTATATATAAAAAAATGGGATTCATTGATATAATATATATATATATATATATATATGTTTACTTCTAGTGTAGTCCTTGGTATAATGTGTACACTATTTATCCCAACATCAAATAAAGTGGTTGACATATACATGTAACATTTTGCGGCCACATAAGATATTGTTGACAAATATATATACATTTGCCAATAACTATTTGTGTTATTAGCAAATAGTCATGTTATTCCCAACAACTTTGGTTACTATTGGGATACATCTACTTTTGCCAGCTATACCACTATTGTTAGGAAAAAATTTCTTATCCGAACAACTAGTAAATATTGTTGGCACATACAATCTTTTGGCATCACATTAGTTGTTGAAAAAATTTGCTGCTAAATCTCTTTATTCTTGTAGTGAGGGTTCTGACAGGTGTGAAATATGTTCCTAATCTAAAAGGGAATTTAATATCTCTGGGCATGTTAGAAGAAAATGAGTGTTCTTTTGAGTCTCGTGATGGTATCTTCAAGGTCATGAAAGGATCGACAGTTGTGATGGAGGGTTACAGGAAACATGGAATCTACATTCTAAAAGGTAGCGCTATCATAGGATGTGCTGCTACAGCATCAGAATGCTGCAGCACGACAGTGCTATGGCACCAGAGGCTGGGTCATGTTAGTCAAAGGGGAATGCAAATTCTTGGCACAAAGGGAGTCCTAGGTGAGGACAAGGTTGGAGATCTACCTTTCTGTGAACACTATGTTTTAGGGAAAATGCATAGGGTGAAGTTCTCCAAGGCCAATCATTCCACAAAGGAGTTCTTGACTATGTCCATAGTGAATCTATGGGGACCGGCAAGGGTGACTTCACATGGAGGTAATAAGTATTTTATTACTTTCTTAGATGATTTCAGTAGGAAGATTTGGATTTATTTTCGTAAAGGTAAAGATGAAGCTTTTAGGGCTTTTAAGGAATGGAAAATCATGATAGAAACCAAAACTGAAAGGAAAATTAAAACTTTAAGAACTGATAATGGCTTAGAGTTTTGTAGTGAGGAATTCACTAGCTATTGTAAAGATCATGGCATAATTAGGCATAAAACAGTTAGGAATACCCCTCAACAAAATGGCCTAGCTGAAAGGATGAATAGGACTATTTTGGAAAGAATGAGGTGTATGTTATCTAACTCTGGTATGCTATCTCATTAACTTGAGTCCTTCAACAACAATAAATTTAAAAACTTCTCAAGAAGTGTGGAATGGCAAGATAACTAGCTATTCACACTTGAAAGTTTTTGGATGCATTGCCTATTATCATGTTAATGAGGGCAAGTTGGTTCCAAGGGCAAGAAAATGTTATTTTGTAGGTTATCCTGAAGGAGTCAAAGGCTACATGGTGCATAGAAAGCAAAAGATGCATCATTAGTAGAGAAGTAAAATTCAATGAAACAGAATTTTACAAGTCATCTAGGAGTGCAGAAGATCAAGCTACTGATCGAAAATAGCTTGATAGTTTTGATTTTGAGGTGGAGCACAGTGAGCAAAACAATCATCAAACTCAACCAGCAGAACAAAACATTGATAAAAACAATGAGGAAGCAGACCTTGTTGATAATGAGCACACTGAAGAGGATGATTATCTTCTAGCAAGGGACAGAGATAGAAGGAACATTAGACCACCTACAAGATATGGGTTTTTTTGCAGATATGTTTAGCTATGCTTTCAACACAGCTGATAAATGAGGGGCCAAAGACATTTGCTGAAGCAATTAGTAGCAAGGATAAACAGAGTTGGATGTTGCCCATGACAGATGAACTAGCTTCTCTTGAAAAGAATAGCACTTGGTCTTTGGTTGCAAAACCTGAGAAGACAAAGATCACTGGAAGTAAATGGATCTTTAAGAGGAAGGAAGGAATTCCTGGGGTTGAACCAGCTAGATTTAAAGCAAGACTAGTTGCTAAAGGGTTCAGTCAAAGGGAGGGAATAGATTATGATGAAATATTCTCTCCAGTTGTAAAGAACTCATCTATTAGGGTCTTATTATCCATGGTTGCTCATTACAATATGGAATTTGAGCAATTGGATGTGAAGACAGCTTTCCTACATGGAGATCTTCATGAAACCATCTACATGCAGTAACCTACTGGTTTTGAAGTTGAAGGAAAGGAGAATTGGGTGTGTCACTTGAAGAAGTCTCTTTATGGACTTAAGCAACCGCCAAGGCAATGGTATCTTAAGTTTGATTCTTTTATGATAAAGCACAATTTTCATAAATGCAGATCTGATTTATGTGTTTATTATAAGAAGATATCAAATGATCTCTATGTGTATCTATTACTCTATGTTGATGACATGCTTCTAGCCTGCAAAAGCATGTTGTAGATTGATTCTTTGCAGAAACTGCTAAAGGGAGATACTGGGAATGGAGATTAGAAGGTGCAGGGAGAAGAACAAATTGGTTCTGTCTCAAAGGGATTATCTTGGGAAAGTGGTAGAGAGGTTAAACATGAGTGATGCTAAGTCTACTAGTGTTCCATTAGCTCGACACTTTAGACTTTCATCAGCTCAATATCGAGTTACTCAAGAGGAGAAGAATGAAATGAATCAAGCACCTTATGCTAATGCCATAGGTTGCATAATGTATGCTATGGTATGTTCTAGGCCTGATATTTCACATGCTGTCAGCATTACTAGCCGATTCATGGGAAATCCTGGAAGGGAACATTGGCAAGCTGTCAAATGGGTTCTTAGTTACTTGAAAGGGACTCAATCCCATGGGTTAGTGTATACCAAAGGCAAGGATAATGATCAGCCAATGGAAGGGTATGTAGACTCAGATTATGCAGGAGATTTAGACAAAAGGAGGTCTATCTCAGGGTATGTTTTCACATTGTAAATAAACCACAAGTTTGCCTACACTTGATTTTTGTTAGACTTGACCCCAATGGTTCACATACTTCGGCGAGCATATCCTAAGTCCCAACTGGTTCATGTCAAGAATTTGATATTGGGGCAATAGATACTCATACAATGTCATGTGAACGTTACAATTCTTATTTTACTAATAATGTAGTATTTGATACAACAAAAACTACAAAAATAATATGAACCAAGGCAACAACCAACATATGTGTAGGTCTAAAGTAAAATATAAAGTCCGATTTTAAAAATTATTCAAAATAAACCAAAATTCTTTCTAGGGCTCAATTAATTTTAACAGTATTAACCAATACAAAAATAAATATTAAATGTAGTCACAAGATGGATTTTGTTGCCGAGTTACTTAGTAATAGACGTTGTGAGTGAAGTTAATACCACGAGATTTTAAAAAAAGTTATTAATGAAATTAATACTGTTGGTTAAGTTATAAAAAGAAAAATTGAGGCCTACAAAATTTGAGATCCAAAGCGTATGCTTGCTTGCTTGTGAGTGTGATATAAAATATAGAAATTGTAGTCTTACCCATCTCGAGGGATTGGTTTTTACAGTTGTACGCCGAGAATATCTAGTTTATAGCAAAAAGAGATAAAATATAGAAAACAGGTTTCACATTGCTTGTTTGTGGTCTCATCATTTGAAATTAGTACAAAAATTGTCCAATACAATTCCAATTAAACAACATGACGTGGTTGTCCCGATAACACAACCTTTAAAATACAAATAAGTAGGGGTGGACAAACGGTCGGTTTGTATGGATTCGGTTTCAATATGGTCCAACCAAAGAAAATCGAGAGAGATATAGTTCCACCCATTAGAGCCATCGGTTTGGGCGGGTGTGGTTAGAACGGGTAGCGATTTCGCGGGCGGATATTTTCGGTTCGAATCTTCTGGTTGCTCTTCTTCCTTTCTCCCGGATATTTTCTCCTTCCATAAATCCGCCATAGATGAGAATGCAAAGTTTCTGGATATAATAACTATAATATAAAATATTTTTTTGGTTTGAGTAAAATTTGGTTGAAAAGTCAAACACAAGCAATGTGTGCATTTATTGTTCTCGTGACTCAACAGTGTGTAGTGCATTTGTGTGGCTTCTCATTTGCTTTAGAATTTGGTGTTGGTGAATGGTTATCCTTGTGCTTGATTTTTATTGGTTGAAAGCTAAAAAAAGTACTGGGAAGGAAGAAAATATCACATCAATTACTAGTTATGCATGTTGAATTTTTGACCCTTTAATGTTTGATTGCTGCAGGGGTTGCAAAATACACTAAGGGAAGTGCAATTAGCAGAATGGCCAATACCAGAATTAGAGTCCAGTCCAACTTGACTAGCAACTGGATACAAACAAAAAATTACGGAACCCAGGATCCACTTACTGTTCAAACACGCGGATCCTACACGGGTATGGGTCCAACCCGAACCAGAGTATACAAACCCAAAATTAGGGTTTTCAGCGTCACTTTTACAATTCTTTTCTCTCTCTTCTTCTTTCTTTTCTTTCTTTTCTCTCTGAGCTCTCTCTACACCCTCCGCCAAGGTTTCTCCACTTCTTCAAGTTTTACACATATTGAAGCAAGATTATGCTTCAATCTTTCAATGGAAATGACTGTATGTGATTGTAAACGAAAAACCCCTTTACTTTTCTCACGAAATTGAGGGTTTCCAGCGTAACTCAGAGTTTATGGAGTTCTTGCTTCTGGGTTTTCAATCAGACAACAGCATGAAGGTAATGAGCTAGATTTTCTTTCTGAAATTTCACTCTTCTTACTTTCTTTACTTAAACCGTAACTTGGTTCTTGTTTGTGTTTGTATGTTCACTTGCAAGAGGTATTGAGGACGAGAACGCAACGAAACAACCACGATACAGGTAGAAATCACTTTCACAGTGACTTTAATATGTTTGTTTTGAAACTTCAAAACCCTAACTTGATTTTGAATGTTCGCATGTATACTTGTGATTGTTCTTGATGAACAATCACCCACCAGCTCACTATAAGTCTTCGAACAAGCCTACAAAAGGTATATCTCACACCCTCTCTCTTATCTTTCTTCTAATATTCTATTTCAGTCTCAGAAATAGACCACTAATCCCTCTTTATTTCCTATCTGCGAGGTTTTCAACACTTTTGAAGAACAACAGAACTCAGAAGATGAAGGAACTCTGGAAAGACGTGAAGAACGAAGCGCACAGAGGAATAGAAAAGAACTGTAAAGAAAAACTTGTAAAGTTTTATTATTCACTGTTTGTAAAATCTGTACATTGTAATAAAATAGACTAGGTATTTATACAGGTCTGAAAACCCTTTTAAGGGTTTGTTAGAGTTAGTTACTCAGATTGTAACTAATTTAACTAATTAACAGCTTGTAACAAATTGGCTGTTAGAAAAACTGCTGGGGTAACGACTATCTGTTTGCTTGATATAGCCGTTACCAATGCCTGAGGGTATTTTAGGTTTTTTATTAAAAACCAATATCCTCCCTTAATACAAAAACCTAAAACATGGACTTAGGTTATCTAGGATATAGAAGAGAATTAGAAACCCAAGACATGCCCCTGGTATAGCATTCAAAATTAGTCTCCTAGAACAAGCCCCTAGGAATAGCTTTAGACATGGTGGCTTTCTTAGGATTTGAATGTAACCAAGCCAATTTCTCTTCTTAACCTAGAAAAGACTTCACCCTTGAGAGCTTTGGTGAAGATATCTGCCTGTTGATCCTTTGTAGGACAGTAATCCACCTTTAGTTTGCCATTAGTGTCCTGGTCCCTTAGGTAATGGAACCTAGCTTCCATGTGATTGGTTATGCCATGACCAATAGGGTTTTTGGCAACACACAAAGCTGATTTGTTGTCTATCAGTAGCTTAGGAATTTCAGTCAAAGTAACCCCAAGTTCACTGAGCAAAGCTTGTAGCCATGCTGCTTGGGTAGCAGCACTACAAGCAGAAACATATTCTGCTTCACAGAAGGAAAGAGCAACAATTTGTTGCTTCTTTGAACTCCAGGAAACAAAAATGCCCTGAAACTTGAATAAGAACCCAGAGGTACTTCTTCTATCAATGTGGTCTCAACACTAGTCACTGTCTGAATACCCTAGGAGCTCAAATTTCCTTAGATCAGTCCTCTTAGGAAAGAAAAGCCCATAGTTTAGAGTGCCTTGAATGTATCTTACCACTCTTTTAGCTGCATTTAGGTGTATCTTCAGTGGTTCATTCATGAACCTGCTGATCATACCTGTGGCAAAGAGAATATCTGGCCTACTGTGCCACAGATATCTCAAAGACCCCACAATTTGTCTGAAATAGGTAGGATCTACTTTAGAACCCTTCTCACCCTCCTTTTTGCATAGGTAGCCTTCTGCAGGGTTGGTGGCAGAATTGCATTCTGTCATCTTGAACCTTGCAAGCAGTTCTTTAGAGTACTTTAGCTGATGTAGGATAATTCCTTAAGGTACTTTTAGGAATTCCAATCCCAGAAAGTAGGTAAGCTGTCCTAAGTCTGTCATTTCAAATTCAACCTTCATGGAATCCTTGAAATGCTTAATTTCTTTGCTGCTACTACCTGTTACCAACAAATCATCAACACACAAACAGATTAGTAATAGGTTAGTATCCAAAAAACCCTTCACATATACACCAAACTTATTGGTGCATTTTGTGAAGCCATTGTCCACAAAAAATGTGTCAATGCACTTATTCCAGGCTCTTGGAGCCTGTTTCAGTGTTCTTTGCCTTTTATCTCAAACCCAGGTGAGTGAGATATAAAGACAGTTTCCTCTAAAGGTCCATTTAAGAATGCTGACTTAACATCAAAGTGATGTAAGTCCTAACCTTTACTGCAAGCTAAGGCAGTGACCAATCTAATGGTTTCATGCCTAGGTACAGGTGAAAAACTTCCTCATAATCAATCCCTTGCTTTTGTTGGAAACCTCTAGCGACAAGTCTTGCTTTATGCTTGACTATTTTGCCATTGGGGTCCAACTTAAGCTTAAAGACTCACTTGATAGATATAACATTCTTTCCTTTAGGTAGCTCTGTTAGAGTCCAAATTTTGTCCTTTAAAGCCTCTTTAAAGTCAATTGGCTCCATGTCAGCCATCATAGCATAGTGAATGAGGTCACCATGCTCTTTCACTTCACTATCTATGGCCACATCATAGTCTGCAAGCCTCCTAGGAGGTTGTCCCAACCTTTGAGCCCTAGGTAAAGCCTGCACAATAGGTTCAGGTTCTGGCTCAGTGTTATCCTCCTCCTCCTCCTCTTGAGGATTTGGATCCTCATTAGGTTGAATAAGTTCATCTTCATCAGAACTGTCACCATTAGGGTTTGGTTCAGTGTCTAAGACCTCCTCTAGGATTGTAGAGTCCACTGAGCTTACTAGTTCAGCTTTGGCCCAACCCCATTGCTTGTCTTCAAGCACAACCACATCCCTAGATATCTCAATCTTGTCATTTTTAGGATTTAGCGGCCTATAAGGGTGATACCCAACAAGGATTAAGGGTCTGCTTTTATCCTCCAACTTCTTTCTCTTACCATCAGGTATGTGGCTATAAGCAAGTGAGCCAAATACCTTTAGGTGAGAAACTCTAGGTTTATCACCACACCAGACATGTTCTAGTACCTTGTCTTCCAAACCTTTGGTAGGACACCTATTTAGAATATAGACTGCTGTATGAACAGCTTCTGGCCATAATCTTTTAGGTAGCCCTTTGGAGTTGATCATGCTCCTAGCCATGTCAAGTATTGTCCTATTCTTCCTTTCAGCCATACCATTATGCTGAGGAGTATAGGGTGATGTTACCTCATGTAATATACCTTGATTGGTGCAGTACTCCTCAAAATCTTTTGAGATGTACTCACCACCACCATTAGTTCTCAAAACTTTAAGTTTCTTACACTTTGAGTTTCTGCCAGTGTCTTAAACTCTTTAAAGACACCATAGGCTTCTCATTTAGTCTTAAGTAGATAAAGGCTAATTTTTCTGGAAAATTCATCCACAAATGTCATAAAGTATTTGTTTCCCCTTATAGAGGGTACATCAAGTGGTCCACGTAGGTCAGAATATACAACATGTAAAATATCCTTGGAATAGTGTTTTGTTTCTTTATTGAACTTCTTTCTAGGTTGCTTACCAAGTAAGCACATAGTACATGTCTCTTTAATGACTTCAATTTTAGGTAACCCCTCTACTAATCCTTTAGTGCTTAGGTTACTTAACCCTTTGAAGTTTAAGTGCCCAAACCTTTTATGCCACAACATACCTTCAAGATTATCTGTAGCACTTAGACAATCTGTTTCAGTGATGCTGATGCTAGGTTTGAAGGTTCTGTTGGTGGCTAAAGGTGTTGTTAAAACTAATTTGTCTTTAACATCATACAACTTTAGCTTTAGGTCTTTCATTACCACTGAAACCCCTTTCTCTATAAGTTGGCCTAGGCTGATAAGGTTACAGCTGATTCCAGGGACAGAGAAAATATCTTTAATCAAAATTACTTGCCCATTTTCTTTATTAAACCTAATGTTTCCTATTCCTTCAGCAGCTATAGCCTTATTGCTAGCACACTTTATAGTGGTTTTCCTACTAGAATCAAAGTCTACTAACCAATCCTTATTTCCAGTCATATGATTGGAACAACCTGAGTCTAAGTACCAAATTTTAGTGATGGTTTTACCATCACTTGTAGTAACAGATAGTACAACATTGTCATTATTTACTTTTAGGTCCAGGTTAGTTACAACAAAATCCTCCCTAGGTTCTGTATCTTCTAAATCATCAATGATCATACTAAAACCAACATGTTCAGATTCTTTATCAGAATCTTCTTTAGCCATATTGGCTTCAGTCTCAGTTTCTTTAGACAGAGTGTTTTTTCTAGTAGGGCACTCAGTAGCATAGTGCCCATATTTATCACACCTGTAACACTGCACTTTAGATTTATCCTTTTTCTTAAGTGCATTGTTATTCTTCTTAGTGGAATCAGATTTAGAGTTAGGTTTACCTGATTTACCTTTAAACCAGTGTTGTGCGAAAAGTAGTTTGTGCAAGTGTACACAATCGCAACAAGTAATAGAGTGATAAGTAAAGATCGTTCCCACGGAGATTGTTGAGTTTACTTCTATATTTAAGTTAGTAGTTAAGCCAGTGAGAAAAACAAGTAACAAAATAGTAAAATCAAGTTTTTAGTCATGAAGATAAAAAGTATTGTGTGAAAACAGTAAAGAAAGTTCAAGAGTTGATAAAGTGAGTTGGACTGCTATTTGCTAAGTAATTTCTCAGTAGTGAAGCGCTATAACGTTGGACGCTATAGCGTTAAGTGCTGTAGCATATGATTTTGTGCCTTTCGGTCACTGGCGCCAGGATTTTGTTACAAGACTCCTATGTCTAGGTTCTAAATAAGTCCACCCCTGTATAATGAGGAACCCACAGTATTCACCTTATGAACTATTGCTCCCCTATGTCTAGAGTTAAGCACAAGTTGTCTAAATGTCTTTAAACAACCTTTCATTCATATCAATCTTTGAGTTAGAATCGTAGACCTGTACCTACGAATGTACCCATTTCAGTTGGCCAATCCCAAAACGAGTTTGAAAACATTAAAGCACAAATATTGAAACACAAACATCATAACGTTATATTAACAATACTAAATAGTCATTACAAAGCATAAAACAATCCAACTACTAAGTGTTTAGCTCATGATGAGCATCATCAACACAATACAAACCAAAAAGCTCATATTACCGAAAATGAAAAGAAGAAGCAAGGTTGTAAAAGATGCACGTAGTAGCCTCCTTCTCATGTGACGGGTTGCTGACGCTACAGCACAGCTTCACAGCGCTGAAAATGATGATCTTCTCTTGAAAAATAAAAGCTTGAAGTGGAGGATTAATGGAGGAGAAATGTGTCAAGTTTTTCTCTCCAAAAACCCCCTCACTTTCGAAACTATGTTGTGTGGAAGAAGAAGTGAGATATCTTTGTCTGTTCTTCATAAAGTAGCTTTCCAAAAAGGTGACTATGACACTTCTCACCAACTAAAGTGATCTTCCAACAACAAATGGACAAGTGTCCCTATAAAGCTTTTTAGTTGGTGGATTCAGCAGCAAGTATATCCCTTAAATATGGGCTGAAGTGACATAAAGCTTGAGCTCCAAAATTGTCCAGCTGGCCCACCGTCATATTGCGCTTAACGCTGTAACACTTAACAGAAACATTAAAATACTCACAAAGGCACCAAATGTGTCAAATGATAACAAATTATCTCCTAACCCTTCTTTTACACTTCTTAACACATATTTACATATTTAACCACATAATTACTTAAGAACTCACATTAACTTAAGTCTAAAGAATATAAATAACTCATATAAATATGAGTTATCAACCAGTTAGGCTTACCTGCCTGATTGTTGTTGCTGTTGCTTTTGATTCATTTCTTACCCTTAGCTTTGGTGAATAAGACCTGATCCTGTTCTTCTTCACCATCCAGTAGGTTGATCCTCATTTCCTTTGCTCCAAGCTTAACTTGAAGCTCTTCAACTTTCAGATCTTCTGGTTTAGTAGTGTCTTCAATACTTCACAACCCAACCAAATTTCTTGGTTAGAGACCTTAACACTTTCTTACAAATCACTGTTTCAGTAAGTGTTTCACCATACAGGGACATAGCATTGGTGATCTTCTTTAGCCTTATAAAGAAATCAGCAATGCTTTCCTTCTATTTCATACTCAGAATTGCATATTGTTTCCTTAGAGCCTGCAGCTTCTCCTCTTTAATAGGAGCTGCACCAATATAGTACCTTTCTAAGGCTTCCCAGGCAGCTTTAGAAGTTTCAAAACTTCTAATTCTGTCAAAGTTTGTCTCATCACACCCTTGGTGTATAAGAGAGTGTTTTGTAATCTTTTTGTTCACTTTCATTAAAAAGATTTGTTTGAGCAGGTGTTGCGTCTTCACCCAAAGGATCAAAACCATTTTTCACAATCTTTATGACTCCGTGGCAGCCAAAATTGGCCTTCATTTGAAGGCTCCACCTGTCCCAGTTTTTCCCATCAAGCTTTGGGGTTTGAGTGTTTAAACCTATTCCAGTGCTAGTCATTCTAAACTGAAACCTCAAAAACACAAATAGAAAATGTTAGAACACAGCCTGCACAATTTCTGGTTGTGCAAGGTTAAAGAAGATAAAAAAGAAACTTGAAAAAAGATTATAGAGATAGAGATTTTTCCTGTTTTTTCCCTGGATTGTTACCAGCTCTTAGATACCATGTTGAATTTTTGACCCTTTAATATTTGATTGTTGCAGGGGTTGCAAAATACACTGAGGGATGTGCAATTAGCAGAATGGCCAAGCCCAGAATCAGAGTCCAATCCAACTTGACTAGCAACTGGATACAAACAAAAAATTGCGGAACCTAGGATCCACTTACTATTCAAACACGCGGATCCTACCCGGGTATGGGTCCAACCCGAACAAAAGTATAAAAACCCAAAATTAGGGGTTTCAGCGCCACTTTTACAATTCTTTTCTCTCTCTTCTTCTTTCGTTTCTTTCTTTTCTCTCTGAGCTCTCTCTACACCCTCCGCTAGGGTTTCTTCCTCTTCTTCAAGTTTTACACAGATTGAAGCAAGATTATGCTTCAATCTTTCAACGGAAATGATAGTATGTGATTGTAAACGAAAAACCCCTTTACTTTTCTCACGAAATTGAGGGTTTCCAGAAACCCTAACTTCGTAACTCAGAGTTTATGGAGTTCTTGCTTCTGAGTTTTCAATCGGAAAACAGCACGAAGGTATAGTTTTTCTTTCTGAAATTTCACTCTTCTTACTTTCTTTACTTAAACCCTACCTTGGTTCTTGTTTGTGTTTGTATGTTCACTTGCAAGAGGTATTGAGGATGAGAACTCAACGAAACAACCACGATAGAGGTAGAAATCACTTTCACAGTTACTTTAATATGTTTGTTTTGAAACTTCAAAACCCTAACTTGATTTTGAATGTTCGCATGTATACTTGTGAGTGTTCTTGATACACAATCACCCACCAGCTCACTGTAAGTCTTCCAACAAGCCTATAGAAGGTATATTTCACACCCTCTCTCTTATCTTTCTTCTAATCTTCTATATCAGTCTCAAATAGACCACTAATCCCTCTCTTGTTTCCTATCTGCGAGGTTTTCAACACTTTTGAAGAACAGCAGAACTCAGAAGATGAAGGAACTCTGGAAAGACTTGAAGAACGAAGCACACAGAGGAACAGAAAAGAACTGTAAAGAAAAAGTTGTAAAATTTTATTATTCACTATATGTAAAATCTGTACATTGTAATAGAATAGACTAGGTATTTATACAGGTCTAAAAACCCTTCTAAGGGTTTGTTAGAGTTTGTTACTCAGATTGTAACTAACTTAACTAGTTAACAGCTTGTAACAAATTGGCTGTTAGAAAAACTGTTGGGGTAACGACTATTTTTTTGCTTGATATAGCTGTTACCAATGCCTGAGGATATTTTAGGTTTTTTATTAAAAACCAATAATGCAGAGTAGTAGAAGTTTTTTACTTATAAAAAATTCCTACTACTAGCTAGTAAGTAGTTCGGTCGGGTACGAGTAACTGTGGGTTTTAAAAAACAGATTCGCAACCGACCATTTTAACCCATTTGAAACTAAAGTTTCCACCTGTAAATCCGCCAACCCATATAGACTTACCCGAATTGCATTATTTCCTACGGTTTGTTCGGTTGGCTGGCGGTTTGATAATTTTGTCCACCCCTATTTATAGCACAAACTTTAAAATACAATTAAATGTTTCTTTATATTACGTGGTGCAGTTGATTTGTTATAAAGTAAGAGACCGAACAAGATAATGCTAATTGTATTCGATCCTATTTGATTTGAAACTTGGTCATGATATATATTGGATAAAAGAGGATGCAAGAGGTTGGACAAAAACAGCGAATCTCCTCCCTCATTAAATCACAATACAACATTTTGTCCTAAGTACAAGTTATCTAAAATAACAAAATACTATTTTTATTTCACACTCAAAATGTTCTCTCTCTCTCTCTCATCTTTCATCTCATCTCTCTCCTATCTTCTATCTTTTTTCTCCTTTTATTCGTTCTTATATGTTTTTATAATATTATACATATTATATATTATATTTATGAGTGGAGATCAATTTACTCCAAGAGTAACTCTTGTAAGAGTTACTCTGCCTAATATCTCTTTGTAGATATTAAATTTTACTGACCCAACTGTCAATGAGTGCTATGCCCTTGAGTACAATGGTCTGACTTTTGCTAAGAAAGTCAACAATTTCAGGAGGAAGGAGATGGATGCAGTTAAAAAGGCTATTTCTGTGGAAGGAACTGCATGGGAGCAGAGGCAGTAGCAATGAATTCAAGATCAAGAGAGAAGCTTTGAATCATAATGCCATGGTGTGGTTCAACTTTGTGAAGCATTCAATCTTACCAACCTCCCGCACTACAAATGTGGAGAAAGAACGCATGATCCTGTTGGATGCTATTTTAGGAGGCAAGGATGTGGATGTAGGAAAACTGATTCAGAGAGATTCACATGTGCCAAACTAAGAGGGTTGATTATCTGTTCTCCCTCTGTCTGATTACTGATTTGTGTGTCAGTGCAGGGGTGGAAATCATTAAAGGTGAAGAAAAAGGATACCCCTTGGCTGCAATTCCAACTGTGTTAACAGTGTAGCAGCAAGTTGCTGCAACATATGGAAATGATGTTGTGTTGCAGCACAGCGTGCTGTTTGGGAATTTTAGAAGAACCGCTATGAATGCCAAAAGATGTTTGCAGAGAATTTTAAGGGAAATATTCCAGGAGAACCTCCAATGTTTTCTGATTGGGTGTTGGAGGAGGACCTTGGGGATGAAGAGATACCTGAATATGAGCCTAAAGTGGAGTCATTTGTGGAGGAAGAAATGGAAATGACAGCAGAGAAAATGAAGGCAAAAGTTGCAGTTAAGAAAGGTGAGAAGGCAATGTTTGAGGAGGAAGAGGATCCTTTGATGTCTGAAGATGAGAAATCTTTGAGTGATGATGAGAAGCAAGAAAATAGGGAAATAATGGCTAAGCTCAAAAAGCAAAGTGAGGAAGAGGATGAAGATTCATCAGAGGAAAGTGAAAAGAGGCCCTAAGAATCAGAGGAGCATACTGATATTGAAATGGAACCAAACCCTAATACCCAACTACCCCATACCTCTACCATCCCCACATCACCTAACCCGCAAACCACCCCCATCTCTCCCACCACCCAAAAATTACCAACACCACCATCCACACCTCCTACTCAAACAACAACACTACCAGCCAACTCACCACCACAAACCCCACCCTAGACCACTAACCAACGAGAAAACCAACCCCAACCTGAAACCCAAACCAACATTGATCCACCTCAGCAGGAAACTGAAAAACTGCCCAGTGATGCTGTAGCGCCCAATGCTACAGCATCTGTTGAGAATGAGACTGTGAAAAGCCCTGCTGCCACATCTACCAAGAGGGTGAGGACAAAGGTTATGGACAGAAAGGCCCCTAAGAGGAAGCTAGTGGAAGCTCAGAAGGATCAAAGTGTGGAAGAAGAGGGTGAGCCTCGGTACTGCAACATACAATTGCGGGAGTTGTTGCTGATAAGGACAATGTTGTAGCACCTGATGCTGCAGCAATTGCAGAAAAAGAAAAAGCTGATGTTGCTGCTGACAAGGCTGCTCGTGAATTGGTTGTTGCAACCTTGACCAAAAAGAAGGAGTCTACTTATGTTGCTGGGTCTGCTGTTGCAAATGCAAACCCAGCAAACCCAGCAGACCCAGTGCTGCAGCAACTGAAGTGACTGAGGCTGTTAAATATCTAGAGCCCAATAAGCAAAAATTCTACGAGCCAAGAGTCAAGAGGGGAGGAAAAGTCAAAACAAGCCCAAGGGCTAAGCCATGAAAACCTTCTACCTAGTCTTGTGTTTTAATTTGTTGCTTTTATGTTCTTGCTTTAAATAAACCTGTTGGATGCTCTAGCATGTGTAACAACATCCAACAATAGTGTTAGTTGAGAAATGTGTTGTTTGTGTTTGTTTTGTTTTGTGTTTTAGGCCTTCCCCAATAGTATTTTGTATGAGCAGTGGGGACACTATTGAGTTCTAAGTAGGGGGACCTATGTCATGTTGTTATGTGTATGTTGTGAAAGGCATATTCTAGTTATATTAGTTGTATAATGTTAAAAATGGTGTCATATTGGGTTAAGCTTAATGACGATAATGGTGAGAATGAGAGAAAAATGTCTTGTTTGATAGTGAACTAAATTACGCTTGCTCTCATACCTTTACTCTAGGTTTAGGTAGGAACTTAGTAAGCTAAAAATAATCTGATGCTAAGTTAGATGTTGGTAGACCTAAGTTGTGCCAATCTTCTACTAAAAACTTAGGGTGGCATATGAAACTAAGTTTGGGTGTGCATCGCTAAACATGAAGATTTTAGGATGGTCAGTGCATAAGTGTTTGTTTATGTTGTACAAAGTCAAATAAAAATGAATAAAGCTGCAATAGCCTAAAAAAATATCTGAAAAAGAAATTAACTGTGTTCTCAAAAATTGGCATCGCAGCAAAATAGTGTGTCAAGTATTGATGATGCAACAACAGTTGCTGCAGCAATGAATCTGAAGTCATGTAATTAGTAGTGCACAAGCCCTTTGTTGTGCTTTGAAGCCCCCCTTTCTTATGCTGAAATTGTTAGTCTACCATTCTTCTTGAAAGATTCTTGGCATAACTAAAAGAAAACCACTCTTTCTCTAGTTAGGTGAAGTTTTGAAACTTGCTATGAACTAAACTAGACCTAGTTGTCACACACACTTTGAGCAATGATAACTTTAGGAATCTTGATAAACTGAAGGCTTATGAATGAATGAGAAATCTGAAAGTATTAGCTTAACTTGATCATCTTTGGAAAATCTGAGCATCAATGTGTATAGCTGAACAGTGCCTTTTTTGTTGTTGTTTGTCTTTGTCAAGTGTCATTACTTGAGGACAAGTAATGGTTTAAGTTTAGGGGTGTGATAACTCTTATTTATAAGAATTATTTATACATTCTTAAGTATAAATAATTGTGTGTTCTCAATTAATTATGTGTTTTATGCTTGTGAATAATATGTTTTAGAGAGTTAAGGTTGCATTCTTGGTTTAGTGCCCCATTTGTGCTTTGATATGTGTGTTTCATTGCTGCAGCAATAGGTGCCACAACAATGCATTCCTGCGACATATGAGAAAGAAAGTTGGAGGCGCTGATTTTAGCGCATGCCAGCTGTCAGATAAGGATGAATGTTGTACTATGGGAGCCAGCGCATGAAGAAAAGAATATTCCACCTTTTTGCTTGGCACAATGTACTTTTGGGCACACTAGTGGACAATGGCCGCCTTCAAATTAGGGTTTTCTTGGATCATGTACCCTAGCACTATTTAAAGAAAGCTTTCCTCTTCATTTACTACGCGAGGTTAGAAGGAGATGGTTTAGAAATAGCTTTCCTCCATTTTTGTACTCTAGCTACCTTAAATCACCAAAATTGGAAACACCATTGCTGAGAGTATTGTTGCAGCAACTACAGGAGCTAACATGCTTGAAGATTTGCTAATTTTGGGAGCTGATTTATACCTCCAAGTCCCTGTTCTTGGAGCATACATTCAGTTTCCTCATCTTAATATAATTTCTATATTGTATTTCTTAGTTATGACTTTAGCATTTATGTTTAAGTTGTATTTCTTGTGTTGTTCGCTCATTATGAGCTAATCGCTCTTAGTTGGGATGCTAATATCTATGTAATGAAGTTTTAGTATATTTAAAGAAGTGTATTAGATGTTTTGACATTTTATCTTTTGCGAGTTAATATTTCCATCTTAAATTAGGAATGGCCAACTAATTTTAAGTAGCATTTATGAATTCTGAAAAGGTTTATGATTAGATCTCAAAAGATACTATGGATTGTGAGTATTAAAGGACACTTTACTACTCATTGCTTAAAACCTAGACATAAGAGGGCAAATTCCATAAGATGAACACTGTGGGTGCGTATTAGCCTAGGGTGAACCTATTTAGGGCTTAGACATAAGCCCTTGTAAAGAAACCCAAGTGAAAAGTCTCTGAAAAGTACAAACTGATGCGACAACACCTAATGTTGCAGCATCAAATACAACATTGAGTTATCTTGATGGATTTACATAGTAAAAGCATTCAAACTTATTCTCAACCCTGATTTTCGCACCCATTTACTTTTAATTGTTGATATAAATGATGGTTACAAAAACTTGTGTCATTTTATTTTACTTCACTAATTTGTTAACCAAATTAAGCATTTATTGAACACCAATCCTCGGGGGAACAAACTTTACATATCATTATACTACTTGTTGACTGTGTATATTTCACACAACAACAGTCTTCTTTGTGTCACTGGGGGAGCACCACGTTTAGCACCATGTTTAAAGGATACCGAGAGTCCCATGCCATCTTGACTGACCCTTCAGCAGTGGCGTTCGCCACGACCTTCAAGTACTTGCGCCATGAGGGATCGACAGGAGGGTTGCTAACACCAGCTTGAACCAAAGTAGAAAGAATGGAGGCATCCACTTTGTAATTCTTTGCAGATTGCTTAGAAGGAGAGACCAGTGTAGAAGAAGAACTGCCCCCAGAAGCCTCAACCGCAGGAGTGGCAGGAGGAGAAACAGCTGAGGGAACAGCTTCGGTATACCTTGCCTTTTTCTCTGCTCAACCTGAAGCCGATTCCTCTCCTCTACACTCATTGGAGACATACCTAAAGACCCTGCAAATAGAAAAACAAACTCAGCACAACAAAATCAGACGAACCAAAAAAAAAAACAAACAACAAACAAAGGAAAGAGAATTACTCAGGTACGAATTTAAAGGAGTCTCCAAATCCACAGTACTAAGCAAAAGATTACATTTGCACGGCGCACCCTCCCAAAGACGCTCGGTGTCCAACCGAACAGAGGTAAAAAGGTCCCTCTTATATATCAACCACTCCTTTCGGGGTTTGCGGGTCCAATAGAGGGGAAACGGTTGCGTTAAAAACACACTTAGAGCAAGTGTACTCTTTCGCAGAAGTAGTATAAAAGATTATCGTATCCACATGGACTAATTAACAAGTACCAAACTAGTCGAGATTATTTATTGTTTAGACGAACCAATAGTTTGATGATTGTCATACCCCAATTTTGTCCGCCCAAGTCAAAACCTTTTTATTAATTTTTGAGAATTTTAGGGAATAAAATAGTGCATGTTTCAATATCTGTGGGCATTCAAATGAGAGCAAGTTAATTATTTTTGAACTAAACCAAGTCAAGGATGAAAAATACAATTTATTCTATCAAGGATAATTTTCGTATAATTTTTTGGAAGAAAATCCTAGTTCAAAATAATTAAAAGGCATTTTCCCATTTTTATTGCACAAGAAAGCTGAAAAAGGACCATTAAATATTCCCCGATTATTAAATGACAACTTTTATTGTCATGAATAATTAGAGGGATATTTTTATGGTGCCCAAAAATATGTGACACATTTTCAATAGGTGCACTATCATTTGCATGCCCAAAAATTCAAAATTCAAATAAAAAGTACAAAGTGTCCTCAATAAGACAAAAGACCAAAAAGGAGAAGCAATTTTCCCCCCCATTTTTGTCAATTTCGAATTCCCACACACTCTCATACCCTTTTTTGTAAATGACACCATCCTCTCACACTCACTCCTTCATAAGAAATTGCAAACTTACTTAAAATAGAACATCTCATTCCTATTCTACCCTTAACCCTAATTTCACCCAAGACCCTATATAAGCCTACTCTCCCAAAATACAAGGGCAAGTTCATTTTTTGCACAAAAACCTCCTCCTCTCCTCTCACTTTCGAAATCTCCTCCCCTCCCTCACCTCATCTTTTTCAATTTCCTCACTCAATCATCCATTAAAAACACCTTTCCTACACTAAATCTTCCATCCTTCTTGCATTCTTCTCAAAGATTCACCTTCAAATTCAAGGATCAAGTTCAAAGTTGAAGATTGAAGAGTAGATTAAAGGGGTTTTGCATTCATTCATCTCATTTCCTTCCTTATTCTAGCTTGGAGTTGAGGTATACTTTGAAACCTAGCATCATCTTCCAATTTTAGCATCAAAGATGTAAACCATCACTTCATTTTGGCATCCCATTGCATTTTAATAATGTTAGCATAGTTGTTGTTGTTGGGTGAGAGATGTATTTCAAGTATTTTGACAAACACTTCGGGAGGTTTGGGTGCTTGGAATGCTTCTCTCCTTTAAAATAAATTGCGTGTTGTTGTTATTTAACTCATTTCTTGTTGTTTTCATGAATAAAATGAGGATTTGAAGTTTATCTCATTTCTCATTTCGCAAATAAGTAATTGTTTTGAAACAATTTTTGGTTTTGTGTTGATGATTTGGTAAGAGGATTTGACACTTATGCACTTGTGCATATCCCAAGTGTCAAAGATTACCTAAAGGGATTCAACACCTTAATCGCCTAAACTTGTCAAATTAGTCTTAAGACTTGCCTATGATCTTGCATGAGGCAAATGCCCCTTTTAATTTATTCCTTCCATGTGGTTGATTGAAGAAATGTATCAGACATTGATGACATCAAAAGGATACCACATGGGTGCTTATGTCTAATGTTGATGAGAAATTCTTAGGGTTTTGCAAGTGATTCATTAGAAGTTTGATATCACTTGTGCTTTGAAATGCCTTTGCCTATTCACATATTGTGTCATAAATGCCTAGTTAGGTTCATCCCATTGCCTAGCATCTTCAATAAGATGTGCAACTTAGGTTCATTTTCTTGCCCATTCATGCATTTTTGCCAAAATGTTCAACTTGGGTTCATTCTTTGCCTATCTATGTATCGTGTCATAATGTGTGTAGCCTAGGTCCGCTTTCAATCAAAAGGTTTTTCAAGCATCAAAATCATTCCCTAAACAAGAATCAATCCAATTGCGAAAACTCTTCAAAATCAAACTTTGTTAGTAGTCTTGCGAAGCCTTTGCTTGCATGATTATTAACAATGAGGTACTAGTGGTGATCACTTGGAGCCTTTGCTCAACTGATCATCATGAATGCCTAATTTTCCTAATGATTTTCACTAAATCAAAAAACTTTGTTAGCAGTCTTGCGAAGCCTTTGCTTGCATGATTATTAACAATGAGGTACTAGTGGCGATCACTTGGAGCCTTTGCTCAATTGATCATCATGAATGCCTAATTTTCCCAAAGATTTTCACTAAATCAAAAACTTTGTTAGTAGTCTTGCGAAGCCTTTGCTTGCATGATTATTAACAATGGAGTGCTAATGGTGGTCACTTGGAGCCTTTGCTCAATTGATCATCATGAAAGCTCAATTTTCACAATTAAACAAGATAAAAAAAAAACAAAAACCTTTTTCTAGACAACCCAGAACTACGTAGCTTTGAATTCTCCATCGCACCGGGAGATACGTAGGAGCGGATACTCTCCGTCAAGCACAACAAACCCAAAACATTTTTCCTTTCAAAAACCAAACACTTTTCCAAAATAAAACATTTTTCAAAAACAAGAACTACGTTGCTTTGAATTCTCCATCGCACCGGGAGATACGTAGGAGCGGATCCCCTCCGTCAAGCGCGAAAACTAAAGATTTTTCATTAAGTCATTCATCAACAAAAGAGGTAAAAACAAAGCATTTTTCCGAATCAACTTTGCAAATCACATATTTAATTAAGGTAACCCTTCTTTGAAGGGACGTTGTGGGGTGCTAATACCTTCCCCATACGTAATTAGACCCCCGAACCCAAATCTAATGGTTCCAAAGACCATTGCTTTCCAAAAAAGATTTTTCCGATGTTTTACCTTTAAAAAATATTGGTGGCGACTCTAAAATCCCGTTGTGCGAAGAAAAATCCCTCCAAGGATTTTTCGGGGTGCGACAGCTGGCGACTTCACTGGGGATTCTTTTTCTTAAGTGGGTCAAGCCGATTAATTGAATGTGTGATTTGCTTTTCTGATTTAACATGCTTTGTTTTACCTCCCTTCTCCCTACTTTTGTTCTATTTTCCATGCCATTTGTTTGCTAGATTTTAGAACATTCCTTCTTCTTCTCCTTTCTCTCATGTCTACTTGATTGCATCTTGGCAATTCCATTGCACTCTCACATTGTCATGTTGCATTCATGTGTATTTATCCCTTCTTCTTCTATGTTCGCTTATTGCTTAAAGTGGTAGATAGTCTCTCCTCTTATGCATGTTGAACCCTAGGGTAGACGACCTTTTTGTCTGGACTGTTCATGGTTTTTCTTGCAGGTGGGGAAGGGTAGTTATTTCTAGATGTTGTGCCCTCAACACACACTTCACACCCTATACTTGTGAGCATTGAGTGGGGCCTAAAACCCAAGGTCTGAACAAAAACCTAGGAGAGTGGGAACGATTAGTGACTGCCATTCGTAGACCTTTGTCTGTATGGCTCTCATGAAAGTTTCGCCCAAGAGTGCGCTTTGTCATGATGCCTCACACTCGGTAGCTTTCTACGATTGTGGGTGTCATCATGAGAGAGACTTTAGGTCTTGGTTGCCCTTGTGAAGAAGTGATTAGAACCTACATGGGAGGATTACCCTTTTCGTCGACTCTAGACCCTAGGATTCCCACCCTTTGTAGGACACGGGGGGCACGCCTTTGTTTGTTGCATTAGCTTAGGCATTCCTTTTTCTCAAACTCTATTTCAAAATTGTAGAAAGTAATTTTCTTTTCCCCTCATAAACACCTACATGAGGTGGCATGTAGCGTGTATCTTTGAAAATGTTCAAAATACCACCAATAACCTCATTTTCCTACCCTTTTTCCATGTAAATAACACATCATTTCGCATTCACATCATTTTGCACCATTGCACTGACATTCATACATAATCATTCAAAATCATTATCACATAGTGTAGGCATCACATCATTTGTAAAGTCATAAATTACATTTCAAAAAAACATATCATTCATACATGTTGTCATCCTAGTTTAAATGCATCAACTCCATGTTCGTGTATCATTTTCCCAAATAAAACAAAAAAAAACATTTCATCATAATTGTATAATTCCTCATCGAATAAATCAAAAATAAGAGTCTGCATACATGTTGCACTACCTCTCGAAAAATAAAAATAATTGCATTAGGATCAAACATTTATTTCTTCATACATACATGCATTTGCATTTTCCATACATATCCGTTATCATGGGCATTACATTTTGCTAGAAAATAAAAAACCACCATAGAACGAATCACTTGTTTTCATATACATCTCGTTCTCATGGAACTAACATGCATATCATCATCATCCAAAAAAAAAAAACAAAGACACTACATATTTGCCCAACTTGCATCATCTTGCATACTCATATAGAAACAATATACTATATTCATTACTCCTCTTCGTGCAAAAAAAATATATATAAAAATAAAAACAAAACCTCTTCATTCTTAATCACCTCGAATGCATTAGTCATCTTGCATGCATCATTTCCAAATAAAAGAAAATAAAAGTAATGCCACTTTCTTGCATTATTCATCATCATATTGCATTGCCTCAGAAAAATCATTTTGGATAGCCAATCTTTTCAAGTGATCATTCACATTCCATGCATCTGCGTCGTGCAACATTATTCATTCATTCATACATTGCATTTTGTTTTTTCATGAAAAAGGAAAGAATAAAAAACATGGCAACCATTAGAAAAATTGTGATAAATAATTGAATATCTCATTTAGCATGCATTTCCATTCATTCATAATCATTCACAAAAATCATCATCAAATAATGTAGACATTTCATCATTTGCAACATCATGAGATGCATGTAAAAACATAGCATTCATACATCATCTCACTCATCCTAATAAATAAAAAAAACCGCTATTTCATCGATCATTCATGCGTCATTTCATTCCTTATTTCAGCATGCATCATTTCACAAAAATTATGAGGCCCTGCATCAGCCACATGCTGTATTGCCCCCCAAAAAAAAATCATTTAGAATAATTGGTCTTTCCAAGTGATCATTCATGCGCGCATTTCATGCATTTGCATCTGCATTTTCATCATGCATATCTATCACCATGTGTTTATTCATGCATTAGGACACAAGGGGCATGTAATTTATTTATCCACGTTGCATGAGTATAGTTAATCTTTTAACTAGAAAAAATCATCATGCATTCATAATAGGAATAAAATCGTTGGTCTTTTCAAGTGATCAGTTCCTCCATGCACTTCATACATTTGCATTTTCATCGTACATATCCATCATCGTGTTCTAAAACAAAACAAAAATCAAAATATATCATCACTCTTTTTCGTGCATCATTTAGCATCCAATAAAAATGGGAATTTGTGACTTTGCATCCTTCACAGGTTGCATTGCCTTCAAAGATCATTTAGAATCATTGGGTTATTTCCAAATGATCGTGCATTCACGTGTTTCATGCATTTGCATTTTCATCACGCATATACATGATCACGTGTTCATCCATACATAAAAAAAAAACATGAGCATTGCTTCTTCAAAAAAATGGATGAGAGATGAGACAAAATTGATTATTTTTCTTTGGAAAAGTTTTAGCTGTACGAAACACTGTCAAACTCAGTTGCAAACTCAAGGTGTTTTCGAGACACTCAATTTTCAAAGATTTTGCAGCTCGTTCACAAATTTTTACCAGCAAAACGATGCATCTTATCAGTCCCATGATAAACGATCAAAATGGTCCATTTTGTTAACCAATGTGTTATCAAAAATTTCTTCTATCATGTAGCTAACTATGTTAACTCTCTGTGAAGCATTCGTATAGTGAACTTGTATGCAACACGCATTTACTCTTGTTTGAGTCAGTTAGTGTCCGTATCTTTCCCATCATCATTCCTTGTTCATGTCCAGTCCCACCCCGACCATCCCATAAGGTGCATATTTTCCACACAAGTACCTAGTTAACCATTTGGTTTGTTCCCAATGATGAAATTTCATGAGCTAACACTTTAGGCCCCAAGCTGGGGCAAATTTATGATCACTAGATATCTTGTCAACATTGTATTCCCTTGATGCAAGTCCTTTGCAAAAAAAAAAATCAAATAAGCCTGTTAGGTTGAAAACTCGCAAGAGCAGCCTAAGCAAAAATTAGGGCCAATAAAAGAAATAAAGAGAAAAAGAGCGGATATATAAAGTTAAATAATTTTTGTCCTTGAATTAATTTTTGAGAAAAACAAGCAATCATGATTTGAAATAAAGTTTGGTCATCTTCCCATATCCTCAAAAAAAAAAAATTTACTACCCCTTTGAGCCAAAAAAAAAAATCAAAAAAATCTTCCAGTCACCCTATACAAGGCTCAATTCCACATCAAAAATGGTGTGTCACTCTTATCAGCTCACTCTATTCAAAAAAAAAGAAAAAAAGATCACAAAAATGTGAAACTCAAAAAAGGATTGAAAAAGAAATCCTCAAAAAGAAAAAAAGCAAAAGCAGTAGAAATTGTGAGCTGATACATAATATCACCAAACACAGAAGATATCCTTGTCCGAATAAACCCTCAAACACTTTTTGGACCTACTCATCCTTTCTTTCATAAGAGGTCATTGTCTCATTAAGCCCTCAAACACTCCTTTGGACCCAATCGCCATTTCTTTCATAAACCCTAACCATTGGCCATGTTACAACCCTAAAAAAGGTCCATTCAAATCGATGATTGATTGCTTTCATTTTCTCAAAGTTTTAATTTTAGGACAAATAAGTTTATTTATTTACAATATATTTGCTAAAAAAAAATCAAAAAAAAAGAAAGAAAAAAAACAACCCAAAAAGCTTGCACTCCAATGTTCGTTCAAATCGTACTGATATCAAGACAAGGTTTAGTGATCACCAATTGAAATTCTCATCATATCAAAAGAAAAAAACTCAAGACTGTCACAGTCTTCGGGATTCACCTAAAAGAGAATCAAAAGTTTATACTAGGACCATCACCTAGATCCCAAAGTGGGGCAGGCACACCGTCCACTTTCCATGCTTCTTGAACTTGGAAAATGTCTGGCATCCATCCAATTCATATACCCTATGCAACCATACGACCAATTACAAAGACCCATGACCCTAACTTTGTTACCTTTCATAACCCCACTAAAAGCAATCATTTAAATATCATTCCAAAGTGGGGCAATCCCATCACTCTTCACTTCACCTAAAGTCGGAGAAATTCGCTCTACACCCATCTCATCCCCTTGTCATATCCACATCCACACAACCATGCCGAGGCATCTTCTCAACCCATTATCATAAATACAGCCCTTCACAATGTTACTCCAGCCGGGGCAGCCTTGCTCTCGTCAAGATTGGGGCAGCACCAAACGTCATTGGTTGAGACAGAATCTCTTGCTTGCCACCCTTCATCCCAAAGTCATGGCATTCCCAATTCATTATCTCCCCCACACCCCTTGTTTTGTCATCACTAGACAGGGGCAGACTATTCGATCACCTTCACTGGTAGTCTAAATCGGGGCAGTTCCACATTTCTTGAGCTGGGAAAAACCTACATTTCGTGACTTTGGGGAAAACCTACCGTTCATCCCATCGCGTGTCATATCTGTCTTACCAAGTCAACTGATTCATTCATATGTATTCGTACTGCTCTACATGTCTACTAAACAAGGCTTCAAAGAGAGAGAACACAAGTTAATAATGTGACGCTGAACACTCACTCTGTTAACTTTGTGGACCTAAAATTCAATCAATCATGGGACACCGTAAGGGAAGAACAAATGTGAACGAGTCTGTAAATACAGTCAAGTACGGTTGCACATCAGTGACTGTAAATAACAACATTGAGATTGTCAGAGCTTGAATTCAAATCAAATCCATTTTTTTTCCAAGGAACGATTATTGCAAAATATTCACTTCTGTGCCTCTTGCATCAAAAGCCTCATCTCTCATCATTACAAAAATCGTTTTGCATCATCAATAAAATCATAGCATAAATCATCCCTGCCATACAACCATGCATCCAATAAGTGATGATTCCAAAGCATCCACTTCTCAATTTCTCGCATAAAAAAAAAATCTTTTTCTCATCTCAAAAACCGCAAAAATGCATCATCAATAAATCATACCATACATTTCATTCCACCATGCAAACATGCACCTACCATGGCACCTGCATCAAAGCATTACATTTGCATTTGCACGTCATCGGCACTCACATATACTGTTTATCAATTTTTTTCGATCAGGTTCAGCGTCCACAGTTCATGAGCCTTTGTGGTTTATTTGTCTCCACATTGCACATACATGACATTGCATGCATGCACACACACGACATTTTTACTTCGATAGACATGCCAAGTGTTGGTCTCGTCGTTGCTAAAAATATTTCTACATAACTAATTATGGCATTGTACCATGCATTCACGTGTCTTCCTTTATCCACCATCGCAATCGCATCAAAGCATTACATATGCATCATTCGCATTTCATACATTTATCATGTGCCAAGAGAAGAAGCAAAAAAGGAAAAGAAAAAAGCAAAAAGGCAAATAAGAAAAAAAATCTCATTACATTCATTCATTCCACTTAAAATCAATCACTGCCTGTGCATACATTACATGCATGTCATATACATAACATCTATTGTTCTTCAATCAACTTCAAGTGTCGATCCCTATATACTTTCATTTCTCAAGTCAGCACGACGAGTGTTGAATTCTATGTCACAAACCAGATCGCAATGTTAGCATCGTGTCTAGCATAGATCCTTCAGACCAAGTCGGTCCTTCAGTTAAGTTCGAGTCAACGTGTCAAATGCCGACTGAGCGCGGCGGATCCTTCAGACCCCCAGAGGTCCTTCAGATTAGCTGTGTCTGCCTAAGACATAGTGGACATCCTTCGTGGTCAACATATCAGTTCTAGATCTGATCTTGACCCTCACGGCCGCATCGACGTAGGTCACCCTCAGACTGTTTTATTAGTACCATAGCTAGTTGCAGTCCATCAGACCATTTTGGTCCATCAGGCCCAGGCAGCCCTTCAGACCCACCAGTCCTTCAGTTTAATTCAAATCAATGCGCCAAGCATCGACTGCGAATTAGACGCTCAGATCATTATGCCGATACTTCAGGGCATCGATCCTTCAGACCCGCAGTGGTCCTTAAGAGCCCCAGCGGTCCTTCAGAGCCCCAGTGCTCCTTCAGACCCCCAGCGGTCCTTCAGAGCCCCAGTGCTCCTTAAGAGCCCCACTGCTCCTTCTTTATTCCTTTCTCGTCGGTGCCCCGAGTGTTAATCGTTCTCTGTTAATTCTCAAACTCTACACTTTTCTACTAAGAGGACAAAATTAGCATTTGTCTTATCTTTATTTCTATTCCTACTATGAAAACCTTTCAGTTTATCTACGGAATATAAATAAAGAGGGGCAGCAAAAAAAAATCCAAAAAAAAAGAGCAAAAGAGCAATAAAACAAATAAAATTCATGCATTGCATTCATCAAACATAGAAAAAAAATTCATGCAAGCAAAAAGAAACTCCTGCATCACATCACATTCATCCCATCAAAAAGCAATCATGGCATTTGCATTGCATGCATTTGTTCATCTCACTTGCAGGTACAAGGGTGGATAAGTACTTCGATTTTAATCCTCGCACTCAGTTCCCAGAAAATGCCCTCTTAGTTCGGAATTCAAATGCTTTTCAGTTCGGCGCTCAAGCGTGCATTGCAGTTTGGAGTTCAAATCGCTCTTATCAGAGTTCAGTGCTCCCTTCTGTTCATGGTCTCACATCGTGTACGAGCAACGCGATGGACCGCAGCCCCATGTGAGGTTCAACGGAATAGTTGTATCAGCCTAAGATACAGTGGACGCCGTGCATTGATCAGTATATCAGTTCCGGAGCTGATAACAATCCCCCCGGTCGCTCGAAAGACCAGAGATTCTCAGGATGCGTGCTCCTCAAAGCCACGTGCAAACTCGGATTCGCAAGGGTTCGTTTACAGGTTTTAGGCAGCCTGGCATTTTACCGCTTTCTTTATCGCTTTCTTCATTTAGCGCTTTCCTTGCCTTTCGCAGTTAGCGTGCATGTTGCTAACCATTTCGTTTATTGTTTCCTCATCAACACTCCAAGTGTTGATTCAAAAACAAAAGAAAAAAAAGAAAAAAAAAGAGAAAAAAAAAAGAGAAAAGAGAAATGAGAAAAGAGAAAAAAGAAAATTCAGGTTTCTCCAAGTAGACAAAATTGGTATAATTTCTGAATTCTTTATTCCTATTTTATCTTCGAAATATGTCTCGGCCAATTCATATTTCTTGATAAAATCCAAATAAAGAGGGGCAGCTGTCATACCCCAATTTTGTCCGCCCAAGTCAAAACCTTTTTATTAATTTTTGAGAATTTTAGGGAATAAAATAGTGCATGTTTCAATATCTGTGGGCATTCAAATGAGAGAAAGTTAATTATTTTTGAACTAAACCAAGTCAAGGATGAAAAATACAATTTATTCTATCAAGGATAATTTTCGTATAATTTTTTGGAAGAAAATCCTAGTTCAAAATAATTAAAAGGCATTTTCCCATTTTTATTGCACAAGAAAGGTGAAAAAGGACCATTAAATATTCCCCGATTATTAAATGACAACTTTTATTGTCATGAATAATTAGAGGGATATTTTTATGGTGCCCAAAAATATGTGACACATTTTCAATAGGTGCACTATCATTTGCATGCCCAAAAATTCAAAATTCAAATAAAAAGTACAAAGTGTCCTCAATAAGACAAAAGACCAAAAAGGAGAAGCAATTCCCCCCCCCCCCCATTTTTGTCAATTTCGAATTCCCACACACTCTCATACCCTTTTTTGTAAATGACACCATCCTCTCACACCCACTCCTTCATAAGAAATTGCAAACTTACTTAAAATAGAACATCCCATTCCTATTCTACCCTTAACTCTAATTTCACCCAAGACCCTATATAAGCCTACTCTCCCAAAATACAAGGGCAAGTTCATTTTTTGCACAAAAACCTCCTCCTCTCCTCTCACTTTCGAAATCTCCTCCCCTCCCTCACCTCATCTTTTTCAATTTCCTCACTCAATCATCCATTAAAACACCTTTCCTACACTAAATCTTCCATCCTTCTTGCATTCTTCTCAAAGATTCACCTTCAAATTCAAGGATCAAGTTCAAAGTTGAAGATTGAAGAGTAGATTAAAGGGTTTTTGCATTCATTCATCTCATTTCCTTCCTTATTCTAGCTTGGAGTTGAGGTATACTTTGAAACCTAGCATCATCTTCCAATTTTAGCATCAAAGATGTAAACCATCACTTCATTTTGGCATCCCATTGCATTTTAATAATGTTAGCATAGTTGTTGTTGTTGGGTGAGAGATGTATTTCAAGTATTTTGACAAACACTTCGGGAGGTTTGGGTGCTTGGAAGGCTTCTCTCCTTTAGAATAAATTGCGTGTTGTTGTTATTTCACTCATTTCTTGTTGTTTTCATGAATAAAATGAGGATTTGAAGTTTATCTCATTTCTCATTTCGCAAATAAGTAATTGTTTTGAAACAATTTTTGGTTTTGTGTTGATGATTTGGTAAGAGGATTTGACACTTATGCACTTGTGCATATCCCAAGTGTCAAAGATTACCTAAAGGGATTCAACACCTTAATCGCCTAAACTTGTCAAATTAGTCTTAAGACTTGCCTATGATCTTGCATGAGGCAAATGCCCCTTTTAATTTATTCCTTCCATGTGGTTGATTGAAGAAATGTATTAGACATTGATGACATCAAAAGGATACCACATGGGTGCTTATGTCTAATGTTGATGAGAAATCCTTAGGGTTTTGCAAGTGATTCATTAGAAGTTTGATATCACTTGTGCATTGAAATGCCTTTGCCTATTCACATATTGTGTCATAAATGCCTAGTTAGGTTCATCCCATTGCCTAGCATCTTCAATAAGATGTGCAACTTAGGTTCATTTTCTTGCCCATTCATGCATTTTTGCCAAAATGTTCAACTTGGGTTCATTCTTTGCCTATCTATGTATTGTGTCATAATGTGTGTAGCCTAGGTCCACTTTCAATCAAAAGGTTTTTCAAGCATCAAAATCATTCCCTAAACAAGAATCAATCCAATTGCGAAAACTCTTCAAAATCAAACTTTGTTAGTAGTCTTGCGAAGCCTTTGCTTGCATGATTATTAACAATGAGGTACTAGTGGTGATCACTTGGAGCCTTTGCTCAATTGAACATCATGAATGCCTAATTTTCCTAATGATTTTCACTAAATCAAAAAACTTTGTTAGTAGTCTTGCGAAGCCTTTGCTTGCATGATTATTAACAATGAGGTACTAGTGGCGATCACTTGGAGCCTTTGCTCAATTGATCATCATGAATGCCTAATTTTCCCAAAGATTTTCACTAAATCAAAAATTTTGTTAGTAATCTTGCGAAGCCTTTGCTTGCATGATTATTAAAAAATGGAGTGCTAATGGTGGTCACTTGGAGCCTTTGCTCAATTGATCATCATGAAAGCTCAATTTTCACAATTAAACAAGATAAAAAACAAAAACCTTTTTCTAGACAACCCGAGAACTACGTAGCTTTGAATTCTCCATCGCACCGGGAGATACGTAGGAGCGGATACTCTCCGTCAAGCACAACAAACCCAAAACATTTTTCCTGTCAAAAACCAAACACTTTTCCAAAATAAAACATTTTTCAAAAACAAGAACTACGTTGCTTTGAATTCTCCATCGCACCGGGAGATACGTAGGAGCGGATCCCCTCCGTCAAGCGCGAAAACTAAAGATTTTTCATTAAGTCCTTCATCAACAAAAGAGATAAAAACAAAGCATTTTTCCGAATCAACTTTGCAAATCACATATTTAATTAAGGTAACCCTTCTTTGAAGGGACGTTGTGGGGTGCTAATACCTTCCCCATACGTAATTAGACCCCCAAACCCAAATCTAATGGTTCCAAAGACCATTGCTTTCCAAAAAAGGTTTTTCCGATGTTTTACCTTTAAAAAATATTGGTGGCGACTCTAAAATCCCGTTGTGCGAAGAAAAATCACTCCAAGGATTTTTTGGGGTGCGACAATGATTATAGAAACAAAATAAAAATAACTAAATAACTAGAATTGAAGTACTAGATTTAATCGATGGAGAGAGCTCTAAGGTCGCGGTTTCACTTGCAAGCTTTGATTCCCCTATGTCTAATTCTACCCGAATTCCTTTATTTTATTTAATTACCAATCCCTTGACTAAAACTATTAATCCATTTGGTCATTCGCGATTAATATTCTTTTTCCTAAACTAACCCTTGTTTGGTCATGCAAGAATTTAAATTTAAGAAAATCATAAAGAACAAAAAGGTTGAATGATTGGAAGACTAAATTAAAGTTTGGTCATGCATTAATTATAGCCCCAATTGTCTTATAGGTCCACCAACTAATTGCAGTACGGTCGCTAATCAACTAATTGATTATGAACATGCAAAGGGTGATAAATCCTAAGAACGTGACTAAATTACTAGGACAATATTAATTGAAATAAAAATAGGAATTTAGATTAAAAATTAGGACATTAAAAGGTCTCTAATCAAGCAAGATCCACCTAAGACCCTAGAAGAGGATTTACCTATCCATAGTGTTCAAGAACAATGAAATAAAATTAGGAGTCATAAATTGCAGAGATAAAAATAACCCGGAATGGAGAAATTTCTGATCTTGAGAATTTAGTCTCCTTTTTCTGCTCCAGAGCTCTCTCACCGTGTCAAAAACAGGTACCCAAAACTTCACTCTCTCATTCCTCCGCGTTGCCGTTGCTACTGTTTTGTCACTTTTGTGTTGTGCGGCTCCTTCGTTCGTTGAATTGCCGCCTCCTATTTATATTATTATTGATTATTGATATTAATGCCTTAGGTTCCATGCTTCCCTTTTGAAATCATGCGCCGCAATCCTCCCTTTTCTTCTGTTGCTCTGCGTTGCTTTCATATGGATATGGAATTGGGCATTCATTCTTTCTTTCAAATGGGTTTGGTTGTATGTGTAACACCCCATTTCTACCCGGTAAAATAATGCAAAATCAGAGTTCATAAAAATCTTTTTCAACAAACAATGGAGTGCCACATTTGCTTCGTGAAAACAATAGACGGGTTAATTCGCTTTTGAAAACAGATACATAGCGCTTTCGGATGAACCGATAAAACAACCTTCTAGTCTTCAAAATAATTCCTCTTTAATTACCACGCAGCGGATTCATAACAAATTAATTCAAATAGACGTGGCGTCTTAACAACTCAAGACAGCTCAAAAACAACGACGTAACAACTTAAAGTTTCAACAACGAAATAACATAGCAACAATATTTAAACGTGTGTTCATTCCCCCCGAGTGTTACATATCAGAGCGACGACACCGACTCGATCAAACGAAGGTGAACAGCCTTCATTCGTGATTACCTGCACGTTACCAACATCGGGGTAACATTCAAACAGAAGGGGTGAGATATCGCACTATATAATCAGACATATGAAAGACAATATGTAATTCAGGTCATAGCATCAATTCATCATTTAACAGCAGTCAACATCATCTCAATCACATAGGTATGCAACATGGATGCAGAATGTGACTCAACTCAGGGCCACCGCCCTATAATGCATGTGGTACCATAATCCAGCCAATAAATAGAGGCATCAACATCGTAACATCATTTCATCGTAATTTGCCAGTCCAGGCCATCGTGTTTTGAGCATAGCTCCATCGTAAAAATATGCTATGTATGCGACGCTATGTAAATGCACAACCAATAAACAACGATTACATAGCAACGCAACAACATCGGAAATCATCGTTGGCCATAGGCCTACAACATACCACCTGCCAATAAATAGAGGCAATTCAACTTGGTACACCATCATCAACAATAATTAGCAACTTAGCAACTTTCAACATTTTTGGCAACACATCAACAACTTAGCAGCTTTCAACATTTTTGGCAACACATCAACAATTTAGCAACTTCCAACATTTTGGCAACTTTGGGCCTAATTACATATTCAACATCAACACATCGTTCCAAGCATCAAATGTGAAATTCACATTTTGGGCAGCCAAACTGGTGCCTATGGCGCCCATGGCGCCCAGCAACACAATCGGGCAGCCAAACAGGCGCCCTTGGCGCCCACAGTGCCAAAACACAACACAGTAACAAGGCAACCAGGGTTTTGGCGCCCATGGCGCCCCTGCGCCAAACACAGCAACAACGAAGCCAGATTTTGGCGCCCATGGCGCCCCTGCGCGGACACAGCAACAAGGCAACCAGATTTTTGGCGCCCATGGCGCCCCTGCGCCAAACACAGCAAGCAACAACAGAAATTGGGCAGCCAATCTTGGCGCCCTTGGAGCCCATGCGCCCAGAACCAGCAACGGGCAGCCGGACATGGCGCCCTTGGCGCCCATGCGCCAGGAACGCAGCAACATCACAATTGGCGCCCATGGCGCCCAGGACAGAACAACAACCGGGCGGCCAGGTTTTGGCGCCCTTGGCACCCATGCACCAGGAACCTGCAAGACAGCAACACACAAACAGCAAGATGGCGCCCATGGCGCCCAGCAATATTTCAGGAACGGCGCCCATGGCGCCCTGCGGCAGAATCAAAAACGGCGCCCATGCACAGAATTTTGGTTCCAAAACATCAACGAGCATGATCACACATTGTCAAATAGCAACAATCATCATCAATCGAAATTAACATCATCATTTAAAGTTCAATACCTACAACTAGGGTTTTCTAAACTTAATAACATCTAGGGTTCCATAACCTTCCTACATAGAGCCATTCATACACCCAATTATAGAGATAGAACCCCACCCTCACCTTTGCCTTGAAGAATTCGAAGTCTTTGGCTTGCCCTAGCTCTCTCTCCTCCTTCGCGCCGTCCTCTCTCTTCTCTTCTCTCTAATTCTTATTTTTTTGTTCCTTCTAAATGAGCAAAACCCTAAATAATGCCTATTTATACTTTAGTTAATTTTATGGGCTTTTTCCTTAGCTAATTCAAATTACATCATGGGCCTCCCTAACACTTCTCATTTTACTACTCCCAACCCTAACAATAGGCCCACATATACTAGCATTATTATTATTTTATTATTTTTCTACCAATTAAATTCCCAAACAATTCAATTAAATAATTAATTAAATTTTGGGGCGTTACAACTCTCCCCCACTTAGAATATTTTCGTTCTCGAAAATTTACCTGATTCGAACAACTCTGGATAAGACTCCCGCATCTTGCTTTCCAGCTCCCACGTCATGCTTTCTCCGGCAGCTCCCAACCAGACTACTTTCACCAAAGCGATCTCCTTGCCTCTTAGAGTCTTCACCTCATGATCCTCGATACGCACAGGCATCGTCTCCACAGTGAGATTATCCCGTACTCGCACGTCATCCATATGAATTACATGAGATGGATCTGAAATATACTTTCGAAGTTGCGACACATGAAACACATCATGCAAATTCGAAAGATTAGGCGGTAAGGCCACCCTATAAGCAACATTTCCAACTCTTTCCGAAATCTGATACGGACCAATAAAACGAGGCGTGAGCTTCTTAGACTTCAAAGCGCATCCCACACCGGTCACCGGAGTGACTCTCAAAAACACATGCTCACCTGCTTGAAATTCTAAATTCTTTCTCCGCTTATCATGGTAACTCTTCTGTCTACTTTGCGAAGCTTTCATCTTCTCTCGAATCAATCTCACCTTCTCAGTAGTCTCTCGAACAATTTCAGGTCCAAGTACTACACTTTCTCCAGATTCGTACCAACATAAAGGAGTCCTACATCTCCGACCATACAACGCTTCAAAAGGTGCCATCCCAATACTAGAATGGTAACTGTTATTATAAGTGAACTCTATCAACGAAAGGTATGCATCCCACGAACCTCCTTGCTCCAAAACACGAGCCCTCAACAAATCCTCCAACGACTGAATAGTCCTCTCTGACTGACCATCCGTCTGAGGGTGATACGCCGAACTCAATCTCAGCTTAGAACCCAACTTTTCTTGCAAGCTCTTCCAAAAATCAGAAGTGAACCTCGGATCTCTATCCGAAACGATACACATAGGAACACCATGCAGCTTCACAATCTCTCGGATATAAATCTCTGCCAACTTCGATACTGGATACGTGATGTTAATAGGAACAAAATGAGTCGAGTTCGTTAGCCTATCAACAATCACCCAAATCGCATCATGACCTCTTGCGGTATTAGGCAATCCCGTCACAAAGTCCATTGAAATACTATCCCATTTCCATTCTGGAACCTCTAACGGTTGCATCAACCCTGCAGGCTTCTGATGTTCAACTTTCGACTTCTGACAAGTTAAACACGCATACACAAACTGCGCTACATCACGCTTCATCCCTTGCCACCAAAACAACTTCTTCAAGTCCTGATACATCTTAGTAGCTCCCGGATGAATACTCAACTTACTCCTATGTCTGTTTTCAAGAATCGCTCTCCTCATCTCTGCATTATCAGGAATACAAATCCTATTACGGAACCTCAACACACCTTGCGCATCCAGCTTGAAATCATTATTCTCCGACTGATCGATCCTAACCATCGAATCCACCAATTTAACATCCAATTTCTGAGCTTCTCTGATACTGTCCAAAAAGTCATTATTAATCTTTAACATTCCCAACCTGACACTCTGCGGTGTCACTTCACAGACCAAACTCATATCTCTGAACTGCTCAATTAATTCCAACTCCTTAACCACCATTGCTGACATGTGTAAGGTCTTTCGACTTAACGCATCAGCCACGACATTAGCTTTTCCTGAAAAATACGGTTCATGTATTCCATAAATACCCCCTGGCGCGTTAGTAACACCAAAAGGCATCACCGAATACTCATAATGCCCATAACGCGTTCTAAAAGCTGTCTTCTGAATATCCTCATCTTTCACGTTAATCTAATGATAGCCCGACCGCAAATCAATCTTACTAAACACTTGAGCACCCACCAGCTGATCCATCAAATCATCTATCCTTGGAAGTGGATACTTGTTCTTAACCGTTACCTTATTCAACTGTCTATAATCAACACAGAGCCTCATACTTCCATCCTTCTTCTTTACTAGCAACACAGGAGCTCCCCACGACGACACACTTGGTCTCACAAACTTCTTTTCGAGCAAAGCCTCAAGCTGCTTCTTCAATTCGGACAATTCAGATGCCGACATCCTGTACGGTGCCATAGAAACAGGTCTGGTACCAGGTACAAGATCAATAGCGAATTCCACTTCTCTCTCTGGCGGCACACATGGAATCTCATCAGGGAAAACTTCAGGAAATTCACATACTACCCGCAGCTCTTCAATCACGGCTCGGTTCTCGACAGACATTGACGCCATCAGCGAGAATAACCTGGACTTCCTCCCGCATCAACTTCCGCAACTGACCAACAGACAACAAACCAGCTTCCTCCTCTTCAGGAGTGGAGAAACTCACGGACTTACTACGACAGTTAATATGCACATGGTTATGCTCTAACCAGTTCATACCTAAGATCACATCCAATCCACTTAACGGCAAACAAATCAGGTCAACAACAAAGTCTCTGTCGAAAGTCGACAAAGGACATTGAGAGCATACAAGAGAAGTAGTCACCGATCCCTTAGCTGGAGTGTCGACGACCATCTCTCCATTCATAGAAGACAACGCAAGACCCAATCTTTCAACACAATCAGCAGCAATAAAACAATGAGTAGCACCGGTATCAACAATAGAAGATAGAGGAATATTATTCATGAAGCATGTACCTCTAATAAGTCCATCTTCTTCGGAAGTCTCTGTCCCTTCCAAAGCGAACACTTTTCCACTAGCCCGCTCCTTCTTCGGTTTCTGACACTGACTACTGATGTGTCCTCCTTCGCCGACAGTTGAAACAAACCACCTCCTTATGCTCACACCCGGACACCTCATGCCCGATCTTACCGCAACGGAAACACCTCTTCGTCTCAGCTTTTGCACGCATTACTCTTATGACCAGCTTTGCCACATTTAAAGCACACAATACCAGCAGGAGCATCTCCCCCACTAGTCCTCTTACCATCAGCAGCTCTCGACTTACCCTTACCAGCAGGAGCATCATACGGCTTACCACGATTCTGAGGCTTGCTCCTTTTCTCATTATAATTTTATAATGCGCATTGTTATCCTCTTCATAGATTCTACAGCTATCAATCAAATCAGCAAAGACACGGATCTTCTGATATCCAATGGCCTTCTTGATCTCTAGTCGCAACCCGTTCTCAAACTTGATGCACTTCGAGAACTCAGCATTTTCACCAACGTTTTGCTGACCTTCCACGGCCTGAGCCATAGCAGCCAAAGCAGCAGCGATAGCAGCATCGTTCCTTCCAGCCATCTCAACTAATCACTACAACATAAACAACAGTTAGAACTAATTGACAATGCTTGATCGTCAATGACACAATAACTTGACAACTTGGCCGGACAGACCGAAACTGCTCTGATACCACTAATGTAACACCCCATTTCTACCCGGTAAAATAATGCAAAATCAGGGTTCATAAAAATCTTTTTCAAAAAACAATGGAGTGCCACATTTGCTTCTTGAAAACAATAGACGAGTTAATTCGCTTGTGAAAACAGATAAATAGCGCTTTCGGATGAACCGATAAAACAACCTTCTAGTCTTCAAAATAATTCCTCTTTAATTACCACGCAGCGGATTCATAACAAGTTAATTCAAATAGACGTGGCGTCTTAACAACTCAAGACAGCTCAAAAACAACGACGTAACAACTTAAAGTTTCAACAACGAAATAACATAGCAACAATATTAAAACGTGTGTTCATCCCCCCCGAGTGTTACATATCAGAGCGACGACACCGACTCGATCAAACGAAGGTGAACAGCCTTCATTCGTGATTACCTGCACGTTACCAACATCGGGGTAACATTCAAACAGAAGGGGTGAGATATCGCACTATATAATCAGACATATGAAAGACAATATGTAATTCAGGTCATAGCATCAATTCATCATTTAACAGCAGTCAACATCATCTCAATCACATAGGTATGCAACATGGATGCGGAATGTGACTCAACTCAGGGCCACCGCCCTATAATGCATGTGGTACCATAATCCAGCCAATAAACAGAGGCATCAACATCGTAACATCATTTCATCGTAATTTGCCAGTCCAGGCCATCGTGTTTTGAGCATAGCTCCTTCGTAAAAACATGCTATGTATGCGACGCTATGTAAATGCACAACCAATAAACAACGATTACATAGCAACGCAACAACATCGGAAATCATCATTGGCCAGAGGCCTACAACATACCACCTGCCAATAAATAGAGGCAATTCAACTTGGTACACCATCATCAACAAGAATTAGCAACTTAGCAACTTTCAACATTTTTGGCAACACATCAACAACTTAGCAGCTTTCAACATTTTTGGCAACACATCAACAATTTAGCAACTTCCAACATTTTGGCAACTTTGGGCCTAATTACATATTCAACATCAACACATCGTTCCAAGCATCAAATGTGAAATTCACGTTTTGGGCAGCCAAACTGGCGCCCATGGCGCCCAGCAACACAATCGGGCAGCCAAACTGGCGCCCAGCAACACAATCGGGCAGCCAAACTGGCGCCCTTGGCGCCCATGGCGCCCAGCAACACAATCGGGCAGCCAAACTGGCGCCCTTGGCGCCCACAACGCCAAAACACAACACAGCAACAAGGAAGCCAGGTTTTTGGCGCTCATGGCGCCCCTGCGCCAGACACAGCAACAAGGCAGCCAGATTTTGGCGCCTATGGCGCCCCTGCGCCAGACACAGCAACAAGGCAGCCAGATTTTTGGCGCCCATGGCGCCCCTGCGCCAAACACAGCAAGCAACAACAGAAATTGGGCAGCCAATCTTGGCGCCCATGCGCCTAGAACCAGCAACGGGCAGCCAGACATGGCGCCCTTGGCGCCCATGCGCCAGGAACGCATCAACATCACAATTGGCGCTCATGGCGCCCAGGACAGAACAACAACCGGGCGGCCAGGTTTTGGCGCCCTTGGCGCCCATGCGCCAGGAACCTGCAAGACAGCAACACACAAACAGCAAGATGGCGCCCAGCAATATTTCAGGAACAGCGCCCATGCGCCCAGGAAATAGAACACGCACAGAATGGCGCCCAGGAAGGCGCCCAGCAACATCAAACACGGGACGACGCCCATGGTGCCCTGCGGCAGAATCAAAAACGGCGCCCATGGCGCCCATGCACAGAATTTTGGTTCCAAAACATCAACGAGCATGATCACACATCGTCAAATAGCAACAATCATCATCAATCGAAATTAACATCATCATTTAAAGTTCAATACCTACAACTAGGGTTTTCTAAACTTAATAACACCTAGGATTCCATAACCTTCCTACATAGAGCCATTCATACACCCAATTATAGAGATAGAACCCCACCCTCACCTTAGCCTTGAAGAATTCGAAGTCTTTGGCTTGCCCTAGCTCTCTCTCTTCCTTCGCGCCGTCCTCTCTCTTCTCTTCTCTCTAATTCTTATTTTTTTGTTCCTTCTAAATGAGCAAAACCCTAAATAATGCCTATTTATACTTTAGTTAATTTTATGGGCTTTTCCTTAGCTAATTCAAATTACATCATGGGCCTCCCTAACACTTCTCATTTTACTACTCTCAACCCTAACAATAGGCCCACATATACTAGCATTATTATTATTTTATTATTTTTCTACCAATTAAATTCCCAAACAATTCAATTAAAGAGTTAATTAAATTTTGGGGAGTTACAGTATGCCTTTTGCAGCTCATCTCTTTTGTGCCATCACCATTTATCAAATAAAATAATATGTCAATGCAATTCATCGTCCTCTATTGGTCACATGAAAAATCAACAAGAATGAGTTCTTGTGCTAATGACACCCCCATTTTGCTTTAAACAATTCATTGAAACAATTTCTTTATTTATCTTTTTTCCTACAAAATAAATACTAAATTAAGTCACTTATTTATTTAAATGATAATAATTGCTCTAAAAGTGACTCAGAATATCTCTAAAAATGCACTTAATTGAAGTTTATCAACTCCCCCACACTTAACTTTTGCTTGTCCTCAAGCAAATTTTCTGGCTAAAGAAATTTTTCAAATAAATAGAGACAGCCAAATAAGAGACCCAAAATTAGATTCACAATGACACACAATATAACACATATGAGGTGTCAATAAGTTACCCAATTAGAGGCTCATGTCCCAGAAAATTACTTTTCTGTGAACAAAGGCACTCGCTCACAATCTCTCTAAGTGTATAGGGACTAGGGAAAATATACACTCAAGTTTCAACAAAATGCACATTACCATATGTTTGTAATTTGACCAAATCTCCACTAGATAGTTCACATGCATGCAAAAGATTGGGTGTTAAGGGTTGTAATGGGGCCAGGGTGAATTCATGCAGGGTAGGAAATAGAAGCAAGGGATAATCAAAGGGCTTAAAAAAAGAAGCACATAGTAACCTTTGAAACCAAATATGAAGCTCCTATTTATTTTACAAATTTTGTCCAAACTCCAAGTTAATATCACTTCATTCTTCACATTTTTCTATTGAGTCAGCTCTTTTTGATTTGCCCTTTTCTTTTGAGTAGACTCTTTCATTTTTTTTGATTTGACTTTTCCTCCTTCTTGCTTTCTTTCTTGTCTTTTTTTTTTTTCAACTTTTCATTTTTCTATATTTTTCTTAGGAGGAAAAAGTACTTGTAACTACATTAGCCACTCCTATTTTTTTTATGTCCTGATGAGATAGACAATTAAAATACAGGACAAAATTGTAACTTTCAATAGTTGCTCTAAATTTAATTTCAAATGGTTACCCCAAAAAAAGAAAAAAATTATATCTGGGTAACAAAGAAAAAATATAACAAATAGGCTCAAAGGAGGCAACTAATGGATAAATTCAACAAAACAACTTTGAGGCCAGAAAAATACCTAAATTCCCCAAATCTTTTTACATGATGCAAATCAATTTTCGCCTTGAAATGGTCAAAAGACAAATTCTAGAATGTAGCAAATTGGGAAACACACTCATAGAAAGAAAAGGGGTAAAAATTTATGATTTAGTATCAATCCCCTTATGAAGGCTCAGATCTCACATTTAGAAGCTAGTTCACAAAAATTACTCAACAGGGACAAATGCTAATTATCAGCTTCCTAAGGACATCCTCACAGTTACAATTAAGCACAAGTCTGTCAAGTAAATTAATTATGGGATCCCCTAAAGGCAAAATCTCTATTTTTTTTTCAACTTGAAGCATAAGTCGCTAAAATAAGCCAGAAAAAAATGCTATCAACATATACGGTGGGTATGTGCCAAAATAACTCTCCTCCCCCACACTAGCATGAAGCATGGTCCTCAATGCAAAATGATCAAATAGAAACTAAGAGAAATAAATGAGAGCGAGAGTAATAGTGACTTTCCTGAGAGAGCTTGTAGTCCGAGCTTATTCCTAAAAACAGAATGAAACAAATTAAAAGTAAAAATAACTGAAAATAAAACACAGGTTGCCTCCTGCGAAGCGCTTGTTTAACGTCGTGAACCTGACTATAGTTGGTGCTTAATCAGGGGGATCTCCAAGAGCAAATTTAACATCTAACGCAGTACACCTTCTTAGCTTTCTAACAATGTGGTTCACATTATTCTTTCTTTTTCCACGTGGTGGATGAACTTCAAAGAATTGTGAAATTTTTATTTTATCTCCATCCACCATTATGCTAGGATCCTGCAAAATAAGATTTTTTTCCAAAAGGTCCTGCATCTTTAATTCACTAAAAATGTTAGTTTCAACCACATCATCAAAATAACGAGAAGTTAAAGAAGAGAAAATTTCATTGGAATTTAAAGCTTTTATAACATCATCTTCTTTACCACTCCTTAAAGTTACCTTTCCCCGGTGAACCTCAATCACAGCATCACCAATGGTTAAAACAATTTGCTTAAAAATGGGCGCTTTCTCCTCTTTCTCCAAATCCATAACCATGGGATCTTTCTCACTGTCCTCACAAATGCTCCCTTTAGTAGGATCTTTTGTTTCAATATGACTCCCTTCAGTATGAGCTACTATTTTGATTTGACTCCCTTCAGTAGGAGTCTTCTCATCTTTCTTGAGAGCTTCTTCCTCTAGATTATATTCCATGGAGACACCTTCATCTCTCGTAGGAATACTGTCTTTGTATTGCTCACCTTCTTCATTTTGGGTAGACTTAGTTTTAGAAGGAGTTTCTTGGGCCTCTTGAGATAATAAAGCAATGATACTTGATAGTTGATCACTCATGGCTCCAATTTGACCCTCCAATATTTTAAACTTTTCATTTGTCTGCTGCATAAACTTTGCCAATACATCATTGGTATCTTGTATCTCCTCCTCTTGCCTATGAAGATGTAGTGGCTCATAATTATCTCAGTTGGAGGAATAATTAGGGGGTGGCTCATAGTCATCCCAATAGTTTGAATAAGGCTCATAAGGAGGAGGAGGAGGAGGAGGAGGAGGAAATAAGATCTGACATTGAGGCATATACCAAGACGACTTCTCCAAATTCCTTTGTGTCGCCGCCTCTCTAATATAATCTCCAATTGTCTTAACCATGATTTAAACTTTTATCTGCAAAAAAGGTGAACTGCAGCGGTCTCTTGGGAAAGTATTAGCAGCTTTTTTTTTGTATTTTTTTCAATAAGATAAAAAAAAAAACTAGTGCATAAAAAAATGTCTAAAGCAATAAAAATCTTTTTCGTTTAATATTGCTAAATTAATCCCCGGCAACGGCGCCAAAAACTTGTTGCGTTAAAAACACACTTAGAGCAAGTGTACTCTTTCGCAGAAGTAGTATAAAAGATTATCGTATCCACATGGACTAATTAACAAGTACCAAACTAGTCGAGATTATTTATTGTTTAGACGAACCAATAGTTTGATGATTATAGAAACAAAATAAAAATAACTAGAATTAAAATACTAGATTTAATCGATGGAGAGAGCTCTAGGGTCATGGTTTCACTTGCAAGCTTTGATTCCCCTATGTCTAATTCTACCCGAATTCCTTTATTTTATTTAATTACCAATCCCTTTACTAAAACTATTAATCCGTTTGGTCATTCGCAATTAATATTCTTTTTCCTAAACTAACCCTTGTTTGGTCATGCAAGAATTTAAATTTAAGAAAAGCATAAAGAGCAAAAAGGTTGAATGATTGGAAGACTAAATTAAAGTTTGGTCATGCATTAATTATAGCCCCAATTGTCCTATAGGTCCACCAACTAATTGCAGTACGGTCGCTAATCAACTAATTGATTATGAACATGCAAAGGGTGATCAATCCTAAGAACGTGATTAAATTACTAGGACAATATTAATTGAAATAAAAATAGGAATTCAGATTAAAAATTAGGACATAAAAAGGTCTCTAATCAAGCAAGATCCACCTAAGACCCTTAGAAGAGGATTTACCTATCCATAGTGTTCAAGAACAATGAAATAAAATTAGGAGTTATAAATTACAAAGATAAAAATAACCCGGAATGGAGAAATTTCTATTCTTGAGAATTTAGTCTCCTTTTTCTGCTCTAGAGCTCTCTCACCGTGTCAAAAACAGGTACCCAAAACTTCACTCTCTCCTTCCTCCGCGTTGCCGTCGCCACTGTTTTGTCACTTTTGTGTTGTGCGGCTCCTTCGTTCGTTGAATTGCCGCCTCCTATTTATATTATTATTGATTATTGATATTAATGCCTTAGGTTCCATGCTTCCCTTTTGAAATCATGCGCCGCAATCCTCCCTTTTCTTCTATTGCTCTGCGTTGCTTTCATATGGATATGGAATTGGGCATTCATTCTTTCTTTCAAATGGGCTTGGTTGTATGCCTTTTGCAGCCCATCTCTTTTGTGCCATCACCATTTATCAAATAAAATAATATTTCAATGCAATTCATCGTCCTCTATTGGTCACATGAAAAATCAACAAGAATGAGTTCTTGTGCTAATGACACCCCCATTTTGCTTTAAACAATTCATTGAAACAATTTCTTTATTCATCTCCTTTCCTACAAAATAAATACTAAATTAAGTCACTTATTTATTTAAATGATAATAATTGCTCTAAAAGTGACTCAGAAATATCTCTAAAAATGCACTTAATTGAAGTTTATCAGAAACAACTATTTACCTTGGTCATATAACAACAACGTGGGACAAGACGGCCCCGCCTCCAACTTAAAGAAACTCTCCTTAAAATGTTTATAGGTGCTCTTATAGACAGTCATAAACGGGTGCCGTTGGATATTGCACAGGGAAACCCACATCTGTGGCCTTGGCAACTGTACCCTGAAGAAACTAAAAAAATTCTCAGCCATCGGCTCTATACTCAAACACTCACACAATATCTCAAACGCCCGCATGGAGGCCCAGTCGTTCGAGTGAAGTTGGGAGGGGGCAACGTTCAAAAGCCGAAGCACACGACAGTAATAAAAGGAAAAAGGGCCCGAACACCCCAGGTCTTTAAACAGAGTTTTGTACATATAGGTGAAAGGAGAAGGCTCGACTGGTCGAGCGGTGGCAGCACCAATATCAATGGGATGACACAAGAGCTTTTGGACTTCTGCAGCCTCCCCCTCGGTATTGATGTTCGAATTCGCATCCCTCACCTCAGCCTTCACCCAGCCGAAGGGAACCGTTGGGTCAAAATCTCCTCTTGGTCTGAACCTGAATCGTTAGACATCTCTACGGAGGCAGAGGAAGACCCACTATCAGCACCTACCATTTGCTTAAGTTCAGAAACTAAACGCTTCCCTCTAATCAAGAGCATACGTATGGGCTAATATTTCCCAGAACTCATCCATTCTACCACATGGATAAATATTTCCCAGAATATTAAACGCTTCCCTGAAAAGGATAAAAGGATTGAATCAAGAGCATACCTTAATCCAGAGGAACGAAGACGCGAGAAGAATAGTGTGGGAAGCCTCAACAACCAACTCGCACGAACGCAGGTTACAAAAAGAAAAACAAAGAACCAGAGGAAACGAAGAGAAGGAAGAAAAATGGCAACCGGTACACACATGCATGTATATGTATGTTTTCAAGAAATTCAAACAAGTGGTGCAGATCCATTGGCCCTACTCCATCCAATGGTAGAGGGGGGTTGAGGGGCAAACAACGCAGATCGTTTCGCCTTTTCACGTCCCACCGTTAGATGGAGCGAATCACCTCACCTTTTCGCATCCCACCGTTAGATGGAGGCACATGTCAAGCAATGAATGAAGGAGTTATGACACGGCCCCTCTTGGGAATAGGTGCCATGATGATAAATCAAATTTCGCGCCACATCAATCAAATCAAAGCGTCAAATCAGAAGGTCAGAATAACCGAACGGATTTGTTGGTCACCATACAAACCGGGCGGTGAAATAGAAAATGAGGCTTGACTCAAAATACACCTTTATTTATAGTTTACAATAAGTTCATACATCACAAAAGTAAAATACATCTACATCAATACATGAAATATGCATCCTAATCCTGAGGCCGGCCGATCACCCACTGAGTTGCCGCCGAAGGCAACCTCCGTTCTCTGTTTCAGGAAGACTCTCCCAAGACAGACACTCGGAAGAAGCAAACACGTGGGGCGGCCCTCGGGGAAATGTGCGTATCTCCATCTCCACTCTCCATGGTGCCCTCAGAGATGGTCCAGAGTCGAGAAGCCAGGAACACCCCCATTACCCTGGCTATAGCAAAAAGCTCATCCTCTAGAACCTCTATAGCAGAAGAAAGCAACAGACCGGGGATGGATGACCAGGTACTCTGCCCAAACGAGGACATGCACGACGAGTTCTATGATTAGTCCCGCAAAAAAGCAAAAGAAGCAGCTGATAAAAATCCATAGCTCTTGCGGATCAAAAACTCCCACCTCGAGCTCCCTAGCATTCCCATCGCACACTAAAGCACCCGCGGGAATACTCAGGGAACCCGAAGAAGGAGGTTTGATCCCAACACAACAGAAGCAAAGCATGGCAGAAGATGACAGGAGACGATGAGAAAGAGAGGGAGAAGACTGAAGTACCAACCTAAGAGGCTCCAACCCCTTTTTATAGCACAAATGCAAGGGCGGTTGCAAGGACTGACATTAATGAAGCACAAAAAATAACCGTCAAACCAAAGAAACTGATGCAGTCAAAGTCTAAGGTCAAACAGTCAGAGCAATTACATCAATCACATGTCTAATCAACAAATCAACTACAGTAAACATCGGGAGCACCGCCCTTGAGCCGAAGGGCTAAGTACCCGAAGGCATTCATCACTAATCGGAGGGCCAGGAAGATAAAGATTTTTGGCCCTCTAAATTGAAGGGCTGAGATTGCCGAGCTACTCTTGTTTTGAACGACTTTGCACTCAGTGCTTGCCGCTCGAAGGGCTATGTTCCCATCCGGACCGGTCGGTATACACATACGCTCGGCTATAGAAGGACCTCCTGGCATGGCTAGCCGATCAGCCAATAAATATCTCATCTCTACCTTGCCCAAAATGGAATGAAGACGCAGTCAGTGGGAAATATCCCTGATCTGCTCCTTCTTGTCTGTAACGGTCAACTCGACCATTAATTTGTAATTATGTACATTTATGAGCATTGTAATATAAATACCAGCCCCTGAGGCCAATAAACGGATCCCAATCTCATTTTCTCATTGATAACTTATATTTATATGTTTTATTTATGCTCTTATTACTTTAATTAAGGCAAGTTCTCAAGTAATATTAGTACTTTATTCTGTAAATATGTGATTAGAAGTATAAATGAGCCTGAGAGTTAACTTCCTAACATTTGGCACAAAGGGTGCCCTTTTAGTATTTTAATGTGTTGTTAGTGCTGCAGCGGTAAGCGCTATATCGCTATATGGCGGTGGGACAGCTGGACAATAATGGAGCCCACCACTATGTGATGAGTCATCGTGCCAATCCTCTGCTGAAAGCCTGACGCAGAAGCTTCCAAGTGGGTTGAAAAGGACACTTGGCGTTTTCTCATTGAAGGATATTTGTTAGTTGGTGATAAGTGTCACTATCACCTTTTTTGTAAAAGCTACTTTATGAGATTTAGATAATATCTAACTCTATCCTCTCCACACTACACAATTCGACCTAAGGAGAGATTTTTAGAGAGAAGACTACTTGACACATATTTTTCCTCCATTAATCCTCCACTCTTAAAGCTTTTAGCTTAGTTTTTATTTTTCTTATCCATACCTACGGTTTAGCCACGCCATAGCATCTTCCAGCCGTGCATGACTTGGAATCCTTGGAGTGCATCTTTTGCAACCATTCATCTCTTGTTCACTCACGTTGATGTAAGCTTTTTGGTTTATATTGTGTTGATGATGTGTGCCATGAGCTAAACACTTAGTAGTTGGATTAATTCTAGTTTGTAATGAACCTTGAGTATTGTAATATAATATTATGGCGTTTGCATTTTAATCCTTGTATTTTAATACTTTCAAACTTGTTTTGGGATTGGCCAACTGAAACTAGTAGATTCATGGGTACAGACATGGTCCATGATTCGAACTCAAGGATAGATATGAATGAAAGGTTGTTTAAAGACATTTAAGCAATTTGTGCTTAACCCTAGACATAGGGGAGCAATAGTTCATAAAGCAAAAGCTGTAGGTTCTTTATTATACATGGGTGAACTTATTTAGAACCTAGACATAGGAGTCTTGTAACAAAACCCTGGCGACAGTTGTAACACCCATTTCTACCCGGCAATTATTAATAAAATATCAGAGTTTTCGCAAACAAATGAGCGTCACATTTTTCGACTTAAAAAAAAACCTTAAACGAATACATAACACTCATCACTCGGATGAATCGGCAAACAGCATTTTTAGTTTTAAAAACATATCAACTCTTACTCATTCACGCAGCGGAAAATCATAAGGGTTCAACTAACACAAACGTAGTGACCATGTAAGATTTATACATCAAAATCCACAAAATAACATAAACAATATAAATAGTGTTCATCCCTCCGAGTGCTACGTATCAGAGCGACGACACGACCTAACTAGTGAAGTACAACAGCCTTCACTCGTGGATACTTGCACGTTACCAACATAGGGGTAACATTCAAACAGAAGGGGTGAGATATCACACAATATAAAGAATCGTATGAAAGACCGTATATCTAGGTCAGAAAGTCAGATAATCATAACAGACAACATGTCAACAACAGCATGGACATAACAGTCAATATCAGCACAACGGTCAACATCAGCACAACATGCAAATCTCTTCACAACAACATCAAATTGCAATCACCAAGAATCATCACCAATGTCATGAGTAAATGAATGAGATGCAACCCACACCAACGGGTATATGCATGTGGTACCAATCATCACCAAATAAATAGCCAATAAGGGCATCATCACCTATATCATTACCAAGTTTTTGAGCATCATCATCATCACCAAAATAATGCATATGAAATGTATGCGACACCATGAACAATGCACCAGAGACAATCAACAACAAAGAGCATATCTTAGCACAACAACGACATAAGACTCGACACTGGCCATAGGCCTCCAACACAAAAATTCATCAATAGTTTGGGTCATTCGGCGATACCCTCAACAAAACAATGTGGGCCATTCGGCGGTACCCACCACCAAACAATGTGGGCCATTCGGCGGGACCCACAACAAAGTCAACAACAACATTTAACAACATAATCAACAACACGACAATAACGACAACAACATCAACAAAACAACATCATCCAGGCCAACGGCGGAGCCACAACAATAGGCGCTAAGGCACCCACAACAAATAACAACTATAGGCGCTAGGGCACCAACAACAAGCAACAACTATAGGCGCTAAGGCGCCGACACGCAACGACAACAAACATAGGCGCTAATGCGCCGACACGCAACATCAACAATTCAACAATGGCCACCGGCCTACAACAACAACTTCATGCCTAATGAGGCAATCCAACAATGGTCACCGGCCGACAACAACAAAATCAACATGACAACAGGGTGCTAAGGGCACCAACAACCACCCACAAAATAGGGACAGCCAACAACCACCCCAAAATAGGAATAGCCCACAAAATAGAAACAGCACATATGATTTTCAGCAAACAGCAACATTAATTTACAGCAACAACAACATGATTTTCAGTAAACAGCAACATTAATTTACAGCAACAACAACATGATTTTCAATAAACAGCAACATTAATTTACAGCAACAGCAACATGATTTTCAGTAAACAGCAACATTAATTTACAGCAACAGCAACATGATTTTCAGTAAGCAGCAACATTAATTTACAACAAACATACCTCTACTTCGGTGGATTAATTAACCTATCAAACGGTATCGAAACTTAGCAAGGGACCCCTCTATGGAAAGCTAAGAATGTCTAGTTCCTGACTATAATTTTTGTTTTGCAAAATAATGGTCCAATTCATACAGTTTCAGTAAATAAGTAATAAGGTTCAGAAAACAGGACAGCCACCATGACATAGCTTGTGACACCTCTAAAATTATCAAAACTCAGTCAAACGACATGGGACTTGAGCCTAACCCGAAACAAATTGAGTGTAGTTTTCAATGAATCAATAATCATTCAAAAAGGAGTTCAAACGAAAACGTTATACACGAAATACCGAACCTATATCCAGATTGTTTTCCAGAATTTTAACCTAACTTGTGACACCTATAACTCGAGCTATACAACTCCAAATGCAACCAAACTAGTGCCAAATTAACAAGCATTAAGTCTAGTTTCTGAAAAGGTAAACCACATAATTTTTGGACCACTAGATTATTCCCAGTTACTGTATAACCGAACCTATACCTAGTTTTCTTTGCGAATTAAAAACCCCAAATTGACTTCCAACCTCCACAACATATTCAAACATCAACAAGTGATCTCAAACATCAACAAATAGGTTCAATCATCAACAATTGGTTCAACAAGGCAACACAAACATATAATCATACATGTGATAAATCATCATACCCTAACCCCCACATGCAATCATCAAACATAGTATTAGGGTATGGGGACATCAATTACATGACAAAATCAACCAATATAGCATTCAAAGCATTTTATCGAACACATAATAAACATGATACACATATGATGACTACCAAACCCTAACCCATATACAACCCTTCATACCAACCCTTATAAAGCATGAACCCCACCCTTACCTTAGCCTTAGATGAATACACAACCCTAGCTTGATGGATGATTTGAACCCTAGCTTCTTCTCTCTCCTCTTGATTCACGTTTTCTCTCCTTCTTTCTCTTGTGCTAGCGCCGCCCCCTCCTAGCTCTCTCTTCTCAATCCTTATTTTTTTTTTCTTTTTCCTTCTAATGACAACAAAACCCTAACCTAGCCCTTTTATATTTTTATTTGGTCTTATGGGCTTTTTCATCACTTATTCGAATTACTCATGGGCCAATCACTTAAAATCACTATTACTAACCCCTAATGGACTAACTATTAATAACATATAATTATATTATTATTTCTACCACACAAATCCTATTAAATTAATTAATCAATTATTTTTGGGGCGTTACAACAGTGACTGAAAGGCACACATGCATACGTTACAGCGCTTAACGCTACAGCGTATAACGTTATAGCGTCGTACTCCTGGGAATTTACATAACGAAGAGTAATCCAACTCACTTTATAACTCTTTGCATTTCTTACTGTTTTTACCAACAACTGATTATGTTCACACTCCAAAAACGTGCTATTGTTACCTTGCTCTTTTCATTAACTTGTTAACTACTTAAACTCTTAAATTAACATCAATCCTTGTGGGAACTATCTCTATTTATCACTCTATTACTTGTTGTGATTGTGTACACTTGCACATCTACTCAACGCACAACACTCATACATTAGTGTGATTATCGTTATTCTCGTATTCGATCCCCTTCTCATCCAGAGAAACCGACCGAAACAGTTCTATTTTTTACTTTTTATTTCAGAATTTTTAACAGAAAAAAAGTTCAATTTGACGTATATTATACTTTTTCAAAATATAAGTAAAATATGGACTATAAGATTCAATAGCTGCATATATTCAATTTCTATAATTTTTGGTATCCATGATATTAAGATAATATAAAACTATTCAATGGTTGAATGGGTAATATTTAATGTATACAAAAAGATATTCCAGGGGCAGGGCGCCTACCTCAAACCACAACAAAACAAGCACAGTGCCCAGGAGTAGGGCGCCTACAACACTCAGCAACAAAACAAGCATGGCGCCCAGGAGCAGGGCGCCTTCAGCAGCAACCACACACACAGGAACATGCACAAGCTCCTGGGCGCCTGAATCAGCAATCAGACAACAACACGGAAACTAGAGGGACAGGGCACCTAAGTGGAGTAACTCTACAAAAATTACTCTTAGAGTAAGTTGATCTCCACTCTATATTTATATATAAAAGCATTATATATATATATATATATATATGATATTACAGTAACTTTTATCAATAAGGGTTGGTATGAGTGGTAACTGAGTTTGAATCCACTCCAAGGTCTTAAGTTCAAGTCTTGAGTGTGACCAAAATTCTACTGGGAAGAGAGAACCACATAGACCAATAAAACTATGTGGTTCTCTCTTATAGACCAATAAAACTGTTTTGGACTGGACCAAGAGGCCCATTCAACAATTAGACATGGATAGGCCCAATCATGATCCATATTCACCAAAGAATTAGCCCACTTATGGTTCTCATGCTTGGATAGCTCAGATTCACCCGATCGATCCAACGACTCAAATCCTGCACGAATCCCTATAAATACCTGGCTCACATTGCCATAAATAGGTACACTTTCATTCCTAGATCATACTACTCTCTTATTCCTTATACTGACTTGGGCGTCAGAGTGGCATCGCAGGTGCCCCCTGGATTCTTTCAACACTCCGCTCGGAATGCAAGAGACCTACCAACAACAGTCGCCGCAGTGCTGCTAGGTACTGAACATTGGCGACCACAGTGGGAGCTGTCTAGCTTTCACCTCATTTCAATCTCCTGAGAGTTTTCTCTTGCATTTCGATGGCACTCCGAGGCAGACCCCGAGTCTGAGGCATTGCCGTGTCTCAACCTCAACCTGAAGACACGCCACAAGGTGTTCCTGCCACTCTTCCAGGCGACACCATCCAAGTCCCGGCTTCATAGTCGATCCGAATCCCCGTCCAACCTGAGGATGCGGCGACCATCCGCTAGTTCCTGGACCTCCTGATCCCCAAACCCATGAAGATCTGAAAATCTGAGAAGATTCGTCACGCCTTAGTAAGGGAAAACACGTCATGTTTGGAGCTAGATTCCAAAAGCCTTCACATCTCAAAGCAACGAAAGGCGTCGCGTCAAGCTAGCATGGAGGAACCTTTGCGCCTCAAAATGCTCATTTGCGTCGCGTCGTGAGCCTAGGAGCGCGTCACACCTTGGCTTGTTGATTTGTGTCGCGCCGTGTAGGGGTGTTCGCGGTGCGGTTTGGTTCGGTTTTGAGACAAAAAGTGAACCAAACCGCAAGGTAAAACTACATGCAGTTTGGTTTGGTTCGGTTGGCTTCCTAAAATAAAACCAAACCAAACTAACGCGGTTTGGATTGGTTCGGTTGGTTCGGTTTTTTCCAAGACAAAACATAATTTAAAGCGAAGTTAAAATTAACTAACTTAAAAAATGGCTAACATAAATCTTTAAGAAAAAATCTACTCAAATATATGTAGTATATAAATTACTCTCTTTTAATTCTTTTAACTAGCTAAGACAATGTTTAAAAGAATTTGAATTAAATATTTTATTGTAATTTTTAAATATAGCATAACCATATGGATTGTTTGTAAGTGAGTCAAAGAATTAATTGTATTTGGGCTAGTGAGTGAGTGAGAGTTGGGTTTTAGTTGCATTTGGGCTAGTAAGTTAGTAAGGAAGGTTGTAAGTCAATAAGTCTAGTGTTACTTGTGGTTTGGTTTGGTTTGGTTTGGTTTGGTTTCACTAATCAAAACCGCAAACCAAACCAAACCGCGTGGCGCAATGAAAAAAAGAACCGAACTAAACCAATAAGAAGCGGTTTTTTGCGGTTTTCGGTTTGGTTTGGTTCGGTTTGCGGTTTTCTATTGGTTTAGTTCGGTTTTGAACACCCCCAGCCGTGAGCCTTAGAGCGCGTCGCACCTTGGCCTGCTGATTTGCGTCGCGTCGAGAGCCTTGGAGCGCGTCGCGCTTTGGCCTGTTGATGAGCGTCATGTCAAAGCTCGTTGGTGCGCGTCACGCCTCAACTTGCAATGTGCGCCGCGTCGAAGCCTACTGCTTCATGTGTCACATCAAGATTTGCTTCGCGTTGAGGGACTTTGACCGGCTAGTATGGGACGCGACTTATTCTGCTGCTCTGCGTCGCATCGAACTATGCAGATATGTGTCGCGCCGTGCCTATGAGAGTGCGTCACGCCTTATCTTGGTGTGGTGCGTTGCGAACGATAAGAGGTTCGCATCGCCTCAAGTAAGCAAGGAGGCGTTTCGAAAGGTGCGAAACTAAAAGCGCTGCACCGCATAGCAATCTCATGCAAGGAGCACTACGCAGAGTCACGAGTTGCGCAGCGTAGCAGTCTCGGGTCTCGTGCGGAAAGCTCATGCGCCACAAGCCAAGACCCAGGAGGGGCATCGCCGCAGATCTACCTCGAGGAGATCTCCAGCCCGACGTGACCGCCAAGGCATAGACCTTGGGGACGGGTCACCTCACTACTCTCCATGGCGCTCCCACGAGGGACCCTTCACTAGGAAGATTGATGATTGTTCAATTCCTAAGGCCCCAGAGAAGCTTCCAGCCCTCAACATGTACGATGGGACTAGGGACCCTGACAACCACCTGGCATACTTCTCTCTCAATATGCGCTATCGGGGGGCAATGGAACCCGTCCACTGCAAGATCTTCCCCCTCACTCTTGGGAAGTTAGCACTAGCTTGGTCCTAAGAGATGAAACCAAATTCAACCTCATCCTGGGGACAGCTAGTTATGATGTTCGCAACTTGTTTTGGCGCTTCCCGCATATAGCTCACGTCTGAAGAGGTACTCAGTGCGATTAGGCAGGGAGAGAAAGAAGCACTCAGAGAGTATGTGGAACGTTTCAACAAGGAAGCTGCAAATGTCTGGAACCTCGAAGATAAGCAGAGTCTCTTCTAGATGAAGGACGAACTTAGGAAAGGAAGTTTGTTTCAGACTGATGTGGGGGTAAACAAGCCCCAGAGCTTGGGCGAGTTCCTCCAAAGGTCACAAAAGTATATGGACTACGAAGAAGATGATATGACTTACAAAGCAGCTGCAAAGGAGGGAAACGAAAATGGAGAACCTCACAATTCCAAACCCAATAGGGATGCTGGAGGAGGATAGCGTGAAAGTCGACCGCGACGCTTTGCCGAGCACACCTGCTGAACACCTCTCGGGCAAAGATCCTGGCCGAGTGTGCAAACACAGAGTTTAGAGACGTCAAGAGGCCAGAGTGTTGAACCAAGGGTAAAACAGTCCTTTATTTTGAATGATAACAAATTACATATATCTACTAATCTTTCACATTGAGCAAAGTGCAGGACTTATTTTAAAAGGAAGAAGACTCAAAAAGGAGAAGCTTGAAGAAGAAGCATCATAAGAAGTTCAAAACCCTATTTTTTGTCTAAGCCTTTTTTAGGACTCTTTGTAAAGGTCCTATCACCTAAAGTGTGTGACACTTTAGATATTGAGAGAGATGATCTTTTCTAATCATACATGATGCATAAAAAAGAATTTTGAAAAGTATTTCAAAAAATAAATTGCATGGTGAAAACCAAACCCTAGAAAATATTTTTTGAAAACCTAAACCCTAAAAATAATTTTGTGGAAAGTTGAAATCAGTTCCTATCATTTTATAAAATATATAATCGATTATCTTATGTTACTAAGAGGTACATAATCGATTATATAACTTCACAATGTTTCCATATATATGTACATAATCGATTATGCATTCCTTCTCACCAAGAGATAATCGATTATGATGCATTCCTCTCCTTCCATTTTTTAGAACCAATAATCGATTATTGACTCAAATGTACTCCATACCATAATCGATTATTGACCTGATTGAAGGCAAATAATCGATTACTTGCTCAATTCCACTACATGTAATAATCGATTATGTGCCTATTCCATACCTTCCTTTTTGGTGAGTTAATCGATTATCCCACATTGCACTTGAGAGAGATAATCGATTACAACATGCATTAATTGTTTTTCAAAAAATCAAACCTCTCCTATCACTATAAATAGGAGAGTGATTTCATTTCTCAGAACACAACAACAAATCTTCATCTCACAATTTCTTCTCTGCTCTCTCATATTCGAATCTCTATAGATCTATTATTCTTCATTGTTTTATTTTTATAAGCTTTTGATTTTAAATTGTTATATCTTTTTTCAAAAGCTGTTTATAGATCTAGATCTGAGATCCTGTGCTCCAACTGTTTTGAATCTTGTTTTTCAAAAAGCTTTGTTTTTCAAAATCATATCTATATTTTTTAAAAGCTTTCAAGCAACCTCAACTTCTATTGTTATATCAATTTTGAAGTGGTTGCAAAAGCAAGATCATCCCTCATCTTATAGAGCATCTATAATATCCTAAGATCACTCATCTCTCTCAGTTTCTAAATTGACTCATTCTCTGAAGTGATTGGATCATAGAACTCTATTGTGTAATTTATTTTATTTCAAGGTGTTTTTGAAATCCTGGGCTTTGTACTTGGGTCTCTCAATCAAGTGATTGAGTTGGTGTTTTGAAATCCTGGGCTTTGTACTTGGGTCTCTCAATCAAGTGATTGAGCTGGTGTTTTGAAATCCTGGGCTGTGTACTTGGGTCTCTCAATAGGGTTATTGAGTTGGTTTAGAAATCCTTAGCAAGAGTGCTTGGGTTCTCAATTCAGGGGAATTGAGATTCACTTATATTGGGGTCGACTGTTTGTATCAAACTCTCTTCAATATAGTGGTTACTAAGTCCAAGGGTTGAAAAGCCTAAGGCCGAGGACGTAGGGGTTTTATCCCGAACCTCGCTAAATTGCTGTGTCTCTCTCTCTTCCCTATCTCTTTATATTTTGCACTTTATTTGCTTATAATATTGATATTATCATAACTGCTTATATTATCATATTCTCAATATAACTGTGCAAATATATCATATTGTAATCTTTCTTCTTATTATCTATTTTATTGCTGTATACAATATTGATCTGTCCATCATCTCATTCTACTCCTTCTATATTGGTCAAATATTATTATTCCGCATTTAATCCAAACCAATATCGAAAAAGTTTTTTTTTTTAATTGAAAAAGAATCCATTAATCACCTATAACCTTATTCACCCCCCCTCTAAGGTTACTTTTATAGACTCTCAAGTCTAACAAGTGGTATCAGTAGCTAGTAATTGCTTTAGAGCTTTACATCTCGCAATTTAAATTAATCCTGTTATATATCTGTGATTATGGGTTCATTCATGAAAGAAGGAATGTCCTCTAATAGGCCTCCTCTATTTGATGGTACTAACTATGATTACTGGAGTAGTCGTATGAAATGTCATGTGCAGGCAATTGACTTCACTCTATGGAGAATCATAGTGGATGGTCCTCTAATCCCAATGAAGATCAAGATCACAAAACCAGGTAATACTGATGGTGACACTTCAAAAATTCAAGCCACCGGCAAAGCTGAAGAAGTACCGGTAGAAGACATCTACACCATCGACCTGAATGAGTTAAGAAAATCTGAACTTGACAAGATATCCCTAAATGCAAAGGCCATGAATATCCTTCATCTATCACTCTGTGAAGAAGAATATGGTAGAGTAAAAGGGTGTCAAAGTGCAAAGGAAATCTGGGACTGCCTACAAGCCACTCATGTCGGGACAAGCCATGTAAAAGATACTAAAATTAGAATTCTCACCTCTGAATATGAAAGTTTTAAAATGAAAGAAGGTGAGTCTGTAGCAGCAATGCATCAGAGATTAAATTTAATTGTAAACAACTTGAGGGCCTTAGGAAAGAAATACACCAACAAGGATTTGAATGGAAAGATCCTTGAATCCTTAACTGGTGATTTCTTCCCTAAGACTTGTGCTATAACCGAAGCCAAAGACATTGGCACTTTACCTCAAGAAGACCTTATTGGATCATTGCTAGCATTTGAGGTAGTTCTGGCTGCCAAAAAGAATCAAGAAAAAGAAACTGTAAAAGAGAAGAAATCTCTTGCCCTTGCTGCTAAAACTTCTAAAGTAGCAAGGAAAGAGGTTGAATCTGAAGAAGAAACCGATGATGAAGATATGGCTATGCTTGCCAAAAATTTCAAAAAATTTATGAGATTCAAAAAGTTTGGAAAGGGTGACTTTTCAAAGAAGTCCGGGTACAACAAAGAAGACAGGTATGAGAAAAAGAATGATCAACTAAGATGTTTCGAATGCAACAAACCCGGTCACATCAAAGAAAACTGTTACAAGCTGAAATCTAAGCAAAAGAAAGCAATGAAAGTAACATGGGACAATACAGAAACTGAAAGTGAGACCGAAGAAGAAGAAGTTGCAAATGCTGTCTGCCTCATGGCAAAGAACACACCTGAAGCAACATGGGACAATCTCAGCACTGATGGTGAATCAGAAGAAGATGAGCAGACCGACAATGCTGTCTGCAGCATGGCAAATGATACATCAAAGGTAAGCCTTAACTTTTCTAGTTCATCTACCTCCTCTATGCATGATGATATGATTGATAATGACTATAGTAGTCACGATCTGAGTGAAGCTTTTGAGGCTCTATATTTCGAACATGAAAAACTTTTGTTAAAATCCAAGAAACAAAAAAAGAGCAACAAAAGCCTATCCATTCAAATCGAGACTCTTGAAAGTGAAGTCACTAGATTAAAGAATGAACTACACAAATCAGTCAACCTTGAATTTCGAGAACTAAAACAAAATTTTGAAAAAGTCAAGGATGAAAATGAATTTTTGAAAGAATCTTTGAAAAAGTTTGAGGTTGGTGAAAAGACCTTGACTCAGTTGCTTCACTCTCAACATCAATATGTTGATAGGAGAGGTATTGGGTACCAAGGAAATTCCACCACCTCCAGCTCAAACAAAAATATCACCTTTGTAGCTTCTACCTCTAATCATAAACCTACTATCTTTAAATGCACATATTGTCAAAAAGGGAACCATAGCTCTTCTTCTTGCCCCATCCGTAAAATATGTGAGCTTGGAACTCTTGTACCTGTTTGGAAGAAACCAAGGTGGATTGTGAAAGCAAACCCCTTGATGACTAACTCCCAAGGACCCAACAAAAAGGGTACCTCGTGCTAGTTGTTAAACAATTCTTTTGCAGGTTGGTCCCTCAGCTAAAAAGAAAAATGTGTGGATGGTTGATAGTGGTTGCTCAAGGCATATGACTGGTGATGCTTCACTGTTTCTAAAACTGAGCAACAAAGCTAGTGGATCTGTAAAGTTTGCCAACAATGAATCTGCTCAAGTAATAGGTAAAGGTTGTGTGGGTAAGGAAAACACAATTAAAATTAAAGATGCTTTATTAGTTGATGGCGTTAAATTTAACTTACTAAGTGTTAGTCAATTATGCGATAATGACTTTGATGTGCACTTTTCTGTTGATAAATGTGTTATCACCCATATGACTTCTAAACTCTACATTACTGGCTTTCGAGAAAACAATGTATACTATGTTGATTTTGATAATGTAAGTGATGAGATAGTATGTATGCCTACCTTGATTGATGATGTGGATTTGTGGCATAGACGCTTAGGACATGCTAGTATAGAACATCTATCTAAGTTAAGTAAGAATGAGCATGTTAGAGGTCTACCTAATTTGAAATATGAAAAAGGCCAATTATGTGATGCATGTCAACTTGGTAAAATGCACAAAACCTCTTTTAAATCAAAACCTGTTATTTCCACCAAAAATGTGCTTGAACTGCTACATCTTGATTTGTTTGGTGAAATTGATGTCGTAAGTCTAGGAGGGTCTAAGTATGTCTTTGTTATTGTTGATGATTATTCTAGATATACTTGGGTTATCCTACTTGCAAATAAAAGTGATGCTTTTAACGAGTTTGCTAAGTTGTGCAGAAAGCTACAAAATGAGAAAAACTTAGCCATCAAAGAAATTAGAAGCGATCATGGAGGAGAGTACGAAAATTCATCATTCAAGACTTGGTGTGAAAAGTATGGCATTCATCATAACTTTTCAGCTCCAAGAACTCCTCAACAAAATGGTGTAGTTGAAAGAAAGAACAGAACTATACAAGAGATGAGCAGGACAATGCTGAATGAGCACAACCTTCCCAAATACTTCTGGGGTCATGCAGTGGATACAGCGTGTCATGTACTAAATCGTGTATACTTAAGGCCATCTCTCAACAAAACACCATATGAGCTGTGGAATGGTAGAGCTCCAAACATTTCATACTTCAAAGTCTTTGGAAGTAAGTGCTTCATTCTTAATACAAAGGACAAGTTGGGTAAGTTTGATGCCAAGTCATCCGAAGGTATTTTTATGGGTTATTCAAATCATAGTAGAGCTTATATCGTTTACAATAAAATTGATAAAACTATGCAAGAATCTATTCATGTTTCTTTTGATGAAACTAACCCTTTTGATAAGAAAGCTGCTAATGATGAGGATGAAGTGATTGAAGTGATCAAAAATAGATCACCTGAAACTAACAGTGAAAGTGTAGAAGAAGCCGAGGAGGAAGCTGAACCTCAAGAAGAAGTTATAGTGGAACAAGAGCCCCAAGACATTGATAATCATCTCCATGGAAGAACACACGATGATCTGCCCAAAACATGGAAATCAGTTCGAGATCATCCCATGGAGCAAATTATTGGTAGTCCATCAAAGGGGGTAACAACTCGCTCTTCTCTTAATCTTTTATGCTTTCATAGTGCTTTTGTCTCTCAAATAGTTCCAAATAATATCAAGGAAGCTTTAAATGATCCAGAGTGGGTTTTGTCAATGCAAAAAGAACTTGAACAATTTGAAAGAAATAAAGTTTGGCACTTAGTTGAAAAACCGGTCGATCGGACCATCATAGGAACTAAATGGGTTTTTCGCAACAAACTTGACGAAAATGGAACAATTTTATTAAACAAAAGTCGTCTAGTAGTTCAAGGTTTTAATCAAATCGAAGGGGTGGATTTTGAAGAAACTTTTGCTCCTGTGGCTAGATTGGAGTCCATTAGGATAATTTTGGCATTTGCCTCCTACATGGATTTCAAACTACACCAAATGGATGTCAAAAGTGCATTCCTAAATGGTTTCTTAGAAGAAGAAGTTTTTGTAAAACAACCCCCTGGTTTTGAAGATTTTAATAATCCCGATCACGTCTTTAAACTTGACAAAGCCCTCTATGGATTGAAACAAGCGCCTAGAGCTTGGTATGAGAGACTAAGCAAACATTTAACTGCCAATGGTTTCAAAAAGGGTAAGATTGATTCTACCTTATTCCTTAAAACCAAGGGCAAACATATCATAGTAGTTCAAATCTATGTTGATGATATTATCTTTGGATCTACTAATGATGATTTGTGCAAGGAATTTTCTGAGATGATGACTAGTGAATTTGAAATGAGTATGATGGGAGAACTTAACTTTTTCTTGGGACTTCAAGTGAAACAATTAAAAGAAGGAATCTTCATATCCCAAACAAAGTTCTCAAAGGAACTGCTGAAGAAATACAACATGAATGACGCAAAAGATATCAGCACTCCTATAGCAACAGCAACCAAACTCGATAAGGATGAGCAAGGTAAACCGGTAAATGAAACTATGTATCGAGGTATGATAGGTAGTCTCTTATACTTAACTGCTTCCCGTCCTGATATCATGTTTGCTGTTTGCCTGTGTGCTCGATTTCAAGCATGTCCAAAAGAATCACATTTGAAAGCTGTAAAACGGATTCTTAGATATGTTAAAGGAACCATAGACTTTGGTTTGTGGTACCCGAAATCAAGTACTTTTGATTTGATTGGTTATTCTGATGCTGATTTTGCTGGTTGTACTCTTGATAGAAAAAGTACTAGTGGAACTTGTCATTTTCTTGGTCCTTGTTTGACCTCCTGGTCTAGTAAGAAGCAGAACAGTGTTGCTTTATCCACAGCTGAAGCTGAATATGTGGCTGTTGGAAACTGCGTCGCACAAGTTCTGTGGATGAAACAAACTTTGGAAGACTTTGGTCTAATTTTTGAAAGTGTGCCTGTTTTGTGTGATAATACAAGTGCCATAAATATTGCTAGGAACCCTATACAACACTCTAGAACTAAACACATTGACATTAGACATCACTTCATTAGAGATCATGTGTCTAGGGGGAGCATTGCATTAAAATTTGTAGGCACGGATGACCAACTAGCGGATATCTTCACTAAACCCCTAGCCGAAGCTCCTTTTTGTAAAATCCGTAGAGAGCTAGGGATGCTTGATTATGCTAGTTTATAAAATGTTTTCTATTTGTTTTTCACCCCCCCTCCTTTTTGATGAAAACAAAGGGGGAGAAAATATGCAAGTTACTATTATATGTGGGGAGAAAATATGCAAGTTACTATTAATCCCTATGCATAATGTAATTTGTTATCATCAAAAAGGGGGAGTTTGTTGAACCAAGGGTAAAACAGTCCTTTATTTTGAATGATAACAAATTACATATATCTACTAATCTTTCACATTGAGCAAAGTGCAGGACTTATTTTAAAAGGAAGAAGACTCAAAAAGGAGAAGCTTGAAGAAGAAGCATCATAAGAAGTTCAAAACCCTATTTTTGTCTAAGCCTTTTTAGGACTCTTTGTAAAGGTCCTATCACCTAAAGTGTGTGACACTTTAGATATTGAGAGAGATGATCTTTTCTAATCATACATGATGCATAAAAAAGAATTTTGAAAAGTATTTCAAAAAATAAATTGCATGGTGAAAACCAAACCCTAGAAAATATTTTTTGAAAACCTAAACCCTAAAAATAATTTTGTGGAAAGTTGAAATCAGTTCCTATCATTTTATAAAATATATAATCGATTATCTTATGTTACTAAGAGGTACATAATCGATTATATAACTTCACAATGTTTCCATATATATGTACATAATCGATTATGCATTCCTTCTCACCAAGAGATAATCGATTATGATGCATTCCTCTCCTTCCATTTTTTAGAACCAATAATCGATTATTGACTCAAATGTACTCCATACCATAATCGATTATTGACCTGATTGAAGGCAAATAATCGATTACTTGCTCAATTCCACTACATGTAATAATCGATTATGTGCCTATTCCATACCTTCCTTTTTGGTGAGTTAATCGATTATCCCACATTGCACTTGAGAGAGATAATCGATTACAACATGCATTAATTGTTTTTCAAAAAATCAAACCTCTCCTATCACTATAAATAGGAGAGTGATTTCATTTCTCAGAACACAACAACAAATCTTCATCTCACAATTTCTTCTCTGCTCTCTCATATTCGAATCTCTATAGATCTATTATTCTTCATTGTTTTATTTTTATAAGCTTTTGATTTTAAATTGTTATATCTTTTTTCAAAAGCTGTTTATAGATCTAGATCTGAGATCCTGTGCTCCAACTGTTTTGAATCTTGTTTTTCAAAAAGCTTTGTTTTTCAAAATCATATCTATATTTTTTAAAAGCTTTCAAGCAACCTCAACTTCTATTGTTATATCAATTTTGAAGTGGTTGCAAAAGCAAGATCATCCCTCATCTTATAGAGCATCTATAATATCCTAAGATCACTCATCTCTCTCAGTTTCTAAATTGACTCATTCTCTGAAGTGATTGGATCATAGAACTCTATTGTGTAATTTATTTTATTTCAAGGTGTTTTTGAAATCCTGGGCTTTGTACTTGGGTCTCTCAATCAAGTGATTGAGTTGGTGTTTTGAAATCCTGGGCTTTGTACTTGGGTCTCTCAATCAAGTGATTGAGCTGGTGTTTTGAAATCCTGGGCTGTGTACTTGGGTCTCTCAATAGGGTTATTGAGTTGGTTTAGAAATCCTTAGCAAGAGTGCTTGGGTTCTCAATTCAGGGGAATTGAGATTCACTTATATTGGGGTCGACTGTTTGTATCAAACTCTCTTCAATATAGTGGTTACTAAGTCCAAGGGTTGAAAAGCCTAAGGCCGAGGACGTAGGGGTTTTATCCCGAACCTCGCTAAATTGCTGTGTCTCTCTCTCTTCCCTATCTCTTTATATTTTGCACTTTATTTGCTTATAATATTGATATTATCATAACTGCTTATATTATCATATTCTCAATATAACTGTGCAAATATATCATATTGTAATCTTTCTTCTTATTATCTATTTTATTGCTGTATACAATATTGATCTGTCCATCATCTCATTCTACTCCTTCTATATTGGTCAAATATTATTATTCCGCATTTAATCCAAACCAATATCGAAAAAGTTTTTTTTTTTAATTGAAAAAGAATCCATTAATCACCTATAACCTTATTCACCCCCCCTCTAAGGTTACTTTTATAGACTCTCAAGTCTAACAAGTGGTATCAGTAGCTAGTAATTGCTTTAGAGCTTTACATCTCGCAATTTAAATTAATCCTGTTATATATCTGTGATTATGGGTTCATTCATGAAAGAAGGAATGTCCTCTAATAGGCCTCCTCTATTTGATGGTACTAACTATGATTACTGGAGTAGTCGTATGAAATGTCATGTGCAGGCAATTGACTTCACTCTATGGAGAATCATAGTGGATGGTCCTCTAATCCCAATGAAGATCAAGATCACAAAACCAGGTAATACTGATGGTGACACTTCAAAAATTCAAGCCACCGGCAAAGCTGAAGAAGTACCGGTAGAAGACATCTACACCATCGACCTGAATGAGTTAAGAAAATCTGAACTTGACAAGATATCCCTAAATGCAAAGGCCATGAATATCCTTCATCTATCACTCTGTGAAGAAGAATATGGTAGAGTAAAAGGGTGTCAAAGTGCAAAGGAAATCTGGGACTGCCTACAAGCCACTCATGTCGGGACAAGCCATGTAAAAGATACTAAAATTAGAATTCTCACCTCTGAATATGAAAGTTTTAAAATGAAAGAAGGTGAGTCTGTAGCAGCAATGCATCAGAGATTAAATTTAATTGTAAACAACTTGAGGGCCTTAGGAAAGAAATACACCAACAAGGATTTGAATGGAAAGATCCTTGAATCCTTAACTGGTGATTTCTTCCCTAAGACTTGTGCTATAACCGAAGCCAAAGACATTGGCACTTTACCTCAAGAAGACCTTATTGGATCATTGCTAGCATTTGAGGTAGTTCTGGCTGCCAAAAAGAATCAAGAAAAAGAAACTGTAAAAGAGAAGAAATCTCTTGCCCTTGCTGCTAAAACTTCTAAAGTAGCAAGGAAAGAGGTTGAATCTGAAGAAGAAACCGATGATGAAGATATGGCTATGCTTGCCAAAAATTTCAAAAAATTTATGAGATTCAAAAAGTTTGGAAAGGGTGACTTTTCAAAGAAGTCCGGGTACAACAAAGAAGACAGGTATGAGAAAAAGAATGATCAACTAAGATGTTTCGAATGCAACAAACCCGGTCACATCAAAGAAAACTGTTACAAGCTGAAATCTAAGCAAAAGAAAGCAATGAAAGTAACATGGGACAATACAGAAACTGAAAGTGAGACCGAAGAAGAAGAAGTTGCAAATGCTGTCTGCCTCATGGCAAAGAACACACCTGAAGCAACATGGGACAATCTCAGCACTGATGGTGAATCAGAAGAAGATGAGCAGACCGACAATGCTGTCTGCAGCATGGCAAATGATACATCAAAGGTAAGCCTTAACTTTTCTAGTTCATCTACCTCCTCTATGCATGATGATATGATTGATAATGACTATAGTAGTCACGATCTGAGTGAAGCTTTTGAGGCTCTATATTTCGAACATGAAAAACTTTTGTTAAAATCCAAGAAACAAAAAAAGAGCAACAAAAGCCTATCCATTCAAATCGAGACTCTTGAAAGTGAAGTCACTAGATTAAAGAATGAACTACACAAATCAGTCAACCTTGAATTTCGAGGTTAGAGATGCTGGTAGGACCGTAGAAAACCTTTCAGTTGTGTAGAATCAAGATACGATTCGAAATTGCATTTCCCATCCCTAACTTAGGCGAAAATGGCCAATGGCAAATCCATTTGCTGTTTACAATCCTTTCTATGAGCATACCCGCAAGACGCGATCAAGCCACGATGAATCTGTCAGGCTTGGAAGAAGCAGCATAGTCTTTTGAGGTCATAAAATGCCTGTGATAAATCTTAAAGCCACGGGAGCAAAGGACCCAAGTAACAACGAGCAGAGGTTTCTAGAAGTAAAACAGTTTAAACAAATTGTTTTGAAATACGCTGTTGAAGTCCGAACATAGAAGTTGTGACATTTACTTCACTAAGAACGAAGCATGGAAGCCAACCCTGGCAGAGCAAGTCAGGGTCAACTCAAAGCCTGTCCAACTCAGTCGCAAGAGCCGGTGCCACCCCAAACCTGAAGAAAGTCTAAGGAAACAAGGACCTTCCAAATGATGAGTAAGAAAACAACTAAGGGAAGAGAGGCAACGTCCTGAGTATCAGACCGACGCGAGCAATCTGCAGGGGACTCGAGACTTTGGAGCAACTCGAGTTGTACTCCCCGCAATTCACTTCCCAGGGCGAGAGGAATTCCCCGCACACAAAGCATTCACCAAGACAAGATTCAAGAAGCTACGATAGAGTCACGAGGCTTCGGCTCAACACTCATTAAGAGCATTGCGCAAAGTTACGAGATGTGCAGTAGGCAAGATGCGAGGCAGGCTGCAGGACGCGATGCATCAAGATGCGATGCAGGCTACAGGATGCGACACAGGTTGCAAGACGCGACACACGAGATGTGTAACACCCCTTTTCTACCCGGTAATTATTTAATAAAATCAGAGTTACAAAAAAAATTCATTATTCCATACTTCGAAAAGAGATGTCACACATTCATCGATAACCAAAACGTCACATACGATATATAACACTTTGTCAAAAAGGGGCGAAGCCCATAACACCGGTTTAGTTAACCACATCGCCAAAAATACATCACCACGCAGCGGAATAGAAATAAGTTTCAAAACATAAAATCATAACATCCTGAATGGACTCCAAACAAATAAAATGCAACAGCCAAAGTCTAGCGTTCATCCCCCCCCTGAGTGTTACATATCAGAGAAAAGGACACCGACTCAGACTAGCGAAGGTAGCTAAGCCTTCACTCGCGACCACCTGCACGTTACCGCATAGGGGTAACATTCAAACAGAAAGGGTGAGATATCTTCAATATAATAGCGTAAATGATAGGAAATATGCTAGAATATGACAACTATATCTACCACTCCACTACACACATCGAATTATAAACACACGTCAAATTGTAAACACCACAATCAGTCACCAAATGTCATGATAATGCATGAATGCAACCCACACCGACGGGCATATGCATGTGGTACCAAATCACCGAAAGTTTTGCCTGTAAATAGAGGCGTCACCAAAATTGAGAGCTTTCACACCCGGCTCACCAATTTAGAAGAATTGAGCTTTCACACCTGGCTCACTAGTTTTAGAAAAATTGAGCTTTCACACCCAGCTCCAAGACCAAAGGCCTTCACCGAAATAAATGCGTATGCTGTATGCGACACCATGAATGCACACAGACAATCATCAAAAATTAGTCACAATGTGACACACCAAAAATCAATCACCGAATATCACCAAAACTGAGCCTTCACACCTAGCTCCAACAACACCAGGGTTTGAGACTTCACACCTAGCTCAAACAGCACCCAGACACCGAGATGACAACAATTTTCCAAAACACTTGAGACGCGATGATTTTTCCCAACACCGGAGACAACGACAATTTTCCAAAATATTTGGGGACGACGACAATTTTCCAAAATATTTGAGCAACGTTTAACGACTAACAATTTCCAGAAAAATAGATCACTTTGCCTCAAATTAGAATATTCAGCTAGGCCTCTGAATAAGCTTTCCAAAACATTTTGAAACGTCTCAATCGGACTCCCGAGTCAAAAGATATCTCGAAAACAAAACAGGGGAAAACTGAGACACATCCTGAAAACGGCGCCCAGGAGCAGGGCGCCTAGCAGGTAACACGCAGAAACTGGCCAACAAACAGAAACTGGCGCCCTTGGCGCCCAGGCATCCCAGAACAGCACAAAAACACAACATGGCAGAGGATATGGCGCCCTTGGCGCCCAGACATGGGAAGACACCAACAACAACTATTCTAGCGCCCATGGCACAGGAACCACAACAACAGCAACTCTGGCGCCCATGGCGCCCCTGACTCAGAACACAGCAGCAACCACAATCCTGGCGCCCATGGCGCCCCTGTGCCAAGACACAGCAATGCACACAAGCACACTGGCACACGGCGCCCACACACAGGGCGCCAGAAATAGCAACACAACGCCCAGCAATGGCTCCCAGCACCAGGGCTCCAAAAACAGCAACTAGGACAATGGCGCCCTAGGGGTCAATATTTTCGTTATTTCACCAATTTAAATCACCAATTCTTAACCACCAATGTCAATTATCATGAATTGTCAATCACAACACCAAACAACAATTAATCGAACACTTAGCATGCAATTCGTGATGACAACAATGAACACCAAATTTTTTTTTTAGAGTTACAACAATCACCAACCAGCCAATATTTCAATCAACATAGTCATGATTCAACTATCACCAAATCAAACATCAAAATCAAGCAAGAGGCATCATAGGACCTATTCCCACATAACCCCATCATAAAACCCCATTATAAGGAAGAACCCCACCCTTACCTTATAGTAGGAGAACACTAATCCTCTTGATCAAGTCACCAACAATAACCTCAGCAACACAGCTTCTTTCTTCTCCTTGAACTCGCGAAATCCTCCTCTTCTTCTCTCTTGGATGCGCGCCGAATCCTCTTCTCCTCTCCTCTCTTCTATTAGCGACTCCTCTCTCTCTTTTTCTCAAACAAAAGCGCAAATGAGGCAAAACCCTAGCCTAGGCGCTTCACCTATGCGCCTAGCTAGTGGGCTTTTGGATCACGGGCTTTTCTCCACAGCTTAGCCCAATTCCTAATCAACACGCCCTAAGTTAATTAAAACACCATTTTAATATTTTAATATGACTACACCAATAACATACCTAAATATTTAATTGAAATCAATAATTAAATATTTGGGCGTTACAACTCTCCCCCACTTAGAATATTTCGTCCTCGAAATTTACCTGATTCAAACAGCTCGGGATAGGACTCCCGCATCTTGCTCTCCAGCTCCCACGCCATGCTCTCCCCAGCAGCTCCTAGCCAGACTACTTTCACCAACGCAATCTCCTTGCCTCTTAAAACTTTCACTTCATGACCTTCAATCCGTACAGGCATTGTCTCCACGGTGAGATTATCCCATACCTCCACCTCGTCCATGCGAATCACATGAGATGGATCTGAAATATACTTACGAAGTTGCGACACATGAAACACGTCATGCAAATTCGAAAGGTTAGGCGGTAAAGCCACCCTATAAGCAACATTCCCGACTCTTTCTGAAATCTGATAAGGACCAATAAAACGAGGAGTGAGCTTCTTCGACTTCAAGGCACGTCCAACACCGGTCACCGGAGTGACTCTCAAAAATACACGCTCACCCGCCTGAAATTCCAAATCTTTCCTCCGCTAGTCATGATAACTCTTCTGTCGACTCTGCGACGCCTTCATCTTCTCACGAATCAACTTCACCTTCTCAGTTGTCTCTCGAACAATCTCCGGTCCAAGCACCACACTCTCTCCGGACTCATACCAACACAGCGGGGTTCTACACTTCCGACCATATAATGCTTCAAAAGGTGCCATCCCAATACTAGAATGGTAACTGTTGTTATACGTGAACTCTATCAGTGGAAGGTAGGAATCCCACGAACCTCCTTGTTCCAAGACACAAGCCCTCAACAAATCTTCTAATGACTGAATTGTCCTTTCTGACTGACCATCTGTCTGAGGATGATATGCTGAACTCAACCTCAACTTAGACCCCAACTTTTCTTGCAAACTCTTCCAGAAATCTGAAGTGAACCTCGGATCTCTATCCGAAACAATACTCTTAGGAACTCCATGAAGCTTCACAATCTCCCGAATATAAATCTCTGCCAACTTCGACACCGGATACGTGATGCTGATAGGAACAAAATGAGACGATTTCGTTAACCTGTCAACAATCACCCAAATTGCATCATACCCTCTCGCGGTACTAGGCAATCCCGTCACAAAATCCACCGAAATGCTATCCCATTTCCACTCCAGAATTTCTAACGGTTGCATCAGTCCAGCAGGCTTCTGATGCTCCACCTTTGACTTCTGGCAAGTCAAACAGGCATACACAAATTGTGCTACATCCCTCTTCATACCACGCCACCAAAACAACTTCTTCAGGTCTTGATACATCTTTGTCGCTCCGGGATGAATACTCAACTTACTTCGATGACCCTATTCTAAAATTGCTCTCTTCAGCTCTGCGTCTTCAGGAATACAAATCCTATCACGGAATCTCAAAACACCATGCGCATCCAACTTAAAGTCACTACCCTCAGGCCGATCATCCCCGACCATCAAATCCACCAACTTGATATCCAACTTCTGGGCTCCTCTGATACTGTCAAGGAACTCATTATTAATCTTCAACATACCCAACTTAACACTCTGAAGCGACACTTCACAAACCAAACTCAAATCCCTGAATTCCTCAATCAACTCTAACTCCTTAGCCATCATTGCCGACATATGCAAGGACTTCCGACTTAAAGCATCAGCCACGACATTAGCTTTGCCTGGATGATAGTTCAAACCGAAATCATAGTCTTTCAACAATTCCAACCACCTTCGCTGCCTCATATTCAGCTCCTTCTGGTCAAACAAATATTTCAAACTCTTATGATCACTGAACACCTCAAATCTGGAACCATACAAATAGTGCCTCCAAATCTTCAAGACAAAGACTACTGCAGCCAACTCCAAATCATGCGTTGGATAATTCTTCTCATGAATCCTTAACTGCCTCGACGCATAAGCAATCACCTTCCCATCTTGCATAAGTACGCCACCTAGACCCATCTTCGAAGCATCACAATACACCACGAACGGCTCTCCCGATTTTGGCAACGTCAAAACAGGAGACGTCGTCAATCTCTTCTTCAACTCAAGGAAACTTTCCTCACAACGAGCATCCCACACAAAAGCCTTACCCTTACAAGTCAGCTGCGTCAACGGAATGGCCAACTTAGAAAAACCTTCGATGAACCTTCTGTAGTAACCAGCCAACCCTAAGAAGCTTCTAATCTCCGTAGCCGACTTCGGACTCTCCCACTGCATCACGGCATCAACCTTAGATGGATCCACAGCAATACCACTACCAGAAATGATATGACCCAGAAAACTCACTTCTGACAACCAGAATTCACACTTAGACAACTTTGCATACAGCCTCTTCTCTCTCAGGATCTCCAATACTAATCTCAAATGCTCCGCATGCTCTTCCTCCGACTTCGAATAAATCAGGATGTCGTCAATGAACACAACCACGAACCGATCCAAGTAAGTATGGAATATACGATTCATGTACTCCATAAATACACCCGGCGCGTTAGTGACACCGAACGGCATCACCGAATACTCATAATGCCCATATCGCGTCCTGAAAGCAGTCTTCTGAACATCTCCATCCTTCACCTTGATCTGATGATAACCTGATCTCAAATCAATCTTGCTGAACACTCGAGCACCCACTAACTGATCCATCAAATCGTCTAACCTCGGCAGTGGATACTTGTTCTTAATGGTCACCTTATTCAGCTGCCTATAATCAACACACAACCTCATGCTTCCATCCTTCTTCTTCACCAGCAACACAGGAGCTCCCCACAGCGATACACTCGGCCTAACAAACTTCTTCTAAAGCAGATCTTCAAGTTGCTTCTTCAACTCAGACAATTCTGATGCAGACATCCTGTACGGTGCCATAGACACAGGCCTCGTACCGGGTACAAGATCAATAGAAAACTCCACTTCCCTCTCGGGCGGTACACTAGGGATCTCATCAGGAAAGACTTCAGGAAATTCGCGCACCACTCACATTCCTTCGATGATAACTTGATTCTCTACGGACAGCGATGCCATCAATGAGAATAACTGAACTCCCTCCTTCGCTAATTTCCGCAACTGACTAGCAGATAACAAACCAGACTCTTCCTCTCCAAAGCTCACAGACTTGCGACGACAATCAATGCGAACATGGTTATGCTCCAACCAGTTCATGCCCAAAATTACATCTAATCCATTCAGCGGCAAACAAACAAAATCCACAACAAAGTCTCGGTCGAAGATCGACACGGGGCACTGAGAACACACTAGAGAGGTAGTTACCGACCCCTTAGCTGGAGTGTCGACAACCATCTCTCCATTCATAGCAGACAATACAAGACCCAACTTCTTACAACAATCAGCAGCAATAAAGCAATGAGTAGCACCAGTATCAACAATAGACTTTAAAGGAGTACCATTAATGAAGCACGTACCTCTAATGAGTCCATCATCTTTAGTAGGCTCTTCACCTGCTAAAGCGAACACTTTTCCACTGGACCTTTCCTTCTTCGGCTTCGGACACTGTGTACTGATATGCCCTCCTTCACCACAGTTGTAGCAGACCACTACCTTGTTCTCACATTCGGCCACCACATGGCCGTCCTTCCCGCACTTGAAACACCTCTTCACGTCGCTTCTGCACATGACACTCTTGTGGCCAGGCTTGCCACACTTAAAACACACAATGCTAGCCGGGGCATCTCTCCCACTAGTCCTCTTGTCAGCACCAACTCTCTGCTTACCCTTGCCCGCAGGGACCTCATACGGCTTACTACGGCCTTGAAACTTGCTCCTCTTATCGTTCACAATCTTGTAGTGAGCATTACTATCCTCCTCAAAAATTGTGCAACTATCATTCAAGTCAGCAAAGACACGGATCTTCTGATTTCCGATTGCTTTCTTGATCTCGGGCCTCAAACCATTCTCGAACTTGATACACTTGGAAAACTCAGCAGTAGCCTCACTATAGTGCGGATAAAACTTTGCCAATTCCACAAACTTTGCAGCATACTCGGTCACAGACATATTCCCTTGTTTCAGCTCTAGGAACTCGATCTCTTTCTTGCCTCGGACATCTTCCGGATAATACTTCCTCATGAACTCCCCGCGGAACACAGCCCAAGTGATCTCTTCATTTGCAGTCTCCAACCTCTGCCTAGCCTCTAACCACCAGTCATCAGCTTCCTCAGCTAGCATATGCGTACCATAGCGGACCTTCTGTGCTGGAGTACAATCCATCACTCGAAAAATCCTCTCCATTTCTTTCAACCAAGCTAAAGCACCATCGGGATCATACCTGCCCTTGAACGTGGGCGGATTCTCTCTCTGAAATGTCGCCAGACTGTGAGTCCCAGCATTCTCACCGGCATTCTGCTGATTCTCCACAGCCTGCGCCATAGCAGCTAGAGCAGCAGCAATTGCAGCATCGTTCCTCCCAGCCATTTCAACTCACTTGCTACAAAACAAACAACAGTTAGATATAATTGACAACACACCATTGTCAATTGACACTACGACTGGACAACTTGGCCGGACAGACCGAACTTTTGCTTTGATACCACTAATGTAACACCCCTTTTCTACCCGGTAATTATTTAATAAAATCAGAGTTACAAAAAAATTCATTATTCCATACTTCGAAAAGAGATGTCACACATTCATCGATAACCAAAACGTCACATACGATATATAACACTTTGTCAAAAAGGGGCGAAGCCCATAACACCGGTTTAGTTAACCACATCGCAAAAATACATCACCACGCAGCGGAATAGAAATAAGTTTCAAAACATAAAATCATAACATCCTGAATGGACTCCAAACAAATAAAATGAAACAGCCAAAGTCTAGCGTTCATCCCCCCCTGAGTGTTACATATCAAAGCAAAGGACACCGACTCAGACTAGCGAAGGTAGCTAAGCTTTCACTCGCGATCACCTGCACGTTACCGCATAGGGGTAACATTCAAACAGAAGGGGTGAGATATCTTCAATATAATAGCGTAAATGATAGGAAATATGCTAGAATATGACAACTATATCTACCACTCCACTACACACATCGAATTATAAACACACGTCAAATTGTAAACACCACAATCAGTCACCAAATGTCATGATAATGCATGAATGCAACCCACACCGACGGGCATATGCATGTGGTACCAAATCACCGAAAGTTTTGCCTGTAAATAGAGGCGTCACCAAAATTGAGAGCTTTCACACCCGGCTCACCAATTTAGAAGAATTGAGCTTTCACACCCGGCTCACTAGTTTTAGAAAAATTGAGCTTTCACACCCAGCTCCAAGACCAAAGGCCATCACCGAAATAAATGCGTATGCTGTATGCGACACCATGAATGCACACAGACAATCATCAAAAATTAGTCACAATGTGACACACCAAAAATCAATCACCGAATATCACCAAAATTGAGCCTTCACACCTAGCTCCAACAACACCAGGGTTTGAGCCTTCACACCTAGCTCAAACAGCACCCAGACATCGAGATGACAACAATTTTCCAAAACACTTGAGACGCGATGATTTTTCCCAACACCGGAGACAACGACAATTTTCCAAAATATTTGGGGACGATGACAATTTTCCAAAATATTTGAGACGCGGCAATTTTTTTTTTCTTTTCAAAACAGCAACATTTAACGGCTAAGCCAACGGCTAAGCCAACGGCTAACAATTTCCAGAAAAATAGATCACTTTGCCTCAAATTAGAATATTCAGCTAGGCCTCTGAATAAGCTTTCCAAAACATTTTGAAACGTCTCAATCGGACTCCCGAGTCAAAAGATATCTCGAAAACAAAACAGGGGAAAACTGAGACACATCCTGAAAACGGCGCCCATGAGCAGGGCGCCTAGCAGGCAACATGCAGAAACTGGCCAACAAACAGAAACTGGCGCCCTTGGCGCCCAGGCAGCCCAGAACAGCACAAAAACGCAACATGGCACAGGATATGGCGCCCTTGGCGCCCAGACATAGGAAGACACCAACAACAACTATTCTGGCGCCCATGGCGCCCATGACACAGGAACCACAACAACAGCAACTCTGGCGCCCATGGCGCCCCTGACTCAGAACACAGCAGCAACCACAATCCTGGCGCCCATGGCGCCCCTGCGCCAAGACACAGCAACGCACACACGCACACTGGCACACGGCGCCCACACACAGGGCGCCAGAAACAGCAACACAACGCCCAGCAATGGCTCCCAGCACCAGGGCTCCAAAAACAGCAACTAGGACAATGGCGCCCTAGGGGTCAATATTTTCGTCATTTCACCAATTTAAATCACCAATTCTTAACCACCAATGTCAATTATCATGAATTGTCAATCACAACACCAAACAACAATTAATCGAACACTTAGCATGCAATTCGTGATGACAACAATGAACACCAAATTTTTTTTTTAGAGTTACAACAATCACCAACCAGCCAATATTTCAATCAACATAGTCATGATTCAACTATCACCAAATCAAACATCAAAATCAAGCAAGAGGCATCATAGGACCTATTCCCACATAACCCCATCATAAAACCCCATTATAAGGAAGAACCCCACCCTTACCTTATAGTAGGAGAACACTAATCCTCTTGATCAAGTCACCAACAATAACCTCAGCAACACAGCTTCTTTCTTCTCCTTGAACTCGCGAAATCCTCCTCTTCTTCTCTCTTGGATGCGCGCCGAATCCTCTTCTCCTCTCCTCTCTTCTATTAGCGACTCCTCTCTCTCTTTTTCTCAAACAAAAGCGCAAATGAGGCAAAACCCTAGCCTAGGCGCTTCACCTATGCGCCTAGCTAGTGGGCTTTTGGATCACGGGCTTTTCTCCACAGCTTAGCCCAATTCCTAATCAACACGCCCTAAGTTAATTAAAACACCATTTTAATATTTTAATACGACTACACCAATAACATACATAAATATTTAATTGAAATCAATAATTAAATATTTGGGCGTTACAACTCTCCCCCACTTAGAATATTTCGTCCTCGAAATTTACCTGATTCAAACAGCTCGGGATAGGACTCCCGCATCTTGCTCTCCAGCTCCCACGCCATGCTCTCCCCAGCAGCTCCTAGCCAGACTACTTTCACCAACGCAATCTCCTTGCCTCTTAAAACTTTCACTTCATGACCTTCAATCCGTACAGGCATCGTCTCCACGGTGAGATTATCCCGTACCTCCACCTCGTCCATGCAGATCACATGAGATGGATCTGAAATATACTTACGAAGTTGCGACACATGAAACACGTCATGCAAATTCGAAAGGTTAGGCGGTAAAGCCACCCTATAAGCAACATTCCCGACTCTTTCGGAAATCTGATAAGGACCAATAAAACGAGGAGTGAGCTTCTTCAACTTCAAGGCACGTCCAACACCGGTCACCGGAGTGACTCTCAAAAATACATGCTCACCCGCCTGAAATTTCAAATCTTTCCTCCGCTTGTCATGATAACTCTTCTGTCGACTCTGCGACGCCTTCATCTTCTCACGAATCAACTTCACCTTCTCAGTTGTCTCTCGAACAATCTCCGGTCCAAGCACCACACTCTCTCCGGACTCATACCAACACAGCGGGGTTCTACACTTCCGACCATATAATGCTTCAAAAGGTGCCATCCCAATACTAGAATGGTAACTGTTGTTATACGTGAACTCTATCAGTGGAAGGTAGGAATCCCACGAACCTCCTTGTTCCAAGACACAAGCCCTCAACAAATCTTCTAATGACTGAATTGTCCTTTCTGACTGACCATCTGTCTGAGGATGATATGCTGAACTCAACCTCAACTTAGACCCCAACTTTTCTTGCAAACTCTTCCAGAAATCTGAAGTGAATCTCGGATCTCTATCCGAAACAATACTCTTAGGAACTCCATGAAGCTTCACAATCTCCCGGATATAAATCTCTGCCAACTTCGACACCGGATACGTGATGCTGATAGGAACAAAATGAGACGATTTCATTAACCTGTCAACAATCACCCAAATTGCATCATACCCTCTCGCGGTACTAGGCAATCCCGTCACAAAATCCACCGAAATGCTATCCCATTTCCACTCCGGAATTTCTAACGGTTGCATCAGTCCAGCAGGCTTCTGATGCTCCACCTTTGACTTCTGGCAAGTCAAACAGGCATACACAAATTGTGCTACATCCCTCTTCATACCACGCCACCAAAACAACTTCTTCAGGTCTTGATACATCTTTGTCGCTCCGGGATGAATACTCAACTTACTTCGATGACCCTATTCTAAAATTGCTCTCTTCAGCTCTGCGTCTTCAGGAATACAAATCCTATCACGGAATCTCAAAACACCATGCGCATCCAACTTAAAGTCACTACCCTCAGGCCGATCATCCCCGACCATCAAATCCACCAACTTGATATCCAACTTCTGGGCTCCTCTGATACTGTCAAGGAACTCATTATTAATCTTCAACATACCCAACTTAACACTCTGAAGCGACACTTCACAAACCAAACTCAAATCCCTGAATTCCTCAATCAACTCTAACTCCTTAGCCATCATTGCCGACATATGCAAGGACTTCCGACTTAAAGCATCAGCCACGACATTAGCTTTGCCTGGATGATAGTTCAAACCGAAATCATAGTCTTTCAACAATTCCAACCACCTTCGCTGCCTCATATTCAGCTCCTTCTGGTCAAACAACTATTTCAAACTCTTATGATCACTGAACACCTCAAATCTGGAACCATACAAATAGTGCCTCCAAATCTTCAACACAAAGACTACTGCAGCCAACTCCAAATCATGCGTTGGATAATTCTTCTCATGAATCCTTAACTGCCTCGACGCATAAGCAATCACCTTCCCATCTTGCATAAGCACGCCACCTAGACCCATCTTCGAAGCATCACAATACACCACGAACGGCTCTCCCGGTTTTGGCAACGTCAAAACAGGAGACGTCGTCAATCTCTTCTTCAACTCAAGGAAACTTTCCTCACAACGAGCATCCCACACAAAAGCCTTACCCTTACAAGTCAGCTGCGTCAACGGAATGGCCAATTTAGAAAAACTTTCTGTAACACCCCTTTCTACCCGTCACTTTGTTTATAAAAATCAGAGTTTGAAAAATCTCGTTCATAGGAAATGTTACACATACTCAAATCAAACGTCGCTTATCAAACTTTAAAAACAGTTTAACTCAAATTCATACGTCCACGTAGCACATCACAATATCAAAAACTCAAGCCTCATGGTTAACGTCACTTATAACACTCCTCATAACACAATCAACTACGCAGCGGAAATTAGTAAAACATAACCAAATCGTCCACATGGACATAATAATCAAAAATCATTAATAAAGGCCGAGTTCGTTATCCCCCCCTGAGTGCTACGTATCAGAGCATGACGACTCGACTCGAAAAGTGAAGCTAATACCTTCACTGGGAATCACCTGCACGTTACCAACACGGGGGTAACATTCAAACAGGAAAGGGTGAGCATCATTTCAGTCTATATAATAGAAAATATGATAAGCACTAATCATAGGCTACACACTAGAATAATCAGCATCCAATACACAAGACATCCACATCACAGTCATCATTCACATCATGTACAAAAACTCATCTCATGTCATATAGGTTTATGAAGTGCAACCCACTCGCGGGTATATGCATGAAGGTACCTTTTCACAAAACGTCGCTTGGCCACTCAGACCTCATCATCACTTAGCCACTCAGGCCTCAAAACATCACTGGGTTTTATGCATATGGGCATGAGACTCTATGACATGCACCACTCACAATACACAAGTACACAATTACTCAAATCACAGCCAACAACGTGACCCATCACTTACCTGTTTGCTCGCACGGAGCACAGCACCTGTCAAATTCATAATCATCATACAACATCACTAGGCCACTTAGACCTTAACATCACTTAGCCACTCAGGCCCCAATTGTCACTTACACATAAACATCGTTTAACTCAAACATTAGCCACCGAGGGCAAAAACGTCGTTTGACTAACCACCAAGGGCATCCTCGTCATTTACACATCATTATTATTAACTTTGGCCACTAGGGGCAAAACAGTCATTTGACTAGCCACCAAGGGCATCCTCGTCATTTACACATCATTAGCATTAACTTTGGCCACTAGGGGCAAAATAGTCATTTTGACACTACCGTGTTAAAACTGTTGTTTATACACCAAAAGGGATTTTTAAAGAGTTCCACGTCATTTTTCAATGTCACTGGGACGATCACCGGGGACAGCCACTTGGGCGCCCACAAACAGTCAGAAAATAACAATTTTCCATTTTAAAAATTGAACACATAGATAGACAGCGGAAAAAGCTTCACGACACTTTTTGAATCGTTCGAAACGGACGTCTGAGTCAAAAGTTATGATAAAAATAATTTTTGGAAAAATTAGGCAACATCCTGGGAACAGGCGCCTTAGGCGCCCAGGCAACCAGGCAACAAGTGCACAGGCGCCCAGCGCCCAGGAGCAACAGCGCGCCACACAGCGCAACAAACAACACAGACACGGGCGCCTAGCGCCCAGGGGCAACAACGCACGCACAACACAGCGCCATAGGCGCTCAGCGCCCAGGTGCGCACAACGCACACACAACACGGGCGCCTAGCGCCCAGGCGCGCACACACGCGCAGCGCAACACAACATCAGGCGCCCAGCGCCCAGCACAGGCGCTCAGCGCCCAGCAGCAACGTCCAGAATTCCTTTCAACAATTTTTCAACACTAAAAACTGGTTTCCTAACACATTTTAAAGTGCAAAAACTCCATTTTTTCCCAGCAACTAAACACGCACTTGTCTCATTCAAAAACACCAAAACTCAATTTTATCAAAACCCAATAAAAAGAAACCAAACAACATCACTAACCCCATCACGCGACTTCACTTCCAACAAAATCAACACATAGATCAACACCATATTTCTCATTACATACGCATAGCACCATCAATAATACAAATTCGTAGATCACACCAATTAATAAATCAAATCGCATGAACTCATGGTATATATATATATATATATATACGAAAATTTACATCAAGAACGCAAAGAAACATCAAGAACGCAAAGATCACCAAAACACAAAGAATATCAAGAACGCAAGGAACAATTCAAGAGCATCACGAATCTAGCATGAACTTTAGATCTAGGACCTATCATAGAATGTATTAGATAGAGTGATAGAGCTCCCCTAACCTTTTCAAGAAGAAATCGATGCCTAGGATGCAGTCACCTACAGATCCACAGCAACAACGGAGATCCCCTCTTCTTTGCTCTTCGAATTCCTCTCCTCCTTCTTCTCTTGGCCGCCTCCTTCCTCTCTCTCTATCTCACGCTCTTTCTTTCTTTCTTTCTTTTGATTTCGCAAAATGCCACAAACCCTAGCCCCCACCAACTAACCACTTCGCCTATATTGTGGATCATGGGCTTGGGCTTTCCACTTAAGCCCAAGTCATGCAAGTGGCGCCTCCACTCCCCTCTAATACCACCAAAATAAATAAAACTCTAATTAATCGAATTACATCAAATAATTTAATTTAAATCCCCAATTATTTAATTAAATAAATTAATTAAATAATTTTAGGGTGTTACAACTCTCCCCCACTTAGAATATTTCGTCCTCGAAATTTACCTGATCAAACAACTCTGGGTAGGACTCTCGCATCTTGCTCTCTAGCTCCCAAGTCATACTCTCGCCGGCAGCTCCTAGCCAGACCACTTTCACTAATGCAATCTCTTTGCCTCTAAGCGCCTTCACTTCACGATCCTCAATCCTTACGGGCATCGTCTCCACAGTGAGATTATCCCGCACCTCTACATCGTCCACTTGGATCACATGAGATGGATCCGAAACATACTTCCGAAGTTGCGACACGTGAAACACGTCGTGCAAGTTCGAAAGATTTGGCGGTAAAGCCACTCTATAAGCCACATTTCCAATTCTCTCGGATATCTGATAAGGACCAACAAATCGAGGAGTGAGCTTCTTCGATTTCAACGCCCGACCAACACCGGTAATAGGAGAAACCCTCAAGAACACATGCTCACCCTCCTGAAACTCTAAATCCTTCCTCCGCTTGTCATGATAACTCTTCTGACGACTCTGCGAAGCCTTCATCTTCTCACGGATCATCTTGATCTTCTCCGTAGTCTCCCGGACAATCTCCGGTCCCAAAACTACACTCTCTCCCGAATCATACCAACATAATGGCGTCCTACACTTTCGACCATACAATGCTTCAAACGGTGCCATCCCGATACTGGAATGGTGACTGTTGTTATAGGTAAACTCAATCAACGCAAGATATGAATCCCATGAACCCCGCTGTTCCAATACACAAGCCCTCAACAAATCCTCTAACGACTGAATTGTTCTCTCGGACTGACCATCGGTCTGGGGATGATACGCCGAACTCATTTTCAACTTAGAACCCAATTCTTTCTGCAAACTCTTCCAAAACTCGGAAGTGAACCTCGGATCCCTGTCTGACACAATACTCTTCGGAACACCGTGCAGCCTCACAATCTCCTTGACATATACCTCTGCCAACCTCGACACTGGATAAGTGATATTAATAGGAATAAAATGAGCAGACTTCGTTAACCTATCAATGATCACCCAAATAGCGTCATGACCCTTAGCTGTATTCGGTAACCCCGTCACAAAATCCATTGCTATGCTATCCCATTTCCACTCTGGAATTTCCAATGGTTGCATTAGCCCTGCAGGCTTCTGATGCTCTACCTTAGATTTCTGACAGGTCAAACAGGCATACACAAATTGCGCCACATCTCTCTTCATACCATACCACCAAAACATCTTTTTCAGATCTTGATACATCTTCGTTGCTCCAGGATGGATACTCAACTTGCTACGATGACCTTCCTCTAAAATTGCCTTTCTCATCTCTTCATCGTCAGGAACACAGATCCTACCCCGGAACCTCAACACACCACTGGAATCTAATTTGAAATCATCATCTTCAGATTGACCAACCCCATTAATTAAATCCACTAACTTAACATCTGACTTCTGAGCCTCTCTGATGCTGCCCAGGAAATCATTATCAATCTTTAACATTCCCAGCTTGACACTGCGAGGTGTCATTTTACAAACCAAACTCAAATCTCTGAATTCTTCAATTAACTCTAATTCTTTCACCATCATAGCCGACATATGCAAAGACTTTCTGCTTAAAGCATCAGCCACGACATTAGCCTTGCCGGGATGATAATTCAAACCAAAGTCATAATCCTTCAAGAGTTCCAACCACCGACGCTGTCTCATATTCAACTCTTTCTGATCGAACAGATACTTTAGACTCTTATGATCACTGAACACTTCGAACCTTGAACCATAAAGGTAGTGCCTCCAAATTTTAAGCACAAATACCACAGCAGCCAACTCTAAATCATGCGTAGGGTAATTTTTCTCATGAATCCGCAACTGCCTCGACGCATACGCAACGACTTTCCCATTCTGCATCAACACACCACCGAGACCCATCTTCGAAGCGTCACAATACACAACGAACGGTTCCTCTGGATTAGGCAACGTCAAAACAGGCGACGTCGTCAATCTCTTTTTCAGTTCCATAAAGCTTTCCTCACACCGAGCATCCCAAACAAAAACTTTACCCTTGCAGGTCAACTGAGTCAACGGAAGGGCCAACTTGGAAAAACCCTCGATGAACCTCCTGTAGTACCCAGCCAAACCCAAAAAGCTTCTAATCTCTGTCACGGACTTCGGAGACTCCCACTCCAACACTGCTTCTACTTTTGCCGGATCAACCGCAATACCATTTCCAGAAATCACGTGCCCAAGGAAACTCACCTCTTTCAGCCAGAACTCACACTTCGATAACTTAGCGTACAGCTTTTTCTCCTTTAAAACTTCCAACACTAACTTCAGGTGCTCAGCATGCTCTTCATCTGACTTAGAATAAACTAGAATATCATCTATGAAGATCACCACAAACCGATCTAGGTAATCATGGAAAATACGGTTCATATATTCCATAAATACACCAGGGGCATTGGTCACACCGAACGGCATCACTGAGTACTCATAATGCCCATACCTTGTCCTGAATGCTGTCTTCTGAACATCCTCATCCTTTACTTTAATCTGATGATATCCGGACCTCAAATCGATTTTGCTGAAAACACGAGCACCCACTAACTGATCCATCAGATCGTCGATTCTCGGAAGCGGATACTTATTCTTGATAGTTACCTTATTCAACTGACGATAGTCCACACATAACCTCATGCTCCCATCTTTCTTTTTTTACTAACAATACCGGAGCTCCCCACGGTGATACACTCGGTCTTACAAATTTCTTCTCAAGCAATTCTTCAAGTTGCGTCTTCAACTCAGACAGTTCCGACGCCGACATTCTGTACGGTGCCATAGACACAGGCCTCGTACCAGGTACAAGATCAATCGAAAACTCAACTTCTCTTTCCGGTGGCACACCCGGAATTTCATCAGGAAATACTTCAGGAAACTCGCGTACTACCTTCAGCTCTTCAATAACAGCCTGACTCTCAGCAGACAACGAAGCCATCAACGCAAATAACTGAACTCCTTCTTTCTTCAATTTCTTCAACTGATCAGCCGACACCAAAACCGAGCTTTCTTCACCGAAACTAACCGACTTGCTACGACAGTTGATATGAACGTGATTATTCTCTAACCAGTCCATGCCTAGGATTACATCCAGACCTCTCAACGGCAAACAGACAAAATTCACAATAAAGTCCCTGCCGAAGATCGACACGGGACACTGAGAACACACCTGGGACGTAATTACCGACCCCTTCACAGGAGTATCGACAACCATATCCCCACACATAGCAGACAAAACAAGACCCAATCTTTTACAGCAATCAACAGAAATAAAACAATGGGTAGCACCAGTATCAATAAGAGATTTCAGAGAAGTACCATTAATAAAGCACGTACCTCTAATCAGACCATCATCATCATCAGGCTCCTCTCCTGCCAATGCAAATACCTTCCCAGTAGACCTTTCCTTTTTCGGCTTTGTACACTTTGTACTGATATGCCCAGACTCACCACAGTTGAAACACACCACATCCTTGACCTTACACTCAGCTGCCATATGACCCTTTTTACCACAACGGTAGCAATTCCTGTCATCCGACCTGCATGTAGTACTCTTGTGGCCAGGCTTGCCACACTTATAACAGACAATGCTAGCAGGGGCATCTCCCCCACCAGAACCCTTACCTCCAGCAGCTCTCTGATAACCCTTACCCGCAGGAACCTCATACGGCTTGCTTCGACTCTGAAACTTGCCCTTTCTCTCAGAAGTAGCTTTGTAGCGAGCAGTACTGTCCTCCTCGAAGATCCTGCAACTATCAACCAGATCTGCGAACACACGAATCTTTTGATAACCAATGGCCTGTTTAATATCAGGCCTCAACCCATTCTCAAATTTGATGCATTTTGAAAATTCAGCTGTAGCCTCACTGTAGTGTGGATAAAATTTTGCTAGTTCCACAAATTTTGCCGCGTAGGCAGTCACAGACATACCACCCTGCTTCAGCTCTAAGAACTCTATCTCTTTCTTCCCGCGGACGTCTTCAGGAAAATACTTCCTCAGAAATTCCCTGCTGAATACCTCCCAAGTAATCTCTTCCTGCACAGCCTCTAACCTCTGCCTAGTAGCCAACCACCAGTCGTCGGCCTCCTCGGCTAACATATGGGTACCAAAGCGGACCTTCTGCTCAACAGTACAGTTCATCACCCTGAAAATCCTCTCGATCTCCTTCAGCCAAGCCATAGCACCATCTGGATCATATTTGCCCTTAAAGGTGGGCGGATTCTCCCTCTGGAAGGTTGTCAGACTTCGAAAACCAGCATTATCCCCAGCATTCTGCTGACCCTGCATCGCCTGAGCCATAGCTTGCAATGCAGCAGCAAGAGCAGCGTCGTCTCGTCTGGCCATTCTAGCACTGCAACAGAAAACAGAATTCAGAAACGAGTAACAAACTCAATGTTACTCAACACGACGACTCAACTACCGGCCGGACAGACCGAACTGCTCTGATACCACTAATGTAACACCCCTTTCTACCCGTCACTTTGTTTATAAAAATCAGAGTTTGAAAAATCTCGTTCATAGGAAATGTTACACATACTCAAATCAAACGTCGCTTATCAAACTTTAAAAACAGTTTAACTCAAATTCATACGTCCACGTAGCACATCACAATATCAAAAACTCAAGCCTCATGGTTAACGTCACTTATAACACTCCTCATAACACAATCAACTACGCAGCGGAAATTAGTAAAACATAACCAAATCGTCCACATGGACATAATAATCAAAAATCATTAATAAAGGCCGAGTTCGTTATCCCCCCTGAGTGCTACGTATCAGAGCATGACGACTCGACTCGAAAAGTGAAGCTAATACCTTCACTGGGAATCACCTGCACGTTACCAACACGGGGGTAACATTCAAACAGGAAAGGGTGAGCATCATTTCAGTCTATATAATAGAAAATATGATAAGCACTAATCATAGGCTACACACTAGAATAATCAGCATCCAATACACAAGACATCCACATCACAGTCATCATTCACATCATGTACAAAAACTCATCTCATGTCATATAGGTTTATGAAGTGCAACCCACTCGCGGGTATATGCATGAAGGTACCTTTTCACAAAACGTCGCTTGGCCACTCAGACCTCATCATCACTTAGCCACTCAGGCCTCAAAACATCACTGGGTTTTATGCATATGGGCATGAGACTCTATGACATGCACCACTCACAATACACAAGTACACAATTACTCAAATCACAGCCAACAACGTGACCCATCACTTACCTGTTTGCTCGCACGGAGCACAGCACCTGTCAAATTCATAATCATCATACAACATCACTAGGCCACTTAGACCTTAACATCACTTAGCCACTCAGGCCCCAATTGTCACTTACACATAAACATCGTTTAACTCAAACATTAGCCACCGAGGGCAAAAACGTCGTTTGACTAACCACCAAGGGCATCCTCGTCATTTACACATCATTATTATTAACTTTGGCCACTAGGGGCAAAACAGTCATTTGACTAGCCACCAAGGGCATCCTCGTCATTTACACATCATTAGCATTAACTTTGGCCACTAGGGGCAAAATAGTCATTTTGACACTACCGTGTTAAAACTGTTGTTTATACACCAAAAGGGATTTTTAAAGAGTTCCACGTCATTTTTCAATGTCACTGGGACGATCACCGGGGACAGCCACTTGGGCGCCCACAAACAGTCAGAAAATAACAATTTTCCATTTTAAAAATTGAACACATAGATAGACAGCGGAAAAAGCTTCACGACACTTTTTGAATCGTTCGAAACGGACGTCTGAGTCAAAAGTTATGATAAAAATAATTTTTGGAAAAATTAGGCAACATCCTGGGAACAGGCGCCTTAGGCGCCCAGGCAACCAGGCAACAAGTGCACAGGCGCCCAGCGCCCAGGAGCAACAGCGCGCCACACAGCGCAACAAACAACACAGACACGGGCGCCTAGCGCCCAGGGGCAACAACGCACGCACAACACAGCGCCATAGGCGCTCAGCGCCCAGGCGCGCACAACGCACACACAACACGGGCGCCTAGCGCCCAGGCGCGCACACACGCGCAGCGCAACACAACATCAGGCGCCCAGCGCCCAGCACAGGCGCTCAGCGCCCAGAACACAGCAGCAACGTCCAGAATTCCTTTCAACAATTTTTCAACACTAAAAACTGGTTTCCTAACACATTTTAAAGTGCAAAAACTCCATTTTTTCCCAGCAACTAAACACGCACTTGTCTCATTCAAAAACACCAAAACTCAATTTTATCAAAACCCAATAAAAAGAAACCAAACAACATCACTAACCCCATCATGCGACTTCACTTCCAACAAAATCAACACATAGATCAACACCATATTTCTCATTACATACGCATAGCACCATCAATAATACAAATTCGTAGATCACACCAATTAATAAATCAAATCGCATGAACTCATGGTATATATATATATATATATATATATATACGAAAATTTACATCAAGAACGCAAAGAAACATCAAGAACGCAAAGATCACCAAAACACAAAGAATATCAAGAACGCAAGGAACAATTCAAGAGCATCACGAATCTAGCATGAACTTTAGATCTAGGACCTATCATAGAATGTATTAGATAGAGTGATAGAGCTCCCCTAACCTTTTCAAGAAGAAATCGATGCCTAGGATGCAGTCACCTACAGATCCACAGCAACAACGGAGATCCCCTCTTCTTTGCTCTTCGAATTCCTCTCCTCCTTCTTCTCTTGGCCGCCTCCTTCCTCTCTCTCTATCTCACGCTCTTTCTTTCTTTCTTTCTTTTGATTTCGCAAAATGCCACAAACCCTAGCCCCCACCAACTAACCACTTCGCCTATATTGTGGATCATGGGCTTGGGCTTTCCACTTAAGCCCAAGTCATGCAAGTGGCGCCTCCACTCCCCTCTAATACCACCAAAATAAATAAAACTCTAATTAATCGAATTACATCAAATAATTTAATTTAAATCCCCAATTATTTAATTAAATAAATTAATTAAATAATTTTAGGGTGTTACACCTTCGATGAACCTTCTGTAGTAACTAGCCAACCCTAAGAAGCTTCTAATCTCCGTAGCCGACTTCGGACTCTCCCACTGCATCACGGCATCAACCTTAGATGGATCCACAGCAATACCACTACCAGAAATGATATGACCCAGAAAACTCACTTCTGACAACCAGAATTCACACTTAGACAACTTTGCATACAGCCTCTTCTCTCTCAGGATCTCCAATACTAATCTCAAATGCTCCGCATGCTCTTCCTCCGACTTCGAATAAATCAGGATGTCGTCAATGAACACAACCACGAACCGATCCAAGTAAGTATGGAATATACGATTCATGTACTCCATAAATACACCCGGCGCGTTAGTGACACCGAACGGCATCACCGAATACTCATAATGCCCATATCGCGTCCTGAAAGCAGTCTTCTGAACATCTCCATCCTTCACCTTGATCTGATGATAACCTGATCTCAAATCAATCTTGCTGAACACTCGAGCACCCACTAACTGATCCATCAAATCGTCTAACCTCGGCAGTGGATACTTGTTCTTAATGGTCACCTTATTCAGCTGCCTATAATCAACACACAACCTCATGCTTCCATCCTTCTTCTTCACCAGCAACACAGGAGCTCCCCACAGCGATACACTCGGCCTAACAAACTTCTTCTAAAGCAGATCTTCAAGTTGCTTCTTCAACTCAGACAATTCTGATGCAGACATCCTGTACGGTGCCATAGACACAGGCCTCGTACCGGGTACAAGATCAATAGAAAACTCCACTTCCCTCTCGGGCGGTACACTAGGGATATCATCAGGAAAGACTTCAGGAAATTCGCGCACCACTCGCATTCCTTCGATGATAACTTGATTCTCTACGGACAGCGATGCCATCAATGAGAATAACTGAACTCCCTCCTTCGCTAATTTCCGCAACTGACTAGCAGATAACAAACCAGACTCTTCCTCTCCAAAGCTCACAGACTTGCGACGACAATCAATGCGAACATGGTTATGCTCCAACCAGTTCATGCCCAAAATTACATCTAATCCATTCAGCGGCAAACAAACAAAATCCACAACAAAGTCTCGGTCGAAGATCGACACGGGGCACTGAGAACACACTAGAGAGGTAGTTACCGACCCCTTAGCTGGAGTATCGACAACCATCTCTCCATTCATAGCAGACAATACAAGACCCAACTTCTTACAACAATCAGCAGCAATAAAGCAATGAGTAGCACCAGTATCAACAATAGACTTTAAAGGAGTACCATTAATGAAGCACGTACCTCTAATGAGTCCATCATCTTTAGTAGGCTCTTCACCTGCTAAAGCGAACACTTTTCCACTGGACCTTTCATTCTTCGGCTTCGGACATTGTGTACTGATATGCCCTCCTTCACCACAGTTGTAGCAGACCACTACCTTGCTCTCACATTCGGCCACCACATGGCCGTCCTTCCCGCACTTGAAACACCTCTTCACGTCGCTTCTGCACATGACACTCTTGTGGCCAGGCTTGCCACACTTAAAACACACAATGCTAGCCGGGGCATCTCCCCCACTAGTCCTCTTGTCAGCACCAGCTCTCTGCTTACCCTTACCCGCAGGGACCTCATACGGCTTACTACGGCCTTGAAACTTGCTCCTCTTATCGTTCACAATCTTGTAGTGAGCATTACTATCCTCCTCAAAAATTCTGCAACTATCAATCAAGTCGGCAAAGACACGGATCTTCTGATATCCGATTGCTTTCTTGATCTCGGGCCTCAAACCATTCTCGAACTTGATACACTTGGAAAACTCAGCAGTAGCCTCACTATAGCGCGGATAAAACTTTGCCAATTCCACAAACTTTGCAGCATACTCGGTCACAGACATATTCCCTTGTTTCAGCTCTAGGAACTCGATCTCTTTCTTGCCTCGGACATCTTCCGGATAATACTTCCTCATGAACTCTCTGCGGAACACAGCCCAAGTGATCTCTTCATTTGCAGTCTCCAACCTCTGCCTAGCCTCTAACCACCAGGCATCAGCTTCCTCAGCTAGCATATGCGTACCATAGCGGACCTTCTGTGCTGGAGTACAATCCATCACTCGAAAAATCCTCTCCATTTCTTTCAACCAAGCTAAAGCACCATCGGGATCATACCTGCCTTTGAACGTGGGCGGATTCTCTCTCTGAAATGTCGCCAGACTGCGAGTCCCAGCATTCTCACCGGCATTCTGCTGATTCTCCACAGCCTGCGCCATAGCAGCTAGAGCAGCAGCAATTGCAGCATCGTTCCTCCCAGCCATTTCAACTCACTTGCTACAAAACAAACAACAGTTAGATATAATTGACAACACACCATTGTCAATTGACACTACGACTGGACAACTTGACCGGACAGACCGAACTTTTGCTTTGATACCACTAATGTAACACCCCTTTTCTACCCTGTAATTATTTAATAAAATCAGAGTTACAAAAAAAATTCATTATTCCATACTTCGAAAAGAGATGTCACACATTCATCGATAACCAAAACGTCACATACGATATATAACACTTTGTCAAAAAGGGGCGAAGCCCATAACACCGGTTTAGTTAACCACATCGCCAAAGCAAGGCTCAACAATGTTAAAGCAAGGCGTGTGACGTCACTAAGAAAACACAATGCTAACTACCGTAAACCAGGGTGATCTTGCAAGTATTACTTTGTAAACTCTCATTGTTATATGCAGCGAAGCAAATCAATCCCCGAGGAAATAGCAAGGGGCATGACGCCTAAGCCAGACGGTAGAAAGGGGCGGCATGAGATCGACGCTACGATCGTTTGCGCTTTCCTATAAACCGAGGCACGAGCCAGCTGGCTCGTTTTGTCGAAACGACTTTGAACGTGTCGCGACCCCGTTGGACGAGTTCTGTCCGGGCCGAGTCCTGGTAAACTATGCCAAGGGTATACTTTAAGCTGACCTTGGTGGTCACAACCCCGTTAGACGAGTTCTATCCGGGCCGAGTCTTGGTAAACTGTGTCGAGGACATAATTTAAGCTGACCTTGGTGGTCACAACCCCGTTGGACGAGTTCTATCCGGGCCGAGTCCCAGTAAACTGTTCCAATGGTGTACTTCATTACAAGCAGTCCAAGCAAACGTCAGTAACTTAACACGAAAAGCAAGACAAACTTGGCGACCATCTACTCAAAAAGAAAAAAAATCCTAAGTCCAATGACAATGCACACCGACGCGAAAATCAAGCAGGCATGAGACGATGAGGTCACAGACACCAGGAGCGTTGACGGGCCCTGGGAGGAACAAGATTGAGATCCCACTATATCATGCCTAGGCGAGATGCTTTCTATTCAGAAGACCATAACTTTGTCAGTGTTTATCCGATTAAGGCGTGCGAGCATGCGTTGGAAAGCTAAGAAGAAGAGCTACAATTCTTCTGTTGAGATCGAAACTCAATTCCGATGTCTTGAAGGTCGAAACAGCGAGATACGTTCCAGGACGAAATGCACTTGTCTCCTACCCACAAACATGCTGAACGGATACGGAAGATAGATGCTGGGGGAGAACGAGATCCGTTGGTCTCCGGCGATGCGGCAACAGCCTTGTGTCTCGGGTCCCTGGCAACAAGACGCCTACGAAGGCATGAAGATTGCTGAAAGACGTTGCAAAATCTCACACCTCAAGTCTAAAGTCTCAAGAGAAGAACAAAGCGAGGCACCTTAGACTCACTAGGTCCCTCTGACAGACCACCAATCTCATAGTCAGCCTCCCTCAAAGCATGAATAGGATCTCGATATGGCCCATGAACTCGAGCTGTCTTCTTCATCCTCGACATCGATCACGACCTGCAGGACAGGGGGCAGGCAGTCAAGACAAGTGTTATAAAACAGAAAGATAACTTGTTGACTAACCCCCTTTCCCGAGGACGTCGTTGATGACAGTAAGAAAGGCATGGCATACTCACTCAGAGACCCACCCGTGAACAAAGATTCATCAACAATCACAACTCTATTACTCAAACAAGCAACAAATTTTTCTGAATGATTTCAAGGTTCGAAATTAAAGTTATTACCTGTTGGGTGAAGATCTGAAGATTTGAGAAGGCTCTTCATGCCTCAAAAGCCAAGAACGCGTCGCACCTGGAGAAAGAGAGCTGGAGCGAAATTTGCAAAGGGTCTGTGTGCCTCTCCAAGCCTAGGAGCGTCGAAGCTCTCTGCGCGCCCCTTCAGGTGGAAATGCATTGAAGAGAGAGACGGTTTCCAAGCTCTCTATGCGCCTCTCCAAGCTTAGGAGCGTCAAAGCTCTCTGAGCGCCCCTTCAAGTGGAAATGCGTTGAAGAGAGAGGCGGTTTCCAAGCTCTCTGTGCGCCTCTCCAAGCCTAGGAGCGTCGAAGCTCTCTGCGTGCCTCTTCAAGTGGAAACGCGTCGAAGAGTGAGGCGTTTTCCAAGCTCTCCTCGCGCCTCTCCTCAGCAAGTTACGTCGAGATCTCCCTGCCCCTCACCAAAGGAAAGCGCGTCGAGGTGAAGCAATTTTTCAAGGGCCCTTCGCTCCTCGTCAAAGCAAAACGCTTCGAGGCAAAGCAATTTGATAAAGACTCCTCGCCCCTCAATAAGGTTAAGTGCGTCGAGCTAGAGTGAAGTTTCAAAGGCTCTTCACGACTCCGTAACATGAAATGCGTCGAAGCCTAGAGAGGGAAGTTAGGAGATCTTGCAAAAAGCTCAATTGACAGAAGCTCACATATTCATAGTAGCTGGAAAGCCATTAACCACAAAGAGGTGAGCGGAAACGCAACTAACAACGCGACCGGCCAATTTAAGGCGACTTACTAAGGCAGACAAGCAGGCGGGAAGCCTAAGCAAAAGGGGGATCCAATCCAATTCAAAAAGATTGGGTTTTTACATCTCATACTTAATCTTTGGTGCATTGCAATGATCAAGGCAAGACCGACTTGTCTACTTTAAAGTCTCCACTCAATCAAAGGTCCAAGGAAAAGGCACACAGGCGCGACGTCATCAACAAGGCATGAGACCATGAGGTCTTAGGCAGCACGAATGAGACCATGAGGTCTCACGCATCAGGCAAGAGACCACGAGGTCTCGGGTCTCAACCACAAGACACTGAGACAAGTGCAAGTAGGGGACCTTGGGGTCTCAGTCCTATTCTCCCTCTTCCTCACTCTTTGGGTCTTGCCTCTCCCTCTCTCGTGGAGTAAGTTAGATTTTGCAAAGGGTAAGAGTTCACTTCCTTGACCGAAGCCATGAAAACAATTACTAGGCGATAAGGAGGCGCTTCGCAACCACAAGCTATTAGGTGCTTCCGGGAACAACAACACTATCGGCAGCAACAAGCCATCCCGTCGGGACGACCCGAGACAACCTGCAGAGGCGGATTAGCCGGCAAGTACGATGTCAGCAAAGACTTCAAGCCAAGACCATCCTCCGGAATAATCTCGGCTTGGGGGCAACTGTTCTGGACTGGACCAATAGGCCCATTCAACAATTAGACATGGATAGGCCCAATCATGTTGATCCATATTCACCAAAGAATCAGCCCACTTATGGCTCTCATGCTTGGATGGCTCAGATTCATCCGATCAATCCAACGACTCAAATTCTGCACAAATCCCTATAAATACTGGCTCACATTGCCATAAATAGGTACACTCTCATTCCTAGATCATACTACTCTCTTATTCCCTATACTGACTTGGGCGTCGGAGTGGCATCGCAGGTGCCCCTCCGGGATTCTTTCAACACTCCGCTCGAAATACAAGAGACCTACCAACAGCAGTCGCCGCAGCGCTGCTAGGTACTGAACAAAAACTAAGTACACATACCAACAATGGTTGGTCCGAGTGATAACTGAGCTCGGATCCCACCCCAAGGTCTCGGGTTCGTAACTTGAGTGTGGCAAAAACTCTGTTGGGAGGGAAGAACCACACGGACTGCAAAGCCAGGTTTACACGTGGCCATCTAGGTTCACCAAAAACACAGTAACAAAAAAAAACTAAGTACACATAGTCAAGTTCCAAAGAAGTCCCTCATGGAGATGGGGATGTCGGCTTTTATTTACCATTTTATCTAAATAGACAAAAAGAGGTAGTCAAGTTCCAAGGAAATAGTAACTTTTTTTGTTGTCTACCAAACAGTGCACAATACAAAACATAGTCACAGATTTTGCCCAATACTCATTTTACAAATCAAACAAACATTAAAGAAAAACACCATAACACCGTTAGCATTCTATCTTTATTAATTTTGTCGAAAAATCTTTATTAATTATTAAGCAACCAATTGATACAAGCTTATAAGAAAACCAATTGATACAAATTTACCTAATCATTGAAAAGGCTGATTGGCATAAAGGATATAGACATAGTAAATCAATCAGCAAAAGCGAATTAAAGGTAAAAGTTATTTTTCAAAAGAGTGTAATGACCATCAAAGCTAGAGACAATGAAGTGAACCACCATAAAATAAACAACTGTGGCCATTCTTCAAATTGTGAAAAGTTTATTTCTCATCTCCAATCTTTATAAAAGTGATGTGTGTGCCAAATTATTGCTCTTCTCCCCTGTCTTTGTTCCCTTTTCATTAATTTTTCTCCCCCTCCTTCTTATATCTCATCCTTCTTAGGTTCACAGCTCACTCCTCCTTTCTTTATATATATATATATTTTTATTTATTTGCTTGTTTTCCGCGTTAGTTATATGACCTACCAATAAGTAGTAGTACCTATTATTGAGATACTAATCATGTTCAAAATCATGAAAACACATCACGTAAATTCAGACATAATGTACAAAAAGATATAACAAAAGGTTTTTCTTTTTAAACAGGCAAATTCAACCCAATTCATTAATTAAAATAGTGCGAATAAAATGAGGTACAAAATCATGCATTTGGTGACTAGCACGGAATTGAGCCACCCTAACTAAACTATGAGCAACACAATTGGAACCAAACAAAAGTTTAAAAACCGTCTTTAGAATATATCTTATAAAAATAAATATTACAAACAGCTCCACTTTTCGGTAATTTTTTTGAAAGAACACTTTTCAGTAAAACTGAAAATGAATGCATTTTCCCAAACCCTCTAACACTAATTTTCCCCACCACACCTAATAAAATGTAGAGACTAATCATTCGAATTGGGTAGGACCATAATGAGCGATAAAACTTTCTCTCAAGAATTTTAACGCTGCAAAGACTTTATTTTGTTTACAATATCATCTTCGAGTGAATTATCATTTCTTTTTTCTCTGTCTAGAATAACTTCAAAAGCAACTCTTGGTAACCAACATGATGCGACACAAGTGGTAGATACTTGGATCTCTTAACCAATTCGATACATTATTAGTTTTAAAATAAACTACACTTGGTAAATTAAGTTAATTCGCTTATTATAACTCATTTGTAGACATTAAATTTCATCAATCCAACCATCAAATTAACACTCCTAGTTAAATAAATCAATTCGACATAAAATTTCAAAACTATTGGATACATATTCAACTGAACAAATAGTATATTAATAAAAAATAAGTTATAATTGCATGGTTGCGTTGTATGCATCATCATTAAGATAATGTCAACTTTTAATAAATGGATTGATAATCCGTAGGGCCCAACTCAACTCGCAAATACGGATATTATTAAGCTGGATATCATATATTGGGTTTGAACTTGAGACATTTTAATTGTGTGTGTAAGTTTCAAGTAATATTTATGACTCTGTCTAGAACCAAAAAATATCTATAATAATATATTAAGGATTGATATTTAGTAGGAAAATTGTTGTACAAATGTCAGAAATAGAAAAGGAAAAGTTGAATCAAAAGGCATTAATAACAATTCATATAAAAATAGGACAGCGATGCTATTTACAGCGAATAAAAATTCGTGAAAAGCCCTACGAAGTGACGTGTTACTTTCCTATCAAACATGAAACACTTATTACTTTGATTTTGACAGAAGAGAACATGGGTCATTGCCCGTGGCGGACCCAGGACCCCGGGGTCAGGGGTCTCAAATTTTTTAAGGTCAGTGTCAAATGGGTGCAAAACTTGGTCTACTAGTGCAGTTTAAAATTTTCAGGGGGTTCAAAGTAAAAATTTCAAGAGATTTAGGCTATTTATATAGGGACGGTAAGTGCAATTTTTTTTAAAGGATTCAATTGAACCCCCTGGATACAAGGTAGGTCCGCCGCTGGTCATTGCCGTTGACCGGCTAACCCAACACAACACAGTTTGTAGGGTATTCGCAATCTATTATCGGGATAACCAGCATTATTCTAAAAAATATTCCTCTAAAATATTAGATAGAGTAGCTCTTACAAACTTATCCTAGAGTAAGTTTAACCCACCCCTTAATAAAATAAGAAAGAAAGTGAATATAAAAAAAAATCAAAAAAAATGCAGCTGAGTAGAAGCAGTGTTAGGTGGAGTTGGCAGCCAAATGCATGAAAAGCCTCCAAATATCCGTAGCACCAAACAACAAAAAGACGACAAAATGAAATTACAACATTACTAGTTACTACCGTTTAACCGACGTCAACGTTAATTGAACTAGTGCCTAATCCTAGACGGTGTTAACGTACTCCGTAACCAAACACATTACAAAAATGGATAAAAAGCGTTATCTAATCTAATAGTCGCAATAAAAATTGAAAAATGAAAAATATAGTGACGAAGATGGTTAAAAATCTGTAAGCGTAAACCCTAATAGTTTAAATAGCCTCCAACTAGTTTCCACCGCGTTTTCTCTCTTTCTCTATTCACAAATCACAACGCATTCTCTGTTTGATTCCTCTTTGCTATCGCCGGTGTTCTAAACCCTAGAAGACACTCTTCCTAGGGTTTAGATTCCTCATAAATTTCTCAATTCTCGTTTTCCGTGTTGATCAGAGTTTGTGTGGTGATTTTTTTGATCGAGTTTGTTTGTTTTTGGTGCCATGGATCTTCCTGGTCTGGCTGTTATACTCCAAGCTGCTCTTAGTCCTAATCCCGATGAACGGAAGGCAGCTGAGCAGAGCTTGAATCAGGTGCGAGTTTTTTCTTTTTAATTTTTATTTATTTTTTGGAAATTCGGTTGCTGATTGGAATTTTGATCGGTTATTTACTTTGATTCGGTTTTACACAAGTGTTTGCGAAGCACTGTCACTGTTGATTTCGATGCCTGTTTTTGAATTTTGCTGTATTAGTGCTAATTGAAGGTGGCAGTGCAGCCAGTGCTTTAATTTCATGGTTTTGAATTTGGTTGTATGTGTATTTATGATCTTATTGAATGTTGAATCATTTTAGTGAGGAAGCTTAGGAGACTGAAAAAACATATTAATTTTGTTGTCTTTGGTGTTCATGTTGTTTCAATACGAGGGTGCTAATTGAGTGTAATAGTGTTTTAATTTGATGGAATTTATGAGTTATATCTATTTTAGTTTTTTAAGATGTTGTGTTTATATGTACAGTTCCAGTATGCTCCTCAGCATCTGGTGAGGCTGTTGCAAATCATTGTAGACAACAACTGTGACATGGGTGTACGGCAAGTGGCTAGTATTCATTTCAAGAACTTCGTTGCAAAAAATTGGTCACCTCATGAGTCTGGTATGTATGCCCTTTCATCTTTACTGTAGATGGGATTTAGATAATGAATCACTTCTTTTGCTGATCGTTCTCTTTTCTCTTGTAGATGCCCAACAAAAGATCCTGCAGAGTGATAAAGACGTGGTGAGGAATCACATTCTCATGTTTGTAACTCAAGTTCCTCCTTTGTTGAGGTACAGTTCTTTTTCTCTGGCTGCCCAGTGTTTCTGTAGAAAGTTTTTGTATGTTTTGACACATGTTGTGTTTCTAGGGTACAACTTGGTGAATGCCTGAAAACAATTATACATTCTGATTATCCCGAACAATGGCCCCATCTTCTTGACTGGGTGAAGCATAACCTACAGGATCAACAAGTCTATGGTGCCTTATTTGTGCTCCGGATTCTTTCTAGAAAATATGAGTAAGATTTAGCTATTTTGTTTTAATTGAATCTTTGTACTGCTGCTCTTGCTCATACCCTGTAGTTAGTAATTTGACTCTACATAAGGCCCGCAAGAGCTGAAGAAATATGTCCTGCTTTTGGTAATATTTTCTACTTGATGCTAATGTTGTCTAATGTTACTGGCAATCTTTTCCTTTCTGCAACACAGAAATCCCTATTTTATATTAAATATATCTACAATTTCTATGGATATCGCTGTAATATTTAAGCCACTGTTGAAGTATACTCTTGTTACGTATGTCTTCTGCTTTTCCAGTAGAAAAAAAAGACAGCACAATGGAGACATGATTAAACAGTAAAGATGTTTTGAATTGAATGATAAGTTCAACTGTTCAAGTATCTTTTGAGCCGTTGAAGAGAATAACTGAAGATTATGATATGGCAAAAAAGACGTTCCTAATCCAAAAGTATGGAAAGTAAAAAGAAACTAGAGGTGACATTGTTTCAAAAGGAAGGTCCAAACTCCTTGGCATACCTTTTTGTCAGTTAATTATATCGTTATTCTCCAACAAGAAGATTCAAAATGGTGGAAGGTTTCTATCTGCTTATATTTTGATGTCTTGTTTGACAAGAGCTTGTATGGTGTACACTTGATTGTTTAAGTATCCTGTTAAACCTCTCAATAGTAGTCCAAAATGATTTGTCTCATTTATGTTAGTTATAAAAACTATCACATTTTATCTTTGCAGGTTCAAGTCAGATGAGGAGAGGACACCCGTTTATCGCATTGTTGAGGAAACATTTCCTAGCCTTCTCAATATATTCAACAGGCTTGTCCAGATTGTTAATCCATCACTTGAAATAGCAGATTTAATCAAGCTTATCTGTAAAATATTCTGGTCCTCCATATATGTACGTTCTCTCTCACATATATTCCTTTAATGAAGAAGCTTGTTATGTGTTACCTTGTAGATCAAACCTTATTTGAATTTGCATATTCCTTTTATTGACAGTCATTCTGTAGAATCTGTGATTATTATTAATATTACTATGTATATCCTTCTCTTAAGAATGTGTTGTTTATGTCTTTATTCAGATAATACTTTGTACAATGTTAGCTATTTTTATCTTTGGTTGAAACCATGCTGTTAATAGGGACAAAATGAAAGAAAAGAGGAAACCTTATTTACAATGAATGGCATTGTCTGTTACCTAATATTTTAATGGCTATTTCCACTTTATGTTTACATAATTTACACGCGGTATTCTGGGTTAATTTTTGAATTTCTTCAGTTGGAGATCCCAAAACTGTTGTTTGATCAAAATATCTTCAATGCTTGGATGATACTTTTTCTTAATGTGTTGGAGAGACCCGTCCCCCCAGAAGGTCAGCCTGTTGATCCTGAGCTTAGAAAATCATGGGGATGGTGGAAGGTCAAGAAATGGACAGTTCACATTTTAAATAGGCTCTACACTCGGTATGTTTGTGATGTGGATTAAGCAAGTTAACGAATGCGGGTATTATTGTTTTGTGATTATCGGTTCTGAATTTCTATGGTTGTTTAATTACCCTGTTATAGATTTGGAGACGTGAAGCTACAAAATCCTGAAAACAGAGCTTTTGCTCAAATGTTTCAGAAGCATTATGCAGGGAAGATTTTGGAGTGCCACTTAAACCTGTTGAATGTCATTCGCGCTGGGGGATATTTACCTGACAGAGTTATCAACTTGATTCTTCAATATTTAAGCAACAGGTCGGTTGATTAATCTGCATTGTCATTCCATGTGATTGAATTGCATAGGATTTTAGCTTCCTTTGATTAACTACATGCTTTTAGTTCTGATTCGTGTAGGAGTAGGACTATAAATATTTAGGTGGCTCATTTTGAGTGTGTTGAGCTTACTGGGTTGGTTTATGAGTGGTTAATTGTTGCTTCTTAATTTTAGGTTGCCACAGCAGATACCCGGGATTTTTATTAGTTTTTTTAAGGGTGGGAACACTTACCGGATCATTTTTACTTTTTAACCCCTGATATTAATCCCCTTTTCACAATGTTTTATATGTTGATCCATCATTTGAAAAGCCATGGGAGGTAGCTATGCTTGGTTTTCTTCCATCTGATTGCAAAACTACATCCTATTCTTAGTCACTGCTTTCTCATAGAATATGTGGTAGTTGTGTCTGGCTTGAAGAAGTTTGCGAGAAAAACTGCGTAATACAAACTGGGCGGTAAAAAGTTTGTGGCATAGCAATATATATATATATATATATATATATATATATATATATTGCTATGCCACAAGAACTATGACTTATTCTACAAGAACTAGTTCTTGCCTGTGAAGGATTTGAACCAAACAAACGAGAGAAGACTTGAAATAAGACTAATAGCTGGTGAAGTCTGATCTTCAAGCTGATGCTTGCTTTCGACATCAAACCAGGTGTTGAGGATATGACAGGGGAAAGGGTGGATGGTTTTTTTGTTGGGGGCAAGTTGCTTATGTCCACTCAAATGCTTATTGCTCTGTTTAGTTCCCATGCTGTGTTAGGTCATTTAGGTGCTAGACCTTGTAGTCAATCATCTACTATGGTCATTGGTCTAGATGCTATGCTGCTGTACTACTGATACTAGGAAAACGAAAACTCCATGCTTAGTACATTTTTGCTGTAGATGTTATCATGGAAAATTTCCAATCGGGCCCTGTAACAAATTTCTGCTGTCTGGATAATAATGGCATTTTTAAATCGAGAATATGAGATTTGTTGAATGCTTTTGTTTGCTATTGCTGAGTTACACCATGTTAATTGTTTCTGCCTAAATTTTTTAACATATGCAGTATTTCAAGGAATAGTATGTATGCTCAGCTGCAGCCTCGGCTCGATGTCCTCCTATTTGAAATAGTTTTCCCCCTTATGTGCTTTAATGATAATGATCAAACGCTTTGGGATGAAGATCCACATGAATATGTAAGGAAAGGCTATGGTAAGTCCTTCTGCTGTATAACCATGGGAATAGCTTTCTAACAAATTGTGTTGAGATTGCTTATGGCTTCTCATTCTTTGTGACAGACATAATTGAAGATCTGTATAGTCCTAGGACTGCTTCAATGGATTTTGTGAGTGAGTTGGTTCGAAAGCGTGGAAAAGAAAATCTTCACAAGTTTATTCAATTCATAGTTGAAATTTTCAGAAGGTAACATCTTACTGAACGTTAGAATGAATAATCTATAATTTGGTCGGGTATTTAGATTTTTGCCATGCAGGTACGATGAGGCTTCTATAGAATTCAAGCCCTATAGACAGAAAGATGGCGCACTACTTGCTATTGGGGCACTTTGCGACAAATTGAAGCAGACTGAGCCGTACAAATCTGAACTTGAGCGCATGTTAGTGCAACATGTCTTTCCTGAGTTCAACAGTCCTGTTGGCCACCTTAGAGCCAAGGTATATCTTAACAGGCAAAGCCTAAATGATGTTTTAATAACTAGCGCCGGGACCCGTGCGATGCACAGGGTCAAAGCTTTATAATTGTTGGGATATTAAAATTTGATGGATAAATTAAAAATCAGCAGACAAATTAACGGGAATTTATAATTCAAACATAAGTAATAGTCCATGGCAATAATGTAGCATAGTAATTTATAATTCAAACATAAGTAATTCAAATAGTTAATTTTTTTTTAAAAATCAGCACACATGAAATTGATCCATTAAAATATAGACAACAAATGATAATCAAATAACTTTAGTTTAACGCATTATCACATTACATAAGATCTCAGACAACAACACTCTACATAACATATTTGAATAGATGAATATTTTTTACGAACACTAAATTTTATACACTAAATTATAAAAAAACACACTACTTAGTATCGAAGTTTACATATTTTGTCTTGATTTTTTTTCACCAATACAAATTTTGCGCATTCACACAGTTAATTTTTTTTTCCGGTATTGAGCACTCAACGTTGAGCATTTGAACGGTTAGTTTTTTTTTTTACGAAAACATATTTGAATAAATGAATATTTTTTACGAACACTAAATTATAAAAAAACACACTACTTAGCATCGAAGTTTACATATTTTGTCTTGATTTTTTTTTCACCAATACAAATTTTGCGCATTCAGACAGTTAAAGGGGGAAGGGAGGGGGAAAATTGGCGCCAAAATGAGGGGAGGGCCCACCTCAATTGATGATGTCACACACCCTTAGGATGTATAATTTAAGATGCCAAAACCGAATACGCCTTTTTATGTAATACCAATCTGAATTTGCTCCATAATTTTGATTTGCATAGATGATCAGTGGTTCTGGATGTAAAAAGTATGGAAAATTTGGGAGAGATAAGTTTGTAATAACTAGGAATCGATTAGAAGCGCTACAGTTTTCTGTTGCTCTCATGTCCATGCAATTTTGAATTCTTGATTGATTCTTTAATTGAAGAGAGATATTAGCACTATTTGATGGTTTTGTGTCAGTTAGCTTCTGTATGTTAAAAATTGGACAACCCTGTTTGATTGAACTAGGATGCTTCTTCAAGAGCAAATTAAAATTCCTTTTGTGGCACTGTTGGTGTAACACATCCTTCTTCTGAATCTTGATTTCATTTAAATGAAAGGAATCAAAAAAGAGAAACTTGCAACTCAATATTGGAAATAAGAGAATGAGTGCGATGACCGACTCTTCATTTTATGGTTTAATATAAAGAAAAGAATGGTTTTTTATTTGTGCGTGTCACCAAAAATTGAACACATGGCCTCATGTAAGCTAGTTAGCTACCTAAAACCTTTTCTGATAGCCCGGAAAAATTTGGGTTAGGTTTGGATGGTAAAATAAAGAGGAGTCAAGTAATCAGAGCAGTTAATTTGTTGGAGGAGGTTCGTTAGATAATTAAGGGTATACAGTAGAAAGGGGATATTCGGGAAATTGAATTTCGGAGGAAATCGAGCATGGCCTCATCAGCTTCATTATTCTTTGATTAGTACTTTTAGCAAAGTGCGTTATTAGTTTTGTATGTTTGAACTTTAGTATTCGATAGCCAAACGATGCTAATATGAAATTTATTGGGTACAAGTTTTGTATGTTCTACCCTCACGTGTACTGTGCAGTTCTCCAGAAGCCGGATGTTGCAAAAGGTGGCCCTTTTTTAATAAAGAACTAACCCTAATCTTTTCCCTTCCCTTGTAAAATTTAGTGCAACAAGGAAATGGTGTAATCTTTTCCAAATTCCCTTTCACTCTGTCATCCTCTTTTAACTATATAGAGGACTATTTTCCATTTGAATATTTTGATTTGATTTATAATAACTTGTTGGAATTTTAGCCAAAGATTAGGGAAATTTCATTTTTTTTTCTCATGGTTTTATGTTTCACTTCTATTTTCCTATGAAATACAGGCAGCGTGGGTTGCAGGTCAATATGCTCATATTAACTTCTCAGATCAGAATAATTTTCGGACGGCATTGCATTGTGTTGTATCCAGAATGCAAGATTCTGAACTTCCTGTCCGTGTTGACTCTGTTTTTGCTTTGCGTTCTTTCATTGAAGCATGCAAAGGTGGTTTTTACTCTTTGTTCAATTTGTGTGATTGTATTGAGTAGCCCTTTCTATACAGTTGTTTATGCTTGATTTTGCATTCCTCAATGATGCAGATTTGAATGAAATCCGTCCTATTCTTCCTCAACTTCTTGATGGTATGCAGGCATAAATATTTATCTTCAGTTCAGAATCATTATTTTTTACTTGCTGACTAAGTTAAATGGAATTTTACCCAGAGTTTTTCAAACTCATGAATGAGGTTGAGAATGAGGACCTTGTATTTACTTTGGAGACTATTGTGGACAAGTTTGGGGAAGAGATGGCACCTTATGCACTTGGGTTGTGTCAAAATTTGGTAGTTATATTTTCCCTTTCTATCTGGCAAGAAAGTTGTACTTTTGAGTACTAATACTGTTCCGTACATTAACATTCCATTCTTCTTTTTCCTAACAGGCTGCTGCATTTTGGAGATGTATGAACACTGCAGAAGCTGATGATGAAGCTGATGATCCGGGTGCTCTGGCTGCAGTTGGCTGTTTACGTGCTATTAGCACAATCCTTGAATCAGTGAGCAGGCTTCCTCACCTTTTTGTTCAAGTTGAGCCAACTTTGCTTCCCATAATGCGAAGGATGTTAACAACCGATGGTCAAGGTACTCGCTTTCTCCTCGCATTTTTTATTATTTTGGAGGATCGATATCCCCCATTTTCTTTGTCCTCTTCATCTGAACAAATTTTTCTGTAATAAAAAAGGTGCTTTTCCCTCCGAGTCACATTTAACTGTTTCAAGTTTGAGTCTTTCCTTTTTATACCTCACGTTTTAAATTTCAATTTGTGTATTGTATGTATATGTATTATTTCTTCTTCTCCCTCTGTATTTTGATGAAACAATTTAAGAACAATTGCAGAAAGAATACTCCTTAAATGTAATAGGAAGACAGAGAAAATAAAACTTCAATGAAAATAAGTAACTGAAATCTATCTGCATGTCATTGTCAGCTAGGGAAGTCCCCTTATCAAAATTTGTGCAATTTCTATCAAATGGAAGCCAAATGCCTAATATTAGCGAAGTGTCTTTTTTCAGTCATTCTGGATGCCCAAGTCTAATTTTATGGGCTGTTATACTTATGCCTAATTTGTGAAAATATATTTTTGGCTATGACAAATGGGCTTGACTTTTCTCCCCCCTTTTTGACTTCAGGATATGATTTTGATTGTAAGGATTTATAACATTCCCGCCCCTTTAACATCAATGTGTATAGTCTGGATTTTTTGTGTAAAAAATTGTATGGATGCTTATAAGGTTTTTAAGTAGGATGTATTTGTGATTGGATTCTGGTATGAAGGCTGGTATAATTTGTAAATTTTTATTTTCATGGATTTTCTGGCTTATTTCTATTATCTTCTATGCATGCCTACAGAGGTTTTTGAAGAAGTTTTGGAGATTGTATCATATATGACATTTTTCTCTCCATCAATATCTTTGGATATGTGGACTCTTTGGCCATTGATGATGGAATCACTGGCAGATTGGGCAATTGATTTCTTCCCAAGTATGGTTCTTAACTACATATTTACTTTTTTTGCCTATTCAATCTAAGTGCTTAATTCAGATATTTTTGGGAGGCCAATTTCTTTATTGATATATGAATTGGAGACAAGTTGGTGTGTCAGACTTAACCTGAAGATGAACACAGCTTTGAGCAACTTACAAACATCATGTAAAAAGAAACAAACTAAAAAATATTTGGGCCATTTTATGGTCACATGAGAAATGTTCTGTCGCCTAGCTTCTAATCAATACATTGAAGCAGTGGCAGTTACCTAGCTCGGCTATTTCTACATTTTCTTGTGGTCACCCTGTTGTCTGGTGGCTTTGGGTTGTAATCCTCAGACAAGTTGTTTTTGGGTGTTGTCATCCACATTGTTCTAAAGTGCTGGGGCTATTGGCTGAGTGCTTTCAACCCTCTGGATTGTTGCGTCACTCTTATTCATTTTTATTTGCCAAGTATGCCTCGATGTTTTGTCACTTCTCTTGTAACCCTAGTGGTAGTGCCTGAAAGAATTGAAAAAAAATAAATGGTTAATGTTATAATGATTTGTTCTGTCTGTTTTCAATTAATGGGGCAGAGACTTGTAGATTATTTGGTGGTTTGAGCATGTGTGGAGAAGAACTGTAGAAGCAGTGGTTAGGAGAGTAGACTAGATTTAAGATGATTTAGAGGTAAATGGTGACCATGGAAAACTATAGGTCAAACCGTTAAGAGAGATTTAGAGGCAAATGGTTTATCTTTTTGCCTAATACATTGCAGGACTTTATGGCATCGATTGATCTATGTAGCCAACCTCACCAAGTGGGAAAGGGAAGCAGGCTTGGTTATTGTGGCCAAGTCTTTATGATGCTTTTCTATAGAAAATAGCTCATGGATAAAGTTGTCCAGGGTAAGCAGGATTTATCAGTTCTAGTTAAATGGGATGGGCATGCCAACCCAGTGTGACTTGTGCAAGTCATGGTAGTCCCCTGAAAATCCTGCTGTAATTCTTTTAGATCTTTGGTTTCTTCTAGTTTGGGTGTTAACACTTGTATTAAAGTTTTGGAAGGTTCTTTGGTTGGAAACTCCATAGAGGCCTGTCTTCTATATACCCTTTCTACCTTGCATAATCCTTCCACAAAAATTGCCGTTTGGGCTAAGGCTACTCGCCTGAACTGGGATTGTTACTTTTGAATTGATGGAGAACCAATCAATTTATAGTTGCTCCTACTTCTATTTGATTTTGTTCTAGCTTACTGGCTACACTGACAGAAGAGTTCAGACATAGAATCCCAAAAAATATAATTTATGTTTTTTTAACGTGGTTAGATTTTTTTTTTCTAGTATATAATTTCACTTTGGTATTTACTTATTTGTTAAGTGTTAAACTTCTGCAGACATTTTAGTTCCTTTGGACAACTATATTTCTAGAGGAACTTCTTATTTCCTTACTTGCAAAGAACCCGACTATCAGCAAAGTCTATGGAACATGATTTCATCAGTGAGTTACTTTTACACTGTTACTTGTCACCACTGCTTGGTTTGTACTTAGTGATTCGTTAATTTTTTTATTACTTATGTTTTTGCTATTTGTATATTATGTTGCAGGTTATGGGGGATAAAAATATGGAGGATACCGATATTGTGCCTGCTCCAAAACTTATTGAAGTTGTCTTCCAAAATTGCAGAGGGCAGGTGGATCACTGGGTTGAGCCATATCTCAGAGTAACGGTTGAACGCTTGCATCGGACTGAAAAATCATATTTGAAATGTCTTTTTATGCAAGTGGTAAGGGGATGTTACTATCAATAATTACATTGATGAAAAAATTATCAGGAAACTGCTGCTGTTACTCCTGGTTGTGATGTTTTGACATGGTTAATACTTGGTTTTAACGGTCATTTTCCTGTTTGTTCACTTAAGACCTGGAGCTTTGTTAACTCAGTTTCAGAGTAATTTCATTTTGGAGTTTTGAAATGTATTTTGAACTTTCAATTTATTGGAACTCGATGGATTTTAAAGAGTTGAATAGATATACTTTAGTAGAGGTTTTCTATACAAATAGGACACTGGGTCATCATTTCATCTAAGTAGCCAATCATTCCACCTAGTGAGTAAAAGCTGCTGCCGCTGTTGTAGTTTCTACTTTCTATACAAACACCTACGTTCTGCTTTAGAACTTCACACGAATTGCACTTCTTTGACTGCTTTAGTTGTTTAGGTTTCTTTACTTCGTTTAAAACCAAAGAAGTTATTTTTTTTAAAGATTGAGGCCTTTTATGCTCGACCCCAGTTAGTTTTATTTGTCCATCGTAAGTTTACCATGGTTCTCGATGATTATTAGTTGAACAGGAAAAAATATCACAAGGTAATTCATTCTAAATTTCTAAGAGGAGATAATTTTTTCAGATTGCAGATGCTCTTTACTACAATGCAGCACTGACTCTCAGCATACTGCAAAAGCTTGGTGTTGCATCAGAAATCTTCCATCTTTGGTTTCATTTGTTGCAACAAGTCAGAAAGAGTGGTATGCGTGCTAATTTCAAAAGGTTCGTTCTTTTTCCTCATCTTTCCCCATTGCCCATTCATGTTTTACTTGGTATTTCTATACCATGCTTGCATAAAACTGTAGATGTTTTCATGTGTGGCAATTCAAAGGTCTTGTTATGCTAAACCAACAATATTTCTGCAGGGAACATGAGAAGAAAGTGTGCTGCCTTGGTTTGACTTCATTATTGGCACTCCCAGCTGATCAGTTGCCTGGCGAGGCTTTAGGCAGGGTATTCCGGGCCACTCTTGAACTTCTAGTTGCCTACAAGGATCAAGTTGCAGGTCTGTAACTCTGAGATGTCACAATCATACATTCATGAAAAGTATACGTGTTCCTTTATATGTGTCTTGCTTGGCTATGCTAGTATATGTTTTTGTTGGCGAATACATAATCTTCAGTGCATTGATCTCATTTTGCAGAAGCTGCAAAAGAGGACGAAGCTGAGGATGATGATGATATGGATGGCTTTCAAACTGATGACGAAGATGAAGATGGCAATGGTTTTGAGAAGGAAATGGGAGTTGATGCTGATGATGGGGATGAAGCTGATACTATCACACTTAGAAAGTTGGCTGAACAGGTGTGTTGACTTGACACAATGGCCTACAACACATTACATGCATATATAAATAATTTGTATCTAGTCTAGAACAATGGCATTATCAAGTCTTCTGCAGTAAAGAATTTTATGGTATGCATGCATGTCTTGTTCTAAAGTTGTATTTAGTTCTGAAGGACCTGATTAGTTGATACAATGTTTTGAAAATTGAGCTTGTCATTGAACTAGAAAAGCCGTTCCTCGATAAGTGGTTTAGTTATGCTTGAACCTGTTCCGTAGTATTACAATTTATCATGAACTTGTATTCATAAGAGTAGAGAATAAATGAATTTTCCAATGTTGAACATTCAATTAATTTTTTTATTCATTAGATAACTACTCAAGTCCGTAACATTTTTCTCGAGGTGCTGTAAAGAAGAGGGTCCTGGTTGACAGTTAACTACTTAAGTGAGACAATTGGTCAGTTTTCAGAAATCAGCAATAATCAGCTAATTCTTTGACTTGATGCTGCTTTGATTGGAGAGTGACCAAATACAGTATGCCTTCCTGTTCAATAACTTTCATGTTGAACTGGTTGGTTCAGCCCTGTGTTTAGAAGTTTGGTCCAATTGATACAAGTTTTGTTGTTGTAGATCCCTTATCTGAACGCAAATTCTGTCTTACTCATTGTTTATTATTTATGATATTTTTTTTGTCTTTATTTTGCATTTATTGTTCAATAATGGAATATTTTCTCATTCTGCATCTGTTGGTCATAGGCGAAGTCATTCCGGCCTGCTGACGACGATGATGATGATTCAGATGACGATTACAGTGATGATGAAGAGTTGCAATCCCCAATTGATGAAGTGGATCCTTTTATTTTCTTTGTGGATACAATTAAAGGTAAGCCAAAATATCCGAGGTCTATCATTGCCATAATCATTGTTGATGTATGACATACTCACCTTTCAAAATATTATTCTTGTAGTGATACAATCATCAGATCCAGTGAGGTTTGAGAGTCTTAGCCAGACACTTGAGTTCAATTATCAAGCTCTTGCTAATGGTGTTGCCCAGCATGCTGAGCAGAGAAGAGTCGAAATTGAAAAGGAAAAATTAGAGAAGTCAGCAACTGCCGCAGCGTCTTAAGCTCCTGGTTGTACATTAATACTGTTGCTTTTTTCTCAGGTTCCCAGTTTTTAGCCATTCTTTAGGAGAATCAGAGGGTTGCCAATTTATTGAGGCAGTTGTTGGCTCCATGGTCACCTAGTCGGTCTTTAAGCCTCGACGAGTTTGCAGTTTTGAAAGGCTCGGAGCAGCTTTTGCATGTGCACTGAAGTTCCCATTTGCTTAGGATGTTGCATTCAGGGAACTGAAGAGTTGCACTTTCTCCAGTCCTTTGTTCCGCGTATGGTTCGTGCTTTGGGCTATCCTTTGGAGGAAAGCGCCCATTCTTGCCTTGACTGTGTTGTCCCCCTCCTCCTCTCTTTCCTTTTTGCGGGTTCCTTTTATAGTCTCCATGTTCAACATTTTGTTTCGTGGATACCGAGTTATGTAATATTTATTGCCTGTCACATAGATGGGTATGTAGGGTCGTCATTTGCTTTATTGGTAATTTTTGGTGAGGGATGGTATAAAAAATTTTGTTTTCAAATTTTGGGTTGAGAGTATGGTTCATGAGTATTATTGATGAAGGCATCAATTTAGAGTTATACAAAGCTTTTCAAGGGTGGCTTACTGCAGGTTGTAAAACATTTATCTTCATTCTTTATATTATATTGTGGGGAAAAATGAGTTCGTTTCTTGTTTAGTAGGAAATATCATGTTCTGCTTGTTTGTTTTGTAGGCTCCCCCGAACACTTAAGTTTACACAAAAATAAAAAATTATTCCGGTCCAATTTATTTATAGAGTAAATTACACTCCCTCCACTCAAAGATAAACATATTAGTATATTACAGTCCCCTCCCCTCAATTTTCTAAACACACCCTCCGCTCCCTCTAGAGATGAAAATATAGTATAAGTAGTCTATTTTTTATTCTTCCGTTAACTTTACAGTTACCTCCGTTAAAAGAAATTTTTTATTACCAAAATAGCCTTTGTCTGCTACCCATTCTCACCGTTAATTTATCATTAGTTTCCTTTGTCATCATCATCGCTTCCTCTTCTGCAAATAAGCCTGTCAATCCTCCATGCGACCTCCAAAACTCTCTTCATACTTTGGGAAAACTAACTCTTCGGCTTCTGTTGTCCAACCTCCCCCAACAATCGCTACAACCACTAACTCAGTTTGCTCAACCTCCATTGCAACCAAACTGAATAAGTAGAGGTTGTCTTGTCAATTGAAGAAGTCCCAACCATATTAGCAACCACCATCGTGTTGAAACAAACTTGAAACACCTTGTGAGTTTGGATCCATAGCACCAGATACTTTCTCTTGTTGTGTTGTTGGATTTGAAGGATTCTTTGGAATTCTGCCATCCCTAACATTATTCAATATGAAAGAAATATTAGAATTCATAAAGTTATTTTTGACAATTTGAAAGTAAGCATTGTGCTAAGTAATATATATTTACCCTTTGTGAGTTTGCCCTTGCTTGGGCTGTTCCATGTTGAATTTCCTTTCTAATTGAAGATTGTGATGCACATGCTAGACCTCCCTGAAATTTGAAAACAATGTATTTCAGGAATCACTATCGAAATATATATACTTTGGAAACAATAACCTTTTTGAAAGCAAAAAGTATGGTAGTAAAATACTTGTTTTGCTCTTTTGGTTTTAATTGGAGCCCTTTGGCAACTTCTCCTGTTGTGTCCCAGATATCCACAGTTGGAGCATTTGATTGTTGAGAGTAGTCTTTTTGCATTTTCGATTTTTTTTTGGGCCTTCCTGGAAGGCTACACATCTACTTCATCCAAAGTATTTGGATCAGGCAGAGGAGTAACTAAGCTAGAATAAGTTGTGATACATATCTTTGTTGTAATATGAATCACAATAGTTCTCCACCCTTGCTCTAATGAAAAATAATCTTGTTCAATGATGCCACAATTCTTGTAAATGTGGTAAAATCTAAGAGGGGCAAAATTAAATTAAATTTAATTTGTAGAAAGAACTGGCGGAAGCCTTTTGCACTTTCCTTCACATGTTTTACTGGGGAAAAAATATGAACAAAGTGATGGACTTTGGTGTTTTTATGGTCTTTATCAATGGTTTGAAAATCAAACTATATGATAGGTTTGTTAAACAAAAAAAGACCGACAAGTTTAACTCAAACATTGCCCGTTACCAAACTATGAAAAGAAATCTAAGAGTGTGTTTGGGAGTTTGGAGGAGAGGGGAGGGGAGGACATGGTGTTAATACTTAATAGTATAAATTTTTTAGTACAAACTTGGAGGGTTTTGGAGGGGCTCCAAAAATAAACTAGGAGAGGGGTTTGGGGGGGTTTAGGGGGATAATTTCTCTCAATCTCTAAAGAATTTACACTATAAGTCCTATGCCCTCCCCTCCAAACTCCTAAACACACCCTAAAAGATTTAAGATTAGAAGCTCTCCTGACTAATGGAACCTCTTTTCTCATAACTTCAGGTTTATTTGGTGTATCGCATAGTTTCAGCTTTCTAGTGTTTTATTTTCTGTCATTAATCTTCTCTATTTCTAAAAAAAATAAAAAAGTATTAATAACTTCAAATGTAGCTTTCGTATCCAAACTGTTGTATCAACATTTTAAAACAAAAAAGAAATCAGGAGAAACCTATACTTCAGAGAATCACTGTGATACAATTGCACTCCCCTTTGTTTAAAAAAAATCCCACCCATTTCAAAATTATAATAAAGCAAATGAAAACAAAAATAACAAAAAATTCTTTGGGAGAAACCTATACTTAAGGAACTCCAAAATTTGTAAATGTGATTTCAAGGACGGGCAAAACACCGACTATTGAAAACCCTTCACTGTGGGTAATATTTTTCTTCCATTATGATTTTTTTTTTTTTTTACCAAAAGAAACTTGTAGCATTTCATTCACAATCAAAGTTGCAATATAGGTTGGAATACAATAAAAAACATGGGTGCTAGCATAACGCCTTGAAGCTCTAGCCAAGGTGTGAGCAACAAAGTTTGCTTGCCTCCGGATACGAACAATCATGTGAGCCACAAAGTTGCAATCATGATTTCTCAAGAACAATCATGTTCGGTCATCAGTGCTCTTGATACGAACAATCAGTGCTTCAAGAAGCAATATTTATAGCTCTCAGCGCTCTTGATGACCGAACAAATATCATTCCACACCTCTTTTGCATGTTTGCAGCCGAAGAAGAGATGTCATTCGTTTTCCACCGCTTCGTCGCACATCGGACACACATCAGGACATGGAACATGCCGGCGTTGAAGAATGGACCGACACGGCAGAAAACCTCTAGCAATACGCCAAAGATGGAGCTTCACCTTCTGAGGGACCTTCAACTTCCAGATTAGCTGCCAGTCACCCACAACCTGAAGCTCAGAGCTATCGATAAGCTCATTCATGGCTGAATAATACGCTGACTTCACCGAGTAATGGCCATCACGACTGCAATTCCAAATTAGCGTATCCTCTCCTTCTCTGCACCGAAGCCCCCCATTCCTAAAATACAGTTTCTGTCTTCCACATTAAAGAGTTGATCCAGCAAGTGTGTAATCCACTTTCCTTCATTCAGATTAAATAGCGAACTCACTGTCAGATGCTCAGTACCAGGGACCACAACAGTAGAAATAAAATAATTTGTACCTCCCTTTACCCACGGATCATGCCACACATTGATATTAGTGCCATCCCCAATTTTCCAACGAACTCCAAAATTAACCAACACCTGTGAAGTATGGATGCTATGCCAAACATAGTTGGATTATGGCCCAAGCGAGCTCCTAAGAAATTCTCATTAGGATTTTTTTTTTGAATATCCCATTAGGAAAATATTTAGCTTTGAAGACACGAGTAACAATAGCATATTTGTTGGTGCATAGACGGCAACCTCACTTTCCTAGCATGGCTAAGTTGAAACCACGGAAATGACGAAAGCCCATTCCCCCAAATTCCTTTCGCATAGTTAACTTGTCCCACTTGAGCCAGTTAATACCTCTTCGAGTACCCCGATTAGAACCCCACCAAAAAGAGTTGATCATGCGCTCCATCTACTCCCTGAGAGACGTGGGGATAAGAAATGTGCTCATACAATATGATGGAATTGACTGAGCTACAGACTTCACAAGGATTTCCCTTCCTGCTTTGGACAAATGTCTGCCAGACCATTGTTGAATTCTGCACCATACTCTATCTCTCAGGTACTCAAACAATTGCTTCTTGCTACGACCCACCATAGAAGGCAGGCCTAAATATTTACCAGTTCTTAAACATTCTGAAACACCCAGATTAGCAACCACACACTCCTTGGTGGCAGCACTTGTATTTCTACTAAAGTAGATTTCTGATTTTTGGAGATTGATAGATTGCCCTGATGCCTTTTCATGCGTTGCCAACACCTCCCTCAATTGTTTGCTCTCCTTATCATCGGCCCTGCAAAATAAAAAAAAGTCATCTGCAAATAATAAGTGTGTCAGGATAGGAGCTCTCTGACACACTCTGACTCCATGAATGTCTCCTCTAGCCTCACATTTTTTAAGTAATGCTGTAAGACCCTCTGCACACAATATAAAAAGGTAAGGTGACAGTGGGTCACCTTGCCCGAGTCCTCTCATTGGCGAGACTGAACCAGCTTTCTCGCCATTCATAAGCAATGTGTAGTTAACCGTTTCAATGCACATAGCCATCCACCGTCCCGACTTCTCATGGAAACCCAACTTCACCAACACACCTCTCAAATACCCCCAATGCACCCTATCATATGCCTTACTAATGTCAATCTTCAACGCCACCCCCCCACCTTACCTTGCACCTTGCACTTCATATGGTGAATTACTTCAATAGTAACCATCACACTATCCAAAATAGATCTATTAGCCACAAAAGCTGATTGCTCATCTGATATACACTTATGAAGCACATTCTTCAATCTATTAGCAATTACTTTGGAAATGATTTTGTAAATGACATTACAAAGAGCTATCGGCCGTAAAGCACGCATAGATGTGGGGTTGTCTACCTTCGGAATCAAAACAATATTTGCATCATTTAGCATAGGAGGGAACTCACTGTTATTTAGTCGAGACACTCCGAAATGAAATAATTCTGGGCCACAAAGGTTCCAAAAGTGCTTGAAGAAAACCGGATTTAAACCATTATGATTCTTTATATTTGTTTTCAAATATTTTTCGCCATCAAACAAATGAATTAGAAAGAGAGAAAATAGTCGCCTCCCTATTATTGAGAGGCGATGGGTATCCTCCTGCAGCAATAGTCGCCTCATGAACTACTCTGTCAATTTCATCACTTGTCACACCAGGTTGAATAATCTGAGCAGCTGCATCCAAAACCTCCCTAGCAATCCGACAAGTTTCTATTCTCTCAATTTGATCTGGAGATTTGATCTCAACAGTATGCTGTAGATCACTATTGGGCTCAACTTTGTGAATTCCATCATCAGCCCAATCAAGTTTAACAATATGAGCAGGGACAATTCGGTAAGTAGATATGGGATATGGCCGCAACATCCTTGCCCTCTCCTCACACAATATAACCAACCTTCACCAGGTGATTCAGAATTTTGCGTGCCAACTGAGGTTAGCTTTGCCTTCAGATGCACTGATTTGTGCGAAATCCATGAAGATTTGAAACATTCCTGAGAGCAAAAGGTGGGACCTTCACGAGGAAGCTTCAATTCCATGCATTTTGGACACTGAAGATTTGCAGGTTTGCCACAGCTAACACAAGAGAGAGTGTTTTCTGATTCAGCAGCCATTGATTACGAATTTGCAAAGAACTGAAGTCTAGGGTTTGCAGTGCAGATAGAAACTGGAACCACCCATTTCAAAATTATAATAAAGCAAATGAAAACAAAAATAACAAAAAATGCTTTGGGAGAAACCTATACTTAAGGAACTCCAATATTTGTAGAAGTGATTTCAAGGATAGGCAGAACAATGACTATTGGAAACCCTTCACTGTGGGTAATATTTTTCTTCCATTATGATGATTCTGTATATTTGTTTTCCAATATTTTTTGCGGTCAAACAAATGACTTAGAAAGAGATAAAATAAAGTACTCGAGTTAAATCATGGGTTCACCTCTTGACAGATTTAAGTACAAGTTTGATTAAAGGTATTTTCAAAGAGTAAAACGGGGTTTTCACAAGTGAAGTTAATTATATTATCAATCAAATCAAGGATTAGACTCAAGATCAATAACATAAGCAGAATTCAAAAGTTTCAGTCATCAACCATGACTTAAACAAATCATGGGAATCAAACGTAAGAAAGAATGAACATCTTAATCCTTTAAGTACCAGAGTTGGGAAGTAAAACAATGTGCAAAATAAAGTAAAAGAAATGACAGGAGTAAAGCACTCGATTGTCAAAGTAAGAACATTCAATAAAAGTAGAATTCGAATACAAAACCCAAACATACATTTTTCGCCCTTAGATCGTGCAAGCAGATGTGTTAGGCGTATTTGAGTTACTGAATGTTATGAATGTCACCCTTAGAGCTACTTACAAACAACTATATATAGAAATTACAAATAGTAACTACCTATTTGCATGGTGGACAAATGTCCAATTCGAAAATAACCTAACTACTAACTATCTAATGATCATCAATCACACGCTGCCACGTAAACCATTGGCTGCAAACGCTTTTTAAAATACTAACTAGAAACTGCTTCTAGCTTCCACGCACTTTGGTTGCAATTTCGAATCTACCTTGAAACTGCCTCAAAACCTTGCTTCGGATCTTGGCCGCAATGCAAAATTGGCCTGTAACAATATTACAATAGGTTTCCACTAAGTGCATGTTTATACTTACGGTGACTTTATGGTGACTTATGTCTCTGTCTCAAAAACAAGTTGTATTTAGGTGACTTTTATAGTGGTCAAATGCAATTATTCGGTTCTTAGCTTGACATTGAAACTCAAGCCGAGCTAAAAACCGAAGTCTAATAACATCAAATAAATGCATTTGACCACTATAAGTCGCCTAAATACAGTTTTGTTATTTAGGCAGTAACAGATGCAGTTAGTGGTAACCTATTATAAAACATAGATTCACAATGGAAGAAACATATTACCGATTGGGAACCTATTGTAATATACAGATTCACAGTGGAAGAAACATATTACCGATGATGAAGGTTGTTGTAAATAGTGTAATTTGTAATTATTTATCCGGCTCAATTATCAGACCCATTAGAATTAGGTTTAGAATAACCTATTTAAATAGATTAGTGTTTGTACTCTAGACACAATTGAAATAATATTCAGTATATTTTTCTACACGGTATCACAAGCTCTCGTTTTTGGGAGTCTCGCTTCCGCACAAAAACCCTAGCCGCCCTCGTTCCAACTTTCTTTCTGCCTTCATTGCAGCTTCTTGGCACCTTCATTGTGCTAGTTTTGTCTCTTTTTCTGGGCTAAAACACTGTTCGCGCGGTTACTGTTCACAGGAACTATTCATCATTACTGTCCACGCAGAACTGTTCATCGCACTGTTCACGCGGTACTGCTCATCGTCATTATTCATTCTGTACGGTACACTGTTTATTCGCCCAAACAGCACTATTAATTCCTCTTTTGGCGGCCGACGTTTGCTTTTGTTTGACTTCTTGTTTGTGGGTTATTTGAAGGTCACACCTTTGGTCATCGTTATATATTTATTTTGCAACTTCGGGAACCATTCTCGTTTGTTTGGTTTTGTTGCTTGTTCTTTTCTCGATCGTTGTTTAAGATAGCAGATAATATTTCAATTGATTACTTTTTATCATTCACCGAGGATGAGGTGAATCGTTTAAAGGCTATACTTGACTCTCTCGGTAAGCCTTTTGGAAGTTGTTCTCTTCCAACGACCGGCTTGAGTGAATGCACCCGATCATTTAATGTTTGCGATAAAATCCCTAAAGATGTTTGGATTTTGGACTCTGGTGCCACCGACCACATGACTTTCAATTCCAGTTTATTTTTCTCTTATACCTCCTCTGAGAGGAATTGTTATGTTACCGTTGCTAATGGTTCTTATGCCTGTATTGATGGCTCTGGAATTGTTAACTTGCAACCTCCACTTCAATTACAGGATGTGCTACATGTTCCCACACTCTCTCACAATCTCATATATGTTCGTAAACTCACTCGTGATCAGAATTGTAAAGTAACATTTTTCACTTGTTATTGTGTTTTTCAGGATCTTACCACGGGGAAGACTATTGGAGTTGCTAAGGAAAAGGGAGGGTTATATTACTTATCTGATGGACGAAATTGCTCGAAGGTGCTGGCTTCCTACTTGCAGACCGAGTCTTCTGCGTCTTCTTCTCATTCTGCCGCACAAATTTGGCTTCAGCACAAGCGTCTTGGTCATCCTCCATTCTCTTTAGTTAAGTCTATGTTCCCTTCTTTGTTTTTACACCATTTAGTTGAGTCTTTTAAATGTGAAGTTTGTGAGTTAGCTAAGCATCACCGTGTCTCTTTTAATCCTAGTTCCACTAAAAGTGCTGAACCTTTTGATCTTATACATTCTGATGTTTGGGGACCTGCACCTATTTCTAATGTTTCGGGTGCTAAATGGTTTGTGTCATTTATTGATGATTGTACTCGAGCAACTTGGATTTTTTTGATGAAGGATAAATCAGAAGTACCAGAATTATTTATCAGATTTTATCACATGGTGCAAACACAATTTGGCAAATGCATTAAAAGAATTCGCTCTGACAATGGCAAGGAATATGCCAATCAAAGTCTCTCAAATTTTACCAGTCAACAAGGAATTCTTTACGAGTTTACATGTGTCGACACCCCACAACAAAATGGTGTCGCAGAAAGAAAGAAAGAATCGTCATTTACTTGAAGTTGCTCGAGCCATTCTCTTCCAAATGGCAGTTCCCAACTCATACTGGGGAGAAGCAGTACTGACTGCTACCTACTTGATTAATCGAGCCCCACCTCGAATGTTAGGTAATGTCAGTCCTGTTCAGTTTATGACTTCACAGTTTCCTTCTGTTCCTGTTTTGCAGAGTCTTGAATCTCGAGTGTTTGGTTGTGTTACTTTTGTCCATGTTCAAAAACAACACCGAAGTAAGTTGGACCCCCGTGTAGTCAGATGCATTTTTGTGGGTTATCCTCCCAATAAGAAAGGATATAAATGTTATCATCCTCCTAGTCGTAAGTACTTTATCTCTAAAGATGTCACGTTTCATGAGAATGTATCCTACTTCACTCGTCCTCAGCTTCAGGGGGAGAGCATTCATGATGATTTGGAATCTGAGTCTGAGTTTCTATTCCTATCTACCAGAGTTGCCTGCGACTCCTGTCTTAAGTCCCACTACTAGTCCTACTTCCGCAAGTCCTACTATTGAGTCTCCTACTATTTTGGTTCCGCCTTTGTCTTCTGTTTTGCAGGAACCATCATCTTCGACACCGGCAAACACTAAGGTTGGTGAGCCAATTATGGTGTATCAGAGAAGAAGTAAGCTCGACCTGCTCCAGACACAGCCTCAATTTCCTGAAGCAGAGGTAAGTACTGAAATTAACCCTCTTATTAGTGATTCCCACAGTTCTGACACTAGTGACACTGATACAGATGATTTACCTATTGCTTTGAGAAAAGGGAAAGGTCTTGTGCCAAATACCCTATTTCTCAATTTGTTTCCTCTAAGCATCTTTCCTTGCAGCATCAGAGTTTTATTTTAGCTGTTGGCTCTGTGATAATCACATCATCTGTTCAAGAAGCATTCAAAGATAGAAATTGGGTCCAAGCCATGGATGAGAAAATGAAAGCACTTGAGAAGAATGGAACGTGGGAAATTGTTGAGAGACAGGTAGGCAAGAAGCCCGTTGGTTGCAGGTGGATCTATACGGTCAAGAATTTTTATCAGATGGTACTATTGATCGGTACAAGGCAAGACTAGTGGCTAAAGGATTCACTCAGACCTATGACATTGATTATGAGGATACTTTTGCTCCCGTGGCAAAGATGAACACTGTTCGGATCTTACTATCACTTGCTGCCCACTCCAGGTGGGAACTAAACCAATTTGATGTCAAAAATGCATTCTTGCATGGAGATTTAGAGGAGGAGTTGTATATGGAGATTCCTCCAGGATTTGGTCCAAAAGAGGGAACAAATAAGGTGTGCCGATTAAGGAAAGCTTTATATGGGCTAAAACAGTCTCCTCGAGGTAGCCTACTCAAAAGAAGGCATTTTTATCTCTCAAAGAAAGTATGTGCTTAACCTCTTTACAAAGGCATTCTTAAGTTTTCTGCATTTTATTTGTTTTCCCTTCGCTTTCTACTCAGAATTCTCCTTTCTGGAGATAACTTCGACGGTTATCTTCATATTTTCAAATTTAAACCGCAAGAACACTCATAATTTCTGGAAAAAAACTTTAACACAAATGTTCTAGGATTTTCTAGTTGATCCTGCAAGCAACATTAATTTGTAACTAGTGGTGTTTACCAAAAAATACGGTAAACAAATTGGCACGCCCAGTGGGACCTTTGTGCTAATTTTTAAAGTTTTTTCGTTGAAATCTTAAAACTTGTGATTTAATCTGTGCATGCGTTTGAGGAGTGGTAAACATCTTTCAAAGATGACGCGCTCTAATGTAAACAATACTTCTGCATCAAATGCACAAAGTTCACAAGAACAAGCGTCAGTTAGCGACGCTAACGCTACGAATGTCGTGGGAGTAACCGCTTCCATGCCTTCTTCTACAGTTATGGGCGTAACCGCTGTAACTGCTCCTGTAATTACTCCTGTGTCGATGATGACAACGGCATCATTGACACGGACTAACGCGATGGATTCTGTGCCACCAATATTAGGACCAACAAGTCATTTAATGGCTAATCCAATGATTGGAAATATGCCATTTAATTTGCCTATGAACAGTAGGAGTTATCCATATGGCATGCCAACAGCCTTGATGGCAGGCCTTCAGACAAATTCGTCTACGTATGCAGACAATGCAATTACAGGATTTACGCCTACACATAGTTCATTAGAGAACATTTTTAGTCGAAATTTTCAACCTTCATTGACCACATCATCTTTGTTGGCATTAAGACAACAAATGGATGATAGTAATCATGATATGGTTAATATGTTAACACATTAAATTGGTACAGTGTTTAACCCTCTAATACAAAACACAAATAATAGTTACCAAATGTTAGCAACACAAATGAGAAGAATTGTCGATTTCTTTGGCACTCCACCAGTGCATAACCAGCAAATTCCTCAAATTCAGAATGTTAGGCCTGTTGAAATCCCCATAGAAAGGCCCAACAATGCAGTTCCCATCAATCAAGGGCAACAACTTGTTGTCGAAGAGCCTGTTCCTGATGTTGTGTTAGTCAATAGGAACCAAAATGCTGATGAAGTGGTTAGGCAAGTCCAACAAAATAATTTTGGAATCCAAAAAACAATTTGGCTAATCTTGTCGAAAATATTCTAGCCCAAAATGGTCTTAATTTAGGCCTACATAGGCCTAATTTTGTGTCACCTTTGTCGAATTATATAGGCTTAAATATGTTTTAGGCCCCTGCAAATATAGGGTGTTTTGGTTTATGCCCCTGCAAATTTTTTTTTTTTGTTAAAAGCCCTTGCAAAATGAAATATTTTGTTATAAGCCCTTCTCAACATATCCAGCAATCATAGCATTCCATGTTAAGGCTAACATTTTAGTCATAGAAGGGCTTATAACAAAATATGTCATTTTGCAAGGGCTTTTAACAAAAAAAAAAAATTGCAGGGGCTTAAACCAAAACACCCTATATTTGCAGGGGCCTAAAACATATTTAAGCCAATTATATATTGCAAACAGAATTGCCCAGGGGATGGAAAATCCCTAAGTTCACAAAATTCGCTGGGAAACTAGCGAATCTACTATCGAACACGTTGCCCGTTATTTAACTAAGGCTGGTGACATAGTACACAATGAGAATTTAAGAATGAAATACTTTCCAAATTCTCTAACTAAAAATGCTTTTACTTGGTTCACCACTTTACCTCCACATTCCATTTTTAATTGGAATCAGTTAGAAAAGACTTTCCATGAGCAATTCTATATGGGCCAATGCAAGATTAGTTTTAAGGAATTGGCTAGCGTTCGATGTAAAGTGGCGGAGTCTATTGATGAGTATCTCAATAGATTTAGACTTCTCAAGGTAAGGTGCTTTACTCAAGTGCCTGAAAGTTGCTTACCCAAAAGCAGAAGAGGAATTAATTGATTTCCTTAATCGTTGCAAGATAAGCAACACAGAAGTGATGCTATGTCCAAGATGCAGTTCTGTCTTTGACAAAGAGGCTGCAAAGAGCCTTGAAGGTTATCGACCTCAATTGAAGCGAAAAGGAAAATGGGTCGACAAAAGGCCAAAGTTCAGTTTCAACAAAAGAGGGATACCATACAAAGTTACTTCGACAAAGCATACTCAGAAAGAGCAACTTAAGACTTATGTTCCATCAACAAAGTCTCCTGTAGAGAATTGGGTGTCCTTCGGTGGAAAGAATACTGGATACTTACCCGTGAATTCTGGTAGGAAAAGTGTTAGGTATCAACCAAAACCCACAAAAATGGTCAATGGCAGCACCAGTACTACTGGCCAAAACAAGACACTTGAATCTAACAAGTATGCCTATAACAACAATTACAAGGGGAAGAATCCCATGACTAGAACTCAATGGCGCAGACACCAACGCCAAAAGAAAGCTATTGGTGCAGGACAAGTAGAGAGTTCTAACAAAAAACAAGGTAAGCAAGTGGCTGTCGAAGTGGCTAGAAAGCCAGCTACTGAGAGGATATTTCCCCCACTCTCAGCAATCAAAGAAGGATTTGACTTAGACGAAGAAATGGAGTCTGATTTTGCTGATTCTGGGTCAGAATTTGATGTCTTATGCAATGTGGTCGCAATTCTACCAATTGAGTATGATGTAGTTTCCGAAGTGAATGATGTCGAGGAAGATTTCGTTGAAGAGACTACTTATAAACCAATTTGTTACTATGTGCTGAAGAATGGTTGTGTCGAAGAACAACATGCTGTATTTGAGAAACCAGATTGTGGAATGATGAACCATCTCAAACCTTTGTTCATTCAAGCTAAAGTGAACAACATAGGTGTCAACAAGATTTTGGTCGATGGTGGTGCTGCTGTAAACTTGATGCAACAACATTTGTTGAGGAAAATTGGTAAATGTGATACTGATTTGAGGCCACACAACGTGGTACTCACAAATTATGAAGGCAAAACTGGCCACTCACTTGGGGCCATTGAAGTCGAATTAGCTGTGGGTAGCATCAAAAGATCAACGTTGTTTCTTGTAGTTCCTTCTAAGGCTAACTACAACTTGTTGCTAGGAAGAGAGTGGATACACGGCGTGGGGGCAATACCATCAACTGTTCACCAAAGGCTCATTATTTGGAGAGAAGATGGTTTGGTCGAAAACATTGAAGGTGATCAGAGTTACTTCAAAGCGGAGGTAAATACTATCACTAAGAAAACTTTCGACAAACAATTGGCGAACATTGCGCCATGTTCTTCTTCTGATCTTGGTTATGTACACCAAGCTAATGTGTTTTCCTCAGTTACTCTTCACCCAAACTATGGATTTATTTGGGAGAGGAAGGTTATGGATGAGGATAATCACCCAAGAGGCTTTTGCAAGCCTACTGGGTGGGATGGACTATAAATAGTTTATTTATGTCTAAGCCCAATGCATGGGATAGAATTACGGCCTATGTGGCCGAAAACAAAGAAAAAGCGGCTTTGGAAGCCGAGTTACAACAACAAATGGTTGCTGAAACCAGTGACAGTAATAGTAAGGAAGACTTGGTCGAAGACCAAAGGCTTGATTGTGTATATGATGATGAGCCTTTAAGTTTTGAAAAGGACCCAATGGGTTCGACCAAGAAAATACAAGCACGAGATCCCTTGGAAGAAATTGACTTGGGGGATATGGCTTTGTAAGAAGGCCAACATATATTAGTGCAAAGATTGACAAAGCTTTTAGGGTGCAAACTGTCGAACTTTTGAAGGAATTTAAAGACTGTTTTGCTTGGGACTACAATGAGATGCCAGGTTTGAGTCGAGAAGTAGTGGAATTGAAGTTGCCTATACGACCAGAAAAGAAGCCAGTGAAGCAGACACCAAGAAGATTTGCACCACAAATCTTGTCGAAGATCAAAGCAGAAATCGAAAGACTACTCAAGAGCAAGTTCATCAGAACTGCCAGATATGTAGATTGGTTAGCAAATATAGTTCCTGTTATTAAGAAAAATGGAACTCTTAGAGTTTGCATAGATTTCAGGGATTTAAATAATGCTACACCCAAAGATCAATACCCTATGCCTGTAGCAGAAATGCTTGTTGATTCAGCAGCAGGCTTTGAATATTTAAGTACGCTTGATGGTTATTCTGGTTATAACCAAATTTTTATTGCTAAAGAAGATGTATCAAAAATAGAATTTCGATGTCCAGGGGCATTAGGTGTTTATGAATGGGTGGTGATGCCTTTTGGCTTAAAAAATGATGGTGCTACATACCAAAGAGCTATGAATTCTATGTTTCATGATTTTATAGAAAATTTTATGCAAGTGTACATAGATGACATATTTGTTAAGTCTTCATCAGAAAGTGGTCATTTAGACCATCTTTGACAATCATTTGAAAGAATGAGAAAATATGGATTGAAAATGAATCCACTTAAATGTGCCTTCTGTGTACGTGTAGGTGACTTTTTAGGATTTGTTGTGCACAAAAAAGGCATTAAAATAAATCAAAACAAGACAAAGGCAATTTTATCGACGAAAGCTCCTTCGACAAAGAAAGAATTGTAGTTGTTACTAGGAAAAATTAATTTCCTTAGAAGGTTCATTTCAAACCTAAGTGGCAAGACACAAGTTTTTTCGCTAGTACTTCGACTGAAGAAAGAAGATGTGTTCAGGTGGGATCCAGAACACTAAAAAGCTTTCGAAGAGATCAAGGGCTATTTGATGAAGCCTCCTATTTTGTTACCTCCTGTTAGAAATAAAGTAATGAAATTGTATGTAGCAGCATCAGAATTGTCAATAGGTAGCATGTTAGCACAAGAGGATGAAAATGGTGTCGAAAGAGCCATTTATTACCTCAGTAGAGTTTTAAATGATGCTGAAACTAGGTATCATCCAATAGAAAAGTTGTGCATATGCTTGTATTTCTCTTGTACAAAATTAAAGCAATATATAAAGCCTGTTGATGTGTATGTTTACTCGCATTTTGATATTATTAAACATATGCTATCGAAACCAATATTACATAGTAGAATTGGTAAATGGGCTTTAGCGCTTTCTGAGTATTCACTAACTTATCAGCCTTTAAAAGCTATTAAAGGCCAAATTGTGGCTGATTTTATCGTCGATCACTCATTGGTCGAGGTCCCATTAAATTTAGTGGATATTCAGCCATGGAAGTTATACTTCGATGGTTCTAGCCATAAAAATGGTTATGGAATTGGAATTCTCATTGTTTCTCCAACAAAAATGCCAACGAAGTATAAGTATAAGATCGAAGGTTTTTGCACCAATAATGAGACTGAATATGAAGCCTTGATAGCAGGACTTGAGATTTTTCTAGACTTGGGGGCAAAACATGTCGAAATTAAGGGCGAATGTGAATTAGTTGTGAAGCAGTTAACTCTAGAGTATAAATGCATTAAGGAAAATCTAATAGTGTATTTTGTTTCTGCCAATGCTTTGTTAAAACGTTTTAATAGTGTTAACATAAAGCATGTGCCTCGAATTGACAATCAAGAGGCAAATGATTTGACACAAATTGCTTCAGGCTATAGAGTCTCGAAAGAAAAATTAGAAGAACTAATAGAAATAAAAGAGAGACTAGTTTAGACAGATTATCTTTTAAATGAATTGTCAACGCCAAAACTTGGGGGGGGGGGGGGCAGAGGAAGTATTATCACCTCCAATTACTGCAAATGAAAATTTTCAAGAAAATTTTCAGCATTTTGAAGTTTTTGCCATTGACAATATGGCGAAAGCAAATTGTCGAATACTTGGAAAATCCAACAGGAATAAGTAATAGGATAACCAAGTATAGAGCATTAAGTTAGGTGATTATTGGAAATGAATTGTTTAAAAAGACTCCTGAAGGAGTGTTGCTTAAATGTCTTAGTGAAAGTGAGGCATATTTAGCAATATCCAATACTCATAGTGGAGCCTGTGGATCTCATCAAGCAGGTCATAAAATGAAATGGCTCTTGTTTCGACAAGGGGTGTACTGGCCAACTATGTTGAAAGACTGCATAGAATTTGCTAAAGGTTGCCAAGAATGTCAAAAGCATACAGGGGTGCAACATGTACCTGCAAGTGAGTTACATTCGATAGTAAAACCTTGGCCATTTAGAGGTTGGGCCTTAGATTTAATTGGCGAGATTAAGCCAACTTCGTCGAAGGGCCATCGTTACATATTAGTTGGGATAAATTATTTTACTAAGTGGGTAGAAGTTATTCCCTTACCTAGTGTTAATCAAGAGGCTATGATTAATTTCAATCAAAACCATATTTTGTATAGGTTTGGGGTTCCAGAAACCATTACTACAGACCAAGGTTCAGTGTTTACTGGTCAAAAAATGGTAGAATTTGCCTCTGAGAATGGTTTCAAATTATTAAGTTCGACGCCATATTATGCACAAGCAAATGGTCAAGTCGAAGCAGCCAATAAAATCATCATTAACTTGATCAAAAAACATATTGGGCAGAAGCCTAGGAATTGGCATAAGACTCTTGGTCAAGTGTTATGGGCTTGTCGAAATTCTCCTAGAGAGTCAATTAATACTACTCCTTTTAAGCTTACATTTGGGCATGATGCAGTGTTGCCAGTCAAAATTTGTTTACAGTCAACCAAAATTCAAAGACAGTTTGAAATTCCATCTGATCATTATTGGAATATGATGTTAGACGAATTGGTGGACTTAGACGAAGAAAGATTAACTGCGTTAGATGTTCTTACAAGGCAAAAAGAAAGAGTGGCCAAAGCCTATAATAAGAAGGTTAAGTCCAAAACCTTCGCTTTGGGAGACTTAGTTTGGAAAGTTATTTTACCTATGGACAAGAAAGATAGGGTCTTAGGTAAATGGTCAACAAATTGGGAAGGACCATTTAAAATTTTACAAGTATTTTCAAACGGTGCTTACGAAGTCGAAGAATTAGGCGCTGATAATCGAATTTTGCGTATAAATGGCAAGTATTTAAAAAGATATGAGCCAATATTGCAGGAAGTTAGAATAACGCAAGGTTAAGAAGTAACGAAGAAACTTAAATATGGCATGTCGAAATTTTGAATGCCAAAGAACATTGTCTAAGTACAAAGTGGATTAAGAATTCCAAAGAAAAAATTCAGAAACAAGGAAAGCTGAAATTTAAATTACAAGATTAGCTTTAAGTTTCTCGAAAACAATCTTGGTATGATCCAGTCTGGCAGTAATGAGGGCTTCTTCTTCGACTAGTCTCTGAACTGCTGCCCCATGTTTGTTAGCCTTTTCTAGGTGCTCAATAGCCAAAGTTGCTTCAGATCGAAATGCAGCTTCCAAAGAATCTGGAGTTTTCTTTCGAATGGAGGCTTTCTTCTTTTCTTCTGCCTTAATCTTCGACTGCAAGGTTTTGATTTGTTCCCTGGTACTTTGAAATGTTAACATCACATTCAGCTATTTCTTTGGCATCATTTGTTGCTTGAAGTTCCAGTGACAAAATTTTAGCATCTGACGTTTCGACTGCAGCCCATTCTTCTTGTTGAAGTTTAGCCTCACGCTCTTTATTTGCAGCAACATTCTTTCTCTTTTGAAAGTCCCTTGCAATTTGCTCCAGAAGAACCTCAAATTCGACAAGGAAGCCAATGAGGGATTTGCTGAATGTTGATTCGTTAAGTTTGTTCAGCAAGTTCTTAATTTCATAAGTGACCATATGATTTTGGTCAATGGTTTGGAACAAATCTATTTCTAAGACTTTGGCTCGAAGTTCTTGAAGAAGGTCTTCTCTTGAACTTTCAGAAATCCCGCCAACAGAAGTAGTCGAAGAACTTCGTTTGTTCTCAGTCGAGGCAGATCTGCTACTCAACATCAATTTCAGAGCTTCAAGGGGATTTTTACTCTTTAATTCCCCTAATTCTTCTTGACTGATGGTGTTGCTGGTCGAAGGTACGGCCTCAGGCGAGTTAATACCTTGTGGAGACTCACCAATTTGTTTTGAATCTCTTAGAGATTCCCCTTCTTCAAAGCCTTTTTTTGGCTTCAAGGATGTCCCGTCTAATCTCATGGACACATCCTCCTCATCTTCGACTGATTCAACACTTTCTTTCTGATTTTCTTCTTTTTCTTCTTCTCCTTCGTTTTGGTTATGAGGCGAAGGTGGACCATTGTTTTCCATGTCGATGTCAAGATTTTGGTCATTGTTTTCGACCCTGTTGTCATTACCTTCTTGTGGCTGATTTTGGTCAGTGCTTTCGACCAGTGCATCATTGCCTCCTTGTTGTTGGTTTTGAGTTGTAGAGTCGACCAGTGCTTCATCAGTTGGTTGCTGTTGAGTTTGGTCTTGGGTTTCGATCATCTCTGTATCAACACCTCTTTGATCTTGCTTTTTGACACCTTGTTCAGGTATGGTTGTTTTAGAAGGAGAGAGGGTCGAAATTGGTGTTGGTTGTTTTGGTGGTACCTCAACATTGCTGCTTTCAAGTTCCTGTTCAAAACTAATTGATAAATATCTTGTCATAATGAACGAAAATTGTTAAAAAGAAGAATAAATAGAAGGTTAGCAGTACCTTTGAAGTGTCTCCTTCGACACGAGAATGTGCGCTCTCAGGTCTCTTGAGCACTTTTCTCTTTAAAGGCTTCTCCAAGACTTGTTGTTGTTGAGTGCTTTCGCTTTGTTGCTTCTTTTCGACAGGAGTTTGTTTGGTAGTCTTAGAGAAAACCTTTGAAGCATCTTGAGAGTTCTTCTTCTTTTCTCTTTCGACCTGAGATTTGGAAGCCTCATTTTGTTTGGGATTGTTTACTGGTTCATCAGGCTGAAAATTCGACACTCATGTTAGTAAGAAACAAGAAAATGAATAAGTGTTATAAAACAAAGAAGTTAAGTATTTTGACCTCTGATTCATCACTCACAACTATGGTGTTAGTCCTCTTGGTTTTCTTGGAAGGAGTGGCAGTAGTAGAGCTGCTTGATCTTTTTCGACTCTGTAAAAAAAAATTCTTATTAGGCGTCGAATTAAATGTTTGAGTATAAAGAGAAAAGTGGCGAAAGTACTTACTTCTTTTTTCTCTGTTTGTGGAGGTTTATCTTGTTTTGACGAGGTACCAGTACCTTTCTTCGTTACCTTCTTTGTTGATGTTGTTGTGTCATCTGTTGGAGTGGGTGAAATAGGCACAGTTGCAAATATTCGACAGTTATGTTAATAAGTCATACATGAAAGGAAGATTAATTTTTTTTCTAAGAGTTTTATACATCACCTGTTTCGACAGTAGATGTGACTCGAACATGCTGAATGTCCAGATGTAGATTACCCTCAAACGTATATAAGTTATGCTTAGTCGGAACTACTTTCTCAGCTGTCTTATTTGAAAGAAAATTGTTTAACGCCATAGTCGAACCACATATCAACCATTGTGGAAGTGGTGGTCGAAATGCCAAAGCCAGTTTATTGGTTGGCAAAGGTGGGAATTTAAGTTTGTTGTGTGCTAAAGCAAAACAGTACTTATCAGTTACATAAGATGGAAAAACCATTGTTGGAATTTTGTCGAGAAGTTTTTGTTTTAAAACTTTTGCAGCTTGAGAAACAGTTCGACTAAGATTATTTGGATCATATACAGTTTCAAAGTAATTTTGGAATGCTTGAATTTCTTGAATGTGCGTACCTTTTGGTTTGGTCTTCTTTTTCTGCGAAGAAGGAAAAGCAGAGATTAGATTCGACAGCAATGTAGCCTCTTCGACATCAGCAGATTTTCTTTTGAAATACTCTTTCCACCACTTTAAAAATTCTTTGGTGCAAGAAAATAAAGGCTCAAACTCAATGGGATAAAAGTTAAAAGGGCCGTTGGCAAAGCTGTTGAGGCATTCTTTCCATTCCTCTTCATTTTCTGGAAGTGTCATGTCTTTCCTAGATCTGAAAAAAGGACTTGGTCGAAGCTGACATAACCCAAATTGTCTTGCGACCAGGCTTGGGTGATATGCGTACGCACCAAATTGAGCTGTAGCTTTTCCAGGTGCTATTCTAGCTGACAGAAATTTTGGAGTTAAAAAGGCTTCCCAAATCTGGTTGGTTTCTTCTTTGTCGACAAAAGAAGTTGCAGGAAACTCTCTTTTAAGCCAGTCTGGTCCATGAGTTCTTTTGACGAAAGGTGTCATTGAAGGAGCGAAATCTTCGCAATTCATGAACATGTTGAATGCTTTGGAGAACAAGTCTTGTGGAGATACCCCTATCTCTCTAGGTTTTAGAAGAGCAAGCCTAATTCCTTTGACATTCATTGTTTCGACCATTTCAGTATAGTCTTCAGGAATGTACATTTGCAGCTTCGACTCAAAAGTGGCAAGAAGCCACAATTGGAACAACCAAATTGGTCGAGAGACCAAGTAATTTCCTTCAGGCTTGAGTTCTTTTAATGCATGAACTCCTTGTCGTAAGCCTTCATAAAGTGATCCTAAAATAAGTTGGCCAAGGTTTACCTCTCGACACTCGTGTAGTTGAATGGCCAAAGGAATGTACATTTTTGTCACTTGGAGTGACGAAGAGCAGAAAACATAGAAGGAGAGCCACAAAGTGAGAAAAGCGATGTGTTCTTTGTCAGAAATTTCTTCAGTGGTGATGACATGTTTGTCTTCAATGTATCCTTTGAAGGAAGCACGCTTGAAGTCGAATTCATGGTTGTTGTTAGTAGTGTTAGGGTCGAAAACTTCTCCTATTGGTTTAAGTCCAGTTATGGCATCCACATCTAACAGAGTAGGAGTGAGCATGCCACATTTCAGATGTAGGCTATTGGTGGTTAGCTCCCAAAAGTGTAAAGCTGCAATAAGCATTGGGCTTTGATATCTAGGCCCATATCTCGACAGCTCAATCAGGTCGAAGATGCCTTGTGCTTTCCAGGTTTCTCCTTTCTTCGACTCAATTTTGTTAAGCTAGTTAATGTAAAGTGGGTGATTCTTGTCGACTGGTGGTGAAGACCTAAAAGCCCTATTTGGGTTACTCATGAAATCCATCACATATGGTCCTTTGTTGAAAATCCTAGGGCTATATCTATGATAGCTAGGGAAAACCTCTTTGATTTTGTCAGAATCATCACCAGAGTGAGGAAGAGGACCTAAGAATGCATGCTTGTAAGGTTTAGGAGAAGGAATTAGTACCTGAGATTGTAAAATTTTTGCTTCTTCTTCTGTCAAAGCTTGTTCAGCAACGAAAGGTTGTTTTCTAGAAGCTACAGTGCTAGAAGTTTGAACATTGGAAGATGACGCCATTAATGATAGTTGAGTTTTTCAAATGGATGAAGAAATGAAGCTTCGCAAATGGAGTTCTCTGGTGCGTAAACGCTGATTTCACAAGGAAGAAGAAGAGAAAGGGTTCGCAGAAGCAGAGAGAGTAAAAAAGGGAAAATGAAATGAAGAAGTTGCTTTTATAGCTGTTTTAGCAAGAGAGAGAAAAGGTAAACCTTTAGTTTTTCTTTAAAGAGCAGTTATTTGCAATAAGTAGTGGGGAGTTCCAACACAAAACGTGGCCCACTAAATCTGAGATAACGGCGCCATAAAGTGCTTTTTCTGGAAGTGTCTTTTCAGTTCTGAAAACTGATGGTGGTGACGTCATAAGATTTGACATAAAGCTGTTGATTGTAATTTCAAAAACGTCGTTTTCTGCCTTCATTTAAAACTCAGTCGAAAAAGTCATTTTTGGGGGGCAATTTGTTAGCCTGCATTTTCGACAGGTTCAATTAAATGCAGTCAACAAGGTTTGACTTACTAATTTCAAGAGGAAATGTGTTGATTTCGACAGTGAGAAGTTTTCCCAAGAAGGTTCGACGCAGTGCTTAACTTAGTGAAAATTGAAGAATTGAAGCCAATGGTTCGACGAGAAGAAAGTTAGTGATAGATCAGAAGTCAAGTGCTCGTTGTTGAAACAGCATAGCAGTTATTGTGGTCGAAGACATGGCAGTCACCATTGCAGTTATTGTGGTCGAAGACATGGTAGTTACCATTTTTTTTTTTAAATTCTATGTACAGTTAGTTAGTTATTGTGTTTCCTTCCTTGTATAAATAGTAGTTTTTCATAGGAAAAACGGGTCCCAAACTCACATACAGAATTCTGAAACTCAAACTTCCAACATCACAGAGAAAACAAGTCAGAGAACAATGTATGAACTTGTGCACCATTCTCTTTACAATTAATGCAATTTCACTTTTATTTTCTTAAGTTTTCTGCATTTTATTTGTTTTCCCTTCGCCTTCTACTCAGAATTCTCCTTTCTGGAGATAACTTCGACGGTTATCTTCATATTTTTCAAGTTTAAACCGCAAGAACACTCATAATTTCTGGAAAAAAACTTTAACACAAATGTTCTAGGATTTTCTAGTTGATCCTGCAAGCAACATTAATTTGTAACTAGCGGTGTTTACCAAAAAACACGGTAAACAACTTGACAGGACGAAGCACATAGAGATAGATCGTCACTTCATTAAGGAAAAGCTTGACAGTGGGTTAATAACTACAGCTTACATTCCTTCCGGACACCAATTGGCAAATGTGTTAACGAAAGGCTTGCCAACAGAGCATTTCAAAGAACATACATCCAAGCTGGGGAATGATTAATCATTCACCAGCTTAAGAGAGAGTGTTGTAAATAGTGTAATTTGTAATTATGTATCCGGCTCAATTATCAGGCCTGTTAGAATTAGGTTTAGAATAACCTATTTAAAGAGATTAGTGTTTGTACTCTAGACACAATTGAAATAATATTTAGTATATTTTTCGTAATGGTTCCGATGGTCAATGTTCTGCATCATAATGTAATATAAAAGTGAGAGAAAAAAACAATAACTAACAGTCGAAAGAGAAAAGTGATAAATAAACAATAAAAAAACTGGAGAACGCGTTACTCGAGTTATATATACTGATATCGGCACAACTGTAGATGGAGTCACGAAAAAACTGATTGAAAAGTCCATAACCAATAAATCCATATTTTTTAACATATAACTACAAATGATGATGCACATAAGCATGACGGAAGATTTGAGAAAATCACCGGACAAACTATATAGTATGTATCTACAGACTTGGATTAACAAAACTCCAAATCTACCTATACAGAGAAGGAAAATGACCTCCAGCACAAAAAATAAGCCCGGTACCCCTTTTCCTCCGGATATCAAATACATATTGAACTCTCCTCAACTCCCACCCATCAAATATGCTGTCGAAGGAAATTAAAGATAAATAATCAAAAGAATATTGGCAGAAAACTACCAAAAAAACAATCAAAACAATGACTCTTTCTTTGACTGCTATTAGCACAATTTTCCCAACCTTCTCAATAAAACCAACAAGGCTGGGGAAGAGACATGGTACAAAAGCTTTGTTATTGCTGTTTTTGAGCTTCCACTCCTATTCCCTTCTCACCAGCTAGAGATGACTGTTCAAATTTGTCAGCTGATGCCTCTGGTGCCAACTTGTCTGAATTTGGATCAAAGAAAAGGCAAACAGCAGCACAATCATCAACCTTACAAAAGGGAAATTTCGTCCTCCATGCTTTTACAGCCGAGTCAACCAGTACGCGAGCAGCAGAAGATCGAGAAGCAGATGCCACAATGTCCACAACTTCTTCATTTGATAAAACATCCCAAATCTGCACAGAAAAATCATGAAGAGTTTGAAACTTGAAACAGTTCAAATATTACACCACACATTGACTTGCTCCAGCATCAACACAGTCACGCCCAGCTGAGAAACTACTCTTACAAGAAACTACTATTTCATATCAATGTTTCATGGCAGGGAGTAACAACAACTACCAGGCAAAGCGGCAACATGAATCAAATGGTGCCAAATTATTCTATCATGAATTGTGTCTGATGGGAACCATTTAAATTCAAATCTCCCCGATTGATTTGACCTATATTTTACTTTGATTCCCCTTATTTTTAATTATCAAATTTAATACGCCATCTTACCTCTAAGGAGTCTTCTTAACACATGTCCAAACTAACCAAGACATATTCTATAATGGGTCCTATCCTACCCGACTTTTTCTCCCAATGGCAGAGTCAGAACTATCAGTAAAAATGCATGTATTTAGAGTTACTTACACTCGGTCAAAATTGTTTCAACAAACTTTTGCCAGGGTTGACCCAATTGTAATTAAATTTTGAGTTTTTCCTCTTCTAATAAAAGTTTTCCTTTAATTAAAAAGTTAGCGTAATTTTTTTCCACCTAATCAAGTATATCTCAATTCTCAACAGCAAATAATATTCCCTAACCCAATTAGGTCTAGATAGTGTAAGTAAATTGGGAAAAAAGAATAATCAAAACATATTGTAAAGCACATGACAATTGGGAGAATATATGTTTTCAACAGTTGCAAAAATTGGAACATGAGGGACAAATTTGTGTTATGTTAAAACTTTTTACAAAGGGGGAACCAAGAAAAGGAGGTAAATCAATATTTTGATGTAAATGGCAAGCCTTTCCCAAATCCCAGCAATTCTACAAATTACAGTTCTAAATAGGGGAACACTGAACAAGCATGTCAATATAAAAATGAGCCAGGGATACAACTGACTCAAAATAGGTACAGGTACCACTGCTTATATGGAGTAAGTTTGTGTCAATCAAATATCTTAATGGTTAAATTGAACAATTATTGATAAATTTTATTAGTAAATTTCAATTTCAAATGATAAGTCGTATGCTAGTAAGAGATCAATTTAAATGCAATCACCTCAAAACAAATTTGGTTATCTCAACTTACTTGAATGTAATGCATGCAGCAGTATGAATACCATTTAAAGTCAAGTGCATTTTAGAATGGCTACAAAGATGATCTTCAAAATAATTTCAACAAACACGACATCATAGGCCTTACCCCATCTGTTGCTAACACAACAAATTCATCCTTCTCTGTAAGGCGATGATATGAGACATCTGGAACAGAAATCAATCCAACGTCCTTCAGGCAAAAATCTCCAAAAGCCCGTGCCATAGCTAGACCCGGGAAATCAGAGTTAGGCAGCCACACTCGAGCCACATCCGGTTCATTCTTAAGGGAAAAAACCCTTCCTTTACGAAGCTTAATCCTTTCTTCTTCCTCTATGTAAATTCAATTGTAAATCATATGTCAATACGCATATAGTATAGATATACCATTCTGATTGAAGCGTGAAATCAAATTCCCCAATAACAAACTATTCAAATGAGGTGTAGTAAAAGCTAAACTTTTGAACGTTACATTTAGAAGTTATTCTAAAAGTATATTGCTAACTCTTTAAACAAAAATGTCCTCTAGTAGTTATTGAACAAAGAGGCCTAGAATCATTTTAACACAATCCATTGCTCCAACACATCTATTGCATAAGTATTATTGAATTAAACAATAAAGTTGCACAGAGAACATTGTTTGGCAATCAAGAATTATCTAGAATGAGCCTCAAGTGTTTAATCAGTTCATTGGGGGTTATGACATAAGGAGATGCTGTTCTTCAATTTACTCCATCAAGTTCACTCAGAACACACAAACATACAGAGACAGTGAGGGAGGGAGTAAGGAAGGTGAGAGGGGGAAGAGAGATACTTGGAAGATTAGGCTTAAGGTCAACGGTCAACTGAACGGCAACAAGAGAATCATCATGATCTCGGGTTCCCAATATAGCTCTTGAATCCCCCACATTTCCAATAACAAGATCCAGCCCCTAAAAGAACATTAGGAGTAGAAACAAAGTGTAAGACAAATAAGGAAATTATCTAGAGAATATTCTGTTGTAGTTCATAATTCATATTGCTTACCTGCTTGACCAAGGTAACTGCTGTAGTCCCACTGCAAAAGCAATCAATGTCACGATGCAGTTTCAGTTCCTTGTCCATTATCTTACAAGCCTTCAAAAAGGATTCTTTTAGTGTCAAGATAGTATCTGTTCCATCAAGTTCATGATCAGTGTGACTAGGTTTCTCATTAACCAGTCTAATTTGCTCTTCGGAATTATAACTTCCGGCAGCGCTATTGTTACCAACGAGTTCATCTTTATTATTATTATGATGCAAATCCCATTGTGCATTAAGCTTTAAAGGGAAAGAATCCCTAACTTTCTTTGCAACTTTATGGCCATAAGGTCCATGACCATCAAAAACACCACAAAAAATGGTGTCCTCTTTTGAACAGAAGTTCTGCAAAACAAAATAACCATATTATTATGTGCATAATTAACATTTATACCATTAATCTTAGTGGAATTGAAAGAGTCAAGGCATCATATTATAAGTAACCCATCTAATTCTAAACAATAGAGAAATTAGCTATTGTACAATTAATGAGATATCAAATCTATACTAAGATGAGAAAAGATGGACGAATAATGATCGATTTGAAAGCAAAGGAAGGTAATGATCACAGTGAATTGGTGACATGAAAAACAAAAAGCATAAGAAGATTGAGAAAGAGTGTTCAGACTTCAAAGAAATCCAAAGAGGTAATGACCAGACAGAGGTTATAACGTGTTCACTAAGTGAAGGCCCCCACACTGAATTCATACATATATATATATATATATATATATATATATATATATATATATATATTCCAAAGCCTAAAACAACTGATATTTTTAACTTTTAAGAGTGAACTGAATAACTATTTGGTCCCTAAAGTTTCGATACTCACTTTTTTTTTTGACAATGTTTTCGATACTCACTTAAGTCCCTAAGAAATGATAATACAACAGATAGCCCCTGATGATTACAAATAGAGGACACATTAGTCCTCTGTTAGCCTCTGTCTACCGACATCCTTTAGGAGCTGATGTGTTCCAATATTTTAATGCCGTGTCCTATTATTTCTGTTTATTACAATGGTTAAATGTCGTTCCAAAAAGAGAACAAAACTCCATGGACACATGATCTAGGCGGGAAATAAAATAATTAAAAAATTGTAAAATAGAAACCATAAATAGGCCCAGTTTATATTCTAACTTTATGGTTCTTCACCGAGTCTTTACAAGTTTAAAGATACTCATAGCCCGAAAAAAAAATGAAAGGTACTTACTTAACTTCAACTTATATAAAAAGTTGCTATAGTTATTGCAAGAGTTTTAAAAATTTCTAGTCATATTTGTTAAAAATATTTCATTTTTTAAAAGTAATCTTTCTTTTCCCATAAATGTGTTTCCAGAAGTTTATCCACAATTCCTCATAGGCGGCCTTCATGGTCATTCCTAATTCTTAATTAACAAATTATTATAATAAGCACACACTCCTGCGGATAACCTTTCAAATACATAACTTTTTCACTTTCAAAAGCAACATCAATTGACTATGGTATAATATAATACATGCTAAAAGAGAAAGGGTCAAACCTCCCAAACAAGCATAGCATCTTGGTTGATCCCTTTTCTACCTTGCTTGCAATACATGGAAGCAACGTCACTTGATCCATTCAAAAACATCCTCCCAGGTACTCTATAATTAAAGGAAGAGGAACCCCTCAACCTCCTCCTCTTCCCACCATCCGCATTGGATTCAGGCGAATAAGGAAGCAGAGGAGGTGATCCACCACCAGCACCAACCTCCGATATACAAGATCCCATTCCCAGTGCCCTCACAATGTTCAGAAAACACTCAAAACCTGCCAAACACTCCGAATCTGAACCCCTCGCTTCCCCAACCAGATCCGTTCCATACCGATTCAACACTTCCACCGACTGCCACAATCATCATCATCATTACAGAATAAAAAAAACAAACCACAAAACTAGAATTCAGATTCAGAATCAAACAAAATCGAACGCGAAAAGGAAAAAAAAATAAGCAATTAGAAACCGAACCTGAGTCATGATGATTGCAACGGAATCAGATTCGATTGAATGAAACGCAAATCCAATCGCAAATCAATCTATGTAACAGTAACCGTATGAATCAAAAATCGAATAACATAAAATCAAAACGTGAAAATTGCTAACAAAAACGAATCAGAGATTATCGATCCAGCGTTTCTCTCTTTCGCTTGCGGGAACTGAGAGAAGCGAGTTGAATTAATCGAAAATCTCGATTGAAATTGAAATGAAGGAAAAATTCTTCGTTGTCTTGTTCAGAGAGCAGCGCTGCCGTTACGAACGGGTGCGTCACCGGCAGGTGGTGGCTTTCGATGAATGGTTCTTTTTTTCGCCACGCAAAATAAGGAACACATATATATAATAAATTTAATAAATTAATGGAAAATAGTTGAATGGATCAGATCGACAACGTGTAATGGGAGCCTGAGAAATAAAATATTGGTAATAGAAAAAACAGAAATAGAAAAGGATGTAATGAACATGTGACGTCTGGCTTGGACGGTGCAGATTATTGGATTACTCGGAAGTCGATGGATAGGATTATCAATTATGGTTTATGGATTTATGACTAAAAATTTATTAACAACCAATTATAGTTAACGGCTTAATACAAGCTAGTATACATACAAAGTATGACCTTCGTGTACGTTTCCCTAGCTAGTTTGGTTTAAATACGGTTCTAATTTGGTAGTATTCGGTAATTACCCGAATTATGTATTTGATATATTTTGACGACTTCTAAAGTGAGAGATCAACTGAGTCTCTTGTCGTGTTGTCGGTGTATCAGTCAAAATTGTCTTATGAAATAATAGAAAATAGGCTAAATAGCACTTTTGGTCCTTTATCTTTGCTCCAGATTTCACTTTAGTCCTTTATCTTTTTTTGGGTCCGTTTTGGTCCTTTATCTTTCATTTTCGTTTCACTTTGGTCCTTTATCTTTTTTTTGTTCCGTTTTGGTTCTTTATCTTTCATTTTCGTTTCATTTTGGCCCCTCACGTTATTATTTAATTCAATTAAAACATTAAAACAATTAAAACAATTAATTCAATTAAAACAATTAAAAAAAATTAGGGAAATTAGTCCCCCCACCGTGAACCACCGTCAGCCACCAACAACCACCACCCACCACCACCCACCACCACCACCTCCCAAACCCAGATCTGGTTCGCCTAACCACCACCCACCGTGAACCTCTCCCCCCTCCCAAACCCAGATCTGGTTCGCCTAACCACCACCCACCCAACCACCCCCAAATCGCAAATCGCAAGATAAATCCAAAACGCAAGCCAAATCGCAAATCGCAAATCCAAATTGCTTCCTCGCATGGGGTGCGCAGAGAGGTTCGCCTAACCACCACCCACCGTGAACCCCTCCCCCCTCCCAAACCCAGATCTGGTTCGCCTAACCACCACCCACCCAACCACCCCCAAATCGCAAATCGCAAGATAAATCCAAATTGCTTTAATCGCAAATCGCAAATACCAAGATAAACAGAGAGGTTCGCAAATCGCAAGATAAATCCAAAACGCAAGCCAAATCGCAAATCGCAAATCCAAATTGCTTCCTCGCATGGGGGTGCGCAGAGAGGTTCGTAGAGAGAGAGAGAGAGAGAGAGAGAGAGAGAGAGAGAGAGAGAGAGAGAGAGAGAGAGAGAGAGAGAGAGAGAGAGAACAGCAAGGGGGTGGTGGTGGGGAGAAGAAGAAGAAGAAGATTGACAGATTGAAGGGGGTGGTGGTGGACGGTGGGGGGGGGGTTATGTTTTATTTTTTTAATTGAATTAATTGTTTTAATGTTTTAATTGAATTAAATAATAACGTGATGGACCAAAATGAAACGAAAATGAAGGATAAAGGACCAAAACGGACAAAAAAAAAGATAAAGGACCAAAGTGAAACGAAAATGAAAGATAAATGACCAAAATGGACCAAAAAAAAATAAAAGACCAAAGTGAAATCTGGAGCAAAGATAAATGACCAAAAGTGCTATTTAGCCTAGAAAATAATAGAGTGGTTGAAAATAAAGTCTCAACCATTCATAATATTTTATACTTAAATACATACATCTCTTATCTCGGAAGCCACCATTATATTTTAAGTATATTATCTTTTTATTTTCATAGAAACCAATTTAGTTCATTACATGCAAGATACATGTGCAATCGTACGCGTCGCTTTCTTTTTATTCATTTTAAAAATACGCTTCATTTATAAAATAAAACTATTATTTTAATTCTATAAAAATGTATAAAAAGTGAGAGTATTCAACTAGTGAAATAATTTTATCAAAGACAATGAAATCAGAAAAATGATAATGTTTCTCCATCATCAGACAAAACAAAATATTCTTTTATAAAAAGTAAAAATACATTTTTTTGACAATAGAAAAAAGTAAAAATACTTATCAAGACAAAAATACAAAACTAATTATATAATAACATGTAATTTTTTTGAGACAAAAAACAAAATAATCATTTATAAAATAAAATATAAAATAAATATAACAACAACATGTAAGATTTTTCTGTCAAGATATAAAAGCAAAATATTAATTTGGTAAAAATAAAGGCATTTACAAAGATAGGATATAAAAAACAGTTATACAGATAATATATAGTGTTTTCTGTCCGAACCACTAAAGACAATTGAATTAAATGACGACAGGTAAGGTTTTCTCGTCGAAACTCAAAAGTTAAATATTTATTTCTCAAAGAACAATTATGTTATGAAGAAAAAATATAAAAGAACTATTTGGACAATCGATAATGTTTCCCAGATCAAATTCATCAACAACATTCTGTTTATTTGTTACAACTCAAAAACAAAATATAAATTTACGAAAATAAAATATAAAAGTTTATTGCGATGACGTATTTTATTGCCAAGACTCGAAAACAAAATAATAATTTATAAAAAGTAAATATTTTAAGAAAAAATACAAAAATAATTAAAAAATTAACATGTACTTTTTCCAGTGGAATCTTAAAAACAAAATAATCATCATTGATAAGAAATAAAGAAATCCACAAAGACAAAAATATAAAGTCATTTATAAAAAAAGACAATATTAATATTTCCATGTAAATACTCAAAAATAAAATAATCATTTATAAAAATAAACACATTTAGAAAGATAAAATATAAAAAAATAATACTAATAACATGTATGTTTTCCTGTTGGGACTCAAAACAAAATTATTTATAAAAATAAAAATATTTATAATTACAAAATATAAAAAATATATATAATGTTTTCTTGTAGTGACTTTTTAAAAATAATGAAATTTTATTAACATCAAATAATGCTTCTTCATCTAGATCAAAAACTAAATATTTATTTATAAAAAATAATAATATTATAAAAACAAAATATAAGAAAAAGTATTCTGAGATTATGTACTGTTTTTTGTCGGGATTTAAAAATAATTAAATTATGTCAATAATATATAATATTTTTTCGTTGAACCTAAAAGGTATAATATATACATCTTTAGAGAGAGAAAATATATAAAAAGTAATTATTCAACAACTTGTAATACGATGATGATTTCACCAAAAGCAAAAGAATTATTCAAATTTTTTATACAAGACAATATCAAGTTTGCAACTGCCTCCAATAGCCGTATTCAACATGTCGATATCATAGTTTTCCTCAATCGCTCCCAAAAAACGTATCAAACTTGAGGAGTTTTTTTGGACACAATTTTGTTGACACCGTGTAAACTATACTTAGAATGAGTGTGCATTTCATTTGAGGAGAGAGAAAAAAGAATACAAAAACTAAAACCGTATCAACATACAGAGTTTTTTTTTTGGTCTAAACAACATACAGAGTTAGTGGTCACCAACAAAGATTGGTTTAAGTGGTAATTGAGATTGAACTAAGTTTGTCTGTGTCAAAAAAAACATTTCTCTTATATTCACCAAAAAGAACATTTCTCTTATTAAAACTTTCATTTTTGGTCAAAGAAAAAATTTCCTCATTAACTTACTTTGGAAAGAATCGCCTTCAAAATTGATTTTCGGCAAACCGTCATAGTTGTGCAACCAAGGTCGTTCCACATAAAATGTAGAGCCTGAGATACCATGTACAGATTTTCAAACAAGTCATTTTATTGTTGCGTTGATTGTAATGAATTTCTCGTTCATATAGAGCTATGATTATGGCTTTAATTCTCGAACAGAGCCACCCTCACCATCACTAGCTACTGATTAGTGACAGAGAGTTTCAGTTCTCGCCCCATGAGAGTTAAGGAAGGTGAAAACAACTAACAATTAAAAGGGAGTTTATCGACAAGTGAAACACAAATTACTAATCCATTTGTGGTCAATGGTAAGAACAGTACATACTAGGATGCTGTTTTAAGTTTTCTCTTAACTAAAGCGTGAAGCAACATCTACAGCGAAGTGGATACGCCAAAATGTTTTTTGTTGTAATTCAAAATTAGCTGCATAAATTTAATATTGTTGGGCATTAATAAACATAAACATGACTCGGAATAGATTTTATTTGAAATAAACAACTTCAAATATACATTAAAACCAAGGAACATATATAATAACAACAAAAACGATCGTAAGGCAATTATATACCAGATACAGTTTTTTCACGGAAGTATGGTATTACAAATGACTTTACTTCTACACAACAACAAAGAAAAGCTATAAAGAATTCGCACACTGCCACACAGCTCAAAATTATTGCATGCCAATAACTTTAAGAACCCTTATTAGCTTTACCATTTTAAAAGGGATAGGCACAACAATATCATATGCCAATAAATATGATCTAATTTAAGATGATGCAGCTTTGGAAGATGGATTGAAAGGAAGCTGCTCAGCACATGTAAGGAATTCATGGGGGCCAGCTTGTTCACGACTAAGACCAAGAAGATCGACATAATATAGGTAATGGGAAATGATATTGTTCATTGCGTCAACATCACCCTGTCCACAAACAGACTCACCATAGAGAAGGTTCATTGTAGCGCCAAAACCAGGAACCCTTTTCTCCATTGTGTCATTCTTGCTGGGCTTCCAGTGGCCGACAAAAACATCGTGGGAAGAGGGTTGATGCTTTTTGATCGGCGTCATCCATCTCCAAATTGCAGCCTGGAAAGCAAGGGTTGCATTCTGCTCTATGTATTCTGGATGGTCGAGTAGATTCACTTTCAAAGCATCTCCAACAGCACCATAATTGTAGTTCCTATATTGATGATACCAATAAGTACAACCTCCACAGTCAACAAGTAGAATGTTGCAAGCATGTTTAAATATCTAAGGTCATACACCCTCAAACACACAAGCACAGTCATAAACCATGCTATCCTTTCAATACGTGGATAAAACGCAATCGACATTTTTCTTATTGCCTACTCTACATTTCAATTTTCAAGAAAAACTGGCTCCAAGGAATATGAATGAAAGCGCACAAGATTCTAGTTTAATCTTTCTAGCAATTTCATTTTTTATTAAACACTTGACAAACATGCAACTTAATCAAATCAAAGATTGTCAATCCACTGAAATGGTCAAATATCCCACCCATCCAGACTAAACAGAAACACTTACATATCCGATAATAGACATAACATGGAAAGTCAGTAAATATATTTGCACATATAAGGAGCGTATATAATGGGATGAAATTTATAATAAAAGAGTGAGAGGAACAAATTGTGCCTATAGATCAAATCATGAATGGTTAAGATTAAAACAAAAAAGTCATGTGACTTTTTTAAGTGGTCATGTGATCACTAAATAAGTTTTAATCATATCATCCATGTATGGTTATATGGAAAGTCACCAAAACCCAACTTCATTCCATTTCTTTGCATAGATTGAAAGTAGTTACAGATAAACAAATAATCTTGCGTTGTGGGTTGGATTACCCTTCAACAGGTCAAATTCATTTGGCACAATGGTCAGAGATATTGGGAAACCTCAAAATGAGGTCAGACAAGTTTGAGGTTAATGGAATGTGAATAGATTTGTAAGACTAGCTACCTTATAGAAAAAAAAAAAGGAAAACAGGCTTTTATTTTCAATATATAGTAGTGCTAATTATATATGCATACCAGTAAATAGGAAGGGCTCCACGTCCATAGTATTCGGCACCAGGAGTACATGGGTACGTGAGTTTGTAATAATCATCACAGTATGACTGACTAGGGCTCATTTCATGATTATAACAGAGACCCCAGGCCATCGGTCCTCCAGTTGCCACTCCATAGCCACCTGGCACCAGCATCACAAGAATAATAAACAAAAAACAATGTCCAAATTAAAACACAACCGAATCAGTCACTGCATTATAATTTGAACCAGATACACCAACTTTCGTTGACCCATTTTTGCTTATATTCTGTAACGGAGGGAGTATACAAGTCCCCAAACACAAATCATAAATCTAAGCCAGATCCCTCTATCAAATGAACTTTCACCAAATACATTTCTATCTCAAAAAAGGCCAACAAAATTTTTCAGATGCCATGTCAGTGACAAATCAGGATACCAACAACAGCTCATAGTTCTCTCCTTTTACACAACTCACTAGCAACCATACAAACACTTAACAAACCATCGCCTCTTTCAATAATGTATGCAACCTAACTACCAAAAAGGAAACAACAAATCAAGATCTGCAGCAAACCAAACAATCAGACAGCAATAATCCAATTCGCCCAAAGTTTCAATCATACAAGAGATTCAGATCTAAGATCTTCTTCATCATAGTCACAAAAGAAATATATTGACAATTCTAATTCTGTTTATTGGCTTTGATCTCAAATTTGCTTGCTTAAGCTAATAAGCTAATCCAACAAAAAATTACTCAATTAACCCTAAATACTCATAATTTATTTCCCGTAACAATCTAAACAAACACACAGAGGGTAAACCAAACATGGCAACTAAAACCTCCAAAAGCAATTCCAATAAGCACTTAACTGAAAACGCACGTTTAATCAAAATCAAGCAATTAAAAACAAACAAATCACAGAATTAACTGAGAGAAGAAACATACAAGAAGTCTTGCTACCGACATGTCCAAGGAATGCAGCAATCTCCAACATCTGCGTAGTCTTATTCCCGGTGGTACCGAAACCTTGGGGCTCGAAAAGAGCGGCGGCGTTGATGAAAGAGTGATAATCCCAAAAACCGACGGCATGAGCCACCGGCGTGTTCCTTTTCGAAAAGAGATTCTCAAACTGATAGGTTTGAAAATAATCGCTTATCGTCAAATTACAACAGTAAATTGACCAACCTTTACATTCCCAACCTTTATCACAGTACTTCTTCCCATGCTTGTACTTCACTAGCGTTTTTGTGTTTTCGTCACAATTCACACTTGTTGCTATTGATAGGGTAACTAATGCAAGTAGCAAAACGATGGCGTTTTTGTTAGCCATCTATCTCCGTCTCTGGTTTCAGAGGGAGAATGAATGAAATGTGAGTGTTTGTTTGATGGAAGGTCTTTCTCTAATGGTGTTAAGGTAAGAGACAGTGGGTGATTTTAAAGGTCGTTATGTGTCGAACTGCTTGAGATGATCAACGGTGTAGATTGGTTGAGTGGACTTTAAGTGTTCGATGATTAAGTGTTAACAGACTGGCTTTGAGGCAAAGAACCTCGCTTCTCCACCGACAGTCAGTGAGCCAGGTAGATAGTGAAATTTCCATTTTACCCTTTTGGTTGTTGTTTTGCTCAGTTAGGTTGTGTGTCTATTCTCGCGGAAATAAAACTTTTACATTCGTTTTTCAGAAAAACAAGGATGAAAATAAAAAATCCTATATTTATAAAGACAAAAAAACAAAAATGAAAGTTAATAAAACCTCCAAAACTTAAAAAAAAAATATTAAAGTCAAAAAGTAGTTTTAATATATTAGACATATTTTCTTTCACAAATTTTTTAGTATTTTCAACAACCACTTATTAACAGATTATTTAAAGAGATTTTCTCCTTTTATAAGGCGCTCAAGGTAGTGATAAAACAATTGATCCAAATTCAAAGAGATTTTTTGTGAGACTTTAAAGAAGACGCTAGAGGTGTGTATTGGGTGGCATGGAACAAGGTTTGTAAGCCTAAGGAGGATGGTGGTCTTGGTATTAAAGATATTGAATTATTTAACATTGCTCTTTTGGCCAAGTGGAAGTAGTGTATTTTAGCGGATGAAGATGTCCCTTGGAGGGTGATTTTTTCCCATCGTTATGGCGATTTGGGCTCTATATTCTTTGATGGTAGTAGACCTTTGAGTAGTTGGTCGAATTCTTCTCTGTGGTGGCGTGATCTTTGGGGCGTGGGTGATGTGAGAATTTCGGATGGTTGGTTTGCGCGAACCTTAAAAGGGGGTTGGGAGATGGAAGTGGTGTAAAGTTTTGGCATCATCATTGGATCGAGCAGCGCCCTTTGAAACTGGAATTTGCTAATATTTTTGCAGGTTGTAGTAACAAGGATGCGCTCCTTACTGATTTGGGCGTGTGGAATCAGAACTCTTGGCGTTGGAATCTGTCAGCTTTGACCCTTGGTTCGCAACTCGCTAGCGAAGACAGATCGGTGTTCCTGGATATTCTCAGGGAGGTGAGTCCTAGTAGAGATACATCTGATTGTTGGAGATGGTTATTGGAGCCTCATCATCGTTTCACCTGTGAGGTCTTGTTATCACTATTTGCTCACCTACGGTTCAGTCCGTCGCGACGACAACGACAATGTTCATTCTGTGTAAGGCTCTTTGGCATACCTCAATTTCGTCTAAGGTTTTGGTTTTCGATTGGAGATTGATTACTAATGCTCTTCCGGTTCGCGAGTTGTTGTGGAGACGACATATCATTCACTCGAAAGACGGGGTTGTGTGTGCGTTATGTAACGATCATAGAGAGGACCTTCAACATTTATTTCTTGATTGTGATTTTGCTAGGTAGGTGTGGCGGGAAATGGAACGATGGCTAGATATTCAATTACCTAACTCTATTACTCTACATCAACATTTTTCGCACTTTGGTGAGTTATTTTCAAGGAAGAAAGTTAGATACTTGTTATGACTGACAACGTGTTGGTGTATTTGGTTAGGCCGGAATGGAGTTTGTTTCAAAGGAGAGGAGGCTAAGATTGAATCTATAGTGGCTCATATTAAATTTTTATCTTGATGTTGGTTTATTTGTGGGGTGGGTAGAGACTCTAGTTTGTTATTGCCATTGTGGTAGTACAATGCTTTTATTTGCCTCAACAATTTCTGATAATTTGATGTTTTTGTGGTTTTGAGCATACCTAATGCTCTTTTCAATGAATCATTGCTTATCGGAGAAAAAAACACTTGTCAAAAAAAGGAAAAAAAACACATTATTTAAACTTTTTGCAAAAAACACATTATTTAAACATTTTGCAAAAAAACACATTATTTAAACCTACTCTAAACTAAGTATATATTTATTATTTAAGATAGTGAGGGATTGAATGCCTTTAAGACGATAAAGACACTCATGTCACTTTCGTTGACGCTCTCATTGCCACTCTCATTGCCGTTCCTGTGGCCGCTCTCATTGCCACTCTCGTTGCCGATCCCATTGCCAGTCTCTCGTTGCCGCTCCTGTTGCCACGTGTTTATTCATTTTTTTCTATTTGATTTAATATTAATTTAATCATATTCATTTAATTATAAAAAAAGTTATTTTGTAATTTTTGGTAGTGATTAAAAAGTTTTTTTACAATTCTTAGTGGTCAAATTAATTGATTTTAATACTTCAATAGAGAGATTATAGTAAATAGTAAATTTTAGATGGAGTAATAATGAAGAAAAAGGAAAATGAGATTTAAGGTAAAATATACACCCCCGTTGGCGCTCTCGTTGCCGATCTCATTGCCAGTATCTCGTTGCCGATCCCATTGTTGCCATGTGTTTACTCATTTTTTTTTCTATTTGATTTAATATTAATTTAACCATATTCATATAATTATAAAAAAGGTAATTTTGTAATTTTTGGTAGTGGTTAAATTTTTTTTACAATTCTTAGTGGTTAAATTAATTGATTTTAATACTTCAATAGAGAGATTATAGTAAATAGTAAATTTTAGATAGAGTAATAATGAAGAAAAAGGAAAATGAGATTTAAGGTAAAATATACACCCCCGTTGGCGCTCTCGTTGGTGCTCTCGTTGTCGATCCCATTGCTAGTATCTCGTTGCCGCTCCCGTTGGAACGTGTTATGACCTTTTTTTCTATATGATTTAATATTAATTTAATATTAAAAAAGTTATTTTGTAATTTTTGGTAGTGGTTAAAGTTTTTTTTTTACAATTTTTAGTGGTTAAATTGATTGATTTTAATAGTTTTAATAGAGAGATTATAGTAAATAGTAAATTTTAGAATATTTAATTATTGAGTATAATATTAATTTAATAATTTAAATTTTTGAAAAAACAATTAATTTGAAACTTTTGTTGGAGGTAAGTCTTTGGTTGACAATTTGTAGTGGTTAAATTGATTAATTTTAGTAGTTTGATTAAAATATAAAAATAGTTACTAATTTTTATTTTAGTATAAAAACACTAAAAAAACTTATTTTTTTTGAAAAAAAAAACTAAAAACTGGTCGGCGTGTCAGTCCGACAGCGCGCCAACGCGCCAATTTTTTTTTTTATAATAAAAACTGAATAATTTTGTCCTTTATTGGTGCATTTACAATTTTACCTCCAGTTTTTGACAAATGGCAAAGTTTGAAGATGTAACATCCTGGGCCCTTTTCTTACTTAGTAGGCTACCCAGCGATGCACTCATGATCTTCTCTACTCCTCATGTAGAGTTTTTGCCTTCCGTGGGAATCGAACCATGTACCCTGAGGCTTAGGTACATGCTTAATGCATTCCCACTACCAATTGATAGTGGTTCGATTCCCACTACAAATGGCAAAAACACTAGATCAATTGGTAGTGGGAATGCATTGAGCATGTACCTAAGCCTCAGGGTACATGGTTCGATTCCCACGGAAGGCAAAAACTCTACATGGGGAGTAGAGAAGATCATGAGTGCATCGCTGGGTAGCCTACGAAGTAAGAAATGGCCCAGGATGTTACAAGAAAAGGGCCCAGGATGTTACAGAAGATGTCTAATAAAGTCATTTTGCTGACATATGTTTTTATTATATAGAAAGTAGACTTTTATATTATAATTTGAGGGGTGCTTTTAGGGTGAGAGAGCAAACCAAATCCCCCACCGGTGAATCACTTAAATTGATCTCGTAGGATATTGTGTAAAATGCTATGGGTGGTTACGACTGAATCAACTAGTATTAAATCTCAACCGTTGATGAATTTAGTCATTTTTAATGGTTCACGGTAGAAAGATTTGATTTGCTCCCCCACTCTAAAAGCACCCATAATTTGAGTTCAATTGATGGGTATTGTTGGCATAATTTTTTTACACTCACAACCAATAGTAATTCATGGTATGATTGATATATATGGTGGTTATTAGTCGACTCACTTTTTTTAATGATAAATTTGTAATTAATCGATAGTATAAAATATTTCAACACTGGCAGTGTATATAAATTAAATTCTTATAATTTTGTAATAATTTTCTTTTACAAATTAGCACATTAAAAGTTTAGGATTTAATTTATATACATAATAGGTGTATAAATTTTTTTACACTATCTACGAATTAGAGCCTGACACATCATTAAAAAGAAATTGGTCAATTGGTAACCACCAATTAGTCAATTAGTAACGAACCACTCCATGAATTGTGATCGGTGGTGGTTGTTAAAGCCTATACTCATATTTGTATAGAAATTAAACTCAAAAATTAATTTTTATTTAAAAAAATCACTTGTTTTCTCTTTGGGTACTAAACAGGGTAAAGTCAAAAAACAACAAATGGAGATCCCATCAACATTAGCATGGAGTAAAAACTACGATAGTACCTTTGGCGTGACTTATTTATTGCCTATCTTCTACTTTTAAGGAGAAATCGTCCAATTGTCAAAAAAAAAAGGAGAAATCGTCCAAATAAGTTTTGAAATAAGCTTTTAAAATAAGAATTTTATTTTAGACTTCTTAAACAAGGCCTTTAAGGCACTTATTAGAGTGCCAACCTTCTTACAAGAGTGTTTAAACGGACCACGATCTCCTGAAGTTAAAAAAACTGTAGGGTCAAGCATTTGCACTAAAAAGGATATGAGAGAGAAAAACTAAATATATTTTGAGAAGTGAAAAGTCAAAAAAGCCCCTAAATAACACATTAAATCTGTGTCTGCAGTTGACTGCAGTGTTTTCAGATTGCAGTGGATTTCTGTCCGTGTTTAAACTGCATTTTGGGGAAGAAACATTAATGATTGGTTGGCGAGCTTGGGTAGGCACAGACACAGTCAATTCAAATTGCATGAATGTAGGTTATGAGACCAGTAATAATGTAGTTATGAGACCAGTAATTCAGGTGTCTTCATATTGTCCCATCTAAGGATGTATAGGGATCATTCCAATTCGTAAAACTTTTTTGACCCATAACGTTCAGGATGCACCCAACTCTGTCCCATGGGAAATGACGAACATGACTGTCTCAAGTGACATCCTTATTTCTTGTTAGGACGGGTTTGGAATAACCATCAGACTATTGATAAGCTCCAATCTAGTGTATTTTTAGAGATACTTTTTAGTCATTTTTCAGAGTAAATATTAGTCATAATATAAATCACTGACTTAATTTGCTGTTTATTTTCCATAAAGAGAGAAAAAGATCAAAAGCATGAAAGTCTCATTTAATACCACTTATACACAGTATACCCCCATGCTGGGTGTGAAAGGATGAAAATACCCTTAAATTTTTTACAAAAGTCTAAAACATTTACCATTTTTCACTTACATCCGTTTGAGTGAAAGAGAAAGTTCCGTTTTTCACCCTCACGGAAGTACCTAGTTCCGTTTACGTTTCATCGGAAGTACCTAGCTCCGTTTTCCTGTCTGCGGAAGTACCTACTTTCGTTTTCTTGCCTGCGGAAGTACATAGTTCCGTCTACAGCTCCGCACAGAAGTAAGTAGTTCCGTTTGAAGTCTGCGGAAGTACATACTTCCGTATTCCTTGTGTTGGCCTGCGGAAGTACGTTACTTTCCGTTTTTGTTTTTTAACTTTTTTTTTTAATTTTTGGCACTGGCTCGTACCAGAGTCAGTGGCCTGAATTCCCCTGTGATTAACCAGGATTGATATTGCGAGGGGGGTCTTCGTCACGGCTGGCTGTTGGTGAATCGGAGGAAACTCCGGTGAGTACACGCACTCGGATTAGAGAAGCTGGACATGCGTCTAACCGACATAGACGCATGCAGAGACGACAGCAGTATACGGAGGATGAGGTACATGAGGAGCAGTACCAGTAGGAGCCGGAGCATTACCAGGAGCAGTACCAGGAGCCGGAGTACCAGGAGCAGTTCCAGGAGCATTACCAGCATCAGTACCAAGAGCATTACCAGGAGCAGCAGTACCAGCATGATATGGATGTTGATGATCATCATGCTCCCATAGGACCTATGGATGGTTCTTTGCTCACTGCATTTGACGCTCATGTAGCATCTAAGATTCTCAGAGGCCAGGTAAAAATAATGTAATATATTTATTTACATAGTCTTATTATATAAATTTATACATAAATAGTTTAAGTAAGCTTTTATTTTTTTAATTCAGTTGCGGGATAAATTGATAGTATCTGCACATGGCAACAAAATTCGTCAAAGTCTGGCCCCTCTAGTACAGAATCATGGATTCTATCATCATATTCAGGATTCTGGTTTAGGGCCCCTCGTCTTTTCAGCCCTCACCACAGTAGACCATGAGCTGTTATCTACTTTTGTAGAGAGATGACACCCAGAGACGTAGTCATTTCACCTACCATATGGTGAAATGACCATTACTTTGGATGATGTGTCATGTCTCCTTCATCTACCTAGTGACTGGCAGATATTATAAATCCCCCAACTCTGTTACTATTGATGATGCCATTCAGTTGGTAGTGGATCATTTGGGGGTCACTGTTGCTGAGGCTACAGAGGAGACTCTTGCCAGTAGGGGGGCATATTTCAGGTTTGAGTGGCTACTAGGAGGTTTGCAAGCGTCACATGCAGCACCAGCCGATTCTTGCTGCCAGGGCATTCTTGATGCTTCTTTTGGGGATGACTATCTTTACAAGCAAGACTGAAAATAGAGTTGAGGCTAAATGGTTGCATTTGCTGGAGGATCTCATTGCTGTTAGCGGATGGGCATGGGGTCCAGCAGGCCTTGACATTCTTGTATGACCAGTTGAACTTTGCTTGTTTGGAGGATAGTGCTCAGCTAGGGGGCTATGCGACGCTGTTTATGGTAAGTTTATTTTTTTATTTTTAACGAGTTTTTTTTTATATTTTATTTTTAACCATATTGATTATTTGTTCATTTCAGACATGGATCTTTGAGTACTTCCCTCGGATATGTGTGTGGGGTAACACTGGTACCAACACCGGGGCACGATGCGGGTTTTGGAAGAGGAGGAAGACGGATGCTGTGAAGCTGGAGGAGGAGTACCGGAGGAGGATTGATGCTTTGACACGTGCTGATGTCATCTGGAGACCCTTTGAGGACTACAAACATGTGAGAGCCTTTGAGAATATCTCATTATATAGGGGCTTTTTGAGTTGGGAGGACATCACTGTTCCGGTGTTCCCTACATGCCGGATAGGTGCCTTCGGCTGTTTGGATACGTCCAAGGTCATCCCTCGTGATCCGCTTCAGGGTCGTCCAGGGTTTAATGAAGTGATGATGCGATTGTCCAGATGGAGCGAGAGTGTTCAGGAGAATCTGAGCACGACTACTGATGAGAGGGAGGTGGGTGACGTTCATCGGACTTACTTGCCATGGTACGTTAGGGTATCAGTTCCCCGACTCCTTCCAGCAACACTAGAGAGTAAAGAGACCACCACCAGCAGTAGCACCCGGTGTGATGGGACCTGAGGAGAGATTGATGACTATGAGCAGGCAGTTGCGGATGGTGCTTGAGTCCGGAGACCTTCATCCTTCATCTCGGTCGTATGGTGTGATCCAGGGCTTGATTGATTTGGCAGCCGGAGAGGATTGACTATTCTGGATTGTACTATTATTTTGCTGACTATATTTGTACTATTCTGGATTTATCTATTTGCATATAGTATTATTCCGTTAGTATTATAGTCGTTAAATTTAAAATTTAATTTCACTAATGCAAAAGTAGAATAGAGCGACAACCAAACATAAAAACCAAAGAATGATAGAACATAAAAGTTAAAACATAAACAACAACAAAGACAGTTCTAAACTATTCTCTGTCGAAGGTGATGTCTTCGCGGAGCCTGCATAAAATAGGCTTTGGACATGAGAAGTAGACACCATCTTCTCTCATGGTGATTTGGCCGCCATGGTGAATAGTGGTAAGTCTATTCTCACTTGAGTACCTGAGTTGAACAAATTTCCATTTTGGAGTGAAATGTTGGTGTCGGTATGATCCACACCGTTGATATTGTCGGTGCGATTCACACTGTTGATCAAAACTGTCAGTCAAATCGTGTCCGTTAAATTTTAACAAAAACGAAATTATCTAAATAATAGATAAATCTGTTAGTTCAAAAAACCAAAACGGATTTATCTATTTATTAAGTAATTCCATTTTGAAAAATAACAAAAACGAAAGTACCTTATATAACTGTACTTCCGTTATGATAACATTACAAAGACGGAAGTAAGTCTGAGTTACATACTTCCGTTGTTCAAAAATATAAAGACGGAAGTATGCTTCAATTAGGTCATTCCGTCGTGTTATTTTTTCCAAAAACGGAAGTATCTATGGATTAGGTAAATCCGTTAGTTACTTTTTACTAGGGGCATTTTGGGAATTAAAAAATATGTCGGGGTACGAGAAAAAAACCCGATCAATTTTCAATTAGAGCACGGTGCAGCCCATTAAATGAGGGCGGTGAATTGCCAACATATAACGAGCCGTACATACACAACACTGGAAGCAAGCCGTAAAAAAGTAATATGCAGACGCTGGAGAGAGAGGAATAGGAAGAATTTAGGTGATAGTTCTTGACACCGTGAGAGAGCTATGGAGCAGAAAAATGAGACTAAATACTCAAGATTAGAAATTTCTCTAATTTTCGGGTTATTTTTATCTCAGTAATTTATGACTCCTAATTTTATTTCAGTGTTCTTGATAACTATGGGTAGCTAAATCCTCTTCTAGGGTCTTAGGTGGATCTTGCTTGATTAGAGACCTTTTTATGTTTTAATTTAGGCTTTGAATTCCTATTTTTTATTTCAATTAATATTGTCCTATTGATTTAATCACATACTTAGGATTGATCACCCTTAGCATGTTCATAATCAATTAGTTGATCAGCGACCGCACTGCAGTTAGTTGGTGGACCTATAGGATAATTGAGGCTATAATTAATGCATGACCAAACTTTAATTTAGTCTTCCAATCATTCAACCTTTTTGTTCTTTATGCTTTTCTTGAATTTAAATTCTTGCATGACCAAACAAGGGTTAACTTAGGAGAAAGAATATTAATCGCAAATGACCAAACGAATTAATAGCTTTAGCAAAGGGATTCGTAATTGATTTAAATAAAGGAATTCAGGTAGAATTAGACATATAGGAATCGAAGCTTGCAAGTAAAACCGTGACCCTAGACCTCTCTCCATCGATTAAATTTAGTATTTTAATATTTGTCATTTATCTCTTTTTTTTCATTTCTATAACAATCAAATTATTCGTTCGTCTAAACAATAAATAATCTCGATTAGTTTGGTACTTGTTAGTTAATCCCTGTGGAGACGATAATCTTTTATACTACTTCTGCGAAAGAGTACATTTGCTCTAAGTGTGTTTTTAATGCAACAAGTTTTTGGCGCCGTTGCCGGAGATTAATTTAACAATATTAAACGAAAAAGATTTTTATTGCTTTAGACATTTTTTTTCTGCTTTAATTTTATTTTTGTTCTTTATTCATTTAATAAAACAAATAGCTAACAATTTCCCAAGAGATTGCCGCAGTTCACATTGTTTTGCAGAGAAAAGTCTAAATCATGTTTAAAACTCGTGGAGATTATATTAGGGAGGCACAGACACAAAGGAATTTTGAGAAGTCATCTTGGTTTATGCCTCAATGCCAGATCACAATTTCTCCTCCTCCTTATGAGCCTTATTCAGACTATTGGGATGACTATGAGCCACCTCCTTATTCCTCCAACTGGGATAATTATGAGACACAACAACTGCATAGGAAAGAGGGGGAATCTGATACCGATGAGATATTGGTCAAATTTATGGAGCAAACAATTGAAAAATTTGATACCTTTGAGAGAAGAATTGATACCTTGGGGGATAGAATTGATACCACGACAGACCAAATGTCAAGTATCATTACTTTATTATTTCAAGAAGTTCAAGAAACTCCTTCTTCACAAACTATGTCTACCCAAAATGAAGAAGTTGGGCAATACAAACAAAGTGTTCCTACGAGAAATGAAGGTGTCTCCATGGAATATAATCTAGAGGAAGAAGCTCTCAAGAAAGATGAAGAGACTCCTACTGGAGGGAGTCAAATCAAAATAATAGCTCCTACTGAAGGGAGTCATATTGAAACAACAGATTCCATTAATGAGAGCAGTTGTGAGGAGAATGAGAAAGATTCATTGGTTCATGAGTTAGAGAAAGAGGAGAAAGCCCCAATTTTTGGGAAAATTGTTTTAACCATTGGTGATGCTGTGATTGAGGTTCATAAAGGAAATGTAACTTTAAGGAGTGGTAAAGAAGATGATGTTCTTAAAGCATTAAATTCCAATGAAAATTTCTCTTATTTAACTTCTCCTTATTTTGATGATATGGTTGAAACTAACATTTTTAGTGATTCAAATATGCAGGACATTTTAGAAAAAAAATATTATTTTGCAGGATCCTAGCATAGTGGTGGGTGGAGATACAATAAAGATTTCACCATCCTTCGAAGTTCATCCACCACGTGGAAAAAGAAAGAATACTGTCAACCACATGATTAGAAAGCTAAGAAGGTGCACTGCGTTAGATGTCAAATTTGCTCTTGGAGAGCCCCCCTGATTTAAGCACCAACTATCGTCAGGCTCACGACGTTAAACAAGCACTTCGCAAGAGGCAACCTGTGTTTTATTTTCAGTTATTTTTATTTTTTTTGTTTTGTTTTTAGGAATAAGCTCAGACTGCTAGCTCTCTCAAGGAAGTCACTCTTACTCTCTCTCATTTATTTATTTTTGTTCATATTTGAATATCATGCATTGAGGACCATGCTTCATGCTAGTGTGGGGAGGATATTATATCTTGTCACTTGATCTCTATTAATGCACATACCCACTATATGTGTTGATAGAATTTTTTCTGGCTTGTTTTGAATGAATTGTGCTTAAAGTTGAAAAAAATAGAGATCTTGCATTTAGGGGACCCCAAAAAAAGAATTTATTTGACAGACTTGTCCTTGATTGTAACTGTGAGGTTGTCCTTAGGAAGCTGATAATTAGCAAACAATGTCTGTTGAGTACTTTTTGTGAACTAGCTTCTAAATGTGAGATTTGAGCCTTCTTAAGGGGATTGATACTAAATCATAAATTACCCCTTCTCTTTGTATGAGTGTGTTTCTCAATTTGCTACATTCTAGAATTTGTCTTTTGACCATTTCAATTCGAAAATTGATTTGCTTCATGTAAAAAGAATTGGGGTATTTAGGTATTTTCTGGCCCTAGAGTTGCTTGTTGAAATTATCCATTAGTTGCCCCCTTTGAGCCTATTTGTTATATATTTCTTTGGTACCCTAATATAATTTTTTTTATTTTTGTTTGGTAACCATTTGAAATTAAATGTGGAGCAACTATTGAAAATTACAATTTCGTCCTATACTTTGGTTGTCTATCTTGTCAGGATGAAAAAAAAACAGGAGTGACTCATGTGCATACAAGTATATTTTCCTACGAAGAAAGCAAAATAGGAGTGACTCACGTGCTTACCTTTTCCTACTAAGAAAAATATAAAAAAAAGAGTGAAAAAAAAAATCAAGAAGGAGGATAAGGCAAAAATAAGAGCCTACTCAAGATAAAAAGCAAATCAAAAAGAGCCGATTTAATAGAAAACGGTGAAGAAGGAAGTGAAATTAACTTGGAGTTTGGACAAAATTTGTAAAATAGATAGGAGCTCCATATTTGGTTTCAAAGGTTACTATTCTTTTCTTGTTTTTAGCCCTTTGATTTTTCTTTCTTATTTCCTACACTGCTCGGAAAAAAAACATGGCCCCATTACAACCCATAACACCCGATCGTTTGCATGCATGTGAACTATTTAGTTGATATTTGGTCAAATTACAAACATATGGTAACGTGCATTTTGTTGAAACTTGAGTGTATATTTCCCCTAGTCCCTAAACACCTAGAGAGATTGTGAGAGAGTGTCATTGTTCACAAAAATGTATTTTTCAGGTGTATGAGCCTCTAATTGGGCAACCTTTTGATACCTCATATGTGCTATATTGTCTATTGTCTGTCATTGTGCTTCTAATTTTGGGTCCCTTATTTGGCTGTCTCTATCATTTATTTGGAAAATCTTATTGAGCAAGAAAATTTGCTCGAGGACAAGCAAAAATTAAGTGTGAGGGAGTTGATAAACTCCAATCTAGTACATTTTTAGAGATACTTTTAGTCATTTTCAGAGCAAATATTAGTCATAATATAAATCACTGACTTAATTTGCTGTTTATTTTGCAGAAAGAAAGAAAAAGATCAAAAGCATGAAAGTCCCACTTAATACCACTTATATATATATATATATATATATATATATATATATATATATATATATATATATATATATATATATATATATATGGGCTTGAACAAAAGCAAAGGATCAATTTTCAATTAGAGCATGGTGCATCCCAATTTGTCCTCGACCAAGGAAGGAAGTTCAAGACCGGCCCATTAAATGAGGGCGGTGAATTGACAACATATAGTGAGCCGTACATACACAACACTGGAAGCAAGCCGTAAAAAAGCAATATGCGGACGCTGGAGAGAGAGGAATTGGAAGAATTTAGGTGATAGTTTTTGACACCGTGAGAGAGCTCTGGAGCAGAAAAAGGAGACTAAATACTCAAGATTAGAAATTTCTCTAATTTCCAGGTAATTTTTATCCTGTAATTTATGACTCCTAAATTTATTTCAGTGTTCTTGATAACTATGGATAGCTAAATCCTCTTCTAGGGTCTTAGGTGGATCTTGCTTGATTAGAGACCTTTTTATGTTTTAATTTAGGCATTGAATTCCTAGTTTTTATTTCAATTAATATTGCCCTATTGATTTAATCACATACTTAGGATTGATCACCCTTAGCATGTTCATAATCAGTTAGTTGATCAACGACCGTACTGCAATTAGTTGGTGGACCTATAGGATAATTGAGGGCTATAATTAATGCATGACCAAACTTTAATTTAGTCTTCCAATCATTCAACATTTTTGTTCTTTATGCTTTTCTTGAATTTAAATTCTTGCATGACCAAACAAAGGTTAATTTAGGAAAAAGAATATTAATCGTGAATGACCAAACGGATTAATAGCTTTAGCAAAGGGATTGGTCATTGATTTAAATAAAGGAATTCAAGTAGAATTAGACATATAGGAATCGAAGCTTGCAAGAAAAACCGTGACCCTAGACCTCTTTCCATCGATTAAATTTAGTATTTTAATATGTGTCATTTATTTCTTTTTATTTTATTTCTATAACAATCAAATTATTCGTTCGTCTAAACAATAAATAAGCTTGATTAGTTTGGTACTTGTTAGTTAATCCTTGTGGAGACGATAATCTTTTATACTACTTCGACGAAAGAATACACTTGCTCTAAGTGTGTTTTTAACGCAACAACTATCTAGGTCGTCTCGTTTTTTTGTTACAAACACTAATAAGGGAAAAGAAAAAAGAGACCTAAAGCCTTACAAACTCAGTTCCCAAGGCATCAACATATGGGTCGTCTCTAATATACATACATACAGGGGGCGTACCTACTTACTCTTTAGTGTCTGCAACTGCACACCCTCAAATTTAAAATTTTGTATCAATACCCTTATGAAAAATATATTTTGACACCTCTACTTTTGTTTTTTGCACACCCTGCTCCAATTCTTCTCTTTTTACTGCAAGCTATTCTTTTCTGTTGCAGTTCTGGATTTCCTAACACCACCGTACACTACTACTTTAGTCGCTAAATCGGTCACTAAATTAGTCACTAAACAAGTTAGCGATTAATTTAGTGATTAAAATTTAAAATTTGTCTCCAAATCAGTCGCTAAATTGGTCCCTAAAATAGTTAGCGACCTATTTTGGGAGGTCCCTAAATCACTAGTCACTAATGTATAGCTACCAATTTGGGGTTTGGTCGCTAACTCGGTTGCAAAATTGATCGCTAAAGGGATATTTTTTAGTAGTTATTGGTCACATGTTACTAACGGGGAGGAGTGTAAAAACTTGTAAGGTAGGTGAGATATATATAGTCACACTTTTTTTATAATGTGTCGTTTCGTGATTTACTGATGTTATAAAAAGCCTTTTACGACAAAAATGTATATAAATTAAATCACATACACACACACATATATATATATATATATATATATATATATATATATATATATATATTAAATTTAAAATTTGATTTAACTAAATCATTTGACCACCTTGGACTAGGATCCTAGATACGCCACTGGATACATATATTTACTATTTAATTATTGTCCAAAACACCTTGATTTTCTGTAAAAAGAAAACACCCTGGTTTTCTATTTTTCATTTCTTTTGTGATTTACTAAAATTTGGGGGGTGGGGGGTTGTTATTTTGTTAATTCTGAGTGGGTATGACAGAAACCCTAAGTGCTTAGACTTTAATTTTTGAAAATAAAAGTACCTGTTGTAAAACTAGGGTTTAGAAAAAAAAACGTGTTTTGTAATCAGAAAAAAAAGAGAAGTTACAAATCTGTTTTAACAGTTACAAATCTGTTTGTGTAGAGATATAGTGGTTAGGGGTTTGTTGAGAGAAACTCAACAAACTTGTAAAACTCTATATATACTGTAATAAGCATGAATGAAACACACAGTGGATGCAAAACAGAAAATAAAATAGAGAAATTTACAGTCCTTGCAATATTCTTGTTCGTTCTTCTTCTCTTTCACTTCGCCTGTATCTTTGTTCACTTCTCATCTTCGTTCCTTTTCTGCGTTTAATCTTCAAACAGCAACGTTTCCCTCTTCACGATCTGTGTTCATTTCCATGTTGTGATTCAACAAACATAAGCTTGTACACCTGCAATTTAAGAAGAATAGAAGTTAGGGATTGAAGTTTTGTAGAGAGAAGGAAGAGAAGAAAAACGAAAGAAAGATAGAAAGAATAGAGAGAGAAGAAGACTTACGCTCTGAGGCGTATTGTTTGCTAGGGTTGCGTTTAACCCTCTGTTGAATTCAATTGGACTGGGTCAAAATTTGCAATTGGGTAAGTGCACAGTTCCTGTCAATAAAAAACAATTGGGTCAGTCAGTTTATTATATTCCTGGGCTTATTGTTTTTTGCTACTTACACCACCACAATTTCATTTTTACACCAACAAATTGGTATCTTAGAGCATAGTTACGTTCTTAGGGGATCAAGAAAATTCTAGGAAACACAAGAGTGTGTGAGGTGTGTGAATTTTGGTGAGTTTAGTCAGAGTGATGGATTCTTGGGTTAAAGGGAAACAGTTTGTGAAACAGTTTCAGTTCTTAACCATGGCAACAGGAAGTCTACCCACAAACATACCTAAACTAGATAGCAAAAGCTAAGACAAATGGTGTATTCAAATGGAAGCAATTTTTAGCTTCCAAGACATCTTTGAAATTGTAACAGAAGGGTTTGCAGAGCTGCTTGCTGAACCAACAGAGGCTGAAAGAGCCACATACATTGAGAACAAGAGGAAAGATTGCAAGGGAAAATATCTCATTCATCAAGGATGTGATGAACCAAACTTTGACAAGATCAGAAATGTCAAGACTTCTAACGAAGCCTGGGAAATTCTGAAAACCAGTTTTTTGGGTGACACTCAAGTCAAAAAGGTCAAGTTGAATGCTTTGAGAAAGCAATATGAGAACACTAAGATGAAAGATCAATAAAAGATTAGTGATTACATTGCTAGACTTAGAGTTATCACTAATTCAATGGGATTGAATGGTGAACAAATCACAAATCAGCAAATTTGTGAGAAGATCATACGTTCTTTGACCATTGAACATTGAACTATGACAAAGCACCTTAGAGGCTAAGGAAATCCATCTAAATGAGATAGAAGGAGGTGATAAAGGGAAGGAGACAGCTTTCCAAGCAAAATCCTCTAAGTCAAACTGGTCTATGGGCAAGAAGAAGCCTAATGGCAAAGGAAATTGGAACTCTAACAAGGGTAAGGGCAAAGATTCTGAATCCTCTAATGGAGGAGGGTCTAGTAGCTCTAAAAGTAAGAAAGAACCTACTGATAAGAAGAAGATTCAGTACTGGAACTGTGAGAAATTTGGGCACTATGCCAGTGACTGTTGGTCAAAGGCAAAGAAGGACAAAGACAAGGAAGAGGAAGCCAATGTGGCTCAAGAATCTGATTCAGATTCTGATCCTGTGGCATTCACAGCTGTTATTGATGATTCAGAATGGGTGGCATTCATGATCACAACAGGTGATGGCAAGATAGTGGTGGACATATGGTATTTCGACACTGGGTGTTCAAATCACATGACTGGAAACAGAGATTGGTTGATCAATTTTGATCCAACCAAGAAAACCTCCATTAAGTGTGCTAATAACAAGAGTATGGTGACTGTGCTAATTGAGAATGTATGGTACATTCCTAACATGAGAAGCAATCTCATTAGTGTTGGACAGCTAGTTGAAAAGGGTTTTTCAGTTGTAATCAAAGACAACAAGCTGAAACTCTATAACACAAGGGAGAAATTGGTCCTAACCTCACCACTAACCAAGAACGAACAGAACATTCAGAACCAGCCTAGAAGTTGCAGAAGTAGAATGCCTCAATGCAACAGCAGCCGATTCAAAAAGTTTCCTATGGCATCAAAGGTATGGACATCTAAATTTTAGAAGTCTATCTCTACTGAATGCTAATGAACTAGTTTGTGGCATGCATAGGACTGTTTTACCAGAAAAAACTTGTACTGTATGTCTAGTTGGTTAACAACCTAGGTTAAAGTTTAAATCAGACCTAAAAGGAAGAGCTAAGGATGTGCTAGGTGTCTTACATTCTGATATTTGTGGTCTTTTTGAGGTACAACCTGTTGGAGGCAACAAGTACTTCATCACTTTTGTGGATGAGTACTCAAGGATGCCCAAAGCACTCTTGGAACATCAAAATGCCCCAGCACCCAAATGATGACGTCGTGATGCGTTCTCAAGAGGCAGATGCAAGTGGCCCATGTGCAAAAAGATTTCGGCGCCTCCTTTGAAGACTTCATAGCTCACATAACTTGAATTTCTTAGGGACACTTGTCCATTCATTAGAGGACCTCTTCTCTTTAAATGAAGCAAAGATCAAATTTACTTTCTGAAGCACGTGGAATTAAAGATCAAACTTCTTCTCCAAGCAAAACCCCTCATGAAGGAAACCTTATTCTTGGAGCCTATATAAAGAACTTCACCTTCTCATTCAAAGGCATCATATCATCTAGAAAAACTCACTTAAATTGATTGTTAGATTTATTTTACACTCTCTTGTACGAAGGCAAGAAGGAAAATGACAACTTCTTTCTTTACTTCCACACAATTGCTAGTGCTGATTGTATGCTGTGAGGAGAATGCTAGAGCATTGCTAGGAAGATTCACGCAGAGGAACTTCAACCGTGTAATCTTTACTTTGTTGTATTCCTTTTTGTTTTATCTAATATATGAACATGTTTACTTCTGTTTATATATGCCTTATAATGCCTAGTATGAACTAAACTTCTTTAGTTGGATCACCTTAAACTTTGTAATGAACTTCTAAATGGTTATTATGTTATATTGATGCGTACAATTTAGTTCTTGTGTTATAATTCTTTCAAACTTATTTTAAGGTTGATCACTTAGAATACGTAGGCTCATAAATACAGACATGGTTTATGATTTGAGCTCAAGAACTAATATGGATAAGAGTTTTAGTAAAAGGAAACTTTGTTAAAACCATGCTAAAACCTAGACATAGGATAGCATAGTCCATAGGGTGATATTGTGGGTACTTCATATACATGGGTGAACTTATTTAGAGCTTAGACATAAGACTTGTAATGAAACCCTGACGTTAGTTGCTGAAAAGCACGCATCAATTGCTAAGCGCTCTAGCACCTAGTGCTCCCGCATCTAATGCTCCAGCATCAAGTGCTTCAACATCATATATAACATAATACTATCAAAAGTGATTTACTTAGTAAAAGGCACTCCAACTATCTTTCTCACTTACTTCTAAAACTCATTTTATTTAACTTGTTTACTTCTTTATCATCCAATATTATTGTTTGTTACTTGGTTACTCACTAATACAACTATCAACTAAGCTTTAGAAATTAATTCAGTCCCTGTGAGTACGATCTCTACTTTCATTATATTACTTGTTAAAGACTGTGTATACTTGCACACCTTTTTGCACAACAAGTTTTTGGCGCCGTTGCCGGGGATTGCCATTAATTTTTATTGATTAGCTTTATAGTAATTTAGTGATTATATTACTCTGGTATTTTGTTTCTGAGAATGCTACAGCATTAGATGTCATAGCATATGCACAGGATCAAATCACCAGAATACAAATTAGATCCTGAGATAGAAAGAAGATTTAGAAGGTTGCGAAGACTTCAAAAACAAAGACTCCGAGGCAGTGGTAGAAACACAATGGCTGAAGAAGGTGAAGGCTCTGCTCAAGGCTCAGGAACGGGGCTCAGGCAGAGGTTCTATAGGAGGTGGCAGAGGTTCAGTACATGGCTCAGGTAGGGGACATCCAAGGTCACACCTATGATATTGAAGATGAACACAGGCAGCAATTCATCAACATGGGACCTATAGGTATGATAAATGACAGGGATAGACCAATGAGAGACTATGCTATGTTTGATCCTCAAAACATGCAAACTAGCATAGTCAGACCTCACATAAATGCAACGCATTTTGAATTTAAACCCATGATGTTCTAAATGCTTCAAACAGTGGGACAATTTGGTGGTTCTCCTCATGAGGACCCTCATTTACATTTAAGGCAATTTTTGGAATTATGTAGCAATTTCATCATTCCTGGTGTTTCAGAAAATGCTTTTAGATTGAAACTTTTTCCATAATTCCTTAAAAGATAGAGCTAAGGCCTGGTTAAACTCTTTGGAACCTAACTCTATCACTGATTGAAATGATTTGGCTGAAAAAATTTTGACAAAATATTTTCCACCTATTAAAAATGCCAGAATGAGAAATGACATTACTTCCTTTAGACAAAAGGAATTTGAATCACTATTTGAAGCATGGGAAAGATGGAAAGAGCTCTTGAGAAAATGCCCTCATCATGGTATACCTGTCATTATTCAAATGGAAACATTTTACAATGGTTTGGAACCCCAAACTAGACTCATGCTAGATGCATCATCTGGAGGAGTATTATTGAACTCGTCTTACAATGAAGCCTGTGAACTGATAGAAAGAATTGCAACCAACAGCTACAGTTGGCCCACAGAAAGGGTCAATGCTCAAAAGAAAACAGCTGGGGTTCATGAGATTAGTGAAGTATCAGCCCTATCAGCTCAAGTAGCCTCCCTTACCAACATGATTAAAAATCTCAGTTCCATAAATGCTCCAGCATCCAATGCTGCAGCATTAGCAGAAGCCACAGCTGCTGCAATAGAGCAAGCCCCTCCAGGATCAACTAGTTGTGTATATTGTGGAGGAGGACACTTGTATGAGGAATGTCCCAGCAACCCTATTTCTGTCAACTATGTAGGATACAATAAAAACAACAATCCTTACTCAAACACCTATAATCCTGGTTGGAAAAATCACCCTAATTTCAGATGGGGTACAAACAATGCCACAACACCCAATGCTGCAGCACCAGCTACTCCACCAGGATTCCACTCTCAAAACTACCAAAGACCACCTGCACTAGCAAATGATAACTCCCTGGAATTTATGCTCAAAGCATATATGGGCAAAACAGATACCTTTATAAGTGAAGCAAGAACTGCAAGACATGCTCATGATGCTTCAATCAAAAATTTGGAGAATTAGGTGGGGCAATTAGCATCAACTTTATACCAAAGGCCCAATGGATCACTACCATCCACCACAGAAGCTTCAACCTCGCAAAAGCATGGTAAGGAGCAGGTAAAAGCCATCTCTTTGAGAAGTGGAAAAGATTTGACAGAACCATATGAAGAAGAAGGTGAAGGTAAGGAAGAAAAAGAAAAAAATGAAAAAAATAGAAAAGACAAAAATTCAACCAATGCTGTAGCATCTAATGCTACAGCATCCAAAACTGCTTCTATACCACCACCAAGGTTAGTTCCAGAGTACCCTCCTCCTCCTTTTCCACAAAGGTTAAGGAAGGCTCATGAAGAAAAGCAATTTGGCAAATTCCTTGAGGTATTGAAGCAATTACACATCGTTCCCCTAGTTGAAGCACTTCAACAGATGCCAAATTATGCCAAATTCATGAAAGATATGCTTACAAAAAGAAGGAGATTGGGGGAGTTTGAAACAGTAGCCATGTCCAAAGAATGCAGCATGATCATGCAAAATAAAATCCCTAGGAAACTAAAAGATCCTGGCAGTTTCACAATTCCATTTTCAATTGGAAAAATTTATACTGGTCGTGCACTATATGATTTAGGTGCAAGTATCAACTTGATGCCTAAATCCATATTCACAGAACTTGAAATTAGAACTGCTAGACCAACCACTGTGACTCTTCAGTTAACAGATAGGTCAATAGCCTATCCTGAAGGAATCATAGAGGATGTTTTAATTAAAGTTGACAAATTTGTGTTTCCTGCAGATTTTGTTATCCTTGATTTTGATGCAGATAAGGAGATACCAATCATACTTGGAAGACCATTCCTGGAAACTGGAAAGACAATCATTGATGTGTAGAAGGTGAACTGACCATGAGAGTAAATGATCAAGAGGTGAAATTCAATGTTATGAATGCTCTAAAGTATCCTAATGAGGATACTGAGGAATGTTCATTTGTAGTCTCTTTGGATCAAGTAGTGCAGAGGCACTTCCACAAGCAACATGAGTCCTTAGAAGAGGAAATTGTGGAAAAAGAAGCTCTGCTAGAATCAACAGTGAAAGAGGTTTGGGCAAGAAAACATGAGTCCTTAGATCTTGAAGACTCTCCCCTCAAAAAGAGTGTTCCTTCAACAGCCAGACCTCCTCAACTTGAACTGAAAGAATTGCCCCAGCATCTGAAGTATGCCTTCTTAGGGGAAAATGATACTCTTCCCGTGATCATTGCTTCGGACTTATCACAAAAGCAGGAGCATGATCTCACTAATACCCTAAGAAAGCATAAAAAGGCAATTAGTTGGCAAATGTCTGATATAAAGGGAATCAGTCCTACAATATGCATGCATAGAATTATCTTAGATGAAAATACCAAAAACAGCATTGAAGGGTAGAGAAGACTCAATCCAATCATGAAGGAGGTGGTAAAGAAGGAAATTATTAAGTGGTTAGATGCAGGCATAGTCTACCCTATCTCAGACAGTGCTTGGGTGAGCCTTATGCAGTGTATACCAAAGAAAGGGGGTGTGACCGTAATAGCCAATGAAAGAAATGAACTGATACCTACAAGAACTGTCACAGGCTGGAGGATATGTATGGACTACAGAAAACTCAACAAGGCTACAAAGAAGGACCATTTTCCATTGCCTTTCATAGATCAAATGCTGGACAGATTAGCTGGTAAGGAATTTTATTGCTTTTTGGATGGCTATTCAGGCTATAACCAGATTGCTATAGTTCCTAAAGACCAACAAAAGACAACTTTTACATGTCCCTATGGCACCTTTGCATTTAGAAGAATGCCCTTTTGGACTATGTAATGCTCCAGCAACATTCCAAAGGTGTATGATGGCAATATTCTCTGACTTCATAGAGCAATCCATGGAAGTTTTTATGGATGATTTCTCAGTATTTGGTGAGACAATTCAGCTCTGCTTGGCAAACTTAGAAGAAATACTCAACAGATGTGAAGAAACCAACTTGGTCCTAAATTAGGAGAAGTGCCACTTTATGGTCCAAGAAGGCATTGTGCTAGGTCATAGAATTTCAAAAAAAGGGCTTGAAGTAGACAAAGCAAAGATTGAGGTGATAGAAAAATTACCTCCTCCAACAACTGTCAAAGATATCAGAAGCTTTTTAGGTCATGCAGGCTTCTATAGGAGATTTATCAAGGACTACTTGGTGTGGCAAAATATGTACAAGTATACACAGTCACAAACAAGTAATACAATGATAAGAAAGGTCGAACCCACAGGGATTGGTTAAACTCTTATATGCTTAGAGAGATATAAATATGTGCTACTACACTACTCACAAAATTTGGGGTTTTTAGTTTAAGAAAAAACAGAATGCAAGTATGTAAAATAAGATGAAGGAAATCAGTTGAGAAAGATAGTTGAGATGTCTTTACTAGATAATGCTTCTTTTGAGAGTTTCTATGCTTTTAGAGATGCAGAAGCACTATGATGCAGAAGCATCAAGTGCAGTAGCATTGAGTGCAGTTGCATAAGTGTGTGCTTGTCAGCTACTTTCTTCAAAGTTTCGTTACAAGCTTCCCATGTCTGGGCTTGCTAAATAAGTTCACTCCTGCCTTTGAGGTACCCACTGTTTCACTCTAAGGACTATGTTATCCTATGTCTAGGACTTAACATGGTTTTAACAAAGTTTTCTTTATTAACAAGTCAACAAAGCCTTTATTAAAACACTCACCTTTATTAGTCTTGATTTCTTGTTATAAACCATGTATGTGTATATAACTCTACTTCTTTTAAGCGATCAACCTTAAAATAAGATGGATATAGTATAACACAAGACCCAAAATGTTACAACACTTAAAAGCATAATAACTTACTCAAAAGATCATTATAAGTTTAGAACATCTCAACTAAAGGAATTTAGCTCATGTTACTCATTATATAATAGAGAGAATCTGCAAAGAGCATAATAATATGGATAATACAAAAGATATCAATAGGGTAGAAGTTACACGGATTGATGTTCCTTTGCATGGAATTCTGATTGGTGCAGAAGCACTGATTCCTGCGTCTATCTATGAAGAAGTGGAGGAAGAGGGTGTCAATTCCTTCCTCACCTTCTTACAACTAACTACTGAATAAAATGCAAGAAATAAACTACTTAAAACTGTATGAAAGCTATATAAATTTGAATGAAGAAAGGGATTGTCCTTCAAGTGCGAAGTGGAGCATATTTATAGTCTTTGAGGTTTCCTTTGCATGAGGGTTTGCGTAGTAACTAAGTCAGCAATGTGTAGCCTAACCATGGTTACTTTCCTGCTCTGAATTTGAGAAGATAAAGTCCAGCACTCTTCTTCAAAGGAGGTCCAATGGTGGAGATCCATGTGTCTTTAGGTGTATAGCCCCTGATAAACTCCAATTTAGTGCATTTTTTATAGATATCTTTGGGCCATTTTTGGAGCAATTATTATTATCTAAATAAATAAGTAACTCAAATTTCTATTTATTTTGTAGGGAAAAATATAAATAAAGAAGTTGTTTCAATGAGTTGTTTGAAGCAAAATGGGGGTGTCATTAGCAAAAGAAGCATTGGGCTTGAAACAATACAAAAGTGATCCATTGGTTTAAAAGAAAAAAGGCCCAATTATTGGGAGTGGAGTGTGGCCGAAGAATTGGAGAATTAATAATAAAAGGGAAGAGAACCTAGGGCGTGAGAGGAGACAGCCGCACAACAACAACAACAACAAAAGAGATATTTTCATAATTAAAAGAGAAGAGGAGGAACAGGAGCCGTGGAGGAAAAGAAATAGGCAGCCGCACAGAGAGATATTTGATAATAAAAGGAAGTCACGCACGCACAGTACAGGGAAGCAAACAGTAGGCCGGCAAATAGAGGAGAGAGTTTTGGGTACCCGTTTTTGACGCCGTGAGAGAGCTCTGGAGCAGAAAAAGGAGACGAAATTTGCAGGATCAGAAATTTCTCTATTCTGGGTTATTTTTATCTCTGTAATTTATGACTCCTAATTTTATTTTATTGTTCTCGAACACTATGGATAGCTAAATCCTCTTCTAGGGGGTCTAGGTGGATCTTGCTTGATTAGAGACCTTTTTATGTTTTAATTTATACTTTGAATTCCTGGTTTTTATTTCAATTGATATTATCCTATTGCTTTTATCACATAATTAGGATTGACAACCTTTGCATGTTCATAATCAATTAGTTGATCAGCGATCGTACTGCAATTAGTTGGTGGACCTATAGGATAATTGAGACTATAATTAATGAATGACCAAACTTTAATTTAGTCTTCCAATCATTCAACCTTTTTGTACTTTATGCTTTTCTTGAATTTAAATTCTTGCATGACCAAACAAGGGTTAATTTAGGAAAAAGAATATTAATCGCGAATGACCAAACGGATTAATAGCTTTAGTAAAGGGATTGGTAATTGAATAAAATAAAGGAATTAAGGTACAATTAGACATAGGGGAATCGAAGCTTGCAAGTGAAACCGTGACCCTAGGCTTCTCTCCATTGGTTCAACTTCACATTTTCATTCTTGCTATTTATTTCTTTTTATTTTAGTTTCTATAACAACCAAACATTCGTTCGTCTAAATAATAATTAATCTTAAGTAGTTTGGTACTTGTTAATTAATCCCTGTGGAGACGATATCTTTTATACTACTTCTGCGAGAGAGTACACTTGCTCTAAGTGTGTTTTTAACGCAACAGCCCCTTATGATGATGTTTCATGGTGGACGCCTCCATATGCATGTGGGCATGTGTCTCCATGTGCCCAATGACTAAGCATGATGTCACAAAACTTTTGGTGCTATGGTATGAATTGAGGTGCTTCCAAGGTGGGGGGTTATAAGCTCACAGCTGGACGGTGCAGAAGCACTAAGATGCAGAAGCATCTAGTGCAGAAGCACTAAGTGCAGAAACACTTTATCTTGGATGTGCCTTTAGTGTGGAAGCAATGTTGTTTTCCTGGTGTAGAAGCATGAACTGCAGCTGCAGTGAGCAAACATATCAAACATACCAATATATATACAAAATGCTTAAATCATTGTGCAATCTTCTATAAAACTTATAATGTTGTTATTTGACTAAAACTACTATATTTAATACATATTATACTTGGTTTCAGGCAATTAGTTATGGTTAGATGTATGAATAACTCTATATAAAATAGAGTTATCACTACTCCAAAATTTCAAAGCCATTATGTCAACTGTTGCAATATGATGTGCATTTCAACTTTGATGAATCTTGCTCAGAAGCATTTCAGAAACTCAAAAGAGCATTAATCAGAGCACCAATTATAGTTACACCAGACTGGAGCAGACCATTTGAATTAATGTGTGATGCTAGTGATTTTGCTGTAGGAGCTGTCCTAGGGCAAAGGTATGATAAAATCTTTCATTCTATATATTATGCTAGCAAAACACTTATGGAAGCTCAATTAAATTTTACTGTGACAGAAAAAGAATTATTAGCAGTGGTCTTTGCATTTGATAAGTTTAGATCATACTTAGTTGGCACCAAAGTGATTGTTTATACTGACCACTCAGCCATTAAGTACTTAATTTCAAAAAAAGATGTAAAACCAAGGCTAATAAGATGGGTTCTCCTCCTTCAAGAATTTGATCTTGAAATTCAAGATAAAAAGGGGGTTGAGAACCAAGTAGCTGACCATTTGTCTAGACTTGAAAGTGAAAGAGCAGGTACAAAAGAGGGAGAAATCAAAGAAAGTTTTCCTGATGAGAAACTACTGGCAATTAATGTGACAGCATCTAGTGCCCCAACATCCAATGCAGGAGTATCAGATGCTGCAGCACCATGGTTTGCTGACATAGTAAACTTTTTAGCAATAAGAGTGGTGCCAGTTAACATGACATACCAGCAAAGGAGAAGATTCTTCCATATAGTTAAACAATACTATTGGGATGGTCCATTTCTTTATAAAAAGTGTCCAGATCAATTAATGAGAAGATGCTTGGTAGAAGAAGAACAACAATCAGTGCTACAGCATTGCCATGCTGCCCCTTTTGGTGGACATTTTGGCAGCACCAGAACAGCAGCCAAGGTACTACAATCAGGTTACTATTGGCCAACATTATTTAAAGATGCATATCAAATAGTCAAGAACTGTGAGAAATGTTAAAGGGTTGGAAATATCTCAAACAAACATGAGATGCCATTAACCAACATATTAGAGATTGAACTCTTTGATGTATGGGGAATAGATTTCATGGGACCATTTCCTCCATCATTTGGAAATCTATACATCTTGGTGGCTGTGGACTATGTTTCCAAGTGGGTAGAAGCTGTGGCATTACCCAACAATGATGCTAAATCTGTGAGCAAGTTCCTACAGAAAAATATCTTCACCAGATTTGGCACTCCTAGAGCCATCATCAATGATAAAGGTTCTCACTTCTGCAACAAACTGATAGAAGCCCTTCTTACCAAATATGGGGTGAAGCACAAGATTGCCACTGCCTACCACCCCCAAACAAGTGGACAGGCAGAATTATCTAATAGGGAAATTAAAAGGATACTTGAAAAATGGTTGGACCCACAAGGAAAGATTGGTCTTTACATTTGGATGATGCATTGTGGGCTTATAGAACTGCATTCAAAATACCATTGGGAATGTCACCCTACAGATTAGTATATGGCAAGACATGTCATCTTCCTGTTGAGATGGAACACAAGTCATATTGGGCAATCAGAAAGCTAAATTTTGATCTTACAAAAGCAGGTTCATCCAAGCTGCTACAATTAAATGAGCTAGAAGAAGTCAGACAATTTTCATATGAAAATGCTGAAATCTACAAAGCAAAAACAAAAGCTTGGCATGACCAAAGGATACAAAAAAAAGAGCTAGTGGAAGGAGAGCTTGTCCTATTATACAATTCCAGGCTAAAACTATTCCTAGGCAAACTAAAATCAAGATGGTCAGGACCATTCAAATTAATGAAAATATACCCTCATGGTGCTGTAGACTTATTTGATGAAGTTTCAAAGACAAGTTTCAAAGTTAATGGACAGAGGGTCAAGATGTACTATGGTGGACAGATTGAGAGGAATAAAGCCACCATCCATCTTCAAAATCTCTAAAACTAAGAGATAGTCAGGCTGAAGACTCTTAAATCAAGCGCTTCTGGGAGGCAACCCAAGATTTTGAATTATTAATTAAATTTTTTAGTTGATTTTATGTTTTAGGTAGGGGGAATGCCGTAGCATGCGATGCTCCAGCATTGAAAGAAGAATGATGCTCCAGCATCAAAAGAAATATGATGCTTCAGCATTCAGCCAACAACATTCTCACTTCATAAAAAATTTTACTGCCAGGCAATCAAGGATATTAAGGATAAACACTCTGCGCAATCTCACCAAATCACCCACGTGTTACCTTGCATGCTCTCCACTTCACCTAAACAGTAACTCAGCTATCCCATCACCGCCCACGTCCTCACTTAACTCCTCTCCATTAACTTTCCCTCGCACGTTTCAAAACAAACCCACTTTCCCAAAACCACTGTTCTAAAGTTTCACTTCTCTCACTACATTACGAACTCATCTTCAACCTAAAGAAAACCCTAACCTCGACGAAATCACCCAAAACAACAATGTCAAAGAAGCAAGCCGCTACCAAAAATTCAGGCAAATCAATCACAAATGCTGGAGCATCAACTCAGAAGGTTGCTAAGAAAGGCAAAATTGCTCCTGCATCAATTCCAAAAAACAAAGCACATTTCTGGGGAATGGACATGCTACCAGAACGTGGATTCAGACTCACAAAGGCTCATCCATCATTCACAACCACTGTGGCCAACTTGCAATGGGAAACATTTGTTCAACATAGAGGATCATATGTAGAACAAGTGGTGCGTGAATTCTATGCTGGCATCCCATATCAGAAGGGAGGTAAGTTTTTACATTACTCTGTGGTAAGGAAAAGAAGGGTGCATTTTGATCCTAAAAGAATAAATGATGAATATCTGTTAGGATATCATGGAACTGATTTTGAAAAATTGGTAGAAAATTATGGAAAGAAAGATATGATGAGAGTTCAATCAACGATAGCAGAAAAGGATGCTGAGTGGCAAAAGTTTACCAACACTGAGTTCAAAATGAAAAGTAGGTATCTTATTAGTGAAGTGGGTAATTGGCTTTTGTTCATAGCTGCTTCCCTAATCCCTACCTCCCACACATCATCACTCCACAAAGAAAGACTGATCCTATTAGATGCTATCTTGACAGAATCCAATATAGATGTAGGAAGATTGATTGCTAGGGAAATTCTACTCTGTATAAATAAGAAATCTGGGTATCTTTCCCTCCCATGCTTGATTACAAATTTGTGTGAAAATGATTGAGTCCCAATAGATGCCATGGAGGTTAGAAAATTTCCCCTTAGTGCACTATCTGCTGAATTTAAAGAGAAACCCAAGGCTACCTCAGAAACTGCAAGCACCCTGATGCCAGAGCACTTCATGCTCCAGCAACAGGCTATCTGGAAGTTTTTAAAAGAACAATATGACTGGTTGCAGCTAAGGTTCCAAGAAATTTCAACTGTGGACACACGTGTTGAGGCACCCACCTTTCCAAACCGGGTTCTGGGAGAAGATATTGATGAAGAGGAAGAGACTGAAGAAGAGTTTGTTGAGAAAGAAGAGCTAGTGAAAAAGAAGAAGGTGGAAAAGAAACAACAAAAAGGGAAAAGAAAGTTATTTGAAGAAGAGCCAATTTTAAGCTCTGAAGACCTGGAGGATACAAGTGAGGAAGATGAGGCTAGAAAGGCTGTGAAGAAAATAGAGAAGAATGTTGAAGAGGATGAAACTGAAACTGAAGAGGAGAGTGAAAAATCAGAAGAAGATGTGATAATGGAGGAGGCATCAAGACAGAAATATCAAACCACCACCATTCCACCCACACCACCTGAAGTCACTAACCAACCATCCACCACAACAATCCACACTTCACCAATCATCCCTCAATCACCAGCACCTCAATCCACCCAAAAGACCAAGAAACAGAAACCACCACCAAAGAACCAACTCCACCAGAAACTGAAACTGGAAAACAACCAGCAGGAGAACAACTTGCAACAAATGAATCACCTGTTATTTTGACTAACATTGAATCTGTTAGTTTGAAAAGAAAGTTGCAGGATATTGTGGAGGAAGCAGAGAATGAAGAAGAGGAAAAATAAGAAGCTGAAAAAGAAAATGCAGGAAAGAAGCCCGCTGGAGATGCACCCCAGCAGCCAATTACTGATGCCCCAGCATCCAGCGCTGGAGCATCACAGCAACAATCTAAGGCAGCAGCATCTCAAATCCAAGTTGACCTTGCCCAAGTAGAAGCCACAATGAAGGTGGTCATGGAAACTCTAGCTGCCAAGAGGACTGAAGAAATAGCAGCACAACAACAACCATTTGTAGGTACTGTCAAAATTGCTGCTAAGGTTGCTGAAGGAGCCATTGTTGAAGCATCTGATGCTGGTGCACCTGATGCTAGTGCACCTGATGCTGGCGCATCCAATGCTGACGCACCAAAGGAAAAGGGACCAAAAGCAAAGAAGCTGAAGGTGAAGCATGCAGCTGTGAGGACCAGCAGTAGGATAAAGAGTGGGTCCAAGAAACAGTAAACCAATTTGAATGGTGAATATTAAGTACTTATATTTTGTGAAACTTATGTTATATTTTGTTATGTTTTAACTATATTTTGTGAACTAATATTCCTTCCCTATGCTCTGCATGGTAAAAGCAGTGAGGACACTGCTCACTTTTAAGTTAGGGGGAGGAGTTTATAAATTTATGTATGGTTAATATATATATATATATATATATATATATGTGTGTGTGTGTGTGTGTGTGTGTGTGTGTGTGTGTTTAGTAGTATGTATGTGTTTATATTACATGTATTTTGTTTTACAAAAGTGATAGATTAGATAATGTTGTTAGATTAATTATGCTAATTTTTTTAGTTTTTGTTTGATATTTTTGAAGCATGATCAGCTGAAAATCTTTACAAAAACATATACCTTTTTGAAACTGATTTTTGATGATAGAAAGAAAAAGACACAACAGCCTTTTTTTACAAATGATCAATTTTATTACTGCTTTTAGACTTCAACTGAGCTTAGAAAGGAACTTAGCTAAACTAGAAAAAAATCTGATGCTAAAGGTAGTATTAGTGAGCCAAGATCAATGCTAAATTTTTACTAAAAATCTAGAATAGCATAAAGAGTTAAGTTTTGGGGTGCATCGGTGATATTAAGGCTAAGTATGATGATTGTAGAAAAGCCAATAGGTTCACAAAAACACTACAAATGCAAATTTATTGTAAAGATATATTCACCTGAATCAAAAGCTGTACCCGTTCCAAAAATGCATAAGAAAAAGAAAAAACAAAAAGAAAAAGAAAAGAAAAAGACAAAGAAAAAAATATGCAAAAAGGGGGTCAGCGAAGAGGGCAATATAAGCTAAATTCCTATGTGTAATCTCAAAGCTTGAGCATCCAATGCTACAGCAGTCAATGCTCCAGCATTCAGGAACCACCAAAATAGAAATTAACGCATTGGCTCAAAAGTTAGAAATACTTAATCCAAGCCCTTTGTTGTGCTTTGAAGCCCCCCAATACTTGAGGAAATTGTTAGTCTATTCCACCTTTTGAAAAATCTTTAGCTTGATCAAAAGTAAACTATTTCTTTCTAAAGCTAAGAAAACTTTTTTTTAAGAACTGATCTAAGCTCAGCAAGCACACTCACACAAATGAAGCAAAGGTATGGATGAAAATTCAGAGAACTGAAGTTCTTAAAGGTGCATTTCTTTAAAAATCTATTTTGAAAGAATTTAGCTGACCTGTTCTTCTAAAATTATGCAAACCATGTGTTCTAAATTTTGTCTTGTTCAAGTGTCATTTCTTGAGGACAAGCAATGGTTTAAGTTTGGGGGTGTGATAACTCTATTTTATATAGCGTTAATTACGTATCTAAATCTAAAAAAATTGTGAAATTCTCAACAATAATGTTTATTAAATATAGGAATATAGAGGGATAACAACATTCAAGATCAAAAGAAGGTTTTTACAAGCAACTTAGCATTTTTCATATATTTTGGTATTTTGATGCGTTTGTTCAAATGCTACAGCATTAGATGCCCCAGCATTGGTGACACTGCAATGCCCCAGCATTGGGTGCCCCAGCATGAAGAACAAACCATAATGCCCAAAACACTCTTGGAACATCAAAATACCCCAGCACCCAAATGATGACGTCATGATGCGTTCTCAAGAGGCAGATGCAAGTGGCCCATGTGCAAAAAGATTTCGGCGCCTCCTTTGAAGACTTCATAGCTCACATAAGTTGAATTTCTTAGGGACACTTGTCCATTCATTAGAGGACCACTTCTCTTTAAATGAAGCAAAGATCAAATTTACTTTCTGAAGCACATGGAATTAAAGATCAAACTTCTTCTCCAAGCAAAACCCCTCATGAAGGAAACCTCATTCTTGGAGCCTATATAAAGAACTTCACCTTCTCATTCAAAGGCATCAAATCATCTAGAAAAACTCACTTAAATAGATTGTTAGATTTATTTTACACTCTCTTGTACGAAGGCAAGAAGGAAAATGACAACTTCTTTCTTTACTTCCACACAATTGCTAGTGTTGATTGTATGCTGTGAGGAGCTTCAACCGTGTAATCTTTACTTTGTTGTATTCCTTTTTGTTTTATCTAATATATGAACATGTTTACTTCTGTTTATATATGCCTTATAATGCCTAGTATGAACTAAACTTCTTTAGTTGGAATGCCTTAAACTTTGTAATGAACTTCTAAATGGTTATTATGTTATATTGATGCGTACAATTTAGTTCTTGTGTTATAATTCTTTCAAACTTATTTTAAGATTGATCACTTAGAATAAGTAGGGTCATAAATACAGACATGGTTTATGATTTGAACTCAAGAACTAATATGGATAAGAGTTTTAATAAAAGGAAACTTGGTTAAAACCATGCTAAAACCTAGACATAGGATAGCATAGTCCATAGGGTGATACTGTGGGTACTTCATATACAGGGGTGAACTTATTTAGAGTTTAGACATAAGAATTGTAATGAAACCCTGACGTTAGTTGCTGAAAAGCACGCATCAATTACTACAACATCTATTGTAAGAGCACCAAGTGCTCCCGCACCTAGTGCTCCCGCACCTAATGCTCCAGCATCAAGTGCTTCAACATCATATATAACATAATACTATCAAAAGTGATTTACTTAGTAAAAGGCACTCCAACTATCTTTCTCACTTACTTCTAAAACTCATTTTATTTAACTTGTTTACTTCTTTATCATCCAATATTATTGTTTGTTACTTGGTTACTCATCACTAATACAACTATCAACTAAGCTTTAGAAATTAATTCAATCCCTGTGGGTACAATCTCTACTTTCATTATATTACTTGTTAAAGACTGTGTATACTTGCACACCTTTTTGCACAACAAGCAGCCACCTGGTTTTGAAGCCAAGGGCAAGGAAGACATGGTGTACAAACTGAATAAGGCTCTATATGGGATGAAGCAAGCACTTAGAACATGGAATAAGAGAATTGATAAATTCCTCTTAGACCTAGGCTTTAAAGGTGTACAGTTGAATATGGGCTCTATATAAGGCAGAAGAAAGATTTTGATCTGCTTATTGTGTGCCTATAGAGGCTGGAATTTTTGAATTCAAGCAACAGACATCCTAAAGAGGTTCAATATGCTGGATTGTAACCCAGCAAGCACTCCTGCAGATGGCAGTTTGCATATCATTGAAGAAGAGCATGAGGAAGTTGATCCCACAATGTATAGAGGCATTATTGGTTCACTAAGGTATCTATGTCACACTAGACCTGATATCTGTTTTGCTACTGGTTTAGTGAGTAGACACATGAATAAACCTTTAAAGCCTCATTTGCTTGCTGCAAAGAGGATTCTAAGGTACATCAAAGGGACCTTATACTATGGCATACTATTTCCTAAGGGAGAGAACATCAGGGGATCAGATTTGGTAGACTATTCTGATTCAGATTGGTGTGGGGATAAGGCTGACATGAGAAGCACAAGTGGGTATTTGTTTAATGGAGCGCCAATCTCATGGAGCTCCAAGAAACAAAGGCTGAATATGTAGCAGGCTCAGCTGCTGCTTGCCAAGCTAATTGGTTTGATTCTCTACTGGAAGAACTAATGCTAAGGGGAAAACAACCAATCAGGCTACTGATTGACAACAAATCAGCAATCAACCTGGTAAAAAATCCCATTTCTCATGGGAAAAGGAAACACATAGAGACTCGTTTTCACTACCTAAGAGACCATGTGAACAAGCTGAAGCTACAACTAGACTACTGTCCTACATAGGAGCAACAGGCAGACATATTCACTACATGAAGTTGCGAAGGGACCTGGGACTGGTTTCCTTCGAGACTCAGAATTAAGGAAGGATGTTATTTTGTTAATTCTGAGTGGGTATGACAGAAACCCTAAGTGCTTAGACTTTAATTTTTGAAAATAAAAGTACCTGTTGTAAAACTAGGGTTTAGAAAAAAACGTGTTTTGTAAACAGAAAAAAGAGAAGTTACAAATCTGTTTTAACAGTTACAAATCTGTTTGTGTAGAGATATAGTGGTTAGGGGTTTGTTGAGAGAAACTCAACAAACTTGTAAAACCCTATATATATTGTAATAAGCATGAATGAAACACAAAGTGGATGCAATACAGAAAATAAAAAAGAGAAATTTACAGTCTTTGCAATATTCTTGTTCGTTCTTCTTCTCTTTCACTTCGCCTGTATCTTTGTTCACTTCTCATCTTCGTTCCTTTTCTGCATTCAATCTTCAAACAACAACGTTTCCCTCTTCACGATCTGTGTTCATTTCCATGTTGTGATTCAGCAAACATAAGCTTGTACACCTGCAATTTAAGAAGAACAGAATTTAGGGATTGAAGTTTTGTAGAGAGAAGGAAGAGAAGAAAAACAAAAGAAAGATAGAAAGAATAGAGAGAGAAGAAGACTTACGCTCTGAGGCGTATTGTTTTCTAGGGTAGCGTTTAACCCTCTGTTGAATTCAATTGGACTCGGTCAGAATTTGCAACTGGGTAAGTGCACAGTTCCTGTCAATAAAAAACAATTGGGTACCAAGTGGGTGTGGCACAAGTGGTAAGCCGTGCCACACCCACTTGGGTCAGTCAGTCCCTCGAGGGATTAGTCTCCACAGTCGCGGTGGAGGATACCCGGGTTTACCAAAAAAAAAACAATTGGGTCAGTCAGTTTATTATATTCTGGGCTTATTGTTTTTTGCTACATACACCACCACAATTTCATTTTTACACCAACAGGGGTGGGGCGGGGGGGAGTTCCCCTCTTCCATCTAGATGTATATTCTCTAAGGAGCGTTTTACATTAAAACATTTTAACGAGACTCCTTTCCCCATCGTATAAAAGATACATCAATACTTATACATCGTGATAAATTTGTAAAGCATGAAAATTCAAAGCAATTAGTTTGATACTGAAATTTAAAGATGTCAACGTATCTATTAAAATTAGACACACAACAATATATATATATATATATATATATATATATATATATCAGAGCCAGATGGAAATAAAGAACAGAATTATAAACAAATTAAAAGGAGGCAGAGCCTTCCATGAAGAACAAGATAAAAATGCAGAAAAGTAAATGTAAAAAAGTAAATGCAGAAATGTAAGAACACTTAGGAGGCAAAGTCTTCCATAAGATTGAAATCAAAGACTGATTATTGATTGAAAACAAAATTGCAAAGATTGAAACAGAAATTGAAACAAGAACAAGAAAAGAAAAGAAAGAGGCTAAGAGATTCAGGCTTACAAGCAAGGCTCTCCGACTTCTCTCTAACTTAGTGATATTTTTCGGTGCCTCTAACAATGACCTAGGCACCGTATTTAAAGAAAATAAAAGGAATCTATGAATAGTAAAAGCCCTATTTGAATAGTAATACCCATCATGAAAATTCCTTTTTTTGGTTGACTTGTACTATTTGCTTTTTGTAGGACAAGATTGAAGATGCCATTTGTCCGTCACATTAGAAACAACAAGATTGTCTTTGGAGCAATAATTGAAGATATTAAGATTAAAGACTGATAGGAGAATAGATTCCAAAACAGTCGTCTTCGTTCTGATAAGCTGAATTGGCTGAAGATGATGACGTTGGTGATGATGGAGGAGCTTGCTTCTTTCCTTTTTCTTTCTTTTAAGAAGATGAAGCTTGCTCGATTTTAATTTTCTCAGAAGATTGGTCGTGAAGTACTTGAACAATATTTTGTAGATTTTCTAGGATATCCTCTTCAGATGTTGAAGCAGCTAAAGCTGCTGAAATCCTAACCTTTTGATTGAGAAACTTGCAGGTACTTGGATCAGCAATTTGCAAGAATCTTGGATTGTTTTTAAACCAAGTGGTCACATTTTCTGGGGATGCCATTGAAGCATCAAAACGAGGCCACCATTTGATAAAAGCTTGTTTATAAAAGGACATTAAAGGAATACGAAGATGATAATTACTAACTTTATATTGCCATGAGAAAATCCATGAAAGGGAAAAAGTGGTAAAGAAATTTAAATCAATTGGATAATTGTTAAGATCTTTGTTGAATCTTTTGGTGAAGATTTTGAATCCTTCTTGAACTTCAAGAGGAAAGATTTCTTGGATAGGTCCAAAGAAACTCCACCAATGGAGAAACCAGTTTGGAAAAGAATATTTGGTTGCCTTTTTGAAATAAATCAACCAGGAGTGTTTAAAAGATTTGTTTTGTAAACCAAGGATGAGGTAATCCCAGGCTTTGATGTAATCCCAATAATTATAACCTATTGGGTCAAAGAGCTGGGAAAATTTCTTAGTTTTATTTGGGTTTTGTCCATATGCTGAAGGTGTCAAGACTTTTAGGATTTGGAGGGTAGAATGAGTGATATTGGAGTCGTCCCTAGAATCTCTGTAGTGTTTGACAGCGACAGACTCAGTATCTATGAGTATAAACTCATAACGTTTTATTTGGGACAAATGGAAGGAAGTGGAATTGGGGTGGAAATATCTTAGAGGGAATTTTATTTGGATTATCATCCGAAAATTCTGGTTCTAAATGTGCTATAAAGAAAAAAAAATTTTGGGGATATATTGAGTTTGAGCAGGGACAATTTGGGATGGTTGAGTTTGAACAGGGATAATTTGGGTTTGCTTAGGATTATTATGAACCATTTGGGTTTTTTGGTTTTGGATAGCCAGATCTAAGGCTGAGATATCTTGGTTACTATTTTCTTCGGCTATACTAGCCCAAGTCTTTGTTGGAAGATTGGTGAGTCCCTGTTCTTGGAAGGCCAGGAGGGTCTGGACAGGGAATGCATAGTTAGCTTTGTTTTGTTTAGAAATGGAAGATTGATTTTGAATGGGTGGGGTAGGCTAGGTAGATGACCCTGATTGGTTTAGGGTAGATGACCCTTTAGTAATTAGTAACTCATTCAAATTAGGTTTTCCTCTGCCTCTTCCCCGTGAGGAGGAAGATCTGGATGACATCTCAACTGTTTCCCTGTAAATATTCACGAGTGAGGTAGTCAGGAAGAGCATTGTTCGATCCTTTAAGGTATTCAATATCAAAATCAAATATACTTAAAATAGCTTGCCATCTGGCAAAAATATGTTTTGATGCAAGATTTTTAACATCCTTTTGTAAAATATCTTTTGCTGATTTACAATCAATACGAACCAAAAACTTTTGGTTAAGTAAATCGAATTGAAATTTTGAAATGGACAAAACTATTGCTAAAACTTCTTTCTTAACAGTAGAATAATTTTGCCGTGCAGGATTCCAATGCTTAGAAGTAAAGGCAATAACTTGTTCTTTCTCAGAAATTCTTTGCTTTAAAATACCATCATAACCGATGTCAGAGGCATCAGTTTCAACAATTTTAAAAGCCTGGGGATTGGGAAGATAAAGGCAAGGAAGTTCCTTTACTTGAGACTTAATCTGTTTAACAACATTAGTGTGAACGTCAGTCCAGGGAGGAGTATCCTTTTTCAAACGATCATGGAGAGGTTTGATGAGATTACTAAGTTGCGGAAAGAAATCTGAGACATAGTTAAGGCAACCTAGAAACCTTTGCAGCTGAGTTTTATCAATAATTTGATTGGGAATCTTATCAGAAAACTCAATGGCTCTATGAATAGGGATGATAGTTCCTTGGTGAATGTTATGACCAAGAAATCAGATTTTTGTTTGAAACAGACTGATTTTTTGTTTTTGAGACAGCAAGACCATTTCTTTTAATAATAGAAATAAATATGCTGATATGCTTGAGATGCTGGTCAATAGATTGAGAGAAAATTAACACATCATCAATATAGACAATAGCAAATTTTGTATAAGGATGAAAAATCTCATTCATAATCCTTTGAAATTCAGAAGGGGCATTTTTTAATCCGAATGGCATGACATTCCATTCATATTGACCAAAGGGGACAGTAAAAGCAGTTTTGTACCTATCTACTTCTTTGATTTGAATCTGCCAAAACCCAGATTTCATATCAAACTTAGAAAAGATTTTTGCATCAGAAAGTCTTTTTTAGAGGTCTTTTTTGTTGGGGATAGGATATCTAATCCAGCAAAGAGCCTGATTGAGAGGTTTGTAATTAATAACAAGCCTAGGTGTTCCTCTTTCAATCTCAGCCTGTTTGTTGACGTAAAAGGCTGAACAAGACCACGGACTTTTACTTTTACGAATAAGTCCTTTTTCTAAGAGGTTCTTGATTTCCTTCTGACAAACTTGGAGAAGGTATTGATTCATTTTAATCGGTCTAGCTTTAGTGGGGATATGTTTATCATGAAAATCTTTTTCATAGCTAGGGAAGTTCAACAATATGTTGCTTTCTTTCCCAAAAAGCATTAGGTAAATTAGAACAAATAGTAGACTGAATTTGTTCTAAAAGGCCTTTAATCTTATGTTGAACATCATGTTTTTGTAAATGATTTTCAATATTCCTAAAAGAAATCTCTTCTTTAAGAAAATTAATTTGTTTTTCTTTATAAGAAATAGGATTCAAGTTTCTAATAAAAAGTTTTCTCAGAAACTTAAAAACAATTGGTTGTCCTAAATGCTGAGTTATTATTCCATCCTTTGTAATTTGAAAAGGGAAAAGTGATCTTATGAAGGGAGTACCCAAAATCACTTTGTTTTTCAAATCCTTAATAAGTAAAAAGGATGTTTCAATTTTGAGATTTTGATTTTCAATAATACCTGAGGACAATTTGTAATTGATTTTTAACTTAGAACCATTAGCAGTACTAAGTTGCTCAGAAGTTTTCTCAAAATACTTTGTAGGAATAATACCTTCTAAGATACAATTGGAATCTGCTCCTGTGTCGAAAAGAGCAGTAGTTTCAAGGGTAAACTCACCTATAATAATTTTGACGTTTATGTAGAACTTTTGAATTCTAACATAGTTGATAATACCTAAAAAATCTTCGGCGGGTTCATCCTTACTCTCGGAAGCAGAAGCTTTAGAAGATTAATCGCTTTCAGACCAATGGTTACTCCATTGATCCAAAATTAACTGTTGGCTAGCCTGCTTCTGCTTTAGATCTTTAATCACAATTTTTAGATTGTTAATCTTAAATTGAAGATCTTGAATGGTAACAGGCTTAATATTGGTCTTCTCTAATCTCTTAAAAGTATCTTTAAGATTAAACCTATTAGTCACTAAAGGACTTCTAGGAGGTTTTGATTCAATGGAGGATCTTAATTTGTTAAGGTATTTTGCCTTCTCTTGAGGATCTGGGATAGCATTTATTGCTTCAAAGAGAAGGTCCTGCTCTTTAGTAAGAACATTGATATGGTTAGAGGAATCAGTTAAGTCATCCTCCTGGATATGGTTTAGATTTTCAGAAGAGGGATCAGACGTTTCTATATCAGTACTAGAGCTTTCTTCTGAAGATTGTATTAACAGATTGTTGATCTTATCTTCGATCTCTGGGTCTAAATTTAAGGCTTTTAATCTTCCTAAAAGCCTACAGTTTTTACTAATGTGGTCAGGTTTACCATACTTGTAACAAATGATGGGTTTCTTAGGAATATTGCTATTGTCATAATTATTCTTTGGTTGACCAGCAGCTTGTGGTCTGGGCTTACTAAACCGTTTCTTCCTATAAAACTTTGGTTTGGGTAAATTGTAGTTAGACTTACGTTTGGGTTTGGATCTATTCTTATTTGCACAAGGAAGCCCAAATTGCTCACAAAGATTCCTAAGTCTTTACGATTTTGGGCCTTTTCTTTGGAAAGTTGTTGTTGGATTTTGTCGTCCTGACAAATTTTTAACGCAACCTTTTGAATAATAGCAATAAGTTGGCCATAACTTAATTGCTGATAGGGGATATCACCATTAGGATTATGTCTACAAAGTTTTTCCCTAACTTTGTCACCTAAGGATTTGGGAAGCCCTGCTAAGAACTTTTCTTTCCAGAAGGCATCATGGCTGTCTTCTCTGGTATAGATCCTTGTTAGGAAAGTATCTTTGTACCATCTAAAGTCACCAATGTATTTACACCTAAGATTAGACAAAAGCCCTGCAGACCTATCTTTAATTAAAGAGGGGTCTCCAATGAAATGTTGGGCAATAGTAAAAATTAAAGTATTAACGGCATCCGGAATATAATATCCATTTTCTAAGATAGGAAGGCCGTCAGGGTCCTGCTTAACAGCGGTAAGGATTAAATGTTTGGCATTTTCAGTGAGATAATTATCCCACCAGCCTTTGAGTTGGCCGCAAAAACCTGCAACTAAGATTTCTATAATCATATTCTCAGGACAACTATTGGATGCCGTATTCATTTTCTCCGTCTATGTTCCATTCATAAACATTATTAGCACTAAAGCTCCTACTAAAATTGGTATCCTTTTCTTCTAAGAGAAGATGAGAGGATGTGGCTCTAGGATAGTAAAGTTTAGTTTCCATTTTCCATTGGTTTTTAGGGTTATAGATGACAGGGTTGATCTTAACCTTAGAATTTGTATCTTCTGTGTAACCAGAAGACGAGGTTTCATCTAACATATTAATAGACTTAATATTCTTAGGAGGAGGTGATGGAGTGTCAGGAGCAGTTGTCTTCAGAAGAATTAATTGCTCATTGACCTTGGCTAATAACTCATCTTTAGCGTCACCAATTTCCCTTTTGATGTATTTCTTTGGATCAGCAAGCTGTATGGTTTTCTTAAGGTTTTTAGAAATTCTATAGGGATTAAATAAGGGTTTTTCTATTTGGGTGGATGACGAAGGTACATCCTTAGGAGAATCAAGAGAAATTTCTTTCCCTTTTCTTTTTTCATTGGATTCAGCTAAACCTTGTAGGTATTTGTTTGTATAGTTGGACTTTTCCATGAGATCTCTAATGTCTCTGGCTGAGACAGGCTCCTCATCAGGTTTAGTTTTGAAAGGTGAGGCTATAACAGGGGTGGTTTGATCTCTACTATTAAGGGCAAAGGGTACTTTAGGTGGAAGTTCGGACTGGACTACCTGCCCATCTTTAAGATGCCATACCGTAATGACATCTAAAGCTTTTCTTCCAACTAAATCTATTTGGAAAGGGTAATTCTCTGTGAGAAGACCATTCCTCAGAATAAAATTCTTTCTTAAGGGATTCCTTATCTATAATGAACTTAGATAACATCATAGGGTTCATTAAGGGAGGAGTAAGTGGGTGATTGAATAGATTTCTGATCTTCTTTATCTACTTGATAAGAAGTCTTTACAGGAGTTGTAGTTTCAAATCCCTGTAAATGGATTGTGGATCCTTCGTGAGAAGGACTGGTCTCTGTCTTAAGAATATTTTTAGAAACAGAAAAGGATCTCCTAGACACAGTAGTTTTAAAATCTTCTTCGGATTTAAGAGACCTAGGAATAGAGAAAGAGTTTCTCCTATTGAAGACAAGGTCTACTTTTCCATATTGGTATTGGATAACATCCTAGAGCTCAGGAGTAAGCCTAGGTGCTGCAAGAGCAACTTTTTCTAAGGTTCTCAGGGAGTGTTATATCACTCCATTGGATGGTTTTAGGCACAATAATATTGGCATTACTATTATCAGTAAGAAATAAAGTTGTTTCTCCTGGTTTATGACATTTGGTTTTGAGGAAGTTTGATCTGATTGTAACACCCCGATAAATTCTAATATATAGAACTACCGAAATGCACTAAATGGCATACATCAGAGTAACTTCCTGTTATTGAAATATTGAACACAACTAAAACATTCGATAATACATATCGATCGGTTCTCTGAACCTCATAAACTTCCTTGAAAATGCTTAAGTTCAAACTTAAGACTTGTACATAATCCTGGTGTTCAATAATCCAAAAACATAAAGTAGCGGAAACGATTTTACAACTTAGCAATGGAAGTTATACAATCAGAACATAGAAACCACAAACGGAAACAAGGTCTAAAACATTAAACTAGGTCTTCAATGACTCCAAGAGTCACACCAGCTAGCCATGCTTTACCGCCTTTGCTTTCCCCTGTTTCTCTGTAAAAACCACAAATATGAAGGGTGAGATAAACATTATCTCAGTGAGTCCTATCGAGACCCCTTACTACTCTAGCGGTTCATTATGCCTTGTTTTGAACTCGTGGTTCTAAAAGCAACCACGTGGAAATACATTTAGTTCCTGTAACCTTCATGCTCATGGCCCTCCTAAGCGACACATGAAGCATGCAATCTTTGTTCCATGTTTTTAGCATAACACCTCAGTCTACCTATTTTATAGGCATCTCTTGACCTTTTGGTGAACCCATCCCGCTATTTCTAGCAGGGGAAACATTCTTGAGTCTAGGTTTTGGGGCTCATGACTTCCCCTCCCCTAGTATGCTAACCTCTTAGGGTCGTCACCCTTTTTCCTCTTGTATTTATTATACATTTTCAGTCTGTGTACCCGCAATGGGCTGTTAGTCATTCCAGTCAAGTACCATGTACCATATCAGTCAATTTCAGTGTACAATATCAATCAAGTATCGTGTGTTATTATCATTCTTTAACATTTGCACTCTCGCATTCTCTAAGAGCGATTTTCCATTTTATTCATAACACACTATTTTTCTATCGAACATGTTGAATCTCATACTATTGTTACCTTTACCTTGTTGTGGCCCCTTTGGGAATGGATTAGAGGAGGATTGGAATCATTTGGAATGGATACAAAGGTATTTTGAAATTGAGGGTCAGAAGTTCTCACACGACCCGTGCGTACATGCGCACGACCCGTGCTTAGTTGAACAATTTGCAGAAAATTTCCAGGAAGCTACGCACGACCCGTGCGGCTAAGCGCACGATCCGTGCGTTATCTACCAGATTTACAGAAAGTTTCAGGGACTTACGCACGACCCGTGCTACTAAGCGCACGATCCGTGCGTATTTTAAAAATACAGTTCATGTCGTATCAGATGGAGGCGCACGACCCGTGCCCAGAGGCACACGGTCCGTGTGTCTTCATCAGTTTCCAGAAAACAGGTTTTTCATGTGTTATTCCATTCCATTCCGATTCCCACTTCCCTTCCGATCGAGACCCAAACTTAAACGCGCATTAGAACAATATATTATAGCAAGCATAGTCGAATCAATCCAGCACATTTCAACAATTAGACACATTACGTATTGTTTGAAATCACTGTTTTTAGAAAACGGTTTTCGAAAAGGGTTGCGACTCAGAAAACACAACATATTCCCTAAGCGAGTTATAGAACTCACCTATCGTGATGAAAATCACGCAAACACCGAGACTCCGAGGGCTCAACCGATCCGTCAACCACGAACTCTCTTCGAATACGCTCCAACAACGAATTCAACTACTCCAAATCGCTTGGACAGCAGTTGATTTCGAATCCTAGCTACCCAAACAACTTCAACAGCAATTGTGGCAAGAGAATGAGCCTTGGTACTGAATAATGGGCTCTAGCAAGGACATGCAAACTATTTGGAGCATCAACACTCCATTTTTGGCTCTATGAAGCTTTGAGGGTCAAAAATGGTGGATTGAGAAGGAGAAGGAGATAGGTTGCAATAGTAGTACCAATAGATGGAGAATGAAAAACTGAGGTTGATGGTGGAAGAAATTATAACATGCACCAACTTTTGGTTCCTCCCTCCTTCCTCCCCCTTCACTCGAGTTCTCTCCCTCCTCTCAAGCTCCCTCTCTACTTTTCTTTCTTTTGCTGGAACTGAATAAAGGATGTGGTGTTTTTGGTGTTTCAGCTGAAACAAGTATATATATATATAGTATGGTTAAAAGACAGGTTTGCCCCTCGCTTAACATTTTTATCCCCTATGACTCCTATCATCCTTAAGCATCCTGCTAACCTCCCATTAATCACTAACTTAACATAATATTGCAATTATGCACAATTATAATTTATGTTAATTAATCAATTCATGATAATCCTCTTGCTAATTTAATTAATCTACTTAGCTAATTAGGGGATGTTACAATCACCCCAACTTCTAAAATTTTGTCCTCAAAATTGACAAAACATACCTTACTCGAACAAACACGGATATTTCTCCCGCATGCTCTCCTCTACTTCCCATGTCGCTTCGTCAGGTGACGCACCGTCCCAAAGCACCTTGACAATAGGAATTGACCTCGTCCGGAGCGCTTTCTCGCCACGTTCGATGATCCTGATTGGAGTAGGCCGATAAGATAAATCCGGTCTGATGTCAATCGCTTCATAACTTAATGGTTGATTTGGATCAGGAATATATTTCCTTAGCTGGGATACATGAAACACATCATGTAACCTGGATAATTCTGGAGGTAATGCAATGCGATACGCTACCGGCCCAACTCGCTCGATAATCTGGAAGGGTCCGACATACCGAGGACTGAGCTTCTTCGCTCGCAAAGTAATACCGGTTCCGATGGTTGGAGAAAGTCTCAGAAAGACATGGTCTCCTTCCTCGAATTCTAACGGCCTTCTTCTCTTATCTGCGTAACTCTTCTGCCGACTCTGCGCGGCCTTCATCCTGTCTCTTATCTGACAGATCTTCTCCGTAGTCTCACGGACTAAGTCCGGTCCCAACAATCTCTGTTCACCTACATCCCACCAACACAATGGTGTCCTACACTTCCTTCCATACAATGCTTCGTACGGAGCCATTCCGATACTAGAATGATAACTGTTGTTGTATGAGAATTCCACCAATGGGAGGTGATCCTCCCATTTGCCTCCACTATCGAGTACACAAGCTCTCAACATATCCTCCAATGTCTGGATTGTCCTCTCAGTCTGCCCGTCTGTCTGAGGATGGTAAGCAGTGCTAACACACACTTTTGTTCCCAACGCCATGTTCAATGCTCTCCAAAATCGAGATGTAAACTTGGGATCTCGATCACAGATGATACTTGTAGGGATTCCATGTAACTTAACAATATTCTTAAGATACTCATCTGCTAACCTAGCAACCTTGTGAGTCGAACGCACTGGAATAAAATGAGCGGACTTGGTCAGGCGATCCACCACTACCCAAATAGAATCATTTCCGGTTTGGGACCGCGGCAATCCCATGACAAAATCCATAGATATGCTTTCCCATTTCCATTCAGGTACATTCAACGGTTGTAACTGGCCGCCTGGCTTCCGGTGCTCTATCTTAACCTTTTGACAAGTCAAGCATCGAGACACAAACTCTGCTATATCCACTTTCATACCGGGCCACCAGTACAATTGCTTCAGATCTCGATACATCTTGGTAGACCCAGGATGTATTGAGAACTGACTCTTATGAGCTTCTTCTAAAACTTGCCTCTTCACATCCTCATCATTCGGCACACAGATTCTACCATCATAACAAATCACACCATCACCGTCTTCGGTGTAGTTCGGCAATCTCTTCTGCGTTTGCAGTTCCACATCATCTTCTTGGGCTGAGCGAATTAGATCTCTCAAGGGACTTGAAATCCGAATGTGACTCAACACTAACCTGTTCCTCCTCGACTTAACTCTCAAATTGAGGTCTCTGAATGATTCCAACAAAGACATCTCGTGCATCATCAACTCTGCAGTATGGATAGACTTTCTGCTTAAAGCATCGGCAACAACATTTGCCTTACCAGGATGATACTTCAATTCGAAATCATAATCCTTCAGGAATTCTACCCATCTCCTCTGCCTGTTGTTCAACTCCTTTTGGTCAAACAAATACTTAAGGCTCTTGTGGTCACTAAAGACTTCGAAACGAGACCCATACAGGTAATGTCTCCAAATCTTTAGGGCAAACACAATCGCCGCCAACTCTAAATCATGAGTTGGGTAATTCTCTTCATGCGGCTTCAACTGCCTGGAGGCATAAGCAACTACTTGTTGATTCTGCATTAGGACACATCCTAAACCCTTACCAGAAGCGTCGCAATAGATTTGGAATCCTACTGACGGATCAGGAAGAATCAGGATAGGTGCAGAAGTCAAACGACCCTTCAATTCCGTGAAACAATTTTCACAGTCTGAGTCCCAAACAAACGGATGATCCTTGCGAGTTAACCGAGTGAGTGGAAGAACCAGCTGGGAAAATCCTTGAATGAATCTCCGATAATACCCAGCTAATCCCAAGAAACTTCTTACTTCAGTAACCGTAGACGGCTGTTCCCAGTCTACCACAGCTCCGATCTTACTGGGATCCACTGCAACACCTGTCCTAGATATTACATGGCCCAGAAACTTAACTTCGGGCATCCAGAAATCACATTTGGACGGCTTAGCATACAACTTCTTCTCTCGGAGTACGTTCAGAACAATTCGGAGATGTTGCACATGCTCCTCGATCGTCTTAGAGAACACCAAGATATCGTCAATGAACACTACCACAAACTGATCCAGATAAGGATTAAAAATCCGATTCATATAATCCATAAATACAGCTGGAGCATTGGTCAAACCGAAGGGCATCACTACAAATTCATAGTGTCCATACCTCGTACGGAAAGCGGTCTTCGGGACGTCCAAAGCTCGAACCCTGATTTGGTGATAACCGGACCTTAGATCAATCTTTGAAAACACAGAAGCTCCCCTCAACTGATCTAGCAAATCATCAATCCTTGGTAGAGGGTACTTGTTCTTGACAGTCACTTTATTCAACTGGCGATAATCAATACACAATCTCATACTTCCGTCCTTCTTCTTAACAAGCAACACTGGAGCACCCCACGGTGAGGCACTCGGCCGGATAAACCGCTTGGAAATTAGCTCTTCTAGTTGAACTTTCAATTCCCTCAACTCTAATGGCGACATTCGATACGGGGCTATAGAAATAGGTCCAGTGCCTGGAACCAATTCTATAGAAAATTCCACCTCACGGTTCGGAGGAAACGAAGGAACTTCATCGGGAAACACATCAAGAAATTCATTAACAACTTGCACAGAAGATAAATCCTGACCTGTCTCAGTAGATGTAGACAGCATCATGACGTAAGCTTCCGCGCCTTGGAACAGATAGTTACTGGCCGATGTGAAAGAAATAACAGCTTCAGAATTTGGCGGTTGTAGCTCCACTGGTTCGGAGGCAAAACCGATAGTTCGATGGAAGCAATCTATAGTCACATGGTTGGCCGTCATCCAACTCATTCCTAGGACGACATCCATGCCCTTCATTGGTAAACAAATGAAGTCTACTACAAAATTCCTGTCTCCAATGGATAGAAGACAATTTTCACATATCGCTTGGGTCTGAACACTACCCTCAGCAGCAGTCTTAATGGAGATTGGTTGAGGCAAGGGAGTTAAAGCCAATCCCAACCGTTCGGCACAAACTTTAGATATAAAACAATGAGTCGCACCTGAATCATATAAAATACTAACGGAGTTATTAAAAAGAGATCCCATACCCCTTAGTAGATTATCTGACGGTGTGACCTTCTGTGCGTCCAAGGTGTAAACTCTCCCATGAGTTGTGGTAGCAGTAGGGTTACTTCCTTGACTCTTCTCTTTCTCTGGGCAGTCCCGTGCAAAATGACCGTCTTTCTTGCAGAAATAACACTGGTTGGATCCCATCTGGCATTTACCCTGATGGTACTTTCCACAGTTGGAACATGTACTAAACCTTGAGGAGTTCGATGACTGAACCTGCTTCCCTTTATTGGAGTTGTGCCTGGGACCCGTCTGATGGTTGGATGATCCAACATTCTTCTTATTCTGATGGAACACTTTCCTGCTTGCATATAACCTTTTCAAGTCACTCTCAGCTATGTGTGCTTGTTGAACCATGGCAGCATAGTTAGTATAGGCAAAAGAACTCAAACTCTGAGCAATGTCTTCCCTTAGCCCATACTTGAACCTTTCGGTTTTCCACTTGTCATTGGGAGCATACCCGGCCAAACCGAAGAATTGATATAACTCTTCAAACTTAGCCGCGTACTGACCCACAGTTGAACTTCCTTGAGTGAGAGTCAGAAACTCGTTCTCCTTGTCGAACCTCATGGCTGTCGGAAAGAACTGTTCCAAAAATACCTGCCTGAAATGTTCCCAAGTCTGGGGAGTATCCATAGTTACCATCATGGCTTTGGCATTAGTCCACCAGTTGTTAGCTTCTCCTTTCAGCATATGAGTTGCCAATCTCAACTTGTCCTCATCAGTGACTTGCATAGCTACGAAAATCTTCTCTATATCATCTAGCCAATGCTGAGCTTCCATGACATCCGGTCCTCCTCTGAACTCGGACGGCTTCATTTTCAGAAATTCTGAGAAAACTCTCCTTGGGTCAACTTGAGGCTCAGGGACTTGCTGAGGCTGAGCTTGGGCATTCTGCTGCAATTGCAGCATATCTTCCATCATCTTCTGCTGTCTCTCGATCACGTTCTGCATCCATGCAGAATGCGGATCAACTGGTGGGGTATTCCTCGATCCTCCTGCCATAATTCTGCAAATGATACACCAAGTATTAAGTTGATCAGTCTCAATGTCTCTTAGTATCACAAGAAGCAAGATAGCAGAGTTACTCGAGGGATAAAACCACCCTAACTGTCTAAGCCCGACTAGGTCGAACTGCTCTGATACCATAATGTAACACCCCGATAAATTCTAATATATAGAACTACCGAAATGCACTAAATGGCATACATCAGAGTAACTTCCTGTTATTGAAATATTGAACACAACTAAAACATTCGATAATACATATCGATCGGTTCTCTGAACCTCATAAACTTCCTTGAAAATGCTTAAGTTCAAACTTAAGACTTGTACATAATCCTGGTGTTCAATAATCCAAAAACATAAAGTAGCGGAAACGATTTTACAACTTAGCAATGGAAGTTATACAATCAGAACATAGAAACCACAAACGGAAACAAGGTCTAAAACATTAAACTAGGTCTTCAATGACTCCAAGAGTCACACCAGCTAGCCATGCTTTACCGCCTTTGCTTTCCCCTGTTTCTCTGTAAAAACCACAAATATGAAGGGTGAGATAAACATTATCTCAGTGAGTCCTATCGAGACCCCTTACTACTCTAGCGGTTCATTATGCCTTGTTTTGAACTCGTGGTTCTAAAAGCAACCACGTGGAAATACATTTAGTTCCTGTAACCTTCATGCTCATGGCCCTCCTAAGCGACACATGAAGCATGCAATCTTTGTTCCATGTTTTTAGCATAACACCTCAGTCTACCTATTTTATAGGCATCTCTTGACCTTTTGGTGAACCCATCCCGCTATTTCTAGCAGGGGAAACATTCTTGAGTCTAGGTTTTGGGGCTCATGACTTCCCCTCCCCTAGTATGCTAACCTCTTAGGGTCGTCACCCTTTTTCCTCTTGTATTTATTATACATTTTCAGTCTGTGTACCCGCAATGGGCTGTTAGTCATTCCAGTCAAGTACCATGTACCATATCAGTCAATTTCAGTGTACAATATCAATCAAGTATCGTGTGTTATTATCATTCTTTAACATTTGCACTCTCGCATTCTCTAAGAGCGATTTTCCATTTTATTCATAACACACTATTTTTCTATCGAACATGTTGAATCTCATACTATTGTTACCTTTACCTTGTTGTGGCCCCTTTGGGAATGGATTAGAGGAGGATTGGAATCATTTGGAATGGATACAAAGGTATTTTGAAATTGAGGGTCAGAAGTTCTCACACGACCCGTGCGTACATGCGCACGACCCGTGCTTAGTTGAACAATTTGCAGAAAATTTCCAGGAAGCTACGCACGACCCGTGCGGCTAAGCGCACGATCCGTGCGTTATCTACCAGATTTACAGAAAGTTTCAGGGACTTACGCACGACCCGTGCTACTAAGCGCACGATCCGTGCGTATTTTAAAAATACAGTTCATGTCGTATCAGATGGAGGCGCACGACCCGTGCCCAGAGGCACACGGTCCGTGTGTCTTCATCAGTTTCCAGAAAACAGGTTTTTCATGTGTTATTCCATTCCATTCCGATTCCCACTTCCCTTCCGATCGAGACCCAAACTTAAACGCGCATTAGAACAATATATTATAGCAAGCATAGTCGAATCAATCCAGCACATTTCAACAATTAGACACATTACGTATTGTTTGAAATCACTGTTTTTAGAAAACGGTTTTCGAAAAGGGTTGCGACTCAGAAAACACAACATATTCCCTAAGCGAGTTATAGAACTCACCTATCGTGATGAAAATCACGCAAACACCGAGACTCCGAGGGCTCAACCGATCCGTCAACCACGAACTCTCTTCGAATACGCTCCAACAACGAATTCAACTACTCCAAATCGCTTGGACAGCAGTTGATTTCGAATCCTAGCTACCCAAACAACTTCAACAGCAATTGTGGCAAGAGAATGAGCCTTGGTACTGAATAATGGGCTCTAGCAAGGACATGCAAACTATTTGGAGCATCAACACTCCATTTTTGGCTCTATGAAGCTTTGAGGGTCAAAAATGGTGGATTGAGAAGGAGAAGGAGATAGGTTGCAATAGTAGTACCAATAGATGGAGAATGAAAAACTGAGGTTGATGGTGGAAGAAATTATAACATGCACCAACTTTTGGTTCCTCCCTCCTTCCTCCCCCTTCACTCGAGTTCTCTCCCTCCTCTCAAGCTCCCTCTCTACTTTTCTTTCTTTTGCTGGAACTGAATAAAGGATGTGGTGTTTTTGGTGTTTCAGCTGAAACAAGTATATATATATATAGTATGGTTAAAAGACAGGTTTGCCCCTCGCTTAACATTTTTATCCCCTATGACTCCTATCATCCTTAAGCATCCTGCTAACCTCCCATTAATCACTAACTTAACATAATATTGCAATTATGCACAATTATAATTTATGTTAATTAATCAATTCATGATAATCCTCTTGCTAATTTAATTAATCTACTTAGCTAATTAGGGGATGTTACAATGATAGAGTTCATAACTTGTATTGGACCCTATATATATCAAGGTGATAGGGACAGATCCATCATTCATACATAACCATGAAACTTAACATTAAGAAATAGAACATCAATGATGTTCTTATCATCCAGACTCACAGTTCAATCTAGATGATAAGAACATCCTTGACTTAGGGATTCTCTAGTAAGGAATCATGAAACTGATTGTACCTTGCATCCCTTAAGCAGAGAAGTACTGCTACATTTAGGGATTCTCTAGTAAGAGGTTTCATACCTACCTGAACACTTCCTACGTGTAAGTAGTTATAAATTTTTGACTATGATCTTTGACACTTTTCTCAGAAAGCAGATGAAATTCTTCATCGTTCAACAGTTCTGACTATATAATCAGATTTAGAAAAGAAAGATCCTTCTGGTTTGTAAAGATCTTTGTGAGATATTTTTGAAATATCCCAATTGTCTAAATCTTGATTGATATTTTCAAAACGGATTTCTTCTTTGAAAACTTTATTTCCAAAAGATTGATTCTGACTTTCGTTAGAAGAAGATGAAGGTCTGGAGAAACTACAGGAAAAAGCTCTTAACATAGAAATGGATTGATTTCCTCACTCATTAATATCATCGTCTTCACTTGGTTCTGTTAGAAATATAAATATTAAACTTGAATTAGTAATTATCTTCTAGTTCATACAATGGACTCAATTATGTTTGTTCAATGATCAAACCAAAGTCACCTCAAAAATGTAATATTCTTGACCAAGGACTTTAGAATCATCCAGATCTACTTTACAGGTTTATTGCCCTATTCGACGGGACTTATTACTGTACTTCGCTTATAGATCTGAGAATTCCAACTTATCCTTCTAAAAAACGTTTGAGCACAAAATTTTGGTCCAGGAAATACATGTTGAGTACTACCAGTTGATCATGAACATAAATAATTAACTGCAAAGTATAAAATAGATAAATAACTTATAATTCAAACTTAATATCCCCCATCTATATATATATATATATATATATATATATATATATATATATATATATATATATATATATATATATATCACTAATGGAAAAAAGGCTTTTTATGTCGGTTAAAATTGACATTTCATATCGGTTCCCAAACCGATGCCGAAAAAGGAGATATAAAAAATAGGGACATTTCATATCGGTTCCTGAACCGTTATGAAAAGTTGTTTTTATATCGGTCGCCCCTAAAACCGATATGAAAAGTCTTTTTTTTTAAAAAAAAAGAGACTTTTCATATCGGTTCCCATAGAAAACCAATATGAAAAGTCTTTTTTTTTTAAAGAAGAGACTTTTCATATCGGTTTTCTATGGGAACCGATATGAAAAGTCTCTTTTTAAAAAAAAAAAAGTGACACCAAGAAGCTCCTTCACATGATTCGGGTTTTGCTGCTGAATCTTATGCAGATGACCAAGAAGCTCCTCTCCCATTTTGGTAGATCTGTTCAATAATAAGACATCAATTTCAGATTTTACAATTCTTGGGATTTCCATTCTAGTCTGTATTATGTTGAGAATATAAGATTTCACAATGCAATTGATACCTCTCAGCAAGCTTCTCCTCTTTGATCACTTCTAGTGAGGCAATGGCAACTGCACTGGCCAATGGATTTCCCCCAAAGGTACTGTGATCACTTCTGTTATTAATTCTGTTTCAATTGGTTCAGGAATCTTGGGTTTGTTGCTGTATATCAATTGAAACAGAACATACATACAACCTATATAAGTCAGAAGTGTCCAGAATTTCTTTCCTACAAAATATAAATCAGAAGTGTCCATCATGTAAATAACAAAAGGATCCTATATTTGTAAACCAAGAACACTATATCTACAGATAAAGGAAAAATTATAATACTTTATAGTTTGACCAATTATTTACCACTCTTAGTGTAGTTGATCAACTGAACTGTGATTTCCCTCTGTTCTCTGATAGAATCCCTAATCTTCTGGACCGTTGCTTGGTCTGTTTCTGGTCCTTGAAGAAACCTGCACATTGGATGAAGTGCACTACACAGTCAGAGAAAACCACTATGTCTGTGGTAAACATTAGTTAACATATAACTGAAAATGGTTAACTTTAAAGACTATCGATCATATAATAGAAAGCAACAGAAAGAGTAATCAGAGAAAACCACTATGTCTGTGCCTTAAAAATTAGGAAATGTTAGCACCACACTCTGTTGACAATTGTTATGATTGCTCTATTTTTGAAAAAGTTAACACAATTTTTAAAAGTGGTCAATTTACTATACCAATCAAGAAAAGTGTGTTAATCTCTAAATCAGGGATCTGCTAGACTCATTTCATTTTATTTAATAAAGAAGGAATAGTTTCATGAGAATATGCATAATTGAAAGACTATATTTGTATCTCTACAGAAAAATATGGTTTTGCTTAAAGAATAACCATCCACCACAATGGAACTTATGAATGAAAGGTAGAAGAAACTACCTTCTAGTGATGGAGGACTACATAATACATAAGAAACTTAGACTAACTTATAGTTGGAAGGAGACAGCGTGATGTTGAAAAGACAGTCGATATATTAAAATTGGACAGAAACCCATGACATGAATGTTTCTAAAAGAGCAGTGACCACATAAATGAATAAACTTTTGTATAAGATGATATAGTAAAACTCATACCGGCAGTTTCGACCCAATATTTCTTCTCGTGTATATTCGGTAAGCTCAAGAAAGCTATCAGATGCAAATATCTGCACAGGAACCAACATTAGTCATTGAAAAGGTATTATCAGCACATTCGACAGATTTCATATTCTATACACACATGCATGATCATAAAAATTCCAATACCATGTCATATTCTATACACACATGCATCATCATTCCCTGGTATATATTTTTGCTTCCCTCCAGTAGTGCCAGAACTGCGACAATAGAAACAGAATTAATAACAGAATTATCATGCTTAAATCCTTTTTAAAACAGAGGGGACAATAATCAATCAGATAAGTCAATGTCATTTATCAAAGGTTATATCATCCATTTCTTTCATTCTCAAAACTAATGATGATACATAATAAACAAGGGGGAACAAAAGAAGAAACAAACCTATCAGCAGTGATCTCTGAAAATTTATTGGGCTTCCAAGACAAGAGAAAATTTCCAACACAAAGCAAGCTTCCTTCATATTCAACACCATTTACAGTAAACCCTGTGTCGGTATTCCTAAGAAATAGAAGAATAAAACAAGAAATTTACAAGCATGTTAAGTTCCTGCATCAATTGCTAGCTATGACATTATCTTATAGCTAAGATTATTCACATTTCAGAAAACCCCCATTTCACATTCACCTCCGTTCCTTGAACCCCAAATCAAAACAAACCAAAAAGATTAAAAATTAAAAGACCTCAATTTGCAAAATGAAAAGAGAAATCCAAATCAACGGAAAGGAACAACGAAATTACAAAAATAAAAGGAAGAAGGAAAGTGAACCCTTGAAATCGGAGTTGGTCAGTGGGGACTTGGTCAATGAGGTTGATCTGATCGTACAAAGAGAAAGCGCGTCGGAGAGAAGGCAAGGCGATGTTGGGATTGTGAGGCTTGAGAGGTTGTTCCTTTCGTAGACTGCGTATCAGGCTCGGAAGTGCTGTTAATGTTCTCTGCCTAACAGCCATGTCTGCTCTGCAGTGGTGCTTGTGTCTCTCCCTCTCGCTTCCCACCAAGAATCCACAACCCTGATTTTGGGTCAGCCAGTCCAGCCCCCATTGACGGGTATCATCCCTGACTTTGCGTTCTCTGGAGCGAGAGAAATGAAGAAGAGGGTTTTGTGAGTTGAAGAGGAGGAGGAGGTGCGCGCGGTGGAACGCGTGGAAGAGATAAGGGAGAGAGCGAACAAAACAAGAGTACCGAGAGAGGAAAAAACAATTTTTTAGTTTCTATATCGGATGGTGTTTTGACCCGTTAGGGAAGCCCCACTTTCTATAACGATTATGCAATGGAACCGATATAAAGATGGTTTTTGCACTTTCTATATCGGTTCCTATGGCAACCGAAATAAAAATTGTAATTTTAATTATAAAACTGCCACCACATCACTTTTAATATCAGACCATTTTTAACCGATATAAATAGCAGTTATAAAATATATTTTTTCCACTAGTATATATATATATATATATATATATATTAGCAGTAACAACGTTATTCAAAAACTATACTATTTATATTTTGGAACAACCTAGTTCCATCTTAATTAGGCACCGTCCAAAATTAACACATGACTTGTCTGATTGTTAGATTTAGAGATTACTCCCCAGTCCTATATACGAAAAATTTACAATTTTAGGTTTATTAAATAACTATTGTATCCAGACTATATTCAATAAATCTAACACTGTAATTTTTTCTTATAAATAGAACCAAACGGAGTACTTAGATCTATAAAATGGTATGATGGAAATTTGAGACAAACTCAATGTTAATTATAATCCATACTAGCCCATTAGTCACCATAGTCCCAACCATTAACATTATTTGCGGTGGTTGACCCCTCAAGTCAAATATATGTGTTACATACTTCACATCCGTAGGATACCCGATTTCCATATTTTTAATCTCCCGAATACCCTCTTAGTAAAATAAATTGAAGTGAGGAGAATATTCAGTATATTACAAAGAGATAAAATAATACAAATACAAACAAACAAAATTCAAATGGTTGGATGGAAAGGGATTAGCTAAGGGGAAAAAGTTGGATGGAAAGGGATTAACTAAGGGAAAAAACTATCCTTAAATATATTTCTAACTACCCATTAATATATTATTCAATACAATTATTATTTCATGACAAATTTTCTCGAAAGATATTTTTTTCAAAAATATTTATCAATGTTTTAGTTGAATATTAAATGTATAAAAAATGAAGAATGGTGGTAGACCAGTCCAAAAAGAAGAATGGTATATTGGTATCAAAGGGGGAAAAAGTGCATGGCAAATGAATATATAAAAAACCTGTTATCAAATTTAATCAGTCGAACCTAAAGTGTTCCATTTTTTAATGCTACGGGCATCTAATGAAAAAGACTCAATGACAGAAAATTATCGACCAGAAAGAGAAAAATGCACCTACCATAAACTATATGCATTTAATTGTCAAAAAAATAAACTATATGCATGCATTTAGAAAATGATTTACGTGTTACTTGTGATTTTATTCTAAAATAAATCATAAACGCGTTACTTTCTGATTTTCTGGAGTTGGGATTCTTTGCCGTGTTGGATTCCCATGCATGTAGTTCCTCAACTCGCCCAAAAATCAATTTTCTAGCTCAAATGCTAGTAACTTTAAAGACATCAAAGGTAGAGAATACAATATCCCCAAAATAATTAACCAATTTATTTGGATGTTACCCCCAATTGAATTATTTTAGTACTTGATTGGTAAATTTATTTAGTGCTAAAATTAATTGTCGGTTGTCATAGGATCGTTAACCGGCTAATACAGAATAATGGCGATTTGAGAAAGAAATAAGGGATTAAGGGCAATATGGTCTTTGACCATATTACCACTTACATATATATATATATATATATATATATATATATATATATATATATATATATATATATATATATATATATATATATATGAAAGAAAAGAAAGAAAGAAAGGAATCGAAGAGGAGAAGAAACAGAGGAGAGAAAAGGAGAAAAGAAGAGAAAAGAAGGAGAGGAAGAAAGAAGAAGAAAAAGGGAAGAAGAAGAAGAAGATCACCACCCATCACCCCTAAGTTTCATCATCATCATCCTTGCTTCTCCTTCCATCCCTCCAAGCTAGGTGAGTTATAGTTTCCATTTTTCATCCCCCTTTGACTTTCGAATTTGAAGTGTTAGGGCGAGGTGATTTCGAATTCGAGTTGATTTTGATGGTTTAGGTGTGATTAGAAGCGAACCTAAGGCGGATTGAACGCGGATTGAAGCTCGATTCGGAGTTGGAAGCGAATTGGTGATTCTAGGGTTCGTTTGGGGGTTTTTGAGGAGTTTGGGATTTCGGTTCAACCGTTGTTTTCACGTCAAAGGTGAGTTTTACTCACGCTTAGGTTTTTAATAATGGTTTGCAAAGTTATGTTTAATTCGAAAAACCGTAAAAATAGTATACGGGAGCGAACACGTGATATGTTTGTTATGTGTAATTAAATGTTTGATTAACGGTCCAATGTCAAGGAACTAAATGTTCAAGTGATAGTTACGATATATAAATTATATCGAGTTTAGGTGACGGCCCAATGCGGGTGGATATATATATTATATCGAGGGTGGGTGACGACCCACGAGGTTAACATACTAGGCGGGGAAGTCATGATCCTTAAACCTAGGCCCGTATACCATTAGGGAAAGTACTATTGGTAAGCGGGTTCACCGGGTTTTAGCGTTCGCGCAGTCGGTGTTATGTTAAAAGTTTGTAGTGCGGTTCACCGGGTTTTAGCGTTCGCGCAGTCGGTGTCGTATTGAATTATAACACGTTAACCGAGGTTTAGCGTTCGCGCAGCCGGTGTCGTGTTGATTGATAATGCACGTGGTTATGAATTAAACCACGAATGAAAGAAAGTCCTATAATACGGTTCACCGGGGTTTAGCATTCGCGCATTCGGTGTCGTGTTAAGTTTAATAGGATTCATAATTGAACCGAGAGCGTTGTTAGGGGTCTCGGTAGAACTCACTGAGATTGTATCTCATTGTTTATATGTTGTTGTTTTACAGAGAAACAGGGAAAGAGGAGATCAAAGAGGCATGAGTAGGTTTATGCTCGGGGAGTTGCCGAAGACTTAGCTTTTATGATTAAGCTTATGTTTCCCTTGTTGTCTTGTATCACGACATTATGACTTTAACTGTTGTAAAAGTTATGTACTTATTTTAGCGCTTTCTTGTATGATATTGAACATTAAATGTAGCTGATGTTGATGGTCAGGGAACCGTTGTGGTTTTAACTATGTTTAAAACTGTTTTGGTATAATTCAGCGAAAAATTTATAGTGGGGTTCAATATCTAAACAGGAAATAATATCTCTGATGTGTTACAGTTGGTACACTTGGGTATTCCTACTTGTTAGAAATACCGGGGGGGTTACAGTTGGTATCAGAGAGGTTTGACCTAGTCGGACTTAGATGCTAGAGTCTTTTACTTCCTTTAGTTATGATTCTTCTTGGTATGCTATTAGACATTGAGCTTGATCGACTTAATACTTTGTGCATATTTCGCAGAATCATGGCCGGAAGAGGTAGAGGAAACCCTCCTCCTGTTGATCCACATTTCGAATGGATGCAAAATGTGATTGAGAATCAGCAGAAGATGATGTACGATATGTTGCAAATGCAGCATCAGCAAATGGCTCTGCAGCAGCCTAATGTTCAACCATATCAAGAAGATCCTAACAGGACATACTTCCGATTCCAAAAGATGAATCCTCCGATTTTCAAGGGCGGATCTGACCCAATGACTGCTCATTATTGGATAGATACAATGGAAAGAATCTTCTGAACCTTGCAATACCTTGCAATGCGGTGAAAAAGAAAAAGTAATTTGCGCAGCAAATGCCCTTGATGAAGATGTCCACACCTGGTGGAATAATGCACGTGAAATGATGGAAATACAAGAAACTCCCCTCACTTGGGACCACTTCAAAGAATTATTCATGGGACAATATTTCCCTTCGGTGAAAAGACTAAGCAAGCAGGCTGAGTTTGTGAACCTCAAACAAGGTGATATGTCAGTTGGGGAATATGCGGCGAAATTTGAAAGACTGACACAGGTTCTATGAATTGGGGAGCTATGCCCCAAATAATAGGTGGAAGATGCAAATATTCAAAGAGGGTCTCCGAGCTGATGTAGGCCAAGGCCTTAGTTCTTACACTCTGATTAATTATCCTGCCTTAGTGCAACAAGCATATGTTGCTGAGGAGGATCTGAGGAAAATGTATGCAGAAAGAAAAGATTATTGGAAGGGTAGGTAAGCAGACAATTTAGGGGAAACAGTTATAAAGGAAAGCAGTGCAATCGCCAGATCCATCAAAGCATAGAAGTTGTTCAAAATGCGGAAGGTATCACCGTGGTGAGTGTCCACAAAGATCTAATCGGTGCTACTATTGTAATGAAGAGGGCCATTATGCAAATGAGTTCCCAGCAAGGAAGAGTTTCCATGGAAAACCAGATGCTCCCCGGCAGGGGCGAGTCAACACTCTAGATGCTCAGACCATCACACCCAATGACAATTTACTGAGGGGTATGGGATCTCTTTTCAAATAACTCCATCACTATCTTCGGTAAAATTTGGCAACACTTTTTGTGATTGCAGCTTCACATCAATTTCATGTGCTAGGCGAATAGATTCCCTTAAGGAACTATGATGAAGATATTAAAAGGCAGGTGTTAGAGGAAGCACACTGAAGTCTATATTCTGTACATTCTGGATCTACCAAGATGTATAGAGATTTAAAACAGATGTACTGGTGGCATGGAATGAAATTAGAGATTGCGGAATTTGTGTCTCGATGCCTAACTTGTCAAAGAGTTAAGGTAGAGCATCAGAAGCCTGCTGGTCTGTTGCAGCCACTAGACGTGCCAGTGTGGAAATAGGAAGACATTTCTATGGATTTTGTCATGGCATTGCCAAGGTCCCAAGCCAGTAACGACTCCATTTGGGTAGTTGTGCATCGATTAACTAAATCAGCTCATTTTATTCATGTTCGTTCGAACAGTAAAGTATCCAAGTTAGCTGAGGAATATCTGAAGAGTATAGTAAGGTTGCATGGGGTTCCTACCAGTATTGTGTCGGGTCAAGATCCAAAGTTCACTTCTCGATTTTGGAAAGCTTTGAATGAAGCCTTGGGGACTAAGGTATTTGTTAGTACCGCTTATCACCTGCAGACGGATGGTCAAACAGAGAGAACAATCCAAACTTTAGAGGATATGCTTCAGGGCTTCTGTGCTCGATAACAGAAGAAAGTGGGAGGATCATCTCCCATTAGTTGAGTTCTCCTACAACAACAGTTATCATTCCAGTATCGGAATGGCCCCATTTGAAGCTTTGTATGGAAGGAAATGTAGAACTCCATTATGTTGGTGGGACTTCGGCGAGAACCGATTGTGAGGACCTTGATTTGGTTCATGAAACTATTGAAAAGATCCGGCAAATTAGAGAAAGAATGAAAGCTGCCCAGAGTAGGCAAAAGAGCTATGCTGATAAAAGAAGAATGCCGTTAGAGTTTGAGCCTGGTGATCTTGTATTTTTAAGATTGTCACCAACGATTGGTACATGTATGGCATTGCGGGCGAAGAAACTCAGTCCTCGGTATATTGGACCCTTCCAAATTATCGAGCGAGTTGGGCCAGTAGCATACCGTATTGCTTTGCCTCCACCATTGTCCAATCTCCATGATGTATTCCATGTATCTCAAATGCGAAAGTACATTCCCGATCCGGGTCAGCCGTTAAATTTTGAGACGATTGACCTTCGACCGGACCTGTCTTTCCAACCCCATCCTAGTTACATTATGGAACGTGGCGAGAAGACACTTCGGACGAAGACAATTCCCATTGTCAAGGTGGTTTGGGATGGTTTTTCCACCGAGGAAGCTACTTGGGAATTGGAGGACGATATGCGGACTCGATATCCGTATTTATTCTCTTAAGGTATGTTTTGTTCAATTTTGAGGACAAAATTCTTTCAAGTTGGGGTATAATGTAACATCCCCAAAATAATTAACCAAATTATTTGGATGTTACCCCCCAATTCACTACAAAAAAACAGCGTATTAGCGACGGATTTTTCCCTCGCTAATGAGTGTTAGCGACGAAATTAGCGACGGACCAATTCCGTCGCTAAAAAGCTAGTCGCTAATGGTTAGCGGGGGAATAAAATCCGTCGCTAAAAACACTGTGCCACTGACCGTTGCAGTTGATTTGACATTGACACTGACCAAAGTTAGCGACGGATTTCCGTCGCTAAAATCCGTCGCTAAGCTCTTTTTTTTTTTTAAAAAACTATTCTCAGATAGAGAGAGAGAGAGAGAGAGAGAGAGAGAGAGAGAGAGAGAGAGAGAGAGAGAGAGAGAGAGAGAGAGATTAGGGGTTGGGGAGATAAGGGAAGAAAAAATGGTGTGGTGGTGGTGTGGTGTTGAAGGGAGAAGATAATGGTGGTGGTGGTGGTAAGAAAAAATGAAAGAGGAAGAGGAAAATGGAGAAGGAAAAGAAATGAAAGAGGATGGTGTGGTGGTGATGATGGTGGTGTGGTGATGAAGGGAGAAGATGATGATGGTGGTGGTAAGAAGATATGAAAGAGGAAGAGGAAAATGGAGAAGGAAAAGAAATGAAAGAGGAAGAGGAAGAAATGAAAGAGGATGGTGTGGTGGTGGTGTGGTGTTGAAGGGAAAAGATGATGATGGTGGTGGTAAGAAGAAATGAAAGAGGAAGAGGAAAATGGAGAACGAAAAGAAATGAAAGAGGAAGAGAAAGAAATGAAAGAGGATGGTGTGGTGGTGTGGTGTTGAAGGGAGAAGATGATGGTGGTGGTGGTAAGAAGAAATGAAAGAGGAAGAGGAATAAATGAAAGAGGAAGAGGAAAAAACGGAGAAGAGGAAGAAATGAAAGAGGAAGCGGAAGAAATGAAAGAGGAAAGAAAGAATTCGGGTTTATAAAAAAAAATTAACAGTTAGCGACGGATTGAGCGACGGATTTCCCTCGCTAACTCTGGTCACGTGTCAAATCAACTGCAACGGTCAGTGGCACAATTTTCCAAAGATTAGCGACGGATTTAGCGACGGATTTCCGTCGCTAATTCAAATTTTTTTTTCAATTTTTGCGCCATGTTAAATCCGTCGCTAATTTAGCCAATTTCCGTCGCTAAATACCTTGTTTTCAATCCGTCGCTAATTTTGTGCATTTCCGTCGCTAATTTTGATTTTAGCGACGGATTTCCAATCCGTCGCTAATTCATGTTTTTTTTGTAGTGATTGAATTATTTTAGTACTTAATTGGTACATTTATTGAGTGCTAAAATTAATTGTCGGTTGTCATAGAATCGTTAACCGGGTAATACGAAATAAGGGCGATTTGAGAAAGAAATAAGGGATTAAGGGCAATATGGTCTTTGACCATATTACCACTTAAATATATATGTATATATATATATATATGAAAGAAAAGAAAGAAAAGAGAATTAAGAAAGAAAGAAAGGAATCGAAGAGGAGAAGAAACCGAGGAGAGAAAAGGAGAAAAGAAGGAAAGGAAGAAAGAAGAAGAAGAAGAAGATCACCACCCATCACCCCTAAGTTTCATCATCATCATCATCATCATCATCATCATCATCATCATCATCATCATCCTTGCTTCTCCTTCCATCCCTCCAAGCTAGGTGAGTTATAGTTTCCATTTTTCATCCCCCTTTGACTTTCGAATTTGAAGTGTTAGGGTGAGGTGATTTCCAATTCGAGTTGATTTTGATGGTTTAGGTGTGATTAGAAGCGAACCTAAGGCGGATTGAATGCGGATTGATGCTCGATTCGGAGTTGGAAGCGAATTGGTGATTCTAGGGTTCGTTTGGGGGGGTTTTTGAGGAGTTTGGAATTTCGGTTCAACCGTTGTTCTCGCGTCAAAGGTGAGTTTTACTCACGCTTAGGTTTTTAATAATGGTTCGCAAAGTTATGTTTAATTCGAAAAACCGTAAAAATAGTATACGGGAGCGAACACGTGATATGCTTGTTATGTGGAATTAAATGTTTGATTAACGGTCCAATGTCAAGGAACTAAATGTTCAAGTGATAGTTACGATATATAAATTATATCGAGTTTAGGTGACGGTCCAATGCGGGTGGATATATATATATATATATATATATATATATATATATATATATATATATATATATTATATCGAGGGTGGGTGACGACCCACGAGGTTAACATACTAGGCGGGGAAGTCATGATCCTTAAACCTAGGCCCGTATACCATTAGGGAAAGTACTATTGGTAAGCGGGTTCACCAGGTTTTAGGGTTCGCGCAGTCGGTGTTATGTTAAAAGTTTGTAGTGCGGTTCGCCGGGTTCTAGCGTTCGCGCAGTCGGTGTCGTACTGAATTATAACACGTTAACCGGGGTTTAGCGTTCGCGCAGTCGGTGTCGTGTTGATTGATAATGCACGTGGTTATGAATTAAACCACGAATGAAAGAAAGTCCTATAATACGGTTCACTGGGGTTTAGCGTTCGCGCAGTCGGTGTCGTGTTAAGTTTAATAGGATTCATAATTGAACCGAGAGCGTTGTTAGGGGTCTCGGTAGAACTCATTGAGATTGTATCTCATTGTTTATATGTTGTTTTATAGAGAAACAGGGAAAGAGGAGATTAAAGAGGCATGAGTAGGTTTATGCTCGGGGAGTTGCCGAAGACTTAGCTTTTATGATTAAGCTTATGTTTCCCTTGTTGTCTTGTATCACGACATTATGACTTTAACTGTTGTAAAAGTTGTGTACTTAATTCCGCGCTTTCTTGTATGATATTGAACACTAAATGTAGTTGATGTTGGTGGTCAGGGAACCGTTGTGGTTTTAACTATGTTTAAAATTGTTTTGGTATAATTCAGCGAAAGATTTATAGTGGGGTTCAATATCTAAACAGGAAATAATATCTCTGACGTGTTACAGTTGGTACACTTGGGTATTCCTACTTGTTAGAAATACCGGGGTGTTACAGAGAATAAAAATCCAAGTTTTGATCGGAGGTCCAAAGTGGAATAAGTTAGTTGTCGAAGTGGAATCCGTGGAGGAGTTCGTAGTAATGTACGGTGGAAATGTTGGTACTTTAGAGACTCCGATGCCAAAGTTAGTGTTGTATCAGAGCGTAAAGTGAGCAAATGAGAGCGCACATAGCACCATGGGGTGAAGTCCTTTTATAAGTAAGATTAATCTCACATTTGTCAGGAAAGTCGTTGCTTGAATGCTTCATAAGCGTAATGATGTGTGAGAGTTTTCACTAGGTGCGCCGCGATAAGTGGCACATCCACCTTTGGTAGTATGGAGGCAATTTTCTCCATAAGGTAATTTTTTTGTTTTTTTGTATAAACCGGGTATCATTTGAGCGCAACTACAGAGATTAATCCCTAGAGCTGGGTAGGACCACAATGGGCGACAAAGCTCTCCCTCAAGATATTTAACACACCTACTCTAACATACTTAATAGACTTTATTCTTCTAATGTTTACTACTCCTCTAACATTAAACTTCATTATGATGATTGTTCTTAATGTTAACTATAATAAACCAGACATGAAGTTCACATATATACTATTTTTATTAATTTGTTTAGGAAACATATATGCTTTATTTCTTTTCTAAAACCAATCCTTTAATGGCTTCCACAATGAATTCTTATCAAGTTCTTCCATTTAAGCAAAAACGGAATATTCATTAATGTTTTGTACAGATTATCTTCCCTCTTCTGTTTCCATATCTTTCCTTTAACAGCTTCCTCAATTAACACTCAAATACAATCCCTCTTCCCATATAATCAGAGAGAAACAAACACACTTTTATTGAATCTCAAAAGTCCAAACAGTGAACATGGAGAAGCCTCTCTTAAGTAAGTACTTGGATCAACTCCGGTTAGTGTTTCTCACCTCCTTCATTTTTTGTATGTCACTGCTTCTTTTCCATTATTATTTGCCTATCAGTGATCATAATAATATCACCTTACTTCTCAACATGAATGATGCAAAGCATGCAAATATACCTTTGACCTCATCATATTCTGTCAGTTATAATGAAACTATTGATTGCACTACCAATCAAATTCAAAACAATGTAACCAAAGAAGAATCATGTATACCAATTTTCACCACAGAAAATCACAGAGACCAAAGTTTCTGCACCTTATAGTGAAAGGAATATTTGTTTAGGTCAATATATCTATGTTTATGATCTTCCTAGCAGGTTCAATGAGGATTTGCTAAAAGGTTGTCACTCTCTTATGAAGTGGACTGAGATGTGTCCTTATATGTCTAACTTAGGCTTAGGCCCTAAGATTGTTGAGAAAACAAAAGATGAGGTGTTGTCAAAGGGAAGTTGGTATCAAACTAATCAATTTTCACTTGAAGTTATTTTCCACAACACAATGAAACACTACAAGTGTTTAACTAATGATTCATCATTGGCTTCTGCTATATATGTACCTTACTATGCTGGTCTTGATGTTGGTCAATATCTTTGGGACTATAATGTTTCAATGAGAGATGCTACACCAGAAGAGCTAGTGAAATGGCTTACACAACAACCTCAACGGAAAAGAATGTGGGGTAGAGATCATTTCATGGTTGGAGGGAGAATTGGTTGGGATTTCAGAAGAGAAACAGAAGAAAACAAAGATTGGGGAACTAAACTAATGCTTTTACCAGAAGCAAGAAACATGTCAATGTTGCTAATAGAATCAGGTGGTTCATATGGTAATGAATTTCCAATTCCATATCCAACTTATTTTCATCCTTCAAAGGATGAGGAGATTTTTCAGTGGCAGGAAAAAGTGAGAAGAGTGAAAAGATCTTAGTTGTTTTCATTTGCTGGTGCTCCAAGGCCTAGTTCATCATTCTTCATCAGAAATGAGCTAATTAAACACTGCAAATCTTCTAGGAGATGTAAACTTCTAGAATGTTATCATGATCATAATCATTGTGATGATCCTGTGCATGTTATGAAAGTGTTTAAGAATTCAGTTTTTTGTTTACAACCTCCAGGGGATTCATTTACTAGGAGATCAACTTTTGATTCAATTGTAGCTGGCTGTATTCCTGTTTTCTTTCATCCACAATCAGCATACAAGCAATATTTGTGGCATTTTCCTAAAAATGATTCTAGCTACTCTGTGTACATACCAGAAATAGATGTCAAAGAGAAGAGAGTAATGATCAATGAGACATTGTCTAGAGTTTCAAAAAGTGAAGTGGTGGCAATGAGAAAGGAAGTTATAAGACTAATTCCAATAATAATATATACTGATTCAAGTTCTAGATAGGAGATCTTTGAAGATGCATTTGATGTAGCAGCTAAGGGAACTTGGGAGAATAGAAGCAATTAGAAGGGAGGTTACAAATGTCACATATTCTAAGGGTTGATTTTGTAAATCTGAACAACACCAATTCTTCACATAAAGATATCATAAGTTAAATCAACGAGACATAGAAATTGTTTTCCTTTCCCATCTTTGCACTTGAAAGGTGTTGCAAGAGCTGTTGTTGATAAGTACATTTTTATTTGTGTTCTGTGAAGCACCGCCACATACGCATACATCAGACATGACACTGGTTTTATTTTGAAAAACACAATTAATTAAAGTGTCAGACATGTCTTCAACCTGAAGTGTCGGTGCTACAGAGTTTGTGTTTGATCTTGAGAATAAGCATATTCTTTGCGTATTTTCCCCAGACATTGTCAATATATTTCTTTATTAAGATTTGGATCCTTTCCTCAAAAATGTCCTTAAACATATAGTAACAAATATATTGAGTCATCTTCAATAGAGTTCAATCAACTTAAAAAGCCACATGAAATACTAGAACCTATCAAGGTTCATACAGCCAAATTCCTTTCAATAGGGAAGACACACCCCTCATTGATTTATTTCTTAAGGTAGCAGCAAATGCCTAAGGCACACAAACAAATTAAAGCACTTCAAAAAGAAATTTAAGCAAAAAGAAAGGGATATGAAGCCTCGTTAATACCTTCTGATGCAAAACCCTTTTTAAGGAAAATCATCAAAAAGGAAAAAGAGTACTTCCCCTATATTTTAAAGCACTTCATATCATTATGCAGCCTTCCAAGAAGAAAGTGGTGGAGTTTCAGATTTCTTCCATGTAGATACATTACCCATATATCTATCACCCTTAACAGCATCAGCCAAGGACTCAATTTCTGCCATATCTTCCGGTGTTAGCTTGACAGACAAAGCCCCAATGTTTTGATTGAAGTTCTCAATTTTGGTGGTTCCAGGAATGGGGCACACGTCGTTTCCTTGGTGATGAACCCAGGCCAGTGCGAGCTGAGATGGAGTACATCCCTTCTTTGCAGCCAGTTCATTAACCCTGTCAAATATAGTCTGATTCTGCTGCAGGTTTTCAGGTTGAAATCTAGGCAGGTGCTGCAACAGATTTACACACATACAAAGAAGATTATATTTCAAAGAGGTAATATGGTAAGATAAAATGCAGCTACAGGCATGGCAGCATGTTATGATCATATAAAATTCTCATTCCATATTATTATGTGCTGAGCCAATGTGGCACAGAGAAACTGGTGTTGGTTATATATGCATGATGTTAAGGATCTAGATGAAGAAAGAAAGATACATCATATTTTCTTCTCTTCAAGCTATCCAATGTTTTTATTCATGCTCCTTAATATTTGTTTGCTTGGTCATTCAATTTACAGTGATATCCATTAGTGTTATGCATATTTCCCAACTGTTTTGTGGAAGATAAAATAAAGTAGACTAGAAATCCAAGGTTCCAAAGCATGCTAGTAGGAGAGTTGATAATGAAAAATGAACCAGCAATTGACATGAATTTCTGTGAGAGCATGCTTTTCTACAAACCTGTCGGTAGTCATCCTTTTGCAAATTCTCAAGCATCTTTGTTCCTGATGAAAAGAATCCTCGGCCAAGAGGACTATATGCAACAATTCCAATTCCAAGTTCTCTGACAAGCAAAATAATAACTCAAAAAGTTAGACCTCATATAATTACAGAGAGAAATGCTAGTAAAACATAATGTTGGGAAACTAAATCAAACCTGCAAGTTGGAACTACTTCTTCCTCCACATCTCTTGTCCATAGCGACCACTCCAACTGCACAGCGGTTATCGGATGAACTGCGTGCGCTCTTCTGATTGTTGATGCTGAGGCCTCAGACAGACCAATGTACTTTATTTTCCCTTCTTCAACAAGTTTTTTAAGCTCCCCAATCTTACATATAAAGGGAAAAAGTTCAAGTCATACACACATTATCTTCTTATAAATGTGGAGAAATAGTCTATTTTGATATATTTTTTTGGCTCCGTAGACACAATGACAATTGCCACCCGAAACTCACACACACACAACTGCAACGCCCCGAGTTCAAACACAGACATGATATTCAACCTAATAATTTTGGCGTTTGCCAGTTGAGCTAGACCTTACAGATATTTTCATATCTTATGTTGTTGTAAAACACATGGTTCAAATGATTCCAATCAAAGTAATATTGGGGCAAGTTCATCCATGTCAATATTATTCAAAGATCACCAAATGCTAATTACAGTATAAAAGTAGAGAGAAATTACCGTGACTTCAATTGGCAAACGAGTATCAATACGATGTTGGTAATAGAGATCAATGCAACCAATATCAAGTCTCTTCAAGCTTTCCTCACAAGCAGCTCTAACATATGATGGATCACCACAGATCTCGAATTTCCCTTCATTAACTTTGATTCCAAACTTGGTAGCCAATTCAACCTTCTCTCTCACCCCTCCCTTCAGAGCCTAATTATCCCACAATTTTCACACTTCATCATATTCATCATATTCATATACATGATATCATTCACAATCATCCATAATAAAAGCACATCAGCAAAATCAATCAAACAAACCCAGAAAAGCTTACATGAAAACAAGATAGAGGATGAAAAGAAAAGCTAAAAGGGTAACAGAAAGTCTAAACCTTTTACCTTTCCAAGGAGAATTTCATTGGTGTGAGGGCCGTAGACATCAGAGGTATCAAAAAATGTGACACCGGTTTCTATGGCGTGGTGGATGAGAGAAATCATGTCAGGATCAGGTTTAGGAGGACCATAGAAAGCAGACATGCCCATGCATCCAAGACCCTGTAAGGAGACTTCCAAACCTTGTGAGCCCAGCTTCATTCTACCCACTTTCGCCATTCCTATGCTGCTGCTTCCACTAACTGTCACTTTGGGGGTTTTATTTTACCTGAAAAAATCTCCAATTTAATGTAAGTAATTAAGGCCAGACAAAATGAATCTCCTATTAAACACTCATAAAGTGAAAGTCAAAAGTTCATATGCGCATATGATTGCATTGATCTCACAGATTGCATTGGTAATTACTAAGTCTCTTCTGCCAACCTAGAGCAAAGTGAAAGTCAACCGTTCATATGTTTTTCCGTCAATAGTGTTGGTTTTGGTGACTCACAATATATGTTAAAAATTTCAAAATTAAAAGGCTTAATTACAGTTTTGGTCCCCCTATTTTTCCCAATTCACGATTTTGCTTCTTTAAGTTTTAATTTGACGATTTTGGTCTCCATATTTTCCCAATTTGTAAAATCAAGGTCCCCCTCTTAATTGGTCAAAATTGAAAGTCAATTTTGACTGACTTATCCTACGTGGCAGTCCACGTAGACTGCCACGTAGGCGCACTGTTCACTGTCTCTCTCACAGCCCTCTCCTCTCTCTCACATCCCTCTCCTCTCTCTCACAGCCCCCACAGTGACCCCCTCCCCCCACCGTGACCCCCCCCTCCTGAACCCCTCCCCCCTTCGCATCTCCCCCCTCCCCCTTCGCACCTCCCCTTCCCCTTCGCACCTCCCCTCCCACTGTTCTCTCTCTCCTTTCTCTCTCACCGTCACCACCCACAGCCACCACCCACCTCATTTTCCTTTCCCTCCTCTGCAACCTCCGTGAACCCCTCCCCCCTCCTCTGCGATCTGGATCTGAACGGCGAGAGAGGGAGAGCGACGAGAGAGAGAGAGAGAACGACGTGAGAGAAAGGAGAGAGAGAGAGAGCGACGAGAGAGGGAGAGTGACGACCGAGCGACGAGAGAGGGAGAGCGACGACCGAGCGACGAGAGAGGGAGAGCGACGAGAGAGGGAGAGCGAACGGCGAGAGAAGGAGGAGGGGGAGAGCGAACAAGAGAGGGGGGAGAGATGCGAAGGGGAAGGATCGGTGAGGGGGGAAGGGAGGTGCGAAGGGGGGAGAGGTTCAGGAGGGGGGAGGGGAGGACGGTGGGGGGAGGGGGTCACGGTGGGGGAGGGGAGGGGGCTGTGAGAGAGAGGAGAGGGCTGTGAGAGAGAGAGAACAGTGCTGTGTGTGAGAGAGAGAGAGAGAGAGAGAGAGAGAGAGAGAGAGAAAGAGAGAGAGAGAGAGAGAGAGAGAGAGAGAGAGAGAACAGTGCTGTGAGAGAGAGATGAACAGTGATGCCTACGTGGCAGTCTACGTGGACTGCCACGTAGGATTGAAAGTCAAAGTCAGTTTTAATTTTGACCAAATTAAGAGGGGGACCTTGATTTTACAAATTGGGAAAATAGGGGGATCAAAATCGTCAAATTAAAACTTTGGGGACCAAAATCGTGAGTTGGTCATAATAGGGGGACCAAAAGTGTAATTAAGCCAAATTAAAAAGAAATCTCTGGATATATTATGCAGGTGTGAATGGTAAAGGTGTATTATTTGGGTGTTTTTTTTAACCCCCCGGTGAACCCCATACCCCCCTTTTACGCTAAATCCCCAAAATACTCTTAAATTTTTTTTTTTTTTACAAATTTTCGGAAATATATGGGTTTTCCGGAAATACCTCAGAAAGAGGTCTTTCTGGAAGCCATTTCGCGCAAAATAATTGTAACTGAACGTGAAATCAAATTACGCGAAATAATACAGTAAAAATACAAAAAAATAATACAACTAAATGTTCAAAATCTGTAAAGCAGCCAACAGACTATCATAGACATCCTCAGGAATGCCGTCGACTCCGTCGACTGCCAAAAGACTATCATAGGCATCCTGGACATGCCTAGCTACTTTCTCCCTGGACTCATAGGGAAGTGGACCAACATCCTCTGGAGGCGAAGGCGGAGCTGGAGGTGAAGGCGGAGCCGGAATCAGGCGGGGAACGAACACCTGGAAGTACCATGGTAGGTCCTCGTCATCACAAGCACCCTGGACGGGTGTCCGTCGACCGCTGTCCCTGAAAGCCCGTGCTGGGGACTGATAGAACATCAGCTACTGTACTATGACCTCCGGAGATGGACGTGGGCCCGAAATAGGTGGATCAGGAATCTGCTGGACATATCCAAACTGCCAACGGACCCTGTCTGGCATATAAGGCACCGCCACATCCCCCCCACAGCAGCCAACCTCTGAATAATGAAATGTTGTGAAACCGGAGGTACTGTCTGTGGGCGTCCCAAGGGATCCATATGACCTGCTCCCTCTGCAAGTCATCCAGCAGCTGCCGAAACTCCGGAAGCTTGATATTATCACACTTCTTGTTCGCCCACCTGCTGCAATGTGGAAGTTCACTAGCACCGAAGTCTTTCCGCACCACGATGGTGGGAAAATACTCATATATCCAGCACTAAAATAATAAAAAAAATAAGTAATTATATAAATAAAAGTAATTAAAAAGAAATAAAAATAATTAATTAATTAATTACCTGCAGCAGAGAAGCGTATCTGTCAATCTGCGACGTCTCCCAGTAACAAGCATCATTCAGCTGCTCGTAAAGAATAGCTAGAGCAGCTGGACCCCAAGCCCACTGGCCACACAGGGCAAAGTCCGAAATAAGAGTCACCCACTTGACAGGGACAGATGTGTGACTCTTGTCGGCCAAAATGGTGCTGCCCAACAAGTGTAGCAGATAGCACCGTGCCGCCTGATCAAGATGGCCGCGCTCCATGTTCTGTGTGTATGCGGCCGTCAAGAAAGAAAATCTGAATAAGTCTATTTCCGGAAATACCTCTTTTTGAGATATATCCGAAAATCCCTAAAATTTAACTTTCCGGAAATACCTTAAAAATGGTATTTTCGGAATGTTTTTTGGAAAAATGCGTTCCGAAAATACGTCTATTTCCGGGAAGTTTAGTGGAAAAACTCATTTTTCCGGAAATATGATGAAATGATGAATGATTTCATTTTTTAACAATTTTTTAGGGGTATTTTGGTCCATTTGGTCAACTTGGGGGGGGGGGGTATGGGGTTCGGGGGGGTACAAAAAAAAACACCCGTATTATTTTGCCAAGCAATTTCTGCAGTTTTTATTATGCAGGTGTATATATTAAGGGTGGACATTTTTATATATACACCTGCATAATAAAAAATCAGGACCTTTACCATTTTTTGGTAAGTTTTATAAAATAGTATTTATTTTTTATTTTTTAACAAAAGTAGTAAAAGTCCACCGAAACTTTTTTTGAGAGGTCCATATTAGATGCGCCGATATATTAATGTGGTTGACCTTTTCATATGCAGTTTGGTTCGGTTTTTAACTAAAAACTCATTCGAACGATGAAGTAGAAATACATTCGGTTTGATTTGATTGACTTTCTTAAAAATATCTGAACTACTCTGATCCAAACCAATGCAGTTTGGATTGGTTCGATATTTTACGAGTCGGAAAACAAAATTTGATTCTGAGTTAAATTAATTAATTAAATTCTAAATCCAAATATTAAAGGATAAAATAAAATAATTATTATTTTATTCTTATGTAAACTACCAAACTTAATTTTCTTTTACAAATGCTAAAAAGAGAAACAAAAAACAAAAAAAGGCCTAAAGCCTTAAAAACTGCGTCCTTGAAGTATCAGCAGCGATCAAATTAACCAAGTCCCTTAGTGGAGTAGTCAAAACCGAGAAAGCAGAGTTTCCATGAGCTCCAAGCTTCGCTAAGAAATCTGCACAAGTATTACCCTCTCTCGATGTATGTAGGAACTGGCAATATCCAATCTCTCTTTAGAAGTTTTCTGATAAGAGATATCTCTTTACCAAATTTGTGGAATAAATGATTACCCTCTTGAACCAAGCCTAACACATGAAGAGAAACTATAAACAAATAACCTTCCTCAGATTCATGCTCCAACACATTTCTAGGTCATGCACAATCGCCATGATTTCAGCATATGTAATATTTGACACTTCGAGACACCCATAAAAACCACTATGGAAGGCACCCTCCGAGTTTCGAATTAGACCACTGAAGCCAGAAGGACCGGGATTGTAGATAGCACTCCCATCCACATTCAAACACACCACCCCCACAAGAGGCTGAGACCAACTGACAATTCTTGGAGCCCTGTCAATATGTGGAACCTCATGAGAACCATAAGCACTAGTAATGTCCCTGACTAATGTTTCAGCTTGCAACATCACAGTTAACGTGTCAGAGTCCTCACCATCAAATACTAAGTGATTTTTGCTACACCAGATCTTCCAAAGCATACCCAATAATATACCATGATTTTCCACCAAAGGCTACATGAAGTTAATAGAAGTTGCATTATCAAAACTCTGACCAAGGATGTACGACATGCAATTTCTCCATATTGCTACGGCTCTTGTGCAAAGGAAGAAGCAATGCACAATAGTTTCTACATGAGAACCACAATACGAGCAGCGATTGTCAATAGGAACACCACGACTAGCCAACAAACCTCAAGTTGGAAGAGCAGCCTGACAAAACTGCCACAAGAAAAATTGAAGGTTTGCATGAATTTTTAATCTCCAAATCCTTGTCCAACCCGTATCAGTTACCAAAGGAAGGTCATCTTCTCTCAACCAATTATAGGCTGATTTTGTAGAATAAATACCAAATATAGAGCCATTCCAAGACCACATATGAGGCATATTAGGAACCAACTTATAGGACTCAAGCTGCAATTGAAGTTTTGCAAGTGTGTTGGAATATTTGTTTACAACTCATTCAATCTCCAAACCCCATCTCCAAAAGTATCCTTGATCTTTAATTAGTGTCATGAATGTCAACCATCCAAACCTTTTGGCCGAAACGAGACTGAATAACCCAAGGTTGAGACCACACATTAGTTTTTCCATTTCCAAACTTAAAAGTGATGCTCGGTTGTAACACCTCCAAAGAATATGTTGTTTCCAAGTGGGCGATCCTCTTGTATTCCCAACCAAGAATATGTTGTTTCTATGGTCCTCCCCTTTTCTTATATTTACAATTAGATTATAAAATTTAACTTAAATTTAAATTTAAAATTAAAAGGGAACCCAAGAAGTTAGTTACTGAAAGGAGCATGCTTAATGTCACGAATGAGTGACATCACAAAGACTAGCGAATGTTTTTTTTTGTGGTGATGGGTGATTTCTACGTAATTTTTTGTTTCCCTTATAACATGGGGAAGAGATTCAATGTCTTTAGGACGAAAAAGATAACCTATCTTTTGCTTATTATTTTGTGTCTAAAACCGGAGGCACGGTTGTTTTGTGACATTCCTGACAATTTTGTTTAGTGAGACATAACAATATATGCTTTTGGTTGAATTTTGTTTGCTCAAACTCTAGTAAGAGTGGCCTCTAGTCACGTTCCCTCTCATGTTTTTGATGTTATGCCTACATATATTTTAAGTTTGTTGATTAATAAAATGAATTAACTTTGGTTGCGGAAACAAAAAGTAGTGCCATCTACTTTTGCCAAAGTGCAACCGTCCCCTTTGATATAACAATGACATTTTGTTGCAACCATCCCCATTTTTAATCTAGTTGGGTTTTAGTCTCTTGTATTACAACTATATACGTGGAGGAAAGAGACATAGAGTCTTTCTCAAGTCAAGACATTCTCAATGACAACATCCTTAACTGCAATGAAACCGTCCAACGTAACCTTAAAGCTAAACTATGCAAAACCTTCAAATCTTACTTGCACTTCACCACCATATAATATACCACTTTCAATACGTCACCATTAACCAAAATTCTCTTATATTAATTAATGTTTTGAAGCTTGCAAATCTACATCTAACATATTTCTCATCAATGAACAACATTCATGAATCCTCCTCAGAAACTCCCACCAATTATTTTCCCATTCAAACATTAGATTCATCAATCCAAAGTCTAATAAAATCATGGTTAAGAAGACAAAAATGGCTACTTCTTTTCACCACATCAAGCCAACAAGATTTGATGAATAGAGCACCATGGCGTACCCATTTAGCCAATTTCTTAGAATCAACAACAATTCATGTGTTTTCAATCTCACTACTCATTTTAGACCTCATCATTACAATTCTTGAGCTATCTTCCTCTCTAGTTTCATGTACACAAAATGTGAACAAAGTTGAAGAACTTTATCTGCATTGGATTGGAGTTAGTATTCTGAGTATTCTTTCAATGAAGATAATTGCTTTAGTAGTGGGATTAGGCTCTTCATTTTTTAAGCATCCAGGGTATATTATGGATGGAGTTGTAGCCATTGGAGCTTTGTTTATGGAAGTGTTTTTAGAGAGAAGAGGGGGTGGCTTATTGGTTTTGGTGAGTTTATGGCGTGTGATTAGAGTTGTTGAGAGTGTTTTTGAGTTAAGTGATGAAGCTATTGAAGCTCAGATTGCTGGGATAGTCTGTCAATTTGAGACACTCAGAGATGAGAATATTAGGCTCTTGGAAATTATACATGAAAAGGATAACACAATTGAAATGCTTAAGGAGGAGTTAGATAAGTGTAGAGAGATTGAAGCACTTTCATAAATTCAAGAAAATTTTGAAATTCATGTTGTGACTTTGTACTTGTTTAATTTACCTAACTTATGGATTTTGTTTGCATTAGTTCAATTCATCAAATGAATCCTCAGAATTTCATCAGAAACATTGTAGCGTGTTTATCAGATAGCCTTTCGCCTTTTTGAGCTTTCGCCTTCATTATATTTTACTAGAAAGAATGAAATTTATCTAACATCGACATAACTATAGTTTGCCTAGTTACTTAAGACCCCGTTCGAGGTTGTTTTCTGTTTTCTGTTTTGAAATTTTCAACAACCAAAACTAGTTTCTGTTTTGAATAGACGCTCTTAATAAATTGATACAAGTAAAAGAGTTGAGAATTACATAAATATATGACAGTGATTCAAGTTGCTTGAGGAAAACCTGCTTATACTCAAATGAACAATACACATAAACCAAACTATGCAGGAAAGTTAAGAAAAATGATATAGAACATGAAGGCAAAAATAGTAAAGAAAAGAAAATACAATAAATCTTATAGTAATAAAGATTTTCTGTACTTGAAGCTAGTTAAACATAGAAGCATATATATTTGATCAAAATACTTCCATCCTTTGAGGAACTGGAGTTTTGATGACCTGCAATATTTGCACAACTTCTGACATAGTAGGCCTGCTAGAAGGTATTTGAGAAGTGCAAACCATTGCTAGCTTCAGAACTGGCAAAACCTCATCATCAAGATATTCACTCATGCTTGGATCCACACATTCCAAAACATTTCCATGTTCAAGCAAAACCCTTACATGATCATTCAATATCAACACATTGTCCTCTCCATACTCTATTGGTCTTCTACCTGTTACTAGCTCAAGAATCATTACCCCAAATCCATATACATCACATTTCTCATTCACTCTTAAGCTTTGGCATGCTAATTCTGGTGCCACATATCCTAATGCACTTTGAAACCTATTGCTCATCACATGTCTATCCAGCTTTGTCAGAAGCCGAGCCAACCCGAAATCCGATATCTTCGGGTTGAAGTTCTCGTCAAGTAAGATGTTGCTTGGCTTTATGTTGTAATGAATTATCGGTGGACGAAACGAATGGTGTATATGTGCAAGACCCTTTGCTGTTCCAAGTAAAATCTTGAATCTTGTAGCCCAAGAAAGTGGAGGACTTGAAGGAAGCCTTTCATGTAACTTGGATTGCAAGTTACCATTTGGTGCATATTCTGATACTAAAAGCTGTAGTTGAGGAGTCCAATAGTATCCTTTAAGTGTTATCAAATTTGGGTGCCTTGCTTTGCCTAGGATTCTAACTTCTCTATCAAAATCTTCTGGATATTGAAGTATGTTTGATGTGATTAGCTTCTTGATTGCTACCATTCTACCTTGTGATCCTAGTGAAACCTTGTAAACTGTTCCAAAAACTCCTTCTCCAATCTCTGATGCCTTGTTGAGTAATGATTCTGGATTGCTGATCCATTCTGGTGAGGATTGAGAATCAAACAGAATAAGTTTTCCTGTTGGTGTAGTTCCTGATCTAGAAGAGCTTGAACACATGCTTTCCAAAGCATTATCCACAAATGATAACCTTCTCCTTACAGAAACATTGAGTAGGCTAACAGCAATAACTCCTAATAAAATGACAAATGTTGCACAAATTGCTATAAGAGCAGAAATACTAAGGAACCTGTGGTGATGAATTGGACTAGACACATCAGATTCATTTCTTTGCCTTTGAGAACCCATTTGGTTGTTAAAGGCATGTGGATCAAGAACTAGAGGCTTGGAGACATTCATCTTACATGGACCTTTTAGCAATGGTGAGCAAAGACCAAAGTTTCCTTCTAAGGAACTTTTGTCCAAGTTTTGAAATATAGTACTAGTTGGAAGCCTTCCTGTGAGCATGTTATGTGATATATTTACAGCAAGAAGATTTTGAAGCATTCCAAGTTCCATTGGTAACTCACCACTTAGTTCATTGAATTCCAATTTGAGGATTTTGAGCTTGCTTAGCTTTGCCATTGACTTTGGTATTGAACCACTCAAATTGTTGTGTGACAAACTCCTGCATAAAAATAGATAAGAATTAGTATCTTTCTTTTAAAAACATATTAACTATGAAGCACCGACATAGACACCAGACAAGACACTGACACTGACACGTAGACACAGGTTACGTAGACACAGGTTTTAATTTGAAAAATCGAAGTAATTGAAGTGTCAGTGTTGGTGTCTGACACGACACGTATCGGACACCGGACACGTCTTCAACCTGATGTGTCGGTGCTGCATGTTAACAAAATGATACTAGAGATTGAGAAATAAAAGGCACATACAGCAAATAAAGTGATGTGCAATTCCCAATCTCTTCAGGAATAGACCCTTTCAATAAATTTCCATCAAGTTGAAGAACAGCTAAGTTGCCTGAATCACATGTATCAGCTGGAATAGAACCAAACAAGGCGCTGTTTCGAAGATCCAAAACTGTTAGATTCTGAAGTAAGCCAAACTCAGGAGGAATCTGTGAATGCATATGATTGCATTGATCTCACAGATTGCATTGGTAATTACGAAGTCTCTTCTGCCAACCTAGAACAAAGTGAAAGTCAACCGTTCATATGTTTTTCCGTCAATAGTGTTAGTTTTGGTGACTCACAAGATATGTTAAAAATATCAAAATTAAAAAGAAATCTCTGGATATATTATGCAGGTGTGAATGGTAAAGGTGTATTATTTTGCCGAGTAATGCTATTTAGCCAAAGTTTTTCAGCCAAAAATAGACAAAAACCACATTACAACATCAATTAACCAAATTTTTGAAGCCACTAACCAACCTACTTTTTCACAGTTTTCTAGGCCATTGACTAACAACTGTGAAAAAGTAGGTTGGTTAGTGGCTTAAAAAACTTGGTTAATTGATGTTGTAATGTGGTTTTTGTCTACTTTTGGCTGAAAAAATTTGGCTAAATAGCATTACTCTATTTTGCCAAGCAATTTCTCCATTTTTTATTACAATAATGCTATTCAGCCAAAAAATCCAGCCAAAATCAGCCAAATATACGGTGGTGGGACCCGGTTGGATTTTAAATAAGATTTAATATTTATTTTAATAGAAACTGTTTATAAATAAAATAAAATAAAAAAATTGTGTGATAATTAAAAAATGAATTAACGCAGAATCATCTTCTCCACGTTTTTAGGTTTCCATTTCCACCACTCTTTCATCACTCGACTTCACCATCCAACACCATGTCTATGAACGCAGCACCTCCACCGCAAAAGTGAGCATCGCGAGAGATAGCAGAACCGCAACATATGTTTCTTCGTTTTCGTTCCAGATCATTATCACTCTCTCATCTCTCATCACTTGGATTCCATGGAAACTGTTGATGATTCTCCAAGCATGAGCTGAAGAACTGCCAACTCAAAGTCTGAACGGAAGAATAACTGTGAATCCTAAGTTTCAGTCAGGTAAGTGTCTTTAGTATTTCTGGCTTGTGTAATCTGGATAATTTCTAAACTTTAATGATGTTAGTCAAATGGGTTAAGATTAAAATCTGTTTTCATGGGTTTTGAGCTAGCAAATAAAAACATTTGGCAAGTAGCTTGGTCTAAGACCTACAAAAATTGGTTAGTTGGTGTTGACATTTGGCTATCTGATTCAATGTGACGAAGTAGATGTCACAGTAGAAAACATTGACTTGCCCTTACTTCAACTATCCTATTTAGCACTGAAGTAGTGCCCTCTTGTCCTTTTACAGTTAGATTCAAAGAAATAAATGTGAAATACCAGATTGGTTTATGGCTTTGGAAAGTTGGTTAATTGGGGAAGTAATGTGGCTATCTGGTTCAAATGGATTATTGTTTCATAACATCAATGAACGGGTGCTGTCAGCCGTTTCGTATTTAATTCATTCTTTGCTGTGAGGAAATCTAAAACTCTTTTATTGAAGCCATTTCATTTAGGGAACATTTTGTTAATACAGTTTGACTGACCGTAGTGATTTATAATGTAGGACAAAGTTATTCGTGAATTACCAATGTTCCAAAATGGGACCCAAAAGCGTTGGACTTTGAAAGATTATTTGGAATTTCATAAGTTCCCGGGAAAACCCATTTATCTCTTACGGTCTTCCAATTTGGTAAGCGTGTATTTGGAGTTCTTTGGGTCCCATTGTTGTACATGTTCAAATTATGAAAATTACCTAATTAACTTGTATACATGTTTTTGATTTTTGCACCAGCCGTGTTTAATGGGCATTGGGTGTGCTACGTGCTAAATAAACACGAAAGGAAGATGTATGTGTTGGACTCATTGGAACACGAAACGAATGAGAATTGGTTTTTGCTTGATTTGGCAATGGTATTGTGTTACGATAACACTTTTTGATTTTCAGGTTTTTCATTTAACACTTTTCAAGCCTTTCAAATAAATTGACAATTTAAATAATTGTGATTTTTTAGTGCACCCGTTTTGAAGAGTTGCTGAGTATCATTGTTCAAGGGGAAGTTGTTGACAATGTTGTGACGATCGTTTCAGAGGCGCGGCAAATAAGCTCAACAAGAAATCGACAGGGAACAGAGAATTCAAGCAGAGCAGAACGACATTATAAGTGATCGTATGGTTGAAAAAGAGAAACTCGGAAAGAAGTTGAAGCCTATTGGTTTGACTGTTTGTGAAATAAAGCCTGATGGTCACTGCCTCTTTAGCTGTACATTTATTAATTGTTATTTTGGAGTGGCTATAGCTGTACATTTCTTAACTGTAATTGATATTTTCTCAATGATTATGTATCAAATGCTCCTTCGGTATCAATTAATTTTGAATGTTTTGGTAAATTTCATATTGAATGATGAGATTTTATTAACTGTGTCAGATATTCGCATAGGGGTTAGGTCATATCCTTTCATTTGAGTAGCTGTCATACCCCAATTTTGTCCGGCTTAGGTCAAAACCCTAATTTTCCAACAAAAAAAATAATAAATAAATTATGCATTGCATTTTGGGTCCTAGAAACCGCTCCAAAGTTTTTGAAATCATTTTTAGGGTTAGAATGCCCTTTTTGGGGAAATTAGGGTTTTAGGGTCAAAAAGGGCATTTTGATCATTTCTCACAAAAGGATTTATAAAAATAATTTTTGCATGAAAATATTTTTCAATAAACCTCATGCATGCAAGATAAAATAGGACAAGCATATGTGTTATGAAAATAATTTTTTAGAAAGTATAAAATCGATTTTAGCATGCATATAATCTATTCTTGATGAATAAGGAAGTTATCCATGTTTTTAGGAAGGCACTCAATCGATTACATCATATCCTTCCTTCAAGCAAATAATCGATTACTAAGTGAATGTGAGAGAGCACATAATCGATTATTCCACTCCTTTCAGTCAGGAGCATAATCGATTATTCCACTCCTTTCCTTACAGGCCATAATCGATTACTCATCTAAATAAGGAAATTATCCATGAATTTTGTGAAGCCAATAATCGATTACTCCTCTGAAATAAATTCAGGAGCATAATCGATTATCATCTCCTTTTCAACTAAGTCCATAATCGATTACTCACCTGGGAAATAGTTAAGAGCATAATCGATTATCAACATTTTTGGAAAGTACCTAATCGATTTACTCAGGCTCCTAATCGATTATCTACCTGAAATCTTTTGAGCTCCTAATCAATTATCCACTCTAAGTGATTTAAGCAACTAATCGATTGTTTCATTTCCTAAAATAGATCACTTTGGTTTTCCTATAAATAGGACGCTCATTTTTTCATTTCAAAAGACAACCCACATTCACGAAATCAGAGCAAACCTGCTTGAGAAAAACTCTTCACGCTTCTACTTCTGCTCGTCACGCACTGTCGGTCCGTCTGAGCTGATCTTTTGCTAAGAGTTAGTTGGGGTTGCATTCTTCAAGTTGTAATATCTGCCTCCATTAGAGGTATTTCTGTCTTTACATTTGTTATTATTTAATTGTTGTGATCCGTGCCAAAACCGCCCTATGTGATTCAACTTAGCTTTAGTGTTTACTTACTTGTTCTTGTATATTATTGTCCATTGTTGATGATGAATCATATGATTCCCACTTATGCCTAGTGCATCATGTTCTAAGTGGTGAAGATGGTTTCAGATGATTCAACCTCCCCCTTTTTAACTTCTTAATGAATAAAAGATAGTTAGGTTTATGGTTTAAGGTCCATGGGGTATTGCAAAGGATAGGTTACCCAAAACCTTAATGCTCCCTCCTCTTTGATTGTGTTATTAGCCTTTGGGCACTTATTCATAAATGCAAAGGATAGGCTTACCTTAGCCTTGATGCAATTTCCCCCCTTTTGTTCATGTTATTGAGAAATCGTTGCTCATATGTTCCTTAGTTTAATTAAGATCATTCTATGCCTATGATCAATTGCTTGCTTGTTTTTGATGCATTTTAAAATGTCTCAATTCAATATGACATTCCATCCATGTGTATGACCTCCTAATGAAGACGTAAGTCTACATGCATGTTGTAGCATAGAGTCATTAGGGTAAATACACTCCCTCCTACACACACACTTGCTTTGAGAACTTTACCTCGCATCCCTGATAAGTGGGTCTTTTGATCATGTTGCCATGTTTAGTCTTGATTAAATATTCAACATATGCATGATTTCGTGATTATTGAATGTGCTTGAACTTTTGTAATCAATCATTGATAGTACCTTCACCCTTTTTTTCCAAAAATCTTTCAAACTCTTTTCCAATTAATGCGAGTTATTAGTGACTATCACTCAAAGCCTTGGCTTGTTTGATTGTCATGAACGCCATCAAGAGTTATTAGTAATGATCGCTCAAAGCCTTTGCTTGCTTGATCGTTATGAAAGCTCTTCCCCTTTCAAACCCCTTCAAAAACATTTTCGTTAGAACTACGTCGCTTTGATTCCCGTTTGGGATACGTAGGAGCGAGTCACGTTCTCGTCAAGCGCAACAAATAAAAATCCTTTTCGCAGCCATAAACAAATCATTTTCATAAAACAAACAAAAAGAATCATTTTCAAACTCATTGTTGCTAGTAGCTCATCAGAGCCTTTGTTCGTTTAGCTATTAGTGGCAATGTCCTTTTCTCATAAGAATAATAAACGATGATCCATCATAACCTTTGTTAGTTTGATCATCGTGCAAATCAATCTCCTTCGAAAATCACTTTAAAAAAAGATAATAAAAACGAGTTGTTATCAATAGTCCATCAGAACATTTGTTCGTTTGACTAGCGGTACAACTCTCTTTTTTGAGTATTTAGTAGTGATTCAACATAGCCTCTGCTAGTTTAATCATTTGTTAATGCTCGTCCTATTTCAAAAAACTCACTAAAAAAGATAAAAAAACAAAAACTTTTCAAAAGACACGGGAGAACTACGTAAGCTTTGAATTCTCCATCGCACCGGGAGATACGTAGGAGCGGGCCATGTCCCGTCAAGCACTTTTTCTAAAAACCCTTTTTTTTCCCCCTCTCTCGCCAAAAATAGAATTTTCATTAAGTTTTTCCATTCATTCTTCAAATAAATAGGCAAATCTAGATATTTTTCAAATCAAACGTTAAAACCACACATTTAATTAGAGGTTCCCTTTCGGTAGAAAGGACGTGCGCGGTGCTAACACCTTCCTCGCACGTAATCGACCCCCGAACCTATATCTCTAGTTTTCAAAAGACCATCCGCCTTGTCCAAAAGACCATTTTTCAATGTTTTGGTCTTAAAATTAAAATATTGGTGGCGGCTCCAAAAATTTTCCACGTTGTACATTGAGAAACCCAAACCGGGGATTTTTCGGGGTGCAACAGTAGCCAAGACCAATGACCAAGGTATCCAATCAATTCACCAACTTTTTTAACACAATAGCCAACTCACCGTAGTCCAAAACCATTATGACATATGACTGTGTGTTCACATGAGACACCAAATAAGGGTACTCTGAACCTTGATATGTCATATATTCGCATAGGGGTTAGGTCATCTCCTTTCATTTGAGTAGCCAAGACCAATGACCAAGGTATCCAAGCAATTCACCAACTTTTTTAACACAATAGCCAACCCACCTTAGTCCAAAACCATTATGACATATGACTGTGTGTTCACATGGGACACCAAATAAGGGTACTCTGAACCTTGATATGTCATATATTCGCATAGGGGTTAGGTCATCTCCTTTCATTTGAGTAGCCAAGACCAGTGACCAAGGTATCCAAGCGATTCACCAACTTTTTTAACACAATAGCCAACCCACCTTAGTCCAAAACCATTATGACATATGACTGTGTGTTCACATGGGACACCAAATAAGGGTACTCTGAACCTTGATATGTCATATATTCGCATAGGGGTTAGGTCATCTCCTTTAATTTGAGTAGCCAAGACCAGTGACCAAGGTATCCAAGCGATTCACCAACTTTTTTAACACAATAGCCAACCCACCTTAGTCCAAAACCATTATGACATATGACTGTGTGTTCACATGGGACACCAAATAAGGGTACTCTGAACCTTGATATGTCATATATTCGCATAGGGGTTAGGTGATCTCCTTTCATTTGAGTAGCCAAGACCAATGACCAAGGTATCCAAGCAATTCACCAACCTTTTTAACACAATAGCCAACCCACCTTAGTCCAAAACCATTATGACATATGACTGTGTGTTCACATGGGACACCAAATAAGGGTACTCTGAACCTTGATATGTCATATATTCACATAGTGGTTAGGTCATGTCTTTTCATTTGAGTAGCCATGACCAATGACCAAGGTAGCCAAGCAATTACCCAACTTTTTTAACGCAATAGCCAACCCACATTAGTCCAAAACCTTTATGACATATGACTGTGTGTTCACATGGGACACCAAATAAGGGTACTCTGAACCTTGATATGTCATATATTCGCATAGGGGTTAGGTCATCTCCTTTCATTTGAGTAGCCATGACCAATGACCAAGGTATCCAAGCAATTCACCAACTTTTTTAACACAATAGCCATATGTCATAATGGTTTTGGACTAAGGTGGGTTGGCTATTGTGTTAAAAAAGTTGGTGAATTTCTTGGCTATCTTGGTCATTGGTCTTGGCTACTCAAATGAAAGGACATGACCTAACCCTTATGCAAATATCTGACATATCAAGGTTCAAAGTACCCTTATTTGGTGTCCCATGTATCCACACAGTCATATGTCATAATGGTTTTGGACTAAGGTGGGTTGGCTATTGTGTTAAAAAAGTTGGTGAATTGCTTGGATACCTTGGTCATTGGTCTTGGCTACTCAAATGAAAGGAGATGACCTAACCCGTATGCGAATATCTGACTATATCAGTGATGTATGACTCTATTAATGTAATGCCAACTGAAAGCTTTGTCAAGCGGCACATATTTTGCTCGAGTTGAATCTAATGACCAACTTACAATAGCAAATAACCGTATGTTTTAACCCATAAACGAAGTTGGTTTTTCAGATACTTCTCTCGTGGTACTCACTTGTGAAGAGCATGAGAGAACTATTTAACTACTACATATCATAATTGAAGTAAGTACAATTCAAAGGTTTGGGTGGTAACATGTACTTCCTAATTTTTAAACAGATAGCCACATTAAAACGTCAATTCACCAACTTTTATAGGCAATACACCAAGCTGGTTTTTGAGATGGTTTCCTTTGGTATTCACTTTGAAACAGCATGAGGGCACTATATCTTTGATGTATGACTGTGAAACAACATTAAGCAACCTGTTAACTTCAACATTACACACTGTCTATACAAAGTGTATCAAAACATGAACCTGATGTCATTTACAACATTTACATCAATACTAATCAAAAGATACATATATGTCTAATTACAACAAAAATTTCTCATGAGCATTAATATACATATATCTTTAATTACAACAAAAAATACTCATGACCATTAATATGCAGGGAGTATCATTCAAGCTAAAGTCAGAGATTTGTAGTCAATTGTGACAATCCCGTGAAGTCTGTTTCCATGTTTGCCAAAAGTTCCATGATCACCTCCTACCTGTTAATAATCACTTATTTTGTTTAACAACATGAACATATAAATAAAAACTCTAATAACAAACAGTCAAACAACATGCCTGACAAGAGGAACTAAAGTTGTTAGTTGCATTGTCTAATCTTAAATAAGTTGCTGCTGTAACGGTTGGACATTGAGAAGCCCAACTGTTGTGCGCAAAATCTGAGACTCCAGCATCTTTATTTATATATACATTTCCTGACTATATAGAGGAATTGTTAAATACGTTCAACTAAACTCGACTTCAGGTCAAAGTGAACATATGTAAAATCACTTATCCACAAATGCGAAATAACTAATTTGATTGAATGATGAAAATGATACAGCTAAAACCACAATGTAGTTAACATACTAAATGAAGTTTGCACAATCATCTGATGCAAAGTAAACCACATTGTTTGCATCCAACAACTCTCCACGAGTTATAAATCAATCCAACCCTCAATGATCACGATCATAGAAGAAATTTGAATTTTGTTCCCTCATTTCATAAAAGTAACTAATCAACGCCTTCCCATCACTGCCTTTACCAATTGAACGCCTTTCCTTGTTGACAAAATTCCTGACGTCCTTTTCACAAAATGGTATATTTTCATGCCCTCCTGCATCTGTAACAAGAGATTGGAAAGTTTTGTTGATTCTCACGCCCGCTTCATTGTTGATTTGGATTGTTCTCTTCACATGCAGATTTATTTTCTTGTTTGCCCTAAACAACCTTGACTTTGTGGGGCTCAACTGGTGCCAATGCTCATCTACAAATTTTTTGATATACCATACTCCATCTGTTTCTAACTTGAAACATATCTTGGCAGGACAATTGCTCACCCTAGTCGGAAGTGTCTTCAATGAACATGAAATTTTTGACATTTGCGCGCTAGACCCCTCTCTCGAGCATGACAGAATTCTGTAGTTGATTGCCCCATCCTTTCCCTTTACTGATGTTCTAATTTTCCATCCAAATCCTTTTTTTAAAGCATACTCACCATAATATGATATCCCCTATCTAATGAAGCAAAACACATCCCGATTGTTGGCTCCCAACATGTATCGTCATTGTTGGGGTTGTCAACTGTTATACCTTCAGCCTCAGCACTATCACCCTCAACGAATGTATCACCACCCTCCATGAAATTTTAGATGTCGGCGTCACAGCAGTACTGCACAATAAAATCCAATTATGTATAGCTTATATTAAATTTAATATAATGTATAGATGTAAACCGAAATTTCTTAACATATCAGCTAAACAACCCCAATTAACCAACTTTTCAACCCCAATTTCTTAAGTATAACTCAAATGTTCTTGGTGTGACATGTACAAAATCTATTTCAACCAGATAGCCACATTACTTCCCCAATTAACCAACTTTTCAAAGCCATAATATTTCACAATTATTTCTTTCAATCTAACTGTAAAGGACAAGAGGGCTCAATCTAACCCAAACTTGGTTTTTCACATGCTATTCTTCCCTACTCACTATGAACAACATGAGGACTCTATTTAAGTGCTAAATAGGACAATTAATGTAACTATAACTAAAAGATTTCTAGTCTGACATGTACATGCTCCATTTGAACCAGATAGCCACATTACAACTACAATTAACCAATTTTTGGATGTCATAAACCAAGCTGATTTTTCAGAGTCTTTTCTTTCTAACGAGTAACCAGAATACAAACACAAAGTCAAATGTCCTTAATAGCACAAACATCAATGGTTTTCTTGTTTTTTTGTTATATCATGTTGAAGCACCCTAACAAAACAAAAAGAAATGCTAATTTACAAAATATACTTGGAGAAACCCTATAATCGTGTTAATTGAAAGAAGTAAACAAACATTGTACCATCAATTAATCTACCATCATCTTGAAGAAGAGAACGATCTCACAATGGTGCTGGGTGATGAAGTAGAGTGATCAAAGAGTCGTGGAACAAAAGAAGAAGCGTGTTTCTTAGAGTGGTGGTCTTTACGGCGGCGGACGACTAACGGGGGAGGAGGTCAGGGGTGAGAGCAGAGGTTGAGGGAGGAACGAGAGAGGGTGGGAGCTTCCATGTTTTCGTTGAGGGAGGAACGAGAGCAGAGTTGTTTTGTGAGAGACGATGGACACTATTTTCCGTTTTGCCTCATTTCTTTCTTTTATTATTTATAAAAAATATTTTAATATTTCAACATATGGGTCCCACCAGCGTATTTTGCAGGTATTTGGTATTTTTGGCTGTATTTTGGCCAAATGTTTTGGCTGAATATCATTTCTGTTTTTTATTATGCAGGTGTATATATTAAGGGTGGACATTTTTATATATACACCAGCATAATAAAAAATGCAGGACATTTAACATTTTTGGTAAGTTTTATAAAATAGTATTTTTATTTTTCATTTTTTATTATTATAATTTTTTTTTTAACAAAAGTAGTAAAAGTCCACCGAAACCTTTTTTGAGAGGTCCATATTAGATGCGCCCATATATTAATGTGGTTGACCTTTTTATATACAGTTTGGTTTGGTTTGATTTTTAACTAAAAACTCATTCGAACGATGAAGTAGAAATACATTCAGTTTGATTTGATTGACTTTTTTAAAAATATCTGAACTACTCTGATCCAAACCAATGCAGTTTGGATTGGTTCGATATTTTACGAGTCGAAAAACAAAATTTGATTCTGAGTTAAATTAATTAATTAAATCCTAAATCCAAATATTAAAGGATAAAATAAAATAATTATTATTTTATTCTTATGTAAACTACCAAACTTAATTTTTTTATACAAATGCTAAAAAGAGAACCAAAAAACAAAAAAAGGCCTAAAGCCTTAAAAACTGCGTCCTTGAAGTATCAGCAGCGATCAAATTAACCAAGTCCCTTAGTGGAGTAGTCAAAACCGAGAAAGCAGAGTTTCCATGAGCTCCAAGCTTCGCTAAGAAATCTGCACAAGTATTACCCTCTCTCAATGTATGTAGGAACCGGCAATATCCAATCTCTCTTTAGAAGTTTTCTGATAAGAGATATCTCTTTACCAAACTTGTGGAATAAATGATTACCCTCTTGAACCAAGCCTAACACATGAAGAGAAACTATAAACAAATAACCTTCCTCAGATTCATGCTCCAACACATGTCTAGGTCATGCACAATCGCCATGATTTTAGCATATGTAATATTTGACACTTCGAGACACCCATAAAAACCACTATGGAAGGCACCCTCCGAGTTTCGAATTAGACCACTAAAGCCAGAAGGACCGGGATTGTAGATAGCACTCCCATCCACATTCAAACACACCACCCCCACAAGAGGCTGAGACCAACTGACAATTCTTGGAGCTCTGTCAATATGTGGAACCTCATGAGAACCATAAGCACTAGTAATGTCCCTGACTAATGTTTCAGCTTGCAACATCACAGTTAATGTGTCAGAGTCCTCACCATCAAATACAAAGTGATTTTTGCTACACCAGATCTTCCAAAGCATACCCAATAATATACCATGATTTTCCACCAAAGGCTACATGAAGTTAATAGAAGTTGCATTATCAAAATTCTGACCAAGGATGTACGACATCCAATTTCTCCATATTGCTACGGCTCTTGTGCAAAGGAAGAATCAATGCACAATAGTTTCTACATGAGAACCACAATACGAGCAGCGATTGTCAATAGGAACACCACGACTAGCCAACAAACCTCAAGTTGGAAGAGCAGCATGACAAAACTGCCACAAGAAAAATTGAAGGTTTGCATGAATTTTCTCTCAACCCGTTTCAGTTACCAAAGGAAGGTCATCTTCTCTCAACCAATTATAGGCTGATTTTGTAGAATAAATACCAAATATAGAGCCATTCCAAGACCACATATGAGGCATATTAGGAACCAACTTATAGGACTCAAGCTGCAATTGAAGTTCTGCAAGTGTGTTGGAATATTTGTTTACAACTCATTCAATCTCCAAACCCCATCTCCAAAAGTATCCTTGATCTTTAATTAGTGTCATGAATGTCAACCATCCAAACCTTTTGGCCGAAACGAGACTGAATAACCCAAGGTTGAGACCACACATTAGTTTTTCCATTTCCAAACTTAAAAGTGATGCTCGGTTGTAACACCTCCAAAGAATATGTTGTTTCCAAGTGGGCGATCCTCTTGTATTCCCAACCAAGAATATGTTGTTTCTATGGTCCTCCCCTTTTCTTATATTTACAATTAGATTATAAAATTTAACTTAAATTTAAATTTAAAATTAAAAGGGAACCCAAGAAGTTAGTTACTGAAAGGAGCATGCTTAATGTCACGAATGAGTGACATCACAAAGACTAGCGAATGTTTTTTTTTTGTGTGGTGATGGGTGATTTCTACGTAATTTTTTGTTTCCCTTATAACATGGGGAAGAGATTCAATGTCTTTAGGACGAAAAAGATAACCTATCTTTTGCTTATTATTTTGTGTCTAAAACCGGAGGCACGGTTGTTTTGTGACATTCCTGACAATTTTGTTTAGTGAGACATAACAATATATGCTTTTGGTTGAATTTTGTTTGCTCAAACTCTAGTAAGAGTGGCCTACTTGTTAGAAATACCTGGGTGTTACAGAGAATAAAAATCCAAATTTTGATCGGAGGTCCAAAGTGGAATAAGTTAGTTGTCGAAGTGGAATCCGTGGAGGAGTTCATAGTAATGTACGGTGGAAATGTTGGTACTTTAGAGACTCCGATGCCAAAGTTAGTGTTGTATCAGAGCGTAAAGTGAGCAAATGAGAGCGCACATAGCACCATGGGGTGAAGTCCTTTTATAAGTGAGATTAATCTCACATTTGTCAGGAAAGTCATTGCTTGAATGCTTCATAAGCGTAATGATGTGTGAGAGTTTTCACTAGGTGCGCCGCGATAAGTGGCACATCCACCATTGGTAGTATGGAGGCAATTTTCTCCATAAGGTAATTTTTTTGTTTTTTTTTTTGTATAAATCGGGTATCCTTTGCGCGCAACTACAGAGATTAATCCCTCGTGCTGGGTAGGACCTCAATGGGCGACAAAGCTCTCCCTCAAGAGATTTAACACAGCTACTCTAACATACTTAATAGACTTTATTCTTCTAATGTTTACTACTCCTCTAACATTAAACTTCATTATGATGATTGTTCTTAATGTTAACTATAATAATAAACCAGACATGAAGTTCACATATATACTATTTTTATTTGTTTAGGAAACATATATGCTTTATTTCTTTTCTAAAACCAATCCTTTAATGGCTTCCACCATGAATTCTTATCAAGTTCTTCCATTTAAGCAAAAACGGAATATTCATTAATGTTTTGTACAGATTATCTTCCCTCTTCTGTTTCCATATCTTTCCTTTAACAGCTTCCTCAATTAACACTCAAATACAATCCCTCTTCCCATATAATCAGAGAGAAACAAACACACTTTTATTGAATCTCAAAAGTCCAAACAGTGAACATGGAGAAGCCTCTCTTAAGTAAGTACTTGGATCAACTCCGGTTAGTGTTTCTCACCTCCTTCATTTTTTGTATGTCACTGCTTCTTTTCCATTATTATTTGCCTATCAGTGATCATAATATCACCTTACTTCTCAACATGAATGATGCAAAGCATGCAAATATACCTTTGACCTCACCATATTCTGTCAGTTATAATGAAACTATTGATTGCACTACCAATCAAATTCAAAACAATGTAACCAAAGAAGAATCATGTATACCAATTTTCACCACAGAAAATCACAGAGACCAAAGTTTCTGCACCTTATAGTGAAAGGAATATTTGTTTAGGTCAATATATCTATGTTTATGATCTTCCTAGCAGGTTCAATGAGGATTTGCTAAAAGGTTGTCACTCTCTTATGAAGTGGACTGATATGTGTCCTTATATGTCTAACTTAGGCTTAGGTCCTAAGATTGTTGAGAAAACAAAAGATGAGGTGTTGTCAAAGGGAAGTTGGTATCAAACTAATCAATTTTCACTTGAAGTTATTTTCCACAACACAATGAAACACTACAAGTGTTTAACTAATGATTCATCATTGGCTTCTGCTATATATGTACCTTACTATGCTGGTCTTGATGTTGGTCAATATCTTTGGGACTATAATGTTTCAATGAGAGATGCTACACCAGAAGAGCTAGTGAAATGGCTTACACAACAACCTCAACGGAAAAGAATGTGGGGTAGAGATCATTTCATGGTTGGAGGGAGAATTGGTTGGGATTTCAGAAGAGAAACAGAAGAAAACAAAGATTGGGGAACTAAACTAATGCTTTTACCAGAAGCAAGAAACATGTCAATGTTGCTAATAGAATCAGGTGGTTCATATGGTAATGAATTTCCAACTCCATATCCAACTTATTTTCATCCTCCAAAGGATGAGGAGATTTTTCAGTGGCAGGAAAAAGTGAGAAGAGTGAAAAGATCTTAGTTGTTTTCATTTGCTGGTGCTCCAAGGCCTAGTTCATCATTCTTCATCAGAAATGAGCTAATTAAACACTGCAAATCTTCTAGGAGATGTAAACTTCTAGAATGTTATCATGATCATCATTGTGATGATCCTGTGCATGTTATGAAAGTGTTTAAGAATTCAGTTTTTTGTTTACAACCTCCAGGGGATTCATTTACTAGGAGATCAACTTTTGATTCAATTGTAGCTGGCTGTATTCCTGTTTTCTTTCATCCACAATCAGCATACAAGCAATATTTGTGGCATTTTCCTAAAAATGATTCTAGCTACTCTGTGTACATACCAGAAATAGATGTCAAAAGAGAAGAGAGTAATGATCAATGAGACATTGTCTAGAGTTTCAAAAAGTGAAGTGGTGGCAATGAGAAAGGAAGTTATAAGACTAATTCCAATAATAATATATACTGATTCAAGTTCTAGATTGGAGATCTTTGAAGATGCATTTGATGTAGCAGCTAAGGGAATTCTTGGGAGAATAGAAGCAATTAGAAGGGAGGTTACAAATGTCACATATTCTAAGGGTTGATTTTGTAAATCTGAACAACACAAATTCTTGACATAAAGATATCATAAGTTAAATCAACGAGACATAGAAATTGTTTTCCTTTCCCATCTTTGCACTTGAAAGGTGTTGCAAGAGCTGTTGTTGATAAGTACATTTTTATTTGTGTTCTGTGAAGCACCGACACAGACACATACATCAGACATGACACTGGTTTTATTTTGAAAAACACAATTAATTAAAGTGTCAGTGTCAGACATGTCTTCAACCTGAAGTGTCGGTGCTACAGAGTTTGTGTTTGATCTTGAGAATAAGCATATTCTTTGCGTATTTTCCCCAGACATTGTCAATATATTTTTTTATTAAGATTTGGATCCTTTCCTCAAAAATGTCCTTAAACATATAGTAACAAATATATTGAGTCATCTTCAATAGAGTTCAATCAACTTAAAAAGCCACATGAAATACTAGAACCTATCAAGGTTCATACAGCCAAATTCCTTTCAATAGGGAAGACACACCCCTCATTGATTTATTTCTTAAGGTAGCAGCAAATGCCTAAGGCACGCAAACAAATTAAAGCACTTCAAAAAGAAAGGGATATGAAGCCTCGTTAATACATTCTGATGCAAAACCCTTTTTAAGGAAAATCATCAAAAAGGAAAAAGAGTACTTCCCCTATATTTTAAAGCACTTCATATCATTATGCAGCTTTCCAAGAAGAAAGTGGTGGAGTTTCAGATTTCTTCCATGTAGATACATTACCCATATATCTATCACCCTTAACAGCATCAGCCAAGGACTCAATTTCTGCCATATCTTCCGGTGTTAGCTTGACAGACAAAGCCCCAATGTTTTGATTGAAGTTCTCAATTTTGGTGGTTCCAGGAATGGGGCACACGTCGTTTCCTTGGTGATGAACCCAGGCCAGTGCGAGCTGAGATGGAGTACATCCCTTCTTTGCAGCCAGTTCATTAACCCTGTCAAATATAGTCTGATTCTGCTGCAGGTTTTCAGGTTGAAATCTAGGCAGGTGCTGCAATAGATTTACACACATACAAAGAAGATTATATTTCAAAGAGGTAATATGGTAAGATAAAATGCAGCTACAGGCATGGCAGCATGTTATGATCATATAAAATTCTCATTCCATATTATTATGTGCTGAGCCATTGTGGCACAGAGAAACTGGTGTTGGTTATATATGCATGATGTTAAGGATCTAGATGAAGAAAGAAAGATACATCATATTTTTCTTCTCTTCAAGCTATCCAATGTTTTTATTCATGCTCCTTAATATTTGTTTGCTTGGTCATTCAATTTACAGTGATATCCATTAGTGTTATGCATATTTCCCAACTGTTTTGTGGAAGATAAAATAAAGTAGACTAGAAATCCAAGGTTCCAAAGCATGCTAGTAGGAGAGTTGATAATGAAAAATGAACCAGCAATTGACATGAATTTCTGTGAGAGCATGCTTTTCTACAAACCTGTCGGTAGTCATCCTTTTGCAAATTCTCAAGCATCTTTGTTCCTGATGAAAAGAATCCTCGGCCAAGAGGACTATATGCAACAATTCCAATTCCAAGTTCTCTGACAAGCAAAATAATAACTCAAAAAGTTAGACCTCATATAATTACAGAGAGAAATGCTAGTAAAACATAATGTTGGGAAACTAAATCAAACCTGCAAGTTGGAACTACTTCTTCCTCCACATCTCTTGTCCATAGCGACCACTCCAACTGCACAGCGGTTATCGGATGAACTGCGTGCGCTCTTCTGATTGTTGATGCTGAGGCCTCAGACAGACCAATGTACTTTATTTTCCCTTCTTCAACAAGTTTTTTAAGCTCACCAATCTTACATATAAAGGGAAAAAGTTCAAATCATACACACATTATCTTCTTATAAATGTGGAGAAATAGTCTATTTTGATATATTTTTTTGGCTCCGTAGACACAATGACAATTGCCACCCGAAACTCACACACACAACTGCAACGCCCCGAGTTCAAACACAAACATGATATTCAACCTAATAATTTTGGCGTTTGCCAGTTGAACTAGACCTTACAGATATTTTCATATCTTATGTTGTTGTAAAACACATGGTTCAAATGATTCCAATCAAAGTAATATTGGGGCAAGTTCATCCATGTCAATATTATTCAAAGATCACCAAATGCTAATTACAGTATAAAAGTAGAGAGAAATTACCGTGACTTCAATTGGCAAACGAGTATCAATACGATGTTGGTAATAGAGATCAATGCAATCAATATCAAGTCTCTTCAAGCTTTCCTCACAAGCAGCTCTAACATATGATGGGTCACCACAGATCTCGAATTTCCCTTCATTAACTTTGATTCCAAACTTGGTAGCCAATTCAACCTTCTCTCTCACCCCTCCCTTCAGAGCCTAATTATCCCACAATTTTCACACTTCATCATATTCATCATATTCATATACATGATATCATTCACAATCATGCATAATAAAAGCACATCAGCAAAATCAATCAAACATACCCAGAAAAGTTTACATGAAAACAAGATAGAGGATGAAAAGAAAAGCTAAAAGGGTAACAGAAAGTCTAAACCTTTTACCTTTCCAAGGAGAATTTCATTGGTGTGAGGGCCGTAGACATCAGAGGTATCAAAAAATGTGACACCGGTTTCTATGGCGTGGTGGATGAGAGAAATCATGTCAGGATCAGGTTTAGGAGGACCATAGAAAGCAGACATGCCCATGCATCCAAGACCCTGTAAGGAGACTTCCAAACCTTGTGAGCCCAGCTTCATTCTACCCACTTTCGCCATTCCTATGCTGCTGCTTCCACTATCTGTCACTTTGGGGGTTTTATTTTACCTGAAAAAATCTCCAATTTAATGTAAGTAATTAAGGCCAGACAAAATGAATCTCCTATTAAACACTCATAAAGTGAAAGTCAAAAGTTCATATGCGCATATGATTGCATTGATCTCACAGATTGCATTGGTAATTACGAAGTCTCTTCTGCCAACCTAGAACAAAGTGAAAGTCAACCGTTCATATGTTTTTCCGTCAATAGTGTTAGTTTTGGTGACTCACAAGATATGTTAAAAATATCAAAATTAAAAAGAAATCTCTGGATATATTATGCAGGTGTGAATGGTTTTTTTTTTTTTTTGAGCCGAAGGGAAGGGGCGAGCCCCCGTAGACCCCTGGAACCGGGCAGTGTCCCAACGTTGATAACGAAAGACTAATCTGCCCCCCCAGTAATCTACCGAGGTGGCCAACGGAAATTCGCTCCATCCGGGAATCGAACTGGGGAGCATACCCAGTCGACCCCCAGCGGGACCCAGGGAAGGACAAACCTTAACCACTGGGCCAACTCCCGTTGGTTCAGGTGTGAATGGTAAAGGTGTATTATTTTGCCAAGCAATTTCTGCATTTTTTATTATGCAGGCGTATATATTAAGGGTGGACATTTTTATATATACACCTGGATAATAAAAAATGCAGACCTTTACCATTTTTGGTAAGTTTTATAAAATAGTATTTTTATTTTTCATTTTTTATTATTATAAAATTTATTTTTTAACAAAAGTAGTACAAGTCCACCGAAACCTTTTTTGAGAGGTCCATATTAGATGCGCCCATATATTAATGTGGTTGACCTTTTCATATGCAGTTTGGTTCGGTTTTTAACTAAAAACTCATTCGAACGATGAAGTAGAAATACATTTGGTTTGATTTGATTGACTTTCTTAAAAATATCTGAACTACTCTGATCCAAACCAATGCAGTTTGGATTGGTTCGATATTTTATGAGTCGGAAAACAAAATTTGATTCTGAGTTAAATTAATTAATTAAATTCTAAATCCAAATATTAAAGTATAAAATAAAATAATTATTATTTTATTCTTATGTAAACTACCAAACTTAATTTTTTTTTACAAATGCTAAAAAGAGAACCAAAAAACAAAAAAAAAAAGGCCTAAAGCCTTAAAAACTACGTCCTTGAAGTATCAGCAGCGATCAAATTAACCAAGTCCCTTAGTGGAGTAGTCAAAACCGAGAAAGCAGAGTTTCCATGAGCTCCAAGCTTCACTAAGAAATCTGCACAAGTATTACCTCTCTCAATGTATGTAGGAACTGGCAATATCCAATCTCTCTTTAGAAGTTTTCTGATAAGTGATATCTCTTTACCAAACTTGTGGAATAAATGATTACCCTCTTGAACCAAGCCTAACACATGAAGAGAAACTATAAACAAATAACCTTCCTCAGATTCATGCTCCAACACATTTCTAGGTCATGCACAATCGCCATGATTTCAGCATATGTAATATTTGACACTTCGAGACACCCATAAAAACTACAATGGAAGGCACCCTTCGAGTTTCGAATTAGACCACTGAAGCCAGAAGGACCGGGATTGTTGATAGCACTCCCATCCACATTCAAACACACCACCCCCACAAGAGGCTGAGACCAACTGACAATTCTTGGAGCTCTGTCAATATGTGGAACCTCATGAGAACCATAAGCACTCGTAATGTCCCTGACTAATGTTCCAGCTTGCAACATCACAGCTAACGTGTCAGAGTCCTCACCATCAAATACTAAGTGATTTTTGCTACACCAGATCTTCCAAAGTATGCCCAATAATATACCATGATTTTCCACCAAAGGCTACATGAAGTTAATAGAAGTTGCATTATCAAAACTCTGACCAAGGATGTACGACATGCAATTTCTCCATATTGCTACGGCTCTTGTGCAAAGGAAGAAGCAATGCACAATAGTTTCTACATGAGAACCACAATACGAGCAGCGATTGTCAATAGGAACACCACGACTAGCCAACAAACCTCAAGTTGGAAGAGCAGCCTGACAAAACTGCCACAAGAAAAATTGAAGGTTTGCATGAATTTTTAATCTCCAAATCCTTGTCCAACCCGTATCAGTTACCAAAGGAAGGTCATCTTCTCTCAACCAATTATAGGCTGATTTTGTAGAATAAATACCAAATATAGAGCCATTCCAAGACCACATATGAGGCATATTAGGAACCAACTTATAGGACTCAAGCTGCAATTGAAGTTTTGCAAGTGTGTTGGAATATTTGTTTACAACTCATTCAATCTCCAAACCCCATCTCCAAAAGTATCCTTGATCTTTAATTAGTGTCATGAATGTCAACCATCCAAACCTTTTGGCCGAAACGAGACTGAATAACCCAAGGTTGAGACCACACATTAGTTTTTCCATTTCCAAACTTAAAAGTGATGCTCGGTTGTAACACCTCCAAAGAATATGTTGTTTCCAAGTGGGCGATCCTCTTGTATTCCCAACCAAGAATATGTTGTTTCTATGGTCCTCCCCTTTTCTTATATTTACAATTAGATTATAAAATTTAACTTAAATTTAAATTTAAAATTAAAAGGGAACCCAAGAAGTTAGTTACTGAAAGGAGCATGCTTAATGTCACGAATGAGTGACATCACAAAGACTAGCGAATGTTTTTTTTTGTGGTGATGGGTGATTTCTACGTAATTTTTTGTTTCCCTTATAACATGGGGAAGAGATTCAATGTCTTTAGGACGAAAAAGATAACCTATCTTTTGCTTATTATTTTGTGTCTAAAACCGGAGGCACGGTTGTTTTGTGACATTCCTGACAATTTTGTTTAGTGAGACATAACAATATATGCTTTTGGTTGAATTTTGTTTGCTCAAACTCTAGTAAGAGTGGCCTCTAGTCACGTTCCCTCTCATGTTTTTGATGTTATGCCTACATATATTTTAAGTTTGTTGATTAATAAAATGAATTAACTTTGGTTGCGGAAACAAAAAGTAGTGCCATCTACTTTTGCCAAAGTGCAACCGTCCCCTTTGATATAACAATGACATTTTGTTGCAACCATCCCCATTTTTAATCTAGTTGGGTTTTAGTCTCTTGTATTACAACTATATACGTGGAGGAAAGAGACATAGAGTCTTTCTCAAGTCAAGACATTCTCAATGACAACATCCTTAACTGCAATGAAACCGTCCAACGTAACCTTAAAGCTAAACTATGCAAAACCTTCAAATCTTACTTGCACTTCACCACCATATAATATACCACTTTCAATACGTCACCATTAACCAAAATTCTCTTATATTAATTAATGTTTTGAAGCTTGCAAATCTACATCTAACATATTTCTCATCAATGAACAACATTCATGAATCCTCCTCAGAAACTCCCACCAATTATTTTCCCATTCAAACATTAGATTCATCAATCCAAAGTCTAATAAAATCATGGTTAAGAAGACAAAAATGGCTACTTCTTTTCACCACATCAAGCCAACAAGATTTGATGAATAGAGCACCATGGCGTACCCATTTAGCCAATTTCTTAGAATCAACAACAATTCATGTGTTTTCAATCTCACTACTCATTTTAGACCTCATCATTACAATTCTTGAGCTATCTTCCTCTCTAGTTTCATGTACACAAAATGTGAACAAAGTTGAAGAACTTTATCTGCATTGGATTGGAGTTAGTATTCTGAGTATTCTTTCAATGAAGATAATTGCTTTAGTAGTGGGATTAGGCTCTTCATTTTTTAAGCATCCAGGGTATATTATGGATGGAGTTGTAGCCATTGGAGCTTTGTTTATGGAAGTGTTTTTAGAGAGAAGAGGGGGTGGCTTATTGGTTTTGGTGAGTTTATGGCGTGTGATTAGAGTTGTTGAGAGTGTTTTTGAGTTAAGTGATGAAGCTATTGAAGCTCAGATTGCTGGGATAGTCTGTCAATTTGAGACACTCAGAGATGAGAATATTAGGCTCTTGGAAATTATACATGAAAAGGATAACACAATTGAAATGCTTAAGGAGGAGTTAGATAATTGTAGAGAGATTGAAGCACTTTCATAAATTCAAGAAAATTTTGAAATTCATGTTGTGACTTTGTACTTGTTTAATTTACCTAACTTATGGATTTTGTTTGCATTAGTTCAATTCATCAAATGAATCCTCAGAATTTCATCAGAAACATTGTAGCGTGTTTATCAGATAGCCTTTCGCCTTTTTGAGCTTTCGCCTTCATTATATTTTACTAGAAAGAATGAAATTTATCTAACATCGACATAACTATAGTTTGCCTAGTTACTTAAGACCCCGTTCGAGGTTGTTTTCTGTTTTCTGTTTTGAAATTTTCAACAACCAAAACTAGTTTCTGTTTTGAATAGACGCTCTTAATAAATTGATACAAGTAAAAGAGTTGAGAATTACATAAATATATGACAGTGATTCAAGTTGCTTGAGGAAAACCTGCTTATACTCAAATGAACAATACACATAAACCAAACTATGCAGGAAAGTTAAGAAAAATGATATAGAACATGAAGGCAAAAATAGAAAAGAAAAGAAAATACAATAAATCTTATAGTAATAAAGATTTTCTGTACTTGAAGCTAGTTAAACATAGAAGCATATATATTTGATCAAAATACTTCCATCCTTTGAGGAACTGGAGTTTTGATGACCTGCAATATTTGCACAACTTCTGACATAGTAGGCCTGCTAGAAGGTATTTGAGAAGTGCAAACCATTGCTAGCTTCAGAACTGGCAAAACCTCATCATCAAGATATTCACTCATGCTTGGATCCACACATTCCAAAACATTTCCATGTTCAAGCAAAACCCTTACATGATCATTCAATATCAACACATTGTCCTCTCCATACTCTATTGGTCTTCTACCTGTTACTAGCTCAAGAATCATTACCCCAAATCCATATACATCACATTTCTCATTCACTCTTAAGCTTTGGCATGCTAATTCTGGTGCCACATATCCTAATGCACTTTGAAACCTATTGCTCATCACATGTCTATCCAGCTTTGTCAGAAGCCGAGCCAACCCGAAATCCGATATCTTCGGGTTGAAGTTCTCGTCAAGTAAGATGTTGCTTGGCTTTATGTTGTAATGAATTATCGGTGGACGAAACGAATGGTGTATATGTGCAAGACCCTTTGCTGTTCCAAGTAAAATCTTGAATCTTGTAGCCCAAGAAAGTGGAGGACTTGAAGGAAGCCTTTCATGTAACTTGGATTGCAAGTTACCATTTGGTGCATATTCAGATACTAAAAGCTGTAGTTGAGGAGTCCAATAGTATCCTTTAAGTGTTATCAAATTTGGGTGCCTTGCTTTGCCTAGGATTCTAACTTCTCTATCAAAATCTTCTGGATATTGAAGTATGTTTGATGTGATTAGCTTCTTGATTGCTACCATTCTACCTTGTGATCCTAATGAAACCTTGTAAACTGTTCCAAAAACTCCTTCTCCAATCTCTGATGCCTTGTTGAGTAATGATTCTGGATTGCTGATCCATTCTGGTGAGGATTGAGAATCAAACAGAATAAGTTTTCCTGTTGGTGTAGTTCCTGATCTAGAAGAGCTTGAACACATGCTTTCCAAAGCATTATCCACAAATGATAACCTTCTCCTTACAGAAACATTGAGTAGGCTAACAGCAATAACTCCTAATAAAATGACAAATGTTGCACAAATTGCTATAAGAGCAGAAATACTAAGGAACCTGTGGTGATGAATTGGACTAGACACATCAGATTCATTTCTTTGCCTTTGAGAACCCATTTGGTTGTTAAAGGCATGTGGATCAAGAACTAGAGGCTTGGAGACATTCATCTTACATGGACCTTTTAGCAATGGTGAGCAAAGACCAAAGTTTCCTTCTATGGAACTTTTGTCCAAGTTTTGAAATATAGTACTAGTTGGAAGCCTTCCTGTGAGCATGTTATGTGATATATTTACAGCAAGAAGATTTTGAAGCATTCCAAGTTCCATTGGTAACTCACCACTTAGTTCATTGAATTCCAATTTGAGGATTTTGAGCTTGCTTAGCTTTGCCATTGACTTTGGTATTGAACCACTCAAATTGTTGTGTGACAAACTCCTGCATAAAAATAGATAAGAATTAGTATCTTTCTTTTAAAAACATATTAACTATGAAGCACCGACATAGACACCAGACAAGACACTGACACTGACACGTAGACACAGGTTTTAATTTGAAAAATCGAAGTAATTGAAGTGTCGGTGTTGGTGTCTGACACGACACGTATCGGACACCGGACACGTCTTCAACCTGATGTGTCGGTGCTGCATGTTAACAAAATGAGACTAGAGATTGAGAAATAAAAGGAACATACAGCAAATAAAGTGATGTGCAATTCCCAATCTCTTCAGGAATAGACCCTTTCAATAAATTTCCATCAAGTTGAAGAACAGCTAAGTTGCCTGAATCACATGTTTCAGCTGGAATAGAACCAAACAAGGCGCTGTTTCGAAGATCCAAAACTGTTAGATTCTGAAGTAAGCCAAACTCAGGAGGAATCTGTGAATGAAGATCATTCCAAGACAAATTCAAATATCTTAGTTTTGAAAGTAGGCCTATTTCTGCAGGAATATTCCCTTGGAGATGATTATCTGAAAGATCCAATTTTGTGAGAGTTTCCAATAGCCTACTTGAGCCTGCTGGAACTGAACCTATCAAATCATTATGAGAAAAATCCATTTCCTCCAATCCTAAACCAAACAAACCCTCTGGAATGTTTCCAACAAGTTTGTTATTTGAAACACTGAAGTAAGTCAATGATCTCAGCTCCCCTATTGACTGTGGAATGAGTCCATGGAATTGATTATTTGAAAGCTCTAAGTATTCCAAACTAGTCATTTCACTAATCCACTTAGGAAATTCACCAGAGAAAAGATTTCTTGATGCCTTTAAATACCTTAGAGAATTAGGGCTCTTAAGTGATTCTGGTAGTTCTCCACTAAACTGATTATTTCCAAAATCCAACTTATTCAAATGCAAGCATAGTCCAATATCATTAGGTAATGAACCTGAAAACTGATTGTTTTGTAATGAAATCTCTTTCAAGTTATGTATAGCTGAAATTCCATTAACCAAGTTACCAGATAAAATATTGTTGGATAGATCCAAATTCCTAAGCCTATTCAATGACCAAATTCCAGTAAAATCCACATTACCACTGAAATGGTTATTAGAAAGACTAAGACTATTCAATGAGGAACATCTAGATATTGTACTAGGAATTGGTCCTTCAAACATATTCCAAGCTAAAGAAAGTTGATGAAGTGAAAAGCAATTCTCAAAAAAGTTGTCAGGAATTGTTCCTGAGAATGAATTCTTAGATAGATCAAGAAATCTCATTGAACTCATGTTAACAAAAGAAGTAGGAATAGGACCAGAAAGAGAATTATGACTAAGGTTTAGTCTTTGAAGAGTAGTAGAAAGAGTGAGAGAAGGACTAATATTACCACTCAAATTGTTATGAGAAAGAGACAATACCATTAGATGTTGTAACTTCTCAAGACCTCTTCCTATCTTACCAGATAAATTCAAGCCATCTAATGACACTTGTGAAACTCTTCCATTCTTTGGATTGCACTGCACAAACTTCCATGAACATGGATTTACATCATCTTCATTCCATGAAGATAGATAAGAAGAAGGGTCTTGAAGGTCAGATTTAAACACAATCAAACCAAGAACATCATCATTCAACTGAATAGCCATATCATTGTTGTTTCCATAACATGTCATCAATGAAATCAGCAAAGTTAACAACACTACTTTCAAGTGAAAGTGATGAAAACTTGTCATCATGAAGACTATAGTTTAGTTTCTTCTTTTTTTCTTTCTTAAAGATAGTGTATGATGTATGATATGTGAAAAATGTAAAGAATGGTAGATATCTGTTACTTATTACAGTTAAACCAACTCATTGAAAATGATATTACATGTGTGATTATTCACGAGAAGGAGAAAGGGTTACTTTTACTAAAATAGTGTAAGATATGATAGGCTATTGAGAAAGTTAATTTTGTGTGAATATGGTAAAGTTATAGTGTGTAGTCCGTGACAAACATGGTTAAGCTACTGACAAATTGCCAACCCATTACAACTTACAAGGTTGTTGTCAAAACATAAGGCTTTGTCGTGTCTTGGAACCTCTAGCTCCTTCTGCTTTCGCTCTCACTACTTGATGAATTTGGATAAGGTGCGGTCGAAGTTGCATGCAGTCATGCACAGTGGCGGACCCAGCATATACTGAGGGGGTTCAGTTGACACTCCTGAAAAAAAAAAAATTTCTGCTTACCACCCTAGAGAAATATTTTTTTGACACCCCTGAATATTTTAAATTGCACCAATAGCCCAAATTTTGCACTCATTTGCACCAAATACCCAAACTTCACTTACCCAAACACACACTCTCTCGCAAACGCGGGCAAAAAAACGCAAAACACAACACACAACACAGGTCTCGCGAACAGTGGCGGACCCAGACTTCTCTCTCGCGAAGCCAGTTCTTCTTCTTCCGTTCCAGTTCTTCTCTCTCGCAAAACCTTCTTCTTCTTCCGTTCCAGTTCTTCTCTCTCGCGAAGCACAACACACAGGTCTCGTGAACTCAGACCCAGTTCTTCTTCTTCTGTTTCGTTCCATTGATTCTTCATCTTCTGTTTTCCAGTTTCCTCGGCGTCTGTCTCACTCTCACTATGCGTCTATGCTTTGATTCAAACATCAACTGAACTCGTGAAGCTTTCTTCATCTTCTTCATCTTCTGTTTTCAGGTATGTTTTGATTCGAATTTGAGAACCCTAAATTGAAATTCTGATTTGAATTTGAATTGATTGAGATTTGAGAACCCTAAATTGTAGTTTCTGTTTGTAATTTCTGTTTGTAATTTCTGAACCCTAGTTTCTGATTTGTAGTTTCTGAACCCTAGTTTCTGTTTGAATTTCTGAATTTGAGAATTGTAGTTTCTGATTGGTGAATGTGGATAAATTGTAGCTTCTGATTGATGAATTTCTGATTTGATAAATTGTAGTAAAGAGACCAACAAGAGCCGTGTGTTGAAGTTGATGAATTTCTGAGTTGATGAATTTCTGATTGATGATTGATGAAGTCTCATGTTGGACCTCCTAATAGTGCTCATAACATTGCTTTCCGGAAATGTCAAGACTTGATGAACCAAAATCAACATATTGACACAGCGATGTCTAGGCATTGTGACAAAGTTCGTGACATATACCGAACACGTTTAAAGGCAACAATTGATTGTGTTTGTTGGCTCTTAAAGCAAGGATTAGCTTTTCGTGGTCATGATGAGTCAACGACTTCTACCAATCAAGGTAACTTCCTTGAGCTTCTTAAATTTCTTTCCATGCACAATGATTTGATAAAGAGCGTTGTTTTGGATAATGCTCCTGAAAACCATCAAATAACTGCTCCAAAAATCCAAGTTAATGAATGTTGTTGGGGGGTCTTGCAAGCGAGTTGACATGCTTCGTGAAAAACAATTGGAACGTGTTAGAGAGGCATTTTGCAAGCGAGTTGACATGCTTCGTATAATTTATTTATTTAAATATATTATAGTTGTTTTTAATTATATTTTTAGCAAATTGTGTATTTAAAAAATTTGACACCCCTGACCCCAGGGTCCTGGGTCCGCCACTGGTCGTGCAGTCAGCGAGATAGTAGTCGTCCGATTAAGATCAGACAGTCCGGATTTTAAGTACAATTTTTTATTTATTTTTGCTTAATATTAAATTTGAATTGGAAATTTGGACCTTCCAATCAAGATCAGATGACCCCAAATTGTTGGCTGCATGACTGCATGGATTTTCTGACCGCACGCAAACCAGATCCCTACTTGATTGTGTAATGTTGGTATGGTTTGCACTTTTTAATAACTTTTTTTGGTAAAGCAATGTATTCTCCACGTCAATTGTGGAGACTAATCTTTCGTAGTATCAGGGATCCATTTAAGGGTTGACCTCTCCCAACAAATATTTTTTCATATGCACCGGCCAGGAATCGAATCCAAGACCAAAATGATTAAGTGACCCAAGTATCTACCACTTTTGCCACATCATTTTAGTCACTTTTTAATAATTTTGTGTACATGTATATGTGTTGATGCTTGCTTGTGAGTTTTTGTGCTTTTACTATCATATCCAAATGGGAAATAGTATTTTATTTGTGAGGCAATTATTTTAGGAATGATATGATATGGTGCATTGATTTTGATGATGCTTCTTCTGTAAAGAGGATCTTTGAGTGTTGTAGTAAGGTGGTTTTTTTTAGCTGGAAAAATAAAATTAATGCATACTCTGTGCAAATTAATATATACTTCCAACTTCCAAGTCTTGTCTTTGCAAATTTTCATGTGGTTTAGTCCTTCTATCTAGAGAAAAAGAATCTTTGGTCTGGTAGAGTCAATTTCGTTTCTGGTTTATTAGAGAGAGAAAGAGATAGAGAGTGAGGTGTTCAATTTCAAAAAAATATTCTATTTGCTATGATGTGCAGACTATATATACAAAAATACAATAAGGTAGTAACATGGGTTGTAACGGAATAATTATATGGGGGTATGGAAAAGTTTATTTACCAAAAGAAAAATCAACTGTAAAATTAGTGAGAAAGTTCAGTTTATATAATTAAATAATTCATACGAAGCCATAAGATTTGTTTAAATTCTTGCTGTTCTTTAGCCTCATTCAACACAACCACTCCATGATGATTTTATCATAGGCTTAAACTATAAATCATCAATAGAGCAAATATCAATAGTAGGTGAGAAAAACCATTTGCTATCCTTAAAAAAAACCATATTGCTAATGTTGTGTAAGGACAACTGAGAATTATATATACTCAAGAGTACTTGGATCAGATCGTAGGGGTCTCTTTCAGTTTAACCAATGTCTTGGGTTCGAATTATGAAGAGTGTTAGATCTCTTGGCTTTTCCACCCATTGTAGTCCTATCCGGCTCGAGGGATTAGTCTCTACAGTTACGCACAAAGGACAGTGGCGGACCTGGCTTACAACCAGGGGGTTCAGTTGAACCCCCTGGAATTTTTTTTGTTGCACTAAACACCCTATATAAATAGCCTAAATCTCCTGAAATTTTAGTTTTGACCCCCCTGAAAATTTTAAATTGTACTAGTAGACCAAGTTTTGCACCCATTTGACACCGGCCTTAAAAAATTTGACACCCCTGACCCCGGGGTCCTGGGTCCGCCACTGACAAAGGATACCCGATTTATAAAAAAACGACGGTTATATGCATTTTGTATATCATCAATGTAGGGCTTTAAAAAAATGAAGCTAGGAGAATGCAAATTGGGTAGCTCTGGCGGTGTAACTCATGTTTATAATGACACATATCTTCTCCCCACTCTTCAACTCGGGGTGCCATATTTTTGAAGTATGACAAATGTATTTTTTTTATAAAAAAAAGTGATTAATGTATTTGATGTAAAAAAAAAGTGACTTCTTTTTTCCCCTTGTTATTGATGTGCAATATCCATCCACTTTACCAGTGACTAATGTACGTCGGAAAACTTAACTATCCACGTGTATATGACTGTGCCGGTTCGTGTGGTTTTTCTTTTCCAATAGAGTTTTTGTCACGCTCAAAATTCGAATTCGAAACCTTGAGTGTGATCCGAACTCAGTAACTGTTCAAACCAAGCCTTATTGATAATGTGACTAATGTATTTTCAATTTGATAAATATTTTTCTCGGTAAAAAACTTACTTGTTTCATTCTTTTTTTGGTTACACTTAGTTTTTTCATTCTGACCATGCACCTTAACAAAATCGTAAAATTAAATATAATTGGCTAGTTTTTCTTTACCGTTAAGTTAAATTTTTGCCATAAATAATGGAATGGATTTTCTCAACCGGATATTTCAGAGTGTCAAGTGTCAAATCAAAGTCATTTATTACCTGATCCGTACATTGATTGCCCAAGGGTGGAACAGTTTGTTGTTTGGTCACCCAGCCAGTTTGTTGTTTGGTCACTCTGCTGGGCAGTGAGGTCGCGAGCAAAGCTCAGGTGGGTGTACCTGCATAGACACTCTGACACCCAAGTCAAGGAGGAAGAAGTCAAAGCAGGAAATGAGAGATGGGTTCAAAAGTGTACCTTTCCGCAGGGGGTTGACCCTTATTTATAGAGTTCAGGGGCCTGCTTGAAAGACTTTATTCATCATCCTATGATATGTCGCCCCTGCGTTCTTTAATCCAAACGACATCACTCGATAACAGTAGTTTCCCTTTGGTGTCATAAAGGCCGTCTTTTCTTGGTCGGTTGGATACATAGCGATCTGGTTATACCCCGAATAGGTGTCTAGGAATAACAACAAGCGGTACTCGGACGCATTATCGACCAGCTTATCGATGCTAGGGACCGGGAAGGCGTCTTTCGGGCAAGCCCGATTTAAGTCTGTGTAGTCGACGCACATTCGTCTTTTACCGTTTGCTTTTTTGACCAACACGACATTTGACAACCAGATGGTGTACTTTATTTCTTTTGCGAACCCAGTCTTGATGAGGTCTTCGACCGGTTTCTCTGCGGCTTGGGCTTTGTCTTCCCTCTACAGTCGTCGCCTTTGAGCGACCCACTTGGCTTGTGGATCTACCGCCAAATGATGGCATGCTACCTCTTGTGGTATTCCTGGCATGGCGGCCGCACTCCACGCAAACAGGTCGGCGTTGTCTCTCAGACACTGTATTAGTTTCTCTTTTATTTCGTCGGGGAGGTCGACCTCGATATTGACTGTCTTCAATGGGTCCTCACCTAACTGGACCTGGACGAATTCACCGCCGGCCTCTGGTCTCTTAATCCCTTTTTTCAGTTCCCGGGTCAGGGCGTCTTCCCCTTCTTCTTCTTCACTATCAGGGTCGTCGCGGGCATCTAGGTCGGTCACATTAACTTGGTGGTTTTCGGGTGTCACGCTTGCGGATTTTTCTTTTAACTCGGCTTCCCCTTGTTGTTTCATACACATGAAGTGGCACCATCGTGCCGATCGAAGATCAACCTGCAAAGTTATAATCTCATCTGTGTTTGAGTAGAATCTCATCTTAAGGTGTACTGTGGAGGCGACTGCCCCAAGCCGACCGAGGGTGGGACGGCCAATGATACCCTGATATACTGATTTGCAGGGAGGACCAAAAAGGGTACCCCAACGGTTCGGCATGGCGATTTCTCGCATCGTGGTCGCCGAAGGTGACCATCAGCTCTAGATGGCCCAGGGGCGTGGTGGACGACCTGTAGAGGTCGCTGCCTAGGTAGGGCATGAGGTCGTCCCGGGAAATTTTCAACACATCCAATTCGAATATGACATCAGGAAGCTTCCTTGATCGACTAAGATTCTCTTCACTTCTACATTAGCCATGACTAGGAGCGGAACAGACGTGTTCGGCCTTCCGCCTGGCAGGTCGGCATCTCCAAAGGCCAGTGCGGGCCTGTTGCACTTAACTTTCGGGTTGGAGGTCGCGGCGACCGTCATGATTTCCTTCCATCGCCTCTTCATTGACTTATTAGTCTCGCCTCCTTCCAAAGTGAACTCACCCGAGATTACCATCGCTTCCAGGAGGTCTTGAGGTTGTCGAGTATCGATTTCTCCTATGTAGCTATTGTTGCTATCTTGAGTTGCAGCAGTTGTCGCGAAGCCAGCCAGAGGGGCGGGATCGGGATAAATGTCATGCATGACACCCTCTAGTGTGGGCTGTGGTTGAGCATGAGTCTCGGCTGAAGTCGGCAAGTGCGGGGCCCGCTTGCCGGGTGGTCTACCTCGAGGGGCCATGTAAGGAGATGAGATGATCGCTGATGAGGTGGGATAGCGCCAGGGCTCCCACTGTGGTCGCCAAATGATCCGTACCTTGATCGCCCAAGGGTGGAACAGTTTGTTGTTTGGTCGCTCAGCCGGGCAGTGAGGTTGCGAGCAGGGCTCAGGTGGGTGTACTTGCAAAGACACTCCGACGCCCAAGTCAGGGAGGAAGAAGCCAAAGCAGGAAATGAGAGATGGGCTCAAAAGTGTACATTTCCGCAGGGGGTTGACCCTTATTTATAGAGTTCTGGGGAGCTCCCTAGCCGTTGGATCATGCGGCTCGATCTCAGCCGTTGAACCCTCCTGAGTCGTTTAGAGGCGCTACACGCTACAGTGACCATGGTTGGGTTGGGCTGATCTCGTGGATTGGGCCGTCGGCCCAGTCCAGAACATTACCTCTTATCCATTTTTTTGTGAGTTCTAGTTTCTCTCTCTTACTTTCTAACAGTGTTTGAGATTGCACATGACAATAATGTCATTGGAGATAATCCAATCCCATAAACAATACTAGGTGTTTACGAGTCAATTTGGATTATATATGCCCAAATCCATTGTCCAAACCGATTACATTTAATTAGGTTTAGTTGGTTTCGATTATACATTCTTTTTCTACACAACTCGAACAAAGCCAAAATGTTAATGTTTTCAAATATAAAAAACTACATTTTTGTATAATATTTCAATACTTTTAAATATTAAAAAAATCTAAAATTTTAAAAATACATCAACTCAAAAATCATTTATAGTCATCCAATCTAAAATATTAAAATATTATAACATCATAAATTACAAAGGTAAAAAATTTAAGTAAATATCATCTCGTGCTTTTAAAACAGTCCTTCAATATACTACCTCCGGTTCATAATATAAGAAGCAAAAAAATGTCTTTTGTGGTACAAAATATACGAAACAAACACTCTTTTTAAGATCTATTAAATGTTCAATCTCAACTTTGTCCTCGTTTAATTGGTGTCATTAAATGTGATGTCATATTTTAAGAGGATAAATTATCATTCAATTTTTGTCAAAATAAATAAATAAAATTTTTGTCAAAATAAATAAATTATCATTCAATGAAAAAGGACAATTTTGGAAATATATTAAAATTTTAGTTTTATTAAATGAGAATAGTAGATTTCAATGTCATTAGAATTTTTTTCTGACACGGTGGACAGGAGGTAGTACATTGTAATTTGGTGCTTCTTTTTTAGGTCTACTTAAATGAAATGACAAATAAACACCTCGCAAATACACTACAATTGGTCACACCCGGGTTCAAACTCGAGAGCCGACTTCTCCATGTCGCTGAAATTACCAAAGCAACCAACGGTGAGAGATAGTAATTTGGTGCTTTGATATTGGTTTGCAGAGTCACAATTTTAATTTTAAAATTCAGATCCCAAACCAAACTACTACGAATAAATTGGATTCCTTCATGTTTGATCCAAACACGTAAAATGTCCAAATTAAATAGGTCAATTTGAGTTGTCAAAAAAAAAGGTTAATTTGAGTTGACTCCTCAGTTGATTCGAATTTGCTTGAACCGCTAAACACTCCTGCTAGATAGAATAGAATGATAGAATTATTATTGGCATTTGGCAATGGAAAACGAGTGGGGTAGGTTTCCCCGTTTTATCTCCACCATCATAACATGGGTTGCGCGTGATGGGCACCGCACCGCACCGGTAGGGCACTGGTTAGTGGTCACAACTCATTCAGAAGATCCAAATCTGATTCACGGGTTTCTTTAGGCCCACCCACCAACCCTACTTCCCTTCCCTTCCTGTCTCTCTCCTGGATTTTTGTTTCTTTGTCCCCACATTTCCACACAAAGGTGCTACATATTCGGTTAACCTACTTGCGATTTTCAGCAACAATGACTTTCACAAATCCAACTTGACTTCCTCACTTTATTAAGGGTTGCTTGGACAAAATCCCTTCAAGACAAGATTAAATACTCAATATGCAGTTTATCAAAAATAAATAAATACTTACCCACTCGAATCAACCGAGAATCTACCAATATGTAAAAACTTACATATTAAATAACAAAGGATATTGCGGTTTTTTTTTATAAACCGATTATCATCTGCGCGCAACTACAGAGACTAATCTCTCGAGTCGGATAAGACCACAATGGCCGGCAAAGCTCTCCCTCAATAGATTTAACACTGCTGCATGCCCAGATTCGAACCCAGGACCCTGGTTAAGCTAAAAGAGACCCCTACCATCTCATCCAAGTGCTCTTGGATGAGATGGATATTGCGGTTGAAACTTACATATTCAACCGAGGACAAGATTAAATACTCAATATGCAATTTATCAAAAATAAATAAATACAATAGGAAGCGCTTCCTCTTCTTAGAATGTGGTTAAGGCCTAACTCAACCCCACAAAACCGGCTTATAAGGTGAGGGATGCCCCCCACTTATAAACTCTTTTATAGGTCATATCACATCCGATGTGGGACTCTCAACACACCCCCCTCACGCCCAGGACTGGACAACTGGAGCGTGACCCGAGTGGCCCGATAGCGGGTGGCCCACCGGATCTTGGATTGGCTATGATATCATCTTAGAATGTGGTTAAGGCCTAACTCAACCCCACAAAACCGGCTTGTAAGGTGAGGGATGCCTCCCACTTATAAACTCTTTTATAGGTCATATCACATCCGATGTGGGACTCTTAACACCTATTGTATATTTTCAAAAAATTAACTCCTAAAATCTACCCTTGCTATATCATATCTACTGGTATGTAACCCTTGTGATGCACGAGAAGCAATTTTTAAATAAATTTATGAATAAAATTAACATAATTAATAAGTAAAATAAATCAATAAAAGTGTATCTGAATTTAGTAAAATGCAATAACACCAAAATATGTTAATAACTCTTAATTTAATATTTATATAGTAAATTAAAAATTAAGTGCAAAATATGTCCTTAGCATTAAAAAATTATGTACCGAAAACATCAATAACAAACTATGTCATCAAAATGCTTAAGTGTAAAATATAATGTATATTTTTGGATAAAAAATATATCATTTAAATATATGTTATTTAGAATAGAAATCGTTATTTTTCACGACAACTGTTTCAGGCACCCTTGGGGGTTAAACAAAAGTAATTATACTGACATTGAGAGTATTTGACATGTTTGGAAGGCAAGTGATTTGATCCGTTGTGTATGTATCTGATTGATTGAAGTGGCTAGTTGTCATATTGTCTCCAAATTCTTAAGTATGGAATATGTTCTTTGTTGGAATTGGAGGTTTTGATCACAAGATCCTCCTGTGAAGGTTATGAGAACTAAATTCAGAAAATAAGGTGGATCAACAAATCAGAACAACATCAAGAATAAATAGAACAAATCAAAAAAATTCATCTATGTCCTAAGCGCTAAAATAGAGGGAAAAATAAAAAACGTAACAAATGAAATCTGGAAAAATATAAAAATACCACTAAAAATCTAATAAAATCAACTAGAGATTATGCAAAAAAATATAGATTTTTTTTTTAGATTATGAAAAATTAAAAAACTTAATCAAAAATAGGAAATAAAGGAATTTCAAGATTTGACAGCAGAATCCATTTATTAGTCACTAATACGAGGGTATTTATCTTCGATACTTTTTTTGATCTACGACGTCAATTTGATCTGCGGTCATAGTCAAAATAATTAAAATATATAAATGTAGTACAATGTAGTTAACCTTTTTTCTAACAAAAGAAGGTAGTTAATCTTGATCGGTGAAAATCCAACCAAAACCCTTATCATTTAATTGACACGTGTACTTTTTAGGATAAATTTGAAAATTACTTTCTTTGTCCCACTTGCTTTTTTTCCCAACTCTCTTACTCTTCAATGTATTAGCCCTATCTTTTTTTTTTATTTTTCAACTTCTAAAACTTTGTCATTTTCGCTCTTTATCTCTTGATGTTTTTTCTTTGAAGTAAAGTTTCAAAAAACGTCAAATTTATTGTTCTTAAGTGAATCAAACACTAATTATTTTATATTCAACTCACTTTAACTAAACTAAATTTTACAAATTCAAATTATTCAAAATCAAATTTTGTCACCATAGAACCAAATTCACACTAAATAAACTCTAGTTGATATATTTGTCTTATGAAATGAATTTTATTTTGACGGACAAATGTTATTGATTAGTAAATAGATAGAGAAGGCGGGAATGTTAGTTTCCATGATTCAAATCCTAAACATTCTTCAAACTTCATCTCATAAAACTAAATATGAAGTAAAATAAAGGGTTAAAAATGTCTTTTTTAAGATTAGGGTTAAAAAGTATCTTTAGTGCTTATAAAATATGAGGTATTCAATTTTAGTCGTCGTGGGAGTTATAAGAAAATTATAATTGGGGTTTGTTGCCCTGCTAGGGTTTTGGTTGCTCGGCTAGGGTTTCCCTACTAGGGCTCTAGTTCCTTTGGTTTGTTGTGCTTTTGCTCCCTGTCCCTGGTTCCATCTTGGCAAAGAAGCCTCAGCTATCTTCCCTTCTCTCTAAGGTGGTTCTAGCTCAGTCACAGTTGAGTCGTCATCTCCTCTGTCTCTGCCCATCCGACACCATGGCCTTCGGTTCCAGTTCCTTTGAAAACCCTGAGGTGTTAGAAGGTGTTCTGGTCCCTGTGAATAGCAACAACACATTAGTGGCGCGAAAGACCCTTATGGGGAAAATCATAACAGCGAAAGCTTTAAATAAGACTGCAGTGAAAGATCTAATGGCCAGAGCATGGCAGGAATATGATAACCTACAAATCTCTGAGCTGGGCTTCAACAAATTTATGTTTACATTCTCAGAAATCAGTCACGCCAAGGAGATAATGGCTAAAGCTCCATGGTACGTTATGAACCATCTCATGTGCCTACAGTACTGAATCCTTGAGGTATCTCCTCACGAACTATACTTTTATGAGATCCCCTTCTGGATTCAGGTACACAACCTTCCTCTTGAGTACCTAAACAGCAAAAATGTCACCACAATACTGAGTAAAATAGGGAGGGTTATGGAGTTTGAAGAACCGATTCAAGAAGGGCGCATTATTCAACCTTTCTGTAGGGCGAAAGTTAGGGTTAACATCAGCAAGCCCTTGCCTGCTGGGTGTTGGATACCTAGAGCTGATTTTCCGAAGTTGTGGGTTGTCTACAGATACGAGAGGCTCCAAGATCTCTGCTTCAACTGTGAGATAGTGGGTCATGAGCAAAAGACTTGCAAAAAAACAGAGGGTGATGTCTACCTATGATGCTTTTGTTCCAAAATATGACCATGGAATTGGTGTGCCTGCACCTAAACCTATAGCTACCTTGATGAAAGAACACTAGAGAAGAAATGAGTACAAAAAAGAAACTAAGAGTTCTGGTGGGTTCCCAACCACTGGTGAAACCTCAGAATAGATGAAGACTGCAACTGAGGAGAACAGAGAATCGACAGGTAAACCTGTTGTGGTTGAACAAGAAAAATCTAGAGTGGTTACGTACTGAATGAGAGGAAATGATTGGCAACTGCTCCTCCTCGCCTCCAGTGTTCAGAGGCCCATTTCTGCCAAAAAAGCCAGCAACTAAACCTTTTGAGGATGTTATGCATATACTGAATAGTGTGGCTGGGTTGGAAGCGATAGAGATGGAAAAACAGAAAGCGAAGAATAAACTCTCCACTACTATCCCTCTAGGGTCTAATGTGGTCTGTCTTAGCCTTGGTCCTAGTAATGTTGAAGATCTCCATTTAGTGAAAGAAGATGTTGGCCTCAAGGAACCAATCATAGTTAGTGATTATCCTAGTCCTACAAATGACAATGTCAAGTATGGAGGGGCTAAAATCGCCCATGCAGAGGCAAGTAATCTCAAACAGAACATTAAAGGTATTCAATGGAGAGCCAAGAAGGATATAGCAAGAGCTCAGGATGTTCGGTGGAAGAAAGGGGATGAAAAGTATGCTTACTTTGTTGTGGAGAACTGTCATACCCTAATTTTGTCCGATCAATTAAAACCCAAAAATTCTTATCGCGTCGCATATTGTTCTAAACGCGGGTGTCTTTGGCACTCTCGTGCAACGATTTGTTTGATACTCGTTTTATTTTATTTCGCTATTGTTATTATTTAGCCTATTGTTATTGGTGCAAAAACAAATAACTAAAGGAACCTAATAGTCAAATTTTCTTTTCTTGTCATATAACAGGTTTTTTTACACATGTGAACCAAAAAAAGCAAAAAAGCAAAATAGTACAAAAAACAATACAAAAATACAAAAAATCAAAAATACAAATAAAAAAGAAGAGAGGGGCGCAGCAAGCTTGCTGTTTTGCCCTAGAGCTGTCCTTTGGATTCCCTTTTCTTGCCCTTGTCCTTCCTTTGACTGTCCTTGGCACCCTAAAAGTGCTCCAGCTGTTGTCCTTTTTATTCCCCTCAAAGATGCTGTCCTTTTGATGTCATCTTTTTGCCCTAATTGCTGACTGCCCTCAGCACCCCATCCACCTATAAAAACAGCAACAGTAGCACAATCAAGGGGGCAGAGAATCAACAAAAATTGACACCAAAAGTCACTGAGAAATACACAGAAATATACACAGAGAACAGTGACTGAAATACACAAAAACACACACAAGAATCCACACGGAAATTCAAAGCAAAAGTTTAGGGTTTCATACTGAAACCCTAACAGCAAGGCACTAAAAATTTCTGAAACAAGGTGATAGTAGCAGCAAGCAGTGAGCAATAGGAGTCTATTTCAGAGGCTGGAAAAAGGTTGTCTAACATTTTTTTTCCAAAATGTAGTCTTATTCTTGATTTCCTATCATGATTAAGTTGTTTAAAATAAGTTTCAGTTCATCTTCTTCTGTTTCGGTTCATTTTTGATTTCCTATCATGATTAAGTTGTTTAAAATAAGTTTCAGAGGCTTGAAAGATTAGCATTAGAAATAAAACAGGGTTTTCAGAGTCAGTTTCATTACCCTTCTGTTTACGAAAATGAAATTAATTAGTTAGCTAAACTAAGGGTTAATTAGTAATAGGTTTAGTTAAAAAAAATTAGGGTTACAAATCAGAATCAGTTCATTTAGGAAAAACAGAATGCAAAGAGGGGGAGGTTGAGACAGTGAGAGGAAAGGAAAAGAGAAAGGAGTAAAATTTTTACCTCGCCGTCAATCACCATCATCGAAACCATAGTCACACCGTCGAACTTTACGCCCCCTTTACACCCTTCAATCACCCTTAGCCCCTAACCGAATCATCCAGCACTGTCCCTCTCCATCCTCGTACCACACCTCACGACCATCCACCACCTAACAACCCCCGTATCACCACTGTGAACCTCCCCCCACCTCCGCGTTTCCCCTCGTCGCCGTCGTAGCATCAATCACCACCGTGCAACCCCAAAGCCACGAACCGAACCATCAACGGCGAACATCCTTCGTCCAACCACCACCCTATTCCACCGTCCTTCGTCCTCTTCCTTCCCAACCCAGAAATCTCCCTTTCTCTCACTTTCTCTTTCTCTGGACATCTCATTCTCTCTCTGCTAAAAACTGAGGTGGGGCTAAAAAACTGGAGATCGGGATAAGGGTTTTTGTAGATCGGTTGTGAGGAGGAGAGGGAGGAAGGGGAGAACGATGTTGGAGTTCGGTGTGGTTCGGTGAGAGAGGAGAAAACGAAGCTAGAGAAGGGGAGGACGAGTGTTCGAACGACGCCATGAGAAAAGAAATCAAGGTCAAGAGAGTAGAGTGAGACACGGTGGAGGAGAAGAGGAAGGCTAAGTCACGGTTGAGGGAGAGAGAGACCACGGTGCCGTGAAAGAGGAGAAGAAGAATATGGTGCTGAGGTTCGGTAAGGAGAGGAGAGCGAAAAACTGAGATTCTGTAAGGAGAAAGGAACGAAGTTAAGGTTGAGAGAAAGAAAGTGAGTGCGGCGCTGTGAGAGAGAGATGAGAGATTAGGGTTCGGAAAATTAGGGTTTCAGTTTCAATTAAGCTTTTATAGTGGATTTGCGTTTACTTCGTACACCCCTCCGTTTGCTACGTGAAAACCCCCCTGAGAAGCCCGGGTTTCGTGGGCTGTTGAACCCAATATAGGAACTGGGCTGTTTAATATTTACACCCCATTTTTGTTTTATACAACCCCTGTTTCTAAGTACACTCCTTGTTTTAATAGCTTGCATCCCCTGCGCAAGCCCACCCTTTAGAATGCAGCCCAGTTCACAGAAAACAAACTGGGCCTGTTTTCTGCACCCACTACTTTAAAATACAACCCTTTTCTGCTAATCACACCCCATTTTACTACTGCACCCCCTGTTTCTCTTTTTAAAAAATTTTCTTTTCCCTAAATAAATATTTTCTTTCACAAACCTATTTTGTCCCAAATAACGAATAAATGTTTTCCTAAACATAAAAATGGTTTGTTACTAATGGTCACTCTGAGCTTAGCTTGTTTGACTTTGACCGTTAATAACAGCTTTAGTTTTCAAACGAGCTATGAGTGACGACCACTCTGAGTTTTACTTGTTTGGTCGTCACGAATACCTCTCCCAATTTCAAAATAAATAAAAAACACCAAACACACAAATATTTTCTAGCAAGAACTACGTAGCTTTGATTTCCCCATCGCACCTGGGGATACGTATGAGCAGAGACCCACTCCTGTCAAGCACAAAAAACTAAAATTTTTAGACATTTAATTACGTGTGCGCATTCATTCATTCATTCAAAAAACAAAGTACTAAATCAACAATAATCTACAACAAGTCATGCATATACCACAACTATTGCATTTAAGCATTACGTGTGCGCATTCATTCATTCATTCAAAAAACGGGCAAAAAAGAGAAACCAAAAAGGCAAAAATCTTCCACATTGCACCTGTTACCCCCACCAAAACATAAATCATTCCATCATGCAACCAGCAGTACATTTGCATTCGCATGTTATCTGCATTCGCATACACAGCTTATCAATTTCTGTTTCCGACCAGCTTCAGCATCCATCATTCACGGGCTCTTGTAGTCCATTTGCTTTCGCATTGCACATTCATCACATTGCATGAATGCACATAACATTTTTTTGCTTCGATAGACGTGACACGCGCTGGTCTCATCATTGCCAAAAACTTTCTACAACACCAATCATATCATTTGCCATGCATTCATGGTGTCCCCTCCTATTCACCATAGCATTTGCATATAACCATTGCAGTCACATTCATATCTCGTCCACATCCACATACATTGCATTACATTGCATGCATGCACACATATAACATTTTTTGCTTCGATAGACGTGCCGAGTGCCGGTCTCATCATTGCCAAAAAGTTTCTACATCACTAATCATATCATTGTACCATGCATTTGTGTGCTCTCCTATCATTCACCATTGCATTTGCATCAAAGCATTACATTTCCATTATATTCATATTCGCATTTCACGCATTCATCATATACCAAGAAAATAAACAAAAAAAAGAAGCAAAAAAAAAGGGGGCAAAAGTCATCTATTATATTTCATTCATCATTCCACTCAAAATCAATCATTGCACATACGTACATTACATGCACGTCATATGCATAGCATATGTTGCTTTTCGACTTCAAGTATCAATCCCTATATCCCGTTCCTTGAAAATCAGCGCTCCAAGCGCTAACCCCATGTCGCAATTCGAATCACCAAGCAGATCCTTCGGATCCCCAGCGGTCCTTTTGAGCCCCAGCGCTTCTTCAGACAAACCATGGTCCCTCAATCCAGATCGCACGTCGCGTTATCGAGCAACCGACCGATCATCCGACCCCAGGTCCTTCAGTTTAGTTCGAATCAACACGTCCAAACAACGACTTCGAACTCTACCTTCAGATCACTACGTCGACATTGAGCGCGACGGATCATCCGACCCCAGGTCCTTCAGGTCAGTTCGAATTAACACGTCCAAGCAACGACTTCGAACTCTACCACCAGATCACTATGTCGACACTAAGCGCGACGGATCATCCGACCCGAGGTCCTTCACTCTACCTATGTCAGCCTAAGACTCAGTGCACGTCCTTCGCGGCCGCTCGAAAAAGGCCACCCCACAAGCAGACCGTTTTACTAGTACTATTGCTAGTTTGCGCTCCATCAGACCCATTGGTCCAACAGGCTTAGGCATGCCCTTCAGACCCTGTCGGTCCTTCAAGTTTAACTCCAATCAATGCGCCAAGCATCGACTACGAATTAAACCATCAGAGCCCCGGTGCCCCTTCAGATCCCCGGTGATCCTTATTTACTTTTGTTCTAAGTCAACCCAACTTTTCATGGATTTCTAAAAAAATCATAGTTTTGACAAAATTAGTGTCTTTTTATCTTTATTTCTATTTTACTCGAGAAATTTGGAAACCCTTCGTATTTCCTAGTAAAAGATAAATAAAGAGGAGCAGCTGTCATACCCTAATTTTGTCCGATTAATCAAAGATTTCAAAAAAAGGTTTTTGTTTTCGTTGTGTCACATATCGTTTTTAAGCGCATGTGTCTTTAGCGTTCTCGTGCGACGATTGTTTCAATTCTCGTTTTATTTTATTGTGTAGCTATCGTTATTGGTACAAAAAAGAATACAAAAACATAATTGAAAACAGAACAAACCAATAAAGCTGAATGGCCAAAAGTTTATTACATAATCAAGTCTTTTTACACATATACAAAAAAAGCAAAAAGATGTAAATAGTACAAAAATTAAAATACAAATTTCAAAAAAAGGAAAAAAGAGAGAATGGGGCGCAGCTCATGCTGGCTGCCCCAGCTAGGGTTTTTTCCTTGATGCTGTCCTTCCTCCCTCAGCCAGCTGGTCATTTGTCCTTTTTTCCCTCAGCCAGCTCGTCCTTTGTCCTTTTTTTTTCCTTAGCCAGCTGCTGCCTGTCCTTTGAGTCCTCACCTCCATCACACCAATTCACCTATAAAAACCAAGCAATAATGAACAGTAAAGGGGAGATATACACAGATACCACACACGTAATAACAACAAACAAAAGTCAAGAAAAGGGGCTTGAAGCTCCGGCCACCATATGGTGGTCACCACCATCAGCCACCACCACTGTCAGCCACCACCCTACCAAACAACCACCATCCTACCAAACAGCCACTACCAAACAGCACCCTCTATCTCCCTCTCTCCCTTCCCACAGCCGCAAAAGAACACCAAAAATCCCTCCCACGTCCTCACTTTCTCTCTCCTCGCGAAACACCCCACACCACCGTAAACCACCACGGTGCGCCATTCCTCTTCCCCCCCTCCCTGTCAGTTCCTCCACCGTACGCACCACAAAACCACGAAACAACCATCACCACCTACGCACACACACAGTCACAGAAAAAGCGCAAATTAGCAAAAAATAAGGGGAAGGGGTCACCGATCACACAAAAAAAACAGTAACAGTGAAAGAAAAAAGAAAAGAGAGGGGAAAGAAATTCTACCTCCGGCCACCGTTCATGGTGGCTGCCGCCGTAGCCTCGCCGTGAACCACCACTGTCAAAACCCACCAACAATCACCACCGTGACCCCCTCCGCTCTCCTTTCACTGTCGTCCCTCTCCTTCTCTCCCCAGGACTCCGTTTCTCCACAACGCCGCCGGAGTCCACCAAGGCCTCCCTCCGGCGTCGTCTCCCCCATCGCCACCATCACCCTCACCTCTCTCATTTTACTCCGGCCACTCACCGCCCTCTCCCTCACCATCTCGCTTGTAGGCGCGTCCTCCTCCTCTCACAATCGCCGCCATCGTCCCGTTCACGCCATCAGCGCACCATCGCCGGCCTATATCCTCTTTCCGTCGCGATTTTCGCGGCCATCATTGTCGAAGCCGGTTTGTTTTCATCAAAGACGCAACAACATCGCTGTCGTTCACATTGCCACCGCCATCTTCGTTTTCTTACTCCCTCAACCTCGTGAATCTCGCCCACTCTCTTTCCCTCACCACCGGCGCCTCTCTTTCTCTCTCCACCGTGAGCTTCTCGTTCTCTCTCTCTCTCCCTCCTCTTTTTCTTACGCGGTGCTAGTGTTTGGAAAGATTAGGGTTTGTGAATCAGTTTTATATTTTGTTTACATGTATTTGTTTTAATTTAGTTTTTTTAGTTGGATTACTTCTCGCACCCTCCTTTCTTTTGACTTAAACCCCCCGAGCCCATAGTTCGTTGGTTTGTTTAATGGGTCTGAAACAACGACTGGGCTGCTACTTGTACCCCGTTTTGATAAGTTAACCCCCGCGCAGCCCAGCTTCTAAAAGCAAGTTGGGCTCGCTGTTTACACCTCAGTATTGCTCTTCGCACCCCCCATTGTTAATACGATGCTCTTTCTTGTTAATTGCACCCGTTTTTAAATTATAACCCTTTTTTACATCAAAATGCTTCCAAACCAGTGTTTTTCAAACAATTAAACTCACCAAAACGGTTTGTTACTAATGGTCACTCTGAGTTTAGCTTGTTTGACCGTTAGTAACAACTTTGGTTTTCAAACGGGCTATGAGGGATGACCACTCTGAGTTTTTACTTGTTTGGTCATTAAAAATACCCCTCAATTTCAAAAACAAATAAAAAAACACCAAACACGCAAACATTTTCTACCCAAGAACTACGTGTGATTTGATTCTCTACCAGGAGATACGTAGGAGCAGAGGGAGGCCGACCTCTGTCAATTGCATTAATAAAAACCCTTTTTTAGTCCTTTTGTAAATTTCTTATTCCTTTTTTTTTTCAAAAACAAACAAAAAAATAACTAACCGTTTATCGAGTCTTTTTTTATTATTATTATAAGGGCAAAAAATCATTATTTTTGAATTAATAAGTGTTTACACATTTAGTTAAAAGGTAACCTTCCTTAAGAAGGATGTCGTAGGGTGATAATACCTTCCCTACGCATAAACGACTCTCGAGCCTAAACCTGGTCCGCAAAACCTCCTTATCCACACAATAGGGATTTTCCAATGTTTGCCCTTAAACTAAACTTTGGTGGCGGCTTCATTTCCAGAACGTCGAAGAATCCCTCCTCCAGATTTTTCGGTCGCTACAAGAACCCTAATGCCTAGAGGGAGCCTCCTAAACTGCTCCCCCCTTCATCTCCTAAATACCTGGTTGAATTTCCTCCAGAGGAGCCCAACTCATGTGGTGATGAAAAGTATCTTATGGTGGAATAAGAGAATTCCCTGTCTATTACTCTTGTTATTGGCCTATCCCTGAAGAAAAGAAGAATCAATGATTCAGACACTGAAGTAGAGCAGCAGGTTACATCAGAAACTTTAAAGAAAATAAAAGTTGAACAGACTCAGATCAAAACAGGACTTCAAGGCAACTTTAGCTCATTCAATATGGGGCATAATTTTACTAAGGCTGAGGAGGCGGGCCAATCCATGCTCCCTACCTTCAAATGACTTGTATAAGTTGGAATTGTCGTGGTTTGATGGCGGCCGCGACAAATAGGGAGCTATATGACCTTGTTACAGGTCAAAAGCCGGCCATTGTATTCCTTATGGAGACCAGAGCCCATAAGGTTAGAGCAGAAAGAGTTAAGAGAAGATTTCGTTTTCAGCATAAAGAAAGAAGATCTAGCTGTATGTTTGAAATGTCTTTTATCTATGGTAATCCTGTTTTTGCCAATAGAAGACTCCTGTGGAATAAAATTCTAAGTCTCAAACCTAGAAATGATGGTCCATGGTGTTGTATGGGGGACTTCAATGAAATGTCTTCTAGTGCAGAGAAAGATGGGCTTAGAGGAGTGGAGCATGTTAGATTAAACCTATTTAGGTACTTTGTCAATGATAGTGGCCTCAATGATTTAGAGCTTCAGGGTTGTAAATTTACTTGGTTGAGTAATCCTAGAGATGGGTTTGTTACTAGAGAAAGAATTGATAAGGTGTTGGCTAACTAGGCATGGAGAAACTGTTTTCCTCATGCTTTAGCCATTGCTCTTCCCATTGTAAATTCTGACCACTCCCCCATTATCTTGAAACTGAAGCCCCCACTAACTAGTGGAAAATCCTTCAAATATGAAGCTTTTCGGGAAGATCATGAGTACTGCAAAATGATTGTTGCTAATGGGTGGTATGGCAGTATGGCTGACTCATGGGGGCAATGGACAAGAAGAGTGAACTTTTGTAAATCCAGATTCACCAAATGGCATAAAGCCACCTTCAGAAATGCAGGTAATGAGATTGACAAATATAAGGCTAAACTGCAGAACATTCTCAACAGGCAGCATTCCCAAATTGACTGGTCAGAAGTGAATGGCTTGAGGAAGAGAATTGATGAGCTTTGGAGACAAGAGGAAAATTACTGGGGTCAGAGGTCTAGGATCAGGTGGCTCAAGTGGGGGGACAAGAACACTAAATTCTTCCATGCCTCCACTGTTCAAAGACAGGACAGGAACAAATTGATAAGGATCAAAGACCCAAATGGTACTTGGCTGGAAGGGCAACAAGAAGTCATGCAAGGTATTAGTAATTTTTACAGTAACTTATATACTCCTAAGTTAAGTTCTGATATTGATAGATGCCTTCAAGTTGTGCCAAAGTGTATTTCTAATGATGTGAATACCACTCTCACTGCTCGTGTTACTATGGCTGAGATTGAAAAGGCTGTGTTTTCAATGGAGGCTCACAAAGCCCCTGGCCCAGATGGATTGAATGGATTCTTTTTTCAGAAAAACTGGGAAACTATCAAAGAGGATGTTAATAATGTTGTTAACACTTTTTTCACCTCAAATACTCTGGGGGAGGAAACCAATCTTACCTCTATCTGCCTTATTCCAAAAATTCCTCAACCAGAATCCATATCTGTGTGCCTTTGTTGGGGGTCGTATGATACAGTATAATCTCATTGTTGCCCATGAAGCTTTCCATTATTTGAATAAGCAAGGTAAAGGGGGTAGAGGTGTTGCTATTAAGCTTGACATGAACAAAGCTTATGATAGAGTCAACTGGGACTTCTTAAAACAGGTTCTCTTGGCCTATGGTTTTGACCCTACCTGGGTTTCCTCTATTATGGCTCTGATTACTTCTATTTCCTACACCTATCAGGTTAATGGGTTCTCCTCTAATAAGGTAACACCTAAAAGAGGGATGAGACAAGGTGATCCCATATCACCTTATTTGTTCATTATGGTGTTTGATGTTCTCCTTAGATTGATCTCTGAAGCCCACTCTGATCATTCCTTCCAAGGTATTAAGCTTGCTCAGAATGCTCCTGCTCTCACTCATTTATTTTTTTGCAGATGATGCTATTTTATTCTCTAAAGACTCTCGAAGTGACTTCTATCATCTCATCAAATTGCTTAACTTATTCACTAATGCATCTGGGCAAAAGATCAATTTATCTAAATCAGGGATTATATGTGGCAGAAATGTAGATCCTGGTTTGAAGGCTAATCTTTCCCACATAACCCATATCCCTATTTGGGACTCCCCTGGTAAATATCTAGGGATCGCAGCTGAGTGGGGAGGATCTAAAATTCTTGGTCTAAGCTGATTGAAAGAAAGAGTCATGTCCAAGCTACGGGGATGGAAAGGAAATCTCCTAAATCAAGCAGGCAAGGAGGTGCTCATTAAATCGGTTGTGCAAGCTATCCCCAGTTATATAATGGCCATTCTTTATCTTCCTAAAACCTTCTGTGCCTCACTCACGGCAAGTGTGGCTAGATTTTGGTGGAGTTCATCAAAGAAGAATAGAGGCATTTATTGGAAAAGTATCGAAGTTCTATGCTCCCCTAAGAGTCTGGGGGTCTTGGCTTTAGAAATTTTAATAAAATGAACCTAGCTCTCCTATCCAAGCAGACTTGGAGAATGATGCAGAACCCTCATTCATACTGGGCAACCACTCTTAAAGGGATATATTTTAACAACTCTAATTTCTAGTCAGCCAAGGCACACAGAAACTCTTCTTGGGTATGGAAGAGTTTACTACAAGGGAGAGAACTCCTCAAAAAATCTGGTAGATGGTCTATTGGTGCAGGACATAATGTGAATGTTAGAAATGATATTTGGCTCCCAACTAGGAGAATCATTGACCTAAAGAGTGACTCTAGAATTAACTTCGTGAGTGAGCTTATTAACTCTGACCATGAATGGGATATTAATGCAATCAGACAGAATGTGGATCCTAACTATGCTCTTGAGGTCCTCAAAACTCCTATCTCTTGGACTTCCACTCATGACAGATTATTCTGGTCTCACACAAACAGCGGTCAATGTGAGGTTAAGTCAGGATATAGACAATTAGTATCCATCCCCCAGAAAGTGTCCACTGCTCCCTCTTCCTCCTCTCCTATTCCAAATGATATTTGGAAGTGTATCTAGGGCTTTAAAGTGCCTGAAAAGATTAAACATTTCTTGTGGAAAGTGTGCCATAATGCTATTCCCACCAGAAAAGCTTTGCACAGGAAGAGATTGGTTCAAGATCTGTTATGCCCCATCTGTCAGAACTCTCCAGAAACTATTGAGCATCTATTGCTACTATGTCCTTGGACTGAACCCCTGTGGTTGCCCTAAATTGGTTTCCTCCTCCTTTTGGGTTTGGCTTGACAAATATATCCCATTGGATAATTGATACTAGCTCCAAGGATATCCCTGATATACACTACAAGAAAAGTTGGACTTTGCGGCGGGCAAAATCCGCCGCAAAAGCCAAATTTGCCGCGGAACTTTTTTGCCGGTAGCCAGCTCGAAGCAAACGCGTTGCGGCGGATTTAGTGGCGCCGCAAAATCCACCGCAAATTTGCGGCGGATAATCCGCCGGAAAAGGGACAAATTTTTCCCGCAAAATATCCGCCGGAAAGTGCCCAATATCCGCCGCAAAGTATCCGCCGTAAAGTACCCGTTATCCGCCGCAAAGCACCCGTTTTATTTTTAAAAAAATGAATATAATTTTTTTAAAAAAACGTTTTATTTAAAATTCCGACGCAAACGACACAAATCCGCCGCAAAGTACCATTTTTTTTTTAAAAAATTATTATTATTTTTAAAAAATAAATTTTATTTTTTTAAAAAAATCGTTTTAATTAAACATATATATTATTTTATTAATTTTTTTAATTATTGATAAAAAAATAAAAATTGGGAAAAGCAGTAAAATATTATCACCAAAAAAATATCCATACAATTAATAAAATATCCATACAAAAAAATAAAATAATCTAAAGCTACTGGAGTGTCTGCCGGTCAATGTCATCAACATTATTATAATATGTATCATCTTGAAGTAAAGCACTGAGCGATGACATTTGGACATTAAGATCAATGTCCAGCGGGGGTGACCGCTGTTGGGGGTACTGCTGGTTTGGCTGGATCAGGGGTGACTGATGTTGGGGCTGCTGGTATGGCTGGCGGGGTGACTGATGTTGCTGGTGGTATGGCTGGAATGGCGGCACATACTGCGGTGTATACTGCGGGGGATATTGGGATGCATACTGTAACATCCCAGACTGCTTTCTGAACTGTCGACTGCCCCCACAAACCAACACTTGTCTTTCCAGCATGCGTTGTCCTCACTTGCATGCTTTCTAGAAAACTTCCCAGAAGGTCACCCATCCCACTACTACTCCAAGTCAAGCACACTTAACTATGGAGTTCTTATGGGAAGGGCTCCCGAAAAGAAGATGCATCTTGTTGGTATAGGTAGTCCAAATCAACTCTTTAAGCCTTCCTTCAACTATACAGTCCCATACCTGCACAACCTCAGGATCCCTCTCATTCCGGTGTGTATTCAGTTCATTCACGTGTCCCTTCGCCTAGAAGCTGCCAGGAGTCGCTCTTTGCCGTGCCAACTTTTTGGGCACCGGCGATCACTCCCCGCCCTCGTCAGCCACGGATGTCACACATACGGAGGGGGATACTGGGGTGCATACTGCTGCTGGTAGTAATGCTGCTGTGGCGGCGGCGGGTAGGATGCTGATGAGGATGGCCTCGAATGCTGAGACACCATCTGATCCTGCAATAACTTAAAGCGCTCCTCCATGCGCTCCTCAGCTACCCTAGCCTGCTCCCGAATCGCCTGAATTTCCCGATCACTTTGATCCCGAATCGCCTGAATTTCCCGATCGCTTTGCTGCTGCCGCTCGACAATCTGACGCTGAGCCTCGCTCAGTTGCTGCGTCAATTGCCTAACCTCATTCAACTCACCAGCATTGGGAACATAATTGCGACCAGTCGAGGATCCAGAATGTGAATCTGATAGACTCGGAATAATGCTTGTTCGAAAAGCAGCCGGTCCAATAGCACCTGATCCTACCAGACGATTAGTCTTTTGGGGACCAACTGCTCTCTCCCAAACATCACGAGCTTTGTCGCCCAAAAAATACCGCCTTGTCGCCCAAATTATTCATGATCAATGTACTTAGCACAAAAAATAAACTCTTCTACTCCTTCTACAAAACGTCGTTTTACACCAGTTCTTCCAGGATACAATCGATCATACATCCAACTACGATCCATTTTCAAGAACTACGTATACTACACTACAATATAAATAAAATAAACTATCAATTACTTCATATTTTGATATATATATATTTATATATTACTCATTTTATTTTCATATTTCAATAAACTACCAATTAATTACAAGCAACAGAATTAATTTTTTAATAATGTTATATACTAATAATTTAAACATTATAAATAATAATTCCAAATTTAATTTTAAATTTCAATTTTTATAAGACAATATATGTTAATAAAATTTATAAGTGAACTTAATAAATAAGTTTTTTCAATATAAATTAATTTGTATTAATATTGCAAACAAAATTTTACTAAAAATAGTGAAGTAAGTAATATTTTATTAATTACTTTAACAACTAACCGTAGTGAAGAGAAGGCTCTGGCTTGAAGCTTGTCCTGAACTCAAGCAGAGAGGAAAAAGGAGGAACCCAAACAATACCTAAACAAAAAACAACACAATTAGTAACAAACTCATATTATTATAAAATAATTTAAAATCGAATATTAAAAAAAAATTTAAAAACTAAAACTATTAACTCATATCAAAAACATACATTGAAGAAATTTCCCAATAAGAGCAGAAGACAATTCGTAGGGAGGAAGCGCTACACTTCAAAAAGAGATTTAGTAGAGGAGAGAATTTGGAGAGAGTAAAAGAGAAATTTTAAGAAGAGAATGGGAGGATTGTTAGAAGTGTGAAGAATGAGAAGTGGGGAATGGATATATATATATATATATATATATATATATATATATATATATATATAGGAAAACGCAGCCAACGGTCAAAAGGTGATATCCGCCGCAATAGGAGATTTGCGGCGGATTCTGGGTCTTTGCGGCGGATTTTGAAATTTAATATCCGCGGGTTTTTTTTTTACGGAGCTTTGCGGCGGATTCTGGAGCTTTGCGGCGGATTTTGAAATTTAATATCCGCGGGTTTTTTTTTAACGGAGCTTTGCGGCGGATTCTGGGTCTTTGCGGCGGATATTCAAATTAAAATACCGCGCCTTTTTTAAAAAAACACCAAAAAATCCGCCGCAAAAGCCACAATCCGCCACAAATATCCGCCGCCAATACTCAATATCCGCCGCAAACGACACAAATCCGCCGCAAAGTACCATTTTTTTTTAAAAATTATTATTATTTTTAAAAAATAAATTTTATTTTTTTAAAAAAATTGTTTTAATTAAAAATATATATTATTTTATTAATTTTTTTAATTATTGATAAAAAATAAAATACAATAACTAATTAATTTTTAATTTAAAAAAATAAAAATTGGGAAAAGCAGTTAAATATTATCACCAAAAAAATATCCATACAATTAATAAAATATCCATACAAAAAAATAAAATAATCTAAAGCAGTAAAAATTGGGAAAAGCAGTAAAATATATATTTAATGTATGCTACCCCTAAACAGAGACCTACGCCATTATCTTGATATGACACTCTCTTGAGCATTGTCGGCAGCAGCTCCATTACAGTGGCGTATGTCTCCATTTCTTTGTAAAGAAATTTCCACATTGTCGTGAACACCCCTTCATCTTTTTCGTTAAAAGTAACCCATTTATGAGCAAAAAGCTCCTCCTCATTATTTCCACCACAAGAGACATATACGTTAATCAAACGCTCGGTATCATCATTCAACTTAACAGCCCGTCCTTGCAGTTCCTCAAACTTTCTATTTAGAGATTCAACCATATTTTCAAAATAGAAAGTTTCACAAGAAACCATCTTTTGAAAAGATGATTGAATCTCTAAATAGAAAGTTTGAGGAACTGCAAGGACGGGTTGTTAAGTTGGAGGATGATACCGAGCGTTTGATGAGCGTATATGTCTCTTGTGGTGAAAATAATGAGGAGGAGCTTTTTGCTGATAAAGGGGTTACTTTTAACGAAAAAGATGAAGGGGTGTTCATGACAATGTGGAAATTTTTTTACAAAAAAATGGAGACATACGCCACTCTATTGGAGCCGCTGCCGACAATGCTCAAGAGAGTGCCGTATTAAGGAGAATGAGAGTATTGGTAGAGGTGTGAAAAAGAAGAAGGGAAGAAGGCGTTTATATAGGAGAAACGAAGTCAAGCGGTCAAAAGGCATGATCCACCGGAAACGGCAGTTACCGGCGGATTTATGGGCTTTGCGGCGGATTAGAGGATTTGCGGCGGACGGAGTTGAATTTGCGGCGGTTTGTGAATTTCAAAATTGGCAAATATCCGCCGGAAATAACCTTACCGGCGGATTGTTAAAATCTCGTAAAAAAAATAAATTTTTGTAATCCCAAATCCGCCGCAAAAACCTATAAATCCGCCGCAAAATCCAAGTCGAAAATTAATCCGCCGCAAACGTCAATTATTTCGCCGGTAACTTTGCGGCGGATAGAATCCGCCGGAAATGCCTAGAATCTGCCAGAATATTTGCGGCGGATCTATATCCGCCGGAAACTCCTGGCCGGAAAAATCAATTATTCTTGTAGTGATAACATCCTGGCTGTTCTTCTCATTGTGGATTATTTGGAAAGTTCAAAATGATGTTGTCTTTAATGGTAAGATCCCTAACCCTATGGATGCCTTTTATCAAATTAGAACTCAGTGTCAGGAATTCCTATCATGTGGGAGCTCTACTGTGTTGGGTGGCCATGATATCCAAAATTTTCAAAAGGCGAAGGTGTGGAGGCCTCCACGTCCTCCATACCTTAAAACTGATAGTGATGCAGCTTTCAATTCTACAAATGGAAGAGGGTATTCGGGCATTATATGTAGGGATGAGAAAGGTTACTTACTTACTGCCTCTTGCAAGCAGTTCCTTGCTTCCTCGCCTTTAATGGCTGGAGCTTTGAGCCTTCGTGATGCAATGGTCCTTAGGTGTAATCTCAGCATTTCATATGTGATCTTTGAGACAGACAATCAGATCCTCATTGAACTCTGCAGAGGAAACATTTGTAGAGAGGAATTAAGAGGGATCTTAGAAGACATCAGATACTTAAGATCATGTTTTACAAACTATGGATTTACCTGGGTGTGTAGAGATGGAATCATCTTCGTGGTAATTGGACTAGCAACCCCCCTCAAGAGCTCTATAACGCGTTGTCCCATGGCAGATCTTTACTAGCTCGAGCGAATCCCTGAAGTTCTCCCATGTTGATAGCAGATTTATAGCAGATCCTGGGATTTTTCGTGGTAGTGAGGTTGCTTCCTCTTTGCGAAATTGCGGTGCTAGGGCTTTTTTAACAAATTTGGTGTGTTTGCCCTCTATCGTCATCTCTTTCTCTCTCATCCCAAGTGGAGTGGTTCTGCCTCAGTATCATTACTTTTGGTATTAATGACTGCCAACTAAATGCACTTTCGGGTTTTCTTTGGGTGGGTCGGATCTTGTGAGCTGTTATTTAGTTGGGCTGTCTATTAGAGGAAGTTGAGCCCATGACTATGTATGGTGCCAGTTGCTTGTGAACTATTTGTCCAATCTTGGAGTGTTATGGTTTGGGCCTTGCCCGTTATTGAATGAAATCATACAATCTTGACCAAAAAAAGAAAAATTATAATTGATATTGCATGTAAATATATAGTAAACTAGTAGGATACCCGTGCATACGCACGGGTGTTGTTGTGTTTTTTTTATGAATGAATATAGACAGTATTTAAATAGTTTGAATATTACCCTGTGAAAATAAAGATAAATTTAAAGTGGATAAAAAATGAGTTTCAAATAAAAAATAGATAAATATTAAAATCTAAAAATGTAAAAGTATCATTTAAAAACAATCCGTGCATTTATCCCGTGTTTTTTTATATATCAGTGTTGTTATCCCATGTTTTTTTATATATCAGTGCAGTTATCCCGTGCTTTTTTATGTATCAGTGTAGTTATCCATAGTTTCAATTGATTATTTGAGTTGATTAGTAGATTATTGTAGATAGTAGATTACCAATAAGAAATATTTATCCCGTCTTTTTTTATATATCAGTGACAATTATTTGTCATTTTTTAGGTATTAGTGACAAATATTTGTCACGTGTCTTTTAAATATTAATCAGTTTAAATATTCATTAAGCCTTCTTATTTTTTTAGATAGTAGGTTTATAGTAGTCTTCAAAAATTATAATTATCAATGGCAAATATTAGTCCCGTGTTTTTTTATATATCACTGCAGTAATCCCGTGTTTTTTTTTTATATATCAGTGCAGTTATCTCGTAGTTTCAATTGATTATTTTAGTTGATTAGTAGATTATAGTAGATAGTAAAAGTTAGATAGTAGATTATCAATAAGAAATATTTGTTTTAAATATTAATTAATGGTTTAAATAGTCATTAAGTCATCTTGTTTTTTAGAGAGTAGGTTTGTAGTAGTAGTCTTCAAAAAATTTAGTTATCAATGACAAATATTATTCTCGTGTTTTTTTATATATCAGTGCAGTCATCCCGTATTTTTTTTATATGTCAGTGGAGTTATGTCATAGTTTCAATTGATTATTTTAGTTGATTAGTAGATTATAGTAGATAGTAAAAGAGAAATAGTAGATTATCAATAAGAAATATTTGTTTTAAATATTAATCAGTAGTTTAAATAGTCATTAAATCTTCTTGTTTTTTAGATAGTAGTTTCATAGTAGTCTTCAAAATTTTTAATTATCAATGACAAATATTAATCCTGTGTTTTTTTATATATCAGTGCAATTATCCCGTGTTTTTTATATATCATTGCAGTTGTCTCGTAGTTTCAATTGATTATTTTAGTTGATTATTGTAGATAGTAGATTATCAATAAGAGGTGATAGTAGATTATCAATAAGAGTGTAAACAGATTTCGAAGAGAAAAATTAGAATTTTAAGGTGATAACTTTTTCCAAAACGGTGATAGTTTTTTTTAGTGTGACTCGGTTACATTTTTATAGGTAATTTTAGTAGAGTAGTGTTTGTATAAATTTAGAAATTTAGTTAAAAAAAACTAAAGTGAAGTGATAAGAGAAAGAGAAGAATTGTTTATGGGAAAAGTAAAAATAAAGTGAAAAAGAGGAAAGAGAGTGTAAGAAAAAAAAGAAGAAAAAGAGTGTAAAAAGAAAAAAAGAGATGGTAATGACATTTTTACCCTTAAATTAGATATGTGTCTTGTTAATAAAAGATCCAAATTGATAATTTAATAGGAGGTTTGTATAAATAAATATTAAATAGATATTAGATAATGACTATTAAATATTAAATTTCTCATTGACCTTTAAAATATATATCTTTTTACTTTATTTTTTATTCACACATGCAGAACACATCAGAACACAATGCAATCTATGGCAGAGTTTTGACAAGCCAAAATTAACTTGAAATTTATGAAGTTAATTGTTATGCACCATCGGTGTAAAAAGTTTTACAATATCAATAAACGACAATCAATCATATATGTTACTTTAGAAGTAGTTATGATTTGAGTCAAACATTTTCAATCATATGTGATAGTTAGGAACTTAGGATTGAGGGATAGTGTAAAAAGACATTTATACCATCTATACATCTAAATTAAATCCAAAACATATATTCACTAGTGCGATTGAGGTTTGCATGGACAACGAGAATTTAATTTACATGAGACAGCCCGTATTTAGAACCACAGACTTGGTTATAACTTTGAAGGCTTAGAGGTTGGAACAAAATAATTGAATGAGGCGAAGATGAAAAATAAATAGCAAAACTTGCAGCATTAAGATTTGTATCAGAATCTGGCAAGTCCAGGCACAACAGGAGTCTGAAGCAACCATCACAGAAACCCTTCAGATACTTCATTATGTGGAACCAATATATTTCGGTCTAGGTTCCAGTACTTTGTGCTTCATGGACTTCCTCACATTCATTTGGCAGATCTCCTAATTTTCGATCCAAAATAGCTCACTTTTAATCTAGAGAGCAACTCCCTTTCTTTCCAAGAGTAATGCTTGTAAATTGAAGATGGAAATTTGCAAAGTGAACTATTCACATGATGAAATGAGAGCTGTAATCTTCTATGTGCTTCTATTGTAATTTTAGGCAGTTTGTGACGATTTGTATTTTATCTACAAAGGTTTCACTTTACAAACCTCAATCATAAATCCACAATCCATAAGCAGCAGTAGCCATGCTCGCTGCTGTTCAGAGAGTCGATCCCTGGGACCTTTCACTTCGACAAGCTTGGCTTCACCGCTGTATTTTCCATAGAAACGCCACAGCAGCAAATCAGGCATTCCACTGGACCAGCTTCGATAGTCTTGACAAAGATGCTGGCACAAAGATGCCAAACAAGAGCCCCCAACACAAGTAACAGCTGCTCGAAGTTCATCTAAAGAATGGTGGTCCCAATTGACTCCTCTACAGGCTGTTCCATTATGTGTTTCCCATGATTTAATAAGAAACTCCTCAGACATGCCATCACGAATTTTCTGCAGATGGGACTCTATGATACCCTTTCTCGCCATATAAAAACTATCAGTGCCCAAATCCAAAGGAGCGTTCTGTCAATTCAAACAGTAATAAGTAAAAGGCAGAGAATGAAGTTCATAATAAAACAAACTACAAGTCTGTAACACTGAGGATTTACTTTTGAACCCTATGAAGAGACACATCTGGTGAAGGTAAGCAGGACAAAGTAAAAACAGGTCATCCTAGCATAGCAATGGTCAAACGGAAGTCTTTGGTTAAACAACAGAGATGATACATTAACAAAAAATCAGGTTTGTAGTGGATGATTGCAACGGGCAAACTCCATTAGTACTAAAACAGTAAAATATGTTACTATCAAAAACTAATTTTTTGGTTTCTAGTAACCTGATCAATAAAATTTGAACTTCAACAGTTCCACGAAGGCAAGAACCTCTGTATTCACCCCAGGCATGCAAGACAAAAGGCTAATCAAAAGGAAATAACATCAACTCATGAACAAAGCATGATAATGCCTATAATAAACTGCGAAGTTCCAAAAGTCCCAAACTCCAAAACACACACAACACAAGTTGATGTATCCACAAGAGAGACCAGATTTCAAAATGTTACCTTGCTTGGCTACACTAGTAACTTATTTTACGACATTCTAAATTATACAGGAAATATACAAAGCAGCAAAAAGGTGAGACGAGAGAAAACTCGGAAGGTTAATTACTCATTCAATAAAATGTACCTGAAATCTGGTATAAAAGACATTAGGCACATCAGCATATATTACATCCCACATAAGAAGCCCAAAAATGGTTAACCATATGCCACTCTCTGAATGAACACCTTGCCATCCACCTTCAGCGTAATAATGCAAAGCAAGCTGTTCCACTCCGCATTGCATCCCTTCTTCATTGTAGAACCTGTTCTTTGCTCCCAATTCAGAATTCAAAGGTCTTCCTTGAACATAAACCTGAATCATCACATGAGCCACTGTGAGAAGGCCATAATGTTAAAGGAAATTTATAATGTCGATTTCAAAAAATAGAATAGTAAGCAAGCAAATCAAAAGCTAGAATCATGGAATCATAAAACAATAAAGCAATTACCTCGGGTATTTTACGCAGAGCAGACCTAGAAAAACTAGGAACTTTCCAGCGCCTTGGTGGTTTTCCTAAGCGAAGAACCCGCCTTTGCAGTGCCATTCTTGAACCAGCACGTACCGATGGATCCAGCAACCCATTTTCAGCTACTTGAAGGCTCTCATCAATGTAACTCAGGTGCTCTAAGTCAACTGACAACCTGAGTGTCCAATATCCTCTTCTTACATCACAAGTGAAAACATTTTGCAGCCACTTCAGTAAGTCAATTGCATCACTGTACCTGAGAAACGGATGCCACTTTTCTTCATTATCCGTAGTACATGACAAGATAAATAAAATGTAATGATGATGCCATGTCTACATAAGCAAATATATAACCTCCTCTTTCTCTACATCAAGGGCACCAAAAGGCACTATGAACATAAATGACGCACTGCTCTTCACATTCATTAAAAGAAGTATGAGAGAATGCTTGCTTAACATCAAATCAAACATAGAATCATATTGGACAAAATCCTTTGAGCAGTACTGAAATACAGAATTACGCATCTTTAATATGTGAAGCTATTTCATACCTGCGCTCTTGCTCAAGGAAGGAAATCCCTAATGTAATCACTTTGGAATATATCCAGGATGCTGTAAATAAGTGACAAATTGTCGATACTGATTCGGAAGTTGAGTGTCGGATGGGCAAAGAAGTGGATGCATGGGATTCAGCAATCTTTATGCACCTCAATACCACATCAGTTTTGTTTGCATCAAGAGCTTCATCCATAATTTGTGCCACTTCAATGGCCTAAAAAATAATGTTATACACGGAAGAAGGAACAGAAGGTCCTTAGTATTTTTGAACTTAGAAATCTACCTCTTCATATGCGAGCAGATTCTTGCGATTTGAGAAAATTGGTTCCGATATTATGCAGTTGTAAGTTGGATATTTGATCTTTCCTATATCTACTAGTAAAAAGGATGAGAGATTTTGTTCTCCATTTAAGAAAAAAAGTCTCTGCAAAAACAATATCATTTATATCAGAATTAAATATTACCCAAGTTAACAGAGTTTTGCGATCTATAGAAGCAATAGAAGTCAGTTACCTCAGTACGCCAGATAAGAGATTCAGTTTTTGAAGAAATCCTGATACATGAACTAGTTCTATCCAAAATCATAGTTGATAGGCGTGGCCTGCATCAACAGCAGCAAGAACCAAGTATTAAATAAAATATTAATTGAGTCCTTCATAAATTGTAAAAATACAACTAAACTTTTGATACCATAGTCCTGCATAAGTCGAAAGAAGGGACAAAATGAGATCTTGCTTCTTCATCCCACGACCGCAACTCTAGAACATCAAAATAGAATATATTAATTTTTATAGTTAGCTCATAAGAGAAATGATAGGGAAAGAAAGAGATAATAATATGTACTAAATGCAATACCTCTGACTTTTAACTACTTTATTAACATTTATATAGAGAAACAATACAATGTTTAATTGTTTGGCCCGTATCTGTCCACGTAGTAGGTCTCTTACTATGTAGTCATCAGAAACCAATCATCAATTTAGGAGCATTTACTATGGATCCAGCCAAACTTAGAAAAGATCCATCCAAAATGCTCCACTGACTTGAAAGGACACGCATATATGTTCAAACTACTCTCCTTCATCTACTATAAAAGAAGTAAATTTAAATAAAAAAGGGGAAATATTTTAGGTATGTAACATCTGAAATATTGACACCATTTGCAGAAGTGAACCAAATAAGCAATGTTACGGAAGCAAAGACACGAGAAAATTAAAAAAGGGAAAATGGCATAAATCAAGTTGAGATTTGGATAGACCTATATGAATGTTCTTTCTCCTTTCATTGTTTATTTAAAGGCTAGTAGCTTCAGGAGGACAATACAACTTCTAAAATAGCCTCGGCAACAAGTATATTAAGATCCAGATAACAAAGTAAGATCAAATATAGCTATACTACAAAAAATATATATCATTATTCACACAACCAATAAAATCCATTCACAATGAAGTTTGACACGAGAATAAATTATGGCTCTAAAATTAGTAATAGAACTCCAACCTTTTTATGCAGGAAACACCAAATTTCATGCAACTCAGAGACAGTGAGCACATTCAATATATCATTCATGTCACTTTCACATAGTTGATTTCCATCTTCAATAGAACATAAGTATTCTTTCTCTGCAATGCAACCAAGATAAAGATCACAGAGTTGGCATTAAGAAAGTTTGCAGTGGGAAAACCAATTACATTTGCAGCAAAAATAAAAAAATAGACCTTACGATTTATCTTAGATTACCAGCAAGTTCCTTGACTGCCTTTTGAGCGTCCATTATTTCAGGATATGATATACTAGACATGCGAAACCAAGGTCCTTCATAAGAGCCCAATACAAAAAATGTATCAACTCCAACAGAGAGCAATTTATAAAAGATTATAAATGACACAAAGAAAGCCAAAAGATAGTTTATCACAAATCTTGGAGCACTATGGTTTACTATGGCTGGGTGTCAGCTTTTTCATTTCATGGACCAAAATCTCTCCACGAATTTCATTTATCAAGAAAAACAGCAATATTGAAATTATCAAATGATATGTTGCTAATTTCCAGGTATCATATAGCATTGTAGTCTTATGTGTATAGTATTGCTCTAAATAAAAAATGTCTGCAACTACATCAATTCACAATAGTTCTGGGCTGTCGGCATATTTTCTGAACTAAGTGTGTCCTTAATGTTTATAGTAGTGTCTTGTGAATAGATTCAAACATTTTTCTATGTATTTTTTTTTGGACAGGCAATGTTAGTGGGGGTGGGGGAAATGTTAGTTTCCAGGATTTGAACCCGGGACCTCCTTCTTGCACTCTTTTGGTGCACTCTTTTCCATGACTATGAAAGCAGTAGAGTTTTATGGTAGTGTGTTGTAGTGTGTTTTACGTAAGATTTATTTTGGTGATTTGGCTCAAGCAGAATGCTTATAGTTTTAATATGTTAGCATATTGCAGGCAGTGCCGGATCCTGGACCCAAAGTCAGGGGGTTCAAAAAATTTAAATGCACAAGAGAGAGAAATGAGTGAGTGAATAGTTGTGTCTTGGGTGCAATTAGGTGCAAATTTAGGAGTACTACTTCAAAAAAAATTATATATGGGGATAAGTAGATTTTTTTTCAAGCGGTTCAAGTGAACCCCCTCTGACCACAACGTAGGTTCCTCACTGATTGCAGGACATAGCTGTCTTCATGACCCTCCGTGCATAGCATATGGTATCTTCAAGATTCTCCCATATAAAGGTAGAGAGATTTGAAAACCCAATTCTATTAATGAGTTCATTTGTTTCTACAGACTTTATCTTTTTACCATGGTTTACAAGATTACATACCTTTTTGCACTTCTTGTCCCTTTATAGTGAGGAAATGAGAAGACAAGAAAAATCACTATAAATATTGCAAGCACTTTATGCCAAAATTCAAATAACCTTTTCTAGTGTATAGCCGAATAAAAAGTCTCTGACTGTCATTTGAAAGTAAAGTGAATGACTCTGTCAAGGGATGAGAGATTGTTAAAAATTTAAATTATCTGATAAATAAATAAAGAAAATAAAAGTAACAGGTATTATTAATAACAATGTGTCAATACCCATGTAGTTTTTTTCATCTTCTGTTAGAAGGTGGATATTATTTCTTAACACCTCTTGTAGCATAAGACGGAAATTCAGCTGATACTTTACAGATGAAGAAGGATTCCTGATAGCAGATTCAACAACATGCTGAGCATTCTTCCATAAGCCTTTAAATGTCTCATCCTCGTACTCACTTTCACCAACTTGTGTTCCGTGGCACATAATCTGAATAGAAACAACATCAAGAGAATGTTTCGGAAGGGAAGTGACATGTCCCTGGAACAAGTTCCAAAGAACATAATGATGAGGACTTGAATCAAGGCCTAATCCATATTTTCGGGGAGATTTTAGGATCAAGTAATTTTTTCAGGATAAAAGACTAGCAAGTAATATGCTACTCATTATGAATTCATGGTTATGACTAGTTTAATCAAGTATATTAACAATTCTAGAAGAATTCCAGTTAATATGTAATTAGAGCAATTATCAAACAATTCTAGTCGAATGCCGGGAATTATGAAATAGGTGCTTATTGAGTTCTGCTTTAACAACTTTAGTTCTCCTTATGAGCTTAGCAGTAGTACAGAATCTCAATCTCTTTATAATTAGGATTTTATTCCAAACTTTATTAGGATAAGTCATACGTAATAGGAGGGTCGTATGATCAGTTGTGAAGCTGTATTTTTTTTAAAAGAATACAAATGGTAGCATTGAGGAATCAATTCAACATAGTATGCTGCACCAATCTTGAAAGTATATTATGCCTAGGTTTCTTTCTTCTTCCTCTCAATTGGTAACCTACTATCAACCACCTATAATATAACGTCAATTTCCTCCCTTTTGAAATCTTATAGTGGAACCGTCCTTAATTTTTTCCAAAATCTGTCAAACCCAAAACGCTAACCCAGAAAGTACCCTTTTCATAGCACCAAAATAGTGATAAATCTCATTGTAAAACCCTATCCTATTGCCTGCAAATCCCACTGGCCGTCAAATGAACTCAATGAAACTTCAATCCACCTTTTTCAATGTTTGATTTATCCTGTAAACTAATACTTACACAATAAATTTTCTGAACTAGAGACAATCACACAAAGCACAACTCAACTCTCAAGTGCCTTCTATATCAATAATCAGTTTGAGACAAGTACAAAGGCCAAAGCAGGGGAGAAGTGATAGATACATAAATTAAAACAACTCACTATTAGGCCAAACTCTATAATACCTGAAACACAAGGCCATACTCGTCAATCAAAAGAGAAAGATATTGAGCAAGCTCGCGAGGTAGATAACCTAGAAATTTAGAACACTCAGAATCTGCAGAAACAACCTGAAACAACAAAGAGGAGCAATGAGTTCCTTAAAGTTACACAAAAGACAACAGTACTAGCTTATAGAAACCAAAAAAAAAATATCAAACCTTGATGGCATTGGGATCCTTAACATTTTCTGGATCTCTTAAAAGAGAGACAATGGTACCAACACACACTTCCTCTTGATCAGCATATTTTCGACCCACAATAAAAGTTTCAAGCTTCACTCCAAATATGCTCGGTTTATCATCTTTATTATTATCAATATCATCATTACTATCAATCTCATTATTACTATCAATATCATTATCATTATCATTACCAATATGAATATCAATATTATTACTATCAATATCAGGATGAGAATCGATATTGTTGGAGGTGGAGGGCAAGGATGGGGATGTGGTACTTGCAGAATCAAGTTCAACACAGTGAATTTGATTTTCAATTTCAGGGAACTGAGAATCTTCTCCACACGTGTCATCACGCACGAGTGATGTGGCGTTGGTGAGGTTAACGGGACGAGTGAAGTTTAACTGAAGGAGTGTGCGTTGGGTGAGTTTTCGCTTTGTTCCGCTATTTTTGGGTTGAGAGAAACACGAATCTTCTTTTTTGGCAGGAGAGAGACACGAATCTGAAAAACAGAAATTGGAATCAAATAGGTGAGAATAGAATAGGGCATTGAAGTTTGAAATGGAATGAAAAAAAAATATTACATACCGAGATGAGAATTGATGCGGCGGTTATCGGAGGGAAGTGTGCGGCCGCAAACGGGGCAGTGAACGACGTCGTTTTGGGGATCGGGTGCAGTAGATTGTTGTGGTGGGATGGGAATGGGATCGGAGAGGATAGAATGGCGATTAGGAAGGAAACGACGACGTTTGCCGATTAATCGAATCAAACTCTCTCTGCCGGTTAACACCATGATATTTATGGTTTTCTTCTTCTTCCAACCAAATGAAATGACAAACCTATCAATCTCCCGCCTCCTTCCTTTCCAACTCTACTGCCATCACTAATCACTAATATTTATACTAGGGAATTAGGGAAAGTGAAAAAAATTGGAGGGAAAAGGGAAGGGGTTCATTGACACTTTGACCCTCTTTGTATATATTTTTCTCATCAAATTTTTCTTTAAAGATATGAACTCTCAAAGTTACTTATCTAATTTTAAATTTTAAATTAGGAATAAAATGAGAGGAAAAATAATAAAAGAGAAATATAGAGAATATATTGTTAAAAGAGAAATTTACTCTAATTTTCACTTCAAAAAGTAGATCCACTTCCTTATGCGTAGGGTAGCACGAGTATTGGGATAATAAAAAATAAAATGTATTAATGTATTTTAAAAGAGTAAAAAATCTGTATTTTAAAAGAGTAAAAAATATTGACATATCTTTTTTGGCCATATCTCTCCTAGGGTTTAGGCGCTAGTGAGAAGTTTTGCCCTAGAGTGGCCGCTTGCTATTTCTGCCGTTCCTGGTTTACGTTCCTGCTACCTCTTCCTGCTGGTTTTCTCTCTTCGTTGGTTGCAAGCGCTCCTTCCTCTTAGCATGGCAGCCAACGATTTCGCACGTCTGACACTAGAAGCTGAAGAATCAGATGCGATCATTCAACAAGACGGGGATGAAGGAGAAGTAGATAATACGCACTTGTGTTTGGTAGGCCGGTTTCTCACGGATAGACCAATCCGAGCACACATCATGAAGGATCGAATGGCTGGTGTATGGAGACCTTTGGGAGGGATAACAATCACTGAGATAGAGCCGGGACTGTTCACTTTTCAGTTCTACCATCAGGTCGACGTCCAACGTGTTCTGAAAGGGGGTCCATGGACCTTTGATAAGCATCTCCTGATACTTAGTGCTATGCAAGATGGTATCATGCCCAATCAGCTTCCTCTGTTCATGGTTCCCTTCTGGGTGCAAGTCCACAATTTGCCACCGGGATACATGACACAATCAGTGGGTAAAACACTTGCTGCTAGCCTCGGTGAACTGCTGGAATACGATGCCAAAAACACTCCAGGGTTTTGGCGTCCATACATGCGCATGAGGGTTCTCTTGGACGTCCGGAGACCTTTGCTGCGAACAAAAAAGATTCGAAAGGAGGGTGGAGTGCCAATCATGGTATCCTTTAAGTACGAGAAGTTGGGGTCTTTTTGCTACTTGTGTGGTCTCCTTGGACACAATGATGATTTATGCCCACAGTTGCTGACCTTACGTAACGACACTGGTGTTAGGGGATGGGGTCCGGAAATTCGCGTTGATCCTAGACCGGTTGGTACTACCGGTGGTGCTCGGTGGTTGCGTGATGAGTGTGTGGATGGTAGTAAGTGGGGGACATCAGCTACATCTTCTACGGTTCCAGCTGAGGTGGGGGAGAAAATTACGAAAACTATGATTGCTACTTTCAAAAATCCATCCCTTCTATTCTCTGGCAAGAGTTCTTCCACGAAGGAACCTACTGTACATGCTGATCACTGCATGGCTGATGCTGAAGCTACTATAAGTGATGTTGTGGATGTTGAGAAAAAACGTAGGCGCCAACATGAAGAAGTGTTACCGATACCTCCCAGCGCTAGTAATAAGCCTACTAGTGGAAATTCTAGCAATGGTACAGCTACTACAATTACCTCTGTCTCAGTTGACGGGCATTTTTTATCAGCAGGTCCTGGCAAGCAGGCCTGCCAGGAGCCATGAGTATCTTAAGCTGGAACTGCTGGGGCCTAGGCAACCCGAATGCAGTTCAATCTCTACGGGACCTTGTCCGGACGTACCAACCGGATATTGTCTTTCTGTCTGAAACTTTGGTACAGGCTACAAAAATTGAATCAGTGCGTGTTCGTCTTGGTTTTGAATCCTCATTTGCCGTGAATAGTATAGGGAGGAGTGGCGGCTTGGCGGTGTTTTGGAAGCCTCCGTTTGACTGTCAGATTATCAATTATGCTCAAAATTTCATCAACATTAAGGTGTGCCACCCGGATCACCCTCCCTGGCGCCTTTCGTGTTTCTATGGGTGCCCTGAATCTAGTCGAAGAAGAGAGTCCTGGGATTTGCTGAGGACCCTTGCTATGGATAACTCCTTGCCGTGGTGTGTTATAGGGGATTTTAATGATCTTCTCTCCAACGATGATAAACGGGGACGTGTTGACCATCTTGAGTGGAAAATCCGTGGCTTCCGGCAGGTTGTGATGGAGTGCCAGCTAATTGATCTTCCACTGGAAGGATATCAGTTTACTTGGAGTAAGGGTAGAGGCACGGATGACTTTAAAGAGGAAAGGTTGGATAGGGCGATGGTGGTGCAGAGTTGGAAGGATTCTTTCCCTGATCATTTGTTGCGCAACTTGACAACAAACAGGTCTGACCATACTCCTTTTTGTTGCATTTGTTCGATCGTGGTCACAGACGCCGGAGGAGAGGTTTTAAGTTTGAGAATGCTTGGTTACGTGAGGATGACTTGGAATCTATCGTGGAAAGAGGCTGGGATATTGGTGAAGGGTCGGATGTTCTAACTAAGTTGAAGTTGTGCACGGCGGAGATGAATACTTGGGGACGCTCTCTTCGTATGAGGTTTCGTACTGACATTGAGTTATGTAGGAGAGAACTTACCATGTTGAGAGAGGATAGCTCGGCACAGGCTGCTGATCGCTATAAGGAGGTGCAACAACGGCTTACTTACCTTCTTGCGCAAGAAGAGAGTTTTTGGAAGCAGCGCTCCAAAGTTCTGTGGCTCAGGGAGGGTGACTCGAATTCTCGTTTTTTCCATGCTGCAGCATCTGCCAGAAAACGCAGCAATGAAATTAAGTCCCTTCACCGCGAGGACGGAGTCCAGGTTACGGCCCAAGAGGACCTTGCGCTAACGGCAAGAGACTACTTTGAGCAATTATTTCAGCATCACCCAACCGATGATGAGGATGTAATATCCACCATTCCTACAGTGATTACGGACGAGGATAACAATCAGCTTGTGCAGCATTTTACAAGAGAGGAGTTTTGGCTTGCTCTAAATGATATGCATAAAGACAAGGCACCTGGACCAGATGGTTTGAACCCGGCTTTCTACAAAATATTTTGGCACCTTTGTGGTGAGGAAGTGTTTCACGCAGGCTGCAGTTGGCTTCATCAAGGGTATTTTCCTCCTCACTTAAATGATACTAATATTGTTCTCATCCCTAAAAAACAAGTTCCCCACTCTATGAGAGATTTACGGCCTATTTCTTTATGCAATGTTGTTTATAAGATTATCTCAAAAGTTTTGGCCAATAGACTGAAACCATTGCTTCCTAAGTGTATCTCTCCTGAGCAGTCTGCTTTTGTTGCAAATCGGTCCATCTTAGACAACGCCATGGTAGCTTTTGAAACCATTCATCATATGAATTGCAAAGTGGGAGGGAAGCAGGGGGAGGTGGCTCTTAAGATAGACATCAGCAAAGCGTATGATAGAGTCAGTTGGCAATACCTGGAAAATGTTCTCACCAAAATGGGTTTTCATGCAAACTGGGTGGGTTGGATGATGCTGTGTCTTGAGTCGGTTGATTATCAGGTTCTTGTGAATGATGATGTGGTTGGTCCGATAAAACCAGGGCGTGGTTTGCGGCAAGGGGATCCCCTATCCCCCTATTTATTCATCCTGTGCGCTGAAGGGCTCACCAGGCTCATTAAGCGTGCCGAGGGGCGTGGTGACCTACACGGAATTAAAGTGTGTCGGGGCGCTCCTGTCCTTACACACCTTTTGTTTGCTGATGATTGCTTCTTGTTTTTCAGGGCCAATGATAATGAGAGTCGGGTAATGAAAGAGATTCTTGCTAACTATGAGCGGGCCTCCGGGCAAGCCATCAACTACCAGAAGTCCGGAATCTATTTCAGCAAGAACACTACCTCTCCTACGAAGGAGTCAGTTTCCGCCATCCTGGAAGTCACTGAACGCTTAGGCTCAGGAAAATACCTGGGGCTCCCATCTATGATAGGCAGGAAAAAGAAGGCTATTCTCAATTACCTCAAGGATCGTGTTTGGGGTAAAATTCAAGGGTGGTCTGGGAAGCACTTATCTAAGGCTGGTAGGGAGATCTTGGTCAAATCTGTGGCTCAGGCAATCCCTACATACTGCATGAGCACGTTCCTTATCCCCACTACTCTCGGGGAGGAATTGGAGCGTATGATCAATTCATTTTGGTGGGGTTCGAATCGTGGACAAGGTAGGGGTATTAATTGGTTAAATTGGGACAAGCTATCTATGCGGAAGGAGCATGGAGGTATGGGCTTTCGACACTTCCATATATTTAATTTGGCAATGCTAGGGAAGCAAGGTTGGAAAATTGTCACTGACCCAGATGCTATAGTTTCTCGTGTCTTCAAATCTAAATATTTCCCAAGGGGGGACTTTTTGGGGGCCGCTATAGGCCATAGCCCAAGTTATGTTTGGCGTAGCATCTGCGCTTCACGGGTACTAGTCAAAGCAGGTATGAGATGGAGGGTGGGTGATGGCTCCAATATCCGGATTTGGGATGACCCTTGGCTCCGTAATCCGAATCAATCTTTTATCACATCTCCAAGACCAACTAATACCATATTACGTACAGTATCTGACTTGATGTTGAATAATGGCACTACTTGGAATTCCCCACTTATTGATACACTCTTTTCTCCTGGGGAAGCCGATACAATCAAAAGAATGCCTCGGCTGGCAGCAGCTGAAACGGATGAGTTACTTTGGAATTTTAGCAGGGATGGCAACTACACAGTGCGCTCGGCCTATCACCTGGCAATGGAGCAACTTGTGGATACATCACACCTCCGTGTGGAGGGAAATTGGATGGCAATTTGGAAGCTTCGGATACCAAATAAGCTGAAACTTTTGATTTGGAGATGTGCTCGCGGGGTACTCCCTACACGGTTACGTCTACGACGGAAGGGTGTACATTGTCCCGGACTTTGTCCGATGTGCAACGAGGGGCTGGAGAACGAATGGCATGCCTTCTTTGGCTGCAATTCTGCGCAGAATGTGTGGCGAGCTGCAGGTATGTGGGAGCGCATTGAACCTGCGTTTTCTCAAGCTGAAGGTGTGACAGAATTAATTTTTAGCCTGCTGGACCAGCTCTCGGTTGATGATCAGGCCGATTTTGCAGCTGTTTTTTGGTGTCTTTGGAGGCGCTGGAATGAGATGGTTTGGAACTCCAATAACCTTCCAATTAATATTGCCCTCATCGAAGCCCGGACCGTGATTTTGGAGTGGCTTAGAGCTCGGGAAACTGCACAAGACCGCCCCACTGTCCAACAGGCCACGGTCTGGCTTAAACCAGTAGCTGGCCGATTTAAAATCAATGTTGATGCCGCTTGGTTTCCTACGGAGGCGCGGTGTGGCATTGGTATGTGTCTCCGGGACCATTCGGGTTCGTTTATACAAGCAAAGACTATCCATTTTGATGGTTGTATCCCTCCTCGAGAAATTGAAGCTTTGGGTTTACTGGAGTCACTTAGATGGATTCAGCAGCTGCCTCTTCCGAACATTGATGTGGAACTGGATTGCAAGCAGGTGGTGGACGCGTTTCATGGGAGAACACACTGCTCCACGGAGTTTGGTTTTCTAGTTTCATCTTGTCAGCGCACTTTTCAACAATTATTCGACTGTACTGTCAGTTTTGTTAGGCGACAAGCCAATTGTGTTGCTCACTCCTTAGCTAGGGCGGCCCAATTATTTGCTAGTCACCATATTCATCATATTATTCCGCTTTGTATTTCAAACTCTATTATGAATGAAATGGCATGAGTTTTATTGCTTCAAAAAAAAATATTAACATATAAAAAGGGTAAATTCTTAAAAGTTTGTGATTTTGTAAAGTGTATTTAATTTTATTTTTAAGAAATGAAAAAATATGATTAAAAACACAATGATGAGTAGGGTAGTGTTGTTTAGCGTGGTTGTCAACTTTAAGAGTATATTTGTTAGAAGAGAAAATTGAAAATTGTTTCAGAGACTCTCTTCTCTCTTTCTCTCTTCCCTCTTTCTCATCTACCAAACACACCCTAAGTGTAAAACAGTACTAAACTAATTCGCTTATTGTTGTCCTGTGTCAAACTCTTAGGTCCTAGCCGTGGGTTCGGCCAGATGTTTGAACAACTGTTTTGATTCCTCTGTTCTTCACGCGACTGCGCCCAGGAGGGAACTCTGCTCCTTGATTGTGGGTATCCCGACTCCTCTAGAAAGGGCTAGGTTGGGTGAGAGGGACTGCGAGGTTTGGATTATACTACTGACTAATGCATAAAAATAAAGATAAAAATGCGATAAAGAAGATAGATAAAAATAAACGTAGAGTTTTTGATTCATTGATGTGTGTCTATTCTGTACAATTGCTCTCCTATTTATATACATAGGCCCTTGTCGGCCGCTACTATAGCCAACATTTTCCTACCATTGGATCAATCTAAGATCAACGACTATCATTGTTCCTAAGCCCTAAGGAGGCGGAATCACTACCCACAATTTCACTAGCACGATTAGTGGGGTGTAACTCCCCCACTCCACTTTTCAAGGCTTCGCTCCTTTGCTTGATCTTCAACTGCTCCCACGTTCTATCTTCGTGGTCCCTTTTACCTGCCTTCCAAGTAAGCATGCCTTACCTCGGCCACTTGGCTTGCTCAGCTAGCCTTCGTCTTCGGGAAGTAACTCAGGCACCCGAGCCCACATTGGTCGTGGCACTCTATAGGTTGAGGCATTTCTCTCCCTCGACCTTGCTTATTGCTCATCGGGCTGACCCCTTCCTCGGGGAGTTGTCTTGTGGTATGCCCCGAGGGCTTCTCTTGAGTTCTTCTCTCTGGCAATTATCTCTCAAACCTTTGTCAAGTGGCTTGCCTCACCACTCCAATTCTACTCCCTTCCTTCACTCAGCCCTCGGCCTGTGACCTAGTTATTTTTGGGTGTTAACAATTTCCCCCCTTTTTGTGTTGCCGTATGGCCACGAGGACGTGACTGATAGAGCAAAACCTCTTTGCCATGACTTGATGTGACTGTTTGAAGCGACTAGCCTTCCGTTTCGCGACACTTGGTGTTTCTCTTTGCGCGGGATAATAGGGCGGCGCAACGATTCCCAAGGTTTGCGAAACCATAAATAGCAACAGCTACGCAAGACTGTTCACTTATCTTGAAATATTTCGCTTTCCTTTTTTAGTTTCTTCTTCCCCGAACCAAGCCCCTTCTCCTCCATTGTTATCACCACTTCTTTTCACCATGTCTTCAAACTCAGACTCTCAAGACCGTGAACACACATATGGTGGAGATGATAGTCAGCTGAGTTATTCTTCCTCTGATCCATCTTTGGCGACCATTCCCTCTGAAGTTTCCCCACAGGATATCCTTGTTGTCGTTTCAGGCGGCGTTACAGTGCGGCCTACTTCCTCTGCTGTCCGCGACGGCTTTAACGCCTTCAAACAAACCTTCAACGCTTCGGCTTGTCCTGGCATACCAATCACCCAGGATTGGTTCACCGTTGACGCCAAGGTGTCAGAAACCAAGGGTTGGGCCAAACCCATCGAAGACTACCTTGCCTGGTTCGACCGGATTCATCCTGTCAAGAAAGATGATTGGAAAGCGTGGGGTCTTCGTGACATGATCGTTCTCTCTACCTTCGCCATTCCCCATAATTTTGACGTTCTTTTGCCTCTCTTGGGCTCCTGGTCTTCTAACTTCAATGCCTTTATATTCCCCTGGGGCATGGTCAGCCCCACCATTATGGATGTGGCCGCCATCGCTGGCCTACCCGCATTTGGCCGAAACGTCCATCTTGCAAGATTACCCAGGAAGGTGAACTTAGGCCACGTCCATGTTGGAGGGGTTTACTCAAAATTTCTGATTGCAAATTCTAAGTATGACGCCAATATTACCGACGAGGAACACACTGCTTTCCTTAGGTACTTCTTTTGCGAATTTTTCTATGGCACTGCCTCTGCCGGTGTCGTCCAAGAATTGCAGCCCTTCGTCGCCTTGATGGCCAGTGGGGAAGTCTACGCCTGGGCCCCTTATCTTCTTGGCGAGCTCTACCGAGGAATCCAAGTCATGCTCGACCAGATTAGAGAAGACAAATGTTGCTGAGATGACGTGGTGTCCTGTGCTGGACAGGAGGTGTGGTCCTACCTGGATCTTTTGCTCCTCAAAGAAAGGAAGATCAGCTTTCTCTCTCAGAGCGCAGCACTGCTCGTGATTATTGGCGGTCCGCTCTAGTATCTAGGGACTTGCCAATTGGCTATCTGGCTACCTCCCGTTACAGCAAGACCCTCGCAGAGTAGTATTACCCCAACTTTGTTTGTAAATAGTTCGGGTTGATACAACGTCCCTCTGCCTTACCAGCCTCTGGATGATCCTCGTCGTCGGGAAGGTTTGACGGATGGCCAAGTGTGTAAAATGTCACTGGCAATTACTACAAGGTCACCGAGAGTGTGTGGGCATACTACGAGGTGTGTTCGGGAGAAACCAGTGCCTTTACCAATTGGTGGCTTGGTGTTAAGGACCTAGTCTTCCCTCGGGCACTTGGTGATTATCTTTCCAAGTACCCCGGTCGTCATCACGCAACTCCAGCTCCCTTTTCAGCACCGGCAGGTACCAGCAGCGTTCCTGCTATCGTTGATAAAACACCTAGGCCTCCCGCTTCCAATCGGCGGCCATCCACTCGGTCCCAACCAGCCGCGGGTATGTCTTCTGTTCTCCGTGGTACACTCGTTATTTCCTCCCCCTACTTTTCCTCTTATCTCATCCTCGTCCCCCTTCTAACTGTGGGGTATTCTGTTGATCGTAATGCGGAAGAATATGATGATGATGCTCCCATTACCTTTAGGCAATCGTCTGCTCGGCGTGCTCCAACAGACGCTCTTTCACAGCCAGCGGCCAACAGGGCTGTTGTGGTGGCAAAAGGCACCCCTCGGTCCCTCTAAGAAATTCAAGATACGGTGTTTTCCGCTCTCCTTCTTATTTGCTGGCGCCTTAGATCTCTCTCATAGTTCTTTTTGCCTGCAGACAACCGATCCCCCGGTTCCGGATGAACCTTTGATTAAAGTTCATTCTCCTTCTCTTCCTCCTCAATCAGATCCCAAGCCAGTGACTGAGGTGGAGGTGGCTCAATACTTCGCCTCCCAGAGTCAACCTCAAGTAGTTCCCCCTTCGATCGGGAGAACAATTACAGAAACTGGAGGATGCCCTCCGGGGACGAATTGCTACTGATCCTACCCAGCTCTCAGATCTGAGGTTTCTAGCTTTCACGCTATCTTCTTCGAATGCTATGTCAACGCAGAGGAGGGAGACCCTAAGGGACATAGCCTATCGGCTTCCAGAGATTTCTCGGGCCTATTCGACATCCCACGCTGCTCAGGACGCTGCCCAACAAGCACTGGATCACCTGAATCCCCTACAGGCAGAGAAGAAGATGTACCTCTCAACCTACGGTGAGAAAGAAGCAGAACGCCGATTGGTGCTAGCCTAAGAGGAGATGACCAGGCGCCGAGTTGAGGAGATTGAGTCCCTTCTAGCAGGGCTCCAGTTATAATTGCAAGTTTTACGTCATCGGCAAGAAGAGACGACCAAGAAACTAGCCCTTAGATCAACGCATCAAGGAACTAGAGTCTCAAAAAGGGGTATTCCTCTATGACAAGGAGCGCGGACAAAGCAAAGTGTTATTTGCAATAGCTTCCTGGGAAAGGCTTCGTATCTTCTTGACAAACTCATCCACCATTGCACCTGCTTCAGCTATCCTTCCTTCTGGCCAGGAGGTATCTGAATCTGTGGAGGGGGAAGGTTCTACTGCAGCGAAGGAGTAGCATGTCCTTGTACTTAATTTGTTTTTCCACTAGGCCGCCGGTGTGTGGCGAGCCACTATGACAATTCTCTTTTTGTATAATTACCAATTTTCTTTCCCTTGCATACTTTCCCATAGAGTAGGATAATATGCTTTGAGATATTTGCCATTGATTTTTGTTTCAAACTCTTCGTCGTCGAACGTAATCAAACGGTATGCCCCACCGTCGTATACCTCACTTACAATGTAGGGCCCGTCCCAATTTGGGGACCACTTGCCTAACTGAGGATCTTTCCTCCCAAGTGGCAGAATAGTCTTTCACGCGAGATCACCCTCAACAAACTTCTTTGGCTTGACGTGTTTGTTGTAGGCTCGGGCCATTTTGGATTTGTTCATCTCAATTCTACTGAGGGCAGCCAGACTGTCATCGTCCACCGAGTCCAACTCCATTAACATGGCTTGTTGGTATTCATCTATGCCGAGCCACCCTTAATGATGTCATACTGATTTCCACTGGTAACACGGCATCCTGCCCATAGACTATACGATAAGGAGTTACCCCCGTGGCCGTGGAATTAGAATTTCTCATAGCCCAAAGGACCTTATTAAGGGTCTCGTGCCACCGCCGAGGCTTGTCCTCTATGTTTTTCTTGATGAGATCGATGATGATCTTGTTGGTAGCCTCTGCTTGCCCATTGGCTTGAGCATAATAAGGAGACGAATGTCTCATCTTGATGCCATATTCTTGTGCAAAGGCCACCACTTGTTCCCCGGTGAACATTGTGCCTTGATCGGTGTTGTGCGAAAAGTAGATGTGCAAGTGTACACAATCGCAACAAGTAATATACTGATAAGTGTTAGACTTAGAGTATAACCTTAGAGGGGGGGGTGAATAAGGTTATGCGTAAATATGGATTCTTTTCGCAAATGATGATTATATTCTTTTTCAAATCGAATGCGGAAAATGTGATTTAAACTTTTGGATACAAAAACAAGCAAGAGTTGTTTAAATTGTATTCAATATTTCCAATAAAGATATTATAAGGGATATAGTATATCTTAGAGAAGAGGAGTAGAAGATGATTGATGAGTATTGATAATTTAAGCACAGTAATATTAATAATAAACAGTTATAATAATAGTGCAAAATATAAAGAGAGAAGGGATAGAGGGACACAGATATTTAGCGAGGTTCGGGATAAAACCCTACGTCCTCGGCCTTAGGCTTTTCAACCCTTGGACTTAGCAACCACTATATTGAAGAGAGTTATTACAAACAGTCGACTTCAACAATAGTGAATCTCAATTCCCCGAACTGAGAACCCAAGCACCCGCTAAGGATTTCAAAACCAACTCAATCACCCTGATTGAGAGACCCAAGTAAAACTTCCCAGGATTTCAAAATGACCACTAAAACAAAATAAGAATTACACAGTTGAGATCTATGGATCCAATCACTTCTTAGTAATGTGTCAGTTTAGAAACTGAGAGAGATGAGTGATATTAGGATTTTAGATGCTCTAAAAATATGATATGGAATATGATCTTGCTTTTGCAAAAGCTTCACAATTGATATGACAATGAGAGCTTAGATTTGCAAAAAAGCTTTTATGAAGATAAATATGATTTTCAAAAACACAGCTTTTGAACAAGATTCAAAACAATGAAGCACTATATTCTTAGATCTATAATAAAATGAAGAGCATTCAAAATAATATGAAAATTATGAAGAACAATATTAGATCTAAGAATTTCGCAAGAGTAGAATAGAGAGAAATTGTGAGCAGTGGGTGATCTGAAGGTGAAGCTCAACCCATGTATTTATAGGCTTAGGCACCGTTGAAATTTTTGAAAAACATTTAATATAAGTGAAGAATCGATTCATTGATCAAGTTAAAATGTTGATGAATCGATTCATTGCCTTTAAAAAATAAAAGAATCGATTGTTTGTTTAGTTGAAATAAGAGAGGAATCGATTCATTGATGTTTGGAAAAAGAGGGAATCGATTACAATGCTTATGTAGAAAGGCATGAATCGATTTTCAGGCCATATGGAGGTCCTGAGAATCGATTCTTATCCATGTAGAAATAGAGGGAATCGATTTTTCTTTTCTTTTTGGAAGGCATGGGAATCGATTCATGGCCCTTTGGAAACATGAGGTAATCGATTTTCAGGCCATATAGGAGGTCCTGAGAATCGATTCCAAGGCCTATGAAATGGGTTGGAAATCGATTCCAAGCTTTCCTAAAAATATTTTTTTCAACTTGCCACCTTATGCATGCATGCAATTTTGTGAAATATTTTTTCAAAACTATTTTTATGCATCATGCATGTTTTGAAAAGTCATCTCTCTCAATAGCTAAAGTGCCACACACTTTAGGTGATAGGACCTTTACAAAGTGTCCTAAAAGGCTTAGACACAATTTAGGGTTTTGAACTTCATATGATGCTTCTTCTTCAAGCTTCTCTTCTCTTGTGTCTTCTTCTCTTTAAATTAAGTCCTGCACTTTGCTCATCTTGAAACATTAGTAGATGTGATGTAATTTGTTATCATACAAAATAACGGAGTGTTTACCCTTGGTTCAACAAACTCCCCCTTTTTGATGATAACAAATTACATTATGCATTGGGTTTGATAATAATGAAAATTCATTTAAAAAAGCTCCCCCTAAGCATAAGCATATATTTTCTCCTATTTTCTCCCCACATATAATAGTAACTTGCATATTTTCTCCCCCTTTGTTTTCATCAAAAAGGAGGGGGGTGAAAAAAAAACATTTTATAAACTAGCATAATCAAGCATCCCTAGCTCTCTACGGATTTTACAAAAAGGAGCTTCGGCTAGGGGTTTTGTGAAGATATCCGCTAGTTGGTCATCCGTGCCTACAAATTTTAATGCAATGCTCCCCCTAGACACATGATCTCTAATAAAGTGATGTCTAATGTCAATATGTTTAGTGCGAGAGTGTTGTATAGGGTTCTTAGCAATATTAATAGCACTTGTATTATCACACAAAACAGGCACACTTTCAAAAATTAGACCAAAATCTTCCAAAGTTTGTTTCATCCACAGAACTTGTGCGACGCAGTTTCCAACAGCCACATATTCAGCTTCAGTTGTGGACAAAGCAACACTGTTCTGCTTCTTACTAGACCAGGAGGTCAAACAAGGACCAAGAAAATGACAAGTTCCACTAGTACTTTTTCTATCAAGAGTGCAACCTGCAAAATCAGCATCAGAAAAACCAACTAAATCAAACGTACTCGATTTCGGGTACCACAAACCAAAGTCTATGGTCCCTTTAACATACCTAAGAATCCGTTTTACAGCTTTTAAATGTGATTCTTTTGGGCATGCTTGAAATCGAGCACACAGGCATACAGCAAACATGATATCAGGTCGAGATGCAGTTAAGTATAAGAGACTACCTATCATACCTCGATACATAGTTTCATTTACCGGTTTACCTTGCTCATCCTTATCTAGTTTAGTTGCTGTTGCCATAGGAGTGCTGATCTCTTTTGCGTCATTCATGTTATATTTCTTCAGCAATTCCTTTGAGAACTTTGTTTGGGATATGAAGATTCCTTCATTTAATTGTTTCACTTGAAGTCCCAAGAAAAAGTTAAGTTCTCCCATCATACTCATTTCAAATTCACTAGTCATCATCTCAGAAAATTCCTTGCACAAATCATCATTAGTAGATCCAAAGATAATATCATCAACATAGATTTGAACTACTATGATATGTTTGCCCTTGGTTTTAAGGAATAAGGTAGAATCAATCTTACCCTTTTTGAAACCATTGGCAGTTAAATGTTTGCTTAATCTCTCATACCAAGCTCTAGGGGCTTGTTTTAATCCATAGAGGGCTTTGTCAAGTTTAAAGACGTGGTCGGGATTTTTAAAATCTTCAAAACCAGGGGGTTGTTTTACATAAACTTCTTCTTCTAAGAAACCATTTGGGAAGGCACTTTTGACATCCATTTGGTGTAGTTTGAAATCCATGTAGGAGGCAAATGCCAAAATTATCCTAATGGACTCCAATCTAGCCACAGGAGCAAAAGTTTCTTCAAAATCCACCCCTTCGATTTGATTAAAACCTTGAACTACTAGACGACTTTTGTTTAATAAAATTGTTCCATTTTCGTCAAGTTTGTTACGAAAAACCCATTTAGTTCCTATGATGGTCCGATCGACCGGTTTTTCAACTAAGTGCCAAACTTTATTTCTTTCAAATTGTTCAAGTTCTTTTTGCATTGACAAAACCCATTCTGGATCATTTAAAGCTTCCTTGATATTATTAGGAACTATTTGAGAGACGTAAGCACTATGAAAGCATAAAAGATTAAGAGAAGAGCGAGTTGTTACCCCCTTTGATGGACTACCAATAATTTGCTCCATGGGATGATCTCGAACTGATTTCCATGTTTTGGGCAGATCATCGTGTGTTCTTCCATGGAGATGATCATCAATGTCTTGGGGCTCTCGTTCCACTATAACTTCTTCTTGAGGTTCAGCTTCCTCCTCGGCTTCTTCTACACTTTCACTGTTAGTTTCAGGTGATCTATTTTTTATCACTTCAATCACTTCATCCTCATCATCAGCAGCCAACTTGTCCTTTGTATTAAGAACGAAGCACTTACTTCCAAAGACTTTGAAGTATGAAATGTTTGGAGCTCTACCATTCCACAGCTCATATGGTGTTTTGTTGAGAGATGGCCTTAAGTATACACGGTTTAGCACATGACACGCTGTATCCACTGCATGACCCCAGAAGTATTTGGGAAGGTTGTGTTCATTCAGCATTGTCCTGCTCATCTCTTGTATAGTTCTGTTCTTTCTTTCAACTACACCATTTTGTTGAGGAGTTCTTGGAGCTGAAAAGTTATGATGAATGCCATACTTTTCACACCACGTCTTGAATGATGAATTTTCGTACTCTCCTCTATGATCGCTTCTAATTTCTTTGATGGCTAAGTTTTTCTCATTTTGTAGCTTTCTGCACAACTTAGCAAACTCGTTAAAAGCATCACTTTTATTTGCAAGTAGGATAACCCAAGTATATCTAGAATAATCATCAACAATAACAAAGACATACTTAGACCCTCCTAGACTTACGACATCAATTTCACCAAACAAATCAAGATGTAGCAGTTCAAGCACATTTTTGGTGGAAATAACAGGTTTTGATTTAAAAGAGGTTTTGTGCATTTTACCAAGTTGACATGCATCACATAATTGGCCTTTTTCATATTTCAATTTAGGTAGACCTCTAACATGCTCATTCTTACTTAACTTAGATAGATGTTCTATACTAGCATGTCCTAAGCGTCTATGCCACAAATCCACATCATCAATCAAGGTAGGCATACATGCTATCTCATCACTTACATTATCAAAATCAACATAGTATACATTGTTTTCTCGAAAGCCAGTAATGTAGAGTTTAGAAGTCATATGGGTGATAACACATTTATCAACAGAAAAGTGCACATCAAAATCATTATCGCATAATTGACTAACACTTAGTAAGTTAAATTTAACGCCATCAACTAATAAAGCATCTTTAATTTTAATTGTGTTTTCCTTACCCACACAACCTTTACCTATTACTTGAGCAGATTCATTGTTGGCAAACTTTACAGATCCACTTGCTTTGTTGCTCAGTTTTAGAAACAGTGAAGCATCACCAGTCATATGCCTTGAGCAACCACTATCAACCATCCACACATTTTTCTTTTTAGCTGAGGGACCAACCTGCAAAAGAATTGTTTAACAACTAGCACGAGGTACCCTTTTTGTTGGGTCCTTGGGAGTTAGTCATCAAGGGGTTTACTTTCACAATCCACCTTGGTTTCTTCCAAACAGGTACAAGGGTTCCAAGCTCACATATTTTACGGATAGGGCATGAAGAAGAGCTATGGTTCCCTTTTTGACAATATGTGCATTTGAAGATAGTAGGTTTATGATTAGAGGTAGAAGCTACAAAGGTGATATTTTTGTTTGAGCTGGAGGTGGTGGAATTTCCTTGGTACCCTATACCTCTCCTATCAACATATTGATGTTGAGAGTGAAGCAACTGAGTCAAGGTCTTTTCACCAACCTCAAACTTTTTCAAAGATTCTTTCAAAAATTCATTTTCAACCTTGGCCTTTTCAAAGTTTTGTTTTAGTTCTCGAAATTCAAGGTTGACTGATTTGTGTAGTTCATTCTTTAATCTAGTGACTTCACTTTCAAGAGTCTCGATTTGAGTGGATAGGCTTTTGTTGCTCTTTGTTAGTTTCTTGGATTTTAACAAAATTTTTTCGTGTTCGAAATATAGAGCCTCAAAAGCTTCACTCAGATCGTGACTACTATAGTCATTATCAATCATATCATCATGCATAGAGGAGGTAGAGGGACTAGAAAAGTTAAGGCTTACCTTTGATGTATCATTTGCCATGCTGCAGACAGCATTGTCGGTCTGCTCATCTTCTTCTGATTCACCATCAGTGCTGAGATTGTCCCATGTTGCTTCAGGTGTGTTCTTTGCCATGAGGCAGACAGCATTTGCAACTTCTTCTTCTTCGGTCTCACTTTCAGTGTCTGTATTGTCCCATGTTGCTTTCATTGCTTTCTTTTGCTTAGATTTCAGCTTGTAACAGTTTGCTTTGATGTGACCGGGTTTGTTGCATTCGAAACATCTTGGTTGTTCATCTCTCTTCTCATACTTTTCATCTTTGTTGTATCCAAACTTCTTTGAAGAATCACCCTTACCATGTTTGTTGTATTTCATAAATCTTTTGAAGTTCTTGGCAAGCATAGCCATATCTTCATCATCAGTATCTTCTTCAGATTCAACCTCTTTCCTTGCTACTTTAGTAGTTTTAGCAGCAAGGGCAAGAGATTTCTTTTCTTTTACAGTTTCTTTTTCTTGGTTCTTTTTGGCAGCCAGAACTACCTCAAATGTTAGCAATGATCCAATAAGGTCTTCTTGAGGTAAAGTGCCAATGTCTTTGGCTTCGGTTATAGCACAAGTCTTAGGGAAGAAATCACCAGTTAAGGATTCAAGGATCTTTCCATTCAAATCCTTGGTGGTGTATTTCTTTCCTAAGGCCCTCAAGTTGTTTACAATTAAATTTAATCTCTGATGCATTGCTGCGACAGACTCACCTTCTTTCATTTTAAAACTTTCATATTCAGAGGTGAGAATTCTAATTTTAGTATCTTTTACCTGGCTTGTCCCGACATGAGTGGCTTGTAGGCAGTCCCAGATTTCCTTTGCACTTTGACACCCTTTTACTCTACCATATTCTTCTTCACAGAGTGATAGATGAAGGATATTCATGGCCTTTGCATTTAGGGATATCTTGTCAAGCTCAGATTTTCTTAACTCACTCAGGTCGATGGTGTAGATGTCTTCCACCGGTACTTCTTCAGCTTTGCCGGTGGCTTGAATTTTTGAAGTGTCACCATCAGTATTACCTGGTTTTGTGATCTTGATCTTCATCAGGATTAGAGGACCATCCACTATGATTCTCCATAGAGTGAAGTCAATTGCCTGCACATGACATTTCATACGACTACTCCAGTAATCGTAGTTAGTACCATCAAATAGAGGAGGCCTATTAGAGGACATTCATTCTTTCATGAAAGAACCCATAATTACAGATATGTAAAGGATAAATTGCGAGATGTAAAGCTCTAATATGCAATTCCTAGCTACTGATACCACTTGTTAGACATAGAGTATAACCTTAGAGGGGGGGTGAATAAGGTTATGCGTAAATATGGATTCTTTTCGCAAATGATGATTATATTCTTTTTCAAATCGAATGCGGAAAATGTGATTTGAACTTTTGGATACAAAAACAAGCAAGAGTTGTTTAAATTGTATTCAATATTTCCAATAAAGATATTATAAGGGATATAGTATATCTTAGAGAAGAGGAGTAGAAGATGATTGATGAGTATTGATAATTTAAGCACAGTAATATTAATAATAAACAGTTATAATAATAGTGCAAAATATAAAGAGAGAAGGGATAGAGGGACACAGATATTTAGCGAGGTTCGGGATAAAACCCTACGTCCTCGGCCTTAGGCTTTTCAACCCTTGGACTTAGCAACCACTATATTGAAGAGAGTTATTACAAACAGTCGACTTCAACAATAGTGAATCTCAATTCCCCGAACTGAGAACCCAAGCACCCGCTAAGGATTTCAAAACCAACTCAATCACCCTGATTGAGAGACCCAAGTAAAACTTCCCAGGATTTCAAAATGACCACTAAAACAAAATAAGAATTACACAGTTGAGATCTATGGATCCAATCACTTCTTAGTAATGTGTCAGTTTAGAAACTGAGAGAGATGAGTGATATTAGGATTTTAGATGCTCTAAAAATATGATATGGAATATGATCTTGCTTTTGCAAAAGCTTCACAATTGATATGACAATGAGAGCTTAGATTTGCAAAAAAGCTTTTATGAAGATAAATATGATTTTCAAAAACACAGCTTTTGAACAAGATTCAAAACAATGAAGCACTATATTCTTAGATCTATAATAAAATGAAGAGCATTCAAAATAATATGAAAATTATGAAGAACAATATTAGATCTAAGAATTTCGCAAGAGTAGAATAGAGAGAAATTGTGAGCAGTGGGTGATCTGAAGGTGAAGCTCAACCCATGTATTTATAGGCTTAGGCACCGTTGAAATTTTTGAAAAACATTTAAGATAAGTGAAGAATCGATTCATTGATCAAGTTAAAATGTTGATGAATCGATTCATTGCCTTTAAAAAATAAAAGAATCGATTGTTTGTTTAGTTGAAATAAGAGAAGAATCGATTCATTGATGTTTGGAAAAAGAGGGAATCGATTACAATGCTTATGTAGAAAGGCATGAATCGATTTTCAGGCCATATGGAGGTCCTGAGAATCGATTCTTATCCATGTAGAAATAGAGGGAATCGATTTTTCTTTTCTTTTTGGAAGGCATGGGAATCGATTCATGGCCCTTTGGAAACATGAGGTAATCGATTTTCAGGCCATATAGGAGGTCCTGAGAATCGATTCCAAGGCCTATGAAATGGGTTGGAAATCGATTCCAAGCTTTCCTAAAAATATTTTTTTCAACTTGCCACCTTATGCATGCATGCAATTTTGTGAAATATTTTTTCAAAACTATTTTTATGCATCATGCATGTTTTGAAAAGTCATCTCTCTCAATAGCTAAAGTGCCACACACTTTAGGTGATAGGACCTTTACAAAGTGTCCTAAAAGGCTTAGACACAATTTAGGGTTTTGAACTTCATATGATGCTTCTTCTTCAAGCTTCTCTTCTCTTGTGTCTTCTTCTCTTTAAATTAAGTCCTGCACTTTGCTCATCTTGAAACATTAGTAGATGTGATGTAATTTGTTATCATACAAAATAACGGAGTGTTTACCCTTGGTTCAACAATAAGTAGAGATCGTACCCACAGGGATTGATGTTAATTTTATAGTTTAAATCGTCAACACACTAGTGAACCAAGCAAAATAGTAACAACAAGTTTTTGAGCATGAAAATAAGAAGTGCTGGTTGAAAACAGTAAGAAAGTTCAAGAGTTTATAAAATGAGTTGGACTGCTCTTTGTTAAGTAATTTCTCAGTAGTAAGACGCTATAACGTTAGACGCTATAGCGTTAAGTGCTGTAGCATATGATTTTGTGCCTTTCGGTCACTGACGCCAGGGTTTTGTTACAAGACTCCTATATCTAGGTTCTAAATAAGTCCACCCATGTATAATGAAGAACCCACAGTATTAACCTTATGAACTATTGCTCCCCTATGTCTAGAGTTAAGCACAAGTTGGTTAAATGTCTTTAAACAACCTTTCATTCATATCAACCCTTGAGTTCTATTCGTAGACCATGTCTGTACCTATGAATCTACTTATTTCAGTTGACCATTTGACCATTCCCAAAACAAGTTTGAAAGCATTAAAGAACAAGGGTTGAAACGCAAACATCATAACATTATATTAATAATACTAAAGAGTCATTACAAAGCTTAAAGCAATCCAACTACTAAGTGTTTAGCTCGTGATGAGAATCATCAACATAATACAAACCAGAAAGCTCATATTACCAAAAATGAAAAGAGGAGACACGATTGCAAAAGATACACTTCGTGAGCTCCTTCTCATGAGACGGGTAGATGACGCTATAGCACAGCTTCACAGCGTTGGAAATGATGATCTTCTCTTGAAAAATAAAAGCTTGAAGTGGAGGATTAATAGAGGAGAAGGGTGTCAAGTTTTTTTCTCCAAAAATTCTCTCACTTTTGAATTCTATGTTATGAGGAAGAAGAAGTGAGATATCTTTGTTTATTGTCCATAAAGTAGCTTTCCAAAAAGGTGGACTTAACATATCTCACCTACCAAAAGTGATCTTCCAACAACAAGTGGACAAGTGTCCACAGTAGCCAATGGTTGGCTTCAGCAGCAAAAATAACCCTTAAATATGGGCTGAAATGACATAAAGTTTGAGCTCCAAAATTGTGCTTTTTTCTTTTCTCTCTCTTGCTGACGCAGGACGCAACGCTATAGCGTCAAACGCTACAGCACTGAACAAACACATTAAAAATAACAAGAGGGCACCAAAAGTGCCAATTTGTCACATAATGAGTTCCTAACCCTCTTTTACACTTCCTAACACATATTTACATATTTAACCACATAATTACTTAAGAAGTCACATTAACTTAAGCCTAAAGAATATAAATAACTCATATAAATAAGAGTTATCAATCGGCCGTGATGGTTTCAGGAATGCCAAATCTGTACATAATTTGGTTTTCTATGAACCTAATCACCACAGCCTGATTGACACTTACTAAAGGCGCAGCTTCCACCCATTTAGTGAAGTAATCAGTGGCCACAATAATTAAGTTATGGCCCTTTGAGCTCAGAGGGTATATCTTGCCAATTAAATCCATGGCCCACCCTCTTAATGGCCAAGGTTTGACAATGGGATGAAGCTCATCCGTGGGCACTCTCTGGATTGGTCCATGCAGCTGGCAAGCCTCACATCCCTCTGCAAACTGGAAGCAATCGGCCGTGATCGTCGGCCAATAGTATCTATGTCTGTATATCAGCCATTTCATGATGGGGGCCAGACCTATGTGCACCACAAATTCCTGCATGGATCTGTGCCATCACCATATACGCATCCTTTCTTTTGAGGCATTGTAACAACACCCCATTGACGTTTTTTTATATAGGTCATCCCCTATCAGAATATACTTCAACGGCCTTTGCTTGGTTTTGAAGTTAGTGTCGGCCGTTGGATTACGGAGATACTCTGTCAATACTCCAATCCAAGCATCGGCAAGGTCCTCCTCGGCCGAAGTACGGGTATTTTGTTGCAATACCTCGACTACCAACTCTCTGTAACCCGAGGCTTGTTGGGCTAAGTCGTTAGCCTTTTGGTTTTCGCTTCTGGGGACATACATGATGACTGCATCGGCGAACAACTTTAACAAGTTATGCACCGAGGTTCGCAATTGTTTAAGTTTCGTGTTATAACACTTGTATTCCCCAGTGATTTGCTTGATCACCAGTTGTGAATCCCCCTTGATTTCCACATATTGAGCCTTCATGGCGGCCAGGATATCAAGCCCCATGATCAAGATTTCATACTCGGCCTGATTATTGTAGGCTTGATCCCCTATCCTGCACATGAATCTCCACGTTTGACCACAGGGACTGGTGATGCTACTCCAATGCCTGCCCCTGTTTGGATACTCGATACATCAAACATGAGCACCCAAGGCTTTAGGCCCAGATAGTTAATAGACTCGGCTGGGGTGTCGTATATTTCCATGCAAGGGTGTTGAGCCAGGAAATCGGCCAAGGCTTGTCCTTTGACAGCTCTTAGTGGCACATATGTCAAGGCAAACACATTTAACTTAATGGGCCACTTGACAAGTCTTCCTTGTAAGACAGGCCTATTAAGAAGATATCTGATAATATCCACTTTGCACACAACCAAAACTTCCTTAGGTAATAGGTAATATTCCAATTTAGTACATGCATTAAACAAGAACAAACAAAGCTTCTCAATAGGAGAATATCTAGTCTCGGCGTCATTGAGAATCCTGCTAAGATAATAGATAGCACGCTCAGCGCCATTATCATCATCTTGAGCTAACAAGCAGCCAGTGGCTTGATCTTCGGCCGCAATATATAGCTTCAGAGGCTTCCCATGCTGCGGAGGTACTAAGACAGGAGGATTAGTCAAGTCAGCCTTGATCTGGTCGAAGGCCTCCTGCTATGTGGCTACCCATATCATTTCCTCGGTGTTCTTTATCCTCAACAAGGTTGAGAAAGCTTTCATCTTTCCGGCCGATTTAGAGATAAATCTTCTTAGGAATTTGATCTTGCCTAATAAACTCTGCAGCTTCTTCTTGGTTCTAGAGGTCTTGCCTCAAGGATAGCTCGAGCTTTGTTATTGTCCACTTCAATGCCTTAGTTGTGTACCAAGAAGCCTAGAAAGTTGCCTGCAGACACGCCAAAAGCACACTTAGCAGGGTTCATTTTGAGATTGTGGAGTCTCATTTGTTTTAGAGCTTGTTCAAGCTCCACTAGGTGGGCTTCAAAACTCTTGGACTTAACCACCACATCATCAATGTATACCTCAATGCTTTTACCAATGAGGTCATGGAAAATAGCATTCATGGGCATTTGGTATGTATCTTCTGCATTTTTGAGGCCAAAAGGCATTACCAACCACCCATAGATACCTAAGGCGCCATGGCACCTAAAAGCAGTCTTATGGGTGTCATCCTTCGCCACATATATCTGGTTATACCCAGAATAGCCGTCCATAAAGGTCAAGATGGCATTGTTAGCCGCGACGTCGACAAGCATATCGGCCACAGGCATACCATACTCATCTTTGGGAGTGGCCAAGTTCAGATTTCTGTAGTCAATACAAACTCTGACCTGGCCATTCTTTTTGACAACGCGGCTATATTAGACAGGCATTCTACGTACCTGGCAGTTCTTATGAATTCTGCCTTGAGCAATATTTCGACCTATGCTTTGATTTTTGGCATTAGCTGCGGATTGAACCTCCTCGATGGCTGTTTATGGGGCTTGCAACCTTCTTTGATGGGTAACCTATTGATAACTCTTATTTATAAGAGTTATTTGTACCTTAGTAGCTTAAATAATTAATTGTCCAAAAGCAATTTGTTTTATTTAATTATTAGAATTAATGGTTTGTGGTTAGTTAGAAAGAAATTCTGGTTTATTCCCCAATGGGCACTTTGGTGCTCTATTTTTGTGTTTTAATATGTGTTCTAGTGTGCTGCAGTATTTAGGTGCTATAGCATTGGTGTGGGTCCTGCATTAGATGAAAGAGAAACTGTTGAAGCCACTTTCTGTAACACCCCCTTCTAATAAACTAATATTTAATTTATGAAAATCAGAGTTTTCGAAAAACCTTTCCGCGCAACCCAAGAGGGTGCTACATTTTCACCAAATAAAACATATAAAACATATAACAACATCTGAAACTCATAATACAATAAAGTATGTGATACATAGCACATTGATCGGGACGAACCCTAAAACACTTGTTTAGTTACACCACAGTTTACATAATCACCACGCAGCGGAAAATAGCATGTTTCATAAACATATTTAAATACATCATCAAATACTAGTTTTGAGCAACTTTCATTAAACAGTCACTAGACTAATCGCCCCCCGGTGCTACGTATCAGAGCAGACACAACCGACTAGAAGAAAGCATGTGAATACCTTCACTCGCTATCACCTGCACGTTGCCGACATGAGAAGCAACATAAAAGCAGTAGGGTGAGTCTCTTTACATAAATAATAGCATATAGGATAAGCATTATATTAGGGAAGGCAGCTTAGAAACACTAATTCACAACAATTACAACGTACATCATTCAGTTTATAATCATCAAGAAGCATCACCAACACCTCAACTCATAAATCGTCAAGGGACATCACCAACACATCAACTCATAATCATCAAGAGTCATCATCAAATGCATGAGTATATGCATGAATGCAATATGCATGTGGATCCATAGGCCGAAGCCTCTGCTCGTCATAATAGGCCGAAGCCTCTGCTCGTCGTAATAGGCCGAAGCCTCTGCTCGTCATAATAGGCCGAAGCCTCTGCTCGTCATAATAGGCCGAAGCCTCTGCTCGTCGTAATATGCACATGAGTTATGCGACACTATGTACAATGCACCAGAAAATAATCAACAACCAAGATCAACTCAGTGATACCACAACACTGACGCCAATAACTCATGATAGGCCGAAGCCTCTGCTCGTCGTAATAGGCCGAAGCCTCTGCTCGTCGTAATAGGCCGAAGCCTCTGCTCGTCATAATATGCACCGTCACACACCAATATCACACCAATGATTAATGAAATTCATCACACCAAATAATTAATGGAATTCATCACACCAAATAATCAATAGGCCCACCGGAACTATTAATTCACCCACCAATCACACCATAATACACTCACCAAATCAACCCACCACTCACACCAACACCAATTTCAATTAGGCCAATTTAGGATTTGACACAAAATAGGGAAAGTGAGTAAAAATTGCAATTTGGACACTGGAACACTTCAGTCCAGAACCACCAGTAAAATAATCCATTTTTGCATAAAACCAGAATATTTGGATAGACACCGAAATTAGCTTCGAAACGCATTTTGAACCGTCCAATTTGGACAACCGGGTCAAAAGATATTTAGAAAACAAATTTGGGAACAACAGCGACACCCTGGGCTACGCGAACACGGCAGCCAGAATTCGGCGAATTAGTTAAAATAGTAAACGACATCGGATTTCAACAAACGACCCCTCTACAGAAACCTGAGAATGTCTAGTTCCTGACTATGGTTTTCTTTTTTCGAAACAATGAGCCGATTAGTACAGTTTCAACAAACAAGCATCAGGGTTCAGAAAACGGGTCAGCCACCATGACCTAACTTGTGGCACCTCTAGAATGATCAAAACTCAACCAAAAGACATGGGGTTTGTGCCCAAACGAAGGAAATTGAATCTAGTTTTCAAAGAGACAGGAACCATTCAAAACGGAGCTCAGATGAAAACGTTATAACCGAAATACCGAACCTAGACACAGAATTACTCCAGGATATTTCCCTAAATTGTGACACCTATATCTCGAGCCACACGACTCCAATTTCAATCAAACCAGTGCCAAATTAAAGATACATAAGTCTAGTTTCTAAAATAGTAAACCACACAATTTTTGGACCACCTGAACAGACGTATCATCAAAAAGAACGAACCTGTATCCAGAATTTCCCAACAGTAAGTTTTAACACCATAATTGCACAAGTAACACCAAATTAATTCACCAACATCAAATCACTAATATAAACATAAATCATCATGTTTATCACCAAAAATCAGCAAACCAAACATCAATTAAATCATCAAACAAAACATCGAACACATGGCATGCAAGGCATATTCTTAGCGACAAACATCAATCCTTTCATGACTTCAACACATGAAATGTTCACAACAACACACAAAATCAATCAACCAATTACCCTATGACCTAACCCACATATAATACTCAACACACATGTTATTAAGAATGAAAAGAAGAGCCCCCTAACCTTAGGAAATGAAGAACCCAAGCCAAGACTCCAAGAAATCACCAAGAATCACCACCAAGCCTCCTCCTTGTTTTGAGTTCCACGATTTTCCTCTCTCTCCTCTTCCTCCTTGAGCTTCAGCCGCCTCTTCTCTCCTCTTCCTCCTTGGGTTCGGCCACCTCTCCTCTCCTCTCTTTTCTTTTCTTTTCTTTCTTTTGTGTTGGATGACAAATGAAGGCTAAACCTAAAACCCCTAAGTTGAATTCGACCCTATGGCCTAACTAATGGGTCATGGGCTTACTAATGATTCATGGGCCCTTATTTACACCTCCTCAATTACTCAAACACCTCCAAAATAAAATAAAACTCTAAATTAATTAATACTAGCCCTCACCTTATAAATAGGTCCAATTACCTCATATATATTTATTTTATTATCTACCACCGTATAATTCCCAATTAATTAAATTAAATAATTCAATTAGATAACTAATTACATTTGGGGTGTTACACTTTCTGCGAAAATAGTACATGCTGATGCGTGACCACTAATTTTTGGGGGTGTGCTGTCCTTTTATTAATGACCCATGTCCTTTGGGCCCAAAAGAAGAAAAAAAATTGGACTTTTAGGGTTTTTCTTGGATCCCACAACCCTAGGCATATAAAAAGGACACCCTACTCCTATTCTTGGGGGCGTGTGCAGCTGAGGAGGAGATTAGACATAATCTCCCCAAATTTTCGTGCTCCTCCATTGTTATTCACAAAAGAACAGAAATTCTGCACCTCTGTGCTGCGAGCAGTGCTGCAGCACCACTGATGCTGTGATTCTGCGAGTTGCTGCAATAAGGAGTCTGTCTTCTTCATCAGGTGCTGTCACACCCTGAAGCTGACCAGGTGCTGTTACACTCTAGATGCTGAATCAGTGCTGTCACACTTTTGATGCTGAATAGTATATCTCTTTTTGCTACTCTACTCTTTTGTAATTTCAGATTTAAAGCACTAGATTTATCATCCATGCTTTACTTCATGGATTTGTTGCTCATTATGAGCTAAACCATTTGTGGTTGGAATGCTATTAGCCATGTAATGGATTTCTAATGGTTTTAATGTGAATTTGATGTTTAGCAACTTTATCCTTTGTGTGATACTATTTCTAAACTTATTTTAGAAGTTATCACCTAAATATAAGTACCATTTATAGATTCAGACATGGTTTATAAATTGATCTCAAAGGATAATATGGATAGTGGTTATTTAAGGACACTTTAATAATCCTTGCTTAAAACCTAGACATAGGAGGGCAAATTTCATAGGGTGAATACTGTGGGTGTTTAATAGCCTAGGGTGAACCTATTTAGAGCTTAGACATAAGTGCTTGTAGTGAAGCCCTTTAGAAAAGTGACTGAAAAGCACGTACTGTTGCTACAGCACCCTGATGCTACAGCATCAGATTTAACATTAAACCATTATTTAGAAGTTGCATAGTGAAAGGCATTCCAACTTGTTCCCATAGTGAATTTCCTATTATCCTTTACTTTTTATTACTGCTTATGATTAAATTGGGTTCTACAACTTGTTGCTTTACTTTGTTTTACTCACTAGCTTACTTACTAATTTAAATATAGAAAAGAACTCAACAATCCTCGTGGGAACGATCTCTACTTACTCTTTATTACTTGTTGGACTGTGTATACTTGCACATATTGTTTTCACACAACAAGTTTTTGGCGCCGTTGCCGGGGCTCTATCGAGGCCTGACATCTCATGGTAATCCCACGCAAAGCAGTCACGGTAGTCCTTTATTAGAGCCACCATTTGATCTCGTTGTTGAGGTTGTAATTTACCACTGACCTTGGTCATCATTGGCTCTTTTTCGCTTCCCAGGTTCACCTCCAACAGAGGGTCTTGTGCTTCAAAAGTGGGCATCTTCCTTTGGATGGGCTCCAGGTGAGGAGGCTCGGCCAACGTCCCGTCGAGGGAGTCATCCGGATCCTCTTGGTAGGAGTGTTCCTCGAGTTCGCGCTCTTCATCTATTGCACCAAACATAGCCTCTTCAATGCTGGATTCAATCAGGAATAGGTGCAACCGATCCAGCAGGCTCTGTACCTCTGGTGGGAGATTAATCATTATCCTTATTGCTAGGCTGTGGGTCGGCCAACATCTTGAATTCAAAACCTCGCTTGGTCCAGTCACATGACTCTATGCCACCTTCCTCATAATCCCCTGGGATGGAAATATGATGTAAGTGGGGGGGAGTAAAAGACGGCCTCAAACATCTTTACCTTTGCAGGGCAAGGATTAGGGTTTGCTTCTACTATTTCCACTCGATCTCCTATCCATATCATTAATTTTTGATGCAGGGTAGAGGGGACACATTCACTGGTGTGGATCCAATCTCTTCCCAGGATCACAGCGTATGGGGGCTTTCCTTCTATAACAAAGAAGGCCGAGCGGGTTACCTTGCTCCCAACTGTTACATCGGCTACCAACACTCCCAAAGCGTGGGATGGGTGGCCCATGAAACTGATCATGGTCATAGTGGTTGGGATGAGGTCCTCGGCGTTCTTCCCCAGCTTCTTCATAGTGTCTAATGGCATAATATTCAGCACAGTGCCGCCATCTACGAAGACACGAATAAACAGCTTCCCATTCAGATGGGCTTTGATATATATAATGGCTTCAGGTGTCTAGTCATGTCTGCTGTGGGTTTTTCAAATAGCATTCCTTCTGTAATTGCTCCCTCGATCAGGCTCTGTCAAGGCAGCCCGTTCGGCCTCCTCAGCGAAGACATCTCCCTCGAGAGCCCTTGGTTGATCTTTATTGCCCCAGAATTCTGGTGGAAGAAGGCTCACCATCTCTATGTCAACATAACATTCCCCATCGGCCTCGTCCATGATGTCGTCAAGGATTGACCCCGTCAAGGAGTCTCCATCAAAGTCCAATGGGCCAAAGGGGTTCTCCATATCTTCCCCCAAGAGGTCGTCCTCGGCCAGCTCTTCTTTTGTCACAGCCCCTTTTTCGTGACTGGGTTCTCGACGTAAATGGCTCAAAAATGCGTAATTTTAGGAGTCGCCACCTAATTTATTTAATAGGAAAAATTGAAAAAAACCTATATTAAAAGTTATTTGGTTTTCGTAAACTAGATTAGATTCAGGAGTCAGTTATGTATAGGGAAGGGCAAAAACTTAATTCCACAGCACCCCTAAAACATCTGTCCGAAGACAGTTACCCTAAATTTGATTGCGCAACATATCAATAAGCTTAGAAAATTTGTTTACCCCAAAAATAAATAATATTTGGTTTACAAAAGAAAAAAAATAAGGGACTAAATTAGAAAATTTAGTTTTTGACTCGACGGGGAAGCCCCGCTCCGATGTATCCTCCAGTGCAATAAGGAACTCAAAAGTCACGTAGTTCTTCCTGAAAAAGTTTGTTGGTTGGTTGATTTTATATTTTTGAAGGGGTTTAAAATCACCAAGCTGTACAACTCAGGCGTCTTAAACCAAGATTGCGAGGTTGACAAGATGTACATCTCAATCAAGCTCATTTTTTAGTTTTTTTGGAAAATAGGTGTTAAAGAAAAAAATTGATTATTTATTAGAGAAAAATTAATTTAGCTTGACGGGGAAGCCCCGCTCCTACGTATCTCTGAAGCGGAGAATCAAAGGCTACGTAGTTCTTTTTGAAAAAGTTTGTTTGTTTTAAATTTTTTGAATGGGTTTAAGATCACCAAGTTGTACAACTCAGACGTCTTAAACCCGGACCGTACAAGATGTCACATCTCAGTCGATCCCATATTTTTTTGTATTTTCATGAGAAATGTTTTTTAGAAGAATAAAAGTGGAGTAGAAAATATTTTTGTATTTCATGATGGTGAAATAATAATAATATAAAAATATATATTTGAAGAGAGAAGGTCGAATTAGTGAAATAAAAGCGGTGCAGATAGTAGAACCAAAAACAGTGAAAGCCCAGAGCCTAAAGCCTAAATCCGTGATCTATTATGAGGGGGCGTTTTAAGTGAAAAGAAAGGCTGGAAATAGTAGAGCCCAGAATAAATAAACAATAAAACAGAATCCAAAAACTGAAGCCTATGCAATCTGGTCAAGCGAAAAGGGTCGGCCAAAATATAGAAAACAGGGGTGTGAATAGTAAGCAGTGTTTTTTTACTTGTTAAAAATAAATAAATGCAAATGATTAGATAAAATGATGGAGAGTATATAGGAGAAAAGTTAGGCATTTGGAACCCTTAAAATCTCATCAGCTGTAACAGATATCAAAGAGGAAAAAAAGGTTTGGAGATTGTCATACCCTAATTTTGTCCGACTAATTTAAATTCTCTTCAAAAAAATATATTGCTTGTTTTGCATTTTGATGGACACCTGTCATTTAGTTCGTCAGCGATTTTGCGAACTTATTTTTTTTATTGCAAAGTTAATTAGTAAAAGAATTAAAAAAATCTGTCATTAGTATTTAATTTAAACTATTTGTTACATGACAACAATTAAAAGTAAATGTAAATAAAAAGAGAGAATCTTCTAATTTGAGTTAGGAGTTCATAGCTCTTTTATTATGTTTTCCCCATTTTCACCAAATTGAACCATTGCTTGTCTCCACTAATAGACCCTCCACCCCTCATCAACAATTATGCTTACAACCAATATTACCAACAAAAGAAAGAAAATAACAAAAGCAGTATAATGCCATGCGCTCATGCTGCTGTGGCAATTCTTTTTAAGCATCACTCCAATGGTGCTTTCTACTTGCTCCTTTGTTGTTTTCCCATTTTAGCACAAGCATTTCAGCCTTTTGCAGGCACCAACCTGCAAGTTGCGGATCCTTGTCTCCGCTAATCCCTCTTACCACATGACAGCTCCAACAATTTTGTTTACAACCAATAATACAAACAAAAAAGGGTTTGATTGCATGCGCCTCTTGCCCTCACCACTCCATCTATTTTTAAGCTCAAATCAAGTTTGCTTTCTTTTGGCCCCCTTGTCTTCTTCTCTTTTGTGCACAAACCAAGCAGCTTTGTAGACACCCTCCTACAAATTGCTACTGCCTTTGTCTCCTATGGCCACAATCCTCTACTTAGCATCCTCACCCTACACCACAAAATGGGTCTATAAATACCGTTTACCTGTAACAAAAAAAACAGAGACAACATCACACACAGCAACACAAAAACAGTGAGGACCAGAAATCAAAACAATTTTGAGAAGTAAAAAAAAAGGAGCTTGAAGCTCCGGCCACCATGTGGTGGTCACCACCATCGCACCACCGTGAACCACCGTGCACCACTGCTCCTCTCACTTACTCTCACAACCATCGTGACCCACGTCACCGCCCAACAAACACCAAACAGCCACCCAAACCCACCAAACTCTCCGCCCATCAAACTCTCCTTCTCACTCTAGCACCACCACCGCAACAACCCAACCACCTTCGCAAACCACCACCAAAGAGCCACCATAACACCACGAAAACTGCCACAACCACCATCCCACGACCTCACTGTCTCTCCCCCTTCGTTGACACCGTCATCACCAGCAACCATACAAAAGCCACCGCCGTCGTCTCCCTCACCGTGGCCGGAACCCATACCATTCTTTCTCTGCCTTCTCCCTCATTGTCACCACCATCACATCGTCGCCATCGCCGGCCATGGAACGGCTGATCAACGGCGTTCTTCGGCCGTGGCCTCCTTCTCTCCACCTTAGTTCTCTCTGTCTCTTTTTCTCTTAGCAGGCGCCGCCACCACGGCCTTCCCTCCGGCGTGACCTCCGTTTAACCCCTTCTCCCCTTTTCTCCTTCATCTTCGTCCTCTCTTTCACCCTCCACCTTCGTTTTCTCTCTCCTATTCATCGTTCACTTTCTCTCTCCTCTTACCTCCCCCCGTCGCATCCTTCTCTCTCGCCCTCACTGTTGCCTTCTAACGGCGCACCAACGCAGTCTTTCTCCATCAAACCACCGTAGCAACCGTCATCCTCACCACCACCGTCAAGCGACATCTCCGCGCGTCTGATCCACCACCTCCGGCGAACCATCGCATCATCACCCACGTCTTCTTCCTCCCACAACACAACAATGGTCTCTCCCTCTCTCCTTTTCTCTTTCGTTATCTCTCTCTCATTTTCTCTCTCTCTACGGAATTCTCTCTCTCTCTCTCACCAAAAACGTAGAAACGGTGCCTTAGAAGGTGGGATATGGAATTAGGGTTTCCAATTTTGTAACTTGCCTTATATAGGTCATTCAATTCCTATTTTATTTCTATTTTTTAAAACAGACCACTAATTACACCCTTCAAATTCAGCTATACAACACCCCCTAGACTAGCCCAGATTTCCCAGGTTGTGCTGCTAGCTACTATTATTCGCACCCCTGTTAATAATACAACCTCCTGCAGTTAGTTACACCACCATTTTACTACTTCACCCCCTTTTGTTTCTTTTTTAAATTTTTCTCTAAAAAACAATTTTTAGGACCACGAATGAATCGTACGGATCAAGTCCTAAAATCCCTATATAAAATAAATAATTTCTAAGTTAAAAAATACAAACACATCTCTTTTATTTCAAAAAAAACAAATTTCAAAAACATTCAAATAATAAAAAACACCAACACACAAATATTTTCTACCAAGAACTACGTGTGATTTGATTCTCTACCAGGAGATACGTAGGAGCAGAGGGCGGCCGACCTCTGTCAATTGCATTAATAAAAAACATTTTTTTCTTTTAATTCATTTCTCTCCTATTTCTCAAGAAGTACAAAAAACTACTAACCGTTTATCGAGTCTTTTTTTATTAGTATTATTATAAGGGTAAAATCATTATTTTTGAATTAATAAATGTTTGCACATTTAGTTAAAAGGTAACCTTCCTTAGGAAGGATGTCGTAGGGTGCTAATACCTTCCCTATGCATAAACGACTCCCGAGCCTAAACCTGGTACGCAAGACCCCCTTATCCACTCAATAGGGATTTTCCAATGTTTGCCCTTAAACTAAACTTTGGTGGCGGCTTCATTTCAAGAACTTCGAAGAATCTCTCCTCCGAATTTTTCGGTCGCTACAGAGAGAGAAAGAGAGAAAGAAGAAGAAAAACGTAAAGATAGAGAGATATGAAGAGAACGAAAAGTGTAGTTCCAGGGAGAGGGAGGGCGAGTTCGAAAATGGGGTAACGGGGTGGAGCGCCGGTGATGGTTTTAGGTGGTGGTGTGGCGGTGACGTGGTGGTGTGGTGGTAGAAAGAGGTGAGTGGCGGTGATGAGAGGAATATATGAGGGTAGTGATGAGAGGGATGGGTGTTGAAAGAGAGATGGTGGGTGTTGCTCCGGCAAGGTTCACGATGGTGGTACAGCGGCGACCACCGCTGTCGGTGGTCACCGGTGAGGCTCTCCCTTCTCTATTTTCTCTCCCTCTCTTTTATTCTTTTTGGTTCTAAAACTTATCCTTCTCAACACCTCTCTTTTTTTGTTTTGATATTTTTTTCTTCTCCCCAAACTGAGTAATAGTTGGTTTGTTGCCTCACAAATTCTGTTTTTTTTTTTCTGTTACAGTGCCCTTTTTTTAATTGTGTTGTTGTTCATGATATTTATAGTCACAATATTGTGGTGTAGGTGTGGAAGGACATAGTGGATTGCAGCCCTTTGGGGACAAATTCTGAGAGGCCAAGACAAAAAATGTTCAGAGGTGGTACTGCTGTTTGCAAGGCCAACATTGTTGGTGCCAAGAATGGGAAGACAATAAAGAAGCAAAAGAAATGAACTTGAGCTGGTAGCTCACAATAGCCTTCCTTGACAGCAACAGCAATGGCACACATGCACCCTTTGCTTTCTTTTTAGTTTTTGTATTTTAATTAATTTTTTTGTACTATTTTGTATTTATTTATTTTTGTCTCTTCATGTAACAAAGTTGACTTCCTTTCTTTTGTACTATTTTTGTAAAAAAAATGATTATAATAATAATAATAAAAAAAAAAGAAGCATTTATTCAAATTTGATTTTTCTCTAAAACAACAATAATAAAGCAAACTAATAACCATAACTATGATGATCCAATTATTAATAGCTAAATCGGCAACAAGCCCGAAATAACACGTGTAAACGCTAAAAATCTAAAAGCGCGCGATAATAATGATATTTTGAGATTTTTGAAAATAATGTAAAATACCGGTTAAAATTGGGTGTTCACACCCTTCAACTTGGGGTGCATTAACTGGTTGAGGTGGTTTGGGGCTGTTAGGCCCATACAAGCATTCTATCACTGCCTTAGTGAGCGGGCTATGAGGTGCATCCATTATTCCTGTCACGGCATTGTCATACCCCAATTTTGTCCGGCTTAGGTCAAAACCCTAATTTTCCACAAAAAAATAAATAAATGGAAGAGCGAAGAGCCTTATGCACTGCATTTCGGATCCTAGAAGGCATTCCAAGGTTCTTGAAATCATTTTTAGGGTTGGAACGCATTTTTCGGGCAAATTAGGGTTTTAGAGTCAAAAATGGTATTTTGGTCAATTATAACGGTTTTTTTTTCTCGCTTTCAAAAAGGCTCAAAAATATGTATAATTAAAAATAGAAATCTGAAATCAAAATAAAAAAAATGAGTAACAAAATAATATTGGATGCTTATTGTATTTTTAGAATTAGGGTTAATTCCTTTTTAGGTGCTTTTTGCTTTTATCCATTTTTGGCTAAAGTAAGCACTAATTTTACAAGCAAACAACCTCCCTCACTCCATCCTCATGCTCCACGCCACTCCCCACATCAGCCCACATCAAGTGCACATCACAAAAGCCTTTCATCATTTCTTTTACAAGCACACCTTTGAGTCCAATAACATTCAATACACAACATATTTTTTACCTTCCTTCTCTCTACACCACTAAATACACACTAATTTCTTTACTTCCCTCTCACAACTTTAAACCCATTAGATCTTTGGCCTCTCATTTTCACCCTAGCACACCAAAAACCTCCCCTTTTCTCTCCCAAAACCGTGGCCTCCCTACTCCCTTCCTTCATCCATTTTTGATTTCCTCTTCACCCAAACACCACCATCTCACTTCATTCTCATCCCTCTTTCATATATCTCCTCCATTTTCCATTCAAGATCAAACATCATCATCAAGGAAGGTTTTCATCAAGCTTTTTTGGGTTGGAGTTGAAGTTCCTTGGAGGTTCTTGTTGATTTGGTTTCTATTTTCTTCATCTCATTGCATTTTCTAGCTTGGATTTGAGGTAAAAACTTTCAAACCCTTGCATCATCTTCAACCTTTTTGCATTAAAACCCATTTTCCTCTTCACTTTGCATTTCACATATCATCATCATTTTGTTTAAAATGTAGCTTGTTGTTGTTGGTGAGAGGAGCCTTAAACACTATTGACAAGCACTTAGGGAGGCTTGGGTGTTTAAGGTGCCTCTCACTCTTGAATAAATTGAGTCATGTTGTTTTGTGTTGATTTTTTGCATTTGTTGTGAAATAAAATTGTTGTTTCATGTGTTGTTTGGTTCGCATATCCTATTAAAGTTAGCTTTAATTTGATTTTGTTGTTTCTCTTTGCTTGATGGGGCTTAATCATGTTGTAGATATTTGATTTTAGTGTTTTCATGCTTAGATACTTTGTTTAGGTTTGCAAATTTCTTTTCTCACATAGATTTCGCACAAAGTAAAGAGTTTGAGAATAAATGTTGATTTGAGGTTTTAGTGTTTAAATTATGTGATTAATCGTTCCTAAATCTTGTTAGTATCTTTTGCTTGCTTGATTTTGGGAGTTTGATGAATAAATTTATGGTTTGACTATGTATTGGTTTCGCAAGTCATGAAGAATAAATAGAGTTTTTATATGTTTGCTTATTGTCTCAAGTTGATGATAGGCAATATGATTCTCATTTGTGCCTAGTGCACCTTGCCTAAAGTGATGAGGATTGTTCTATATGATTCAACCCTTTTAGTTTATATGTTGCTTAAGTTGATGATTGGCAAGAAGATTCACACTTGTGCACTTGCGCACACTAATTTAAGTGTTGAGGATTGACCAAAGTGATTCAACATGCTTTGGTGTTTTGATTGTTAAGATGACTTGCTTGTTTAGGGTTTGCCAATGATCATGCTTGAGGCTACTCTTTTGAATTCATTTGTACCTACCACTTCCTTGCCTACTCTCATGTGGAATTATCAATACTTAGATAGGCCCATCCCATACATTGCATCTTCCACTAGATGTGCATTTAGATTCCCTTGCGTTTTGTAGAGATATTTGAGTATGGTTCTCGCCTAGCATCTTCCATTAGATGTGCATTTAGGTCCAATCTTGCCTACTCTTGCATTTTTGCTTAATGCCCAATTCAAGTTCCTTCTTTGCCTATTTATGTGTTGTGGTTTAATATGTGTAGTCTAGGCTAGTGTTTGCTCAAGAATTCAAATGACATTAATTGCAAGTTATGACCATGTTGTTGTTTGCCTAAGGATTCGATTTCAATGATTGTGCCATGCTTGAATCTCCAAATCTTTTTGCATTCGTTGTTTTCTTTTCTAAATAGCTTAGCATGAAAATGGTAATTAGTGACAATCACCCATAACCTTTGTTAGTTTGATTGTCCTAAGAGCCTAAGTTTCAAAAAAGATGTTTTCATATGCATAAGCTACTAGTGATAATCACCCATAACCTTTGTTAGTTTGATTATCGTGAATGCTTTCGATTTCAAAAGATATTTTCCTAAGCATCGAAGTCATAGCAAGTGCTAGTGATGGCCACCCATAACCTTTGTTAGTTTGGTCATCATGAAGGCTTTCATTTTTCAAAAGAGATTTCTACATGCACTTAAGTGGGTTCTAGTAATGGTCACCCATAACCTTTGTTAGTTTGATCATTATGAACGCCCTCCACTTTTCAAAACCAAAGCAAAAAGACTTTCATTTTCAAGGCTCCCAAGAACTACGTAGCTTTGAATTCTCCATCGCACCGGGAGATACGTAGGAGCGGATACTCTCCGTCAAGCACAACAAACTCAAAACATTTTTCCTTTCAAAAACCAAACACTTTTCCAAAATAAAACATTTTTTCAAAACTTAGAACTACGTCGCTTTGATTCCCATTTGGGATACGCAGGAGCGAGTCACATTCTCGTCAAGCGCAACCATAAAACGTTTAGCACTTGCATAACGAAAAGAAAAAAGTTATTTTCGTAACAAAAAAGAATCACTTTCGCAAACCAATATCATTTTCAGAACAAAAACCTTTTTCCTTTCTAAAATCATTTTCAACCCATCGTCGCTAGTGGTTAATCAGAACCTTTGTTAGTCTAGCCATTGGCGGCGATGTCTTTTTCCCAAAAGAACAACTGGCGATGATCACTCATAACCTTTGTTAGTCTGACCATTCGTTCCAATCAACCTCTTTCGAAAACCACTTTCAAAGAAGCAAATAAAAAGCAGGTTGCTCCTAGTAGTCAATCAGAACCTTTGTTCGTCTGACTGGTGGTAGTGACCCTCATTTTCTAGAGTACTTAGCGGTGATTACCCATAACCTTGGTTAGTTTAATCATTCAGTAAATGCTCGTCCTATTTCGAAAACTCACTAAAAAGATAAAAGACAAGAACATTTTTCAGGACAAAGAAGAACTACGTAGCTTTGAGTTCTCCATCGCACCGGGAGATACGTAGGAGCGGGCCATGTCCCGTCAAACGTTTTTTTTTCTAAAAAACCATTTTCCCCCTTTTTCATAATAAATAAAGATGTTCATTAAGAATTTTTCAATAAGAAGTAGAGAGGCAAAATCAAGTATTTTCAAGTCAACACACTAAAATCACACATTTAATTAAAGGTTCCCTCTCAGTAGAGAGAACGTGTGGGGTGCTAACACCTTCCCTGCGCGTGACCGACCCCTGAACCCTATTCTCTAGTTTCGCAAGACCAATCGCTTTCCAAAAAAGGTTTTCCTAATATTTTCCTTAATAAATATTGGTGGCGGCTTCATTGTCTTAGGAAAAGTTGTGAACGAGGAAGGTTCTCCCTCGAGGACTTTTTCGGGCGCAACAGCTGGCGACTTCACTGGGGACTAAAAAACATTTTTTTTTTTCAAAAGTGGGTCAAGCCTAATTAATTAAGTGTGTGGTTTGTGTGATTGATTTGAACATCTTGCTTTGCCTCTATTCTTCTTCTTTTTCATAAGCATGTTGCATCCATATGCATTCTTCTTCTATGTTTGCTTTTGTTTAAAATAATAGATAGTTACTTCTTTGATGCTTAGTTCCTTCATGCATATTTCCCCTCTCTTGTCATGTCCCCTTCTTCTTTGCTCGCTTTCTTGAGGTAAGTAGTGCATTGTTGTCGGCACCCTAGATTAGTTGTATTTGATTGGTATTGAACCCTAGGGTAGACGACATGTCATTGCTTTCTATTGTCTGGACTGTTCTGGATTTTCATTTGCAGGTGGGGTAATTTTTTTTAAGGAAATGCCCTTCGCACACACACACTTGTGCCTTGAGGCTATATGATTAGAGAAAGAGACCATAACCCAGGTCTATTAGGATACCATAGGATGAGCGGATCCGAGTAGTGGGAGCCCATCAGGACCTTGTCATACCCCAATTTTGTCCGGCTTCGGTCAAAACCCTAATTTTCCACAAAAAATAAATAAGTTGAAGAGCGAAAAGCCTTATGCACTGTATTTCGGACCCTAGAAGGCGTTCCAAAGTTCTTGAAATCATTTTTAGAGTTGGAACGCATTTTTCGGGCAAATTAGGGTTTTAGAGCCAAAAAGGGTATTTTGGTCAATTATAACGGTTTTTTTCTCTCACTTTCAAAAAGGCTCAAAAATATGTATAATTAAAAAATAGAAATCTGAAATCAAAATAAAAAAATGAATAACAAAATAATATTGGATGCTTATTGTATTTTTAGAATTAGGGCTAATTCCTTTTAGTTGCTTTTTGCTTTTATCCATTTTTGGCTAATGTAAGCACTAATTCTACAAGCAAGCAACATCCCTCACTCCATCCTCATGCTCCACACCTCCATCACTTCAGCCCCCCATCAAGTGCACATCACAAAAGCCTTTCATCATGACAAGCACACCTTTGAGTCCAATACACAACATATTTTTACCTTCCTTCTCTCTACACCACTAAATACACACTAATTTCTTTACCTCCCTCACTCCACCCTCATGCTCCACGCTTCCATCACTTCAGCCCCCCATCAAGTGCACATCACAAAGGCCTTTCATCATGACAAGCACACCTTTGAGTCCAATAACATTCAATACACAACATATTTTTACCTTCTTTCTCTCTACACCACTAAATACACACTAATTTCTTTATTTCCCTCTCACAACCTTAAACCCATTAGATCTTTGGCCTCCCAAGGATTTGAATAAGAACAACCCACTTCTCTCCTCTCAAGAGGACCCAAGAAATTCGTAGCCCCTCTCCACTCACTCACTTCCTCTTGTTTTTTCTTTCATCTCAAAAGAACCTTCCCATTTCTCCTACACCAAAAACCCTAACAAACAACCCACCTCATTGGCATCCCTCTTTCACATACTCCCTCCATTTTCTCATTCAAAGTTCAAGCATCATCATCAAGTGGGTACTTCTTTGAAGAATATTGGAGTCTTGTTGAGTTGTGTCTAGCTTCATCTTCTCATCTCACTTTCTAGCTCAAAGCTAAGGTAATCCTTAAAACCTTGCATCATCCTTGAGTATTTCCTCAAAAATATAAAAAGCATTCATCCTATCATCTTCATATTCTCATATTGTTGATTGTTGTTGGTGAGAGGTGTCATAAGCACTTTGACAAGCACTTAGGGAGGCTTGGGTGCTTATGGTGCTTCTCACCCTTTAATAAATGTTGATTTGTGATCTTAATCCTCGCCTTTCATGAAATAAATGTGGTTTTATGGCATGTTGTATTTCGCATACTCTCATGAAAATGTGGTTTGCTAGTTGTTGTTGTGTTTTCTCACATTTCCTTGCATATTCACTTTTGTTTGCATAACTTTCACAAAATAAGAAACCCATTTCAAGCATGATGACATTCGGCCATAGGCTTAGGTTTAGGGTTCTTGAATGCTTTTGTTTATTTCATGATTTGGGGGATGAATAATAGTTGATTTAGGATATGTATGCTCCTAGGTTTTAACATAAAAAATTAGGGTTTGGGTTTGCTTTAATAAACTTGTTTTTGTTGAGGATTGGCAAGGTGATTCACACTTGTGCACTTGTGCATTTAATCTTAAGTATGAGGATTGACCAAAGGGATTCAACATTCTTTGATACTTTGGTTGCTAAATAACTCGCTTGCCTATGATCATGATTGAGGCAACTCTTTTCCTTAAGCTAACAATTTCATTGTCCACTCTCATATAAGAATATCATCAACACTTAGATAGGTCAATTCCATATATTGCATCTTACATTAGATGTGCATTTAGATTCCCTTGCGTTTTGTAGAAATATTTGAGTATGGTTCTCGCCTAGCATCTTCCACTAGATGTGCATTTAGGTTCAATCTTGCCCACTCTTGTATTTTTGCTTAATGCCCAATTCAAGTTCCTTCTTTGCCTATTTAGGTGTTGTGGTCTAACATGTGTAGTTTAGGCTAATATTTGCTCGAGAATTCAAATGAGATTGTTTGCTTGCCTAAGGATTCGATTTGCTTTCATTGTTTTCTTTTCTAAATAGTTTAGCATGAAAATGGTGACTAGTGACAATCACCCATAACCTTTGTTAGTTTGGTTGTCCTAAGAGCCTAAATTTCAAAAAAAAAGGATGTTTTCATAAGCATAAGCTACTAGTGATAATCACCCATAACCTTTGTTAGTTTGATTATCATGAATGCTTTCAATTTCAAAAGATATTTTCCTAAGCATCAAAAGTCATAGCAAGTGTTAGTGATGATCACCCATAACCTTTGTTAGTTTGATCATCATGAGCGCCCCTCACTTTTCAAAACCAAAGCAAAAAGACTTTCACTTTCAAGGCTCCTTAGAACTACGTCGCTTTGATTCCCATTCGGGATACGTAGGAGCGAGTCGCATTCTCGTCAAGCGCAATCATAAAAAGTTTAGCATTTACATAACAAAAAGAAATGAGTTATTTTCATAACAAAAAAAAGAATCACTTTTGCAAACCAAGATTATTTTCAGAACGAGAACCTTTTCCATTCTAAAAACGTTTTCAACCCATCGTCGCTAGTAGCTAATCAGAACCTTTGTTCGTCTAGCCATTGGTGGCGATGTCTTTTCCCCAAAAGAACAACAAGCGATGATCACCCATAACTGTTGTTAGTTTGATCATTCGTGCCAATCAATCTCTTTCGAAAACCCCTTTCTAAAGAACAAATAAAAACGAGTCGCTACTAATAGTCAATCAGAGCCTTTGTTCGTCTGACTGGCGGTAGTAACTCTCATTTTCAAGAGTACTTAGCGGTGATTACCCATAACCTTGGTTAGTTTAATCATTCACTAAATGCTCGTCCTATTTCGAAAACTCACTAAAAAGATAAAAGACAAAAACCTTTTCAGGACAAAGAAGAACTACGTAACTTTGAGTTCTCCATCGCACCGGGAGATACGTAGGAGCGGGCCTCGTCCCGTCAAGCGTTTTTTCTAAAAAAACCATTTTCCCCCTTTTTCATAATAAATAAAGATTTTCATTAAGATTTTTCAATAAGAAGTAGAGAGGCAAAATTAAGTATTTTCAAGTCAACACACTAAAACCACACATTTAATTAAAGGTTCCCTCTCAGTAGAGAGGACGTGTGGGGTGCTAACACCTTCCCTGCGCGTAACCGACCCCCGAACCCTATTCTCTAGTTTCGCAAGACCACTCGCTTTCCAAAAAAGGTCTTCCTAATATTTTCCTTAATAAATATTGGTGGCGGCTTCATTGATTTAAGAAAAGTTGTGAACGAGGAAGGTTCTCCCTCGGGGACTTTTTCGGGCGCAACAGACCTCTGTCCGTTTGGCTACTCGCGAAAGTTTCAATCAGCGTTGTGCTCTTTTATGATGCTTCGTATCTAGCAGTTTGCTGCATTTACGGGGATTTTCATGAGAGGGACTGTGGCTCTGATGGCCTTTGTGAGGGTGTGAATAGAGCTACATGAGAAGATTATCCCCAAAGTGCCTTAGATCATAGGTTCTATCCCCTTTTAGGTCACAAGGGCTTCCCAAATTGTGTGCTGCATTGTTGCATTTCGTCATAGGTTTGGTCATGCATTAATTATAGCCCCAATTATCCTATAGGTCCACCAACTAATTGCAGTATGGTCGTTGATCAACTAATTGATTATGAACATGCAAATGGTAACTAATCCTTATTATGTGATAAAAACAATAGAACAATATTAATTGAAATAAAAACCAGAATTCAAATATGAAACTACAACATAAAAAGGTCTCTAATTTGCAAGATCCACCTAAGACCCTAGAAGAGGATTTAGCTATCCAAAGTCATAAAGAACAATAAAATAGAAATTAGAGTCATGAATTACAGAGATAAAAATAACCCAGAAATTAGATAAATTCTTATTCTGAGTCTTCAGTCTCCTTTTTCTGCTCCAAAGCTCTCTCACAAGAACGGTACCCAAATTCTCCAACTCTCCTCTGTGTTGCCGTCACTGTACGTGTTCCTCTAGTATATGTGTGGTGTGCGGCTTCTATTGTTGTTGTGCAGTGCAGTTTTTTTTATGTCAATTACGGCTCTCCTCATCAAAAGTGCGGCTCCCTCCCTTTATATTATGTGCTTTCCAAGTTTCCAACTCACTCACGGCATTATTCTTTTAGCTCCTCCATGGATCACTAATTCACCACACTTCAATTCAATTGTGGGCTTATTCTTCTTTTGTATAATGGGCTGCATCACGTTGACTTGCTTTTCAAGCCCTCTTCTTTTATCTTGCTCCAATTTCTTTTTCTCTTGCTCCATATTATCTAATCTTATATATATATATATATATATATATATATATATATTAGATAATATGGTTCAAATAATTGGCTTTCATTCTTTTTTATCTTTTCTTCCATTCTGTAAAATATAGAGCAAATTAAGTCAGTGATTTACATGATTGATATATAATTACTCTAAAAGTGACTCAAAAATGTCTCTAAAAAATGCACAAAATTGGAGTTTATCAACTCCCCCCACACTTAACTTTTGCTTGTCCTTAAGCAAATTTCCTGGCTCAGTAAAATTTTCAAATAAATAATAGAGACAACCAATAAAGAATCCAAAGTTAGAATCACAATAACAGACAGTAGACAATATAGCATATATGGGGTGTCAAAAGGTTGCCCAATTAGAGGCTCATTTCCCTGAAGAATACATTTCTGTGAACAATGGCACTCGCTCACAATCTCTCTAAGTGTTTAGGGACTAGGGAAAATAAACACTCAAGTTTCAACAAAATGCACATTACCATATGTTTGTAATTTGACCAAATCTCCACTAAATAGTTCACATGCATGCAAAAGATGTGGTGTTATGGGTTGTAATGGAGCCAAGGTTAATTCAAGTAGGGTAGGAAATAAGAAGAAAGAGATAATCAAAGGGCTAAAAACAATAAACAAATAGTAACCTTTGAAACCAAATATGGAGCTCCTATTTATTTTACAAATTTTGTCCAAACTCCAAGTTAATATCACTTCCTTCTTCACATTTTTCTATTGAGTCAGCTCTTTTTGATTTGCCTTTTCTCTTGAGTAGACTCTTTTTTTTTTGCTTTTGATTTTCCTTTTCCTTTAGGCACTTTCATTCTTTTGATTTGCCTTTTCCTCCTTCTTGCTTTCTTTTTTTTTTCTTTTCACCATTTCATTTTTCTATATTTCTCTCAAGAGGAAAAAGAACTTGTAACCACATGAGCCACTCTTATTTTGTTTTTATGTCCCGATGAGATAGACAGTTAAAATACAGGACAAAATTGTAACTTTCAATAGTTGCTCCAAATTTAATTTCAAATGGTTACCACAAAAAAAGAAAAAATTATATCTGGGTACCAAAGAAAAAATAAAATAAATAGGCTTAAAGCGGGCAACTTGATAAATTCAATAAGCAACTCCGAGACCAGAAAAATACCTAAATTCCCCAAATCTTTTTACATGATGCAAATCAATTTTCGTCTTGAAATGGTCAAAAGACAAATTCTAGAATATAGCAAATTGGGAAACACACTCATAGAAAGAAAATGAGTAAAAATTTATGATTTAGTACCAATCCCCTTATGAAGGCTCAAATCTCACCTTTAGAAGCTAGTTCACAAAAAGTACTCAACAGGGACAAATGCTAATTATCAGCTTCCTACGGACATCCTCACAGTTACAATTAAGCACAAGTCTGTCAAGTAAATTAATTATGGGATCCCCTAACGGCAAAATCTCTATTTTTTATCAACTTGAAGCATAAGTCGCTAAAATAAGCCAGAAAAAATGCTATCAACATATACGGTGGGTATGTGCATTAATAAAGATCAAGTGACAAAATAACTCTCCTCCCCCACACTAGCATGAAGCATGGTCCTCAATGTGAAATGATCAAATAGAAACCAAAAGAAATAAATGAGAGAGAGAGAGAGAGTAATAGTGACTTCCCTGAGAGAGCTTGTAGTCTGAGCTTATCCCTAAAAACAAAACAAAACAATACAAAAATTAGAGAAAATAAAACACAGGTTGCCTCCCGCGAATCGCTTGTTTAACGTCTCGAGCCTGACGGTACTAGGGTCAATCCTTGAGGACAGTGACATAGCTCACTTGCAGTAGCCCTTCCTCAAACTGCTTCACACGCCGACCATTGACTTTAAAAGTGGTACCATCTTTATGAGATACCTCAAGCACTCCATAAGGAAAAACTTGAGTAACAATGTAGGGTCCACACCACCATGAGCGCAACTTTCCTGGAAAAAGACGCAAACGTGAGTTATAAATTAAAACTTTCTCACCAACATGGAATTCACGCTGCTGTATGCGCTTATCATGCCACTTTTTAGTCCGCTCCTTATATAACTTGGCATTCTCATAAGCTCCCAGACGGAGCTCATCCAATTCATCGAGCTGCAGCAACTGATTTTCACCTATCAGCTGAGCATCAAAGTTTAGAAATTTTAAAGCCCAAAGTGCTTTATGCTCTAATTCAACGGGCAAATGACATGATTTCCAAAAACAAGACGGTAAGGAGACATCCCAATGGGGGTTTTAAAAGCAGTTCTAGAGGCCCATAGTGCATCATCAAGTTTCAAAGACCAATATTTTCTTGATGCACTAACTGTCTTCTCTAAAATCCTTTTAAGCTCTCTGTTTGAAATTTCAACTTGCCCACTAGTGTGTGAGTGGTAAGGAGTTGTCACCTTATGAGTGACACCATATTTGCTCAAAATATTTTCAAATTGCTTATTACAAAAATGAGTGCCACCATCACTAATAATGGCTCGGGGAGTGCCAAATCTGGAGAAAATGTTTTTCTTTAAAAATTTCACCACCACCCGAGCATCATTAGTGGGTAAGGCTATAGCTTCCACCCACTTAGACACATAATCTACAGCAACAATAATATATTGATTTGAAAAAGATTTAGGGAAGGGCCCCATAAAGTCAATACCCCATACATCAAATATCTCACAAACCAAAATGTTGTTTAAAGGCATCTCTTGACGCCTAGAAATATTTCCACTCCTTTGACAACTATCACAAGCTTTCACAAATTCATGAGCATCTTTAAATATAGTAGGCCAATAAAAACCACATTGTAAAATTTTATATGCAGTTCTATTTGGGCCAGAGTGGCCATCTACCTCTCTAGAGTGACAATGCTCAAGGATAGAAGTTACCTCATCCATAGGAACACAACGCCTAATAACCTTGTCTCCACATACTTTAAATAGGTAAGGGTCATCCCTCAAGTAGTGTCTAGCATCAGAAATTAATTTCTTCTTTTGCTGAAAAGAAAATTCAGGGGGAACAACCTTACCCACCAAGTAGTTGACAATGTCTGCAAACCAAGGAATAGTAGAAATAGCTAAAAGTCTCTCATCAGGGAAAACCTCCTTGATCTCCCCATCATTTGAGGCTTGCATCACACTATGGTCAAGCCTTGAGAGGTGGTCAGCTACAAAGTTCTCTGAGCCTTTCTTGTCTCTAATCTCCAAGTCAAACTCTTGTAGCAACAAAATCCACCTGATTAACCTGGGTTGTGCATTCTGCTTTCCAAGCAAATATCTAATAGCAGCATGATCAGTATACACAATAACTTTAGAAAGAACAAGGTAATGACGAAACTTGTCAAATGTAAATACTACAGCTAGCAACTATTTCTCTGTGGTAGTATAATTTCTTTGAGCATCACCAAGAGTGCGAATAGCGTAGTAAATGGTATAGAATACCTTTTTCCTTCTTTGCCCCAAAACAGCCCCCACAGCAGTATCGCTAGCATCACACATAATTTCAAAGGGAAACGACCAATCCGGGGCAACAACAACAGCGGCACTAATTAATTTTTCCTTTAAACAATTAAAAGCTTTCAAACAAGTGTCAGAAAAATCAAAAGTGGCCTCATTAACCAAAAGGTTAGTCATAGGCTTTGCAATTTTTGAGAAGTCTTTAACAAACATTCTATAGAAACCAGCATGGCCTAGAAAACTACGAACTCCTTTAACAAAATTGGGTGGGGGCAGCTTTGCAATTACCTCCACATTTGCGGGATCAACTTCAATGCCTCTAGTGGACACCTTGTGTCCCAAAATAATGCAATCTTGCACCAGAAATTGACATTTCTCCCAATTGAGCACTAAATTAGTATCCATGCATCATCTCTACAATACTGAATTTAAGTTATGTAAACAATCCTCATAAGAGGATCCAAAAAGAGTAAAATCATCCATGAATATCTCAATGCATTTTTCAATCAAGTCAAAGAAAATAGCCATCATGCATCTTTGGAAAGTGGCAGGAGCATTACATAAACCGAATGACATCCTTTTATATGCAAATGTTCCATATGGGCAAGTAAAAGTAGTTTTTTCTTGATCTTTAGAAGCCACTGGTGTTTGCAAATAACCGGAATATCCATCCAAACAACAATAATAATCATGACCTGCCACTCTCTCAAGCATTTTATCAATAAAGGGAAGGGGGAAGTGATATTTCCAGGTGGCATCATTTAATTTCCTATTGTAACACCCTAATTTTGTCCTATCCAAAAATAAGAAGTTTTATCTATTTTTAATAAAAATAATTATTTTATTTTCATGCCACGCTTTATTTTATTTTAGTTTGCTACAAGTTCCAATTTTTGAAAAAATAATAATAATTAGAAGTAAAGAAACAAAATAAGCAAAGGAGGAAATAGGGGAGGTTTGTAAAAAAATATATAGAGGTGCATTTAGGATTGGGCCATCTAAAGCCCACTCCTCCACCAAACCTTATGCCCAATTCGCATAACCCTAGACCTAACCCATATCCAACTCCTCCACCAAGCCCAATCCAACTCCTCCACCAAACCCAATCCATATCCTAACCCTAACCCATATCCAACCCATAACCCAACACCCAACTCCATCCAACCCACTCCAACTAAACCCTAATTCGCATACCTCCCCCCTTAACCCTAAAATGTGTCTACATTCACTCTCCCCCCTAGCCTTAAAAATCATCCACATTCATCCCCTCTCTCCTCCCTAGAAATCCGCCCCCCACTCTCCTTGATTCCCTCCTTGGAACTCTCAATCCCACTTCCCCACATCCACTTCCCCATACACTCCACCCTTCCCATCACTCCCTCTCCCAACGGCTCTCTCTCTTTTCTCTCACTCCCTACGCCCCTTTTCTTTCTCTCTCCCTCACACATCACTCTCTCACACACTCACACACTCAACCCTTCCCCCCCCTACGGCTATCTCTCTCTCCCTCACACATCACATACCCACTCTCATCCTTTCTCACACTCAACCCTAAAACAACACAACACTCAACCTTCCTCTCCTCACCACATACCTATGGCTCTCTCCTCTCCCCTCCTCTCACAAATTCTTTTTCTTTTTTCCCCTTCAACAACTCCCCCCAAACCTCCATCATTATCAAAAATCATCATCACACTTCATCTTCCTCATCACTCCCCCACTCACACTTGGCACTCCCCCCTCACACAAATTCGGCCATCACCTCCCCCACATCTCACATGTTTTCATCTTTTATTTTCCCCTTCATCTAACCTCCATATCATGTCAGAAAAATCACTGTGCAAGTTGACAATGAAGAGAAGCAAGGGCAACATTTTTTTGTATAAATAGGGTCACAGAAATTCGAAGAAGGGGTAGAGGTTTTTTTGGTTTTAAGAAAAAAAAGGGAAAGATCTTCTAAAAAAAAATTAGGGTTTCTCTTCTCTTCCTCCTTCCTAAATTTTTTTTTTAGTTTAAAAGTTCACTTGTATTGAAGAAATTCGAAGAAGGAAATTTCTTCAACATTTCTGGATTCTTGTTGTTAAGGTACTAAAAATGTAATGTTTTATGTATGATTGCTTTTTTTATTTTTCATTTTTAGCAACCGTAATTGTTCATATGAGTATTGTTTATGTTTATTATTTTTATTTTTATGCTACTTTTTTTGTTTATTATTGTTCACGCTTTTAGATATCATTGTTGTTGTTTTATAAATTTTAGTTACTGTTTTTGTTATATAAATACTATTTGGTTTTTTTTACATACTAGGTACTAATTTTCGGATTTAAAATAAACCTAAAAAAAAAAGTGTTAAAAAAAAATGTGTTCCTTTTTATGTAGGTACTAATATTTTCGGATTAAAAAAGTGATAAAAAAAAATGTTGTTTTTTCTAATAAATAATTACTAATTTTCGGATTAAAAAGTGATAAAAAAAAGATGTGTTGTTTTTTTTAAACAATTACTATTTTCGGATTAAAAAAGTGATAAAAAAAAATATGTTGTTTTTTTAAAAAATGGTTACTAATTTTCGGAGTAAAAAAAGGTGTAAAAAAATGTTGTTTTTTCTAATAAATAATTACTAATTTTCGGATTAAAAAGTGATAAAAAAAAGATGTGTTGTTTTTTTTAAACAATTACTATTTTTCGGATTAAAAAAAAAGTGATAAAAAATGTGTTCCTTTTTTTATTTTCGGATTAAAAATAAACCTTTTTAAAAAAAAAATATTTTCTTAAAAGAAATGGTTACTAATGTCACTACCCCCTTTTTTTTTTTAAAAAAAAAAATAACAAATGACCATTCTTCCAAATAAAAAAACAAACAAGGTACCCTTTTATTAAATAGTAACTAGGACAACCAAAAAAACAAAAGAATTTTCTCTCATACCACTTGTTTAGTCTAGGTTTTTTTTTAGGAAAAAGCGTTTCAAGAATCACGTGCTCTAGGGTAGGATGGTAAAAAAGTAATAAACCCGTCAATCGTCTTTTTTTTTTTAGCGTCAAAACGCTATTTGCACCCCCGGCAACCATTTTCTATTAGCGTCAAAACGCTATTTGCACCCCCGGTGACCCTTTTTTTTTTAGCGTCAAAACGCTATTCACACCTCCCTTTTTAATACAACTCCTTTATTATTTGCACCCCCGGCAACCATTTTCTATTAGCGTCAAAACGCTATTTGCACCCCCGGTGACCCTTTTTTTTTAGCGTCAAAACGCTATTCACACCTCCCTTTTAATACAACTCCTCTATTATTTGCACCCCCCTTTTATCACCTACTCCGCTTTTATTCATAACGTGATGCTTCCGAACCGTTTTTTTTTTCTTTCGAAAAATCGAATTCGCGCAAAAAATAGGTTGTCTATAGCGGTCACTCTGGGCCTCGCTTGTTTGAACGCTATAAATGCCTTCTTTTCCGAATAAGCCATTAATGACGACCACTCTGGATTTATCTGTTTGGTCACCGTGAACGGCCTCTAGTTTTCCCAAACTTTTCAAAAAAATAAAAAATACCAACACAAATATTTTCTACCCAAGAACTACGTAGCTTTGATTTCTCCATCGCACCCGGAGATACGTAGGAGCGGGGGCCCACTCCCGTCGAGCGCAAAAAACTAAAATTTTTATTAAGTCTTCTTTTCCGTTTTTTTGGCAAATAACAAAAAAGGGTAAATTAAAGTGTTGTCTTTAAACTATTTTTTTTACACATTAAATTAAAAGGTAACCTTTTTAGGATGTTGCGGGGTGCTTGTACCTTCCCCGCACTTAATCGACCCCCGAACCCAAAAACATAGGTTTTTTCAATGTTTTCCTAAAAATAAATATTGATGGCGGCTCCATTGTTCAAAAGCAACGAAGGATCCCTCCTCCGGATTCTTCGGTCGCTACAGCTGGCGACTCCGCTGGGGACTTTTTTTTAGAGGGTCAAGCCTAATTTAGTTAAATGTGTAAATTATTAGTTTAGTACTTTATTTACCCTTAGTCTTTATATTCGCATATTGAACCTTAGGGTAGAAGACTTTTATACTGCTATTTGTTTTCTTGCAAACCTTAGGGTAGAAGACTTTTATATTGCTATCTGTTTGCTCTTTTGCAGTTTGGGTAGTTTTAGGTTGCTTATATCACACACATCACCTACACCTATTTATTCACACACTTCTGAGTGGGGCCCTATACCCGGGTCTGAAAAATAACTTAGGACGAGTGGAGATGATTAGTGACAGTCATTCTGGATTTATCTGTCTGACTCTCATGAAAATCTCAACCAGAGTATGCTCTTTCGCGGCATCCCACACCAGGTAGCTCGCTATCGTTGTGGGTCATATCGTGAAAGGGATTTTAGCTCTGGAAACCCTTGTGAGGAAGTGATTAGAGCCACCTGAGAGATTGATCACATAAGTGACCCTAGACCGTGACCTATATGTAAGACATAACCTGTTTAGGACACGAAAGCAATTCACCTACCCGCTGCATCAAAAAAAAAAAAACAACTTTTTATCTTTCAAAAAAAAGATCAAACAATAAAAACCATTTATTCTTTTGCCCTTTACATATTTTATGCGACATGATTAATGTTTCTCAAATTTTGAATCACCAAAATATGCTTTTATTAGCGCATGTAACGTCTTTCTTTAATTCATCATCATTATTTCACAAAAAATACAAAAAAATCCTCACATTGCATGCTATTCATCTCATTTAGGTTTGCCGGGAATTGTAAGAGGTTCGAAAGTTTTGTCATAAGCAAGGCAATATGGGATCAAACTGTGAAGCAATCCAAACTCTGAACTACCCTATAGTGAAGCAGCCTAATCTGACAAGTCTAAGGGAATGTGCTGGCCGATTGCCGCCCATCGAGCGCAGGTCTTTTGATAGAGTGTATGGGAAGATTATTATGTTACTACATTTGGACGTACAAACGGAGGCCATTGCCGCTTTGAGTCAGTTCTACGACTCTTCATTAAGATGCTTCACCTTCAAAAATTTCCAGATGGCACCTACCCTGGAAGAATATACACAGATCTTCGGCTTTCCTCAACAAGACAATGGACCCTACCAGTATCAGGGACAATACTACACAGATGAGAAGCTCGCCTCAATGTTACAAACCAGCAAAGAGAACTTGAAGCTCCGGAAGAAAAATCGAAATGGCATTGCAGGATTCCCACAAGAGTATCTGGAAGGCCAAATGAAATCCTTCGCCGACGCTAGAAATTGGGGTCCTTTTAAGCAGGTGTTAGCCTTGACTATCTTTGGCATTGTCCTATTTCCACGCCTTGAAAGATATGTGGACACAACAGCTATTGGCGTCTTTTTATCCTTCAAAGATCCGATTCCAGCCATGCTTGCAGACACTTACTGTACTTTCACTCATTATAGTGAGCTAAGGGGAAAAAGGATATCTTGCTGCCTGCACGCCTTGTATGTTTGGCTTCTCACCCATGCTTTCGTTAACAAAGTCAGAGTAGAAGGCCCAATTGAAGACGCTAGAGGGTGTGACGTGAAGACAATGAACACTGGTGAATGGTTGCAAGTGCTGGGGGGCCTTCATGAATATAAGGTTCGTTGGCACCCATCATGGTGGAAAGAGAGGCCCACAGTAGTTTTTCAATGTGGAAGCTTTCAAAACGTCCCGCTCATGGGGACAAGAGGATGCATAAATTACAATCCGTCTCTAACTCTAAGACAGCTGGGGTACCCCATGCGAAATCCTCCCACCGAAGACATGTTAATCCCTTTTTACCTCCATGAAGGAAGCCCAAAAGAGGTTGACATGCTCCGGAAGATTTCTCAAGCGTGGGATATGGTCGTCCGCAAGGGACAAGAGCTTACTAAGAGGAGCGGCGATAAAGAAACCACCTTTCGTCAATGGCTCCAAAAGAGGATCCAAGACACCCGATTGCCTTACCAAAGTGCACTATGGGTTGAGGAAGAAATACCTGAACCTACCCTTCCCACTGTCGAAGATTTAGATAAGCTTAAAATGGCATTGTCAAAGGCCGAGGAAGAAAAGAAGGGCTTACAGGCAGAGTTAGAGAAAGTGCTCCTAAAGAACCAGAAGTTGGAGGAAGAGAACGCAAGTAAGTCAGTGGCCATTGAAGACAGCCACAAGCAGCTCAAGATCGAACAAAAGAACAAACTAGAGGTTCAAAAGTACCTAAGAGGAGCGAAAGAAGAAATAAAACGTTGCAACCTGAAAATGGACAAAGCCATCGATGATACATACAAGTGGAGAAAGTTATGGGAAGAATCAATGATGGCCGAAAAGACCGCACAGAGCCTGCTAATGGTATCAAAGAGAGAGTTCCGGATGATGGCAGCCGAGTTTGAAGAGCAAGTGAAAAGTATCAAGCAGGATAAAGATACCATTGAAGAGATACTCCGAGAATACCAGCAAGCCTTAAGAAGGGAGCATGAAAAATCTGATGAGCTGAACGACCATATCAGATATCAAGAGGAGGTCTACCACCAGCTGAAGACAGAAAGCATCTACTGGGAGAACCGCTTTGTGGAGGTGGTCAGCAGGATAGAAAACCATGAAGTCTTCATAGAGTTGAAGAATGAAAGCTTATACTGGAAAGACAGATTCTCAAAGTTGGCATGGCTGGCCGATCAAGCTATCGTAGGAATCCCCAAACGTCTAAAGGAGGCTAACGCGGCAATGCACCCGTTTAACACCCCGGTCCAAGTTTCCGAATTCATGGAGTTTTGCGAGATTCTGATTGCCGAACTCCGGGAGAAGGCTGGCAGCACTACTAGTAGAAAAAGAGAGAGGAGTGGAAAAATGAAAGCCATATGTATTTGAGTGAAATTTAAAGAACATTGTACTTTCCTTTTCCGAAGTTTTATTTCCAAAATGTTGTACTTTCCTCCATCAATGAAGTTTGTTTGTCTCACATGCTGTTTCCTTTATCTTGAAAATATTGTGGAACTTTGATCTGTGTACTTATGACAAATCAGGACGCGCTTGCAATTCCCGACCTAAAACAATAAGACTCATGCGCACATGCATCATTCGCATTTTCATCCATTCATATACTCATACATATACTCATACCATGTGTCCCACCAACAGAGAGTAAAAGACAAGCTGGTGCGTCAACATCGCTACTGGACTCGTTCTCAGGCCAGAAACATGGAAGAAAATCAGGACAATCCGCCTCAAGATATCCCGGATCAAGGCAATCCACCTCAGAACCTAGGCAATCAAGAGCTTAGGGCAGAAATAGATGGGATGAAAGAACAGATGGCTGAAATCTTGAAGGTTCTACAAGCTTTGAAGGGCCAAGACACAAGTGAAGATGTCTCTGCTGGGAACACAGAAAATCAAGTTACCAACCCTCCTCCTCCCAATGGACTCGGGATCCCACATACAGTGCACCATACTGGGCCTAATGGCCAAGGTTACATATGGCCTCCTTACGGACTTCCACAAGGTTACACACCTCCGACAGTCGATGCTAGTCCCTCAGGAGTCGCGGGCCAACAACAGCTTACATCAACGGGTCACGATGGTAATCCGGGGACACCACAAGGTCAAAACCCGACCCCCGTCGTCATACCACAAGGACTCCCACTTGGCTGCCCTCCACCGCCGATAGTTAACGCTCAAGCTCAGGGTGCCAACCTCAGGAATCCCACTCATTCACATACCCCAAATGTGAACCCAGCCGTAGTTCCGATGATGCATCCTTACTATGGTATGAGTGGGCTTCCTCACGACTACTCTATGGAGAACCCTCAAGCCCAAGGCAAGCTGCAAATGCTGGAAGAAAGGTTGAGAGCGGTTGAAGGGTTCAGTATTGGTGCAAGAAATGCACAAGATTTATGTCTCGTTCCAAACGTGGTCATTCCCCCTAAGTTTAAAGTGCCAGATTTTGATAAATACAGAGGAGCAACATGTCCGGCAAGCCACCTAACTATGTATTGCAGGAAGATGGCTGCATTCGCAAACGACGATAAGCTGCTTATCCACTACTTCCAAGACAGCTTAGCTGGGGCAGCTTCAAATTGGTATATGCAGTTGACACCCACTCATATTCGGTGTTGGAAGGATCTCGCTGATGCTTTCCTTAAGCAGTATAAGTACAACACTGATATGGCTCCTGATAGGACTCAGCTACAAAACATGACTAAAAGGGATAATGAGTCCATCAAGGAATATGCTCAGCGTTGGAGAGGACTAGCAGCACAGGTAGCACCGCCTCTTTTTGAAAGGGAAATGGTATCTATGTTCATGGAAACTCTTCCTTCACCCTTCTATGAAAAACTGATCGGGAGTGTATCGTCAAGTTTCTCGGATATGGTCGTTATTGGAGAAAGGCTAGAGAACGGAATGAGGAATGGGAAAATCGCTTATACCTCCCCCGGAAACACTAACCAGAGAAAGCCCTTCTCCGGATTTCCTAAAAAGAAAGAAGGAGAAGCCAATGCCATCACAGGAACCGGAAAAACTTCCTACTCCAATCCCTCTCACACCAATCCGTTCTCAGCACAAACACTATCTACCCCACCTACCCAAAATAACCAAGGCCATAAAACACAAAACTACTCAGTCGGAAAGTTCGTCCACTTTGATCCAATCCCAATGTCATACTCCGACCTATTCCGCCACCTGCTCAGCCATAATTTAATCACCACCCGCCCAATGAGACAGATCCAGCCCCCTTTTCCTAGAGGCTTCGACCCAAACACCACATGCGAATTTCATTCGGGAACGGTCGGCCATTCCATAGAAAATTGCAAAGCATTGAAGTATGTCGTCCAAGATCTAATCGCCTCGGGCAGGTTGAACTTCAAGGAAAATGGTCCTAATGTGGCTACCAACCCATTACCAGGACATGGGATGCCCTCAACTAATGCAATTGAGGATTCTGCAGAACCGTCCCTAATCAGGAGGGTAGAATGCATCCAGACACCCCTGGAAGTGATTCATGCTAATCTGTGTTCCTTTGGGATTATTGAGAGAGAATGTACTGGAAAGAATCCATGCAATGACCATCACTGCATTGGGAATTGTGAGGCGTTTAAACAAGTGCTTCAGGACCTGTTGGACCGACATGTAATACAAGTGGGCTTTCAAAAGAGGGAGGACCAGGTGTCAACTATCCTATCGAGCAATGGCCAGAACAAGGATACTCGGAAGCCGCTAGAGATCCACTATACTAAGGACTCCAAGTCGTCCCTGGGTATGCCTAAACCAATCACTATCCAAGTGCCAGCTCCCTTCCCCTACAACGACACCAAAGCAGTCCCCTGGAACTACAATGCGAAAGTCCAAGTGGAAGGTCCTTAGAGCAATCCTGATGTCACAAATGTCTCGGGAAGCAGCGGAATGACTCGGAGCGGGCGCATCTATGCCCCTGAAAGACCCAGAGGAGGAGAATCAAATGAAAGAGGAAAGATCGATAAAGGCAAAGACAAAGAAGTAGAGCCATCTGACAAAAATACGGGCAAGAAGGCACTATCTGAGCAAGAAGCCAGTGAGTTTCTAAAGATTATGAGGCAGAGCGAGTACAAGGTAGTGGATCAGCTGAATCAGACTCCCGCTAAGATATCCCTGCTATCGCTGTTACTCAATTCGGAAACCCACCGAGCAACACTAATGAAGGTGCTGAATGAAGCCCATGTCACTCCCGACATCACAGTTGGTCAGTTTGACGGGATCGTCGGAAATATCGTTGCAAACAATTACCTCACCTTCACAGATGATGAGATCCCCGTCGAGGGAAGAGGGCACAACAAGGCTTTGCATATCTCCGTAAAATGTGGAGAATACTCTCTAGCTCGAGTACTCATCGATAACGGATCGTCCCTGAATGTATTACCCAAATCGACCATGAACAAGCTAGACGTAGACTGTTCATACATGAAACCCAGTTCTACACTGGTCAGGGCATTCGATGGGTCTAAAAGAGAGGTTATCGGAGAGATGGAGTTACCTGTACAGGTAGGTCCAGAAGTCTTCATAGTGAGTTTCCAAGTGATGGACATCAATCCGTCTTACAGTTGTCTTCTGGGAAGACCATGGATCCATACGGCAGGGGCTGTGCCCTCTTCTCTACACCAAAAGCTCAAGTTCATAGTCAACAACAAATTGGTGGTCGTTTCAGGAGAAGAAGAGTTGCTAGTCAATAAGCCGTTTCCTATACGTTATGTTGAGGCTGCAGAAGAATCTTTCGAGACCGCCTTCCAAGCACTAGAAATTGCAAATGCTACCTTTGTGGGGGAAGGGGCCCCATCATTAAAACCAAAGCTGTCCAAAGCTGCATTGATGATTGCTAAAGTCATGACAAGCAAGGGTTATCAAGCTGGAAGTGGTTTAGGGAAGACTGAACAAGGGATCCTAACACCCATACAGCTGCGTGAAAACAAGGACAGATGTGGGATAGGGTACCGGCCTAGTCGTACTGACAAAGGAAGGATCGCCGCAGGAAAAAAGGAGCAGAGGTTGGCCAAACTTGAGGGTCGGGAGCCAAATATGAAGAAGATTGTCATCTGCGACATAAAGCAAAGCTTTCAGAGCGCAGGAATGCTAGATCCTAACCAGGTTGCAGCTATTGAAGATGATTCAAGCGCTGAAAATGGCGGTGTCAGTCTTGTGCGCCGTTGTCCAGCAAGCAAAAAGCTCAAGAATTGGGAGATCGTCGATTTTCCTGTAGTTTTTAGTTCAAAGTAATGTTTCTGTAATGCAATCCTATGGCTTTGCCCAAGGCCTTAGGACATTTCATTCGGGCACACATGTTTCCTTTCAATATCAATATCAATAAAATGTTATTTCAGATTCTCCAATAAATTTCAGTTTTCTTTTGCACTTGCGTTTTATTTTCTTTTGGCTCGTTTTTCAATCCGTCAATTTATACTAATGCAGATTTGAAAAAAACACCGTTGAAAATAACGACGCCAATAATTCATACTGTGACTTTGAGCACCCCATTTATCAAACTGAGGAAGATATTGAAGATAACTGGGAAACACCTCCAGAGTTAATGAGAATGATGGAACAGGAAGAAAAAATAATCGAACCCCACGAGGAATCAACCGAAACAATCAACTTGGGCACGGAAGAGGATGAAAAGGAAGTCAAGATTGGCACCACCTTAAAAGACAGTGAGCGAGAGAAATTGATTAGACTTTTGATCGACTATGTTGACATCTTTGCATGGACATACCAAGACATGCCGGGACTGGACCCCAACATAGTCGAGCATAAGTTACCAGTAAAACCTGAATGCTCGCCGATAAAGCAGAAGTTAAGAAGAATGAAACCAGAAATGTCACTAAAAATCCGAGATGAGGTCAAGAAACAGTTCGATGCAGGATTTTTGGCGGTAGCAAAGTACCCTCAATGGGTAGCCAATATTGTACCGGTCCCAAAGAAAGATGGGAAGGTTCGGATGTGCGTCGACTATCGAGATTTGAACAGAGCCAGCCCAAAAGATGACTTCCCTTTGCCTCACATTGATGTCCTGGTGGATAGCACAGCTCAGCATTCCCTTTTCTCCTTCATGGATGGATATTCCGGATATAACCAGATTAAGATGGCCCCCGAGGATATGGAAAAAACCACCTTCATCACTCTCTGGGGAACCTTCTGTTACAAAGTAATGCCATTCGGGTTGAAGAATGCTGGGGCAACGTACCAGAGGGCGATGGTAGCGTTGTTCCACGACATGATGCACAAAGAAATAGAAGTCTATGTGGATGACATGATCGCAAAATCCAAGACTGAAGAGGAACATATCATCAATCTGCGAAAGCTATTTGAACGCCTAAGGAAGTTCAAACTCAGATTAAACCCCGCCAAATGCACTTTCGGTGTAAGATCAGGAAAGTTGTTGGGGTTCATAGTCAGTCAGAAGGGTATAGAGGTAGATCCAGACAAGGTACGAGCAATTCTTGAAATGCCAGCGCCTAAAACCGAAAGGGAAGTTCGTGGGTTCCTAGGAAGGTTGAACTACATTTCCAGATTCATATCCCAATTGACATCGACCTGCGAGCCCATCTTCAAATTGCTGTGCAAGAACCAAGAAACGAAGTGGAACGATAAGTGCCAGGAGGCCTTTGAAAAGATCAAGAGGTACCTCCAAAATCCACCGATTCTGATGCCACCGGTGCAGGGCAGACCCCTCATTCTATACTTAACAGTGCTAGACAACTCAATGGGTTGCGTACTGGGGCAACATGATGAGTCCGGAAGGAGAGAACATGCCATCTATTACCTCAGCAAGAAGTTCACCGAATGCGAGACAAGATATTCATTGTTGGAAAAAACATGTTGCGCTTTGGCCTGGGCTGCACGTCGCCTGAGGCAGTATATGTTGAGCCACACGACTTGGTTGGTATCTAAAATGGATCCCATCAAGTACATTTTTGAAAAGCCTGCACTCACAGGAAGAATCGCCCGCTAGCAAATGCTACTATCCGAATATGACCTTTTGTACGTCACTCAGAAAGCAATCAAAGGTAGTGCCTTAGCGGAATACTTGGCGCATCAGCCCATTGAGGATTACCAATCAATGCAGTATGATTTTCCGGACGAGGATATAATGGCTTTGTTCGGAGAAGGAAAATCTCCGGACAATGAAAGGTGGAGGATGTCATTTGATGGCGCTTCTAATTTGTATGGGCACGGGATTGGAGCTGTGTTGATTTCTCCCGATAACCGCTTCATACCATTTACTGCTAGACTGAGCTTCTATTGCACCAATAACATTGCAGAATATGAAGCGTGTGTCCTAGGCATCAAAGCAGCCCTTGAATGGAAAGTCAAAAGACTCGATGTATATGGGGACTCAGCGCTAGTCATCCATCAGATAAAAGGTGACTGGGAAACCAGGGATCCCAAATTGATTCCTTATCATGATCACATCCAAAAGATGATTGAACGGTTCGAGGAGATCACTTTCCACCATCTCCCTCGCGAAGAAAACCAGTTGGCTGACGCTTTGGCGACTTTGTCATCAATGTTCAATATCAATAACAACAAAAGTCTGACATTCATCCGAATCCAGCATCGAGATCTACCGGCGCATCATTGTGTGGCAATCGAGGAAGAGCCTGATAGTAAGCCTTGGTATTATGATATCAAACACTATATCACAAATAGAGAATACCCTTCCGGTGCCACTGAGAATGATAAGAGAACACTTAGGAGGTTATCAATGGGTTTCTTCCTAAACGGGGAGGTGCTTTACAAAAGGAATCACGACATGATCCTCCTCAGATGTGTTGCAAAAGAAGAAGCAGAAAGAATTATGAAAGACGTCCATGAAGGCTCGTTCGGAACCCATTCTAGCGGGCACACCATGGCAAGAAAAATCCTAAGGGCCGGCTACTACTGGTTGTCAATGGAGACCGACTGCTTTGACTACGTGAGAAAATGCCACAAGTGTCAAATCTACGCTGATAATATCCATGTGCCGCCTGCTTCTTTGAACATCCTGACAGCACCATGGCCATTCTCAATGTGGTGAATGGACGTCATTGGTCCCATCGAACCTAAGGCATCAAACGGGCATCGCTTCATTCTTGTCGCTATCGATTATTTCACCAAATGGGTCGAGGCCGCTTCTTATGCCAGTGTAACCAAATCGGTAGTTGTCAAGTTCATAAAAAGAGATTTGATCTGCCGATACGGTCTGCCAAATAAAATCATCACAGACAATGGGACCAATCTGAACAACAAGATGATGAAAGAGTTGTGTGACGACTTCAAAATCCAACATCATAATTCCTCCCCGTACCGTCCAAAGATGAATGGGACAGTCGAAGCTGCAAATAAGAACATAAAGAAGATCGTGCAAAAGATGGTAGTGACCTTCAAGGACTGGCATGAAATGTTACCTTTCGCTCTGCATGGGTACCGGACCTCTGTTCGCACGTCAACAGGGGCAACGCCATTCTCACTAGTATACGGGATGGAAGCAGTTCTTCCCGTAGAAGTCGAAATACCCTCTCTGCGAGTGTTAATGGAAACCAAATTAGAGGAAGCAGAATGGGTTCAATCTCGATTTGATCAATTGAACCTCATAGAGGAAAAACGAGTGGAAGCTTTGTGTCACGGGCAGTTGTATCAGCAAAGAATGAAGAAAGCTTATGACAAGAAAGTTCGACCCCGGCAGTTTCAGGAAGGAGATCTAGTGCTCAAGAAAATTTTGCCTATCCAAAAGGATTCCCGTGGAAAATGGACCCCAAATTACGAAGGGCCTTATGTGGTAAAGAAAGCATTCTCTGGAGGAGCCTTAATTCTCACAAAAATGGACGGTGAAGACCTCCCACTCCCAGTGAACTCAGATGCAGTTAAGAAGTACTATGCCTAAAGAAATATATGAAAAAAAGAGAAAGATGAGCCAAGCAAAAATGAGCTCGCTAGGTTGAAAACCCGAAAGGGCGGCCTAGGCAAAAATTAGAGCGACCTGGTGGATTGAAAACTCTAAAGAGCAGTCCAGGCAAAAATTAGGGTCAATGAGTTGGACTTGGAACAAATGCAAAGGCAGTCCTCCGAAAGTTGGGTGATGGATGCTCAAGGGCATGTGTATGGATGGTTGGCATTGTTACCTCCAAGATACAAACAATCAAAAGATCTGCTTTCCTTGTATCTTTTTCTTCTTTCTTTTTAGTTTAAACTCTCAATGTAATTTTCAGCCAGTGTGACCTTCGGCACACTCGGTTTCCATTTGAATATTAAACTCTTTCTTCATTCTCTCACCTCCCTATTTACTTTGGAAAGATGTTTTATGGTAGATGATATTGATTTGCGAAACATGTGCATAATCGAAAGCATTATATTCATTGCGAAATTTCTAAAAATCACAAAAAGAGATGATCTCTCACAAATTTGCAAAAAGGACCAACGCATAATCACTTCAGCAAATCTTAAATAACCCGCAGTTTGGCACCACTGCTTGAGGCAACCCTCGTATCCCACGTCAAGAGTCACGCGAGTTGATGATGCCAGCAAAGTCAATAAAGAGCTAAAGAGCAAAAAGAGCAAAAGAGCAAGAAAAGAAAATGAAAAAAAAAAGAAAAAAAAGAGGCCAAGAACAAAAGCAAAAAAAAACAAAATCATTCCACATTTCATCCATCATGTCATCAATTACTTAACTACATGCACGCATGCATCATTCATTGCAAGTGTCTGTTAAGACAATTTTATTTTGTGTCGTTAGCACCAATTCTTCGGACCCCCAGCGGTCCTTCAGAGCCCAGGCGCTCCTTCAGACCAACAATGGTCCTTCAATCCAGATCGCACGTCGCGTTAATCGAGCAACCGACGGATCATCCGGCCCCAGGCCCTTCAGACTAGCTGTGACCGCCTAAAAAAAACACAGTGCACGTCCTTCGTGGTTATATCAGTTCCGGACCTGATTAACCCTAATGGCCGCTCGAAAAAAGGCCACCCCCAGACCGTATCTCTAGTACCATAGCTAGAAGCGCTCCTTCAGACACATTGGTCCTTCAGGCTTAGGCATGCCCCTCAGACCCCGACGGTCCCTCAGTCGAACTCAAATCGATGCGCCAAGCATTGATTCTGAACTAGACCTTCAGAGCCCCAGTGCTCCTTCAGATCCCCAGCGATCCTTCAGATCCCCAGCAATCCCCATTTACTTTCTGTCTAAATCAACCCGGTTTTCATAATTTTCAAACCAAAAAAAAAAAAAAAGAAAATAACAAAAAGAAAATCTGAGCTTTTCCGAAGCAGACAAAATTAGTGTTATTTCTATATCTTTATTTCCATTTCACCAACAAATATGAAAAGGCCAAGTCATATTTCTTGGCGAAATGTGAAATAAAGAGGGGCAGCTGTAACACCCTAATTTTGTCCTATCCAAAAATAAGAAGTTTTATCTATTTTTAATAAAAATAATTATTTTATTTTCATGCCACGCTTTATTTTATTTTAGTTTGCTACAAGTTCCAATTTTTGAAAAAATAATAATAATTAGAAGTAAAGAAACAAAATAAGCAAAGGAGGAAATAGGGGAGGTTTGTAAAAAAATATATAGAGGTGCATTTAGGATTGGGCCATCTAAAGCCCACTCCTCCACCAAACCTTATGCCCAATTCGCATAACCCTAGACCTAACCCATATCCAACTCCTCCACCAAGCCCAATCCAACTCCTCCACCAAACCCAATCCATATCCTAACCCTAACCCATATCCAACCCATAACCCAACACCCAACTCCATCCAACCCACTCCAACTAAACCCTAATTCGCATACCTCCCCCCTTAACCCTAAAATGTGTCTACATTCACTCTCCCCCCTAGCCTTAAAAATCATCCACATTCATCCCCTCTCTCCTCCCTAGAAATACGCCCCCCACTCTCCTTGATTCCCTCCTTGGAACTCTCAATCCCACTTCCCCACATCCACTTCCCCATACACTCCACCCTTCCCATCACTCCCTCTCCCAACGGCTCTCTCTCTTTTCTCTCACTCCCTACGCCCCTTTTCTTTCTCTCTCCCTCACACATCACTCTCTCACACACTCACACACTCAACCCTTCCCCCCCCCCCTACGGCTATCTCTCTCCCTCACACATCACATACCCACTCTCATCCTTTCTCACACTCAACCCTAAAACAACACAACACTCAACCTTCCTCTCCTCACCACATACCTACGGCTCTCTCCTCTCCCCTCCTCTCACAAATTCTTTTTCTTTTTTCCCCTTCAACAACTCCCCCCAAACCTCCATCATTATCAAAAATCATCATCACACTTCATCTTCCTCATCACTCCCCCACTCACACTTGGCACTCCCCCCTCACACAAATTCGGCCATCACCTCCCCCACATCTCACATGTTTTCATCTTTTATTTTCCCCTTCATCTAACCTCCATATCATGTCAGAAAAATCACTGTGCAAGTTGACAATGAAGAGAAGCAAGGGCAACATTTTTTTGTATAAATAGGGTCACAGAAATTCGAAGAAGGGGTAGAGGTTTTTTTGGTTTTAAGAAAAAAAAGGGAAAGATCTTCTAAAAAAAAATTAGGGTTTCTCTTCTCTTCCTCCTTCCTAAATTTTTTTTTTAGTTTAAAAGTTCACTTGTATTGAAGAAATTCGAAGAAGGAAATTTCTTCAACATTTCTGGATTCTTGTTGTTAAGGTACTAAAAATGTAATGTTTTATGTATGATTGCTTTTTTTATTTTTCATTTTTAGCAACCGTAATTGTTCATATGAGTATTGTTTATGTTTATTATTTTTATTTTTATGCTACTTTTTTTGTTTATTATTGTTCACGCTTTTAGATATCATTGTTGTTGTTTTATAAATTTTAGTTACTGTTTTTGTTATATAAATACTATTTGGTTTTTTTACATATTAGGTACTAATTTTCGGATTTAAAATAAACCTAAAAAAAAAGTGTTAAAAAAAATGTGTTCCTTTTTATGTAGGTACTAATATTTTCGGATTAAAAAAGTGATAAAAAAAATGTTGTTTTTTCTAATAAATAATTACTAATTTTCGGATTAAAAAGTGATAAAAAAAAGATGTGTTGTTTTTTTTAAACAATTACTATTTTCGGATTAAAAAAGTGATAAAAAAAATATGTTGTTTTTTTAAAAAATGGTTACTAATTTTCGGAGTAAAAAAGTGATAAAAAAAATATGTTGTTTTTTTAAAAGAAATGGTTACTAATGTCACTACCCCCTTTTTTTTTTTAAAAAAAAAAATAACAAATGACCATTCTTCCAAATAAAAAAACAAACAAGGTACCCTTTTATTAAATAGTAACTAGGACAACCAAAAAAACAAAAGAATTTTCTCTCATACCACTTGTTTAGTCTAGGTTTTTTTTTTAGGAAAAAGCGTTTCAAGAATCACGTGCTCCAGGGTAGGATAGTAAAAAAGTAATAAACCCGTCAATCGTCTTTTTTTTTTAGCGTCAAAACGCTATTTGCACCCCCGGCAACCATTTTCTATTAGCGTCAAAACGCTATTCACACCTCCCTTTTTAATACAACTCCTTTATTATTTGCACCCCCGGCAACCATTTTCTATTAGCGTCAAAACGCTATTTGCACCCCCGGTGACCCTTTTTTTTTAGCGTCAAAACGCTATTCACACCTCCCTTTTAATACAACTCCTCTATTATTTGCACCCCCCTTTTATCACCTACTCCGCTTTTATTCATAACGTGATGCTTTCGAACCGTTTTTTTTTTCTTTCTTTCGAAAAATCGAATTCGCGCAAAAAATAGGTTGTCTATAGCGGTCACTCTGGGCCTCGCTTGTTTGAATGCTATAAATGCCTTCTTTTCCGAATAAGCCATTAATGACGACCACTCTGGATTTATCTGTTTGGTCACCGTGAACGGCCTCTAGTTTTCCCAAACTTTTCAAAAAAATAAAAAATACCAACACAAATATTTTCTACCCAAGAACTACGTAGCTTTGATTTCTCCATCGCACCCGGAGATACGTAGGAGCGGGGGCCCACTCCCGTCGAGCGCAAAAAACTAAAATTTTTATTAAGTCTTCTTTTCCGTTTTTTTGGCAAATAACAAAAAAGGGTAAATTAAAGTGTTGTCTTTAAACTATTTTTTTTACACATTAAATTAAAAGGTAACCTTTTTAGGATGTTGCGGGGTGCTTGTACCTTCCCCGCACTTAATCGACCCCCGAACCCAAAAACATAGGTTTTTTCAATGTTTTCCTAAAAATAAATATTGATGGCGGCTCCATTGTTCAAAAGCAACGAAGGATCCCTCCTCCGGATTCTTCGGTCGCTACACCTATAATCAATGCACATACGCCACCCGGTAGTTTTCCTAACTGCAATTAATTCATTTTTATCATTTTCCATTACAGTAGTACCTCCCTTTTTAGGAACACATTGAACGGGACTTACCCACTTACTATCAGAGATAGGATAGATGATACCTGCATCAAGAAGCTTAATTACCTCCTTTTTGACCACCTCTTTCATGTTAGGATTGAGGCGGCGTTGAGGTAATGCCCGAGGTTGATAATCATCTTCCATATAAATCTTGTGAGTACAAATTAAGGGATTAATGCCTTTTATATCATGAATTGACCATCCAAAAGCCTCTTTGTTGGCCCTTAATACCCTCAAAACCTTATCCTCCATGGTATCTGTCAAATCTGCAGAAATAATCACAGGCAAAGAGGAATGGGGGTGCAAGAAAGCATATTTTACATTTGAAGGAAGAGGCTTTAATTCAAGCTCAGGAGCCTCTTCAATTGAAGGTTTGGGATTTGGAGTATTACCTCATTCCAATTCCTCAAATCTATGGTTACTCCAATTTTTCTGAGGGTGGTGAGCCTGCAAAAACATTAAGAACTCTTCTTCCTCACCACCCTGCAATATGCCAAGTCCCTGCAAAGTAAGTACTTTTTCTAGAGGGTCCTGAATTCTAAAATCATCAAAACTTTCAGAGGTAACCACATCATTAATATCCATAGCTTGAATAAAATTACAAGAAGCAAATGAGGGAGGATTTTTTAATGAGTTCAAGACTTGAAATACAACTTCCTCATCCCCAAATCTCAAAGTCAATTTTCCCTGTTGAACATCAATTAAGCTTTTTCCTGTAGCTAAGAAAGGACGCCCCAAAATAATTGGGACTTCCTCATCTTCTTCCATATCCAAAACAACAAAATCAGCAGGGAAAATAAACTTATCAACCTCAACTAAAACATCTTCCACCCCCTCACGGGGGTGGGCAATGGATCTATCAGCTAGCTGCAAAGTGAGGTTAGTTGGATGAGGTTCCTGCAAACCAAGCTTTCTAAAAACAGAAAACGGCATCAAATTTATACTTGCTCCTAAATTACATAACGCCTTTTCAAAATGAGAGTTACCAATTGTACAAGGGATAGTAAAACTACCTGGATCTTTAAGCTTAGGTGGTAACTTTTTTAGAACTATAGCAGAACATTCCTCATTAAGCCTAACTGTCTCAAAGCCTTCTAACTTCCTTTTGTTAGAAATAATTTCTTCTAAAAATTTGGCATATTTAGGCATTTGAGCAATAGCTTCAGCAAAAGGAATGTTGATATGCAATTTTCTAAACATTTCAAGAAATTTAGCAAACTGCTTATCATGCTGCTCATTTTTAAGTCTTTGAGGATAAGGAACATTTACCTTTACTTGCTCATATTTCTCCCTTTCCTTTTTACTTTTCCTCAGAAGTGCTCCCCTCAGTAGGAGCTTGTATTTCTTTCTCAGGTGCCCTCCCATCTTGATTGTTTTCTTGAACCAGCTCCTTGCCACTCTTGAGAGTGACAGCCTTGCAATGCTCATTTCTTGGATTAGGCTCAGTCTGGGTAGGCAGTGAGCCTTGAGGCCTTTGAGATAACACAGTAATGAGATTTGAGAGTTGGCTACCAATGGCTCCCATTTGGCCCTCCAAGCTTCTGATTTGGTTGTTCACAGTTCCAATTTGGCCCTCCAAACCTCCGATTCTTTTGTTTACAGTTCCAATTTGACCCTCCAAGCTTCCAATTTTTTCATTGAGTTTTCCCTCCAGGTTTCCAAATACATCATTGGTATCCAGCTTCTTCTCCTCTTGCCTTTGCACATGTGGCGGCTTATAGGAAATTGAGTTTTGCCCTTTTTGTTGTCCTCCCCAAGAGAAATTGGGGTGATTTCTCCAACCTGGATTGTAAGTGTTTGAATAAGGATCATTTTGGCTCCGGTTGGAATTCTGAACATAATTGGCCTCTTCAGTTAAAGTTACTGGTCGACCCTGTGCTTTTATCAGATCTTCAATGGATTGCAATCTCTCATCAGTCATGTCCATGTAATTGGCTAAAACACCCATGCAAGGATGTCCAACCTTTTCCATGTACCTAACTAGGGATTCTTGCATGCCAAGCCTTAACTCACTTTTCTTATGGCCAAGATAGTTGACTTCTTCATATAGACCTCCCCAAAGATTGTTTGTGGTGTCACTAGTGGGGGTAACTACGGGAGTAGATTGAGCTTGTACCTTCATCAAAGATTGCATCTGTTTAGAGAGAGCATCTATCTTTATATCAATACTAGTTTCATCTTCAACCTTGTACATCCCAGCTGATTTCTTAATGTGTCTATCACTAGTGTCCCATTGGGCATTATCAGCCGCTATCTCTGCAATTAAGTCATATACTGTCGTAGGCTCCCCATTCATGAGAGAACCCTCGCAAGCCATATTAACAATTCCCCTATTTTGAGAAGATAACCCGTTGCAAAAATATTCAAGCAACTGCCACTTCTCAAATCCATGATGTGGACAACTTCGGAGTAAGTCTTGAAATCTTTCCCAAGCTTCATGTAAAGATTCTTGCTCAAGTTGAGCAAAGCTGATTATTGCACCACGAATCTTAGCAGTCTTACCTGGAGGAAAATATTTGGTCAAGAATTTTTGTTTCAGTTGTTCCCAAGTGGTAATGGACTCAGCAGGTTGAGAGTCAAGCCAAACAGAAGCCTTGTCAGTCAATGACCATGGAAACAATCTCACTCTAATAGCTTCAGGGGTGACACCATTGCAAATTACTGAGTTTGCCACCCTCAAGAAGTCTCTAAGATGAGTGTGTGGATCTTCTGTTGGTGTACCTCTGAACATAGTGGAATTCTGAACCATTTGAATTAAGCTTGGTTTGAGCTCAAAATTAGTAGCTTGCACAAGTGGATTGACTATGCTTGTAGCGATATTTGCTGTAGGAGTAAAGTAGTCCCGAAGAGTTCTTCTCGGATTGACAGCCATTACTCTTCTCTCTTTTCTTATCCTTCGAGCAGTTCTTTCAATTTCTGGATCAAAAACCAAAATAGGCTCCTGAGAGCGGGTGAGCATGCACAAGTAATAATAATAAAAATAAAACTAACAGATAAAAATAAATATAAACTAAATGACAAAAATATGTAAATATATATATATATATATATATATATATATTATTAAATTAAATCAAACTAGAACAAGAAATAAAAAAAATGTCTAAAGCAATAAAATTTTTTTTCGTTTAATATTGTTAAATTAATCCCCGGCAACGGCGCCAAAAACTTGTTGCGTTAAAAACACACTTAGAGCAAATGTACTCTATCCCAGAAGTAGTATAAAAGATTATCGTATCCACGGAGATTAATTAGCAAAGTACCAAACTAATCGAGATTATTTATTATTTAGACGAACAATTGTTTGAGTTGTTATGTGAACAAAATAAAAAGAAATAAATAGCAAGAAATAAATTGCGAGGTTTAATCAATGGAGAGAAGCCTAGGGTCATAGTTTCACTTGCAAGCTTCGATTCCCCTATGTCTAATTCTACCTGAATTCCTTTATTTTATTCAATTACCAATCCCTTTACTTAAGCTATTAATCCGTTTGGTCATTCGCGATTAATATTCTTTTTCCTAAATTAACCATTGTTTGGTCATGCAAGAATTTAAATTCAAGAAAAGCATAAAGAGCAAAAATGTTGAATGATTGGAAGACTAAATTAAGGTTTGGTCATGCATTAATTATAGCCCCAATTATCCTATAGGTCCACCAACTAATTGCAGTATGGTCGCTGATCAACTAACTGATTATGAACATGCAAATGGTAGCTAATCCTAATTATGTGATAAAAACAATAAAACAATATTAATTGAAATAAAAACCAGAATTCAAATATGAAACTACAACATAAAAATGTCTCTAAACTTGCAAGATCCACCTAACACCCTAGAAGAGGATTTAGCTATCCAAAGTCATAAAGAACAATAAAATAGAAATTAGAGTCATGAATTACAAAGATAAAAATAACCCAGAAATTAGATAAATTCTTATTCTGAGTCTCCATTCTTCTTTTTCTGCTCCAAAGCTCTCTCACAAGAACGGTACCCAAGTTCTCCAACTCTCTTGTGTGTTGCCGTCACTGTACGTGTTCCTCTAGTATATGTGTGGTGTGCGGCTTCTATTGTTGTTGTGCAGTGCCGCTTTTTTTTATGTCAATTACGGCTCTCCTCATCAAAAGTGCGGCTCCCTCCCTTTATAGATAGCTTATGGGTATTATTAGGTTATTAGGTTATCTGCTTTCCAAGTTTCCAACTCACTCACGGCATTACTCACTCACGGCATTATTCTTTTAGCTCCTCCATGGACCACTAATTCACCACACTTCAATTCAATTGTGGGCTTATTCTTCTTTTGTATAATGGGCTGCATCACGTTGACTTGCTTTTCAAGCCCTCTTCCATATTATCTAATCTTTTATATATATATATATATATATATATATATATATATATATATATTAGATAATATGATTCAAATAATTGACTTCTATTCTTTTTTATATTTTCTTCCATTCTGTAATAATTGACTATCATTGTTCCTAAACCCTAAGGAGGCGGAATCACTACCCACGATTTCACTAGCACGGTTATTGGGGTGTAACTCCCTCACTCCGATTTTCAAGGCTTCGCTCATTCGCTTGATATTCAACTGCTCTCACGTTCTGTCTTCGTACTCCCTCTTACTTGCCTTCCAAGCAAGTCTGCCTTACCTCAACCACTTGGCTTGCTCAGCTAGCCTTCGTCTTCGGGCAGTAACTCAAGCACCCGAGCCCACCTTGGCCATGGCACTCTATAGGTTGAGGCTTTGCTCTCCCTCGGCTTTGCAGGGCTGACCCCTTCCTCGGGGAGTTGTCTTGTGGTATGCCCCAAGGGCTTCTCTTGAGTTCTTCTCTCTGGCAATTTTCTCTCAAACCTTTGTCAAGTGGCTTGCCTCAGCACTCCAATTCTACTCCCTTCCTTCACTCAGCCCCCGGCCTATGACTAGTTATTTTTGGGTGTTAACACTTATAAAAAAAAGTCCCTCCCTTTCTCTCATAAACCAAATAAAAAACCACTCTCTAATTTTGGTTTTAATCAAAGTTACAAATTGTAACTTTTTAAATATACAATCATATTTTCGGGAGATTTTGAATACAAAACCAAACTGCTATAAACTATGAACCGGTAATTTCTACGCCAAAAACCTCGAACATGTAAAACTTTTTACAGGAATTGGTATTTTATTCTCAAAATAATACGAAAAACGTAAGAGTTCATGACAGCTAAACTTTTCTGCCTTTCCCAGATGAATATTGGCGAAATTCTTATTTTCCCTATAATCTAATGAAACCGAGAAATAGCATATCTGCAAAATTCACCGCCCAGTCGTTTCTCTAATAAGACTGGCTTGGGTATACTTGTACTTTGTGCATACAATTTCTGAACAGCCATCCCCGCACAATATCCAATCATCTATATACAATAACACTCTTGCACTGCGGTACTGTTATCAACTAGGTTGACGAGTTTGTTGTACTACTGCAGCTGTTGCACTGCGAGTTCTTGTCAGAAATGGAGCATAGACACCTGACAACTTCAGCCCAAACAAGCCAGAGCTGGATCCATTGGTCTTGTTTTCAGTAGAAGGAGTCTTCATCGGATCCACACGACTATTGGAGAAATTTCTCTCCTCAGAAATCTGACTACTCCCCTGAAAAGACAGATAACCAATTTTATCATGATAAATGCACTTTCTAACACTCTTTTTGAAGACACTCTCACTCTCCTATTGGTTAAAATCAAGTGGGACCCATATGATTTGCTGGAACCCGTTCTCAAAATAATGGGATCTACTTGAATTAAACCAATAAAGTATGTTCAAAGAGAGTGTTGCTATCATTTCTCGTTATCCAGAATCAATTAAATCAGAAATACTGCAAACCTGGTCAGATCCAAAAGCATTTGATGGAGATGGGGGATCAGTTGACCGAGTTGGAGGCAACAATGCAGTCTGCTAAGAAAATGAATGTAAGAAATCAGGAACTAATATCGACACACAATGGAAAGGATCCAGTAAAAGCTTTCAAATAGAAGTTACCCTTGATGTTGGGGTAATAGATGGTGGCTCAAGAGATAGCCCAGAAGGACCTGACTGTAAAGCCTGTATAATTAATATTACAGTGAGCATAGGAATAATTACTAAAGATGGAAGGATGAGCATAGGAATAATTACCAAAGATGGAAGGAGGACTGAAATATAAAGCCAAACATAAAAGGCTGCAATCATTCTTTTTAGTTAAAACAATATCTACTTGACCCATGAAGAAAACATTGTGTTTAACTTAAAGAACTGCAATTAATTTACAACAAACAATACTAGCATGTTGAATGTACAACAACAGTTTAGCAAAAAGGTACAATTACATTGATAAATATGCCTGCAAAAGAAAACACTTACCCTAGAAGATGGGGAAACTGGTGGTAGCTCACGGGCTGGTATGGATGAAGATGTCTGTATAAATAGCATAAATATATATTACTAATACAGCAAATGAACAGAAAAAAGATAATAAAAATATCTGAAATTCGTATTACGAAGCCAAGCCGGCCCAAACAAAATCCATTTTAATGAAAGTTGGGTCCATGCCTGAATATACTCTGCAGTCCTAAGCAACTCATTCACTCCTTCAGTTGTGGCCACCTAATCAGACAGAATCAGTAAATCATCGGTATAAACAATATCACACCACTTACATAACAAGAAATGTTTATAACCAAGTAATGTGCAGTGCAGTGATTTGAATTTAATCGATTATACCTGCTTCATTTCTATTACTTTCATTTTTGAATCCTGAAAAGCAAAGTAAACAAACTTAAGTTAAACATACAGATAAAATGTTTATACCGATAACTGAATTCGTGTGATTCACTTACCAGAACTTGAGCTACAACCTGAAGATTCCTGAATTCTATGCTCATTGTGTCTGTTTCCTTTTGTATTACAGAGAGCTATAACAAGAAGATATTTTATTATTGAACAACAAAGAAGTCAAACGTATGAATCTTAAATTTTTTTCTCACCTCCTCCTTAGTATTGTTTGAAAGGGCTGCACATTCGTCTAAACTTCTATCCAAATGATTCATTTTTGCAGACAACTTCTTCTTGAACACCTGAAACCATTGTAGATAAGTAAATACTCATCCTCGAGCATTTCCATAGTAAAACAATCTATCAAGCTATATTTTTTATGCCTTGTGAAATTCGGAAAAGTAAATGGGACAGAATGCAGAGTACAAAATATCACTATTATAGAAGGTGCAAAGCTCCTTCCAAACTAAAATTTATTTGGAGAGGAACTTGTTTGATAATGGATCATAGAACCATGCAACTTATCATGATGTAAACGAAAATGCAAGGTAAAGTACCTAACACTGTTACATAAAATATATACAGAAATAGGATTACACAGAAGCTTGACAGAGAAATCCAGATGGAAGATCATTTAAATGCGGTTATAAAAAAGAATCAATTCAAATAACGGGCTTTTCTTCTCTGGAAGTAAAACTAGAGTTCAATAGACTGTTACCAACCTTGCCCATAAAACAGTTCGTACTGTTATTGAAAAATGTCCAATGACACATTTATCTTGTGTGTGCGCGCCCATGCAGGCTTTCAATGTTTCGGGAGAACCACACATGAGCACGATATATAATAAAATATTAATAATAACAAACTAATGATCAAGTTCAAATGTTATACGTATCTTGTTTTGAAAATACACACATTGCATAATATGTCATTAACTCAACAAAAAAACTGATTTGCCCCATTGACTTTTGTTATATAGCTATACTCTGGCTAACTTGGCTATCATTTAGTTCCATCATTAATACAAAATGCCTAGGCTTTAACACAATCTAAGAAAAACAAAGTATACAATAAAAAAAGAAAATTACCTCAATTGATTCATAAAGCTTCCCCATCTGATTACCTATAGATGTACAAGCATCAGATAAACCACGCCTTGTTGCAAACATCATATCTGGAAGCTTCCATCCCTGTAAATATACAAACGCCAACTCGATCATCTTTATATAGAATAGGTTTCAAGTTAGGAAGCAAATATGGTAAGAAAATTATGATAAAACTAGAGATTAAGTCAAAATGAGTATCAATCTGCTTTGGCATAAAAAATCATTTTAACAAGATCCATACACATTGATGGACTTATGCATAAGGAGGGGACAAGCTATCACAAAATTTATGGTCCTGATACATTTGCAACTTATGCCATTTGCCACCATTGCTTCAAAGGTTTTTTTGGGTGTATATCCCCATAGAAATCTTTGGTTAGAAAATAAAAATCATTCTGCTCCAATTTACATTGAAAATAATGGTAATTTGGTAGCAACATGAGCTGAGCTCAAAAAGAATTGAATTAGTAAAAACCTTACTGTCAAAAAAATGACCAATGAAGTTTGGCAAGTTAAATTTGAATACTAGACAAACTTATACAAATAGATAGCAACCACAACAAGCCAAATAGCCATAAATCCCATTTGAACAAATCCCAATAACAATCATCTGATATATCACACAGCCCAATCAAAAGCACCAACATTTGAATTCAAATTTTGGCCAGACAAATTTCCTACAAGAATGTGTGAAATTAGAGAGAAGCTAGAGATAACTGTGTAACTGAATATTTCATTTTTGTTATATGTCTTCTGTGTACAGAAAGCTGGTATTTATACCAGTAGCTTATCGTGTGCACTTCACATGCCTAATCATGTGCACACCTAACTAACTCACTAATTCACTTAACTGAATATCAGTTTTATACTTTGTATACATTTGAATAAGCTAATCTGTAATTACTAAAATATCCTTTAGTTGGATCTAACTGAGTACTCTTACAGAATGCATCACCACGGCATCCTGTTACTTAAATCAATAATTAAGAGAAGAAAGATTACCTTCCACCAAACGTATCCATATCCTACCACAACTATAACAATCACTGTTACATATTTTCTTCCACCTGTACATTGTAAAAGCAATGTCAGAAAATAATAAAAGACAATATATGGACACAAAACTACAATTAAAAACAGTGATTGCAAAGCCAGAAAATCAACATGTCAGCATTGATTGAATTCCTGAAGAAATTTAAAAGGCCCTATAATGTGGAAAAGGGAGTAGATGACCAGAACCTGTCCCAGTTGCATTTACAATAGTAATTGATCTATCTCTAGCAAGAAGTTGTAGTTCCTGCCGAAGGCTGTTAACCTGTGGATCAAAGGTTTTAATCAGCACTTTGCATTACCCTCATATTACCATTAATTTTAATAGTAAATTTAACAGGAAAACATAGAAATCCTTTTTAACTAACAACGCTCTAAATTTTCTATATAAACCGTGAAATATGGTCATGCTTTTTTCCATTCATTGAATGTGAGAAAAAATATTATGCATCAAATATCGGGAGAACCATATACCTATGACTAGCACACCCCATCCACCCCTTTTCCCAATGATACATACATAACAAGTTTAAGCAAGTACATTTTTTTATGCCATGCATTTACCACTCTATACTGCAGAGAGCATGAGCTCTTCAAAAAATTTACCTAAACAGAAATAAGATTGCACCACCATATTGCTCCTCATTCCCCACCACACAAAAAAACAAAAACTAGCATAACATCTTATAAGATTAAATTCCTGTTGTCAATTCAACTGATAATAAATCGTGTCACAGTATCAGCTGACAGTCCTAAAGGGTGCAAAACACAAATCAACTCACAAGTAGGATATTGCACAACTCTTTGTTGAATTAGCATAGAAGTCAAACCAGACATGTATGATGTATCCTATCATTACCATATTAACAACCTGTTTCTTTATGCTTATGACTTTAAATGATACTTAATGTTTGAATAAGTTTTGCTGAATCATTCATCTATGAGTTACCAAGAATGGTGTGACAGAAAAATTTCTATATATGCACATAGTACTTTTGGCTTGTTCCAATTTTTGAAACATACAAATGAGGCTATTCTCATTCTCATTTTCTATACAAGAAAATGCAGAACATGTGTATAAAATGCAAATTTAGTTGTTATGTTATGAATAAGACATGTATACAAGTATATAATAATTACAACCACAACTATTATATGCATATCCTCAGAAGTCAAGTCACGTGAAAATTCTCTAATTGATATAACTTTTAAGGCAGGTTGCATAAGACTCAACTTAACCATTGTCAGAATTTTTCATAATGAAAATAAATATAATCAGCAATGAAAAAGAACAACAAACAGACCTGAGCAATCAAAGCATCATTGTGTGGCTTTTTAACAGGTGGAGCAGAATCATTGCTTTTAAGTGGCTTAAGAACAATCTGGCCAGAGAAAAAGTTTAGCATCAGTATAGAGCCAGCAACATTAGTTACCAACAAAAAACAACAGACTCTCCATGCTCATAATATTGATGGAATTTGGACCTAATAACCAATAAATAATAGTAACATTCTGATTATTGTCAAACTAGAGGTTTTTGAGAATAGCATTTGCAGGAATGTGACCGAAATTCTCGTGAATATGCAGCAGTAGCAGCGGCAACAACAACAACCAACCTTGAAGGTGGACTCAGCTGCATGAATCAATCGACATTATTGGGCTCTATTAAAACAACGAAGTTTTAGTAAAAGTGTAAAACTATCTTAAACAAACAAGGTCATCTACTTATTTAATAGTTTCTTTCTCCTAATATTTTCACAAGTCTTCATCTTCATGTTTTAAATAAAATTTCTACCATAAGGTTCATTTAATCCATTATTTTGGAGCCTTTATTGGTCTTCTCACATGACCAAACCACCTTAGGCAAGTTGCACAATCTTCTCCTTAATAGATGCTAATTCTACTCCAAATTTCTCCAGAATACTGTAGTTTATGTTATTACCTTACTCATCTACCACAGCACTCTTATCTTTGCTACCCTTATTTTCTGGCTCTTGTTGACAAAACATTTCAGTAACTAACATTCACTACCATAGACCATTATTGTTCGTAAAGCTGTCCCATAAAACTTTCCTCTGATTTTGACAGCACTTTACAATCACAAATTACACCTAAAGCATTTCTAAATTTTTTCCATAGTTCAAATCCTATGTGTGCCATCACCACCATTCTCCATATCAAAACATCAACCTACATACTGTATATTTCATCTTAAACCAAAAAAGGCAACTCGGTGTTATAAAGCTCTCATTGCAAGGTCTAATGAAAAGCTTGTGGGCCATATTTGTCTTACTCCTACTTAACCAAATCCCTTGGATTCCAAGTTGTGAAGTTTAGCCCAAAAAAAGCACAATGTAAGCCAACCAGGGAATTTGAAAAGCCAAGAACAAATATTCAAGATTCGTTTCTTTGAATGATATAAATTTAATGTTTGGGTTTAGCTTGTTTAAAAAAAATCAAAAGCTTGAGTTTCACCTATTAAATTTTCACCAAAAAATAAAGACTTATTAAATTTGTGTATGGCTTGATTATTTGCTTTCATTTTATTAATTCAGAATCTAGCAGACATCTTTAAGCCAGAACATGAAGTAGAAATAGAAATAAAAGTTTTTTTTATTCATATTATTTATAATCTATTGCATGAAAAGTACATAATTTTTAGCCATTGCAAAAGGAAATTTCAAAAAGACTTCATTGCACTTAAAGTTCAAAATATTGGCACGGTGAATATATAAATATTAAAACTAGTAAAACAATCATCATTCAACTTAATAGTATATCAATATCCTTTAAGACCCTCAACTGGATTACACAAATACTCACACCGAAAAAACTATTTCTGTTCTTTTAATGGCGATCCTGGAAATTGAGCTTATCTCTTGTATCTAATCAAGCCTAAGTTCAAGCTTGAGGTTGTTTGTTGACTTAAGCAAACAAGCTTGATCAAGCATTTGACAAATTAAGCTCAAAAAGCCCATGGATAGCTTAAACCATTTGCATTGCTAGCAGAAGTATAGGAAGAGTGCTTAACTTCTCCAGGACATTAAATAAAAAATCCGGAGGCACAAACAATCGTTTGGATTTGAAAATATTCTAGCTGTTTGCTTGATCAAGCAAAGAGAGTTGTAGTTGTAGCCATGTATACAGTCAGTTTTTCACGGACTCACTGTGTGCTACATTAGAATCAAATTGATAAACGAGGTAGTTATTTTTGTTCAACATTTTCCCCTTTTCAAAACTCCAGCATCTTAGTCTGTGTTCAAATAATAACAGAAAGATGACAGGGTGACAATTTTCCTTCCCAACCCGATGCACTAACATTTTGCTTACCAAATTAAATCCATGTCAAAGGGTCCCTACCTACAGACTTAATTTCTTTTACTTTTGCTTGATTACTTTGAACATTCTCATAATGTATTATATTATGATTATGATTATGATTATGATATGATCAATGTTATTAAAATCGAGAGTCAGAGCAGGATCGTTAGGGTGTTGAAAGATCGTAACTCGAGGATCGTAGCACGAATCGTAAGATCCTACTAATAAAGAAAAAGTATACTTATATACATATGTATATGCCCATAGGCATAAAAATTAAACTAATCACAAACGATAAATTAATTTTATAACCAAAATTCAATAAACTAATTTCAAGAACAGAGTGGATGAATAGAAGAGAAATATTAGTTGTTGTGACAAGAACAGAATTTTAAGGCAAGTAAGAAAGTGGGTTTCACGCAAGCAAGAAAGAAGAGAAAGATCATTTACTAAGAAGAATAGCGTGAAGAAAGACGATGATGAACCAATGAACGATGATGATTATTGATGAACATGGTCCAAATTGCAAATAGAACGTGGTCTGTTGCTTTGGTTTCGGTACTACTGTGCGTGCGTAGTGCGTAGAGGAAGACGAAATATAAACCGTTTGGTTTCTGTGTGTTATTTGTATTTCAATTAAAATAAAATATTAGGTTTAATCTGAAATAATAATAATAAAATATTAGGTTTTCCAATTAAAAAAGTACAGTTTTTTGCTAGCAGTGCGTGTATATTAGGGTTATTATTGGGTTTGGGTTTTTTAACTTGGCGACCCGACCCGGTTAAGCAATCTCAAACAGATCGTCTTCTTGCTTGCGTTTTTTCACAAAACCGAAGCGAAGATAACACTGAGAAAGGCTTAACGATCCGGCGCGCGATCTCACCGCTCCCACCGCGCCGGTGACGATCCTGCAAGTTGCGATCTTGTCCGTCACGGAGCACGACGAAGCTTCCCTGGCTCGTACGATTCTACGATCTTAAGAGTTAACTCGCGATCCTAATAACACTGGATATGATTATGATTATGATAAGATATGAATATGATTTTAATACTTTTTTGTTTTATATTCCTATATGATATTTCACTCCCGTATCGATACCTCAGGTTTAGTACTGTTGTTGTACACCTTGTACCCGGACCCCACTGCCACTCATATACACTCACCAATCACCACAGCCACAGACTAAAGTCCCTGGAACTTAATTCTATTAATCTAAATCAGCATCTTAAAGTTAATCACGCTGCTTTGAACACCAAAGGAGGAAAATCTGCATTTTATATATGAAACAGGACCTAGGGCTATATCACATAGGTGATCGGAAGGGAGATAAACTAAGGGGGGAAAATGCAATACTTCCCTAGAAAAATAAAAACTATCAGTCAGTATCATCATCATATTAGATGCACACTCACAGAACCTTCACCAAAAGCTTTTCAAAACTAACCTTGAAAGCACCAGAGACAAGATTCGACATATCTGGTAAGCGACCTTCTTTTGCAATTACTGAACCAACAAGACCTAAAACACAAACGGAATTCAACGACGCATCTCAATTTTCATATCAAAATATGTCAATAATCCATATAGTATCAAACGCAAGACAAAATGCGCCGAAAAACCTAGATTTCATTATTCTAATTTATATATTAAGCTATGATTACATCGGTTCAGATAAATTGGGGGAAGATGAAATCGAAGGTGAAGGAGAGTATACCTGCACCAAGGAGAATGGTGAGCTTGCCGAGTGATAGAGCCATGGTGTGGCCAGTAACCCTCCGCAACTGGTACTAGACCACCACTGTGTTGTTAAGCATCAACCGTTTACGCTTCGGCGATGAGCGCTGGTGTGGTGGCGGAACAGAAACCACTCCTTATTGGCTTATTCTTTCTACCGAGAATTGATCACCTGCGCCACCAAACCCTCGATATTCGCTTCACTACTCCGTTTTTCCTTGATCCACCCTAGTTAATTGCATTTTTTTATTGAAATGTTTTTTGGGCTAAAGTACTTTTTTACTCGTTTATTTTCACTATTTTTTCGTTTTCTTACTTTATATTTTAATTTAAAATTAAAATGTTGGCTAAAATGCTTTTTTTTGTCAAAAAAAATCACTATTTTTTTTCGTTTTCATTCTTTATATTTTAAAATATTCGTTTACATCTTTTATCTTTTCATAGTTTTTTTAGATAAGCAATGATTCATAGATGGAACGCTAAGGATGCTCAAAACTCAAACAACAAAAAAGTTCGAAAATTGTTTAGGCACAAAATTGGATTGTCCCACCAATTAGCAAAAGAAAAGCTAGTTTGACTACCTACCTATATATAAACTAGCTCCATGAAAGACATCTGATGTGACAACGAATGACATTCTAGCCTCCTCATTCCTAAAAACGCAGTCGTTTCGGGACAACCGAATAGTCCAACAAGTAGTCAACCATATGATAAATTTTACCTTCCTAGCCTTCTTACCTACACAAACCTTCTCAGCCCACTTGAAATGATCAAAAAGGAGACTGAAATCACAGAGTGGTTGCTGCATCCCGATCAAGATATGAGTCCAGACTTCATTAGCGAACCTGCACTTGAGAAACAGATGATCCGCCTCTTCCTTATGTTCCCGGCAAAAAGAGCAAAAGTTGTTGGACTATATGATAACATTAGAGGGGGTGAATAAGGTTATATGCAAAACTTGAGTTCTTTTTAATTTTAAGACAATGCTAGTTTAAATTAAATGCGGAATATAGAATTTAAACTATGTGCACTGACCTAAGTACGCTATAGGTATGACAAATCTAGATGCGGTGATGTATTATGCTAACTACGCTTATGATTGGTTTTAACTATAAACAGATATTTATGTTTAGCGCAGTATAACAATAAACAAACACAAATGACAAATAAAGTAAAAGAGTAGGGAAAGAGATACACCGTAATTTTTACGAGGTTCGGGATAAAAGCCGTAGGTCCTCGGCCTCCGGCTTTGCAACCTTTGGACTTGATAACACCCACTATATGAGAAGAACCTCTTCAATGTTTACAAGCAAGCAACTTCCCTATAGCTAATCTCAATTAACTCTAATTGAGAACCCGAGCACACAACTAAGGATTTCACAACCACTTCAATCTCCTGATTGAACGACCCAAGAGCACCTCCCAGGATTTCAAACCAACTCAATCTCCCCGATTGAGAGACCCAAGAACACTTCCCAGGATTTCAAACCAACTCAATTCCCCCGATTGAGAGACCCATGAACATTTCCCAGGATTTCAAAAACCGCTTCAATCTCCTGATTGAACGACCCAAGAATACTTCCCAGGATTTCGCAATAACCTCAAAATAGAAGATTACAAGTGAGAACCTATGATCTAATCACTTCAGGCAGTATGACAATATAGTAACTGAGAGAGGTGAGTGATTTGGAAAATAGAAGAGCTTTAAAAGATATGAAAATGAAAAACTCCTTTTTTTTTCTTTCTCTTTTCTCAGATCTAGAAAGTGTATGTGAGAACTAGAGAAGATGTAGTGTATTGTAGTTTTGAGGTGTTTTGAAATGAGAATCACACCTGCCTATTTATAGGCTTGGGAAAATGTAGGATTTGGAAAAAACATTTAATGCAATGTAAGAATCGATTATGGAGATAGTGCAACAAGTGTATAATCGATTCTTATCCACCTTAAATTCAAAGGAATCGATTATGTACTTAGTTAAATGATAGAAGAATCGATTATGGCCTTTACAAAATGCTCACAATCGATTTCATGCTTAGTTAAAATAGGAGAAGAATCGATTTCATGGTAAGGCTAAAATATAGGAGCAATCGATTCTTTGCTTCTCAATTGATTAGATAATCGATTGTGTGCTTTAGGAAACATGTAGGAATCGATTCTTTGCTTCACAATAGATTACCAAATCGATTTCAATCCTTTGGAAAAGGATAGGAATCGATTATGCACTTTAGGAAAAAGATAGCAATCGATTCTAGGTTTTCACAAAGTTGTTTTTAGGTTTAGGTACCTTGCCATGCATGCATAAAATATTTTTCAAAGCTTGTCATGCATGCATAACATATTTTCCAAAGCTTGTTTTGATGCATGATGCATGTTTTCAAAAATCATCTCTCAGCTATTAAAATGTCATAGACCTTAAGTGATAGGACCTTACACTTTGTCCTATTGAAAGCGGATAAACAATTAGGTCTTGATTTTTCTACGGCGGCTTCTTCTCCAAGCTGCCCCACTTTAATATTTCCTGCTTTTTGATTTCCATCATGTACTTCATTCAACTTGAACCATTAGTAGACAAGATGTAATTTGTTATCATACAAAACAACGAGTGTTTGACCTTGGTTCAACAAACTCCCCCTTTTTGATGAGAACAAATTACATTATGCATAGGGAGGCCATAATAAAGAAACAATGGCAGAAGCTCCCCCTAAGCATAAGCATATCTAAATAAACAGCACAGCAGCAGATATTTTTCTCCCCCACATAATAACACGCATATTCTCCCCCCCCCCCTTTGTTTTCATCAAAAAGGAGGGGGAGGGGGGGTGAACACATAGATACATAATCATACTATAAACTTGCAAAATCACGCAACAGTATCACATAACATAAGATAGATCAAAAACAGTTTAATGTTATGCTCCCCCTTACTTGATGATCCCCTGATTGATTGTAGAGTGTAAAAATATTAGCCAAAAGAGGTGGACCATCACAGTTTAAAAAAGATCTTATAGAAAATAGGATACCCATGAGATATGTCATACTTGGTTCAACAATATAGGTACCATATTTATCTTCAAAAAAGGTTGCATCAAAGATCCAGCATAATAACACTTAAAAAAACTTTGATGCACACACAAAAAAAAATTTATCTCACATATGTATCTAATACTTGATAAAAATCTTAAGTTCTTCTATATAACACATTTTCAATATAGGTGAATAAAAGCTTTACCAATCTAACCTTCACCGGTGATTCTTCCTCTATTGTTGTTATCACAAGTCACATGACTACTGTTTCTGAGTATTAAGAACCTTTTAGCGTATCCGATCATGAACTTCGAGTCTCTGCTATCAAGGTACCAATCTCCCATACCTTGAAGCATACACCTGCACTAAAATCAAGTAGAAAGTTTTGGTACCCAATTCTCTTTGGGTCCTTGTGGGTTAGTCATCAAGGGGTTTGTTTTCACAATCCACCTTGGTTTCTCACAGGCAGGTATAAGGGTACCAAGCTCACACAATTTACGAATAGGACATCTAAGTGAGCTATGGTTCCCTTTTTGACAATAAGTGCAAGAGAAAACAGTAGGTGTATAACTTGAAGTAGCAGCTACAAAAGTCATTTTCTTTTTCAAAATAGAGGAGGTGGAATTACCTTTATACCCAATACCTCTCCTATCAACATATTCATGTTGGGAGTGGAGTATCTTGGTTAAGGTCTTTTCACCTACCTCAAACTTTTTCAAAGATTCTTTCAAAAATTCATTTTCAACCTTGACTTTTTCAAAATTTTGTTTAAGCTCAAGAAGTTCAAGGTTGAAAGGTTTAATTTCAAGTAGCTCATTCTTCAACTTAGCTACCTCATTTTCAAGAGTCTCAATTTGAGTGAGCATGCTTTTGTTGCTCTTTGTCAATTTCTTAGATTTTAACAAGAGAGCTTCATGTTCAAAATAAAGAGCTTCAAAAGCCTCACTCAAATCTTGACTACTATACATATCATCAATTAAATTATCATGCTCAAGTGAATCAGAAAGATTATGGTTATCAAGGATTACCTCAGGTGCGTCATTTGCCGTATGACAAACAACATTGGCAGTTTGCTCTTCTTCATCTGTTTCACTATCAGTGCCAAGGCTGTCCCATATTGTAGCCTTAGGTGTTTCACTTGCCGTGAGACAAATAGAATTTGCAACCTCCTCTTCTTCATCAGAATCACTATCAGTATCAGAATAGTTCCATGTAGCCTTCTTATCTTTCTTCTTTTGGTACTTGGATTGCTTTGAGTAGTCACCCTTCCCAATCTTGTTGAATCTCATGAATTCTTCAAACAGTTTAGCCATGTCTTCATCATCGGATTCTTCATCGGACTCAACCTCTTTCTTGCCATTTTAGGAGTTTGAGCTGCAAGGGCAAGTGACTTACTTTCTTTTACCACTTCTTTTTCTTGAACCTTGTTAGCAGTCAATACCACCTCAAATGCAAGAAGCGACCCAATCAAGTCTTCTTGGGGCAGAGTGCCAATATCTTTGGCTTCAATGATTGCACAAGTTTTTGGAAAGAACTCACTGGTCAGGGATGCAAGAATCTTCACATTTATATCCTTTGTAGAATACTTCTTCCCCAGTGCCCTCAAGTTGTTCACTATCAGATTCAGTCTTTGGTGCATAGCTGCAACAGATTCACCTTCCTTCATTTTGAAGGCTTCATACTCAGAAGTGAGGATTCTGATTTTTGTATCCTTTACTTGGCTTGTACTCATCATAAATTTATCATAAATTTATCTTAATCAAGTGGTGGTCAAAGTGGTAGTTGACAGTGGTCGGAATGGTGGCGGGAATGGTGGTCAGAGTGGTGGTTAGAGGTGGTTGGAGTGGTGCCTGGTGGTGGCCGGAGTGGTGGTCGACGGTGTGGTAGTCGGCGGTGGTCAGAGTGGTGGTAGGCGGTGGCCTGAGTGGTGGTCGGTGGTTGTTGAAGTGATGGTTGGTGATGACATGTTAGTGTTAAAACAAAAACTGAAATTATAAAACCTATTTTTTGTTTTGTTTTGATGGAAAACTGTATCAAAAATAAGGAAAAAACCAATTCAACCCTATTTTACCCAAACATGTTTTGGTTTAGAAAGTGACTTTCAAAACCAAGAAACTCGCAACCACCCCAAACGGGCCCTTATCTTTTCATAATTGATTAAAATGATTTTTCTCTTAAGTGAGTGCTACTTAAGGCTTACGTGGATAGTTTGACATGAATGAATTGTCATGTAAGCCGCTTTCTCTTGATGTTAGACACTTAAAAACATATAATGGTCTAATGGCACAGTCAGCTGCTTACGTGGCCAATTTATCCATGTCATTGTCCACATAAGCCCTATTTAACTTTCACATAACAGAAGAACCATTTTAAACCATTTTCAAACGATAAAGGACGTAAACGAACCTTTTAAAAGATAAAGGACGTAAACGAGAATAAGGAGAACGATAAAGGATTAAAATTGTATTTTAGCCGATATGAAAATGTAAAGGACGTAAATGAAAATTTTAAAAAAGATAAATCACGTTAACGAATATTTTAGAAAAGATAAAAGACGAAAACGAAAAAATAATAAATGGTCTAATAACACAGCCAACTGCTTACGTGGTAAATTATCTGTCACACTATCCACGTAAGCCCTAGTTAACACTCACTTAATGGAATGACCATTTTAATTAGTTCTTAAAAGATGAATGAGGAAATAAACATTTTAAAAGATAAAAGACGAAAACGAAAACCGTGAAAGATAAAGAACCAATACAGTGTTTTAACCAAAAAAAATTATGGTGCAGGGATTGTAATACCCCAATTTTGTCCGCCCAAGTAAAAAAAAACATTTTTCAGAAAATGGAAGCAATAAGGTAATTCATAATGTGTGGAAAACAGTGGATTGGTGTATTTATGTGTGTTCGTCCCCAATTTCGCATTTTTATTTGAATTACGCACGCGCACCAGTAGTAACTGCGTGAGCTGCCCTGTGCCCCCGTCATTTGGCACGTGTCTGTATTTTCATAAAAAAAAAAGGGCCATTTATTGATCATTATTAATTTTTGGCACCCAAAATCATTTTTCTTAATTTTTAGGAATTTTAGGAAATAAAATAGTGCATATTTTTGCATTTTTGGGCATTTAAATAAAAGCGAATTAATTATTGTTGGACCAAGACCAGGTCAAGGACGTGGCATACATGTTACTCTACCAAGGGTAATTTTTGTATAATTTTTGGAAAGAAAGTCCTAGTCCAAAATAATTAAAAATGCATTTTCCCCATTTTTAGTGCATAAAAAACCCAAAAAAAGACCATTAAATATTCCCCAATTACTAAATGACAACTTTTATTGCCTAGAATAATTAGAGGGAATATTTTATGGTGCTCAAATATATATGACACTTTTTAATAGGTGCACATTCACTTCTATGCCCAAAATTCAAAACTCAAAAAGAAGGAAGTGTCCTCAATAAGACAAAAGACCAAAAATAATTTTTTTTTCCTCTCTCTCTCTCTCCACAATTTCGAATTCCCTCTCTCTCTCTCTCCACAATTTCTTCCACACTCTTCTATTCCTTATTCCTTAAGAATATGCTTTGTACTATCCTTAACTTTTCCCTTTTTGGTGACCATCACTCACTCCCACATAGATTTATGCCCTCTTTTGTAAATTACCCCACCCATTTATGCTCACCTCTTCACAAGAAAATACAAAATTACTTCTTTGGCAACATTCCATCTCAATTATACCCTTAACCCTATTTTTACGTCACATCACATATGAGCCTCCATTCCCAAAATAGGACAAGTTTTCCCTCCATCTCTCCTTGGTGGCGCACACTTCATTACTCCCTCACTCTCATTTTTGTGTTTTCTCACTACCCACAATGCAAGTGATCTCTAATCCTAGCCCTTCATTCAAATTTAAAACTCAATCCTAGAGCACCCAATAAAGAACAATGACCTAATTACCCCTAGACCTAAAACAACTCTATAAATACCCTCTCATTTCCACACATGAGCATCTTTTGCCTCTCATTTTTCCTACACTAAAACCTTAGCACACAAAAATCTCTCCCTCTTTCCTCTCAAGGCCGTAGCCTCCTCTCCCTCTCCTCCATCCATCCTTTTCATTTCCTTCCACCCAAACACCACCACCCCACCTCATTTGCATCCCTCTTTCACATACTCCCTCCATTTCTCATTCAAAGTTCAAGCATCATCACCAAGTGGGTTTAATCATCATATTTGCGTGGGTATTTCTTTGAAGAACCTTGGAGTTTTGTTGATTTGTGTCTAGTTTCATCTTCTCATCTCACTTTCTAACTTGGAGTTAAGGTAAAATCCTTAAAACCTTGCATCATATTTGAATTCTTGCCTCAAAAATGTAAAATCATTCGTCCTATCATCTTCATGTCCTCATATTGTTGATTGTTGTTGGTGAGAAGTGTCATAAGCACTTTGACAAGCACTTAGGGAGGCTTGGGTGCTTATGGTGCTTCTCACCCTTGAATGATTGATGATTTGTGTTGATTTGGATCTTGACCCTTGCATTTCATGAAATAAAATGTTGTTTTATGGCATATTATGTTTCACATACTTGTAGAAAAATAGGGTTTATGTTAGTTTTGTGCATTTCTTTGCCTAATCACATGAACCTTTACCAAAAATCGTAATCTAGCTTGTTTTCTCATATTATCTCACTTGCTTTCAAAAATAAATGGGTTCTTGGTTATGTATTTGGGTCGCATATTGTGAATAAATAGGGTTTTTATATGTTTGCTTATCATTTTAAGTTGATGATAGGCAATATGACTCTCACTTGTGCCTAGTGCACCTTGCTTAAAGTGATGAGGATTGTTCTATATGATTCAACCCCTTTCTAGTTTAGGTGTTGTTTAAACCGATGATAGGCAAAGAGATTCTCACTTGTGCCTAGTGCACCTTGTTCTAAGTGATGAAGATTTGCTCCAGGTGATTCAACCCTCCTTTTAGTGTGGAGATTGCTTATTCTTATGAATTACTTTATAATTTGTCTTAGGTTGATGATTGGTAAAGTGACTCTCACTTGCGCCTAGTGCACCTCGATCTAAGTGAGGAGGATTACCTAGAAATGATTCAATCTCTCTTTTATAATTATTAATGAGTAGGAAGATGCAAATTTAGGTTTCCTTTTATGATAGTTAAATAATGCGTGAATGCTTGAAGGCCAATTTGGCCTATGATGGCATTCACCTTGAAAGGTTTGTGTAAATGTAATTTAGGGTTCGTGTAGGTTTTGTAAAGGATAGGTTGTCCTAATATTGATGCATCCTCACTTGCAATTGTGGAGTTGGTTCTTGGAGTTTGTGTAGGTTTTGGCAAGGGATGGACTAACTCTAGTCTTGATGCATTCTCACTTGTTAATGTAAGTAATTGCAAAGGATAGGCTAGCCCCCTAGTCTTGATGCACATGTGTTCTTATTCATTTATACTTGTTTTTGTGCTTGTTATGTGATTAAGTATTGAATTGGTGTTCACGATTTGCTTGCTTGTTTTGATGATCGCATTGACTTTGTAATCCGACTTCAAAGTTCAAAACCTTTGTTACTCGTTAGTAACACCTCAAAACCATGTCGCATTCAAATTATACTACAATTTGTTACTCGTTAGTAACATTTACAATTTCAAATCTTTTTCATAACCAAGAACACTTTCAAACATCAAAAAGCCATCTCACAAACCAAAAATCAATTCGATTGCGAAACCCCTTTTGATTACCTAAAGAAAGAACCAATTATCATTAATGATCACTCGCGCCGTTGCCGTTTGGTTGTTAACGATAATTTCATTTTCAAAGGAATTAGTAGTGTGACCACTCTAAACCGTTGTTGTTTGGTCTTCATGAACACTCCAACTTAAATAAAACCAATTGTCATCGATGATCATTCGCGCCGTTGTCGTTTGTTGTCAATGACGATTGCATTCTCAAAAGGGTTAGTAGCGCGGCCACTCTAAACCGTTGTTATTTGGTCATCGCGAACACTCGAATCAAAAGCAAAACCGATTATCATTAATGATCACTCGCGCCGTTGCCGTTTGGTTGTTAATGATGATTTCATTTTCAAAAGAGTTAGTAGCGCGGCCACTCTAAACCGTTGTTGTTTGGTCATCGCAAACACTCGAATCAAAAGCAAAACCGATTATCATTAATGATCACTCGCGCCGTTGCCGTTTGGTTGTTAATGATGATTTCATTTTCAAAAGAGTTAGTAGTGTGACCACTCTAAACCGTTGTTGCTTGGTCATCGCGAATCCTCATTCCTATTGAGAAAACTCACCTAAACAAGATAAAAGACAAAAACCTTTTTTCAGGACAAACAAGAACTACGTAGCTTTGAATTCTCCATCGCACCGGGAGATACGTAGGAGCGAGCGGCTAACTCTCGTCAAGCGCCAAAAATAAAAATTTTCATTAAGTCTTCTCATTCCCTTTGAGGCAAATTTAAGTATTTTCCAAATCAACACTTAAAACCACACATTTAATTAAAGGTTCCCTTTCGGTAGAAAGGAGGTGTGGGGTGCTAATACCTTCCCCATGCCTAACCGACCCCCGAACCCAAATACTCCGGTTTTCCAAAAGGCCATCCGCTTTCCAAAAAGGTTTTTCTTCAATATTTTCCTTATAAAAAATATTGGTGGCGACTTCATTGTTTTAAAAAGTTGTAAACGAAGAAAAGTCCCCTCAGGGACCTTTTCGGGTGCTACAGCTACCGACTTCACTGGGGACGTTTCCTTTTTAAGTGGGTCAAGCCTAATTAATTAAATGTGTGGTTTGTGTTATTGATTTGATTTGGATACCTTGTTTGCTTCTATCCCTTTCAGTTTCCTTTTCTTTCTTATCATGTTGTATGCATGTGCATTTGTTTTGTTTTCTTCCATGTTTGTTTTTCCCTCCTCCTCCTTGCTTATGTGCTTAATACCCTCATGCATTTCCCTAATCCCAATCATGTTCCCTTCTTCTTTGATCCCTTTCTTCAAGGTAAGCTCATGCATTTCTCCCCAATTCTATCATGATCCCCTCTTCTTGGCTCCCTTTCTTGAGGTAAGCAATGCACTTGATTGTTGTTGAAACCCTAGGTTAGCTTATTTGATATTAAACCCTAGGGTAGACAACATGTTATTGCTTGCTTTTGTCTGGACTGTTCTGGGTTTTCATTTGCAGGTGGGGTGATATGTGTTGGGTAGTTTTAAGTGGTATGTCCTTGCCACACACACTCATACCCTTATGATTATGTGCTTTGAGAGGGGCCTAAAACCCAAGGTCTGACAAAATTTAGGAGAGTGGAAATGAGTAATGACTGGCAATTGGACCATTGTCCTTCTGACTCTCACGAAAGTTTCAGCCAGAGTATGCTCTTTTATGGTACCTCACACCAGATGGTATTCCATCGTTGTGGGTGTTATCATGAGAGAGATTTAGCTCTAGTAGCCATTGTGAGGAAGTGTTTAGAACTACATGGGAGGATCCCTTTTGAGTTGCCTTAGAGCCTAGGTTCCTCCACCTTTTGTAGGACACAAGGGCATACAAATTGTATGTTGCATTGTAGTTTAGGCATGTCTTTCCTAAAAGAAAAAAGAAGAAGATTTTCAAAAGAGAAAAAGAAGAAAGAGTCGCCGTTGTAGCCTCTCTTTTGCCGGTCCGTACGAAGTGACATATGACCCACTTTATTTTCAAAAAAGGGAGAAAGAGTTACCGCTGTAGCCTTTCTCTTACCGGTCCATATGAAATAACGTACGGCCCGCATTTTCCAAAAAAAATTTGAATCACTGCCAATAAGGACTTTTCTCTAAGTTTCATAGGCATAAAACATCATCATAATTTGCATACATCCTCTGCATAAAACATACATTTTCGACAATTTTCGTATGCATCTTTGCATTTCATCATGGTTTGCTTGCTGAGGATCATAAGTAATAAGAAATCTTGTCATAGATACGACATGGAATCCAGAAGAGAAACGGTGTATACTCCAAGGTACCCAGCTGTAAGCAAGGTAGATGTGACTAGTCTGAAGAAGTGCGTTGCATTGACTAGTCTGAAGAGGTTTGCTGCATTGTTACAAGTGAGTGTAAAGGATCTGAAACTCCAAAAGCAGAAGAGAAACAATGTGATAGGTTTCCCGCAGAGCTACCTTGAGGGTTTAATGGAAGCCTATGCCAGAAGTAAAAATTGGGTTGTCTTCAAGCAAGTCCTAGCCTTAACAATTGTAACATCCGCAAAATAATTAATCGAATTATTTGGATGTAAACCCAATTGAATTAATTTGGTACTTAATCGGTAAAATTATTGAGTGCTAAAATTAATTATTGGCTGTCACAGGATCGTTAACCGAATAATACGGATCGAGGAAGTTTTGAAATCGAAATAAGGGATTAAGATCAATACGGTAATTGGACCACGCTACCACTCATTTATTAATAACATATGTGTGTGTGAGTGTGTGTGTTGAATAAAAAGAAAAGGGAGAAGGGTCCACGAGAGAGAGAAAAGGAACAGAGGAAGAAAAGAAGAGAAAAGAGAAAGGAAAGAAGAGAAGGAAAAGAGAAAGAAGAAGAAGAAAGAAGGAGAGAAAGGAAGAAGAGGAGTGAAGCCCAACCCTCCAAATTTCATCATCTTCATCATTTTTCCTCCCTCATCATAACCCAAGAATTTGGTAAGGTTCCCCTCCACTTTTCCCCTTCCTTTTTGATTTCGAAAATTGAGGGTTTTGTGGAGAAATTTGTTGAAATCAAGGATTAATAGGTTGTGTTGGTGATTGGGTTATGTTTAGGATCGAAGCTAGGAGCGGATTGAACGCGATTGGAAGCTCGGAACGAAGTTAGGAGCGGTTCGGTGTTGTTTGGGTTCGATTCGGTGATTTCGACATCTCGGCAAATTCGGTTCGATATCGGCTCTCGCTTCAAGGGTGAGTTTTACTCACGTTTAGGCTTATTCCGTTTTGAAATAAATTGTGTGACTTAGTTTCGAAAGATTTTGAGTCGAAAACGTTATTTCGAAATATATCGCGTTTTAATGAAATTCGTAATCGTTGAGTTTTTGATTGAATTGCTTGATTGTTTGATGTTGATTGGACTTGTATATTGTCTGGTATGATCTGTTTTCGAGTTAGGAATCGATCGGAGCGAGTTTCGGATTAAACGGAAAGCGGATTTTCATGAAAATGGCTATTTTTGCAATGCTGTCAAATGCGCACGACCCGTGCGTCCCAGGGGCACGACCCGTGCGCCTGGTTCGGTTTCAGTTTTTAAAAATGCTTAACAGGGCGCACGACCCGTGCGTCCTAGGGGCACGATCCGTGCGCATGCGCACGATCCGTGCGTCCAGGGTGCACGAACCGTGTGCCTGGTTCGGTTTCAGTGTTTAAAAAGGTCAAACAGGGAGCACGACCCGTGCGTCCAGGGGCACGACCCGTGCGCCCAGTTCTGTCCAAAATTTTCAAAGTGCCCAAAATGATTCCGTTTCGATCCTAATCCTTCCCTAATCCTTTCCTAACCCTTATATAATGAAAATAGGCTTATGATGCCATGATTTTGGGTGCGTTACAAAGGGTTTCATAAAACACTTTTGATGTCCAAATCGTTTCGAAAAACCGAATAATAGCATACGTGTGTGAATATGTTCTATTGATAAACAAACGGACTATGAGTCTTATGTGGTAAAGTATAAATTGATGAACTAAATGTTCGTATGATTGTAGATATATATATTATATCGAGTTTGGGTGACAACCCATGTTGACATACTAGGCGGGGAAGTCATGAACCCTTACCCTAGGCTCTGTGCCATTAGGAAACACTATTGGTTATGGGGTTCGCCGGGATAACCATGTCTGGGGTCGGTGTTGTGTCAAGAGTTGATAATGCGGTTCATCGGGATTACCATGTCTGGGGTCGGTGCCGTGTTATGTGGTGCGATTCATCGGGATTACCATGTCTGGGGCCGGTGTCGCGCTAGGTTAAATTGCGTGGTTTATAAATTAAACTTCGAGATAAAAGATTTCATAATTGGCCCGAGAGAGTTAGTAGGGGTCTCGGTAGAACTCACTGAGATAGTATCTCACTATTTAAATGTTGTTGTTTTACAGATAAACAGGGACAGAAGAAACCTCAGAGGCACGAGTAGGTGGCTCCGGGAGATGGATGATGACTTAGCTTTATGTTTAAGTTTATTTTCCTTCTGTTGTTCATGTATCACAACACTATGGCATTAGTGTTTTGTTTATCTTTCTTTCCGCTTTCTTGTATGACTCTGATTACCACAGTTGCTGACAGTTTATGGTCTGAGTACCGTATGGTCTTATTTGTATATAAGATGGTTATGTTGAATTTCAGCAAAAATTTTATAGTGGTATTCAGTGTCTAAACAGGAATTATTATCTCTGATATTTATACTTCGGTGCACTTGGGTATTTTTACATGTTAAATATACCGGGGTGTTACAACAATTTTCGGGGTTGTTCTCTTCCCGCAGATCGAGAAACATGTGGATGTGACTGTCATTGGCATCTCCTTAGCTTTTCAAAATGAGAAGAGCCCTATCAATCCAATTCCTGCAATCCTTGCTGACACCTATTCTGCTCTTGCTCATCATTGTGACTTGAGAAGGAAGAAAATCTCTTGCTCTTCTCACCTGTTGTATGTTTGGCTTCTTATTCATGCTTTCACCAATCCAATACGAGTGGAAAAGTTGATTGACTATGCTATAACTTGTGAGGTGAAAGCTATGAGTATTCAAGAGTGGATCCAAATTTTAGGGGGCCTAGATGAGCACCCAGTCCGTTGGTATCTTCCATCATGCTGGGGGGATAGACCTGAGGTAGTCTTCCGTTGCGGTGGTTTTCAGAATGTTCCACTGATGGGCACTAAAGGATGCATCAACTACAACTCGTCTCTGACTCTGAGGCAATTGGGATATCCGATGAGGAATTCGCCTACTAAAGAGATGTTATTCCCGTTTTACATCTTTGAAGGAGGTCCAAAAGATGACAGTTTGCTTAGAAAGGTCTTGCAAGCATGGGGTACGGTGATTCGTAGGGGAAAAGTAGAGCTTGCTCAGAGGACTAGTGGTATTACCTTCACTCAGTGGCTTGGAAAAAGGATCCAGAGTGTTCAATTGCCTTACCAAAAAGCATTGCAAGTTGAGAAGGAAGACGCTAGTGTTCCAGTTGTCGAAGAGTTAGGCGAGGTCAAGTTGGCTCTGATGAAGGCAGAGGAAGAGAAGAGATCTTTGCAAGCGGAGATAGAGAAGATGGCTCTGAAGAACAAAAGATTGGGAGAAGAGAGTGCTCTCAAGTCTGCTACTATTGAGGAGTTCAGTCAGAAACTAAAAGGGGAAGAGAAGAGTAAGTTAGAAGTTCAAAGGTATCTGCAAGGAGCCAAGGAGGAAATTAAGAGGCGAAGCTTGAAAGAGAAGAAGGCCATTGAAGAAGCCAATCAGTGGAAAGAATTATGCGATGAGGCAAAAATGGAAGGGAGAACTGCGAAAAGCTTGCTTGCCAAGTCAAAAAGAGAATCCCGCATGCTACAAGCTGAAGGGGAGAGTAAGTTAGACAGTGTTGTGCAAGAGAGAGACTCATTTGAGAACATCCTCAGAATGTCGGCGGGCCCTGAGAGCAGAACAAGAGGATTCTGATGAGTTGAAGAGGAATCTTCGTTACATCAGCGATGCATACCGGCAAGTGAGGGATGAAATTCAGTATTGGGAACATCGCTATGTTGAGCTGCTCGGTAGGATTGAAGAGCAGGCAGTCATCATTGAGCTGAGGGATGAAGTTCAACACTGGAAGGATAGGTTCTCCAAGCTATCAGAGTTGGCCAACCAGGCTCTTGCGGATGTGCCCAAGAAATTAAGAAAAGCTGAAATTGAGATGCATCCCCTCAACACCCCGCTTGAGGTGTACAAATTTGTGGAGTACTGCAGAGCCCTAGTTGAGGAAGCCAAAGAGAAAACCAGAAGTACCTCTACCAACAACAAAAGGAAAAGGAGTGGAAATTTCAAAGCTCTTTGTATTTGAGCTTCCTTATTGTAATTTTCCATTTTTGTTTTTATTGTACTTTTCCTTTTTCAATCGTTGTATCAGAATATTGTACTTTTGGATTCAGAATTTGAAGCATTTTGTTTAAATACAAATGCATGGAATACACCTGTTTCGCTTCCAGATTCCAATTTCATTATGATCCAAAAAAGTAATATAATGATAAAAATAATCAAAGATCTACCTGCGTATCTATGACAAGACATAATACACTGCGATTCTCGGCCCAAAACAAATCAAACATGCATTCATTTGCATTGGATTCATTTATTCTTGTGTTCATAAGCGTGTTCCGTCAACAGAAAGTAAGGCAAGCTGGTTAGTCATCACTATTGGACGCGTCTGCAAGCAAGAAACATGGAAAACAATCAAGGCGACGCTGATCAGGGCAATCCACAGCCACATCAGAATGACGGAATTCCAGGAGGTCCGAATCCTAATGGTCAGGGTCAGCATGGTCAGAATCAAGGGAATCAAGTCATTCAAGCTGAGATGGAAGTCATAAAGGCTCAAATGGCGGAGGTCATAAGAGTGCTGGGTGCCTTAAGAGATGCTGGCACGGCTGAAGCTACTGCTGTTGGGGTAAACAATCCTCCTCCCCCTCCTGGGTCTGGGATCTCTCAAGCCCTTCAAGCTGTGCAATGGCCTCCCTATGGTCTCCCACTAGGCTATACGCCTCCTGCTGCGGATGCAAACCCGGGAGGAGATCCTTCAGGAACCGCGGGGCAAGCTCAGCCTGACATAGTTGTGAATGAAGTTGGAACGGGGACGCCTCAAGCCCAGATTCAGATCCCAATCCCTGCTACTGCTCCAGGAACTCCGGCGGGTTTCAATTCGCCAATAACGGTTCATCCACAAGTACGGGGCCCAATTCATCAGAATGTTGCTCACCCACACATGACTCCGGCCGTGGTATCAATGAATAACCCTCACTATGGTGTCGGTGGTTTCCCACAGAATTACCCTGCTGAAGCTAGAAGTCAGTATCAGATGCTAGAAGAGAGATTAAGAGCTGTTGAAGGAGCAGGTTCCCGGGCCAGAAATGCCCATGAGCTGTGCTTGGTCCTTAATCTAGTCCTGCCTCCCAAGTTCAAAGCACCAACTTTTGACAAATACAGAGGGACGACTTGCCCAGTCAGTCATGTGACAATGTACTGCCGGAAAATGACTGCCCATGCCCGTGATGATAACCTGATGATGCACTGCTTTCAGGAAAGTTTAGCCGGAGCTCCCCTTGACTGGTACATGCAGTTGGAGCCAACCAATATCCGCTGCTGGAAAGACATGGCAGATGCTTTTATTCGTCAATACCAGTACAACAATGATTTGGCTCCGGATAGGACTCAGCTACAATGCATGTCTAAGAAGGATAATGAGTCGTTCAAGGAGTACGCTCAGAGGTGGAGGAACCTCGCTGCTCAAGTAAAACCCCCTCTACTGGACAAAGAAATGGTCCACATGTTTATGGAAACCCTTCCTGCGGTGTATTATGATAGGTTGGTTGGCAGCGTAGCCTCGAATTTCTCTGAGATGGTCGTCACAGGAGAAAGAGTAGAGAACGGCATGCGCAGCGGAAAAATAGCTCATGGCCCAACACCTCCTTCCAGTCAGAAAAAGCCTTTTTCTGGATTCCACAAGAAGAAAGAAGGTGAAACCAATGCAATTATCGGAGCCAGTGGTCCATCACACAGCAATCCTCCGCAAGCTATTCCGGTTCCTTCTCAGGCACCACCTGCACAGCCATTTCAGTCAAACCACCAGTACCGGAACTACAGTGAAAGGAAGCCTGTTGTCTTCGATCCTATTCCCATGTCCTACACGGACTTGTTCAATTATCTCATCGCCAATAAAGTAATCAATACTCGTCAAATGAAGCCATACCAGCCTCCCAATCCCAAAGGATATAATGCAAATGCTACCTGCGCCTTTCATTCCAGAGCAGTAGGTCATGTGGTGGAGGATTGTAAGGCATTCAAGTACGTGGTGCAAGACTTGATTGATGCGAAGAGCATATCATTTCAGCAACCCAATGTAACCACCAATTCGTTGCCAGGGCACGGAGCATCTTCTGCCAATGCCATTGACGATCAGGGTGGTCAGTGTTTGATTAGAGAGGTTGATTGCATTCAGATGCCTCTGGATGTCATCCATGCTGAATTATGCCGTCTTGGTGTTATCAAAGAAGGGTGTGCTAGGAAAGACACCTGCGATAATCCTTGCTGTATTGGGACATGTGAAGGCTTTAAACCAATTCTCCAAGATCTCTTAGATAGACACCTGGTCCAAGTGGGAATTCAGGAAAAGGAAGAAAGTGTATCTACCTTGCAATCAGGCAACGGAGGCTTCAGGAGACCGATTGAAATCCCTTGTAGTCTGAATTCCAGCCCAGCTGTGACGAGACCTTCGCCTGTTGTTATTCCAGTACCCGCTGTTACCCCTAGTAGAGAGACTAGAATGATTCCATGGAGCTGCAATGTGCAGATGCAAGCGGAGGTCCCTAAGGGCACTTTGGATATAACTAACATCGCTGGGAGTAGCGGCATTACAAGGAGTGGAAGGTTGTATGCTCCTGAAAACCTCAGGGGAGAGCAATCAAAAACAGATGAAGAAAGGGCCCGTAAGGGAAAAGACAAAGAAACTGTAGAGTCAGAAGGGTATCAGACAAAGAAGCTCAAGAATTCCTGAAAGTAATGAAACAGAGTGAATATCGGGTGGTAGATCAGCTGAGTCAAACTCCATCCAAGATCTCAATGCTCTCTTTGTTGCTTAGTTCAGAGGCACATCGTGCTGCTCTGTTGAAGATCTTGAATGAAGCCCACGTCTCCCATGACATTACAGTAAACCAGCTTGATGGTATTGTTGGCAACATTGTAGAATCCAATTACTTGACTTTCTCAGACACTGAGCTTCCTCCGGCGCGAAAGGATCATAATCAAGCTCTTCACATCTCAGTCAAGTGTGGGGACTATATACTTGCCAGGGTGCTCATTGATAATGGCTCATCCTTGAATGTGCTGCCTAAGTCTACAATGAATAAGCTGAATGTAGACTGCTCATATCTGAAGCTGAGCTCTACCGTGGTCAGAGCATTTGATGGGTCAGTGAAGGAAGTTTTTGGAGAAGTAGAAGTGCCGCTGCAGGTAGGCCCCGAAGTGTTTTATGTCATCTTCCAAGTGATGGACATCAGTTCCTCCTACAGCTGCCTGCTAGGACGTCCTTGGATACATGCTGCTGGGGCAGTGCCATCCTTGCTTCATCAGAAACTCAAGTTTGTGGCTGAGGGAAAGCTGATAGTGATCTACGGAGAGGAAGAAACATTGATAAACCGATCACCACCTGAATATTATGTGGAAGTAGCAGAAGAGTCCTTTGAGACTGCCTTCCAAGGATTGGAGATCTCAAACGCTGTCTTCGTTGAAAGTGAGCCTCTGTGGAAGCCTAAGTGGTCCAAGGCTGACATGATGATTGCAAAGGTGATGCTAGGACATGGGTATCAGGTCGGTAAGGGCCTAGGAAAAGCTGCTCAAGGAATTGTAACACCTGTCCAATTGAGAGGAAACATTGAAAGGTTCGGTATTGGGTACATCCCAAGTCTTGCTGATCGGGAATGGCTGGCATCTGACAGGAGGGAGAAATGGCTGGCCAAACTCAGAGGAAGGGCACCCAATCAGGGAAGGATGGTCATCGCTAACCTTAAGAACAACTTCCGGAGTGCCGGCATGCTGAACCCTGACCAGGTTAATGTGGTTGAAGAAGGATCAAGCTCGAGTGGCTGTGCTGTCAGCATGGTGCGCTGCTGTGCTGCTGGAGAGAAGCCGCAAAACTGGGAGATCATGGATTTCCCCGTATTTTTCAATTTAAAGTAATTATCGTTGTAATATAGATCCCTCGGCTCTGCCCAAGGCCTTGGAATATTTCATTCGGGCACGCATGTTTTCGTCAAAACTCATCAATCAATAAAGTGTTATTTTGAATTTTCAATAAAATTTTTGTCTTCATCCCTTATTTGTGTGCCTTTTCTTTGTTTTTATTCGCCGCTCCATTTTAATGCAGATCAAAAATAGTCTCTGAAAGTAATAATGCCCATAACTCATACTGTGACTTTGATTACCCGGTTAATCAAGCCGAGGAAGATGTTGAGGATGATTGGGATACTCCTCCGGAAATCATGAGAATGGTAGAACAAGAAGAAAAGGTCATTGAGCCCCATGGGGAGTCTATAGAAATGGTCAATTTGGGTACTGAGGAAGACAGAAAATACGTCAAGGTTGGTACTGCAATGGGGGATAGAGAGCGCAAAAAGTTGATTCAGCTCCTGCTTGACTACGCTGACGTATTCGCATGGACTTATCAGGACATGCCAGGGTTGAGCACAGATTGCCGGTGAAATCAGAATGTCCCCCGGTAAAACAGAAGTTTAGGCGAATGAAGCCTGAAATGTCCTTGAAAATCAGGGATGAGGTCAAGAAACAGTTTGATGCAGAGTTCTTAGCTGTGGCAAAATATCCTGAGTGGGTAGCAAACATCGTTCCGGTCCCTAAGAAAGATGGAAAGGTCCGAATGTATGTCGACTACTGTGACTTGAACAGAGCAAGCCCTAAAGATGATTTCCCTCTACCCCATATTGATGTCTTGGTGGACAGTACTGCTCAGCATTCGATGTTCTCCTTCATGGATGGATATTCAGGCTATAACCAAATCAAAATGGCTCCAGAGGATATGGAGAAAACCACCTTCATAACCCTTTGGAGATTGGGAAACAAGAAATCCTGATTTGATTCCTTACCGTGACTATATTCAAGAATTAATCAAGCCCTTTGAGGAAATCACTTTCTAGCACATACCCCGCAGCGAGAATCAGTTGGCAGATGCCTTGGCAACTTTGTCTTCTATGTTCAACGTCAACTGTGACAAAAGTTTGACGACTGTCAGAATCCAGCACAGAGGTCAACCTGCTTATCACTACTGCATGGCAATCGAAGAGGAATCAGATAGTAAGCCTTGGTACCATGACATCAAGCAGTACATCACAAACAGAGAGTATCCTCCCGGAGCTACAGAGAATGACAAGAGAACACTCAGGAGGCTATCAGCAGGTTTCTTCTTGAGTGGAGACGTCCTTTACAAGAGAAACCATGACTTGGTACTCCTCCGGTGTGTAACAAGAGAAGAATCAGTAAAAATTATGCGAGATGTTCATGAGGGTTCATTTGGGGTTCATTCCAGCGGGCACGCAATGGCTAGAAAAATCTTGAGAGCTGGTTACTACTGGTTGCAGATGGAATTAGACTGTTACAATTTTGTGAGAAGATGCCATAAATGTCAAATCTATGCATATCACACTCATGTACCTCCAACTTCTCTGAATGTCTTGAGTGCACCATGGCCATTCTCAATGTGGGGCATGGACATCATTGGTCCCATTGAACCCAAAGCTTCAAATGGCCACCGTTTCATTCTGGTTGCTATTGACTACTTCACTAAGTGGGTGGAGGCTGCTTCTTATCCCAATGTAACGAGCTCAGTGATTGCTAAGTTCATCAAGAAAGATTTGGTTTGCTGCTACGGTCTTCCAAACAAGATTATCACAGACAACGGCAGTAATTTGAACAGCAGAATGATGAAGGACTTGTGTAAAGACTTCAAGATACAGCAACACAACTCTTCTCCCTACCGCCCAAAGATGAATGGGGCAGTTGAGACAGCTAACAAGAATGTCAAGCGGATAATACAAAAGATGGTCGTGACCTATAATGACTGGCATGAGATGCTCCCCTTTGCCCTGCATGGTTACAGAACCTCAGTGCGCACCTCAACAGGGGCAACCCCCTACTCACTGGTTTATGGGTCAGAGGCAGTCCTCCCCATTGAAGTTGAAATACCATCCCTGCGGGTGTTAATGGAGACAAAATTTGATGAAGCAGAATGGGTTCGGTCCCGTCTTGACCAGTTGAACCTCGTTGACGAAAAACGGGTAGCCGCAATGTGTCATGGACAGTTGTACCAACAGAGGATGATAAGGGCTTTTGACAAGAGAGTTCGTCCTCGTGAATTCCAAGAGGGAGATCTTGTGCTCAAGCAGATCTTGCCGATCCAGACGGACCCCAGAGGCAAATGGGCTCCCAAATATGAAGGACCTTATGTGGTGAAGAAGGCGTTCTCAGGAGGAGCTTTAATTCTGGCGAACATGGACGGAGATGAGATTCCAAATCCAGTGAACTCAGATGTGGTCAAGAAGTATTATGCCTAGAAAAATAGACAAAAAAAGAGAAAGATAAGCCAAGGAAAAATCAACTCGCTAGGTTGAAAACCCGCAAAGGGCGGCCTAGGCAAAATCAGAGCGACCCGGTGGATTGAAAACCCGCAAAGGGCAATCCAGGCAAAAATTAGGGTCAAAAAACTTGGACTTGAGAAAAGAAAAGGCAATCAGCACTCCCAAAGGTTCGGATAAGGAGGTGATCAGGGTTATGAGTATGGACGGTGGGCACCGTTACTTCAGAGATGAAATCACGAGATCTGTTCCTTTTTCTTGTATTTCTTAGTTTAAAAGAAAGATTGCAATGCACTTTCAATTGGCGTGACTTTCTGCACGTCCGATTTCTATATCAATAAAAGTCCAACTTTTCTTTCATATGTGTGCTTTTCGTGTCTCTGCTTTCGTCTATTCAGTTTCTTTCAAAATAATAACTTTTATGATTGATGAAATTGAATTGCAAAATGTGCACATTCAGAGCATTACAGGATCATTGCGAAATCTTTGAAAAATACAGAAAGAAATGATTTCCCAAGTGAATAAAATTGCGAAAAAAAAAACAGTCGTGACGAACCAGTGCGCAATCCTCGCGTGATCATCGTCCTGGAACAGCCTCCGTCCGGCAGATCGATTTAACCAGCAAAAAAGAGTGCCGAAAAAAAAACAAATAAGCGGAAAAAAGAAAGCTGCTTAAAGAAAACAAACAGAATAAACAAAAACAAAAGAGAAGAAAATCACAGAAGACGGAACATAAAAGAACACAACATCTTCATATCATTCATCATTCTCATATCGTCCATGCCATTCGTCACTCCATGGCATCAAACAGTAGTGCATTACACTTTCAAGTTCGCATCTCAGAAGAGCGAAAGAATAACAAAAGAAAAAGAAGAGAATGAAGAATCAAACAGAAAAAGCATCCCACCAAAATCAATCATTGCATTCATGTGCACCCAAATACCCAAGTGCATGCATTTCATGCACCATCCAAGAGAAAAGTTACTTCGGACCAGAGAGTCCCAAAAATCTCATTTTTAGAAAATCACCATGACACTGAGTTAGTAAACTCCATCAACACTGAGTTAGTAAACTCCATCAACCCCGAGTTAGTAAACTCCATCAGCACAGAGTTAGTGAACTCCCACCGAGTTAGTGAACTCCTTCCATAGATCACAACATCGTGTACGAGCGCGCGATGGATCCATCCGACTTCGTTAAGTCCTTCGGATTAGTTGTGCCAGCCTAAGGCATAGCGTAAATCCATTGATCGAATCAGTTCCGGACCTGATGTTGATCGGCCGCTCAAAAAGGCCACCCCCAGAGCTCGGACTCGGCAACCTCCAAATTCCCAATTTACCGCTTTTCCCAATTTACTGCTTTCCCGTTAATGCGACAAGTGTTAACCCCCTTTCTCAAAAGGAAAATAATAAAAAGAAAATTTGAACTTTTCTGAAGCGGACAAAATTAGTATTATTTCTATATCTTTATTTCCATTTCACCAACAAATATGAAAAGGCCAATTCATATTTCTTGGCGAAATGTGAAATAAAGAGGGGCAGCTGTAATACCCTAATTTTGTCCGCCCAAGTCAAAAAAAAACATTTTTCAGAAAAATGGAAGCAATAAGGTAATTCATAATGTGTGGAAAACAGTGGATTGGTGCATTTATGTGTGTTCGTCCCCTATTTCGCATTTTTATTTAAATTACGCGCGCGCGCCAGTGGTAACTGCGTGAGCTGCCCTGTGCCCCCGTCATTTGGCACGTGTCTGTATTTTCATAAAAAAAAGGGCCATTTATTGATCATTATTAATTTTTGGCACCCAAAAACATTTTTCTTAATTTTTAGGAATTTTAGGAAATAAAATAGTGCCTATTTTTGCATTTTTAGGCATTTAAATAAAAGCGAATTAATTATTTTTGGACCAAGACCAGGTCAAGGACGTGGCATACATGTTACTCTACCAAGGGTAATTTTTGTATAATTTTTGGAAAGAAAGTCCTAGTCCAAAATAATTAAAAATGCATTTTCCCCATTTTTAGTGCATAAAAAACCCAAAAAAAGACCATTAAATATTCCCAATTACTAAATGACAATTTTTATTGCCTAGAATAATTAGAGGGAATATTTTATGGTGCTCAAATATATATGACACTTTTTAATAGGTGCACCTTCACTTCCATGCCCAAAATTCAAAACTCAAAAAGAAGGAAGTGTCCTCAATAAGACAAAAGACCAAAAACAAGTTTTTTTTTCCTCTCTCACTCTCCACAATTTCGAATTCCCCCTCCTCTCTCTCCACAATTTCTTCCACACTCTTCTATTCCTTATTCCTCAAGAATATGCTTTGTACTATCCTTAACTTTTCCCATTTTGGTGACCATCACTCACTCCCACATAGATTTATGCCCTCTTTTGTAAATTACCCCACCCATTTATGCTCACCTCTTCACAAGAAAATACAAAATTACTTCTTTGGCAACACTCCATCTCAATTATACCCTTAACCCTATTTTTACCTCACATCACATATGAGCCTCCATTCCCAAAATAGGACAAGTTTTCCCTCCCTCTCTCCTTGGTGGCGCACACTTCATTACTCCCTCACTCTCATTTTTGTGTTTTCTCACTACCCACAATGCAAGTGATCTCTAATCATAGCCCTTCATTCAAATTTAAAACCCAATCCTAGAGCACCCAGTAAAGAACAATGACCTAATTACCCCTAGACCTAAAACAACTCTATAAATACCCTCTCATTTCCACACATGAGCATCTTTTGCCTCTCATTTTTCCTACACTAAAACCCTAGCACACAAAAATCTCTCCCTCTTTCCTCTCAAGGCCGTAGCCTCCTCTCCCTCTCCTCCATCCATCCTTTTCATTTCCTTCCACCCAAACACCACCACCCCACCTCATTTGCATCCCTCTTTCACATACTCCCTCCATTTCTCATTCAAAGTTCAAGCATCATCACCAAGTGGGTTTAATCATCATATTTGCGTGGGTATTTCTTTGAAGAACCTTGGAGTTTTGCTGATTTGTGTCTAGTTTCATCTTCTCATCTCACTTTCTAACTTGGAGTTAAGGTAAAATCCTTAAAACCTTGCATCATATTTGAATTCTTGCCTCAAAAATGTAAAATCATTCATCCTATCATCTTCATGTCCTCATATTGTTGATTGTTGTTGGTGAGAAGTGTCATAAGCACTTTGACAAGCACTTAGGGAGGCTTGGGTGCTTATGGTGCTTCTCACCCTTGAATGATTGATGATTTGTGTTGATTTGGATCTTGACCCTTGCATTTCATGAAATAAAATGTTGTTTTATGGCATATTATGTTTCACATACTTGTAGAAAAATAGGGTTTATGTTAGTTTTGTGCATTTCTTTGCCTAATCACACGAACCTTTACCAAAAATCGTAATCTAGCTTGTTTTCTCATATTATCTCACTTGCTTTCAAAAATAAATGGGTTCTTGGTTATGTATTTGGGTCGCATATTGTGAATAAATAGGGTTTTTATATGTTTGCTTATCATTTTAAGTTGATGATAGGCAATATGACTCTCACTTGTGCCTAGTGCACCTTGCTTAAAGTGATGAGGATTGTTCTATATGATTCAACCCCTTTCTAGTTTAGGTGTTGTTTAAACCGATGATAGGCAAAGAGATTCTCACTTGTGCCTAGTGCACCTTGTTCTAAGTGATGAAGATTTGCTCCAGGTGATTCAACCCTCCTTTTAGTGTGGAGATTGCTTATTCTTATGAATTACTTTATAATTTGTCTTAGGTTGATGATTGGTAAAGTGACTCTCACTTGCGCCTAGTGCACCTCGATCTAAGTGAGGAGGATTACCTAGAAATGATTCAATCTCTCTTTTATAATTATTAATGAGTAGGAAGATGCAAATTTAGGTTTCCTTTTATGATAGTTAAATAATGCGTGAATGCTTGAAGGCCAATTTGGCCTATGATGGCATTCACCTTGAAAGGTTTGTGTAAATGTAATTTAGGGTTCGTGTAGGTTTTGTAAAGGATAGGTTGTCCTAATATTGATGCATCCTCACTTGCAATTGTGGAGTTGGTTCTTGGAGTTTGTGTAGGTTTTGGCAAGGGATGGACTAACTCTAGTCTTGATGCATTCTCACTTGTTAATGTAAGTAATTGCAAAGGATAGGCTAGCCCCCTAGTCTTGATGCACATGTGTTCTTATTCATTTATACTTGTTTTTGTGCTTGTTATGTGATTAAGTATTGAATTGGTGTTCACGATTTGCTTGCTTGTTTTGATGATCGCATTGACTTTGTAATCCGACTTCAAAGTTCAAAACCTTTGTTACTCGTTAGTAACACCTCAAAACCATGTCGCATTCAAATTATACTACAATTTGTTACTCGTTAGTAACATTTACAATTTCAAATCTTTTTCATAACCAAGAACACTTTCAAACATCAAAAAGCCATCTCACAAACCAAAAATCAATTCGATTGCGAAACCCCTTTTGATTACCTAAAGAAAGAACCAATTATCATTAATGACCACTCGCGCCGTTGCCATTTGGTTGTTAACGATAATTTCATTTTCAAAGGAATTAGTAGTGTGACCACTCTAAACCGTTGTTGTTTGGTCTTCATGAACACTCCAACTTAAATAAAACCAATTGTCATCGATGATCATTCGCGCCGTTGCCGTTTGTTGTCAATGACGATTGCATTCTCAAAAGGGTTAGTAGCGCGGCCACTCTAAACCGTTGTTGTTTGGTCATCGCGAACACTCGAATCAAAAGCAAAACCGATTATCATTAATGATCACTCGCGCCGTTGCCGTTTGGTTGTTAATGATGATTTCATTTTCAAAAGAGTTAGTAGCGCGACCACTCTAAACCGTTGTTGTTTGGTCATCGCAAACACTCGAATCAAAAGCAAAACCGATTATCATTAATGATCACTCGCGCCGTTGTCGTTTGGTTGTTAATGATGATTTCATTTTCAAAAGAGTTAGTAGTGTGACCACTCTAAACCGTTGTTGCTTGGTCATCGCGAATCCTCATTCCTATTGCGAAAACTCACCTAAACAAGATAAAAGACAAAAACCTTTTTTCAGGGATGTGCACTAGTCCAAGGCAGGGACGACCTTTACGGAAATAATTACATTTACCTCACCCCAATTTTGTCCGGCTTAGGTCCAAACCCTAACTTTCAACACAAAAATTACATAGTAGATTTAATTTATTTTTCTTGTTACAATATCTTTAATTAAAAAAACGAAAATAAAAAATAAAATAGATAAGAAATAATAAAAATTACAAAAGAAAATAAAAAAAGGGGAGGTGCAATAAAAGATTATTATTACAAAAAAAAGGGAGAATGTCCATGTACATGACTTGGCCCAAGAATGTCAAAGTTACAAAAATACAAAAATAAACCAAGTACCCAAAACTGCAGCTACTTTGCAAAGGTGATTTCTCTCTCTCGACGATCCTACCGGTGAAAGTGAAGATGGATGTCTCATGAACTTGGTGTCAAAAAACAACGATGATCCAACGGTTAACGAATCCAGAATCGCACTTGTACGGTGGCTGGTTTGAGAAAAATGGGAGTTGTTTTTTCTACTTTTGCGAAGGCAATTTCTCTCTCCTCAGACCTCGTTTCGACGATCCGAACGGTAGAAGTGAAGATGGATGTCTCATGAACCTGGTGTCAAAAAACAATGATGATCCAACGGTTAACGAATCCGAAATCGCATTGTCAATATGTCTGGTTTGAGAAAAACGAAAATTGCTTTTCTATGTTGTTTTAGTCCCACATTGCTTGGGAGAAACAAGAACTACCTAGCCTTTGGCTATAAAAGAGATGGAGATGCAAAGGCTATGGACATGGGTGATTGATGGGGTAAGTGATCTTTTGGGCTAGCATTTGCAGTCCATTAGATTAAAAGCCTGTCTTTAATTCTTTTGGACTAGCTTTTGCAGTCCGTTAGATTAAAAGCCCGTCTTTAGTTATTTTTGGGATGGCCGTTGAGGTCCTTTACTTGGTGGTTTTCGGGTGAAAACGGACCAGATAGGAGTCCGGTTCGCGGTTGATATGGTCAGATTGCTCGGTCCGTTTCGGCGTTGATCGCATTGATTAGCTAGAGGTTAGTTTTGCATTTATTTATTTAATTTATTTATTTTTGTATATATTTATTTATTATGTATACTTTTATTTATGTACATACTTATTTATTATTTATATTGTTTATTTATCTATGTAAATAATTATTTATTATTTATTCATTTATTTATTTATATGTATAGTTATTTATTTATTAACTTTACGCTTTATTAATTGTTAGTGTCGCCATTAATTTTTTTAAATACACAAATTATTTTATAAAAATTTCAAAAATATAAATAGGGGATTAAGTCGACTGTACAGTCGGATTAGTCAGCTTTTTAGGACTACAAATGAACCGTTACGGATCATGTCCTAAAATCCCTATTTAAAACAAACAATTTCTAAATTAAAATAAATACAAACATACTTCTTTCCCCTAGGTAAACCTTTTTCTCACCAGCCTTTTTTTCAAAATAACAGATTTTCTTTTCCCTAAACGAGAATCAATCCAATTGCGAAAACTCTTCAAAATCAAACTTTGTTAAGTAGTCTTGCGAAGCCTTTGCTTGCATGATTATTAACAATGAGGTACCAGTGGCGATCACTTGGAGCCTTTGCTCAATTGATCATCATGAACGCCTAATTTTCCTAAAGATTTTCACTAAATCAAAAACTTTGTTAGTAGTCTTGCGAAGCCTTTGCTTGCATGATTATTAACAATGGAGTGCTAATGGTGGTCACTTGGAGCCTTTGCTCAATTGATCATCATGAAAGCTCAATTCTCGCAATTAAACAAGATAAAAAACAAAAAACGTTTTCCAAACAAAGAAGAACTACGTAGCTTTGAATTCTCCATCGCACCAGGAGATACGTAGGAGCGGGTCACATCCCGTCAAGCATAACAAATAAAAATCATTTTCACAATAAGTTTTCAACAATTATTTTCAAAAGAACCTAGAACTACGTCGCCTTTGATTCTCCACCCGGAGATACGTAGGAGTAGGGCCACGCCCCTGTCAAGCGCAAAAATAAACAATTTCTAAAATTAAATAATATACAAACAGATCTCCTTCCTTTCAAAAGCAAAAGTCTTATTTTCAAAGTAGGGGATTAAATCGCTCGTACGGCCGGGTTAATCATCGTTTTAAGATAAGTGAACTGTGGTCCCTCAGAGCCCCAGCGCTCCTTCAGCCCTCAGTGGCCCTTCAGAGCCCCAGTGCTCCTTCAGACCCCCAGTGGTCCTCCAACACAGATCACACAGTCCTAAAACCCCTACATTAAAAAACACCAACCCACAAACATTTTCTACACAGAAGAACTACGTAGCTTTGAGTTCTCCATCGCACCTGGAGATACGTAGGAGCGGGCCATGTCCCGTCAAGCACTTTTTTTCTAAAAAACCATTTTCCCCCTTTTTCATAATAAATAAAGATTTTCATTAAGATTTTTTCAATAAGAAGTAGAGAGGAAAAATTAAGTATTTTCAAGTCAACACACTAAAAACCACACATTTAATTAAAGGTTCCCTCTCAGTAGAGAGGACGTGTGGGGTGCTAACACCTTCCCTGCGCGTAACCGACCCCCGAACCCTATTCTCTAGTTTCGCAAGACCAATCGCTTTCCAAAAAAGGTTTTCCTAATATTTTCCTTAATAAATATTGGTGGCGGCTTCATTGTTTTTTAGAAAAGTTGTAGACGAGGAAGGCACTCCCTCGGGGACTTTTTCGGGCGCAACAGCTGGCGACTTCACTGGGGACACTAAAAAACATTTTTTCAAAAGTGGGTCAAGCCTAATTAATTAAATGTGTGGTTTATATGATTGATTTGAATATCTTGCTTTGCCTCTCTTCTTCTTCCTTTTTCATAAGCATGTTACATCCATGTGCATTCTTATTCTATGTTTGCTTTTGCAATAGATAGTTACTTCTTTGCTTAGTTCCCTCATGCATTTCTTCCCCTTTCTTATCATGTCCCCTTCCTCTGTGCTCCCTTTCCTATGGTAAGCACATGCATACTTCCCCTTTCTTATCATGTCCCCTTCTTCTTTGCTCCCTTTCTTGAGGTAAGTAGTGCATTGTTATTGGCACCCTAGATTAGTTTATATTGAATCGATATTGAACCCTAGGATAAACAACATGCTATTTGTCTAGACTGCTCTGGATTTTCATTTGCAGGTGGGGAAGGGTAGTTATTCCTAGGTGTTGTGCCCTCGACACACACTTCACATCCTATACTTGTGAGCATTGAGTGGGGCCTAAAACCCAAGGTCTGAACAAAAACCTAGGAGAGTGGGAACGATTAGTGACTGCCATTCGTAGACCTTTGTCTGTATGGCTCTCATGAAAGTTCCGCCCAAGAGTGCGCTTTGTCATGATGCCTCACACTCGGTAGCTTTCTACGATTGTGGGTGCCATCATGAGAGAGACTTTAGCTCTTGGTTGCCATTGTAAGGAAGTGATTAGAACCTACATGGGAGGATTACCCCTTTCGTCGACTTTAGACCCTAGGATTCCCACCCTTTGTAGGACACGGGGGCACGCCTTTGTTTGTTGCATTAGTTTAGGCATTCCTTTTTCTTAAACTCTATTTCAAAAATCGTAGAAAATAATATCCTTTTTTTTCTTACCCTCTTTTTATGTAACACATCATTTCGCATCCACATCATTTCGCATCCACATCATTTCGCATTCACATCGTTTCGCACCATTGCATTTGCATCTAACAAAAGTTTGAAAAAAAGAAAAAAAAAACATTCATCTTGCATTCCCTTGCATTACATAAAGATAAAACAAAAAAACAATTATCATCTGCATAGCATAAGCATTTCATTTATAATCATGCAAAAAATCCTCGTCAAGTTCATCCAAGATGAGACATTCATGCATAAGCATTATTTCAAAAAAGACACAGCAGAACTACGCAAGCTTTGATTCCTCATTACGATGGGGATACGTAGGAGCGGGTCATACCCCGTCAAGCACATTTTTCAAAAACCTTTTTTCCAATAAATCATTTGCATCTCCAAATAATTTTCAAAATCATGTTCCAAAACTAAAAAACAAAGAAAGAAAATCATTGTGAGTATCATGCATTTCATTGCACAAAAATGAAAACAAGAAAGCGTTTCATTCATAATCATGAATAAAAATCATCATGTAGCATTCATGCACCATTTCATCACTTTGGTTCAAATACATCATTCCTCCATACATGCATCTTTCATCATTCAAAAGAAAAAAAGGGGCATTGGTATTTCATACTTTGTCTTGCCTCTAAAAAAAAATCATCATCATTTAGAGAAAAACATCATTCCTGCATCTTTCATCATTCAAAAGAAAAAAGGGTTATTGGTATTTCATACCTTGTCTCGCCTCTAAAAAAAAAATCAAAATCAAAAATCATTTTGAAAAAAAAAGGGGCATCATTCTTGCATCATTCGCATTGGCATTCCATGTTTTGTCTTGCATTAAAAATAACAAAATTATTTAGAATAAGCCACGCTCTTCGAGTGGTCATTCTCCACGCATTTGCATCATACTTGCATATCATAATTTGTTCATTCATTCATTACATAAAATAAGAGTTGTGATGAGAAGCGAGACGTTCTTGCGAAACAATCATCCTTTTTGAAAAATCTTTACTTGGTTGCAAACTCAAGGTGTTCCAAGGCACTCAGTTTTTCAAAAGCACTGCATCCCATCCATTCCATGACAAAAGACTGAAATAGTGTATCAAAGAAAAAACAAATTTTTAACTGATGTTAACTCTCTGTGAAACATTCTTCTAATGAGCATGCATGCTATGAGTACATTCTCTTGTTTGAGTCCGTTGGTTTTCCTCCCTTACCACAGTTTCCCGTCCAAGTCTAGTCCCGCCCCGTCCACCCATAAAGTGCATATTCTCCCCATCAGTGCGTATTTGACTTTTGGTTCAAGTCCTCCATGCTGGGGCAAGTCTGTGATCATTAATTCCCCTTGATTAATATCATATTCTTTCAGTGCAAGTCTCTCAAAAAAATAATAATAATAATATAATATACAAGAAAACAAGCTCGCTAGGTTGAAAACCCGCAAAGGGCGGCCTAGGCAAAAAGGAGCGCCCGGTGGACTGAAAACTCACAAAGAGCAGTCCAGGCAAAAATTAGGGCACAAAAAAGGAAAAAAGAGCAAACACATGAAGATAGATAAATTATTGTTCTAAAGTTAAGTCTTATAGAAATAAGCAATCGGGATTTGAAATGAAGTTTGGCCATCTCCTCAAAAACCCCAAAATCCCAGAAAGTCCCTTTCCTACCCACCTTGAGCCAAGAAAAACCAAAATCCAAAAATCACCCTAGACAAGGATCACCCCAAATAAAAAAAACAGTGCATCACTTTTTATCAGCTCACCCGAGTCGAAGAAGGAAAAGAATCATAAAAAAAAAGAAAAAAAAAGGGAAAGAGAAAAAAAAAGGGGATTCAAAAATGAAAATCCCAAAACAAAAGAAAATAAAGTGGTGAGCTGGTACATGTTACCACAAAATACAAGAGATCCTTGTCTAAATAAACCTTCAAACACTCCACCATTCCAACACCTGATTCCATAAACCTTCAAACACTTCCTTTGGCCTCAACATCAAACCCCTTAGTCATTCTACCATGAGACACGAATTTGCTTTAACAGAGCCCAAACAAGCCCAATAACCATCTTCCTCATAGACCATTAACCGTCAATCAACGCCGAACAAAACTCATCCTCCCTTTAGCCTCAAACACTTCATTAAGCCTAACCCTCTTTCCTCCACAAAACACCACAATCCCGAAAAGTCCATTCCGATCAATGACCGGTTGCTTTTGTTCACTCGAATTCTAATCTTAGGACGAACAAGCTTATCTATGTACAATGTGTTTGCTCAAAAGAAAAACAAACGATCAGAAAAAAGAAAGCTGATCAAGAAAGAATAAACCCTCAGAAAAAAGAGAACTGAGAAAACAAAAACGAACAGTCAGAAAAAAGAAAGCTGACAAAATAAAAAAAAGGGACTTGGACTCCAAAACACATTCAAGATGCATTAAAACAAGGTTTAATGATCACCAGGTAAGGATTCTTTCGCACCAAAAGTCAAGACATCAGTAGAGAACCAAAGATTTGCACTGAGAATACCACTCAGACCCAAAAGTTGGGGCATTCTCTTCACCACCCACACACCCTAGTCTTGGGAAAGTCTGTTCAATGCCCATCCCATGTCACTCCAGTTGTCAATGTCATTCCAAAGTGGGGCGAGTGCATTCCCATTCCTTCACCTCATTCGTTTCCATAAAAACCTCACCGGGGCAATCTCTCAACTCACTATCCTAAACAAGACCTTGTCATTCTGATTGGGGCAGCTTTGTCCTCGTTATGACTGGGGCAACATCAAATTCTATGGGTTGAAGCAAAACCCCTTTCATTCCAGCTTTCATCCCAAAAGCCAAAGCATTCCCAATTCATCACCTTCTACGCCCCCAGTTGTTGTCACCACTAGACAGGGGCAAATTATTCAAAGACCTGAATTGGGGCAATCTTGTATCTCTTATGAGCTTCGGCAACAACCATGTCTGTCATTCCTTCACTTGCCATAAAAGTCCATGCCCTAAACCAATTCCAAGTTAACTAACTCATTCATTCACATTTGCACTCCTATGCATGCTTACTAGACAATGCTTCAAAAAGAGAGAACACCAGTTGTTTACGCGATATCTAAAATTCAGTCATCATGGAAAGAAGGAGAAAACAAATGAGGTTGTTTGTAAATAAAAACCCTGAGAACACCGGAGTTTGAATCAAATTCAATTTTTCAACAGAATGGGCAATAGTCATCTCAATTCCTTGCATTCAAAGTCTCGCATCTCATCATCACAAAAATGTCTACCTCACGCATCTAGGCATCTCAATCTATTCATTATAGCATTTGCATCAAAGCATTACATTTGCATCTTCACATTTTGTGCATTCATCACATAGTAAAAAGAGAAAGCGTTCCACATCAGTTGCACCATATTAATACTTGCATTTCATAGAAGAAAATAGTAAAGAAGAAAAAAGCAGAAATCTTTTCATTGCATTGGCATCATATTAATGTTCGCACTTCATAAAAAAGGGAAAAGAACAAAATCATTGCATGTCATTCATCATTAGAGCATTACATTTTGCATCAGATATTTCATAGAAAAAGCAAAGAAAGCAAAAAGAAAACAAAGAAAAGAAACCACAAAAGCAACACAAAAACATTCCCTGTCATCCAGCATTCCATATCATTCATCATTTCACAAGCATTCCTTTGCCATTCAATCATCAAACATTAAAGTAGTGCATATGCATCATATTAACGTTAGCATTTCCATAAAAGAAAAAAGAACAAGAATCATTGCATCAAACATCAGAGCATTGCATCATATTAATGTTTCCATTTCATAGAAGAAGCAAAAAGAAACAAACAGGAGTTGGAACAGGAGCATTTCATTCATCAAAACATCAATCACCGCATACATTTGCATTCAAACATCAAAGCAATACAGTTGCATCACATCAATACTTGCATCTCATAGAAGAAAAGAAAGCTAAAGCGTCCCATGTCATTCATCATTTCATGTTATTCATCAGCAATATTCACACTTCATAGAAAAAAGGCAAAGAAGAAAAATTTTCCATTACATACATGAGCATTCATCAAAACTTTGCATTCACATACCCATGATTCTTAAAAGAGCAAAAAGAGAAGCCAAAAGAGAGAAAAGAGAAGAGCCAAGAGAGCAACAAAAAGAAAAGAAAAGAAAGAAAAAGAAAAAAGAGAAGCTAGAGAAAGAGAACAAGACATATAAGAACAGGAGAAAATCATGCATTCATCAGACATAAGCAAAAGAAAAAGAAAATCATGCATTGCGTACAGACGAGAGAAGAAAAGGAAAATCATTGCATTCATCAGGCATATAGGAACAGTAGAAGATCATGCATTCATCCAACATAGACAAAGGAAATAAGAAACTCATCATTCAAAGAAAACAGCAATCATGGCATTTGCATTGCATGCATTTGTTCATTTTCAGCTACAGGTACAAAGAGAGGATGAGCACTTCGGTGTTAGCCCTCGCCCCCAGATTCCAGAAAATGTTCCCCCAAGTTGGGAGTTCAGAAAGAAAATAGAAAAGAAAGAGAGAAAAGAAAAGAGAGCGCTCAAGCGCGCATTGCGGATTGGAGCACAGAGATCATCGCTCCCTTCTGCCCAGGTCTCACGTCGCGTACGAGCAACGCGATGGACCACAGCCCCATGCGAGGTTCAACGGAATAGTTGTATCAGCCTAAGATACAGTGGACGCCGTGCATTGATCAGTATATCAGTTCCGGAGCTGATAACGACCCCCCCGGTCGCTCGAAAAGGCCAATAGGAAGCGTGCTCCTCAAAGCCACGTGCAAACTCGGATTCACCAAGAGTCCGTTTAAGGATTACAGGTTTTAGGCAGCCTGGGCAATTTACCGCTTTCTGCACGCCAAGTGCCCATTTACCGCTTTCTGCACGCCAAGTGCCCATTTACCGTTTTCTGCACGCCAAGTGCCCATTTACCGCTTTCTGCACGCCAAGTGCCCATTTACCGCTTTCTGCACGCCAAGTGCCCATTTACCGTTTTCTGCACGCCAAGTGCCCATTTACCGCTTTCTGCACGCCAAGTGCCCGTTTACCGCTTTCTGCACGCCAAGTGCCCGTTTTACCTTTTTTTGCCTCAGGTTTCTCTAGGTAGACAAAATTGGTATAATTTCTGAATTCTTTATTTCTATTTCACCTTCGAAATATGTCTCGCGCAATTCATATTTCTTGGTAAAATCCAAATAAAGAGGGGCAGCTGTCATACCCCAATTTTGTCCGGCTTAGGTCCAAACCCTAACTTTCAACACAAAAATTACATAGTAGATTTAATTTATTTTTCTTGTTACAATATCTTTAATTAAAAAAACGAAAATAAAAAATAAAATAGATAAGAAATAATAAAAATTACAAAAGAAAATAAAAAAAGGGGAGGTGCAATAAAAGATTATTATTACAAAAAAAAGGGAGAATGTCCATGTACATGACTTGGCCCAAGAATGTCAAAGTTACAAAAATACAAAAATAAACCAAGTACCCAAAACTGCAGCTACTTTGCAAAGGTGATTTCTCTCTCTCGACGATCCTACCGGTGAAAGTGAAGATGGATGTCTCATGAACTTGGTGTCAAAAAACAACGATGATCCAACGGTTAACGAATCCAGAATCGCACTTGTACGGTGGCTGGTTTGAGAAAAATGGGAGTTGTTTTTTCTACTTTTGCGAAGGCAATTTCTCTCTCCTCAGACCTCGTTTCGACGATCCGAACGGTAGAAGTGAAGATGGATGTCTCATGAACCTGGTGTCAAAAAACAATGATGATCCAACGGTTAACGAATCCGAAATCGCATTGTCAATATGTCTGGTTTGAGAAAAACGAAAATTGCTTTTCTATGTTGTTTTAGTCCCACATTGCTTGGGAGAAACAAGAACTACCTAGCCTTTGGCTATAAAAGAGATGGAGATGCAAAGGCTATGGACATGGGTGATTGATGGGGTAAGTGATCTTTTGGGCTAGCATTTGCAGTCCATTAGATTAAAAGCCTGTCTTTAATTCTTTTGGACTAGCTTTTGCAGTCCGTTAGATTAAAAGCCCGTCTTTAGTTATTTTTGGGATGGCCGTTGAGGTCCTTTACTTGGTGGTTTTCGGGTGAAAACGGACCAGATAGGAGTCCGGTTCGCGGTTGATATGGTCAGATTGCTCGGTCCGTTTCGGCGTTGATCGCATTGATTAGCTAGAGGTTAGTTTTGCATTTATTTATTTAATTTATTTATTTTTGTATATATTTATTTATTATGTATACTTTTATTTATGTACATACTTATTTATTATTTATATTGTTTATTTATCTATGTAAATAATTATTTATTATTTATTCATTTATTTATTTATATGTATAGTTATTTATTTATTAACTTTACGCTTTATTAATTGTTAGTGTCGTCATTAATTTTTTTAAATACACAAATTATTTTATAAAAATTTCAAAAATATAAATAGGGGATTAAGTCGACTGTACAGTCGGATTAGTCAGCTTTTTAGGACTACAAATGAACCGTTACGGATCATGTCCTAAAATCCCTATTTAAAACAAACAATTTCTAAATTAAAATAAATACAAACATACTTCTTTCCCCTAGGTAAACCTTTTTCTCACCAGCCTTTTTTTCAAAATAACAGATTTTCTTTTCCCTAAACGAGAATCAATCCAATTGCGAAAACTCTTCAAAATCAAACTTTGTTAAGTAGTCTTGCGAAGCCTTTGCTTGCATGATTATTAACAATGAGGTACCAGTGGCGATCACTTGGAGCCTTTGCTCAATTGATCATCATGAACGCCTAATTTTCCTAAAGATTTTCACTAAATCAAAAACTTTGTTAGTAGTCTTGCGAAGCCTTTGCTTGCATGATTATTAACAATGGAGTGCTAATGGTGGTCACTTGGAGCCTTTGCTCAATTGATCATCATGAAAGCTCAATTCTCGCAATTAAACAAGATAAAAAACAAAAAACGTTTTCCAAACAAAGAAGAACTACGTAGCTTTGAATTCTCCATCGCACCAGGAGATACGTAGGAGCGGGTCACATCCCGTCAAGCATAACAAATAAAAATCATTTTCACAATAAGTTTTCAACAATTATTTTCAAAAGAACCTAGAACTACGTCGCCTTTGATTCTCCACCCGGAGATACGTAGGAGTAGGGCCACGCCCCTGTCAAGCGCAAAAATAAACAATTTCTAAAATTAAATAATATACAAACAGATCTCCTTCCTTTCAAAAGCAAAAGTCTTATTTTCAAAGTAGGGGATTAAATCGGTCGTACGGCCGGGTTAATCATCGTTTTAAGATAAGTGAACTGTGGTCCCTCAGAGCCCCAGCGCTCCTTCAGCCCTCAGTGGCCCTTCAGAGCCCCAGTGCTCCTTCAGACCCCCAGTGGTCCTCCAACACAGATCACACAGTCCTAAAACCCCTACATTAAAAAACACCAACCCACAAACATTTTCTACACAGAAGAACTACGTAGCTTTGAGTTCTCCATCGCACCTGGAGATACGTAGGAGCGGGCCATGTCCCGTCAAGCACTTTTTTTCTAAAAAACCATTTTTCCCCCTTTTTCATAATAAATAAAGATTTTCATTAAGATTTTTTCAATAAGAAGTAGAGAGGCAAAATTAAGTATTTTCAAGTCAACACACTAAAAACCACACATTTAATTAAAGGTTCCCTCTCAGTAGAGAGGACGTGTGGGGTGCTAACACCTTCCCTGCGCGTAACCGACCCCCGAACCCTATTCTCTAGTTTCGCAAGACCAATCGCTTTCCAAAAAAGGTTTTCCTAATATTTTCCTTAATAAATATTGGTGGCGGCTTCATTGTTTTTTAGAAAAGTTGTAAACGAGGAAGGCACTCCCTCGGGGACTTTTTCGGGCGCAACACCTATACATATGCTGCTGTTTGCTTTGATAGAATGGAAGCCATGAAAGCAATGAAGAGGATTCTTAAAAAAGATAAAGGACGAAAATGAAAAAACAGGAAATATAATTAACAATCACTTACTAAAAGGACCATTTTAATTAATTGAGAAAAGGTAATGGACGTAAACGAGTATTTTAAAAAATATAAAGGACATAAATGAATATTTTGAAAAAGATGAAGGACGGAAACGAAAAAACATATAATGGTCTAATAGCACAATCACCTGCTTACGTGGCCAATTTATCCATGTCACTGTCCACGTAAGCCCTATTTAACTTTCACTTAATAGAAGGACCATTTTAAACCATTTTGAAAAGATAAATGACATAAACGAATCTTTTAAAAGATAAAGGACGTAAACGAGAAAAAAGAGAACGATAAAGGACCAAAACTTTATTTTAGTCAATATGAAAATGAAAAGGACGTAAAAATGAACATTTTAAAAGATAAATGACGAAAATGAACAGTTTTAAAAAGATAAAGGACATTAACGGATATTTCAGAAAAGATAAATGACGAAAACGAAAAAATAATAAATGGTCTAATAACACTCCCAAATAGGTAGCTCAGTTGGCTAGTTAAGGGATATCGAAGGAGTGCACCAAAAGGAGTGCAAGAAGGAGGCCCTGGGTTCAACCCCGAAAACTAACATTCCCCCACCCCACTAACATTGCTTATAAAAAAAACTGCTTACGTGGTAAATTATCCCTGCCACACTATCCACGTAAGCCCTAGATAACACCCACTTAATGGAAGGACCATTTTAATTAGTTGTTAAAATATAAATGACGAAATGAACATTTTAAAAGATAAACGACGAAAACGAAAACAGTGAAAGAAAAAAATTGCATTTTTTTCTCAGGATTTAGTTAGTTAATTGCATTTTTTTAGTCTCCAGTTATTAACACAGATGTGTAATTTTGGTCTCGTAAATATTTTAACCGCGGTAATTGGGGTGATTGCAAGTGTGTGGGATTGGTACTTCAAAATTTAATTATGCAAATTGGGTTTTGAGTGTTGATATTGTACGGTTTTGGCCTATTAATTAGGCTTATTGTCGTTCAACATTTATCCAAAAACATGTGCGTATATCTATAGAGATTAAATTATACAGTCAAAATGACACATCCATACAATTGCAAAACCGATATAGTAGTGTTTGGTTCTGCGGTGATGGAAATTGATTCCTACGGAATTGGTTTTGTAAAATTGATTTTAGTTAAAAGTGAATTGATTGTGACGTGATTTTTGTTTGGATGCCTTTACTAAAAAAATGATTTTTGTCAACATTGTTGTTTGGATAGGTTGAATTAGAATTGCTTTTAGGTGTGAAATTACCAAAATGGACCTCAATTTAATAATAACATTAAAAACTTAAAATTTGATAAAATAGACAACCAAAATACTAATGAGCATGTAAAATATCTAAATTAAAATAAACTGTAATTAGAGAATATAATTCAAATGGCAATGAAACTTAGTGAACGACAATTGTGAATTATGGAACATCAAAATTTAGTGAATGGAAATTAAGGAAGATGTAAATTTTAATATAATTTAATTTATAGTTAGAGAGTTGTTGTATAATTTAAAAAAAGTAAAAGAGATAAATATAATGAAGAGTAATTATGGAAGATATAAATATGTAATGGTAGGATCAATTCTATGGCACCTTAGAAGCTACGATTTATAGCTTCTAGTAGGATCAATTCTAGACCAATAAAATTGATTTTATGTGTAAGAGCCAAACATCAATTTAGCACACCAAAATCACTTTTAACCCTCCAAAATCAACTCTACCCACTTTAGAAGTGTAACCAAAGATACACTTAGTGATTTCAAAATTTCTTTCATTAAACCAAAACCACTCACAACAAAACACTATTTGTCTTTCACATTCCCAAAAACAAAACAGGGAAACTAGTAATAGCCATCACCGCCACCCATCAACCGAACCACCATCACCTCAGCCACCCTTAACCACCGTCTCCAGGCCAACCACCGTACCACCACCGTGTCTAACTCATCACCTTCACAAGCCAAGCCCATCCACCAAATCCCCATCAACTCAACCACCCTTGACCACCGTCATCACCGCACCTTAGTCCCTCCGTTCTTGCTCTCTCCCTCGTTTTCTCTCTTCAAATCTCTCTCACCTTCGTCCTTTTTTTTTTGAAAAAAAATCGTGTTCTCTCTCGGAGAAGACGGGTACGGCACTGTGAAGGGTAAAGAGACTAGGTTCGTTAATGGCGGAGGCAAGGAAGCACTGAGTTTAGGTTTAGTGAGAAGAGAAGAAAATGAAATCCATTTTGGTGAGGAGGAGAGGAGAGAACGGCGGAGAGGATGAGAAGAAAAACGAAATTAAGTTTGAGGGAGAGAGGGCGCAGCGGCGCTGAGAGATGGAAAGATTAGAAATTAGGGTTTCGTTCTGATTAATGTTAGTTTTATATAGTCTAGGCTTTGTTCTATTCTAATTTTTTTTACTCAGATTGCTCCCTGCACCATCGTTTGTAATTCAGACACCCCCTACAAAGCCTATGATGCGTGGGCTGGTAATTCTGAAGCTAAAATGGGCCTCCTGCTTCTTGCACCCCCAGTTTTAAAAATGCAGCCCCTGTGGCTATTCATACCCCCCTTTTAATAACATAATACCCCTGTTAATCACACTCCCTTTTCCACCACAACTCATTTAGTTTTTTTATTATTACATCATAATGCTTCCAAACCAATTTTTTTAAAAACAATTATTCACAAAAATGGTTTGTTACTAATGGTCACTCTGGGCTTAGCTTGTTTGACCGTTAATAACAGCTTTGGTTTTCAAACGAGCTATGAGTGATGACCACTCTGAGTTTTACTTGTTTGGTCATTACGAATACCTCTCCCAATTTCAAAAATAAATAAAAAACATCAAACACACAAACATTTTCTACCCAAGAACTACGTAACTTTGATTTCTCCATCGCACCTGGAGATACGTAGGAGCGGGGGGCCCACTCCTGTCAAGCACAAAAAACTAAAATTTTTATTAAGTCTTTTTCTCTCAATAAAAGGGTAAAAATTAACATTTTCAAAATTAACATTTTTTTCCTACAACTAATTAGCAGGTAACCTTCCTTAGGAAGGATGTCGTGGGGTGCTAACACCTTCCCCATGCATAACCGACTCCCGAACCCTAATCTGGTCTCTAGGACCTTTATCCATTCCAAAGGGATTTACCGATGTTTGCCCTAAAAATTAAACGTTGGTGGCGACTTCATTTTTGAACCTTCGAGGACACCTCACCCGGATTTTTCGGTCGCTAACACCTTCCCCATGTAGTTCTAATTCACACCCTCGCAATGGCTACCAGAGCTATAGAATCCTCATGCCGACACCACAAATGTAGAATACTACCAAGTGTGGGGTGTCATAAGAAAGCGTACTCTGGTTGAGACTTTCATGAGTATCAGACAGACAAAGGTCTCGAATGACAGTCACTAATCGTCTCCACTCTCCTAAGGGTTTGTTGGATCCGGGTATAGGAGCCCACTCATAGCACACAAATCATAAGGTGTGAAAGTGTGTGATTGAGGACATACTTTCTAAAATCTACCCATCCCCACCTGCAAGGAAAACCAGAACAGCCAGACAGAAGCAAGCAATAATAAGTCGTCTACCCTAGGGTTTAACAAAATAAACTACACTAAGGTATCAACAACAAACATATAGCTTACCTCAAGAAAGGGAGCGAAGAAGAAGGGATCATAAGGGCATAAGGGTATGATGCATGAGATTACCTTGTAGAAAGGGAGCAAAGAAAAGGGGATCATGGTAAAGGAAGGGAAATGCATGATAAGAAAAGGAAGGAGAAGAAGTAGAATAAAGTTTTCAAATCAACTTTTTTTTTAAACCACACATTAAGTTAATTAGGCTTGACCCTCGTTTTTTTTAAAGGGTCCCCAGTGAAGTCGCCAGCTGTTGCGCCCCGAAAAATCCGGTTAAGGATTCCTCAGTTTGACAACGTGAAAAATTTGAAGCCGCCACCAATATTTATTTTTAAAGACTAAAACATTGGAAAAAGTCTTTTGAAAAAGGCGGATGGTCTTTCGAAAACATTGAGATGTAGGTTCGGGGGTCGGTTAGGTACGGGGAAGGTATTAGCACCCCGCACCTCCTTTCTACCGAAAGGGAACCATTAATTTTGATGTGTGGCTTAGAAAAAGTTGACTTGAAATGATTTTTGTTCTACTTCCTTTCTTTTTATTTCGTGCGAGAAATGATTTTATTGGGAAGAAATATTTTTGGTATCTTTGAAAAGCGGAACAAAACAAAGATTTTTTGAAAGAGTGCTTGACGGGTTACGACCCGCTCCTACGTACCCTCTCTGGAAGAGGGATCAAAGCTACGTAGTTCTCGGCTAAAAAGTGTGCTTGACGGGTTACGACCCGCTCCTACGTACCCTCTCTGGAAGAGGGATCAAAGCTACGTAGTTCTAGGGGCTTTTTTTTAAAAGTGTGCTTGACGGGTTACGACCCGCTCCTACGTACCCTCTCTGGAAGAGGGATCAAAGCTACGTAGTTCTAGGGGTTTTTTTTAAAAGTGTGCTTGACGGGTTACGACCCGCTCCTACGTACCCTCTCTGGAAGAGGGATCAAAGCTACGTAGTTCTAGGGGTTTTTTTTAAAAGTGTGCTTGACGGGTTACGACCCGCTCCTACGTACCCTCTCTGGAAGAGGGATCAAAGCTACGTAGTTCTAGGGGTTTTTTTTAAAAGTGTGCTTGACGGGTTACGACCCGCTCCTACGTACCCTCTCTGGAAGAGGGATCAAAGCTAGGTAGTTCTAGGGGTTTTTTTTAAAAGTGTGCTTGACGGGTTACGACCCGCTCCTACGTACCCTCTCTGGAAGAGAGATCAAAGCTACGTAGTTCTAGTGGTTTTTTTTAAAAAGTGTGCTTGACGGGTTACGACCCGCTCCTACGTACCCTCTCTGGAAGAGGGATCAAAGCTACGTAGTTCTCGGCTAAAAAGTGTGCTTGACGGGTTACGACCCGCTCCTACGTACCCTCTCTGGAAGAGGGATCGAAGCTACGTAGTTCTAGGGGTTTTTGAAAAAATGTGTTTTGAGCTTTTGAAATAAGACTCAAGTGTTCACGAATACCAAACAAGCAACGGCTTCGAGTGGCGTTCATTACTAACTCGAAAGAAAAGAGTCGAAACCGGTAATCAAACAAGCAAAGGCTTCGAGTGATTACAAGTAACAACGTTTTATTATCTTTTTGAAATCGTTTTGAAAAAGGGTGAGCATCAGTGATAATTATCACTAATAGCTCATGTTATTTTTGAAATTTGGATTAGTTTATGTTTAGTTAAGGTGCGGGAGTTTTCATGATAGTCAAACAAGCAAAGGCTTCGAGTGACTACCACTAATAACTCCTCATTAGCGATCAAACAAGCAAAGGCTTCGAGTGATGACTAATGATTTATTTAAGAAAATGCCCTAGGTTTTTTATTGGAAAACATTTGACTTGGGTTTGAAGACTAGTTTTGGAAAAGAATTTGATTTGGAAAAAAGTTTTGAAAGATAAGTAGAACATTTCCATCAACATATCAATTTCTAACCAAAATGCAATTCCCTTAATTACACTTCATACAAGCATTACAAATCAAAGAGATACATCTATACATAAAAGTGGCCCTTGGCCGAATGCTCCTCATGCAAAAATCAACATCAATTTCATGCTAAAGTTCACAAGTTAGCACACAAACACATCACAAGATGCAACCCTATTCCAATCATATGAGACTACAAGACAAAACTCAAGCAAGACATACATTTATTCAAAGCAAAATTGAATCATATAGAGTAATCCTTTCACTTAGATTAAAGTGCCATGGGCACAAGTAAAAATCAACTTACCCCATCATCAACATCTAGCAACGAGCAAAATAGAACACATAAACCAAGAAAATAAAGTTGAATCCTTTCTAGCCATCTTTACCACTTAAATTAAAGTGCACTAGGCACTAGTGGTGATTCACATAGCTAAATCATCAACTTAACAATTACTTGCAAACAAGAGTCCATCAAAACAAACTTGAGGCAATATTTTTAAACACAAATACAAGCAAAATAAACAAGGAAACAACAAAAACCCTAAATGTCTCATGATTTGCGAAACCTCTACATAACCAAACAACAATTTTATTCTCAACCTAAAAATTAATTGTCCACAAAGATTCCATCAACAACTTGAGACAATCACAAGCCAAATAACCAAAGAACAACTAAAGATCCTAAATAAACTCATGATTTGCGAAACCATTACATAGACCAACAACAATTTTATTCATCAACAAATATAAAATCAACACAAAAACAAACATGAATCAATTTATTCTAAGGTGAGAGGCACCTTAAACACCCAAGGCTCCCAATGTCCTTGTCCATAATGTTTAAGGCTCCTCTCACCAACAACAACCAACAAATCACATTTTATAAATGTTTATGATGATATGCGAAATGGAGGAAAGGAAGAATATAAGTTTTGATGCAAAATGTTTTAAATATGATGCAAGGGTGCTAGAGATTTTACCTTCTCCAAGCTAGGAAGTAAGATTGAAGAAAAAAAAAAAACTAGAGCAAATCAACAAATCTTCAAGGAAACCAAGGAGAACTTCACGCAAATCTTCAAACCACAAGCCTTGGATGATGCAAATATGGACTAGAGTAGGAGAGGAGGGAGATGTATGGAGCGGAAATGAATTTGAGATGAAAAAGAGGAAAGAAATCAAAAAAAATATGGAGGAGGAGTGGTGAGGGGCTACGGCCAAGGGGAGAAGGGAGGAGAGGAATTGGTGTGCTAGGGTTTTTGCATGGAGAGTGAGGCTAAGAACTTGTGTGGGTTGATCATATGAAGATATATATAGTGCTCACTTATCATTAAGGGCTTCTAAGTCAATTTATCTCCCTTGTGCTCTAGGATTGCATCTAAGTTTTGAACCAAGGGTCAAGATCAAATGTCACATGGATTAGGGGCAATTAGAAAGCACAAAGTGAGGAGAGAGAGGGCTGAGGGGTGTAGCTTAAGGAGGTGAGTGAAGGATAAGTTTAATTACAAAAATGTATTTTCTCATGAAGCATATTACAAGAGTGCCATTTTAATTCAAATGAAGGGTGAGGATTGCATTTAACACTTGAATGGAAGGCCATGATTTAAACACAATTTGCAATCAATAAAATAAACCAAAAATGGGGAAAAAAGGGCTGGAATTCGCAGCCAAAGGAAAGAGAGTGAGTGGAATTGTAACTTGTACTATTGTACTACACTTGACCTTTCAAAATTCAAAGGAATATTGATTATTCCTTTCAAGATAATTCTTCTAAATTCTTGCCATTTTGGGCCATGTCCCATGATTCAATGATTGGGCTCTGAATTTTATGATCTCACCAATCCCAAAATTGATTTGTTGACCCCACTCCAAAGGAAATGACCATTTTACCCTTTTGTTCAAAAACCGAATTTCATGCCAAAAATATTCCCATGATGCACAAAAAAATACACAACTCCACTCACTTGGACTCACATAAATTCCTCAAGAGATGCATAATGGTTTTTACCGAGAAATTATTTATTTTAGTGAAATGACCAAAATGCCCTTTTGGTCCCAAAAACCCTGATTTTGCTCCAAACTTCATTTCCACTCTAACAATGATCCTGAGCCCCTTTGGATGACTCTAAAACTCTAGAAATGCATGCATGATGAGAAAATAAGTCTTTTTGGCGAAATTACCAAAATACCCTTTGAACTAGGAAAAACCCTAGAAACCCTAGAAATGCTCTAAAGTGCTCTGAAATGCCATGCAATGCTTTTCTAACCCTAAAATGCATTCTGAAACTTCTAAGATGTAGGCATGATGCTCTTCCTAACCTCTAGGATGAATGCTAAGACTTGATTTATTTTTGATTGAAAATTAGGGTTTTGACCTAGGCCGGACAAAATTGGGGTATGACAAGGGGTTAGCTAAGGATCAGTCATATTGAGGTGGTTTGAAAGGCTCTGGGTTAACAAGAAAATGCCTCAGTGTGTATGTAAATCAAATGCAAGACGATTAAGTACAAGTTCAAGTTCTGCAGTAATACATGCAAGGAATTTTCACACAATTAAGTACATAAGTGTTTGGGCTCACCTCACGGCTGGAATTGTAAGAGTATGAACTCTCGAAAGCTTGCCAACAAATGATCTATATTTTCCTCAACCTTTGTCTTACCCACTGACACTACCTGATGATAAAATTGATGCGAAAGTGATCACATGGTAAAATGCAAAACATATTAGACTAAACAACCACAATCCTCATCATCATTGAAGATGCAGCTATGAGTTCAAAGTTGTGGTGCCTCAAAATCATTGTATAAGTTATATCAGCATAGTACAGACCAAAATGCACAAAGCAAAATCAATAGACATAAAGATAAAAATCCCAATTAACAATGTCTCACAAAAACGAAGATGGTGAATAGTAACAATGAGCCCTCCTGCTCAAGAAATTGATATGTGCCGCTCAATGTAGTCATCCCCCTATAAGAGTGGATCCTGAGTATCCTGCGGCTCCTCCACTGGGGCTGATGATGATGGACCTGCAGCGTCAGCACATCTACGCTGGGCCATAAACTGCTGGGCAGCATTGGCAACACAGGGTGTTGCCAGGAAGGAGATATCCAGGCCCTGCTGCTGACATAACATAGACATCTCACACCAGTTGGCCATCATGAGCTCATACTGGAATGATGGATCGCTGTAAAGATGCTGCTGATCAGATGGAGCTGCTGGTTGCTGCTGAGGTGGAGGTGAGTGCTCGCCTGCCGGTGGTGGAATTGGCCCCTCAATTGGCCCATTTGGTTGCTTTAGAATCCATGTTACTGTAATCGTCTCCCGGGGTTCAATTGGCAGATCATCTGGTCTCTCCTGGCAGCCCCGCTGTGTGCACAAGGCATGGATCAAGGAGGCATGTCCCAATCTGGCTTTAGGACATTGCGCTATTTCAGCAATATTTTCTGATATGATTTCCCCTAAGTCCAACCTTTTTCCTTTCATGATTCCCAATAGTCCCATTGCCCTTATAACGAGAACATCTGATGAGTTGGAGCATGACACAACATTTTGATGGAAAAATGCATTCCAAGCCTTAGGGATAGCCTTCAATGCCTTGTTGCTGAAGTGACGGGGAAAACTTTGTAACCCTGGTGCATACTTGGCCCATTGTGCCCCAGGACGGCACAATTCTCTGAGTATTCCCTCATAATCAACGTCCTTCTTGTCGGCTATGAATGCATCTCTCATTGCACATGATGAATATGCAGGTAGCCCCAACAGTTGATTTATACTCTTTGGTGAATAGGATACACTTTTTCCCCGAACAAAGGAAATTGTAGACTTATCCTTTTCAGTTGTTCAGTAAGCATTGGCGTAGAACTCTCTTACTATGCTCTGGTTGGCTTGCTTGATCATGGAGTTGCGAGTGAGCCAACCCATTTTCCGGAGCGTGGAGCTTATTATAGGAAATTCTCCAGTGCTTAGGTCAAAAGCTCGCTCCGGGTTGAACTTCTTTCCCTTCATCACATTTTGGAACCGCTTCTCGTGCTCGGCTGATTTGAACCTTTCGGCATCAAACGAGGGTTCTTCCTCCCTTGGTTCCCCTCGCCTTCTCTTTACGGACCGGTCTTGGTTGGCTTTCCCATTGCTCACCTGTTAGATAAATTCCTGCAAAACGGTTGTTAGTTCCTAGGGAACCATTGGTGTAGGTTCCACTTAACAATTTAATGACTAGACTCCAATAGCAGAGAATTCAGCAACGCAACCAATCCAGAATTTATTAGGCACACCCAGCATGATATGACCAATTTTACACAATTGAATTTTTTTATTGCGCCAAGTGATCTACCCTAGAGTTCCATATGTATTGACAAACTCATTGGGGCAATTTCACAAACAGTTGGTCTGCATAGCAAAACTCACTGGGTCATTTTTACAAACACTTTGCCTACACAGAAATTTTCATTGGGGCTTTTTATCAAACACCTCACCTACACTACCAAAAGTGGTTTCAGGCAATCTTCATCGTGTATCAAACAAGTAAGTAGTTCCTTCATTTTCAATTTGAAAATTCTAAGATAATGAAAATAAGACTGAAGCTCAGATTTTGTTCCGGTACTCTGTTTTCTGTTAAGAACTCCTTTCACTCTATTTCACTTGTTAATTTCCATTATTGTCTCTGTTGTCAATGGTTAATGTAACATCCCAAAATAATTGTTTCAATTATTTTAGTTGATTCTTTTAATCATATTGGTTAGTGAATAATTTTAATTGCAATTGGATTAATTGTTGTCAAGTGTGACATCCCAAAGTAATTATTTTAATTACTTTGATGTTTGAATTTAGTTATTTCACTAATTGGGTGCATAATTATAAATTTTAGAAGTTGTTTATTGGTTGCTAAAATAAATATGGAATTAAGTGGGGGCTTGTTGAGAAATTTAGAAGAGGGTAAGGGTAGGATGTTCATTTTACCCCACACTCTCATTTAACTTTACTTTTAAAAGAAAAATAAAAGTGAGAAGTGGGAGGAGAAGAGAGAGCTCGAGAGAAGAGTAAAGAAAAGAGAAAGGAAATAAGAAAGAAAAGAAAGAAAGAAAGAAAGAAGAAGAATGAGAAGAGAAGAAGATAGTGGAACCCATCCACAAACTTAGCTAAAAATCTTCAATTCTTCCCTCTCCATTTTCGATTTCATCATCATCATCATCTAGGTGATTAGTGTTGAACCAAGGACAAACACTCGTTGTTTTGTATGATAACAAATTACATCTTGTCTACTAATGGTTCAAGTTGAATGAAGTACAGGACGAAAATCAAAAAGCAGGAAATATTAAAGTGGAACAGCTTGGAGAAGAAGCCGCCGTAGAAGAATCAAGACCTAATTGTATATCCGCTTTCAATAGGACAAAGTGTAAGGTCCTATCACTTAAGGTCTATGACATTTAGAAGCTGAGAGATGATTTTTGAAAACATGCATCATGCATCAAAACATGCTTTGGAAAATATGTTATGCATGCATGACAAGCTTTGGAAAATATTTTATGCATGCATGGCAAAGCCCTAAACCTAAAAACAACTTTGTGAAAACCTAGAATTGATTCCTATCTTTTTTCCTAAAGTGTATAATCGATTCCTATCTTTTTTCTAAAGTGCAAAATCGATTTCCTAATCTATTAGGAAGCAAGAAATCGATTTCCTACCTTATTATGAAGTAATGAAATCGATTATCTAATAGATTAGGAAGCACATAATTGATTTCTCCTATATTTTAGCCTAACTATGTAATCGATTATATCCTATTTTAACTAAAGCATGAAATCGATTCTTTGATGTTTTAAAGAGCCAAGAATCGATTCCTCACTCGTTTAACTAAGCTTGGAATCGATTCATGTGATTTTTCAAAGGCAAGGAATCGATTATCACATTATTACACATCATACATAATCGATTCTTTCATTGCATTAAATGTTTTTTCCAAATCCTATATTTTTCTAAGCCTATAAATAGGCAGGTGTGATTCACATTTCAAACACACCACAACACAACAACACCTCTCTACTTATCACCTTCGAAATTCTAGATCTGAGAAAGAGAGAAAATAGAGCTATCATAGTCATATCATTTTCTATAGATCTAGTCACTCATCTCTCTCAGTTATTATATTGTCATACTATCTGAAGTGATTAGATCATAGCTTCTATATTGTAATCTACTATTGTGGGGTCATTTTGAAATCCTGGGACGTGTTCTTGGGTCTCTCAATCTGGGAGATTAAGTTGGTTTGAAATCCTGGGAAGTGTTCTTGAGTCTCTCAATCTGGGTGATTGAGTTGGTTTGAAATCCTGGGAGGTGATCTTGGGTCGTTCAATCGGGGAGATTGAAGTGGTTATTGTGAAATCCTGGGAAGCATTCTTGGGTCGTTCAATCAGGGAGATTGAAGCGGTTGTGAAATCCTTAGTGGGGAGCTCAGGTTCTCAATTTGGGGAAATTGGGATTTGCTATTTGAAGTTGCCTGTTTGTAAAACATTATTCGTATAGTAGTTGTCAGCAAAGTCCAAAGGTTGCAAAGCCGGAGGCCGAGGATGTAGGGCTTTTATCCCGAACCTCGTAAAATTCCTGGTGTATCTCTATCCCTCTCTCTTTACTTTATTTACTGTTTATAATTATACTCAATATCACTGCGCGAACTGTTTATTGCTATCATTACACTGCTTATAATATCTGTCTATCCTGAACTCTAATAATAGCGTAATATTGCACTGTACCTAATCTGCCTGCTTACATACATCATATAAGTTTAAATCTCAGATTCCGCATTTGATTTAAACAAGCATTGCAAAAGTTTTTGAAAACCGAAAAAGAATTCAAGTTTTGCACATAACCTTATTCACCCCCCTCTAAGGTTATCATATAGTCCAACAATTGGTATCAAGAGCTAGAAATTGCATATAGAGCTTAACATCTCGCAATTTTATTTTATTTATTTATCTGTGATCATGGGTTCTTTTATGAAAGAGGGGATGTCCTTCTATAGGCCACCCCTGTTTGATGGGACTAACTATGACTACTGGAGTAGTCGAATGAAGTGTCATGTGCAGGCAATAGATTTCACTCTATGGAGGATAATTGTTGATGGACCACTGATTCCAATGAAAATCAAAACTCAAGCTACTGGTAAAGCAGAAGAAGTTCCTGTTGAAGACATATACACCATTGACCTGAGTGAGCTGAGAAAGTCTGAGTTAGACAAAATCTCTCAAAACGCCAAAGCAATGAACATTCTTCACTTATCTCTATGTGAAGAAGAATATGGAAGAGTAACAGGGTGTCAGACAGTAAAAGAAATCTGGGATTGTTTGGAAGCAACACATGTCGGTACAAGCCAAGTGAAGGATACAAAAATCAGAATCCTCACGTCTGAGTATGAAGCCTTCAAAATGAAGGAAGGTGAATCTGTTGCAGCTATGCACCAGAGACTGAATCTGATAGTGAACAACTTGAGGGCACTGGGGAAGAAGTATTCTACAAAGGATATAAATGGGAAGATTCTTGCATCCCTGACCAGTGAGTTCTTTCCAAAAACTTGTGCAATCACTGAAGCCAAAGATATTGGCACTCTGCCCCAAGAAGACTTGATTGGGTCGCTTTTTGCATTTGAGGTGGTATTGGCTGCTAACAAGGTTCAAGAAAAAGAAGTGGTAAAAGAAAGTAAGTCACTTGCCCTTGCAGCTAAAACTCCTAAAATGGCAAGGAAATGGGTTGAGTCTGATGAAGAATCTGATGATGAAGACATGGCTAAACTGTTTGAAGAATTCATGAGATTCAACAAGATTGGGAAGGGTGACTACTCAAAAAGCAATCCAAGTACCAAAAGAAGAAAGATAAGAAGGCTACATGGAACTATTCAGATACTGATAGTGATTCAGATGAAGAAGAGGAGGTTGCAAATGCTATTTGTCTCACGGCAAGTGAAACACCTAAGGCTACAATATGGGACAGTCTTGGCACTGATAGTGAAACAGATGAAGAAGAGCAAACTACCAATGTTGTTTGTCATATGGCAAATGACGCACCTGAGGTAATCCTTGATAACCATAATCTTTCTGATTCACTTGAGCATGATAATTTAATTGATGATATGTATAGTAGTCAAGATTTGAGTGAGGCTTTTGAAGCTCTTTATTTGGAACATGAAGCTCTCTTGTTAAAATCTAAGAAATTGACAAAGAGCAACAAAAGCATGCTCACTCAAATAGAGACTCTTGAAAATGAGGTAGCTAAGTTGAAGAATGAGCTACTTGAAATTAAACCTCCCAACCTTGAGCTTCTTGAGCTTAAACAAAATTTTGAAAAAACCAAGGTTGAAAATGAAATTTTAAAAGAATCTTTAAAAAGGTTTGAGGCAGATGAAATGACCTTAACCAAGATACTCCACTCCCAACATGAATATTTTGATAGGAGAGGTATCAGGTATAAAGGTTATTCCACCTCCTCTGTTTTGAAAAAGAAAGTAAACTTTGTAGCTGCTACTTCAAGTTATACACCTACTGTTTTCTCTTGCACTTATTGTCAAAAAGGGAACCATAGCTCACTTAGATGCCCTATTCGTAAGTTGTGTGAGCTTGGTACCCTTATACCTTCCTGTGAGAAACCAAGGTGGATTGTGAAAACAAACCCCTTGATGACTAACCCACAAGGACCCAAAGAGAATTGAGCACCAAAATTTTCTACTTGATTTTAGTGCAGGTGTGCTACAAGGTATGGGGGTCAGATCAGTACCTTGATAGCAGATACTCGAAGCTCGTGACTGGAGACGCTAAAAGGTTCTTAATACTCAGAAACAGCAGTCATGTGACTTGTGATAACAACAATAGAGGAAGAATCACCGGTGAAGGTTAGATTGGTTAAGTTTTTATTCACCTCTATTGAAAATGTGTTATATAGAAGAACTTAAGATTTTTATCAAGTATTAGACACATATGTGAGATAAAAGTTTTTTTTTGTGTGTGCATCAAAGTTCTTCTTAAGCGTTATCTCTCTATTGTGCTGGATCATTGATGCAACATATTTTTGAAGTTAAATATGGTACCTATATTGTTGAACCAAGTATGACATATCTCATGGGTATCCTATTTTCTATAAGATCTTTTTTAAATTGTGATGGTCCACCTCTTTTGGCTAATATTTTTGCACTCTACAATCAATCAGGGGATCATCAAGTAAGGGGGAGCATAGCATTAAACTGTTTTTGATATCTTATGCTATGTGATACTGTTGCGTGATTTTGCAAGTTTATAGTATGATTATGTATCTATGTGTTCACCCCCCCCTCCTTTTTGATGAAAACAAAGGGGGAGAGAACATGCATGTTATTATGTAGGGGAGAAAAATATCTGCTGCTGTGTTGTTTATTTAGATATGCTTATGCTTAGGGGGAGCTTCTGCCATTGTTTCTTTATTATGGCCTCCCTATGCATAATGTAATTTGTTATCATCAAAAAGGGGGAGTTTGTTGAACCAAGGACAAACACTCGTTGTTTTGTATGATAACAAATTACATATTGTCTACTAATGGTTCAAGTTGAATGAAGTAGAGGACGAAAATCAAAAAGCAGGAAATATTAAAGTGGAGCAGCTTGGAGAAGAAGCCACCGTAGAAAAATCAAGACCTAATTGTTTATCCGCTTTCAATAGGACAAAGTGTAAGGTCCTATCACTTAAGGTCTATGACATTTAGAAGCTGAGAGATGATTTTTGAAAACATGCATCATGCATCAAAACAAGCTTTGGAAAATATGTTATGCATGCATGACAAGCTTTGGAAAATATTTTATGCATGCATGGCAAAGCCCTAAACCTAAAAACAACTTTGTGAAAACGTAGAATCGATTCCTATCTTTTTTCTAAAGTGCATAATCGATTCCTATCTTTTTTCTAAAGTGCAAAATAAATTTCCAAATCTATTAGGAAGCAAGAAATCGATTTCCTACCTTATTATGAAGTGATGAAATCGATTATCTAATAGATTAGGAAGCACATAATCGATTTCTCCTATATTTTAGTCTAACTATGTAATCTATTATATCCTATTTTAACTAAAGCATGAAATCGATTCTTTGATGTTTTAAAGAGCCAAGAATCGATTCCTCACTCATTTAACTAAGCTTGGAATCGATTCATGTGATTTTTCAAAGGCAAGGAATCGGTTATCACATTATTACACATCATACATAATTGATTCTTTCATTGCATTAAATGTTTTTTCCAAATCCTATATTTTTCTAAGCCTATAAATAGGCAGGTGTGATTCACATTTCAAACACACCACAACACAACAACACCTCTCTACTTCTCACCTTCGAAATTCTAGATCTGAGAAAGAGAGAAAATAGAGCTATCATAGTCATATCATTTTCTATAGATCTAGTCACTCATCTCTCTCAGTTATTATATTGTCATACTATCTGAAGTGATTAGATCATAGCTTCTATATTGTAATCTACTATTGTGGGGTCATTTTGAAATCCTGGGACGTGTTCTTGGGTCTCTCAATCTGGGAGATTAAGTTGGTTTGAAATCCTGGGAAGTGTTCTTGGGTCTCTCAATCTGGGTGATTGAGTTGGTTTGAAATCCTGGGAGGTGATCTTGGGTCGTTCAATCGGGGAGATTGAAGTGGTTATTGTGAAATCCTGGGAAGCATTCTTGGGTCGTTCAATCAGGGAGATTGAAGCGGTTGTGAAATCCTTAGTGGGGATCTCAGGTTCTCAATTTGGGGAAATTGGGATTTGCTATTTGAAGTTGCCTGTTTGTAAAACATTATTCGTATAGTGGTTGTCAGCAAAGTCCAAAGGTTGCAAAGCCGGAGGCCGAGGACGTAGGGCTTTTATCCCGAACCTCGTAAAATTCCTGGTGTATCTCTATCCCTCTCTCTTTACTTTATTTACTGTTTATATCTGTTTATAATTATACTCAATATCACTGCGCCGATCTGTTTATTGCTATCATTACGCTGCTTATAATATCTGTCTATCCTGAACTCTGATAATAGCGTAATATTGCACTGTACCTAATCTGCCTGCTTACATACATCATATAAGTTTAAACCTCAGATTCCGCAATTGAATTAAACAAGCATTGCAAAAGTTTTTGAAAACCGAAAAAGAATTCAAGTTTTGCACATAACCTTATTCACCCCCCTCTAAGGTTATCATATGGTCCAACAATTAGAGTACCAAAAATCCCTATGTTTCCCTCAAACTCTTCTTCTCTAGTTTTAGGGTTATGTGAGGTTGAAGGTTGATTTTGAGTATCAAGGTTTGTGTGTTAGATTGGAGGTTCCTAGACGCTTAAACATCAACTATATGGTAGATTGAAGAAGATTGGAAGCTTGATTTTTAGTTTGGGAACACTTTGGAGATTGTGGTGCCTAGGGTTCATTTTGGGGGTTTTGGAGTTTGAATCAAATTTTCATCTTTTCGTTTCCTTCGTATTGATTCCGACGTTGAGGTGAGTTCTTCGATTGTTATGTTGTGTTTGAACGGTTGATGAACTTATTTTGAAATCTTGTTATGTGTGTGGATGTAAAGTATGTTCATTGAAATTTTGCGGTTAAACTAATGATTGATGACTTGAATTGGTTGCCAATTTGATGTTTGATTGTTGTTGGAATTGATTGTTTGAAGTGGTTATTGTGACTGTTATGAACTGTATTTGAGTTAGGAATGGAGCGGAACGAGTAAAGGAATCGAACGGAATAGCAAATTTACACGAGAAAATGGAAACAATTTCAATGCTGTCAAAGGGGCACGACCCGTGCGCTTTTGAGCACGACCCGTGCGTCCCCTACTGACACTCAAAAGCTGAAATTTTGGGCAAGCACGACCCGTGCGCTTTTGAGCACGATCCGTGCGCCTACTTCTGTCACCGATTTTAAGACACGTCTAATGCTATTCCTTTTGATTCCAAAGCTCTTCCAATCCCTTTCTTAACCCTTCCCAATGATGATGTAATATGTTTGAACTCTGAATTGTTATTTTTATGAAGCGAAACAAATGGTATATGATTATAGTGTCGAAACCGTTCGACTAGTTATGTCCGAGAGAGAACATAACAATGTTTAATAAACCCAAAGGATTTTGGTAATCCATAAAAAGACATTTGGTATGCCATTGGTCGGATTTTGGGGTCAGAATATCTATGTTTCCCAAAGGATTTTGGTAATCCACATGAGGCATTTGGTATGCCAATAAGCGGATTTTGGGATCCGAATATCTATGTTTCCCAAGGATTTTGGTAATCCATAAAAAGGAATTTGGTATGACATTGGTCGTAGGGATGGCAATGGGGCGGGGAGTACTCCCCCGCTCCCCATCCCCGCCTCCCATGTTGTCCCCTGTCCCCATCCCTGATCCCCGCTTCGGGGAGTTTTCCTCCTCCATCCCCATCCCCACGGTCCCTGCGGGGACTCCGAAAATTTATTAAAAGTTTGAAAAAATATAAATTAAAATATAATAAAATTGAATAAATATATAAAAGTAAGACTAAAAAACAAAACTTTAACATTTTAATACAAAAAATATAAAAGTTAGTCTTACTTTTATATTTTAATATTTAAAAAGTATAAAAGTTAGAACAATTAAATACTTTAAATTAGAAACACGTATAAAAAGACTAAAAAATTAATACTTATAGTATAATATACATCTATAATAAAAATATTTATGTAATATATTTCGGGGCGGAGTCCCCACAGGGCGAGGGGTATGATCCCCGTCCCCATCCTCACTTTGACTGCGGGGAGATTTTCTCCCCCGTCCCCGTCCCCACTGGGGAAAATTCCCCGCCCACGGGGGCCCAAATGGGGCAATCCCCGCGGGGATCCCCACTTACGGGTAGAAATTGCCACCCCTAATTGGGGATCCCCACTTACGGGTAGAAATTGCCACCCCTAATTGGTTGGATTTTGGTATCCGAATATCTATGTTTCCCAAAGGATTTTGGTAATCCACATGAGGCATTTGGTATGCCAATAAGCGGATTTTGGGATCTGAATATCTATGCTCCCCAAAGGATTTTGGTAATCCACACAAGGCATTTGGTATGCCATTAATCGGAAGTTGGGGTCCGAACAAATATATTCTTCCCAAAGGATTTGATATCCACATGAGGCATTTGGTATGCCATTAATCGGAAATTGCGATCCGAATGAAATATCAACTAAAACACCGCGAGTAGAGTTGTGAGGGGTCACGAAAGAGCTCACTGTTTATGTTTGTGGTGTTTACAGATAAACAGGAAAAAACAAAGGGAAAGAAGAATGAGTAGCAGCTGACTTAAGTCATGGAGACTTAAGGGTTAAGGGATCTTGGAGATCCGATATTTACCTTGCTTAGTTCCCTAGGTTTATTGTGTACTTGCGATATCATGACTTGAACTGTATATTAAAGTTATGTATCGTTTTTGTAATTCTAGTTGAGATGTTGAACAATAGGTGAATAATGACTCTGAAACTTTGGTTTATAGTCGTTGAGTAACCCTTTTGAACTCATGGTGGTTTTAAAGGGGTAATTAGATGAGTTGTCATCAATGTTTAGTTATGTTCAATGTCTTGATTTAGAATTAACACTCTGATGTATGCTAAATTTGAATATTTCGGTATTTCTTAAAAGTCAAAATATCAGGGTGTTACAGTTAGTCTACCGGTTTTGTCTTTTGTGTTAATGTTTTTGTTCGATCATCAATGTAATGTATTAGATTAGAGAAAACAAAGAACTATTTCACTTGTTAATTTCCATTATTGTCTCTGTTGTCAATGGTTAATCTATCAGTTTTGCCTTTTGTGTTAATGTTTTTGTGTCAATGTTTTTGTTGCCTAAACCTAAACATATGCTGTTGTTTGCTTTGATAGAATGGAAGCCATGAAAGTAATGAAGAGGATTATTACAAAAGATAAAGGACAAAAATGAAAAAACAGGAAACATAATTAACAATCACTTACTAAAAGGACCATTTTAATTAACTGAGAAAAGGTAATGGACGTAAACGAGTATTTTAAAAAATATAAATGACATAAATGAATATTTTGGAAAAGATAAAGGACGGAAACGAAAAAACATATAATGGTCTAATAGCACGGTCACCTGCTTAAGTGGTCAATTTATCTATGTCACTGTCCACGTAAGCCCCTTTTAACTTTCACTTAACAGAAGGACCATTTAAAACCATTTTAAAAAGATAAATGATATAAACCAACCTTTTAAAAATTAAAGGACGTAAACGAGAAAAAGGAGAACGATAAAGGACCAAAACTGTATTTTAGCCAATATAAAAATGAAAAGGACGTAAATGAATATTTTAAAAGATAAATGATGAAAATGAACATTTTTAAAAAGATAAAGGATGTTAACGAATATTTTAGAAAAAATAAATGACGAAAACGAAAAAATAATAAATGGTCTAATAACACGCTGACGTGGTAAATTATCCCTGTCACACTATCTACGTAAGCCCTAGCTAACACTCACTTAATGGAATGACCATTTTAATTAGTTGTTAAAATATAAATGACGAAATGAACATTTTAAAAGATAAAAGACGAAAACGAAAATAGTGAAACAAAAAAATTTATGGTGCGGGGATGTGCACTAGTCCAAGGCAGGGACGACCTTTACGAAAATAATTACATTTACCTCATCCCATTGGGGTTAGTGAAGATTTGAACCCGAGACCTCCTGGATACAAATCCTATCATGCTCCACTATACCAATCCCTCGGGATTTAGTTAGTTTTTTTTTTATAAGCAAATGTTTGTGGGGGTGGGGGAATGTTAGTTTTCGGGGTTTGAACTCTGGACCTCTATTTTGCAACTTTGCAACTCCTTCATGTCCCTTAGCTCGCCATCTGAGCTACCTTCCTGGGACTCAGGATTTAGTTAGTTAATGGCATTTTTAGTGTCCAGATATTAACACAGATGTGTAATTTTGGTCTCGTAAATATTTTAACTACGGTAATTGGGGTTATTGCAAGTGTGTGGGATTGGTACTTCAAATTTTAATTATGCAAATTGGGTTTTGAGTGTTGATATTGTGCGGTTTTGGCCTATTAATTAGCCTTATTGGCGTTAAAATTTTATCCAAAAACATGTGTGTATATAGAGATTAAATTATACGGTCAAAATGACACATCCATACAATTGCAAAACCGATACAGTAGTGTTTGGTTCTGCGGTGATGGGAATTGATTCCTACAGAATTGGTTTTGTAAAATTGATTTTAGTTAAAAGTGAGTTGAACGTGACGTGATTTTTGTTTGGAGACATTTACTAAAAAAGTGATTTTTGTCATCATTGTTGTTTGGATAGGTTGAATTAGAATTGCTTTTAGGTGTGAAATTACCAAGATAGATCTCAATTTAAAAATAACATTAAAAACTTAAAATTTGATAAAATAGACAACCAAAATACTAAATGAGCATGTAAAATATCTAAATTAAAATAAACTATAATTAGAGAATATAATTTAAATGGCAATGAAACTTAGTGAAGGACAATTGTGAATTATGGAATATCAAAATTTAGTGAAGGGCAATTAAGGAAGATGTATATTTTAATATAATTTAAATGTTTGTAATATAATTTAATTTTTTTTTGACAAGAATATAATTTAACTTATATAGTTAGAGACTTGTTGTATAATTTAAAAATGTAACAAAGATAAATATAATGAAGAGTAATTATGGAAGATATAAATATGCTATGGTAGAATCAATTCTGTCACCTTAGAAGCTATGATTTCTAGCTTTAGTAGGATCAATTCTAGACCAATAAAATTGATTTTTGGTGTAAGAACCAAACATCAATTTAGCACACCAAAATCACTTTTAACACTCCAAAACCAACTCTACCCACTTTAGAAGTGTAACCAAAGATACACTTAGTGATTTCAAAATTCCTTTCATTAAACCAAAACCACTCACAACAAAACACTATTTATTTGTCTTTCACGTTCCCAAAAACAAAACAGGGAAATTAGTAATAGCTCACAACCGTTTGATCTGCATCCATCATATCATAGCTCACGCTCACAACCTATGAAGCCTGGATACCGGATATGATACGGGATACGACACGATACGGATACGGGGATACGGGAAAATTTTGAAAATCAAGATACGACGCGGCTGTGATACTTTAATAAAAAATTAAATTAAAATTTAAATATATTAAAACCTAATAAAAAATAAAATAGAATAGAAACACAAAATAGAAAAAAAAAACAAAGATGAAAAACTGAAATATTGCATTTTATAGATATGAAAAAAAACTGCCCAAATAGATAATAAAAAATCACACAAAATATATGGATGAAAGGAAGAGGACAACCGACACACCTATGTATGAGTGACTAGTCATAAAAAGTAATGGTGGACAAGTAACTGAGACCACCCGAAATCGTATAATACGAATAGTCAGTAGCAGAAATAGATGACTTTTTATAGACTAAGATATTCATATTAGTACGTAATTGATCAATAAAACATAAGCATATCATTAGTCAATATATATTCATCACATTGTAGAAATAAATAATTGTGATCTTATCAAGTAGAAATAGTTACATATATTTATCCCACTCATATCACAATTTATTATTTCTTCTATTATTGTATTACGAAAAAACATATAATTTTGTCTTTTAGTTATTGAGGTATTAAAGTGTATCATATATGAGTGACAATCATGTGCTTAGTTGGTAAGATGTATCGAAAAAGTATTTGCAAAGTACTATCCTTAGTTGGTAAGAAGTATCAAAGATGTATCTGAAAAGTATCGAGTCAAATATTTTTTAAAAAGAATTTAAAAATTATTAGATACTCTTTGGGTACGTATCGGGAAGTATCGGACGCGTATCGGTATCGGATACGTATCCGACACGGGTACGTCTCTATTTTTGAAGTATCGGGGCTTCATAGCTCACAACTCACACCAACAAGGGCAATTTAATAATTTCCTTTCATTTTCGCACGACATTTTCAGCAAGAGAGCGAGCGGGAATGTAATCATTATCTTATTCAATATTAGCAATCACTCTTCAAATCGGTTTGCATTTGTTATGGATTGGGCCTCAATGGCCAATCCACCAAAAAGGCCCAACACCAAAGGGTCCAATTCATCCAACGGTGGAGATTGCAGACCTAGATCCAACAGCACTCCTCCACTCCAGATACCTATAAATAAGCATTGAATGCTCACATTAATGGTATTCATCTCTCACCTACTCTCACTTGTAATTGACTCACTGACTGACTTGAGCGTCGGAGTGTCATTGTAGGTACCACCCCACCTCGGACCGGAGCACCAACTCGGACAACCAAGGACACACGTACCAACTATCTCGGACCTGTCTATCTATCCAGGGTCGGATACATAGCAGGAGATACGGTACTGAACATTGGCGACCACAGTGGGAGAGCCTTACACTCTAGTCTTTCCCCCAACCTCCTTGATCAGAAATGGCTCCGGAATTACGACGGAGAAACGTCTCCAGCGTCGTGGTCAGACCCGACCAGCAACAAGAAACCCCGGAGGGGGTAGCGATTACTCTCCCTCGCAGCTCGGCCCATGGCCGGAATTCGTCCAGGGCGATGGTCCCTATAAGCTCTGCTAGAAACCAGTTTCAACCTCCAGCCCCGACTGTCCCGGTGCCGATCGATGCTGTCCAACAGCTCATCCAACTGCTAACAAGGCAGGCCGAGGCTGATCAAAGGAGTCAGCGTTACTCCCAGCTGGAGGCCGAGATGGCCGAAGTCCGGGCCAGAGATATCCCGGACCGCACCTCCCCTCAAACTTACTCTCCTAGCAGAAGTACCTCCAGTAAAAGACGTCACCGGTCCCCTGCTTGGAGGAGGCACCACCATCGTTCGCCACCACGCAGAAGAGGGAGGCAGGAATCTGGAACTCCCCCAACCGAGGCTTATGACGAGACTTATTACCCCGGGGACTCGACTCACCAAAGCTCATCATTAGCATCTTCGTCCCCAAGGCGGCGTTCTATAAGCCGGGGAAGTCCCCCGAGGCATGAACGTCGGCGACTTCGATCTCCCGGATCCCCTGCCCGACACCCTATCAGAAGGCCTCCTCCGAGGGAAAGGTCCACGTCGCGGAAGGGACCCTTCACAGCGGAGATTGACTATTTTCCGGTACCCAAGCACTTAGAGAAGCCCCCAGAGGGTTTAAAGATGCATGACGGGACGGGCGACCCCGACCGACATCTGGATTACTTCGACACGATGATACAATACCGGAACGTTCCAGAGGAGATCAAATGCCGAATCTTCCCTCTCACTCTTGAAAAATTGGCTCTGGACTGGTTCAGAGCCCTCAAGCCAAACTCGATCTCATCTTGGGACCAGCTTGCAAAGCTATTCTCGGCCCAGTTCGCCCATTCCAAAATGAAGCCTAAATCTCGCAAAGTCTTACAAGCCATCCGGCAAGGAGAGAACGAGTCTCTCCGAGACTATATTGAAAGATTTAATAAAGAGGCGGCTCAGGTCCGGAACTTGGACGATTCATTTCGACTATTCTTCATGGAAGCCGGTCTGCGGGAAGGAAGTCTGTTTCAGATCGATGTCGGAATCAACCAAACTGAGTCGCTTGCCGAGTTCCTCCAGCAATCTCAAAAATACATTGACCATGAAGAAGGCGCTGTTGCAAGAAAGACAGATACCGACCCCGGAACGAGCAAACCTCGATATGAAAAAGAGGCTCCGGGACGTCAGGCAGCAGAGGCCCGGTATGAAAGAGAGGCCCGGAACGACAGTAGGCTCCGACCTCGGAACCGACACCAGCAATACTCCGACTTGAATGAAACAAGGGCCAGGATTCTGGTGGAATGTATGAACGCTGAGTTCAAGGAAGTCAAGTTCCCTGATCCGCTCCCACACAGGCCGGGACAGATCCAACAAATACTGCCGGTATCACCGGAGCAAAGGGCACGATACAAATCGGTGCAATTCTTTGAAGGATGACATCGAGGACCTGATTAAAAAAGGGAAGTTAAGCCAGTACGTGGCTAAAGCACCCAGACACGAGGGCGAGATTAAGGAGGAATAAGCCGATCCGAAACGAAAGGGTAAAGCCCCGCAAAAACGAGAAGAGAGCTCGGAGGACGAGCGCGATTATCGAAAATCAAAGGGCCGACCTGTGATGATGATGATATCTGGGGGCTACCCCGACGAGGCATCGGGAAAAACAATGAAAAGAAAGTGGAAGGAAGTCATGTGTGCCGCTTCCACCTCCGCAATCATCTCAGGCCCGGAGCGCCCTCCCTTGGCCTTCAGCGACCGAGACTTATTGGATGGCAAGCCAAATAAGCACATACCCCTCATAATCAGGGCGGTCATGGCAAATCATGAGATAAGAAGGATTCTGGTCGACCAGGGGGAGCTCCGCTGATATCATCTTCATCGACCTGGTGAGAAAACTGCAGATCTCAGAGGAAGACTTCACCCCTTACCGGGGGTCGGATCTCTCGGGCTTCAACGGGTCTCGGACCAAACCTCTCGGCTACTTGGAAATGATGGTCACCTATGGAGAGGAGCCGCTGGAAAGGACGGTCAAGACCAAGTTCTTGGTATTGCCATGCCCCTCGGTCTACAATTGTATCATCGGGAGACCCACCCTTGGAAGGCTCGGAGCCGTGACTTCAACGGTTCACCTCAAGATGAAGTTCTACTCATTGAGTGATGAAGTTATCACCCTTGACGCCTGTTGCACCCCGAAAAATCCCTGTTTGGGGTTTCTCAATGTACAACGTGGAATAATTTTGGAGCCGCCACCAATATTTTAATTTTAAGACCAAAACATTGAAAAAAGGTCTTTTGAACAAGGCGGATGGTCTTTTGAAACTAGAGATATAGGTTCGGGGGTCGATTACGTGCGAGGAAGGTGTTAGCACCGCGCACGTCCTTTCTACCGAAAGGGAACCTCTAATTAAATGTGTGGTTTCAACGTTTGATTTGAAAAATACCTAGATTTGCCTATTTATTTCTTATTTGGAGATGAATGGGAAACCTTTAATGAAAATTTTTATTTTAGGTGAGAAGGGGGAAAAAAGGGTTTTTAGAAAAAGTGCTTGACGGGACATGGCCCGCTCCTACGTATCTCCCGGTGCGATGGAGAATTCAAAGCTACGTAGTTCTTGGGTAGAAAATGCTTGTGTGTTGGTGTTTTTTAATATAGGGGTTTTAGAACAATGTGATCTGTGTTGAAGGACCACTGGGGGTCTGAAGGACCACTGGGGGTCTGAAGGGCCGCTGGGGGCTGAAGGAGCACTGGGGCTCGGAAGGACCACAGTTCACTTATCCTAAAACGATGGTTAACCCGGCCGTACGACCGACTTAATCCCCTACTTTAAAAATAATATTTTTTGATTTTTTGAAATGAAAGAGATGTGTTTGTATTTTTTTAATTTGTTTATTTTTGCGCTTGACAGGGGCTTGGCCCTGCTCCTACGTATCTCCGGGTGGAGAATCAAAGGCGACGTAGTTCTAGGCCTTTGGTTTTGAAAAGGTTTTTGAAGTAGGACGAGCATTAGCGAATGATTAAACTAACAAAGGCTATGGGTAATCACTGCTAAATACTCAAAAAGAGTTGTTACCTCTAGTCAGACGAACAAAGGCTCTGATTGACTATTAGTAACGACTTGTTTTTATTATATTTTCGAAAAGGTTTTCGAAGTAGGACGAGCATTAGCGAATGATTAAACTAACAAAGGTTATGGGTAATCATCGCTAAGTACTCATGTAAATTTGAAGAGCGTTCATAGAGATCAAACTAACAAAGGTTATGGGTGACCTCCACTACTTGCTTATTTTTGTTTATTGAAAATGCTTTGAGAATTAATTGGTTTGGAGAAGAGTTTTTAGAAAATAAATAAATCATTTTCAATCGAAATCTATGTCCAAAACCAAATGCAAAATGAATGAATGAAGTTCAAACATATTCAACTAATCAAGCAATCATGAACATGTTGATCATCAACTAAGATTAAGCATGCCAATATAATCAAGAGATTTAATTGTTAAAGGTGCAAGACAAAGTTCTCAAAACAATTGTGTTTGTGTGTGAAGGAGAATTACTACACAAGTTGGAAGCAACCTCAAGAGGGGCACATATGCCTCTATGCTACACATGTTGGTAGCCTTATAAGGGCACATGATTGTGTAAAAGGGTTGGTGCACAATTAAGTCAAGACATTCAAATGGCATCAAGAACAAAGGAATACAATTGATCATAGGCATAGAGTATTCTAGGTTAGGTGAATGAACATGTGAGCAATGATGCATGATTTGGCAAGCATGTGAATGCATGAGCATACGAGAATGAATGCATGAATGAGTAGACAGGAGGATGCATGAGCATACAAGAATGCATGAGCATTTGAGTATGATTACGTTTATTATGCAAGGCATAAATACTTGAGAATGCATGAGAGTGTCGCATAAATAGGGATGGATGAAGATGCATGAGGGTGAAAATGTTTTGGTAAAAGGTTTAGGTAAGAGAGTGGTAAAATGTTTTTGGGTTTTTATCTTTTTTAGTGAGTTTTTTGAAATATGACGAGCATTAGCAAATGATTAAACTAGCAGAGGCTATGATGAATCACTACTAAATACTCAACAAAAGAGAGAGTTGTACCGCTAGTCAAACGAACAAAGGTTCTGATGGACTATTGATAACAACTCGTTTTTATTATCTTTTTGAAAGTGATTTTCGAAAAAGATTGATTTGCACAATGATCAAACTAACAAAGGTTATGATGGACCATCGTTTATTATTCTTATGAGAAAAAGACATTGTCGCCAATAACTAAACGAACAGAGGCTCTGATGAGCTATTAGCAACAATGGGTTGGAAAATGATTCTTTTTTTGTTTTATGAAAATGATTGGTTTAGGGGGATGAAAAGGATTTTTATTTGTTGCGCTTGACGAGAACGTGGCTCGCTCCTACGTATCCCAAACGGGAATCAAAGCGACGTAGTTCTGACAAAAAAATGTTTTTTGTTTTTTTTGAAAGGGTTTGAAAGGAGAGGTTGAATCATCTGAGACCATCTTCACCACTTAGAAAATGATGCACTAGGCATAAGTGGGAATCATATGGTTCATCATCAACAAGGACACTACAGCTAAATTAAATCACATAGGGCAATTTTGGCATGGATCAGAATGATTGAATTTTAACAAATATAAAAAACAGAAATACCTCTGATGAAGGCAGATATTACAGATCTGAAGAACAAAAATGAAGCGGAGAACTGGAAAATGAGATTTGCGAGAGTTGTCTTCCCAGATCTTGTGAAAATGTTTCTGGAGCAATTCTTCTCAGATCTTAAAAAAATGTGTGTAGCAATTCTTCTCTCTGATCTTGTGAGCTGTGTCTGTTTTTCTGACCTCGTGAAGTTTTTCCCTGTCCTGTGAGATCTCCTCTCCGTGAGATGTGTGCCTGTGAAAATGTGATTTGAGGCTGCCTATTTATAGGCTTAGAGAGCGTAAAAAATTTTTTAAAACATTTATGGCAAGGATGAATCGATTATTTGAGCTTTTGGAAATGTGCAGGAATCGATTCTTTATTTTTTGAAATGACAAGAATCGATTATATGGCCTATGGAAAATGGTAGGAATCGATTTTCAGGACATTTGGAGATCCTGAAAATCGATTCTGTGGTCTTTGGAAACATGTAGGAATCGATTCTTTATTTTTGGAAATGATAAGAATCGATTATATGGCCTATGGAAAAAGGGAGGAATCGATTTTCACCTATTTAAAATGGCCTGAAAATCGATTTCAAGGCCTATGAAAGGAGAGGGAAATCGATTTTCAAGACATATATAATAGGTGAAAATCGATTCCATGTTTAGTTAAAATAATGAGGAATGGATCCATGGCCTATGGAAGAACTTGAAAATCGATTTTCAAAGCCTATGCAACATACTATAAATCGATTCTTGGCCTAGAAATCAATTCTTGCTTTCCAAAAAATGCTTTTAGGTCTTTGCCATGCATGCATAAAATATTTTTCAAAGCTTGCCATGCACATTTTTCAAAACCCTAGTTTCTTGAAAAGTGCATTCTAACCCTAAGAATGATTTCAAAAACTTTGGAGCGGTTTCTAGGATTCAAAATGCATAATTTATTTTTGTGTGGAAAATTAGGGTTTGGACCTAAGCCGGACAAAATTGGGGTATGACAGCTGCCCCTCTTTATTTGGATTTTGACAAGAAATATGAATTGCGCAAGACATATTTCGAGGCAAAATAGAAATAAAGAATTCAGAAATTATACCGATTTTGTCCACTTGGGGAAACCCGAATTTTCCTCTTTTTCTTTTTCTATTTTTGAAAAGATGGGTTTGAGAACGAATGGGGAATGGTTAACACCTGGCGCATTAACCGAGAGAGAAAATGACGGACCACTCGGGATCTGAAGGAGCACTAAGGCTCTGAAGGACCACTTAGGGTCTGAAGGAGCACTAAGGCTCTGAAGGACCACTCAGGGTCTGAAGGAGCACTAAGGCTCTGAAGGACCACTCAGGGTCTGGAAGGCTGCCTAAAACCTTTTAACGGACTCTTGTCGAGTCCGAGCTCTGGGGGGGGTGGCCTTTTCGAGCGACCGATCAATATCAGGTCCGGAACTGATTTGATCAAATGGATTTACGCTATGCCTTAGGCTGACACAACTAATCCGAAGGACTTGACGAAGTCTGATGGATCCATTGCGTGCTCGTACACAATGTTGTGATCTGTGGAAGGAGTTCACTAACTCGGTGGGAGTTCACTAACTCTGTGGGAGTTCACTAACTCTGTGTTTGAGGGAGTTTACTAACTCAGGGTTGATGGAGTTTACTAACTCGGGGTCTGGAAGGCTGCCTAAAACCTTTTAACGGACTCTTGTCGAGTCCGAGCTCTGGGGGGGGTGGCCTTTTCGAGCGACCGATCAACATCAGGTCCGGAACTGATTTGATCAATGGATTTACGCTATGCCTTAGGCTGACACAACTAATCCGAAGGACTTGACGAAGTCTGATGGATCCATTGCGTGCTCGTACACAATGTTGTGATCTGTGGAAGGAGTTCACTAACTCGGTGGGAGTTCACTAACTCTGTGGGAGTTCACTAACTCTGTGTTGAGGGAGTTTACTAACTCAGGGTTGATGGAGTTTACTAACTCGGGGTTGATGATTTTCTAAAAATGAGATTTTGGGATTCTCTGGTCCGAAATAACTTTTCTCTTGGATGGTGCATGAAATGCGTGCACTTGGATGTTTGGGGTGCACATGAATGCAATGATTGACTTTGGTGGGATGCCTTTTCTGTTTGATTTTTTCTCTTCTTTCTTATTTGCCCCCCCTTTTTTTTTCTATGGAATGCAGATATCTATGTAAATGGAGTATGAATGTATGTTATGCACAGTGTATGTGATGTGATGATTTCAATGGAATGATGGATGCTATGAGATGCTATTTTTGATTTTCTTCCTTTTTATTTTGGTTAAGGATCAACACTTCAAGTGCCTACAAGGTAAACATCCTAATCCCCAAGGATTAAGGTGAGCACCAAAGCCTTACAAGATAACAACCTAATCCCTAAGGATCCAGGCGAGCACTGAAGCCCTACAAGATAACAACCTAATCCCTAAGGATCCAGGCGAGCACTGAAGCCCTACAAGATAACAACCTAATCCCTAAGGATCCAGGCGAGCACTGAAGCCCTACAAGATAACAACCTAATCCCTAAGGATCCAGGCGAGCACTAAAGCCCTACAAGATAACAACCTAATCCCTAAGGATCCAGGCGAGCACTGAAGCCCTACAAGATGACAACCTAATCCCTGAGGATCCAGGCGAGCACTGAAGCTCTACAAGATAACAACCTAATCCCTAAGGATCCAGGCGAGCACTAAAGCCCTACAAGATAACAACCTAATCCCTAAGGATCCAGGCGAGCACTAAAGCCCTACAAGATAACAACCTAATCCCTAAGGATCCAGGCGAGCACTAAAGCCCTACAAGATAACAACCTAATCCCTAAGGATCCAGGCGAGCACTAAAGCCCTACAAGATAACAACCTAATCCCTAAGGATCCAGGCGAGCACTAAAGCCCTACAAGATAACAACCTAATCCCTAAGGATCCAGGCGAGCACTAAAGCCCTACAAGATAACAACCTAATCCCTAAGGATTAAGGCGAGCACTAAAGCCCTACAAGATAACAACCTAATCCCTAAGGATCCAGGCGAGCACTAAAGCCCTACAAGCGGCCGACTTTAGGCGACCCCTTCATGTGCTGAGATAGCTGGTTAAAGAATTTTTCCTATTTGTCTTCTTGCTATGTGAGGATGCAAATGCAATACTTTGATGCCTGATATGAAATGGTTGATTGGGAAACATAGGCATCTTGGATGACATGCGATGAATGCATGAAATGTGAATGTGAATGAAATGCTTGGATGCAAATGTTATGACACGGGGTGACGTGTTTTTGCTTTTATGATGAAATGCTTTGATGCTTGATGGAATGAGATGGAAAATGTTTTTGCTTTTATGAAATGATGATGTTGGCACGATGCAAAATGGAACGCCTAAATGCATGAGGCGAAAAATAGGATATGAATGATGAAACATTTTTGTGATGATGAGATGCAAGACTTTGAATGTAAGGAGTTGAGATGATTATTGACCATTTTGTTGAGAAAAAAAATGGAATTTGATTCAAACTCCGGTGTTCTCAAGATTTTATTTACAAACAAGCTCACTTGTTTTCTCTTCCTTTCAATGACGACTGAATCTTAAATATCACGTGACTAACTTGTGTTCTCTCTCTTTGAAGCATTATCTAGTAAGCATGCATAGGGGTGCAAATGTGAATGAATGAGTCAGTTAACTTGGAATTGGTTTAGGGCATGGACTTTTATGGCAAGTGAAGGAATGACAGACATGGTTGTTGCCGAAGCTCATGAGGGCTCAAGAGATACAAGATTGCCCCAATTCAGGTATTTGAATAGTTTGCCCCTGTCTAGTGGTGACAATAACTAGGGGCGTAGAAGGTGATGAATTGGGAATGCTTCGGCTTTCGAAAGGGAAGGTGGAGCAAAAGAGATTTAGTCTCGACCCATAGAGTTTGATGTTGCCCCAGTCATAACAAGGACAAAGCTGCCCCAATTAGAATGACAAGGCCTTGTTTAGGATAGTGAGTTGAGAGATTGCCCCGGTGAGGTTTTATAGGAATGAATGAGGTGAAGGAATGGGAACGCACTTGGCCCACTTTCGAATGACATTTCAAATGGTTTCTTTGAGTGAGGTTGTGAAAGGCGGCAGAGTTATGGTGACGGTTATGAACTGAGGGTAATATATGAATGGGGTGGGCAATGAACAAACCTCCCCAAAGTTGAGTGGTGTGAGAGGTGAAGGGGATGCCCCAACTTTTAGATCTGAGTGGTGTCCTCAGTGTAAATCTTTGGTTCTCTATGAATGCCTTGACTTTGGTAATTTGGTGATCACTAAACCTTGTTTTAATGCATCTTGAATGTGCTTTGGAGTGAAAGTCCCTCTTTTTATTTTGTCAGCTTTCTTTTTTCTGACTGTTTGCTTTTTTTTTTTTTTTTTTTTTTTTTTTTTTTTTTGAGCAAACACATTGTAAACAGATAAGCTTATTCGTCCTAAGATTAAAATTTGAGTGAACAAAAGCAACCGGTCATTGGACTTTTCGGGATTGTGGTGTTTTGTGGAGGAAGGAGGGTTAGGCTTAATGAAGTGTTTGAGGCTAGTGGGAGGGTGAGTTTTGTTCGGCGTTTGATTGACGGTTAATGGTCTATGAGGAAGATGGTTATTGGGCTTGTTTGGGCTCTGTTAAGGCAAATTCATGTCTCAGGGTAGAATGACTAAGGGGTTTGATGTTGAAGCCAAAGGGAGTGTTTGCGGTTTATGGAAGGAGGGGTGTATGGGAATGATGAAGTGTTTGAAGGTTTATTTAGACAAGGATCTCTTGTACTTTGTGGTAACATGTACCAACTCACCATTTTGTTTTGGGGTTTTCATTTTTTTGAATCCCCCTTTTTTTTTTTTTTTTTTTTTTTTTTTTTTTTTTTTTAACTCGGGTGAGCTGATAAAAGTGATGCACTGTTTTGTTTTTATTTGGGGGAGATCTTTGTCTAGGGTGATTTTTGGATTTCGGTTTTTCTTGGCTCAAGGTGGGTAGGAAAGGGATTTTCTGGGATTTTGGGGTTTTTGAGGAGATGGCCAAACTTCATTTCAAATCCCGATTGCTTATTTCTATGAGACTTAACCTTAGAACAATAACTTATCTATCTTCATGTGTTTGCTCTTTTATTTTCCCTTTTTTTGTGCCCTAATTTTTGCCTGGACCGCTCTTTGCGAGTTTTCAATCCACCGGGCGCTCATTTTTGCCTAGGCCGCCCTTTGCGGGTTTTCAACCTAGCGAGCTTATTTTATCTTTTTTATTTATTATATTTTTTAGAAAGACTTGCACTAAGGGAATATGATACCGACAAGGAAAATTAGTGATCACAGAATTGCCCCAGCATGGAGGACTTAAAGTGTTAGTGGGAATGAACCAAAAGTCAAGTATGCACTGATGGGAGAGAATATGCGCTTTAGGGGTGGACGGGGCGGGATTAGACTTGGATGGGAAACTGTGGTAAGGGAGGAAAATCAACGGACTCAAACAAGAGAATGTACTCATAGCATGCATGCTCATTAGAAGAATGCTTCACAGAGAGTTAACACTATTTCAGTCTTTTGTCATAGATTGGATGGGATGCAGTGCTTTTGAAAGAAATGCAAATGAGCTATTGAAAAAAAACTGAGTGCCTTGGAACACCTTGAGTTTGCAACCAAGTAAGGACAAACTTTTTCAAAAAGGATGATTGTTTTGCAAGAACGTCTCACAACTCCTATTTTAGGTAATGAATGAATGCAAGTATGATGCAAATGATTTATTGAAAAAAGGTTTTAGAAAAATGTGCTTGACGGGGTATGACCCGTTCCTACGTATCCCCACTGTAATGAGGAATCAAAGCTTACGTAGTTCTACCGTGTCTTTTTTGAAATAATGCTTATGCATGAATGCCATGTTTTGGGTGAACTTGACGAGGATTTTTTTTGCATGATTATACATGAAATGCTTATGCTATGCAGATGATAATTATTTTTTGTAATGAAAGGGAATGCAAGATGAACGTTTTTTTCGAAACTGGAATTTTATACAATGCAAATGATGCAATGATGCAGTGATGCAATGACGCGATGATGCAAGGATGCTTTTTTTGTGTTTTTGCAGAAAGAGGATATTTACAGGTGGTGATTTGAAAATTTTCACCCTATATGCCACCTCATATAGGCGTTTATTGAAAAGGGAAAGCATATATATTTTTTTTGATTTTCAAAAATTTTGAAGGAAAAATTGATTGAACTGAATGCAACAATGCAGCACACAATTTGGAAAGCCCTTGTGACCTAAAAGGGGGAGAAACCTATGATCTAAGGCACTTAGAGGTAATCTTCACATGTAGCTCTATTCACTCCCTCACAAGGCCACCAGAGCTACAGTCCCTTTCACAAAACTCCCCACAAATGCAGCAAACTGCTAGATGTGAGGCATCATGAAAGAGCACAACTCTGGTTGAAACTTTCGCAAGTAGCCAAACGGACAAAGGTCCTGATGGGCTCTCACTACTTGAATCCACTCTCCTAAGTTTTGCAGACCTGGGTTATGGTCCCACTCAAAGCACATAGTCACAGGGTATAAGTGTAGTGTGTGTCAAGGGCATTTTCCCTAGTACTACCCCACCTGCAAATGAGAATCCAGACAGTCCAGACAATAGCATGTCGTCTACCCTAGGGTTTAATATCATTTAAATACAACTAATCTAGGGTGCTAACTACTTACCTCAAGAAAGGGAGCGAAGAAGAGGGAACAGGATAGAATGGGGAAGAGATGCATGAACTTACCTTTGGAGAAAAGGAGCAAAGAAGAAGGGAATATGGGGGTTGGAAGAATGCATGAGCATAAGCAATAAAAGAAAAGGAATAAGACGAGACAAGGAACATAGAAGAACACAAATGCATATGCCTACAATCAATGATAAGAAGGAGAGGCAAACAAGGTTTCAATCAAATCAACAATACATTAAACCACACATTTAAATTAGTTAGGCTTGACCCTCGTCTTTTAAAAAGGTGTCCCCAGCGGAGTCGCCAGCTGTTGCACCCCGAAAAATCCCGGTTGGGGTTTCTCAATGTACAACGTGGAAAAATTTTGGAGCCGCCACCAATATTTTAATTTTAAGACCAAAACATTGAAAAAAGGTCTTTTGGACAAGGCGGATGGTCATTGAAAACTAGAGATATAGGTTCGGGGGTCGATTACGTGCGAGGAAGGTGTTAGCACCGCGCACGTCCTTTCTACCGAAAGGGAACCTCTAATTAAATGTGTGGTTTCAACGTTTGATTTGAAAAATACCTAGATTTGCCTATTTATTTCTTATTTGGAGATGAATGGGAAACCTTTAATGAAAATTTTTATTTTAGGTGAGAAGGGGGAAAAAAGGGTTTTTAGAAAAAGTGCTTGACGGGACATGGCCCGCTCCTACGTATCTCCCGGTGCGATGGAGAATTCAAAGCTACGTAGTTCTTGGGTAGAAAATGCTTGTGTGTTGGTGTTTTTTAATATAGGGGTTTTAGAACAATGTGATCTGTGTTGAAGGACCACTGGGGGTCTGAAGGACCACTGGGGGTCTGAAGGGCCGCTGGGGGCTGAAGGAGCACTGGGGCTCGGAAGGACCACAGTTCACTTATCCTAAAACGATGGTTAACCCGGCCGTACGACCGACTTAATCCCCTACTTTAAAAATAATATTTTTTGATTTTTTGAAATGAAAGAGATGTGTTTGTATTTTTTTAATTTGTTTATTTTTGCGCTTGACAGGGGCTTGGCCCTGCTCCTACGTATCTCCGGGTGGAGAATCAAAGGCGACGTAGTTCTAGGCCTTTGGTTTTGAAAAGGTTTTTGAAGTAGGACGAGCATTAGCGAATGATTAAACTAACAAAGGCTATGGGTAATCACTGCTAAATACTCAAAAAGAGTTGTTACCTCTAGTCAGACGAACAAAGGCTCTGATTGACTATTAGTAACGACTTGTTTTTATTATATTTTCGAAAAGGTTTTCGAAGTAGGACGAGCATTAGCGAATGATTAAACTAACAAAGGTTATGGGTAATCATCGCTAAGTACTCATGTAAATTTGAAGAGCGTTCATAGAGATCAAACTAACAAAGGTTATGGGTGACCTCCACTACTTGCTTATTTTTGTTTATTGAAAATGCTTTGAGAATTAATTGGTTTGGAGAAGAGTTTTTAGAAAATAAATAAATCATTTTCAATCGAAATCTATGTCCAAAACCAAATGCAAAATGAATGAATGAAGTTCAAACATATTCAACTAATCAAGCAATCATGAACATGTTGATCATCAACTAAGATTAAGCATGCCAATATAATCAAGAGATTTAATTGTTAAAGGTGCAAGACAAAGTTCTCAAAACAATTGTGTTTGTGTGTGAAGGAGAATTACTACACAAGTTGGAAGCAACCTCAAGAGGGGCACATATGCCTCTATGCTACACATGTTGGTAGCCTTATAAGGGCACATGATTGTGTAAAAGGGTTGGTGCACAATTAAGTCAAGACATTCAAATGGCATCAAGAACAAAGGAATACAATTGATCATAGGCATAGAGTATTCTAGGTTAGGTGAATGAACATGTGAGCAATGATGCATGATTTGGCAAGCATGTGAATGCATGAGCATACGAGAATGAATGCATGAATGAGTAGACAGGAGGATGCATGAGCATACAAGAATGCATGAGCATTTGAGTATGATTACGTTTATTATGCAAGGCATAAATACTTGAGAATGCATGAGAGTGTCGCATAAATAGGGATGGATGAAGATGCATGAGGGTGAAAATGTTTTGGTAAAAGGTTTAGGTAAGAGAGTGGTAAAATGTTTTTGGGTTTTTATCTTTTTTAGTGAGTTTTTTGAAATATGACGAGCATTAGCAAATGATTAAACTAGCAGAGGCTATGATGAATCACTACTAAATACTCAACAAAAGAGAGAGTTGTACCGCTAGTCAAACGAACAAAGGTTCTGATGGACTATTGATAACAACTCGTTTTTATTATCTTTTTGAAAGTGATTTTCGAAAAAGATTGATTTGCACAATGATCAAACTAACAAAGGTTATGATGGACCATCGTTTATTATTCTTATGAGAAAAAGACATTGTCGCCAATAACTAAACGAACAGAGGCTCTGATGAGCTATTAGCAACAATGGGTTGGAAAATGATTCTTTTTTTGTTTTATGAAAATGATTGGTTTAGGGGGATGAAAAGGATTTTTATTTGTTGCGCTTGACGAGAACGTGGCTCGCTCCTACGTATCCCAAACGGGAATCAAAGCGACGTAGTTCTGACAAAAAAATGTTTTTTGTTTTTTTTGAAAGGGTTTGAAAGGAGAGGTTGAATCATCTGAGACCATCTTCACCACTTAGAAAATGATGCACTAGGCATAAGTGGGAATCATATGGTTCATCATCAACAAGGACACTACAGCTAAATTAAATCACATAGGGCAATTTTGGCATGGATCAGAATGATTGAATTTTAACAAATATAAAAAACAGAAATACCTCTGATGAAGGCAGATATTACAGATCTGAAGAACAAAAATGAAGCGGAGAACTGGAAAATGAGATTTGCGAGAGTTGTCTTCCCAGATCTTGTGAAAATGTTTCTGGAGCAATTCTTCTCAGATCTTAAAAAAATGTGTGTAGCAATTCTTCTCTCTGATCTTGTGAGCTGTGTCTGTTTTTCTGACCTCGTGAAGTTTTTCCCTGTCCTGTGAGATCTCCTCTCCGTGAGATGTGTGCCTCTGAAAATGTGATTTGAGGCTGCCTATTTATAGGCTTAGGAAAGCGTAAAAAATTTTTTAAAACATTTATGGCAAGGATGAATCGATTATTTGAGCTTTTGGAAATGTGCAGGAATCGATTCTTTATTTTTTGAAATGACAAGAATCGATTATATGGCCTATGGAAAATGGTAGGAATCGATTTTCAGGACATTTGGAGATCCTGAAAATCGATTCTGTGGTCTTTGGAAACATGTAGGAATCGATTCTTTATTTTTGGAAATGATAAGAATCGATTATATGGCCTATGGAAAAAGGGAGGAATCGATTTTCACCTATTTAAAATGGCCTGAAAATCGATTTCAAGGCCTATGAAAGGAGAGGGAAATCGATTTTCAAGACATATATAATAGGTGAAAATCGATTCCATGTTTAGTTAAAATAATGAGGAATCGATCCATGGCCTATGGAAGAACTTGAAAATCGATTTTCAAAGCCTATGCAACATACTATAAATCGATTCTTGGCCTAGAAATCAATTCTTGCTTTCCAAAAAATGCTTTTAGGTCTTTGCCATGCATGCATAAAATATTTTTCAAAGCTTGCCATGCACATTTTTCAAAACCCTAGTTTCTTGAAAAGTGCATTCTAACCCTAAGAATGATTTCAAAAACTTTGGAGCGGTTTCTAGGATTCAAAATGCATAATTTATTTTTGTGTGGAAAATTAGGGTTTGGACCTAAGCCGGACAAAATTGGGGTATGACAACGCCGACCTAGAGTCCGCCCAAAGATGCTTCTATCTTCATGTCAAGGCGGACATGCAGGCCTCAGAAGAGGGGGTTCCCCCCATAGAGGCAAGGACTCAGAAGAGCCAAAAGAAGGAAAGAACCAGTCCAACGGCCGAGGTCAACGTCACGGACCTCGATGCAAGATATGACCCGGACAGCTCGGAGGAAGAAAGCGACGACGAATTAGCACGAGAGCTAAAGAAGAAGATTAGGCGACCTCAACCTGATGGGCAGTTCATGCAAATCCAGCTGGGAGAGAACCCGAATCAAACTGTCCAGATCGGATCCGATCTCCCTGATGAGGTAAAAACAAAGCTCACCCTCTGCCTCAAGTCCCACGCCGATCTCTTCGCGTGGTCAGCAAAGGACATGCCCGGGGTTCCCCCAGAGGTTGCCTGTCATCAGCTAGCAGTGAACCCCGGGGCAAAATGGGTCGCCCAACGCAAAAGAGCTCAAACCCAGGAAAAGGCAGCTGCTACGGCTAAGGTCGTTGAAGATTTAATTAAGGCTGATTTTGTAAAAGAGGTCAAGTATACAACTTGGCTCTCAAACCCTGTACTTGTTAAGAAAAGCAATGGAAAGTGGCGTATGTGCGTTGACTATACCGATCTTAATAAGGCCTGTCCTAAGGACGCCTTCCCTGTTCCTAGCATTGATCGGCTCGTCGATAATGCTTCAGGTTTTCGCTTACTGTCGTTCATGGATGCTTATTCCGGATACAATCAAATTCCGATGTTCCCCCCCGACCAAGAGAAGACGGCTTTTATGACTGACCGCGGTAATTTCTGCTACCGGGTCATGCCATTCGGTTTAAAAAATGCGGGGGCCACTTATCAAAGGATGATGAACAAGGTATTCCGAGATCAGATCGGTCGTAACGTAAAAGTCTACCTCGACGACATGATTGCAAAAAGCGAAAGGGAAGACCTCCATATATCCGATCTGGAAGAGATTTTTGCGGAAATTCGAAAAAATAATATGCGGCTAAACCCAGAAAAATGCACCTTCGGAGTCCGGGCTGGAAAATTCTTGGGTTTTTATCTCACGGAAAGGGGCATTGAAGCCAACCCGGATAAATGCCGAGCGGTAACAGAAATGCGGACCCCGTCCACTAAGAAAGAGCTCCAGAAACTCAACGGCATGATAGCTGCGTTATCTCACTTCATTTCCAACGCCGCCTTCAAATCACTCCCATTGTTCAAACTGCTTAAGAAAGAAGCAACTTTCGAATGGACTCCAGAGCGGGACGAGGCACTCTCCCGGCTCAAAAAGATCCTGTCCGAACCTCCCATACTAAGTCGGCCGAGCCCAGGGGAAGATTTATTTTTGTATCTAGCCATATCAGACGAGGCCATCGGAGCCGTGCTTGTCAGGGAGACCGGAGCTGGCCAAAGCCCGATATACTTCGTGAGTAAAGCTTTGCATGGACCGGAGGTGAGATATCAGAAAATAGAGAAGATCGCCTTTGCTCTACTCATCTCGGCACGCCGCCTCCGACCCTATTTCGTCGCCCATCAAATCGTGGTACGGACTAATTATCCAATTCGGCAGATCTTGCACCGACCCGACTTAGCAGGACGAATGATCAAATGGGCAGTAGAACTCTCCGAGTTCGGAATCAAATACGAAACAAGACCGGCCATGAAAGCCTAGGTACTTGCCGACTTTATCACAGAGATGGCACCCGCCGATCCGGATGACGGGGTGTGGACACTTCACGTAGACGGGTCCTCAAATCCAAAAGGAAGTGGTGCAGGGCTAATGCTCGAAAGCCCAACGGGCATCGTAATCGAAGTATCACTCACATTCGGTTTCCCTACCTCAAACAACCAGGCGGAATATGAGGCGTGCATAGCTGGACTCCGGCTTGCGATCGACCTCAAGGTCTCCCGGCTTTCCCTAAATACCGACTCATTATTGGTGGTCTCCCAAATCGGGAAACAGTACGAGGCTAAAGATCCGATCTTGCAAAGGTACCTAACCCAAGTGCAGGAGCTGCTCTCCCTTTTTACGTTCACGGAAGTGAAGCACGTTCCAAGATCGGAAAATATCAGGGCTGACATCCTTTCCAAGCTTGCCAGCACCAAAATTCCGGGGAATCACCGGTCAATAATCCAGGAAACACTGAGCAAGCCGAGCGTAATCTTGAACCCGGAAGCAAATCTTTCTATTAATGTAGTAGAAGAAAGCCAGGGTTGGATCGCACCATTAATAGACTATATCAGAACGGGGAACGAGCCTCCAGACCCGAGCAAAGCCAAGATCCTCCGGAGGAAGGCCTCCTCTTTTTCCATAATCGATGGAAGCCTCTACAGAAGAAGCCTGTCGGCACCACTGTTGAAGTGCATCGAAGGAGGAGAAGCGGACTACGTCCTGGTCGAGATCCACGAGGGAATCTGCGGGCAACACCTTGGAGGTCGATCCTTGGCTCGAAAGGCATTAAGGGCGGGATATTTCTGGCCAACCATGGAGACCGATGCAAGAAATTATGTAAAGAGGTGCAGTAAGTGTCAGATCCACGCCAAGGTCCACATAGCACCCCCTACGGAGCTCACCAGCTTAAGCTCGCCGTGGCCATTCGCTTGGTGGGGAATAGATCTCTTGGGGCCATTCCCATCTGCCCCCGGCCAGATCAAATACCTCATAGTAGCGGTGGATTACTCCACCAAATGGATTGAAGCTGAGCCCCTGGCCATCATCAGCGCTAAGAATTGCATCAAATTCTTCAAGAAAAATATAATGACTAGATTCGGGATCCCCGAGGTTGTAGTCACGGACAACGGAACACAGTTCGCCGATAAAGGCTTCAGGAAACTCATGTCAGACCTTAAGATCAAACACCGCTTTACCTCGGTAGAGCACCCTCAGACAAACGGTCAGACCGAGGCTGCCAACAAAGTCATTCTCAATGGACTGAGGAAACGACTCGACGAAGCAAAGGGAAACTGGGTTGAAGAGCTACCTTACGTGCTGTGGGCCTACAGAACTACTCCACAGAGCTCAACGGGGGAAACCCCTTTCCGACTTTCGTACGGGACAGAGGCCGTGATTCCGATGGAGATCGGGGAGCTGAGCTGGAGGACACTCCACCCGAAACCTCCGGGGGACAATAGCCAGGCGTTGAAGGAAAACCTCGACCTCGTCGACGAGGTCCGAGGTCAGGCTTTCCTTAAAGAAGAAACAATAAAGCAGAGGGTAGCAGTACGATATAACTCGAAAGTGATCCCCAGAGACCTTGAGATCGGTGATTTAGTTTTACGAAGAGCCGATGTCAGTTTGAAGAACGCCGCACAGGGCAAGCTCGCCCCCAACTGGGAAGGACCTTACCGAGTTTTATCTAAAACCGGCAGAGGTGCCTACGAATTGGAGACCTTGTCCGGCAAGGCGATCCCAAGAACATGGAACGCAACTAAACTGAGAAAATACTACAGCTGACTCTCATCTTACCTGGAGAACGGTGTATACCGATGTTATCAATTATGTTTGCGGTGTATACCGATGTTGTAACTCATCTTATCTAATGAACGGTGTATACCGATGTTATCCTATATGATTGCGGTGTCTACCGATTTTATCGCCTATTCTATTTTCCTTTAGCTGACCGAGGTTTGTCGCTATCTTAAGGGGTGAGTTCGATCTGGGCCGAGTCCCGGTAAACTACCCCGAAGGCGATCATTGTTACGACTATTTGGCCGAGGTTGCCACAACCCTAAGGGACGAGTTCGATCTGGGCCGAGTCCCGGTAAACTGTCCTTAAGGCGACGTTTACCACTTGAGCGAATCAAACGCAAGTGCACAAATGTAAAACAACAGTATAAAGACTAAACCGAGGTAAATGAAACCGGAAACACATTAAATCACATTTTCATTACAAATTATCCCGGATACGGCCGGGTCCTCTAGTTCAAAAAGGTAATGGCATATTACAAAATTCCGGTTCCGCCCGGAACCCGGGGCTTTATTTCCCCACCGGTTCCACCCGGAACCCAAAAAGCAGCAAATTCAGAACTTCCCCATCAGCAGCAATCACGGCAAGGAAGGGGGAGGGTAAATGACATCGAACGCTTCAGAGTCACGATAGGGCCGGACAATACGCCCATCTACTACGGTATGGTTCAAGCGAATAAATCCCCGGTCCAAAGGAAGGGAGGGATGGATGACAGTGACTTGAGCAAGGGCTTTTTCGAAGCTCTCCTCGGCCACGTCCATAGCCAGTTGAGCCACCTCCACCACCTCGTCCTCCAAGGTTTCTGCTTTGGCACGTACCTCTTGAAGCTCCCTTTCCAATTCAGCAACCCGAGGGGAAGAATCAACGCTAGACCCGACCTGGGCCTGCCTCGCCTTCACAAGATCGGCCTCGAGTTCCTGAATCCGAGCCCTCAGGGAAGAAATAACCTCGGCAGACTGCCTATCTTGACTCTCGAGATCTTGGATTCGAACCTCGTGTTCCATGCACAAGTTAAGGGCAGAGTCCCTCTCCTTTTCAAATTTTTCCGCAGCCGCTTTAAGCTCGGTCTGATCCCTCTCCAGAGTCTCGTATTTCTTTTGCAACTCCTCCCGGGCTCTTCTTTCGTTGTCCCTCTCCACCAGGGCCCCTGTAATAATAGAAACAAGGAAGTCAACAACCGAGATAACCAAGAAAGAAAGTCAAAAGTGCACCTCAGAGCTTGGGGTCACCTTTTGCCCGATTCTCTGCCTCGACCTTCTGAAGCTTTGTCACGTCGGCCAGATGCCGGAATAACCTGAGAGACGCCTCAACCGGGTCGACCCGGGAATCCTCCAAATGCTTCTGCAGGAAGTCGGCGTCAATAGAAAGGCCGGAAGACCTAGAAGTCCGGTGCTTTCCATGACGCCCCTTTTTTGAAGCCCGAGTAGCCGGGGCATGTGAAGTAGAAGCAGGGTCTGCTTGCGGTAGGGGGCGCTCCCTTTTTCGGTGCAAGAGATCCGCAGCCCGATCCTCTGCTCCAGCCGAGCCTGCCTCCAGGATGGTGCTGATCGGGACGGCAGCAACGGGTTTTTCCTTTTGAACCCCGGCCTTCCTTTCTGCAAGAGCCGTCAGGCGAGAGAACTTGTCAGGCCCCATGCTATCTGCAGAATAAGGAAAATAAACAATGTTAGAAGAAACGGCAGTCAAAAAATTATAATGGGCGGGGTTATCTACCAAGAAACCTACCAAGAACGGCGACTACTTGAGATTTCGACCCGGCCCCGACCAATCGGGCTACGTCAATCCCAAATTTCTTGGGATCCCGATAGACAATCAGGTCGGCAAAGTTCGTCAAGATCGCCAATGTGTCCTGATCAACCTGGGATAGCCGCCCTAAGCCGACGGTGTAGGAATGAGGCCTCCGGTTGAAGTGAGAGAGAGACCACCCCAGTTGAAACTTTGTGAACTCCAATGATTTCCCGTCCACAGAATATTGGCCGACGTGCCTCACTGCCTCCTCATTCACGGGCTCCACAAAGAAATACTTATTTTTCCAGTTCTTAAGAGAGTCAGAATAAGGCATGAAAATCTTTACCCCTCTCTTAGCCCGGAAGCTCACATGTTCCCACCGATCTTTGGTTCCATCTTCATGCCTCCGGTTAACCTCAAAAAGGTGGAAGAAGAGGTCACAGGAGATCGGCCTCTCCAGATGAATGCACATCAACTCAAAAGCCCGGAGGAACGCCCATGAGTTGGGATGTAGTTGAGAAGGAGCGAGGTTCAAGATATCCAAAGCCTCTTGTTGAAAAGCGGTGAACGGGGGGCTAACGTGCATATCAAGGATCGTCACCCCATACATAACAAATTTCAGAGCTCTCGGCCAGACGGCCACATGCTGGTCTTCAGCCATTCCCTCCACATTCCAGATCTGATCCTTCCGGGAAAGGCGGTTTACGAAGAAACTCATATCGTCCCCGGTCCTATAAAGGGACGGAATCCCCCTCAACGCCTCCGACACCCAGGAATACTCCCGGGGAACAGTGAGAGGAAGGGACACGGGAACATTGACCGGCCCTACTCCGGCTCGGGGATATTGATCAGAATCACCTTCTTCATATGCGGGCTCCCCGCAGTGCCCAAGACCGTCTTCATTGTTTCGGCTCTCAGCCACCTCCTCCTCACTCTCCTCCGAACTCCAACTAGTACTGCCTTGTTCTTCACGGTCGGGCTCGGCATCAGAATCACCCGAATCAAGAACCACCACCTCTGTGTTGTCTTCATCTACCGGCTCGTTGCTGGGAACCCCGGGAGACCGGTCTTCAGCATGAATAGGAGCGGAGTCCAAGTCGCTTGAACCTCGGGAATAGCTGACCCGGGGGGACTAGCACGAATTTCCATCGACTCTCCAATTCCGGAAGCCATTGTTTGTGCGAAATGAGGGCGATCTATGTCAGCAACCCGACGGGTTTGTTTCGTCCTCGCCAGATCGGTCCTGCAGAAATGGGGGTTTGACGAGTCAGGTTGATACGTAAACAGTGGGTCCACAACCAAGTCGGAACCCGACCTGACGACCCCCACTCTGTATCTACAAATGCGGGTCCGGAAAGAACCCGGTCGTGATCTAAAGCCGGAAGCAACAAAGAGAAGAGGAAAACTAACCTTATGAAAATCGAAGCTCGTCGAACAATGGAGGCAGGTCGCGAACAACAAAGGCGTCACCGAGATACAGCACAACTCTGAAGAGAGGAATAAGCTCCGGAACGACTTTAAGATCGGAAGCAGAGCAATTCGCAGAAAAACAATCCAAGTAAGGGGGATCCCTCCTCCTATTTATAGAACATTAAGAAGGCCACAAATGGGCCTGGGCCTAGGCTACGTTTCCCAAGACTAGCCCCTAGACAGGCGCGTCGTTCCAAGCGCCATCATTACCCCAATCTTCCTCAAACGACGCGTCCCATCAATGACGTTGCCAGCTGGCACAGAAATCAAGGTCTGACATGACCGGATCGCTCCGTTCCATCGACTCGCCCCGGTCTCAAAGCGGTCAGCCTCGAGTCACTCGGCGCGACCTGAGTCCCTCAGATCGGCCCGGTATTTCGTAAAGTATCTCGCCCGAGCTCGGGCCCGACGAAATCTCTAAACGACAAGTCTAGCTCGCCTTAAGGCGACCCGACTTGGGGGGATACTGTTATGGATTGGGCCTCAATGGCCAATCCACCAAAAAGGCCCAACACCAAAGGGTCCAATTCATCCAACGGTGGAGATTGCAGACCTAGATCCAACAGCCCTCCTCCACTCCAGATACCTATAAATAAGCATTGAATGCTCACATTAATGGTATTCATCTCTCACCTACTCTCACTTGTAATTGACTCACTCACTGACTTGAGCGTCGGAGTGTCATTGCAGGTACCACCCCACCTCGGACCGGAGCACCAACTCGGACAACCAAGGACACACGTACCAACTATCTCAGACCGGTCTATCTATCCAGGGTCGGATACATAGCAGGAGATACGGTACTGAACAGCATTTATCTCAACATTCAACATTTTCTGGTAAAGTTCTTCTTGCTTTTTCATTCTATTTCTCAACAAACAAACGAGAGTGCTCTCTCTTCCTAGTTCGTTAATTTTCGTTTTGGTTTGATTTCAGGGAATTGCTCTCTCTCCCTAGTTTTTTCATTGTTGATTTCGTTTGATTTCAGGGAATATTCATCGTGTATTAAACAAGTAAGTAGTTCCTTCATTTTCAATTTGAAAATTCTGAGATTATGAAAATCAGACCGAAGCTCTCAGGATTTGTTCTGATTCTGTTAAGAACTCCTTTCACTCTTTCACTCTATTTCACTTGTTAATTTCCATTATTGTCTCTGTTGTCAATGGTTAATCTACCGGTTTTGTCTTTTGTGTTAAAGTTTTTGTTCGATCATCAATGTAATATATTAGATTAGAGAAAACAAATAACTATTTCACTTGTTAATTTCCATTATTGTCTCTGTTGTCAATGGTTAATCTATCGGTTTTGCCTTTTGTGTTAATGTTTTTGTGTCAATGTTTTTGTTGCCTAAACGTAAACCTATGCTGCTGTTTGCTTTGATAGAATGAAAGCCATGAAAGCAATGAAGAAGATTCTTAAAAAAGATAAAGGATGAAAATGAAGAAATAGGAAACAGAATTAACAATCACTTACTAAAAGGACCATTTTAATTAACAGGGAAAAGATAATGGATGTAAACGAAAAAACATATAATGGTCTAATAGCACAGTCAGCTTACGTGGCCAATTTATCGATGTCACTGTCAACATAAGCCCTATTTAACTTTCACTTAACAAAAGGATCATTTTAAACCATTTTGAAGAGATGAAAGACGTAAACGAGAAAAAGGAGAACGGTGAAGGAGCAAAACTGTATTCTAGGCCAATATGAAAATGTAAATGACGTAAATGAACATTTTAAAAGATAAATGTTGAAAACGAACATTTTTAAAAGATAATGGACGTTAACGAATATTTTAGAAAAGATAAAGAACGAAAACGAAAAAATAATAAATGGTCTAATAACACAGGCAACTGCTTACGTGATAAATTATCTCTGTCACACTATCCACGTAAGCCCTAGTTAGCACTCACTTAATGGAAGGACCATTTTAATTAGTTGTTAAAAGATAAATGACGAAATGAATATTTTAAAAGATAAAAGACGATAACGAAAACAGTGCAAGATAAAGAACCAGTACAGTGTTTTAACCAAAAAAATTTATGGGCGGGATGTGCACTAGTCCAAGGCAGGGAAGGCCTTTATGAAAATAATTACATTTACCTCATCCTATCATGCTCCACTATACCGATCCCTCAGGATTTAGTTAGTGTTAATTGCATTTTTAGTCTCCAGATATTAACACAGATGTGTGATTTTGGTCACGTAAATATTTTAACTGCGGTATTTGGATATATTGCAAGTGTGTGGGATTGGTAGTTCAAATTTTAATTATGCAAGTTGGGTTTTGAGTGTTGATATTGTGCGGTTTCGGCCTATTAGCCTTATTGTCGTTCAACTTTTATCCAAAAACATGTGCGTATGTCTATAGAGAATACAATCAAAATGACACATCGATACATTTGCTAAACCGATATAGTAGTAGTGTGTGTTTGGTTCTGCGGTGACGAGAATTGATTCCGACAGAATTGGTTTTGCAAGATTGATTTTAGTTAAAAGTGAGTTGAACGTGACGTGATTTTTGTCATCATTATTGTTTAGATAGGTTGAATTAGAATTGCTTTTAGGTGTGGAATTACCAAAATGGATCTCAACTTGAAAATAACATGAAAAACTTAAAATTTGATAAAATAGACAACCAAAATACTAAATGAGCATGTAAAATATCTAAATTAAAATTGACTATAATTAGAGAATATAATTTAAATGGCAATGAAACTTAGTGAAGGACAATTGTGAACTATGGAATATCAAAAATCAGTGAAGGACAATTAAGGAAGATGTGAATTTTAATATAATTTAAATGTTTGTAATATAATTTAAATTATAGTTAGAGATTTGTTGTATAATTTAAAAAAAGTAACAAAGATAAATATAATGAAGGGTAATTATGGAACGTATAAACATGCAATGTGTTCTAGACTGGGCCATGAGGCCCACTCTAGCAATTGGACTTGGATCAGCCCAATAGCTGGGATCCATATCCACAATAAATCAGCCCACTTATAATTATCATGCCTCAACGGCTCAGATTCATCTGCTCGATCCAACGGATCAGGGCTGACACAGATGCCTATAAATACTGGCTCACACAGTTAAAAAAGGTACACTCTCATTCCTTGCTACACTCTACAATTCTCAATACTGACTTGAGCGTCGGAGTGGTATCGCATGTACCCCACCCGGGATCACTCTGAGACCCGACTTGGACAACTGGAGATCTACTAGCTGCAGTCCCGGATCCGCCCGAACGACCGCAATGTACAAAACACAGTGGTAGAATCAATTCTATGTCACCTAAGAAGCTACAATTTCTAGCTTTTAGTAGAATCAATTCTAGACCAATAAAATTAATTTTAAGTGTAAGAGCCAAACATCAATTTAGCACACCAAAATCATTTTTAACCACTACAATAGTAAAAGCCTTCAGGGGCGCTTTTTTTAATCCATTAGGGGCACTTTCGGGCGCCCCTAAATCTGGCGCTTCTGTTGCCAAACCTTCTACAGGAGCGCCTAACAAGCGCCTCTAATTATTAGGAAACAGGGGCGCTCGCAATAAAAAGTGCCCCTTTTGGTCTTAAATGGAGGCTACTGTGTGTGTGAAGTGTGAGGGAGGCGCGGCTATTTGAATTTTTGCAAATAATGATAGGGAGTTAGGGTAAAAGAGAGAAATTGGGCATCAGGAGTGCTTTTAAAAAGCGCCCCTGATGCCCAAAATACGCAGGGCCTTTAGGGGAGCTTTTAAAAAATGTCCCTAAAGGCCCTGCGTATTTGAAAAGCGCCCCTAAAGGCCCTGCGTATTTGGGTATCAGGGGCGCTTTTTAAAAAGTGCTCCTAAAGAGTGCGCCCTCTTTCTACAGTTTTGTTGTATTTAAAATAAAGTCTACCCTCTTTATAAGTGTAACCAAACTTACACGTATTTTTCTTGAATTGCAATCGTTCCAAACTTGCCGACAATAGGGGAAGATAGGGGAAGACAGTGCAGACTTGAATCAACATTAACAGTCAACACGACTTGCTTGATAACTAATTTTTTTGTTATTCTAATACCTCACCCTAAATTTTATAATTCCAAAAAGAAAAAATACCTCAATAGAAAGGGCGCGTTAGATAGAGCTTTAACAAACCTTCCCGTATCATTTCTAATGATCCCAATATAAGCATAATCACTTGAACTTATTGGTCTATATAAGAGCCATCAAAATTCACTTCAAAAATGCCTACTAAGGTTTTTCCAAAAATTATGCACCCATGTTTCAGCTGCTTCAAGTTCAAGACATTTGGATATAGGGAATCATTCGACGTCACCAAGATTCAAAGAACTCAATTCTAAAGAAAATATCTTATACGAGCAAGGCCTTTCCACGTGTTAACTATGTTGAAGATAGGATCTAAATTCAACTCTTGCTGATTTGAGGACATGATTAAGCCATAAAAGGAAATTGGAAAATCAGTCTAAGATTGAGGAATATTGCATTCATCAAAATTGACATATTTTGTCAAACCGAACTAGACATCCAATTATCCATCAAAAATCATGCCTCATTCCCATCATTGCTCATCCAAGTAACATTTGTTATTTAGGTATCATCATTCCCATCATTCCTTCCCCATCAAAATATCAGAATTTTTTTTGAACCTATATACTGGTCATATAACAGTTTAATACTGATCAATCACCAAACATATATATATATATATATATATATATATATATATATATATATATATATATAGAGAGAGAGAGAGAGAGAGATCGACGCTAGATGTCAAACTTAGCGACTTACACCAATTAATAACTTCGCATATACAATGAATATTGGCCAGACCCTTGAATATTGTAATATTATCATTGTGATCATGTATACCAAATTTCAAAAAAATTTAGATGCTTATAAGTGTGCTAGCTTTTTTTTGGTATAAACCTAGATATCCCCTGCGCGCAACTGTAGAGACTAATCAATCGAGCCGAGTAGGACCACAATGGGCGGCAAAGCTCTCCCTCAAGAGATTTAATACTGTTGCATGCATGCCTAAGGCTGGATTCGAACTCAGGACCTTGGTTAAGCTGGAAGAGGCTCGTAGCATCTCATCCAAGTGTTCTTGGGTTATATATAGGTGTGCTATCTAACAACGCAATTTCATTGTATACACGAAGGTTATTAATCGGTGTAAGTCACTAAATTTGATATCGGGTGTCTATATATATATATATATAGGGAGCATATATAATGAAATGGGTTTTATAATGAGAGGGTGAGAGGAACAAATTGTGGTCTTTGATAAAACAATGAATGATTGAGATTAAAACACGAGGTCATGTGATCACTGAACAAGTTATAACCACGACCATCCATTTATTATTATATGATACAAATTTATTCCTCTCTTTCTCTCGTATTAAAACTCCTCTCAATTTATAATACGACATCATATATATAGAGCTGCTAATTTACATCCACTTAAAAATAAGAATTAGAAAAAACTCTTCTCAATTTATAATACACCATCATATATATAGAGCTGCTAATTTACATCCACTTAAAAATAAGAATTAGAAAGTGTACATTAGCCACGATCACCTTTTCATTTGAAAAAAAAAAACACTTATTTTTTCTGAACACAATTTTAATGATGGACAATATCGTAATTGTAAATATAATTTCCCATTTCTTAAAGTTTTATATTTTCTCACACACTCTCTCTTTTAATTCTAGACAAAATAATACGGTACTGACTTCAATTTTCAACCAATCTTTCACCAACTACTAGATTTTGTGGACATTAAATACAACAGGAGCAATCATAGGCGTTGCCACATTAAATGCTTAGAAGCAGTAGGTGTAGTTCAAAAATGAACATATTTAGGGTTTTTTTTTTTACCCCCACCACCTCCCTATCTATCCCAATCGACCCTGCAAAAAGACGCAATTGCCCTTCACAAAAATTAAAAATCCCGAACGTATCCTGATTTCAATTTTTTTTTTTGGAAATCGGATTTAGGTAAATCCGATTTCCACTAAAAAATTTAAAAAATTTAAATCGGATTTAGGTAAATCCGATTGCCACTAAAAAATTTAAAAAAATAAAATCGGATTTATTTAAGATGGGGTAGATCCGCTTTGAAAAATAACAAATCGGATTTACCTTAATTGGGGGTAAATCCGATTTGTTATTTTTAAAAGCGGATCTACCCCCATATAAGGTAAATCCGCTTTTAAAAATAACCAAAGCGGATTTACCTTATGTGGGGGTAAATCCGCTTTGTTAACCTAATTAATAAATAACTCAGTTAAAATTTTAGATACAAATTTCGACCGTCTTTTGGTTCTGTTTAGTGTGTGGTTCGTTAACACGTGACGATATTGTACGTCGGGAGAATAATTTAGGCTAAAAAATCAGTTTTCGGGCAACCTACTCAAATTGTAATGAAACCACATTCTTTAAATCGGAAAAATATCAAGGATCAATACTCCTAAATTCCATCGTTTACTATTTTATATTAATTTTTTTAATTTTTCATAATCTCCAAAAAATCTGAAAAAATTTGCATAACCTTATTTTGGTTTTATTAGATTTTTAGTGGTGTTTTTATAATTTTTGGATTAGTTTTGGCTGTTTAACGGATTTTTAGTAGCATTTTATAACCTTTTTTAAAAAATTAAATAAAAAACAATTTTTTTTAATAACAAAATCGGATTTACCTTAGGTGGGATAAATCCGATTTTCTTTTTTTAGGGAAATCGGATTTACCTTAGGTGGGATAAATCCGATTTTCTCTTTTTTAGGGAAATCGGATTTATGTGCCCACCAGGTAAATCCGATTTCCAAAATAACAAAGCGGATTTACCTTCAGCTAAGGTAAATCCGCTTTGTTATTTTTGAAATCGGATTTACCCCCATCTCAGGTAAATCCGACTTTAAAAATAACAAAGCGGATTTACCTTAGATGAAGGTAAATCCGAGCGAATTGTAAGTTGGGCAGGGGTATTTTCGGATTTTAGCAATTTGATGGGGGTAGATGGGAGTTGATGGGGGTAAAAAAAAAAAGGCCACATATTTATTGCTGTATCTTTAGAAGTTGCAGCCCCCAAAGCAAGTTGATCCCAATGATGACCATCTGCGTGGCCACATTAAAGGCCTACAAATTAGGAAATACTACAACTATGATTCTTGTCCATATAAATTATAGAAATATTAAATTGTAAATATAGTTTTAATAAATATATTATTATTATTATTATCATATATTGAGTTGTATAAAGGTAGCACGGTGTTGCGAATTGTGTTATATCCTATATATATATCCACCTTCCCTCTACCCTGCCCACCTTCCTATTCTCTAGTTTACACTCTTCTGGTCAATGGAGCTAATAGACGTTATGATGCTATGTTTCGCCGTAGCATTTCTTCGATGGTGGTGGCATCGCTGGTCAAGGATTGGTGGGGGAGCGAAGAACCTCCCACCGGGACCACCAGGATGGCCAATTGTGGGCAACCTCTTCCAGGTGATCCTCCAACGACGTCCCTTCATCTACATAGTTCGCGATTTACGTAAAAAGTACGGTCCAATCTTCACGATGCAAATGGGTCAACGCACAACGATCATTGTTACCAGTGCTGACCTTATACACGAGGCCCTAGTTGACCGAGGCTCACAGTTTGCAAATCGGCCTAAGGACTCCCCCATTCGGCTCATCTTCAGCATGGGGAAGTGTGCCGTCAACTCTGCCGAGTACGGCCCTCTTTGGCGATCCCTTCGTCGCAACCTTGTTACTGAGATAATATCCCCCTTAAGGATAAAGCAATGCAGCTGGATAAGAAAATGGGCCATGGAAGCCCACATGAGGAGAATCAATGAAGAGGCCCATGAAAAAGGGTTTGTCAACGTGATGAGTATCTGCAGACTTGCCATATGTAGAATCCTCATTTGTCTTTGCTTAGGCGCCAAAATCACGGAGGAAGAAATGGAAAGCATTGAGAGTGTTTTGAAAGAGGTATTGCTCATCTCGCTTCCAAAGCTTCCAGATTTCTTATCGATTTTAACGCCGTTGTTCAGGCGAGAGGTAGAGGAAGCGAGGAAGCTGAGGAAGAAACAAGTGGAGTTGTTGGTGCCGTTGATAAGGAAGAGAAAAGCCTATGTGGAAAGTGATGGGAAGTCTGGAGGAGATATTCCTGAGATGGCGAGTCCTGTAGGTGCCGCTTACGTTGACTCGTTGTTTGGGTTGGAAGTGCCAGTTCGAGGAAGGTTGGGAGAGGAGGAATTAGTTACGCTGGTTTCAGAGGTTATCAGCGCTGGTTTAGATACGAGCGCCACAACAGTGGAGTGGGTATTTTTTCATTTGGTGATGGACCAAGAGATTCAGGAGAGGTTGTATACAGAGATTGTTGGGTGTGTGGGGAAGGGAACTAGTGTGGTTACAGAGAGTGACGTGGAAAAAATGACTTATCTAAGTGCTATTGTGAAAGAGACTTTACGGCGACACCCGCCGACTCACTTCGTGCTATCACACGCGGCTACAGAGGAGACTGAGCTTGGTGGGTATACTATACCTGCAGATGCGACCGTGGAGTTTTACACTGCTTGGTTGACAGAGGATCCGAATATGTGGGAAAATCCGAATGAGTTTCGACCCGAGAGGTTTTTGAATGGGGATGGAGTTGACGTGGACCTTACGGGAACCAAAGAGGTTAGGATGATACCTTTTGGTGTGGGAAGAAGGATTTGTCCGGCCTGGACTTTGGGGACCTTGCATATAAACATGTTGTTGGCCAACATGGTGCTTGCTTTCAAGTGGTTACCCCTTCCAAATGCCCCACCAGACCCAACTGAGACTTTCGCTTTCACGGTTGTCATGAAAAACCCTCTCAAAGCTCTTGTTATTCCCAGAGGATCCAATTAATTAGCTTAATTGCACTAAATAAACACTTTCAGTGCAATGCTACCTGTGAAGTATATATACTGTCAAATTAATATCGATGTATCCATATTTATATTTACATATAATATAAACACAAATAAATTAATAAGGCAAATTTCATTTGCATTCTTATGCTGCTTTGCTCACTGCTACACATATTATATATACTCACGCATACTAATATTGCAGTCCATTAAATGATGCTTAGGCCTTCTAATTATATGGTCAATTATTACTTAGTACTGATCAGTGTGGAAAATATTGTAGGCCTAATCATTAGGGGTGGACGGGTGGTGGGTGTGACTTCAGTTGGGCGAGTTTTGTTGCATTTAAATATCCAATTTCGTATAATAAATACTTACAGTATGCCATAATTGTAAATAAATAGCCTACTTTTAACAACATTTTCTATAAAGTGTGACTTATAAGAGAACACAACATGAGTTGATTAGGTTGAAGCGTGAGGCCGAGTTTAAGGGCGAATTTTACCTTTTACGTTGAGTGAAGCTAAGCTTTTGTTCATTATCAGGATCCGAGGGTAATTAATCATATCATTATCTTATAGGCTAAATAACACTTTTGGTCCTTTATCTTTGCTCCAGATTTCACTTTGGTCCTAATTTATCTTTTTTTTGGTCCGTTTTGGTCCTTTATCTTTCATTTTCGTTTCACTTTGGTCCTTTATCTTTTTTTTGATCCGTTTTGGTCCTTTATCTTTTATTTCGTTTCATTTTGGTCCCTCACGTTATTATTTAATTCAATTAAAACATTAAAACAATTAGTTCAATTAAAACAAAATTATTTTAAAACAATTAAAACAAAAATTTGGTCCCCCACCGTGAACCCCTCTCCCCCCCCCCCCCCCACCGTGAACCCCTCTCCCCCCCACCGTGAACCCTCCCCCCTCACCCAACCACCACACAACTACCACCGACCACCACCCACCGTGAACCCCTCCCCTCTCCCAAACCCAGATCTGGAAACGCTAGAAGACCCAGAAGATCAAATCGCAAACCAGAAGACCAAATCGCAAACCAGATCCAAATCGCAAACCAGAAGCAGCGAAGACGGCGAACCAGAAGCAGCGAAGACGGCGAACAGAAGCAGCGAAGACGCGAACAGAAGAAGACGCGAACAGAAGCAGAAGGAAGCGACGGCGCACAGAAGCAGAGGATGCGAACAGAAGCAGCGACGGGGAGATCAAAAACGAATAAAAGGGAGAGGAACACAGATCCAGTGATGGTGAGGAGGATCAGAGAGGGGGGAGGATGGGTGAGGGGGAGGGGTTCACGGTGGGGGACCAAAATTTTGATTTAATTGTTTTAAAATAATTTTGTTTTAATTGAATTAATTGTTTTAATTGTTTTAATGTTTTAATTGAATTAAATAATAACGTGAGGGACCAAAATGAAACGAAATGAAAGATAAAGGACCAAAACGGATTAAAAAAAAGATAAAGGACCAAAGTGAAACGAAAATGAAAGATAAATGACCAAAACGGACCAAAAAAATGATAAAGGACCAAAGTGAAATCTGGAGCAAAGATAAAAGACCAAAAATGCTATTTAGCCTATCTTATATTACTCTACTATACCCTCTCTGGGTTCTTTCTTGTTATTGTAATTATTGTTAATGGAATCAATAGCAACAATTGACATCCTAAATTGCATTTGTTTTTGAGGGTGTCCGTATCAGCTAATTTATTCTTTCTGTTTGTGATTATTTATCAGATTTCAGAGTCTCGCTAATTTGTTCTGGTTTGGTTGTGAGACTGTGAGTGCTATATAGTGCTCAGTCATTCATTTTCATGTTTTTGTGTAGTTTTCTTAGATTGAAAATGTCATTTGCTTCTGGGTGACCTTTATGTGCTTATATATTTTGTATTGTAACTGGTGACTTTTGTTTATTTACAACGACTATACAATGTGTTATATGTTTTGAAAGTTGAATTTTTCTACTTGTTGGTGGTAGAACATGCATGGGATTTTATATTTGTTCTTGTTTGTGGTTTTTAGTTTATCCATATATGTTTATTGAATATTATTGAATTAAATATAATTTGATAAAATAGGTACTCTCATATGTACTGTTTTATAAATACGACTTTCTGTTTACAACGGAAAGCTTTGGTCCTTATCTAGAGCCATTATGATCAAGTGGTCTAGAGTATTATTGTTTTTCTTACAATCATTGAATGTTTTTGTTCATAACATTTATCCACTGACATTATATTCAATGGCAGATCCTAGGAAAGCAAACAAAGAGTAAGGATATTAAATTTGCAATCTCCATGGAGAAACAAATAACCATAATGTAATATTTGAGCTCTGATTGAGTTTAAGTGAATAGCATTTTTATGTTTTTAAAATCGCGGAGGTGAGAGCCAATGCCTTGATACAAGACCATGCTCACTGTCACTGCATATAAAAGACACACACACACAAAATGCCATTTTTATGCAGCGCAATCTATTCGTTAGCGCATTTTAAGCGCTAACAAAATGCCACACACACACAAAACAGCACTATCTATTCGGTAGTGCATTTTAAGCGCTAACAAAATGTCACACACACACAAAAAGCGCTACCAAAGATTGAGAATAAGTAGCTATTGTTTTTGAAAGCGCTACTAAAGGCCTAAATCTGTAGTAGTTATGAATTGGGTTGAGTAAAATTAGACTCAAAAGTTCTTGTAACTCAAACAAAAAAACCCAACTCGGTCTCAAATGGGTTGAGTTGAATTGAGTACCACACATTAGTAAAATATATTTTTCCATAATAAGAAAAAAATGAAGACAAAACCAAAAACAATAACACTAGAAATAAAAAAAATAAACCAACATCAAAATCAATGTCTTTAATTTGGACTTCAATTACATTTAATGAAACGATTTTTCAAAAAAATAAAATAATGAATTTAGTCTTTAGCCCTGTGAGATGCAAGGATTAATATTAGTCATATATGTATATTATGACACAATAGAAAATTAAAATAAAAGAAATTTAAAATGTGACCTTCCTGAGTTAATCCCTTCTTCATGATCGATATACTTCTGAAATCTCTGGAGGAACTCGGCAAGCGACTCAGCTTGGTTGACCCCGACGTCTATCTGAAATAGACTTCCTTCACGAAGACCAGCCTCCATGAAGTAAAGACGAAAGGATTCGTTGAGGTTCCGGACTAGAGCAGCTTCTCTATTGAATCTCTCTATGTAGTCCCGAAGGAACTCATTTTCTCCTTGCCGAATTGCCTGCAATACCTTCCGAGATTTAGGCTTCATCTTCGAGTGGGCGAAGTGTGCAGAAAAGAGCTTGGATAACTGATCCCAAGAGGAGATCGTATTTGGCTTAAGAGCCCTGAACCAGTCTAAAGCCGCCTTCTCTAGAGTGAGGGAAAAGGTTCGGCACTTTATCTCCTCTGGAACGTTACGGTATTGCATAACCGTGTCAAAGTAGTCGAGGTGGCGATCCGGATCGCCAGTCCCATCTTGCATTTTCAAACCCTCAGGAGGTTTCTCGAGGTGCTTTGGCACCGGGAAGTAGTTGATCTTACTTGTGAAAGGTCTTTTACGCATTGCCGACCTCTCAAGGGGTGGAGACTGTCGGTAGCACACTTGCCGGGGATCCCCGCGAGCGAAGGCGCTGACATTCTTGCCTCGGAGACCTTTTCTGGCTTCTGGTACGTCGCCTCGGAGAAGAGGGAAACAGAAACGAGCTAGGCTGAGGGGAACCCTTAGGACCATAAGAATCATCAGGGGTCCGACTTGGGGGAGTCTCCGATCCTCGCGCTCCTCTACAACGAGGTGGAGTGCGGTGATGGTATCTCCTCCAAGCCGGAGATCGGCGGCGGCCGCGGCCATGAGTCATTCCACTTGAAGAGTTGCACAGAGAGGAACTCCGATCCGGGATGTTACGAGCCCGGATCTCAGCGATCTGAGCTTCTAACTAGGTGTAGCGTTGGCTTTCCTGCCGGTCGGCCTCGGCTTGCCGATTTAGGAACAAGACGAGCTGTTGAACAGCATCGACCGGTACCTGGACGGTCGGAGGGGGGGAGGTGGAAGTCGGTTATGGGCTGAGCTCCCAGGAGCCATAGCCGTAGCCGAGCTTTGAGCATGCGCTGGGCTAAGGGGTAAGGTGACTGCCACTCCTTCCGGAGTCGCCCGCTGCAGAACCGGTCCTTCAGCGACATTCGGGATAGTCCTTCACCGATCTAAGGCCTAGATCTTAGCCGTTGGTTAATGGATCTGCTTTTGCTTATGGGCCTCACTATTGTGGATTAGGCCAATCCGTAACACTCTGCAAAAATAAAATTTCCAGCAATAAAATGATAGGATTAGTAATTCTGGGTATTTTCTAAAATAAACATTTGGTAAAATTTTAAACATTCATAACCTTTTACATAAGAGTGTTTTATGGAAATGATGAAAGTTATTTGAATTAATTTATTCCTAAGAATCTTTATACTTGTTTATAATATTTTTCAAACTTGTAACAAACATGAGAATACTCATTTCTGATATTTGAATTCACAGTAATCTTAATCCCATAATTAAAATAAACACCCTCTTAAGTTTTGGAGGGGTTTTGAGAAAGGAAGGAGACTTATTTTTCAATTTTAAATTGAGGAGTTTTTAAAATATCTATAAACATAAATGAACTACGATTAAAAAAGTGGTCTAATTTATATAGATCAAATATATCAGTTATTCAATAAAGTTAAAAAATAATTTTTTACTTGTAAATGAGACTGGGGTAGTATGTTATTATCTATCATATTATCATATTATTCTTTTATTTTTTTAAAATTTCAAATATATATTAAGATATAGATTAAGCATCCTAAGTAAGTAGCTCGGTTGGCATAGCTCAGTTGGCGAGCTAAATAATATCGAAAGAGTGAACCAAAAGAGTGCAAGAATAAAATCCCGAATTCAAACTCCGGAAACTAATATTCCTCCTCCCCAGTGACATTCCTTCCCCAGTGACATTCCTTCCAAACTCTTTCAAAACCTTCGACATACAATTAAGATCATTTGGGTCACGAGTGCACGTAACGGACGATGGAAGCAGAAAGTACTACACGTGACAGCGACACGCGACGCAGCCGCTAGAAAACAACTTGTACGCAACGCAACGAAACGTGATAGTAATCCTCTACTAAATTGTAGTAGTATAAAATACGTATATATATGTATTGCTTATTGGCTAGCTTTTTCATTCCATCTTTTCCTTCTTCTCCATTCCTATCTTCGTCGCGCGATGGATTTGTCTTCTGAGTTGACCTCTCACTTCAACAACTTTCGAACCTCCGCGAACTCCTTCCTCTCACAATACGAACCTCTCGCTCTCCTTCTCGCTCCTCTCCTCTCCCTCCTTCTCGCAAACATCATCCGCTCCTTTTTTCACCTTTTCAACGAGAAAGGACTCAAAGCCACTCTCATAGGCTTCTTCATGACCTCTGTCAAGTACTCAATCATCTCATGCACTATCCTTTTCCAACGCTTTCAATTTTTCAATTAATAATTAATCGATTGATTAATTAACTGATAATGATAATATTATATTTTCTTAATTAACTTGATTTGTGATTTGTTTTGTTGGATTCACAGATTGATCCCTGCTGTGAAGAGTTATATAGATGCGGAAAAACAAAAGGTTAGTTAGCTGTAGCGTAATTCTATTACACATATCTAGTAATCAAATCAATTATGTTTTACAATGTTACGTTAACTGTAGTGGTTAGATTTGTTAGAAAGTTGTTAAGCTGTTATTTTTCTGTTTGATAATATGTTGCAATTCTGTTAGCTTAGCTATGCAGCAGTTACTTGCTCTCTCTTGTATATATAACAGTGTTGCTAGTTGTAATCTTCAATTCAATGAGAATGAATTCCATTTCTCTCAATCAAATTCGGAGTACTGAGTTCAATAAGTAGTTTGCTGATTTCTCTAGAGCATAGATTGTTGATGATGACTAATTTTGTTATTAATCTGGTCATTGAGTACATAGGTTGTGGATAAGATGCAATCTGATGGTAAATCTAAAAGAGATGGTTGGAATACAGAGTTACCAAGCACGGGACTAGGGATATCTGTCCTTGAGAAAATGAGAGAGGAGAAAAGAAAGGATGTAGCTTGGCAAGGCAAATGCTCTGGTACAGTGTATGTTAGTCATTTATATACTTATTTTTTTGGGAGGGTCCATTATTATTGTACTCAGGGCTTCTGATTATTTATTTAACTTATTGTTTATTTCTTGCAGCTATATTGGAGGAAGTGAATATAATGGACATTTTGCTGTGATAAATGAGGCATGCTCAATGTGAGTAAGACGGTCTATTATGTTGAATTTTTTTTGTTCCTTACAATATGAGTTCTTAATAGTTAATACACTGATTAACTATTCTGTTATTTGTGTTTGTAGTAAGCATGTAGTTAATTTTTTGTGTACTTAGTGGTTTTGAAACTGAGTAAAATTTTATATACTTTAGAGTGCCTACATAAGCTTGTTTTGCTGTTGGAGATGGATCATCCCACTGTTGAGTAGTATTATCAGATTATGTATTTTGCCAATATAAGTAAATACTAATTTGGCTTCTGACGTAGCCTGCTCCATGCGGCCTTATATTCAAAAAAACCCTGTGATTATGAGTTCCTTATTTGTCAAAAAGAAATGGAGTTAACATGTTGTTGCTACTGAGAAAGTGTTTGGCTTCAGTGTGTTCTGTTTTGTACTCTTTGATTCCACTCTTTTCAGTAGAACCAAAATATATGCTTTCTTACCTTTTCCCCGGTATTGTTCTACTTTCATTATACATCAATAAAGCTAATGTTCTGTTCTGTCTTAACGCTACTTGACTGTTAACTAGATTGTTAATAATCGTAACGTTCATTAATGATGTTTACGCATTCAAATAACTGACAATTTGAAGAATTTGACATTCATTTGGGATAGTTTAATAAGGTCATCCCATGCTTATTAGTTGGGCTGTTGATATTGCTTTACATTTGCATCCGGCATCTAATGTTAGTGAAATTTCAGGTTTGCACATACCAATCCCTTGCATTTGGATGTATTCAAGAGTGTTGGACGCTTTGAGGCAGAAGTAGTTGCAATGACAGCAGCACTTCTTGGAAGCAAGGAAAAGACATCTGGAGGACAAATATGTGGCAACATGACTTCAGGAGGAACTGAAAGTATATTATTAGCTGTTAAATCATCTCGTGACTATATGAAACACAAGAAAGGAATTACAAAACCAGAAATGTATGGCACCAATCATTCAATATTAGATCTTCTATATATTGTCTTCATTTTAATATATTTTAAATTACATTTTCAATCGTAGTATAATTCCCAACTCTGCACACTCAGCATATGACAAAGCTGCGCAGTACTTCAACATCAAACTATGGCGTGTTCCAGTTAACCAAAATTTTCAGGCAGATGTGAAAGCAATTCGACGTCATATTAACAAAAATACCATTTTGGTATGAAGTCACCCAATCATGTTATTTTATTTTATTTTATTTTATTTTTTCATTTAATAGGATTTTATATAGTATGCAAACTCCTATTGACTTTGATTTTTATTGTCAAGCGAAACTGACTATCATTTATGATAATACAGATTGTTGGATCAGCTCCTGGGTTTCCTCATGGTATAATTGACCCCATCGAAGTAAGTTTTTTCATTCAATGCGAAAAAGTGTTCAAGTTCAACTTGCTTGCTGAGTTACCATAATGTAGATAATTTGGTAATTCTTTCTGTAGGAACTTGGTCATCTAGCATCAAGCTTTGGTATTTGTTTCCATGTGGACCTTTGCCTTGGTGGCTTTGTATTACCTTTTGCTCGCGAGCTTGGGTATAGTTGGCATAACCTATTTTATATTAGTGAAATGTTATTCAATACTTATTTTATTAAATGCTAATGCCAGTTTAAATAATTTTTGTTTACATTTTCTTCCTAGGTACAACATTCCACCTTTTGATTTTTCCGTTAAAGGGGTTTCTTCAATATCAGTGGATGTGCATAAATATGGGTTAGCTCCCAAAGGAACAAGTGTAGTTTTATATAGAAACCATGAAATCAGAAAGGCAAGTCATTGGTTTGCTCATAAAGTCTTTGATTTATACCTGAAATTCAAATTTGGTTATAGAAATTTTTATAGCTGCATTTTTAACATCTCATTGAATATGATGCATTTTAATCTTTAAAAAGTATAATTTATTTCTTTCATACTCCCTTTTTCCTTTCCTTCTGTGTTATGCATCGGTGCTGTAAAAGATAGCCATTTAAACACTATTTCATTACCATTGTTTCCACTTTTTACTTCATAACATGATGTTTTCTAGAGGAAGTGTCTTTTTGCAGACATATGCTTCATTCCTGGAATATTCCGTTTCTTCTTTACCTTAGGAACCACATGAAGTGATTGCACGAAGCCTTTTTTTCTTTCTGTAAGAACAAAAAACAGACCAAACAAGGTGCATTGTAGAGTGCACAAGTGATCTCTGTTTTAGAAGAATAAAAATCAAGTAATGGAGCAGCCAAATAGGATGCATTGTGTGAGTGATGGTTGTGAAGCCCCTGTTCATAAGAATGAAATTAGAGAAATGGAATAATCAAATATTATGCATTTAGTAGTGATCCTTCCTTTGCACTCCCCAAATTAAATTTATTTGACTTTTCATTTCTTTAATGCTAATTGGTGAAAGGAAAGGGAAAAAAAGAAATACAAAGTAACAAATTGTCAAATCGTGCAATTCATATTGTTGATATGGAATTGCACCAATTGATGCATGTATCAATATTGGTGACACGGAATTCTTGGCTTTCAGAATTGTATGGAATTATGCTACTCAAATGGCACATCATGCCATTCTAACTACTAGTACTATCCATGAGTCCTTCTTCCTATGTTATTGGAAAATTGGTTTTGACTTGCTTGCAGCTGAATACTAATGTATTTTCTTTCTGGCTTCTGGACTCTACAGCATCAATTTGTTGCCGGTAAGATTACAATTTATTTCTGATAAAAGTCTCTTGGGTTGTTTTTAATTGCACTTATATACAGACATATAAAGTGAAAACTTGAGTGGTGAGAGAGAGGAGCTAATCTTTTTCATACAATCATATGTAGATAGTCAAGATTGGTTTCAAAATCACACGGCATTTGTTTTGATTTTAATCTTGATTGTTCATTGTTAGATTTAATGGTTTAAGATTTACTTCTCTCTTGTATAAAAATGACGAGTCTGACTTAGAGTACTAAGGATTTCCTTAGTAATTGTTACTAAATTGTGGTTAGTATGTACTAACCAGTGTTTTCATTTACCCGCTCACTCACCACACAAACACTAAATTGTGGTTAGTATGTACTAACCATTGTTGTATAATGGTCACCGAAAAATTTAGTAATTGTTACTAAGGAATTCCTTAGTATCATAAGTCATTGCCAAAAATGACTTTTACATCTACACGCGCATGCACATCTGTGATCTTGTTTAAACAATATTTTAATGTGCTTAGGCTTATTAGTTCCCCATCTTTGAGTGGGAAAACATGACCAACTACCTTCTAGGAAAGGGGGAGATAATAGGTAGTGAGGTAAACTTTAGACACGAGCTAGTCTTTGTTTTTTTAGTTCTCGCTAGTAAAGCTAGTCATGTACTCCCCCATCTTCAATATAAACAAAACAAACTACCTCACCATCTAAGCAAATTAATTAGTTTCATTTAATTTTCTTAATATAATTAAGATGTAAATATATTCTCCAAACTACCCTTCATAGAAACTTGTTCGATGGGAATAAAAAGGTTAAGATTTTAGGAATGATGTCATTAAATGAGGTTGAATTAGTTAAAATTTGCTTATATTTTGGATCACCAAACATGAGATTTGTGTTGCTTATATTCGAGATCGGAGTAGTACGTGTTTGGAGTAAATGTTTAGTCTATTATTGGGATTGATTCTATTGCCAGTTTTCTTCGGGGTTGCTTATTTTTGCCATTGTCACAGTTACTGAGTGGTCAGGTGGGTTGTATGTATCCCCAACCATAGCTGGAAGCAGGCCTGGAGGCCTTATCGCTGGTGCATGGGCAGCAATGATGTCTCTAGGGAAAGAAGGTAAACTGTCCAGAACCTCTCTGCAGCCTTTGAAATAACATTTGCTTTCCCTTGGATGCTAGTTCTGATGCCTAATGCATGCTGTATTTCTAATTAAACGTCCAATTTATTCTACAGGTTACTTGGAAAATACAAAAGCAATTATGGAAGTATCTAAGAGAATGCAAAAAGGGTAAGATACCGTGTCTATTTCTGCATCTATCTCTGGTGTTGTTCCTTATATAACTTATTTTTAATGTAATGGTTATGTTATATGCAGCATAGAGGAGATTGCAGAGTTGTTTATCGTTGGAAGACCTGATATGACAATCATTGCTTTTGGATCTGATGTTCTGGATATATTTGAAGTCAACGATATCATGTCCTCCAAAGGGTGGCACTTGAATGCATTGCAGAGACCCAACAGGTTGGGCTGGGGGTAGCAGCATACTGTCTAATATTAAGATTCTGTCCAATTAGGATTAGAAACTGATTTTTCTTCTTCTTTGTGTATGAATCAGCATCCATATCTGTGTGACACTACAGCATGTACCAATTGTTGAAGACTTTCTCAATGATCTGAAGGATTCTGTGAAGACTGTAAGTTCACCTATTTTGGTGGAATCCTAGTTATTAATTTATAAATGGATTATTTATTAGTACACGATAAGCTACTGTCTTAATTTGGTTTGTATTTCCTGTTTAACTATTTGTTTTCTTTTTCAATCTCAGGTGAAAGAAAATCCTGGTCCAATAAGTGGAGGTCTAGCACCTATATATGGTGCTGCAGGGAAGATGCCAGACAGAGGCACAGTTCAGGAATTGCTGGTTGATTATATGGACGGTACCTGCTAGTGGCGTTCACAAAACTGTCACATCTGTTATTTACCAGATTTTTCTAGGAACATGAAATGTAGTGTGCCCCCACTAAATAACAATAGGGAGTGGCTTCCAGCACCCCCTTTTTTTATTAAAGTTACTGAAATCAAAAATGAGTTATTGGAATTAAAAAAATAGGGGGTGGTGCTATAGGAAAAAAAGGCAATGCTAGAAGCTACTCCCATAATAATATTCATTTTACAGCACATTCTTTCCACATAAAAGAAAGAGAACTAAAATTGGATAGACAAATGAAGCTCTTTTACTTGTTGAATGAAGCCTGTTTGTTGTTGTACATTCAAGAGGCCGAATCCTTTTGGCTTCAATGCTCCTAAATTGATGTAATTGTAAACAGCCAAAAAATAAATAAATTTGAATAGTTTGGTTTTTAGTTTATCTCTCTCCTTTAAACTATCCTTCCTATGAGAGAGAAAGATAAAAAGGGAGGGAAATATGATGAAAGAGATGAATTCAAGGAGAGGGATAGACTCAAAGGTAAGATGCAGTTCCCTCCTTAAAGTTTGACTGCTCCACCCTACATTATTAATTAACTACATATCCCTGAGTTGTGATTCTAGTTTTCTAGATCTACATACTATAGTAAAAGATGACTGCAGTGGATTCTGTGAATTTCTAGGTAAAAACCACTACGTGTATGTTTGGTGGCAAGTTGCCTTGAACGTGGACGTGACTTTTTAGAAGCTAGTATTTGAAGCTTCTGCGTCCAATACAAAAAAGAATTAGAGAAATGACACTCTTGCCGAGATTTTAATATACTTTCCAAGTCAATAATGACAGTTCTGTTTCTGATAAGAAAGTATATGGTAGTTACTATATGATCATAAGAATGCTGGCAGAAAATGTTAAGGGTATGCATCACAATTTAGAACAATATGGAACGGGGAGGTACTTTCATTATCTTGATGATAAAATCATAGTGAATCTAGAACACCACGTGCCAACAATATTGTGGACCCTGTTTTGATAGTAGGATAGTGACACATTAGTACTATACCATGCCAATTGTGTTCCACTTCCCGCTTTTCTAGATACATTTTCTTACCAATGAATCTCTTAGAGTCAAAATAATTTGTTAAAGGCAATAACACTAATAATACATAGTTCTGTTTATGACAAGAAAGGATGTGTATCATGTTGCTAGAAAGTAGAAAGGGTCGAAGGTGTGCATTAGAATTTACGACAATCTGGATGTTCTTACTAATTTTGTAGAAGTATTGACTCTGTAACACCACATGGTAAAATTGCTAACGACAGATAAAACATAGCATTTTTCCTTTTAGAGGGGTGTGAGGGTCACATGACCTACCATTTTGAGAACAATGCAAGTTCATGAATCATGGATGAATTCATTATTTGTAGTAACTATTCCATGAAAATAAACTTTGCCAAGTGTAAGTGTAACAAGTTGTTTACTAGATCCAAATGTCCATATTGTGTGTGCTTGGAAAAATGTTAAATAATTTTTTTTAATAAGATTTTTTTAAAATAAATTACACCACACCGAGGTCTAGTGCAAGTGATTGATGCACAAGATGTGTGGGTGTTGTAGATTCCAGGTATCATCTATGACCGGAATACATCATTAACTTATAAATACACGTCTTTATAAATGTATTTGCAATAAATACAATTGACAGTGAATGCTAAATGATTTGGTTGTGTAATCTAGTCCTAATTATTGACTAATCACTAGTTATGCACCGTAAAGAGAAGAGATATTAGCCGAAGATATTTGCCACATGACTCTTGATATAGATTTTTTTTGTTTGGACCATCACTGGCTACCCATGAAGTGTCCAAAGCTTTCAACAAAAGACTAATCTCCAGCTCGTGCTTAGGATCAAATTTCGCACTGACCAACACCGAGTTTGTCCACTGCGAAATCGAACCCGGGAGCACCGGGTCGACCCCGTGCCTTGATGTAGATTGATATAGATTACTTCAATGATAATTTATAACTACACCATTAAATTAATGTTAATTAAGAAAAGTTAATTCAGAAATATATTAAATAGATTTGACAGCTTAGAAAACATGTGTCGAAAGAGAAATGTATAGATTGCATGAGCAAAATAATAGACACCAATTATTTTTTTTGGTTCCGACCATTCCTTATTATTTATGGAGTGTCCAAACACTTTAAACGAAAGATTAATGTTTGTTCATGCTTAGGATCAAATTTCACACTGACCAACATCGAGTTTGTTCACTGCGGAAATCAAACCCGAGAGCACCGAGTCGACCCCAAATTATTTCATTCTCAAGAAACTAACTAAGAAGACTAAAGTTTATACATCATTTGAAATAGCTTTTGGCCCCTGCAGTATCCAACCAAAATACTAAATTTAATTGGCCCCACCAATGATGTGTGTTGCCCCTCCAATCACAAGAATAAATAGTTTACCACTATTGGAAAAAATGCACGAGTAAACAACACAACATGTTGCTTCTATACAACACCACAGATAGAAACTTATCGACATAGTTTACATACTTATATGGATGTTGAAATACAAACCAAGAGAACTCACATGATCATATAATAATAATAATAATAATAATAATAATAATAATAATAATAATAATAATAATAATAATGGACTCAAAAAGTAAAATAAAAAATTTCTTATACCAAATCATGCATTATTATTAAAATAATATAAGCGTTACACTATTGATTAGGTACCTTACAACATGATCAGATTAGAATGTTTTAAGGACCCCACTTGATTTAATGCAAAGATATAACAGCAAACAACATTTGTAAGTTTCTCTATGTTTTTCTCATTTTATCTTCTTATAAGACATTACTGGCTCTCACCAATTTCATGTATAAATTCTTCATATTAAATACTATCATCATTTATGCACATTAAGCAGTTCCATCATTAACATTGTCTTCTCAAGTTAGGCAATCAAAAAAATGAAGGTAAGATCCATTGCAAAAAAATATAATCATGCATTACAGAACCAAATTCAACTATATATTATATTATCATTAAGTTGGTTTCTGTATTTCTTTGTTGCAGTTACTTGATTGGATGCACAGGAAATTTCGCCAAAATAGTACAGAACCTTTCAAAGACTTGGTCATCGGTAAGTCATGTGATGTTTTTTTTTTGACAGCAAGTCATATGATGTTAGCAAGCTACATATTTATGTTTTTTTTTTCAAACATACATTAATATCTAACCTAAGTAATGGCCAGAAAAATTGAATGGTAAACAACCCTTGGTAGAGAATGAAAGTACAATATCCTAATCATTTTATTAAACTATACATATGCTTATTTTTATGACTTTGGAAATATATATTAGCATGTGACTAAGGTGAACAAAAATATAGTCTTGCATGCACATGACCATAAATGTAACCCCAAGATGACACGGAAGTAAATTATCTAAATGTCTTAGTCGTTTTTTTTACCGTGTTATTGGTGCGCAATATTCACCAACTTTTCTGGTGATTAATCTACGTCAGAGAATCTAATTGACCACGTGTTTTTTATTACTTATTAGTAGAGGAACCTGGCTGACCACGTGTTTTCTATTGTGTTAGGGAATTCTTGCAATTGTCTTTCAGGGCAGCCAACAATTGATGATGAACAAATCTATTATAAACCAAATCTTGGGATAAAATATTCCAAACAAACTCCAAAAGGTTACAATTTCAGAAGATCTTTTGCTGGTCTAGAAGCAACAAGAGTAGATGAAGAATATGAAGAAGAATCAACAAATTCTATGTGTGATTTCTTCCCTGGATTCTTAGCTATTGGAACACTTGGTTCTTCAGACCAGCAAATTTTTAGTCCATCATCAACTCCAACATTTCCCATATCTGTTGAAAGCATAACTGAAAAAGAAGATGAAGTAACTGAAAATGATCTAAAACTCATCAATGATGAGCTGGAAAAAGTGTTAGGAGCTGAAACAAAAGATGATGTTAGTTATGACTCTTCTAGTAGAAACAGCCACGTCAGCACTGGGAGAAGTAGCCATGTCAGCATAATAACACTTAGTGGAAAACCAATAGAAGAAGGCATTGAATTAAATGGTAATAATGGAAATGCAATTTGTCCATTAAAGGGATATTTATTTGGAACAGCTATTGAATTACCTGAGACAACTACTACAGCTGCTAATAAGAAAGAACATAGGACTTCACTTGGTGAACTATTTCAGAGAAGTAAATTAGCTGAGGAAAATTTTAGTGGAAAATGTGATAAGTTAGAAGATAGAAGAAATGAAAGGGAAGCTGATAAATCTGCTATGAATTTGATGAAAGAAAAGCTGAAAAAAAGAATGTTTCATGCTTGTTCAAAGAATTCTACTACATCAATAAATGGTGGGCCTATTGATTCTGCTGCAGCTGCTGAGACAAAACTGAATAAGGTGCACATACATGTTCTAAGTTAATCAAGCATAACTTTCAATTTTCTCTTTTGTTTATCCTAACAAGTACAAATGTTACACACATCAATGTTTTATGTTGCATTTGTGGTCATGGTAGCGTCGCGCCGACGAGCCATAATTGCAGTTGCTTTATGGAAAGTCTTAGAATTTGGGTTGGACCTCACTGCCAGCACTATTGGGTTTGGTGCATGGATAATAATGGTAGGTGGTCAGATGGATCTTAGATAAGTTCTGGTACCATCTTAGAATTTGGGTTGGGCCTAACTCAACCCTATAAAATCGTAGAGCTGTCAAACTAGGCCGCCCGGCCCGACCCACTAGGCCAAAACGTTAAAGTGGACTGAGTTGGGCCAGCTCAATTGTCAACTGGGCCGTGTTTTCTATAGCTCAGCCCAACCCAAAACCCTGGGCCAGTAGGCGGGCCCACGACCCAGTCTAACTTTAACAAAAGAAACCATAAAAAGTGTTAAAAAAACATAATGGGCCAACTGGGCTGGGCCAAAATGGTCCGTTTGTTTTTGGGCCTCTATTTAACCAGCCCAGCCCGAAACACTGGGCCATTAGGTCGGCCTGTTGTGCTGGGCCAAAATTGACAGCTCTACAAAACTGGCTCGTAGAACAAGGGATGCCTCCCTACTTATAAACTTTTTTTCGGGCCATATTAGATTCAAAGTGGAACTTGAGTTCTTTCCAACATGAAATAACCAGCATTCATTAGATTAACTTTACAGCTTTGAATGCTGGTGTTAGCCTTGAAAAAATAGTGTATCATTTCATTATGGTGTTAGCCTTGGAAGATAGATAGTATTTTTGTGGTCATGACTTAAGGTGTGGTTTTTTGGCTTGTAGATTCTCCATAAGTTCCGCAAGAAAGTTCACCCTGAAAGCTCAACAGCTGGAAACAAGTCTACCAAACATAGAAAGAATGAGAACAAGAAGAAAATGATGAATGATGGAGGCCATTGCAGAGGTGATCTTGTTCATCCAGAGGAATATTCATCTGCTTACAGAGAGCACTGGATCAAAACAGACGCCGATTGTAAGACATCTCTCACCTTACAAGACCGAATTGTATTAGAGTCTAAAATCTAAGATGATATTAGAGTCACTTATCATTATTATACGTGCAACAAGTCCAATAGTGTTGGACGTGAGAGAGTGTGTACTAGGAAAAATCTGAGTCTCAAAAATATAAAATATAGTATACTCTCTCCGGTGTATATTATAAGCAAAAGTGGATCAATGAAAGTTTATGTATTTGGTCCAAATTCAATTTTCGTTGACTCATTTTTGCTTATAATAAGGACCAGCATAATATGTCAATATAATGGACATGCGGTTGGAAATTCAAGTGTGAGAAATAATGTCGCCTATTGGTTAAAAATGGAGACAATAAAAGAATAAAGATGTATGGTAATGGTTACACCCACTATAATGGTACTATATGTTAGTTGGTCGGGTCCAAATAGCAAAGAGCTTAATTTCCCTTAAATAAGGTTTTGGGTTGTCTTGTTAACAGGAAAAATAGACTATTATATGCATCTAAACCAAAAGAAACTCACTATAGTGGTCTATTATTCAAACTTTACTGATTGATAGAGATGTCTCACCAATTGATTTGGTTGGCCAATGAATAGTTAGTTACGTAGCAAATTGTTCTTTAGGAATATACTAATATGAATATATATATCTTTGCATGCCCACTTTTAATTCCAATCATGTTGTGTTACTTTTAGCATATATATGCATGTCCATATTTGTTTGTTTGTTCTGACTTGGTTTGTTGTTGTGTGGATTGCAGACTTAGTTCTAGAGCTCTGAATGAAAAGGCAAAGAAGAATTTGAGCTGATATATATTATTATTATTAAGCTGTCATCCTTTATTAATAATATGTAATGTTATGTTTGTACTTTATGCTATTGTTTTAATTATCAGTACCAAACGTGTTATTATATAAGAAGATGAAGCTTGGGGTGAAATAAATGAATAATTGATGTGGTCATCTCCAATGTCTACATCATATAGTGGTGTTCATTGTTGGGATATAGATGGAAAGGGATGAACAAAAACTAAGGGGAAACAGAATTGCAGAGAGAAAAACGAAATGCGATGAAAACAGAAAAACTGATATTGAAGAGTAAAGTGTATTCGCAGTGTGTTGAAAAGTCAATTTACATTGTATCTTATACAGTAGTGTTTACATGTGTTGTAGTGACTGGATCATTAACTGCCAAGTAGGCATCCACCTCAGCAATACAAGCTAACTAATTTTATTTACAAGACAATGGGACCAATTAAAGCTAAGCAATTGAATTACTAATAATACTTCAATATTCCCTCTTAATTCACATTGCTAAGAGACTTCATTCCAAGCAATGATCTCAGCTCTTCAAATCTTCCATTCTGCAGTGGCTTTGTCATTGCATCTGCTATCTGCAACTCAGTTCTGCAGTGAACCAATTTCAGCTTTTTCTTTGCCTACTTGATCACGAAGGAGGTGATATCTTGTATCTATATGTTTTGATCGACCATGTGCTACAGGATTTTTAGCCAAATCTATGGCTGATTTGCTGCGGGGTTGATGCAACCGTTAGAAATTCCGGAATGGAAGTGAGATAGCATTTCCATGGATTTTGTGACTAATTTGCCTAATACCGTAAGAGGATTTGATGCTATTTGGGTGATTGTTGATAGATTGACGAAGTCTGCTCACTTTTTGCCAATTAGTATTACTTATCCGGTTCCGAAGTTGGCAGAGATTTATGTTAAGACGATTGTGAAGCTGCATGGTGTTCCGTTGAGTATTGTGTCTGATAGGGATCCTAGATTTACTTCTGAATTTTGGAAGAGTTTGCAAGAAGCTTTGGGTTCTAAGTTGAGGTTGAGCTCAGCGTATCATCCGCAGACAGATGGTCAGACGGAGAGGACTATTCAGTCGCTAGAAGATTTGTTGAGGGCTTGCGTTCTTGAGCAAGGAGGGTCATGGGATTCTCATCTTCCATTGATAGAGTTTACTTACAATAACAGTTTTCATTCTAGCATTGGGATGGCGCCTTTTGAGGCATTGTATGGTAGAAGATGTAGGACTCCTCTATGTTGGTATGAATCGGGAGAAAGTGTAGTACTTGGTCCTGAGATTGTTCGTGAGACTACAGAGAAGGTGAAGATGATTTGTGAGAAAATGAAAGCTTCGCAGAGTAGACAAAAGAGTTATCATGATAAGAGGAGGAAGGATTTGGAGTTTCAAGCCGGTGATCATGTGTTCCTGAGAGTCACTCCGGTGACTGGTGTTGGTCGTGCCTTAAAGTCTAAGAAGTTAACTCCTCGCTTTATTGGTCCGTATCAAATTTTGGAGAGGGTTGGGAAAGTTGCCTATCGGGTGGCTCTGCCACCTAATCTTTCGTACTTGCATGACGTATTCCATGTGTCCCAGTTGCGGAAATATGTTCCTGACCCGTCTCATGTGGTTCAAATGGATGATGTGGAGGTGAGAGAGAACCTCACCGTGGAGACAATGCCGATTAGGATTGAAGATCGTGAGGTGAAGGTGTTAAGAGGTAAAGAGATCAATTTGGTGAAAGTGGTTTGGTTGGGAGCCGTTGGCGAAAGCATGACTTGGGAATTGGAGAGTAAGATGAAGGAAGCATATCCGGAGTTGTTTGAATCAGGTAAGAATTTCGAGGACGAAATTTTCTAAGTGGGGGAGAGTTGTAACACCCAAAATAATTTAATTAATTATTTGATTAAATTATTTAAGTGTTGCATTATTATTGTTATATTGATTTATTAATGTGTTATTTTTATTTAAATTGAAGGGAGTGGTGATGGTAATTCCGGAGTGTTAGGATTGGCCCAAGCCCAAGCCCGTTGACTTAGGCCTAGGCGAATTTAGCAAGGGTTTGAGACAAGTGTCTCATTTGTGCAAAAGAAAGAAAAGAATTCGAAGGCAAGAGAGAAGGAGAGGGTCGCGACGGCTCAAGGAGAGAAGAGTGAGGGTTTTGCGCAAGCTTGAGGAAGAAGAAGGCTAGGGCTAAGGAGAGGATTCGCGTGGAGCCTAAGGAAGGGGGAGAGCTTGGATCATTGGTGGTGTTGGTGAATTTCTAGGGGGCCTTGCGAGTTCTTCAACTTCCAAAAGGTTAGGGGGCTCTCCTTTTCATCCTTAATAACGTATTTGATTAGCAACTATAGGAATTAGGTGCTAGGGATGGTTGTGAATTAAATTGTTGTGTTGTTCTCTTGCTAATTTCGATATTGAGTTTAATGGGTTGATTCCACGCATAATTGATATTAAGGTGTATATGAAATTGATTTCGCATGATATGTGTTTGTTATAATGGAACAATAGGATTGAGAATGAGCACATGAGGAATTGTTGAGTGTTGTTGTGATTGTATGATTAATTTGGAGTGAAATTGGGTGATGGAAGTGTGTGTAATAGGTGTTGTGTTGTGATGTTGATTGGTGTGTGCATAGGTGTGGCGTAGAGCATGTGTGAGTTGTGAGGTGGTGTGTGTTGTGTTTGGAGTAGGAATGTTGGGGCGCCTAAGTGGCTGTCCCATGGCGCCTAGTGGCGCCGGTGTTGTTGTTGGGTGTGTGCGTGGGCGTGTCATGGTGAGGGGCGCCAAAATGTGGCTGACCCAAGGTGTGTGGTGGTGCTTCGGTGTGAGGGCGCCAGAATTGGCAATCCCCTTGTGTGTGTGTTGCTTGGTGTGTCTTGTGCAAGGGCGCCAAATTGGCATGCCCATGTTGCATTTTGTGTTCGGTGTGTTGCTGGGCGCTGGGCGCCATGGGCGCTGTGTTTTGTGTTGCGTGCGTGTGTTGCTGGGCGCTAGGCGCCAAGGGCGCTGGGCGCCAAGGGCGCTGTGTGTTGCGTGTTGCGTGTGTTGCTGGGCGCCAGGCGCTGGGCGCCAAGGGCGCTGTGTGTTGCGTGTGTTGCTGGGCGCTGGGCGCCAAGGGCGCTGTGTGTTGCGTGTGCGTGTGTTGCTGGGCGCTGGGCGCCAAGGGCGCTGGGCGCCAAGGGCGCTGGGCGCCAAGGGCGCTGTGTTGCGTGTGTGTGTGCCTTATTTCTGGGCGCCAATTTTGGCTGTCCTGCGTGCTAGTTCTTATAATCAGTTGATGAGGCGATATAAAATTTATTGGTGAGCTGAGTTAATATAAAATTTATTGGTGAGCTGAATAAATATTGGTGAATTGATATAAAATTTATTGGTGAGCTGAATAAATATTGGTGAGCTGAAATATTATTGGTGAGCATGTTTATGCAGAATTATGGTGATTTTGGTGTGTGTGAATGCATTGTACATGGTGTCGCATAAGCATATGCATTGTCTGGTGAGCAGAAGGCTTCGGCCTTATTATAAATTGTTGGTGAGCAGAAGGCTTAGGCCTTATTTGGTGAGTGCCCTCAAGGCAAGATATTGGTGTTGATGGATCCACATGCATAGGCCCTAGGAGTTGGGTTGCATTGCATGCATTACATATATTTTCGGTGTTGTCTGTTGATTGATATAAGATAACGGTGTGCTATTATTACTGTGTATTGGTGTTGTTAGTTGCCTGATCTATATGTTGTTGATCTTATATGTTATTACTTATGAAATGAGACTCACCCTACTGCTTTTATGTTGCTTCTCATGTCGGCAACGTGCAGGTGATAGCGAGTGAAGGTTACCTAGTACCTTCTTCTAGTTGGTTGAGTCAGCTCTGATACGTAGCACCGGAGGGCGTCTTAGTTTACTCATTTTATTTAATTGATGTCTTTAGGCTGTTTATTTGGTGATGTAATTGAATACCTTGAGGTTCGATGTTTTTCCGCTGCGATGGTTTTTATACTGTGTTGATGTAAACTAAACAGGATGTTTATGCTGGCTGTGGTGCTATGTATCACGCACTTTGTGTCTTTATGAATTATTTTTGGAGTCATCATACGTTGTTGTTTTTCAAATGTGGCACCCTCTTGCGGTCGCACTGAAAGTTTTTGGAAACTCTGATTTTAAACTAATTAAATAGTAGTTATTAGAAGGGGGTGTTACACTTTTTGTCACTTCTATCTCCACTCCAATCAGAGTCTGTGCAGCCCATTACTTCACCAATTTCAGAACACTTCACTTGCTTAGGGTATAGAATACCATAATCTTGTGTTCCCTTTATGTACCTCAACAATCTCTTGGCAGCAATTAGATGAGAGGTCTTAGGTTTCTCCATAAACCTACTTATCAAGCCTACACCAAATGCAATGTCTGGTCTTGAGTTGCAAAGGTATCTAAGAGAGCCAACCATCTGCTTGTACATAGTTGCATCTACTTCACATTCATGACTATCCTTGTCATGTTTATTGCTCATATCTACTGGAGTTGAGACAGGCTTGCTCTCATTCATCTCAAATCTTTTTAAAATGTCAGCAGCATACTTGTTTTGATGCAAGAAAATGCCTTCATCAGTCTTCACAAACTCAATTCCCAGAAAATATGACAAGTAACCCAAGTCACTCATCTCAAACTCTGCCATCATCACCTTCTTAAAGGTGTCAATCTCTGCTTCACTGCTTCCAGAGACTAATAAGTCATCCACATAAAGACAGATCAGTAGTTGATCTTCATTTGAACTCTTCACATAGACACCATGTTCGGTAGTACACTTTGTGAATTTTTGTTTCAAGAGAAAGGAGTCTATTCTCTTGTTCCATGCCCTAGGGGCTTGCTTTAAGCCATATAAGGCTTTCTTTAGTTTAAACACTTTCCTTTCTTGCCCTTTGATTTCAAAACCTGGTGGTTGAGTAATATACACTTCTTCCTCCAATGGTCCATTGAGGAAGACTGATTTTACATCAAGTTGATGCATAGAGCAACCTTTTCCACTAGCCAATGCTACTACCAATCTTATTGTTTCAATTCTTGCTACAGGTGCAAAAATTTCATTGAAGTCTAACCCAGCTTTCTGCAGAAATCCTCTTGCCACTAATCTGGGCTTGTACTTGGATATCTCACCATTTGGTTTTATCTTTGTCTTGTAGACCCATTTGACATCGATAGCTTTCTTCTGTTGTGGAAGTTCAACCAACTCCCAAGTTCCATTTTTCTCTATAGATTTCAATTCTTCAAGCATTGCTTCATTCTAATGCTTGTGTTTTAGGGCCTGTTCCAAACTTACTGGTTTTGCTTTAGCAAGCAAAGCAAAATGCACAAGCTCACCTTCTGCAGATATGGCAGCATCTGACAACACTTGAAAGCCATCAAGTCTTGTGGACATTTGCCTATTCCTTGTTGACCTTCTAACTGGTGCTTATACATTTGGCAATTCTGGTTCTACTGGTACAGGAACTTCAATTTGTTTATCACGATCTATCACTTCATCAAAATCTAACACAATGATTCTCTCACCACCTTCTGTGTTATGCTTCTCCCAATCCCAGCTACTTGCTTCATCTACTACAACATCACTACTCCTCACAACTTTCTTCTGAACAGGGTCATAAAGCTTATATGCACCAGTTGGATGATATCCAACAAGAACCATTTGTTGAGCTCTATCATCCAACTTTCTCCTGAGTTGTTCAGGAACATGTTTGTAGCACACTGAGCCAATTATTCTGAGATGTTTGGCACTTGGTCTTCTTCCTGACCAGGCTTCTTCTGGTGTTTTGCCAACCAATTTCTTTGTTGGGCATTTGTTAATGAGATATACAGCTGTGGATGCCAATTCTCCCCAAAGGCAGTGAGCAAGATTCTTCTCTTTCATCATACTTCTCACCATATTAAGTATGGTTCTGTTCTTGCTCTCAGCAATCCCATTATGCTGAGGCGTATATGGTGATGTTATCTCATGTATTATCCCCTCATTCTCACAGAAGTTCTTAAAATCATGTGAGGTATACTCCCCACCTCCATCAGTTCTAAGAATCTTGATCATGCACTCACTTTGCTTCTCAATCATCACTTTGAACTTCTTGAAAACTTCAAAAACTTCACTCTTTCTTTTGATTAAGTACACCCAAGTCATTCTAGTGTACTCATCAATAAATGTAACAAAATATTTGTTCCCTCCTAGTGAGTTGCATCCAAAAGGACCACATACATCAGAGAACACCACTTCTAACTTCTTCTCTGACCTACTTGGAGCTTCTGATTTGAAAGTCTTCCTTGGTTGTTTTGACTCACATCACTTCTCACACACTTCACTAGGTGTTTTGATTGCGGGAAGACCATGCACCATACCTTTCTCCTTCAATTTACTCAAGCTCTTGAAGTTTAAATGATCATATCTCTTGTGCCACTTCCAATTCTCACTATCAACTGTGGTTGAGAGGCACTGTTCTTGTATTACTTGAAGCTTGATTTTGAAGGTTCTGTTACTTTGCATTTGAGCCTTCAAGATCAATTTCGTATTTGGATCAAACACTTTGAGGGAATCATCTTCCATTTGGACTGAGTATTTTTTCTCAATCATCTGACCAAGACTCAGCAAGTTGCTTCTCATCATTGGTACATAAAACACTTCTTGGATATAGCACCACTTACCATCCCTTGAGAGAAATTTCACAGTGCCTATTCCCTCTGCCATAACTTTGCTGTTATCAGCAGATCTAATTCCCCTGTTTATTTGTTTCATCTCAATAAACCATTTCTTGTGACAACACATATGATTTGAGCATCCTGTATCTAAATACCATTCATCAAATTTCTCATCTACTTGATTTGTATCTGCTTTTAACAGTAGCAATTCAATATCAGTGACTGTCATGAGAGATAAGCATTCATCATCATTGCTGGAAATGTTGGAGGCATCACCAGTGTCTCCACTGCCTTTCCCCACAACTATTGCACAAGTATTTTGAGCATTACAAGTGTTTCCACTGTCACAAGTGTTCCCACTGTCTTGCTCACTACTCTCAGCAACAATTTCATTGAGATGAATGTCTTCTTCAATCTCATCATCTATGACTGCCATTAGCACCAATCCATCTGAATCAAAGTCAGAGTTATCATCATCTGCAAATTTGGCTTCTGCATCTCTATCCCTAGGAACTTTCTTGTTCTTGCATTTGTTCCTATAATGCCCAAATTACTGACAATTATAGCATTGGATCTTACTCAAATCAGGTTTTTTACTATCAGAATTCTTATGTTCATCTTTCTTATTACCAGTATTTTTATCTTTACTCTTCCATTTTCCCTTTTCTTTCTTGTTGCCTGCCTTCCAATTTTTCTTAAAGGAGTGTGTCAACAAGGCTTGTTCAGTTTCTTTCTCTGAACTTCTCTGTCTAATTCTCAATTCATGAGCCTATAAGGGACCTTGAAGTTCATCTAACTTCATTTCACCTATGTTCTTGGATTCTTCAATAGCAGTTACAACATAATCGAAATCTAGAGTTAAGGATCTAAGCACCTTTTCTACTTTACTTTTCTCAGAAACATTTTTCCATTACCTTTCATTTGATTTGTTAGAGCAACTAACCTCGTGATGAATTCCCCAATTGACTCTCCATCATTCATCTTCAATGCTTCATATTGTTTCCGGAGTGACTGCAATCGAACTTGCTTCAATCGATCTGCTCCTCCATATGCATTCTTGAGAATATCCCACGCATTCTTCACGGAATCACAGTCAATGATCAATTCTAGGATGTTCTTAACAACACTTTGATGGATCAAGAACAATCTTTTTCCATCTCTCTTTCGCAGTGCATGGTGATTATTCCTCCGCGCTTCAGTCGCATTTTCTTCAAGTGGTGGAATGCCATCATTCACGATTTCCAGCACATCATGAAAACGAAACAATAACTTCATTTGCTCACACCATCGTTTGTAGTTCTTCCCTTTGAAAATGGGCAGATTTGACGGGATTCCTTGATTGCTCGCGTCGCCATTGATGAATTTTTTTGGATCTTGAAGCTCTGTTATACCAATTGTAGCGACCGAAAAATCCGGAGGAGGGATTCTTCGAAGTTCTTGAAATGAAGCCGCCACCAAAGTTTAGTTTAAGGGCAAACATTGGAAAATCCCTATTGAGTGGATAAGGGGGTTTTGCGGACCAGGTTTAGGCTCGGGAGTCGTCTATGCGTAGGGAAGATATTAGCACCCTACGACATCCTTCCTAAGGAAGGTTACCTTTTAACTAAATGTGCAAACATTTATTAATTCAAAAATAATGATTTTACCCTTATAATAATAAAAAGACTCGATAAACGGTTAGTTATTTTTGTTTGTTTTTTTAAAAAATAAGAAATAAAAAATTTACAAAAGGACTAAAAAAAGGGTTTTTATTAATGCAATTGACAGAGGTCGGCCGCCCTCTGCTCCTACGTATCTCCTGGTAGAGAATCAAATCACACGTAGTTCTTGGTAGAAAATGTTTGTGTGTTGGTGTTTTTTATTATTTGAATGTTTTTAAAATTTGAAAGATGTTCGAAGTGACCAAACAGATAAATCTAGAGTGGTCACCACTAACGACCCATTTGAAAAGAAAGGTATTCACAATGTTCAAACGAGTTAAACTCAGAGTGACCATTGTAAATAACTGATTTGTGACTGAGTGTTTGATTATTTGAAAATGTTTGTTTGCAAACATGACTCTTTAAAAAGGATTTGAGATTATTTGAATAGGTATTTTAGGACTCTTGAACCGTGCAACTCATTTATCCCAAAACGATGGCTAACCCGTCTGTCCGGTCGGCTAAACCCCCTATTTGCTTTTTTATTAAATCCTAGTGATTTAAAGGTCACACTGTGAATATTCTTTTGGTAGCTCTAATCAGTTTCTCACCAAAGGCCTCCAGAGCTAAAGTCTCTTTAGTAATATTACCCACAACGATATGTAACTATCTGGTGTGGAATATCACGAAAGAGCACACTCTGAATGATATTCTCATGATAGTCAGACAAAAATCCAGAATGACTATCACTCCACTCGTCCTAAATTTGAAAACAGACCTGGGTATAGGTCCCCACTCATAATTGTGTGTAAATGTGTACTTAAAATATGCATAAATAAAATAAACAATAAATAAATATGTACATAAATGAATAAATAAACAATAAATAAATATGTACATAAATAAATAAATAATAAATATGTACATAAATAAATACAAAACTAACCTCAAGCTGATCAACGCGATGAACGTCGAACCGGACCGAGCAGTCTGACCAGGTCAACCGCGAACCGGACTCTTATGAGGTCCATTTTGACCCGAAAATCGCTAAGTAATGGACCGCAAAAGCTAGCCCCAAAAATAATCAAAGACAGACTTTTAGTCTAATGGACAGCAAAGGCTAGCCCAAAAGAATCAAAGACGGACTTTTAATCTAATGGACTGCAAAGGCTAGCCCAGAAGATCACTTACCCCGTCAATTGCCCATGTCCATAGTCTTTGCATCTCAACCTCTTTTATAGCCAAAGGCTGGGGAGTTCTTGCTTCTTCCAAGCAATGTGGGACTAAAACAAGATAGAGGAAGCAATTCCCGTATTTCTCAAACCAACTCCCGTAAAAGTGTGATTCTGGATTCGTTAACTGTTGGATCGTCTTCGTTTTTTGACAGCCGGTTCGTGAGACATATATCTTCACTTTCACCGTTCATATCGTCGAAAAGAGGTCTGAGAAGAGAGAAATTGAGTTCGCAAAGTAACTAAAAACAAATCCCGTTTTTTCTCAAATCAGCCACCTTGACAGTACGATTCCGGATTCGTTAACCGTTGGATCGTCTCTGTTTTTTGACAGCAGGTTTGTGCGACATATATCTTCACTTTCACCGTTCGGATCGTCGAGTCGAGGTCTGAGAAGAGAGAAATTACATTCGCAAAGTAGCTGAAAACAAATCCCGTTTTTTCTCAAACCAGCCACCTTGAAAGTGCGATTTCGGATTCGTTAACCGTTGGATCGTCTTCATTTTTTGACAGCAGGTTCGTGCGACATATATCTTCACTTTCACCGCTTGGATCGTCGAGACGAGTTCTGAGGAGAGAGTGAATGAAGAAAGACAGAGAAAGAAGAGGGGAGTGCGACGGAGGGTGGTGAGTGAAGAGGAATGGTGAGATGAGAGAGAGGGTTCCGGCGTGGGAGAGAGACAGGCATGGTGTGGCTACGGCATTGCAACAGTGAGGGAGAGGGAGAGACGACGTTGGTAGTGGGGGTTCGTGAAGTCAGAGAGCGTGACAGAGATGATTTTTGTACGGTGGTGAGAGAGATGTGGTGAGGAGAGAGAAAGGGACGGTGACGGGGATGAGCGTTGACGACGGTGGAGAGCGAAAGGAAGTGTGACGGAGTGGGGTTTTCATGGTGAGAAACAGTGAAGGGAAGGAAGGTCGTCGCCGGAGGGAAAGCCATGGTGTGGCGCCGGTGACAGTGAGGGAGGAAAACTTACTAATAATATTCAATAAAAACAATAAATGACGGGTGCCAAAATAAACATGCGTACATGACGACGAGTGACACGCGTGCACAAACGAGAATAAAAGGCACACACGATTGTTAGACTTTTTGGCAAGTGCACCAAATGTCGCAAGTAATATAATTTTACGGTAAGTACCGGTCGATTCCACAGGGATTGCGTTTTATTATCAATAGGCAAATTATTAATTCTAAGTCGTGACACTATTGATAAAATTGGTTTATTGTAACAACGAAATAGAAAGTGTAATAACATAAAGTAAGATAGAAGCGAATTGGGATTGACTCATCTCCCCTCTACTCTTATATGACCTTCAGCCACTCTCAAAGCAATTATCCAAATTATCCGATTCAATTCACTAAATTAGGCTAAGGACAATCCCTTGCCTCAAAACCCCTTTTACCTAAAGAGATACCCTAATTCCTTAGGTGATTCATGCCAATAGGTAAAGCAATAAACTCAAGAATTAAAGAATTCACTCACACAAATTCTCACTCCAACGATCATCAATGGCGACCGAATGAAATAAGAATTCACGAAACCCAATTACATATTCCTATGATAATTCAAGTCGTGACCTAAGCCCCAATTTCCAGCAAACAAACCCACATTCCTATGGTGATCATAAACCTAGATCGATACAAATATCATGTGTACTTGTAAAGCATTAAGAACATAAGGCATAGGCAATGGATAAAGTGAATAAAAACTTGACTTGACCATAACAAAGCATTCATACAAGGGTTTAAGGAAGAGTCATCTCTCCCAAATCAAAACTATCTAATTACATGGCATAATAGGGATAAGATTAAAGAGTAGAAGAAGATTACATAGAGATGGATGCATGAGAGCCTTCAAACCCTTGTTCCCAAGGTGCTGGGAAGGCCCCAAAATCGCCCCCAGCTGCTGCTCCAAACCCTAGAACCGATCCCTAACCGAAGAGAGATTCAGAAAACGCAAAACTGATATTTTAACCAAAGTTTCGGCCACGCATCGCGTCGCGATGGTGCCTGGTCGCGTCGCGACTTTCTCCAGAAAGTTTGGTCGTGGCGCGATCGTTCTGGTTCGCTAGTAAACGCCACATCAAATTGAAGGTTTTTCATACATTTTGTTACAGCTCCACACTTATTACAAAAAACTAAAATTATGCTAAAACCCTTAGCAATTGGCTGAATCAAACAATAAACCACCGAAATTTTGGTTGCAAACTGAATGAAAATCATCATATAATAATGACTCAACAACGATCAAAAATAACACGCGTATGCGGTTAGAAATAACATGCGTACACAACGGTACAAGATTGTCAAAACTAACTCGCGTACGTGACTAAAAATAATGCGCGTGCACAACAAAACATATTTTTGGGATTTTCATGAAAAAACAAAGAAGGAAATAATGATTAAAAAAAGGTCTCTACAACACCAAAAAATTCGATATTGTTTTCCTTTATTAAAAAAAACAGCCGGACAAAATTAGGGTATAACAGCTGCGCCTCTTTATTTATATTTTACTAGGAAATATGAAGGGTTTCCAAATTTCTTGAGTAAAATAGAAATAAAGATAAAAAGACGCTAAAATAGATCTACCTCTCGCTTGTTCCTGTGATGACTTCTGTGACGATTCCTCCGATTGACAGCTCTGATCCCTTCTACATCCACCACATAGACAATCCTGGTCTGGTTCTCGTATCCAAGCCGCTTGATGGCTTGAACTATCTCACATGGCGTCGTTCCATGACGCTTGCTCTCGATGGACGCAACAAACTTGGCTTCGTTGATGGCACGATCAAACAACCTGATTCCAGTGATGCGAACAAGTTCCGGTTGTGGAAACGCAACGATAGCATCGTCGCCTCTTGGATCGTGAACTCTCTTTCCAAGGAAATCAGCGCGAGCGTGATCTACTCCACCTCCGCATCGACAATTTGGAACGATCTTGAGAAACACTTCAATATCAAGAACGGTCCGCGAATCTTCCAATTGAGGAAAGCATTACTCAATTGTGTTCAAGGTAATGACTCTATCAATGTCTATTACACTCGATTCAAAGGAATCTGGGCTGAATTAGGGGAAATCAAAGCCAACCACAAATGCAACTATGGCCGTGTTGATCCTCTTCTTGAATCTATTCAAGAGGAATTTGTCATATCATTCCTCCTAGGCGTGAACGATTCCTTTGCTCATGCTCGCGGCCAGATTCTTCTGATGAAACCAATTCCTGGAATTGATGACACTTTCTCCTTGCTCTTGCAAGATGAGACTCAACGTGCTGTTGGTATTCAATCCATTCCTACACCAGAAATGGTGTGTGCTGTTCCGCAACAGTCTGCTAAGGGTAAACCTTCCAGAAGAGAACGCCCTCTTTGTTCTCACTGCAATCTTCATGGCCACACAAAGGAGAAATGCTTCAAATTGCACGGGTATCCCCCTGGCTTCAAGAAATCAACCCCTGTTTCTACACACAATGTTGTGGATTCTGCTCCCGCGGATACCAATCAGCAATGGTCATCTCAATAGTGTCATCAGGTGCTTGCTCTCCTCCAAGCACAAATGGCGCATCTTCCAAGTGCTTCTCAACAAGATCAAACTGATTCAACAACTGTTGAAGCCATAGGTATGTCATTTTCCACCTTAATGTCTCCCTTCCAAGCTCCAAATGCATGGATTGTTGATTCTGGTGCCACTGCACACATTACATGCTTTCTTAACTTCCTATACAACTTTAAGCCTTTGTCAAACAGATATGTTTTACTTGCAAACCATACTCGTGTTCAAGTACTTGGTACTGGTTCAATTAGGCTTAATAGTGGCATTGTCTTACATGATGTTCTCTATATACCTTCCTTTCATGTTAATCTGATTTCTGTTCCAAAGCTTACACCACATCTTCACATTGGTGTGTATTGTGAAACCACTTTTGTCATTTTCTAGGACACACGGTCTCTGAAGGAGATTGGCAGAGGTGACTTGCACAATGACTTGTTTCTCCTCTATACTGAACACACACTCACTGAGTTTGCTGCTTGTTCTCTTGATAGGTCACTGTCTAGCATTTTTTCTAATTCCATTCCTAGTAATACTTCAAATTCCATTACTTGTAATGCTGTTGGCAATAACACCCTTGATTATGCCCTATGGCACTCAAGGCTAGGTCATGTTTCTGATAAAGTGTTGAAGCTTTTGTGTAATAAACTTTCTTGGCATTTTCAATCTTCAAATTCACATGATTGTTTGATATGTCTTCTCTCTAAATTTAGAAGATTGTCTTTTATTTCCAATAATCATTACTCTGCTGAAACATTTGATCTTGTTCCTGTTGATACTTGGGGGCCATACCATCATCCATTCCATGATGGCAAGAGATATTTCCTCACCATTGTGGACGATTCTTCAAGGTTCACTTGGGTGTATCTGATGAAACAAAAATCTGAGGCACCACATATCATCAAAACATTCTTTCAGTATGTGGAAACCAATTTTGGCAAAGTTATAAAGCAATTAAGATCAGATAATGCCAAGGAAATGCAACTCACTGAGTTCTTACAAGATAAAGGGACCATACATCAATTCAGTTGCCCTTATCGCCCTGAACAAAACTCTCTGGCTGAGAGAAAACATCAACATCTGCTCAATGTCACTAGATCTTTGCTCTTTCAGTCCAAGGTGCCTATCCAATTTTGGGGAGAATGTCTCAATGCTGTTGTATTCCTAATTAACAGGATCCCTACTCCTGCTCTCAAGGATAAATCCCCATATGAGTTGCTTCACAACAAACTTCTAGCTTATGAGCACTTCAGGGTTTTTGGATGTTTGACTTATGCTGCCATCCCTCTACATCAAAGGACTAAGCTATCACCTAAAGCCACACCCACTGTCTTCATGGGATATCCCCTTGGGTATAAGGGTTACAAGCTTTATGACCTGACCACCAAAAAGTTCATCATATCTAGGGATGTTCTTTTCTTTGAGGATAAATTCCCTTTCCATAACTCAACTTGATATTACAGCTGATCCCTTTGATAACACTGTCCTACCCAAAACCATCCCTGATATTACTTCAAACCCTGCACCAGTCCCTCTCAATACATTCCCTGTAGTCTCCACACCAACTGCAGATCCCCCACCAGTCCCTAAGAATTCTCCAATGTCACCACCAGAGACTGGTACATCTGAAATTGATACAGCAGACATTGATACACCAGATACTGCTATATCGGTTCCTCCACCAACTTCTCCTAGAAGATCCACTCGTCCCCACAACCCACCAATTTATCTCCAAAACTATTCACACCAGACTGCTTATCCCATTTCTGACCACCTTACATATTCCCAACTATCCAAACCTTATCAGTCATTCATTCTCAATGTTAAATCTCACTATGAACCTAAGTTCTATCATCAAGCAGTTAAATTCCCAGAGTGGAGTGTGGCAATGAATGATGAGTTAAAGGCTCTAGAAGACAAAAAAACTTGGTCTGTTGTTCCTTTGCCTGATGGGAAACAAACAATAGGGTGCAGATGGGTCTATAAAACAAAATTTAATTCTGATGGTACCATTGAGAGACACAAAGCGCGCCTGGTAGCCAAAGGGTATACACAACAATTGGAGATTGACTTTACAGATACATTCTCTCCCGTAGTAAAGCTCACTACAGTCAGAGTCCTCTTAGCTCTAGCAGCTCAAAAACAATGGCACCTCTCTCAACTTGACATAAATAATGCCTTTCTCAATGGTGATTTATTTGAGGAAGTGTACATGGATTTACCTTTAGGCTATCCAATTCGGGGGGAGAAGCGTGTATGCAAGCTGCATCAAGCATCCTGGTAGTGGTTCACCAAGTTCTCCATTGCTATCACTAGCTTGGGATTCAAGCAATCCACAACTGACTACTCCTTGTTTTACAAAGGTGATGGTCACTCTCTCATAATCCTTCTTGTGTATGTAGAAGATATAATCATCTCTAGTCTCAACTAGGGATGGCAATTTCTACCCGTAAGTGGGGATCCCCGCGGGGATTGCCCCGTTCGGGGCCCCGTGGGCGGGGAATTTTCCCCGTGGGGACGGGGACGGGGAGAAAATCTCCCCGCAGTCAAAGTGGGGATGGGGACGGGGATCATACCCCCCGCCCCGCGGGGACTCCGCCCTGAAATATATTACATAAATATTTTTATTATAGATGTATATTATACTATAAGTATTAATTTTTTAGTCATTTTATATGCGTTTCTAATTTAAAATATTTAATTGTTCTAACTTTTATACTTTTTAAATATTAAAATATAAAAGTAAGACTAACTTTTATATTTTTTGTATTAAAATGTTAAAGTTTGGTTTTTTAGTCTTACTTTTATATATTTATTCAATTTTATTATATTTTAATTTATATTTTTTCAAACTTTTAATAAATTTTCGGAGTCCCCGCGGGGACCGTGGGGATCCGTGGGGATGGGGATGGAGGAGGAAAACTCCCCGAAGCGGGGATCGAGGATGGGGACGAGGGACAACTTGGGAGGCGGGGACGGGGAGCGGTGGACTACTCCTCGTCCCCACCCCGCCCCATTGCCATCCCTAGTCTCAACCAGGATCTAATAAATACAGTCACTGCTCAACTTCAAGAGAAGTTCAAATTGAAGATCTTAGGAGACCTCAAAAATTTTTTGGGTTTAGAAATTGCTAAATCATCCGAACGGATCCACTTAAGCCAAAGGAAATACACTCTAGAACTCCTTGAAGACACCGATTTTTTGACTGCTAAACCTGCTAAAATTCCTATGGATCCAGGGCTCCAACTTGATGTTGATAAAGGAGAACCCCTGCCTGATCCTTCCATATATAGAAGGCTGTTGGGTAGATTGATGTACCTCACCATCACCAGGCCCGATATCATCTTTGCAGTCAACAAATTAAGTCAATTCATGTCTGCTCCAAGCCCCATTCATCTGCGGGCTCTACACCAGATCCTCCAATACCTAAAAAGCAATCCTGGCCAGGGTCTGTTCTTCTCCTCTCCCAGCAATTCCTCCCTCACTGCTTATGTTGATTCTGACTGGGGGAATTGCAAACTCACCAGAAGAAGCACCACCGGTTTCTGTGTATACCTTGGTTCTTCTCTCATCTCATGGAAATCGAAGAAACAACCCACTGCTGCACGCTCTTCAGCTGAAGCAGAATACAGAGCCTTAGCAAGCCTCACCAGTGAGCTACTTTGTTTACAACAACTGCTCAAACTATTTCAAGTGGAGTTTCCTTCAATCATGGTAATGTGTGACAACAAATCTGCTATCCAGCTAGCACAAAATCCAACCTCTCATGAAAGATCAAAGCACATCGATATTGATTGTCACTTCATTAGACAACGTGTTGCATCAGGAATCATCAAGCTCATTCATTTGCCCACTCACCAACAGTTGGCAGACTTGTTCACCAAGGCTCTACCACATTGTAAATTTTCATTTTTTATGTCCAAGTTAGGAACCTTAGATATTTATGCCCCTAACTTGAGGGGGAGTATTACAACTCAGCTTTGACTTTGACTTTGTAACTTAATACTAGTTAATGGTTAGGTTAGCTCCAAGCCTAGTTAGTAGTTAGCTTAATTTAGTTAACTCAATTCAGTTAGATTAATTGAATCAGTTTCAAATCTGTTTGTATATACTCTTGTAAGATTCTATTCAATTCAATCTCAATAGATCATTTTTCATCATTCTGATCTTCTTCCACCTTGCTCTCTCATGGAGCTCAAGGTTTAACAATTACAATAACATAATTCAAAAAGCAAAAACAAATTTTTACCTCAAGATGATTATTCCATCAATCACATGGTAGAGCTTCGTGCTGATAACGTGTTATGAAATAAGATATAAAACAAGAAGAAGTGAAGAGAAGATAAGAAGAACAAGAACATATATATATATATATATATATATGGAGAACATAGGAGCTTTGTTTATTATAATTCTATTCACAAGTACCACTCTATACATAAGGTGAACCCTATTTGTAGGGTGAGAATTGACAAGTCAGTGGTCACTAAGGAAAAACCACTATAAGGGAGTAATGAGAAGATGGGAGAAGAATGGACATCCACCAATAATAATAATAATAATAATAATAATAATAATAATAATAATAATAATAATAATAATAATAATAGACTAAAAGAAACAAAAAATGAACGATAGTTTAGTAAAACAAGCCCATGAGTTATGTGATGCCTGATTTTATTTCGCTAAGCCCATGTTTCTGTATGGTGCCAATCAGTTGGGCCTTTGGCCAATCTTGGATTGTGATGGTTTGGGTCTTGCCCACTATGAATGGAAATCATGCAAGGGTTTTTTTTATACCCCCACCCCATCACAATATACCCCCATCAAATATGAAAATCCCAAAATACCCCCCATAATTTTGACTCAATCGGATCTACCTTATAAATAGGTAAATCCGATATCGGATTTACCTTATAAATAGGTAAATCCGATTTGAGATTAATCAAAAGCGGATATACCTATATCCGCTTTGTTAATTGCAAAGCGGATTTACCTACCTGATAGGTACATCCGCTTTTGCAATTAACAAAGCGGATATACCTCACTGAAGCTATATCCGATTTCCCCCCACTAATTTTAATCGGATATTGTTGTGGATTTTACAAACAGATGCGCAAGTATACGCAGTCGCAACAAGTAATACAGTAGAAATACAGGTCGAATCCACAGGGATTGTATTTAATTTACAGTTGTCATAACTTAGCAAATCAGTGTGTAAAATAAAAACACTATTTGAGGGTAGTAAATAAAGGTTTGGTTTACAAGGAAATAAAAAGGAAACTATATGGTGAAGACTTAGTTGGATTGCTTTTACTAAGTAATTTCTCTTCTGTGTTAGTGCTATAGCATTAGATGCTATAGCATTGAGTGCTGTAGCATATGTTGCGTGCCTTTCGGTCACTTTCACCAAGGTTTCGTGACAAGATCCTATGTCTAGGCTTCAAGTAAGTTCACCTTTGTATATTAAAGGCCCCACAGTATTCACTCTATGAACTAAGCCCTCCTATGTCTAGGTTTGGGCAAGGATTTTTCTAAGTGCCCTTAAAACAACCACTCACTCACATCACTCTTTGAGATCGAATCATGAACCATTTTTGAACCCATGAATGCACTTGTTCTAGTTAGCTAATCCCAAAACAAGTTTGAAAGCATTAAAACACAAAGATTGAAATGCATACATCAACTTACAAATAATGGAGTTCATGTCACCAAAACCGAAAGTAGAAGATGAATGCGCAAAAGATACACTCCTCCAACTCCTACGCATGAACTGGTGTGTTGACAGTGCTATAGCATGAACCGAACACGATCTTCTAGTGGATTTCTATGGTGGATTTTCAATGGAACTAAGAGGACAGCTTATCACTGTATTTTTCCTCTAGAACCAGAGAAGTTTAAGTGCTGGAAGTTCATTGTATGACAGCCTTTGGAGTGTGGAGTCTAGGCTTGCTTTTATAGTTGAGTTTTCCCTCCTTTCTTGCAAGTGGATGAAGCAAGTGGGTCTTCTTTTCACCAACTAAAGGTATGTTGTCCCCCCATGGTAGACAAGTGGTGAAGTGCAAGTGGTAGGAGGGTGGCTGCATCAGCATGGATTGTGGCAATAGGGAGGCGCTGACTGGACAGGTTAGGATTCACTGCAGATCTGCTTTCTGCTGCTGTCTTCAAGTGGGTCCCAGTTCTGCTGCGCACAGTGATGCTATAGCACTTAGACAGAAAACATTAGAAATTTCACAAGGGCACCATTTGTGTGCCAAATATATTCCAATTCAGTTCTTGATTCCCTTTTCCCTAATTAAACACAAATATTTACATAATTTCTAGCCTAAGCATGCAAATTCACAATGATTTACGAATAGAAATGCATAATAACTCTACAAATGGAGAGTTATCAGATATACGTAAATTCGCCTTTTATTTTTGTGAATCGGATCTACCTCCCCAAAGGTAGATCCGATTTAAGTCAATTTTACAAGGGGTATTTTCGTCTTAAAATTTATTGTGGGGGTATATAGGGAGATGATGGGGGTACAAAAAAAAACCCCATCATGCAATCTTGGCCTAAAAAAAGGAGGGATTTTTTTTATACCCCCATCACATTCCATATACCCCCACATAATTTCTAAAACCCGAAAATACCCCTGCCCAACTAAAATTCACTCGGATTTAAGGTAAATCCGACTTTAAAAATAACAAAGCGGATTTACCTTAGATGGGGGTACATCCGCTTTGTTATTTTTAAAATCGGATTTACCTAGCGGGTAGATAAATCCGATTTCCCTAAAAAAAGAAATTCGGATTTACCCCACCTAAGGTAGATCCGATTTTGTTATTAAAAATAATTGTTTTTATTTAAATTTTTAAAAAAGGTTATAAAAATGCTACTAAAAATCTGTTAAAGAGTCAAAACTAATCCAAAAATTATAAAAACACCACCAAAAATCTAATAAAACCAAAATAAGGTTATGCAAATTTTTTTAGATTTTTTGGAAATTCTGAAAAATTAAAATAATTAATAAAAAATAGTAAACGATGGAATTTGGAATTTTCAGCTCCCATATCCTAATAGAAGTTTCTTCTTAAGGAGTTTTGATCCTTGATTTTTTCTGGATTTAATGGCTATGGTTTCATTACAATTTGAGTAGGTTGCCCGAAAACCGATTTTTTAGCCTAAATTATTCGCTCGACGTACAACATCGTCACGTGTTAACGAACTACAGACTAAACAGAACCAAAAGATGGTCGGAATTCGTATCTAATTTTTTAACTGATTTATTTATTTATTAATTAGGTTAACAAAGCGGATTTACCTTAAGTGGGGGTAAATTCGATTTTGTTATTTAAAAGCGGATTACCCCCATATAAGGTAAATCCGTTTTTAAAAATAACAAAATCGGATTTACCCCCACCTAAGGTAAATCCGCTTTGTTATTTTTTAAAGCGGATCTACCCCATCTTAGATAAATCCGCTTTTAATTTTTTAAAATTTTTAGTGGAAATCGGATTTACCTCATAGATACATAAATCCGATTTCCAAAAAAAAATTGAAATCAGGAAACGTTCGGGTTTTTAAAATTTTGTGAAGGGCAATTGCGCCTTTTCGCAGTGTCGGTGGGGGTAGATTGTCATCTGATGGGGGTAAAAAAAAAATCCCAAAAAAGGATGGTATAGTAGATGGTTGAGCAGTTTCGCCAAGTTCCTTGGGGGAAACAAAATGCATATATGTTGGAGCAGGGAGGTCCTTGAGGGTCTCCGGGAGGTGCGAGCGCAGAGTCTCAAAATTCAAGGGCACCAAATTTTTTTAGTATATATATAGTGATGGATCTAGAAATTTTTACAAGTAGGGGATACAAAAATAGCCTATGATATTTTCTCAAAAAAATATTATAAATTTTTACTAAATATATAATTTCACTATACAAAATTCCTAAAATACTCAAATATCTACAAATGACATTGCTAAAAAGTAAAATTAGTACCAAGTTGTTCTTTATTAATTATCTCTTATGAATTTCTATATTTAATTTTAAAAATTATCTAACGGTGACAACCCTATATTCAATGGCACAGCTTGAACATTATTTGTGTGGGGCCAAACAAATACCTATTAATAAATTCTATAAGATATGTGATAATTAATATTTTTTTTAGGCTTAATTACAATTTTGGTCCCCCTATTATGACCAACTCACGAATTTAGTCCCCGAACTTTTTTTCCACGATTTTGGTCCTCCTATTATTCCAATTTGTAAAATGTTTGCCCCCCACCAAAATTGGTCAAACCTGAATTTGATGTGGCACTTACTTAACTGATGTGGCAGGCCATGTCGGCATGCCACGTGGGTTTTTTCAATTTAAAAATATCTTTTTATTAAAATAATTTATTTTTTAAATAATTTAAATAACTTAAAAATAAAAAAACACATTTTTATGTATATGTGTTTGGATTCACGGATTAAATCAAATTAAAACGCAGTTATCTCAGATTCGAAATTCCCCTTTCAACAATTACCTTCTCCTTTCCAGAAAACTAGCTAAACAAGATTAAACAAACAACATATCCATTCATTTGGAAAATCGTATTTGAAATAACAGAAGCAGATTGAACTAACAAATTTGAAAAATAAAAGAAAATAGAAGCAGATTTGAAGCTTGTTCAACATCAAAATGATGCAGATCTGGCCCATCTAGGTATTACTTCGTAACCATAATGGGGTAGATTAAACGCAGCTTGACCAACATCAAACATGAACTAGATCTGGAACTTGATGGAAAACAAACTAACACGAAAAGATCTGAAACAGAGCTAACGAGAGCAAGATGGTGGCCCGCAGGTGGTGACGGTGGCCGAAATCAGAACGTTGGACGTTGGAAAAGGAAGGACTTTTGCGGAGATATTTTAATGGAAAACAACATAAGCTTTGAGGAAAAAATTGGAACCGAAGTTGTTCAAGGTACCAAAGATGCTAAGGGGAAAAAGTCAAGTGACGAGGTTGTAGAAGGTTTGGAATGCAGGAGAAGGGTGGAGTCTCAACGAAGGAGATATATTTTTCACATTTAACATAAAAATAATATATTATTAATTTAAAAATCTATGTGGCAATCCAACATGGCTTGCCACATCAGTTAAGTGAGGTCCACATCAGCAAAATGTTTGACCAAATTAGAGGGGGGCCTTAATTTTAGAAATTGAGAAAATAGGGGGACTAAATTCGTGAAAAAAAAGTTGGAGGACTAAAATCGTGAGTTGGTCATAATAGGGAGACCAAAACTGTAATTAAGTCTTTTTTTATAAAGGACAATTAATGTTTTCAGTACACCAAATAGACACATATGTACATGGTTTTTTTTGAATGGTATATCATATATAGGTTTTTTTAGTAGGTGGTTGATCTGCCAAAACTCCGTTCCTTTTGGGGGAGTGGATTCAGTGCATTTTTGGCGGGGTACCTTGCTACCTTTATTTTAGCATCAGCCGTTGGATAAATTGTATGAACCAAAACGTGCCACGTGTTGACTTTTCTCTTTTTATTATTAACTAAAAACAGTAAAACCAGACCACCACCCACGAAACCAACAAGAGAGCACTGCTTCGCTGCCACTCACCCAACGCAGCTCCACCGCTTCATCGCTTCGGCTGTCGCACCGCCCACTTCTCCGGTGGTCGCACTGCCTTTCGCCGTTGGTCTGAAACATCCCAACCTCTGCAAACCATGTATCAACGAAACAATTCATATTGAGTCCTTGTCTTTCTTAAGAAACACAAGACCCAAATTCATAAACCCCATTAGCTCTTTAAATTCAAGCTCTGTAAAGATTCTGGGGTTGCTTTTCCTGAATCTTCTTTGTAGATTTTAAAAGTAAAAAACTGGATTAAAATTTAAAACTTGTTTTTCGGTGTGTGTTGATACAACTTGTTTTTTTTTTCTGCTTGCATTCTTTCATGGTTTTCAGTGTGTGTTTAAAGTTTGTTCTGTACCTTACCTTGAGACTGGTATCCGATCCTAGATACCTAGTCAGATCCGAGATAGTTGGTAATCAAGCTCCTGATCAATTCGAGTTTGGCTCCGATCCGGGGTGGTGGGTGTTGGGCCTTAAGCACAAAGGCCCAATCTGTAACAGTTGCCCCCCAAGTCGGGTCGCCCTTGGGCGGGCTAGACTTGTTGTTCTTGGAAAACCGTGATGATCCTTCAAAGCCGGGGTAAGTCGAGTGACTTGAGGCGTTTCGTTTGAGACCGAGATAAGCCGAGTGGCTCGAGGCGTTTCGCTTGAGGCCGAGGTAAGCCGAGTGACTCGAGGCGTTTCACTTGAGGCCGAGGTAAGCCGAGTGGCTCGAGGCGTTTCGCTTGAGGCCGAGGTAAGCCGAGTGACTCGAGGCGTTTCGCTTGAGACCGAGGTAAGCCGAGTGACTCGAGGCGTTTCATTTAAAGTGGCACCTCGATTTCCACGCCTGTGACTGATGTCATTCATGGGACGCGCCATTCGAGGATGATTGGAGAATGATGGCGCTTGGAGGGACGCACCTGTCTAGGGGCTAGCATTGGGCCACGTAGCGTAGTCCCAGGCCCACTTTGAGGTCCTCAGATTCCTATATATATATGGGAGGGGACCTCCCTCACTTGAACTGATTTCTGGAAGTTGCTCTGACCTCCGATCTTAATCTCATCTCATAGCCTCTCATTTCAGAGTTCCGTGGTGACTCTCAGTGAGATTGTTGAAGTACGCGATCAGGTTCACGTGCCGGCGAACTTTTAATCTTGCAAGGTTAGTCCCCCTACTTTTATTTGCCGCTTATTGTTTTAGGCTATGGTCGGGGTCTCTCGGAGCCCGTACTTATTGATACAGAGTGGGGGTCGTCAGGTCGGGTTCCGACTTGGTTGTGGACCCACTGTTTAGTATCAATCTGACCGTCAAGCCCCCATTTCTGCAGGTCAGATCTGGCGAGAACGAAACAAACCCGTCGGGTTGCTAACGCAGACCGCCCCGTTGTTGCCAAGCGATGACTTCTGATCCTAAAGATTCGGTCGAGAATCGTACCGGAGCCCCTACAGGGTCGGTTGGGCCCGATGTTCAAGACGGTCTGGGCTCTGCTCCTACCAGTTTTCATGCTGATAACCGCTCTCCCGGGATCCTAGCAAAGAGCTGCCAGAGGCCGACCAACCTGACGTAGTGGTTCTTGACTCGGAGGGGTCTGATGCTGAACCGGACGACGAAGAACAAGGGAGTCCCAGCTGGAGTTCCGATGACAACGAAGCCGAGGTTGCCGAAATTCGGAACCATGAAGATGAGCTCGATCGCCAAGGGAATCCCGTTTGCGAAGGAGGTTACTCCGATCAATATCCCAGTATCGGGGTTGGGCCGGTTGATGTTCCCCTTGGCGCTCCCTCTGAGTGTCCCTCGGGAGTACTCTTGGGTGTCGGAAACGCTGAGAGAGATTCAGTCAGTCTACCAGACCGGAGATGATTTGAGCCATATCGTCCACCGGATTTCCCGGAAGGAAGATCAGATAGGGAACGTGGAGGGGATGGCCGAGGGTCAACATGTAGCGGTTTGGCCAAAAGCGTTGAAGTTCGCCATGTACGGAGTGACGATCTTTGACATGAAGATCACCCCCCCTTTCACCGCCTTTCAGCAAGAGGCCTTGGGGATTCTGAATCTCGCCCCTTCCCAGCTTCACCCCAACACATGTGCGTTCTTGCGGGCTTTCGAGCTTATGTGCATTCACTTGGAGAGGCCAATCTCTTCTGATCTGTTCTTCCACCTCTTCGAGGTCAATCAGAGGCACGAGGATGGGACCCAGGATCGGTGGGAGCATGTGAGCTTCCGCGCTAGGAGGGGCCTTAAAATTTTCATGCCCTACTCCGATTCCTTGAAAATTTGTTAAAATAAGTACTTCTTTGTTGAGCTGGTGAATGAGGAAGCCGTGGGGTATTTTGGCAAATATGGTGCTGATGGGGAGTCCCTGGAGTCCACTAAGTTCTAGATAGGGTGGTCCCTGTCTCACTTCAACCAGCGACCTCATGCGTATACGGTCGGTAGGGGTGGGAATAGGCCAGGCCAGGCCAGGCTTTGAAAGGCTTGAGCCTGGCCGACGATGAATTTTTTAAGCCTGAGCCTGGCCTATGGCCTGTCTTAGGCTTTTTTTTAGGTCTGGCATGGCCTTTTTAAAAGCCTGGTCTGGCCTAAAAGCCTATTTAAAAGCCTATGTCACATTAAGACCTCTAAATAGTCCATTTAATATGTGTCGCATGATTGCTGGAAACTTGAAAGTTTCAATTTTTTTCAACCGTTTCAATTTGCATTGGGAATAAATGACAATAATACTAATATAAATGTATTAATAGGTTAGATACTCTGCACATGCTCTCTCTATACCATCGGGAATCAATGACAATAAATTGATGCTATTGCCTATAGGTTTCAAGAATAGCTAATATTGCAACGTTAATATCTGAGAATGTAGAACGGCGCAAAAATTTGGCCTATACATATTTCCTTCTTCTTTATCTAATTTAGTAAAAATAAATAATAAATAATAAAATATAAATATATAGTTATATATAAACAGGCCGGCCTGTCAGGCCTAATAGACTTTTTCATAAGCCTAAGCCTGGCCTATTTAAATTAATAGGCTTTAAAAAAACCCGAGCCTAGCCTTTGTACTAAACAGGCCACGCCATGCCAGGCTTTTGGTGGGCCAGGCCATAGGCCCCTGTCGGACGACCCGGCCTATTCCCACCCCTAACGGTCGGCTTGAGCAGGTTAACTCCCATAGATCAGGAGTCTTTGGCGATCCTGACCAATTTTGCTGACTTGATTACCTACCGGGATCCCAAAAAGTTCGGCATTGATGTAGCCCGTCTGGTCGGCGCGGGATCTAGGTCCCAAGTGATGGCCGTGCTTGGTAGGTTTTGATAGCTTACAATGTCCTTAGTTTTTAATTGTCGCATTTTCTGTCATAACATTCCTCCTTCTCTTTACTTTGCAGATAGCATGGAGACTGAAAAATTTTCCCGCTTGAAAGGGATTTCGGAGAGGAGAGCCGGCATCCCGCAGAATCTCCAAGCCACGCCTCACCGAACTGAGCCTTTGCCTGCCGTTCCGATCAATACTGTCACCGTAGCCACCTACGCCGAGGATCGGACGGCTGACCTTCAACATTGGAAAAGGCAGCGCCCTACGCCGCAGGAAGACCTCGCCTCCGCATCTCAGGCCCCTCGAGCTTCAAAGAAAGGTCGCCACGGGAAGCATAAAGCTTCGAGATCTTCCAGGATCTCGATAGACGGCGAATTTTTGAAGAAGCACCTTGAGGATTCCCGGGTTGATCCGGTGGAGGCCGCCGCCAGGCTGTTTCGGAATTTGGCCGACGTTTCCAAATTACAAAGGGCGGAGGCTGAAAGCCAGGCCAAAGGTAAATAGAACAGTCATATTACTTCTTGATTTCGCTTTTGGTAGTCCCATTCTCAACTTTCTTATTTCCACAATTTCAGATGCCCTGGCGGAGAGGGACGCCGAACGGGATCTCCGGGCTGAGCTGCAGAGAAAATGAGTCTCTGTCTTCGACTCTAGCGAAGACCCAGGAAGATCTGTCCGCACTCCAAGCGAAGAGGGATAAGCTAGAAGGGGAGAGGGACTCTGCCCTGAATCTGAACAAGAAGCTCGAGCTCCGGATTTTTGAACTCGAGAGCCAAGAGAGGCATGCAGTGGAGGTGGTTGCCTCACTGAGGGTCCGGATTTCAGAGCTTGAAGCCGACCTTCGGAAAGTCGAGCATGTCACGGTTGGGTCCAGCGTGGATCCCTCGCTCCGGGTCATTGAACTGGAAGAGGAGCTTAGGCAGGCTCGCGAGAAGATCCGAGACGCCGAGCTTGAGATGATCGAGGTGGCCGATATGGCTGTTGAGGTGGCTGCGGAGAGCTTCGAAAAGGCGCTTGCCCAGGTCGCCGTGATTCACCCTTCTCTGGAACTAGACCAGGAGGTTCTGAGTGTGGATCACACTGTGGATGGGTAGAGCTGTCAATTTGGGCCAGGGCCCGAGTTTTTTGTTGGGCCCGGGCTCTAAAAATTGTAGCCCAAAACGAACGGTATGTTTTTTGGCCCGGCCCGAGAGTCCCGATGATACAACTGGGCCGGGCCAGGGTCGGCCCTGTGGGCTTCGGGCTGGCCCGTTTCTTTTTTGTTTTTTTAAAAAAAAAACACATATTAGACAACAAACACGGTTCTGTTGACCAAAAACAAAGAAAACACGGTTCTCAGTCTCATTTCACTCTCACGGTTCACTCTCACACTCTCACGCAGCCACGCTCACGCTGTGAAACCCTAAACCTCACATCTGAATCTGATCTCGCATGAGTCGCATCTCACTCACCCAAGCCGAGCGCATCTCACCCAAGCGCATCTCACCCAAGTACTATTTCGTTTTCGGTTTCTCTAGCTTCTCCTTCTCTGGCTTTGCGGTTGCTCTCGTTCCTTCTCGTTCTTCGCTTGCTCGCGGTTTCTCTGGCTTTGGGGTTGCTGTCGTTCCTTCTCGTTCTTCCCTTTCGCTCGCCTTCTCGTTTGGTAAGTCGCTCGATCCTTCAATCCTTGTCGCATTCTCCGATTCTCCGTTCTCCGTTCTCCGATTCTCCATTCTCCATCACATTCTCATTCTCCATTTCTAACACAGTACTATTTCGTTTTCTTGGTTGCAAGGAGGAAGCTGAAGTTGAGGCGTTTCCATTTGGGACTCTTCTCTAAAGTTAAAGAATCTCAGGTTTGTTCTTTCGTTTTCTCTCACTCTGATTCTGTTTTCGTTTTCATGTTTTCGTTTTCTTGTACTGATTTTGTTTGTTTGTTTGTTGTACTGATTCTGTTTAATTTAGTTTTCTTGTACCGATTCTGTTTTTGTTTTCTTGTACTGATTCTGTTTGTTTGTTTTTATGTTCTGATTCTGTGTACTCATCATCCTGTTATTTGTGTACTGATTCTGTTATTTGTGTACTCATTATTCATGGTCTGTTTGTATTGTATTTGGTCTGATGTAAATGGAATGTCAATCAAGTTACTTATTAAGTGTACTGATTCTGTTAGTTGTGTGTGTACTGATTCTGTGTTCTGATTTTACTTCTTGATCAGTTTGTTTTTATGTTCTGATTCTGTGTACTGATTATTTTATTTGTCCGAAAACAGTTTCGTTAATCTATTGTGTACTGATTCTGTGTTTGTATTTGTGATTCTGTTATTTATGTTCTGATTAGTTTAATGTTTTTTAGTTATGGATGTTGAACCGAATCTTGAAATTATGGAAATCGATTCTGATGATGATTTGGATGATGTTAAGAAAAATGAAAAGTCTAAGAGAGTCGGGAGAAAAGTTTCTGAGGTTTGGAAATATTTTGAAAAGTTGGAGGGAGGGGAAAAATGTAAATGTCAGGGTTGTGCGAAAGTGCTTTCTTCCAAATCTACCGGTGGCACCAAACATTTATGGCGCCATTATGAAAGATGTGGTTTAACTCCCTAAATATGAAGATGTGGGACTTATGTTGGACAAGAAAGCTACATTGTTGAAGCAGTGGAAATTTGATAGTATGGCTTATAGAGAGGCACTTTCTAAAGGTATTATCAAACATGATCTCCCATTTAGCTACGCCGAGTATGAGGGGATTTTGGTGGTCAACAAAGTCTTGAATCCCGAGTTTCAACCAGTTTCTAGAAACACTGTAAAAGATGATTGTATGGGTGTGTTTTTAAGTGAAAAGAATAAACTAAAGAGTGTGTTGGCATCCATTCCTAGTAGAATTTGTCTCACTTCTGATGTATGGACAGCCGTAACAACACAAGGTTATATGACTGTGACTGCTCATTATATTGAACATGATTGGAAGTTAAATAGCAAATTGCTTTCCTTTTGCCACTTAGAGGCTTCCCATACAGGATTGGAATTATCTGGAAAAGTACTTGAAGCTCTGAAGGATTGGGGGATAGCTACAAAAATATTTTCTATCACATTAGATAATGCCTCGTCTAATGATAGCATGGTAAATTTTTTGAAAGATAGGCTTAATTTGCAAGATGCACTGTTAAGTAAAGGTAAATACTTTCATGTGCGGTGTTGTGCACATATCTTGAATCTCATAGTTCAAGATGGTTTGAAGGCGGCTGGGAATGCTTTGCATAAGATTCGAGAAAGTGTTAAGTAGGTGAAGGTTTCAGAGGGGAGGTTGAGGGATTTTCGAGCATGTATTAAAGAAGTGCATCTAGATGATGTAAGTGGTGGTTTCTTGAGGATGGATGTCTCCACTAGGTGGAATGCTACATATATGATGCTTCAAAGTGCCATTAAGTATCGACGTGCATTCATTAACTTGAGTTTCAATGATAAGAACTACAAGATTTGCCCAAGCCTTGAAGAGTGGGATAGAGCGGATAAGATATGTGCTTTCTTGGCACCATTCTATACTATTACTAATTTAATATCCGGGTCATCTTATCCAACCTCAAACTTATACTTCACACAAGTTGCACTTATAGAGATGGGATTGAATGAAAATTTGAATAGTGAAGATGTTGTGATCAAAGATATGGCTACAAGGATGAAGCTCAAATTTGATAAGTATTGGAGTGAATATTCGGTCAATCTTGCTCTTGGATGTGTTTTTGACCCAACATCAAAGTTTGATTTTATAACTTTTTGTTTTAAAAGACTTTATCCAACTGAGTATGAAGATAAGGTTAACAAATTGAAGGAAAGTTTGTATGGTCTCTTTAGTGAATATACCAACAACACAACTGCATCACTATCATCTTTAGCTAGTTCATCAAGAGACACTCAATCCTCAATAAGCAGCTCATCATATCTTGAGGTAAATAGCTAGTTATTATCTATTATCATTATTCATTACATCTTTAGTTTACATTGTTTATACATTGTTTTAATTAGACTTCTATCTCTTCATTGATTTGCATGTTTAACTCTAGGAATACCATAAAGAAAGGAGACAAAAGACTTCTAATGCTGGCAAGTCTCAATTGGAAATATATTTAAATGAGCCATGTCTTGATGGGATTGATATTGACATCCTCCAATATTGGAAGATAAATAAGAGTCGATTCCCTCAACTTGCAACTATGGCTTGTGACTTTCTTAGCATTCCAATCACAACAGTAGCTTCTGAATCTTCGTTTAGCATCGGAGGTCGTATCTTGCATAAGTATAGAAATAGCTTACTTCCCGAAACCGTGCAAGCCCTCATTTGCACGCGTAATTGGTTGCACGGCTATAATGAAGTTGGACCATCTGGTATTAATATATTAAAAATCTCTTTTGTTATTGATTTTTGGTAATTGGTTGCATTATTTTTGTCATTGACTTTTTTGTATTATTCTTGTAGATGTGCCGGAACTTGTGGAGGAGATAAAGCTGTCGGATCATATTAGTTAAACGTTGCTGCTGAATTTATAGTCTATTGCTTTAATGTTCTGGTCTATTGCAGCTCTATTTGTAGTATTTTGCTTTAATTTGTAGTACTTAACTGGTCTATTGCAGCTCTACTTTGTAATTTTTCTGGTCTGTACCTATTGGCTGTTTGGGATATATACTTTGTAGTATTTCTGGTCTATTACAGTATTATTTGAATTCCTGCAGTGTTGCTGTCTAGTAGTGTTGTTTCTGAATTCCTGTAATAGAGTTTCTGATTCTGTTCCTGTTAGTAGTGTTGTTTAATTGTTGGTCTGTACTGTACTGCAATAGAGTTTCTGATTCTGTTCCTGTGAATGGTGGAAACAATTTTAACATGCAATTTTGCAAATGGTGGAAACAATTTTGCAAGTACTGTTAGTAGTACTAGTTGTGAATGGTGGAAACAATTTTAACATACTTGCAATTTTGCAAATGGTGGAAACAATTTTCCAGGTACTGTTAGCAGCATTAATGATTTGTGGCCCGTTGGGCTGGCCCGTTGGCCCATGGGCTGGTGTTGGGCCGGCCTGGGCCGTAAATTTTGCAGCCCATCAGAATATCGGGCTGGCCCGACCCTGCCCGTATGCACTGTTTGGCCCGATGGGCCGGGCCGGGCCGGCCCGAGCCCGGCCCATTGACAGCTCTATGGATGGGGGCGGATTGTTAAGGTCAACTCCGGCTCTGAGGAGCGTGAAGTCGTTTATCCGCGCCCATCCCCGGCCTGACCTGTGAGCAGAAGTGATTCTCCTAGGCGGATTGTTAGGGTTAATTTTTGAGTTCTGGGCAGAACCGGTGGCGAGGGAAGTCCCGGGTTCCGGTCGGAACCAGAGTTCTGTAATATTTTGAAACCTTTTTGAACTTGAGGGCCCGGCCGTATCCGGGGTGGCTTGTAATATTTGTTTAATTGCCCGGATTTCCGGTTTTCTCTACCTTGGTTGTGCTTTATTCTGCTGGTTAAATTTGTGCACTTGTGTTTTGATTCGCCTTCGGGGCAGTTTATCGGGACTCGGCCCGGATCGAACTCGCCCCTTAGGGTAGTGGCAACCTCGGCCAACTGGTACGTCCTTTGAATGTTGGAATGTAACGTATGTCGCCTTCGGGGCAGTTTACCGGGACTCGGCCCAGATCGAACTCGCCCCTTAGGGTGGTGGCAACCTCGGCCAACCAGTACGTTCCTTTGAATATTGGAACGTAACGTATGTCGTCTTCGGGGCAGTTTACCGGGACTCGGCCCAGATCGAACTCGCCCCTTAGGGTGGCGGCAACCTCAGCCAGCCATAACGTCGGTGAAAATTCGTCTTTTGTCGAAGTGTAGATTGACATTTTCGGTATACACCGTTTTTCATATAAAGGAAATGGTAAAATCGGTATACACCGTTCTTCACATGAGGAGATGATAACATCGGTATACACCGTTTTTCGTATAAAGGAAATGGTAAAATCGGTATACACCGTTCTTCACATAAGGAGATGATAACATCGGTATACACCGCTTTTCATATAAAGGAAATGGTACAATCGGTATACACCGTTCTTCATATAAGGAGATGATAACATCGGTATACACCGTTTTCATATAAAGGAAATGGTAAAATCGGTATACACCGTTCTTCATCTAAAGGAAATTAATGGTAAAATCCGTATACACCGTTCTTCTTCCAAAGCGTAACTCAATTGTAGTACTTTTTTAATTTGGTTGCGTTTCAAGTCCTTGGGATCGTTTTCCCGACCAGTGTCTCCAACTCGTAAGCGCCGTTACCAGTCTTGCATATAACTCGGTATGGCCCTTCCCAATTTGGGCGAGCTTGCCTTGAGCGGAGTTTTTTAAGTCGACATCGGCTCTTCGGAAAACCAGATCACCGACTTCAAAGTTCCTCGGGATAACTTTTGAGTTATACCGGGTTGCTACCCTTTGCTTGACTAGTGCCTCTTTAAGGGAGGCTTGGCCTCGCACTTCGTCGATGAGGTCGAGGTTCTCTTTTAACGCTTGATTGTTGTCCCCTGGTAACTTTGGATGGAGGGTTCTCCAACTTAACTCTCCGATCTCGACCGGGATTACAGCCTCGCTCCCATATGAGAGCCGGAAAGGAGTTTCCCCCGTGGAGCTTTGGGGGGTGGTGCGGTAAGCCCATAGCACATAAGGTAACTCCTCACACCATTTGCCTTTGGCTTCATCAAGTCGCTTCCTTAGTCCATTGAGGAGTACTTTGTTTGCAGCCTCGGCTTGGCCATTAGTTTGAGGGTGCTCCACCGAGGTAAACCGGTGTTTGATTTGAAGGTCGGTCATGAGCTTTCTGAAATCCTTCTCGGTGATCTGAGTTTCGTTGTCAGTGACAATTACTTCGGGGATCCCGAATCTGGTCATTATATTCTTTTTGAAGAATTTGATACAGTTTTTTGCGCTGATAATAGCTAAGGGCTCGGCCTCAATCCATTTGGTGAAGTAATCTACCGCTACTATTAGGTATTTGACCTGACCGGGGGCGATTGGGAATGGTCCCAAGAGGTCGATCCCCCACCACGCGAAAGGCCATGGCGAGGTGAGACTGGTGAGCTCGGCAGGAGGTGCTATGTGTACTTTGGCATGGATCTGACACTTCTTGCATTTCTTGACATAGTTTCTCGCGTCGGTCTCCATGGTTGGCCAGAAATATCCTGCTCTTAAAGCCTTCCGGGCTAGAGACCGAGCCCCAAGGTTTTCCAAGAACAACAAGTCTAGCCCGCCCAAGGCCGACCCGACTTGGAGGGCAACTGTTACGGATTGGGCCTTTGTGCTTAAGGCCCAACACCAAATGCAAATCCATCAACCAATGGAGGAGATCAAAAACCTAGATCCAATGGTTCCCATTGATCCCCAAAACCTATAAATTAGGATTCAATGTTAGCATTAAATGTACACACTCTCCAACCATCTAACTTGCAATCAGTCCACTTGCTGACTTGAGCGTCGGAGTGTCATTGCAGGTACCCACCACCCCGGATCGGAGCCAAACTCGGATTGATCAGGAGCTTGATTACCAACTATCTCGGATCTGACTAGGTATCTAGGATCGGATACCAGTCTCGAGGTAAGGTACAGAACAAAGTTTAAACAGTTCGACGATTGGAGTGGGGGCGGCGTGAGAGCGGTGGAGCAGTTTCGGTAGAGCTGCGTGTGGAGTTTTATTTCAATCACTTTTCAAAAAAGGGGACGTGACAGATTTTAGAGTGTTAGATTTATCCAACGGTCGTGATTAATGAAAAGGGACAAAAGGCATGGTGCCTGAAGGCACTGAATCCATTCCCGTTCCTTTTGCTAGTGTCCTTCACCATAGGAATTTGCTTTCCTCTCCTGATTGTGGCAAAGTTTCCACTGTAGCACCAAAAAATTTTTTTTTTACCAAAATAGCACACCTTTTAGATTATTTACCAAACTAGCACACATTCCATTTTTAGTGTAGAAGTCGCCCCCCCCCCCCCAAAACGACTTCTGAACTAAAAAATTTAATTTTTTTTTAAAAACTAGTTCAGAAGTCGCCCCCCCCAGGGTGACTTCTGAACTGTGTTTTTTAATTTTTTTATTTATTATATATTAATTTAAATTAATTTAATTTAATTATTTTAATTAATTTAGAAAATTAATATTGTTAATTGTAAATTAATTATTAAATTTTTTGTGAAAAAAAAAATATTTGAACACGTTAATGTATTTAAAAAGTAATTACGGTAAAAAATGAAGATATTAAAAATTGGAACAGAATTTAATATAGGATAAGAACAGAAATTAAAAACACAAATTGCAGAAATACAAGGATAGGAAATTTAAAACTCGAAGTGATTAACGTTGTAAATGATGGCCAGTTCCACATGGTGGTGGTCGGCGATGACGGCGCGGACGCTGTTGTGCTGCTGGTATTTCTTCTTCAGCCGGGGTAGGGGCAGGTGGTTGTTCGTATTGGTGAAGTGATGAGGTACTAGCACCGGGATGCTCCTGAAGGCTACGAAGATATGCAACTGATTCCGGCGTACCAGGGTGGACACCAAAAAGATTATAGAACATATCGTCGTTGCTGCCAGCCGTAGAATGCCGATAGGTATCTTGAAATGGAGTATGTTCTACTGACTGGTTGAATGGCTGATAATCTTGATAGGTTGGGGAAATAGAGTGACGATGAGGCACATTTTGTTGGCTTTCCTCTAAGGTTGGGGAAATTTGGCTGGCATGTTGAGTTTGTGGCCAACGTCGACTACGGTTACGGTTACGGTTGCGACGTTCAGTTTGAGTGGTTGGCATTGAAGATGCTTCTGGCATAGTCGGTTCTTCTTCTTGATCATCCACAACTCGTGGGTCCCTAAGCTGTTGCTCGATAGAAATGTATGGCCTTGAGTTGTTCAGAAACCACTGCATATATTCTTGGGAGTTCATCGGTACTCCATGGAACGGGTGACCCACAATAACTTTACTTTGTCTCTCATTCCACAATTCAATCCAGCCTCCGTGCCTTATAGACCAGTCCTCATCTGCAAGTCCTCGCATGTCGATGTTGTGCATGTCGTCCAAATTGACTGGTGCAATTGGTATGTCTTGGACAAGGCCAAATTGCAGTTTCACTCGATCTGCGTGGTGCCATTCGACATGTTGAAAACAGACCAATGTTGTGTTTGCAGTCGATATGAAGTTGTCCTGGAATGCTATGTTTGGCAGCGTGAACTCTAGTCCTTGATACGGCAACCACTGAAAGTCTTCTTGCCTCATGTGGTCGATCCTAGATCTGTATGCAACAAGGTCAGATGGACATCTTGTGTGGTCTAATCTCCCGCCAACCCATCTATTAAAAAAATAAAACATTATTATAAATCAAAGATAAATTTTTTGTCTGTTCATAAGGTGTGCAAAATTGTTACCTTTTTGCTAGTGGCCAACCAATACCACGGTTGCAACTTGGGGCTAGGAACGGCATGCGGTACCAAATCCAAGACTGTAACAAAATAGTACATCCACCCATACAGCTTGAGGATGATGTAGCTGTCTTACACATTTGTCTGTATAAATTTGCCAGACATGCAGACCCCCAACTGTATCTTGAAACTTTATTTAAATGTCTCAAAAGGGGTAGGTATTTGAGGTGAACTCTGTTTGTTGATTTATCTGGGAGTATGAAGCCCCCAATCAACCGCAGTAGGTACGCCCTACAATGTTGTCTCAGCATATTTGTAGAAGCGCCTTCTGGAATTTCGGCAAATGCTTCTTTGAGCCACCTCATCTTAACTTCGTTCCCTCTCTTTTGATCTTCTGGAGGACATTTTCCCAATAGTTCCTGGCATATTACATCCCAAGACCAACTACATCTTCCAGTAACGGCATTTCCATCCACTGATAACCCCAAATGCAGCGCTACATCTTGGAGAGTTATGGTGCACTCTCCTACAGGAAGATGAAAAGTGTGTGTTTCTGGTCTCCAGCGTTCGACCATTGCTGTCACTAACGCTGGAATTACTTTGAATTTTCCAATGGTTGCAACTGTGCCAAAACCAGCTTCTTCTACGAATGGATTTATTAACGGGTGTGGTGGTTCAATGTTGAAGTGGTGGTGACACTCCATTGCATCATCAGTCAGATGCATGGACCTGTGAGTATCATGGTTTAGTAACAAAGCCATTGAAGGAGGTTTGATGGAGATTTGAAGGAGGTTTGAAGGAGGTTTGATGGTTTGAAGAAGGTTTGAAGGAGGTTTGATGGTTGATGAGAAGGAGGTCCGTAACAAGGCTATATATAGGAGTGAATAGTGAGTGTCGAATAGTGTCGAATAGTGCATAGTGTCGAATAGTGAATAGTGTCGAATAGTGCATAGTAACGAATAGTGAATAGTCATAGTGTCGAATAGTTAATAGTGTCAAATAGTGCATAGTAACGAATAGTGAATAGTGCATAGTGTCGAATAGTGAATAGTGCACAGTGAATAGTTAATAGTGTCAAATAGTGCATAGTAACGAATAGTGAATAGTGCATAGTGTCGAATAGTGAATAGTGCACAGTGAATAGTTAATAGTGTCAAATAGTGCATAGTAACGAATAGTGAATAGTGCATAGTGTCGATTAGTGCAGTGTCGTATAGTGAATAGTGCACAGTGACACTTTTGGTGTTTTTTTGGTGTTTTTTCAATGGTCTTGATGTTGCCGACACTTTTGGACGCACGATATCTTACCGACACTTTAAATACATTAACGTGTTCAAATATTTTTTTTTTCACAAAAAATTTAATAATTAATTTACAATTAACAATATTAATTTTCTAAATTAATTAAAATAATTAAATTAAATTAATTTAAATTAATATATAATAAATAAAAAAATTAAAAAACACAGTTCAGAAGTCACCCTGGGGGGGCGACTTCTGAACTAGTTTTTAAAAAAAAATTAAATTTTTTAGTTCAGAAGTCGTTTTGGGGGGGGGGGGGGGGCGACTTCTACACTAAAAATGGGATGTGTGCTAGTTTGGTAAATAATCTAAAAGGTGTGCTATTTTGGTAAAAAAAAAATTTTTTGTGCTACAGTGGAAACTTTGCCCCTGATTGTTCTCGCTGTCACCATCATATCGAAGAGTCTCTCCATGCTCTGAGAGACTGCCCGAATTCCCGTAGCCTTTGGAGATTGATCGAGTTCAACAATGCAGAATTTTTCTCTAACACTAGTGTGGTCAATTGGCTCCGTGACAGAATCAATTCCCAGCATTTTGGCTTGTTTGTTGCAGGGATATAGTGGCAATGGAGGGCGAGGAATGTTGACATTTTAGCTAACGATGAAATGCCGCTGTTCAAGCTCAAGATCGAAGTGTTTCATATGGCGAAAATCATCTCTGCTTCTGGTATGTGCTCTCGCGCTTCTTCCTCTCCAAAGTGGGTGTCTTGGCATTCCTACAAAGAAGATTGCATAGTGCTGAATGTCAATGGCAGTTCTAACGCAAACCCAGGCAGATTAGATCGCTCATGTGGAGTTAGTGGCTATTCTGAAAGGTCTTCTTCTAGCTTGGGAGTTGGGGATTAGATCGTTGGTCTGCTACTCAGATTCAATGTTGGCTCTCAACCTGGTTTCCAAGCACAGCAACCAATATCACTTGTATGCTGCTCTGATCCAAACTATCAAGGATGTTTTGTAGAGAGATTGCACGGTGATGATGCGGCACAGCTTGAGAGAGGGGAACGCCGTCGCGGATTACTTTGCAAAGCTGGGAGCTCATCACAATCAGAAGTGGAGGACTTTCGAAGCTCCACCTGCTGATTTGGTTACTGTACTTGCGAAGGATGCAAGTGGAGTTACTGTATTGAGACTTTAATTTTCTCTTTTCCTTTTTTGCCCTTATTCTTTTCTTTCTAGAAGCCCCACCCGCCTTCAAGAAGCTCTGCCCCTGCTTATTTTTCTTAAATTTAATATTTTTTTATTTCTTTCTTAGGAACTCGCACTTGAATCTAAAGAGAGATTGTGGTTGTTGAGGTGAGACTCTTTAAGCAAGAAAAAAGGAAAGGCGGAGTACCTGCAAAGACACCTCACGCTCAAGTTAGGAAGTGAATTGATTAGAGGTAAGAATATAGGAGAGAGTGTGTACCTTTGGCATTGCATTGAATGCTTATTTATAGAGTAAAAGTGTGTTGACCTAATGAATCAGAGCCGTCCGATCTAGGGCCTAGATCTTAGTCGTTGATCAATGTGTTTGCTTTTGATAATGAGTCTCACTATTGAGGATTGGGCCCAACCCGTAACAAAAAGGTACGGTCTGGACTGTAAAATGGTTACAATATACCAGTATTTTTGCACATGCCTATATATAAATTAAAAGAATTATATAATTAACATGCTCATATTTTAAGCAAGACTTAGATAGACAAAAAAGCTTACCAAACTTAGCAGATTGACCCACATATATGCATATAAAATAAATAATTATGTCGTATTAAAATAATTTCTCAAGTCCCAGCTCAAATTTCACTCACACTTTAAAAATAGATGTTCTGTACCGTATCTCGGAAGGTATGGACGTTCCGGGGTAGTTGGTAGTAGTAGGTCTTGATTAACTGAGCTCCGTTGTGGAGTTCCAATCCTAGATGGAGTTTCGGTCTTGGATGGAGTCCCGATCTTGGATGGAGTCTGATCTTGGATGGAGTTCGATTTGGATGGAGTTCCGATCTTGGATGGAGTTTCGATCTTGGATGGATTTCCGATCATGGATGGATTTCCAATCCTAGGTGGAGTTCCGATCCTAGGTGGGGGTACCTGCAAAGATACTCCGACTCTTAAGTCAGAAAGTGAATTGATTAGAGGTAAGAATATAGGAGAGAGTGTGTACCTTTGGCATTGCATTGAATGCTTATTTATAGAGTAAAAGTTTGTTGACCTAATGAATCAAAGTCGTCCGATCTAGGGCCTAGATCTTAGCCGTTGATCAATGGGTTTGCTTTTGATAATGGGCCTCACTATTGACGATTGGGCCCAATCCGTAGCAGTTGCCCCCCAAGTCGGGTCGCCTGTGAAGCGATCTTGACTTGTAAGCTTGTCCGAGCTCCAAAGCTGAGTTTACTTTGCTGAAGACTCCGTTGAGCCTTTCTCAGAGTGACTGGGATTTTGTTCCCTAGCTGCGATCTTTCACAAAGCCGGGCTTGTGCTTACGAGACAGAGATAACCGTTGAGTGACTCAAGGTTCCTCTGAATATCTGGGATTCGGGAATGATGTGACCACCGAGTGATTCACCCTTCAAGGTAATGGCAGCTTCGGCCATGTTAAAATGTGACCACCTGAAGGACTCGAGGTGTCAGTTTAATGTCGCATTCAGGGCAGTTTACCAGGACTCGGTCCAGATCGAACTCGCCCTTCAGGGTAATGGCAGCTTCGGCCATGTTAAAACTTGACCACCTGAGGGATTCGAGGTGTCAGTTTAATGTTGCCTTCAGGACAGTTTACCAGGACTCGGCCCAGATCGAACTCGCCCTTCAGGGTAATGGTAGCCTCAGCCAGTAATCTTTGCGACTTCGAAATCCAAAGATCTTCGTAGCCCTTGGGACAGTCTACCGGGGCTCGGACCGGATTGAACTCGTCCCAACGGGTCGCCACTACCTCAGACACTAGCGATGTCGAGCTCGGTGTCTCGGGTTCCGGTTTAGCGTGGAACTTTAAGGCGATCGTTCGACTGATCCCAAATCCTTCCCTTCAACCTCGGAACTCACTTTTACTAAGCACTCATTGTGAGGAAAATCGTAGCCGATCCATATATATTAGATGGTTGAATATTTACAAAGTCAGATTACATCACGCCCGTAGGCTCATTCCGGGGCCTAGGTGACACGTGACCTTTCTGCGTTAACCCATTCTCCATGATCGATGTACTTCTAAGACCTCCAGGGGAACTCCGCGAGAGTCTCAAGCTGATTTACTCCGACATTGGCTTGAAACAAACTACCTTCACAAAGTCCCACCTCCATGAAGTAAAGTCGGAAAGCGTCGTCGAGGTTCCGGACTTGTTCAGCTTTGCGATTAAATATCTATATATAGTCTCGGAGAGACTCATTCTCACCTTGCCGAATTGCTTGCAGCACCTTCGGGGATTTTAGCTTCATCTTGGAGTGAGCGAAGTGAGCAGAAAAAAGCTTAGCCAAGTGGTCCCATGAAGAGATGGTGTTTGGCTTAAGGGCCCTGAACCAATCCAAAGTCGTTTGCTCCAAAGTGAGAGGGAAAATCCGGCACATAATCTCATCCGGGACGTTCCGGTATTGCATCATCGTGTCAAAATAGTCGAGGTGACGATCCGGATCGCCGGTTCCATCATGCATTTTCAAACCCTCATGGGGTTTCTCGTGGTGCTTCGGCACCGAAAAATAGTCGATCTTACTTGTGAAAGGTCCTTTACGCTTTGCCGACCTCTCAAGGGGTGGAGACCGTCGGTTGCCATATTTGCCGAGGGATCCCCGCGAGCGAGGGCGCTGACGTTCCTTCCTCAGGGACCTTTCTCGACTTCTGGAACGTCGCCTCGGAGAAGAGGAAAACAGAGACGAGCTAGGCCGAGGGGAACCTTCAGGGATCGTAGGAATCATCAGGGTTCCGACTTGGGGGAGTCTCCGATCCTCGCCCTCCTCTATGACGAGGTGGAGTGCGATGATGGTATCTCCTCCAAGCCGGAGAACGGTGGCGCCTGCGGCCATTAGTCCTTCCACTCGAAGAGTTGCGCCGAGAGGAACTCCGATCCGGGATGTTACGAGCCCGGATCTCAGCAATCTCGGCTTCTAACTGGATGTAGCGTTGGCTTTCCTGCCGGTCGACCTCGGCTTGCCGATTTAGAAACCGGACGAGCTGTTGAACAGCATCGACGGTACCTGGACCGTCTGTGGGGAAGGTGGAAGTCGGTTCCGGGCTGAGCTCCCAAGAACCATAGCCGTAGCAGAGCTTCGAGCATGTACCGGGCTAAGGGGTAAGGTGACTGCCACTCCATCCCGAGTCACCTGCTGCAAGACCGGTCCCTCAACGACACTCGGGATAGTCCTATGACGTAAGGTCGGAGCCATCGTCAATCAAGGAGATGGGAGAGGAACTAAAGTACAAGATCCTCCTACTGTGGTCGCCAATGTTCTTTACTGTATCTCGAAAGGTATGTACGATTCGGGATAGTTGGTAGTAGTAGGTCTTGATTAACTGAGCTCTGTTGTGGAGTTCCGATCCTAGGTGGAGTTCCGGTCTTGGATGGAGTCCCGATCTTGGATGGAGTTCGATTTGGATGGAGTTCCGATCTTGGATGGAGTTTTGATCTTGGATGGAGTTTCGATCTTGGATGGAGTTCCGATCTTGGATGGATTTCCGATCTTGGATGGATTTCTGATCCTAGGTGGAGTTCCGATCCCAGGTGGGGGGTACCTGCAAAGACACTCTGACGCTCAAGTCAGAAAGTGAATTGATTAGAGGTAAGAATATAGGAGAGAGTGTGTACCTTTGGCATTGCATTGAATGCTTATTTATAGAGTAAAGGTGTGTTGACCTAATGAATCAGAGTCGTCCGATCTAGGGCCTAGATCTTAGCCGTTGATCAATGGGTTTGTTTTTGATAATGGGCCTCACTATTGAGGATTAGGCCCAATCCGTAACAGAAATCCTAGAGGAGGAGAAACCGGAAACCTGACCTTGCTGGCGCTGCAAGTCTCGAAGGTGTCAAATTTTATTATGAATTTCTCAATCACATTATTCTTGTCACCAATTGTGTAGATTTTCGATTTTCCATTATCATATTGTTTCCTTTTGTTATTTAAACTATTTTCAATTGTATAACTTCGATGAAAATTTAACCATTTTCAATTGTTCCCTCGGTTGACAGATAATGTATGAACCATTTTTGCTATAATTCTATTGTAATTTTGGTTTAAACTTTTCAATATTGATTAAACTTCGACTTTTCTTTCATAATATTTTATTTTACTTGAGGTTGTATTCAAACAAATAATTTCAATATATATATATACACACACACACACAACTTATAAAAATAGGGCACCGAATTTAGACTTTGCACATGGCACCCAAAATCTCAGGCCTTGGCGCTCATATTAGAAGGATTAATAACTAGGAATAACTCATTTTGGTACATGTCCCAACAAATGAGTTAGAGTAATGCTAGGAACAACCGCTTGAACAGTCGCTTGTGAATACTCGCTTATCTGTTGAGCCATGTCATTCCTTTTTTTAACTCCTTACTCGGCTACCAGCTAACTAAGTCAAACAAAATTAGCATTCGATGAATTTAACTTTTTTGACTTATGGTAAATAAAACTTTTTTGACTAAATTTTTTAGGCTTTTTTTTCACACCCCCCATTGTACTCTATACCCCCATTTTTCAAAATAACCCCAAAATACCCCTCTAAACTTCACTAAAAATTAACTGGATATTGAAAATTTTAAAAATTTCCGGAATTATCATTTAAAAGGTATTTTCAGAACACAATTTTTTCGTTTTTCCGGAATTACCTAATATACATAAATCCGGAAGCATAAAACTGAGTTTCGGAATTACGTAAACATTGATAAATCCAGAAGCAATTTTTAAATGTTTTCCGGAAATACGTTTTTTAGATAATTTCGGAAATTATTTTTTTTTTGTTTTATTTTTTAATTCTATGTTTATATTTAATTATTTATTTGATTGTATTTAATTTATTTTATTTTATAAACGAGTACAGAATACGAAAATAATATAATATACCAAAATAACGAGTACAAAATCCGATAATAAAATACATCAATGGCCAAGATCCAAATCCGATAAAGCTCTCGAAAGAAGCTGACATACTTGAGATGGAATGTCGTCGGATGCTATGGCCTTCTGGATACGTGCAGCAGCAGATAGGACTCTATCATCTAGAGTCTGTGGACCAGGTGATGCAATGTCCTCATCTGGAACAGGTTCATCCCCCAAAGGCACAGTGAGGCGGGGAATCGACACCTCTAAGTACCATGGGAGGTAGCTCTCATCGCACTCACCCAACTGACTGGCCCTAGTAGCCCTGCTGAGCAAAGTCTGAACCGGGCCGATGAAGTACAACCATCTCTCCACAATGGTCCTAGCAGGTGGACGTGACCCAAGCGGCTCCTCTAGAATGTCCTGGCGGTATCCAAACTGCAAAAAGCACCTCTATGTACTGCCTGTGGTCATCCCAAGGGTTCCATATGACGTCCCCGAATCGTAAGGCATTCAGCTTCCCCCGAAAATCTGTAAGCTTCACAACGTCGTTCTTTTTATTTTTCCACCTCACACAACGTGGCCGAGATGAACGACCCAAGTCTCTGCAATCGCCAATGGTGGGAAAATATTCGAAAATTCAGCACTGATATAATAATATGAATAAATTATTGTATAAACAAAAAAGTAAATATTCAAAAAATAATTAATTATTACCTGCAACAATGACGCGTATCCTTCACACTGAGTGGTGTCCCATATCGAAGCATCACTTAGGTGCTCGTATAAAAAGGCCAAAGCAGTTGGACCCCACGCACAATCAACCTCCCGTATACCCAACAACTCAAGCCCGACCCTATTGGCCATCCCAGCAGTAAATCCACCGGTAGGCATCCTAAATGTGCCCGTCAGCGGAAAATGGAGCAAGTTGGACACGTCGTCCAAGGTGATCGTCATCTCTCCAAATGGTAGGTGAAACGAGCTGGTCTCTGAATGCCATCTCTCGACAAATGCTGAGATCAGCTCGTGATTGATGACCGCCAATGGTGTCAAATCAAGCTCCGATAGAAGAGCTCGTAATATCCACCGATAAACACATGGGTCGTGTTGTGGAGGTAGCAGTTGAATTAATTTCTGGCCATGTGCTGCAACCTTCATTATTCCACGATCCTGTATAAAAGTATGTTATAGGCTAAATATCACTTTTGGTCCTTTATCTTTACTCTTGGTTTCACTTTGGTCCTTTATCTTTTTTTTAGTCCGTTTTGGTCCTTTATCTTTCAATTTCGTTTCATTTTGGTCCCTGCCGTTAGTTTTTTCTAACGGACGCCACGCTGGCAGTTAAGTGCTGACGTGGCGTCTTAAGTGTCATGTATGACGTGTCATTCATTAATTGAGGTGGCAAATAAATGTATTATTTAATTCAAAATTATTTTACACTTAGACATTTTAATTGAATGAAAACAAAAAAATGAAATTAACTAAAACAACTTCCCCAAACCCACTGTTCTCACCCAGATTTGTTCATCTTCTTCCTATATTGAGAAATTGAGAAATTAAAAATAACAAATTGACAAAACAACAAAAACAACACTGAAACCCAGATTTGTTCATCTTCTTCCCCAAACCCACTGTTTTCACCCAATTCTTTCCTTCGCACCCAATTCTCAATTCTCAGATCTGTTCATCTTCCTAAAACGAAAAGACGAAAAAAATCTGGAACTAAAACGAAAACGAAAAAACGCGTTTTCATGACAGATCTTCGTTTTCTTTCAGATTTTGTCTTAAATCGAACCAGAAAACAGAAACAGATCTGGAAGATTCATAAGCGGAAAACAGATCTGGAAAATCGAACCAGAAAACGGAAACAGATCTGAAAAAATGAAAACGAAAAAACGCGTTTTCATGATAGATTGTGGGTTTCTGTTGTTGTTGTTGAAGAACAACCAATGAGTGCAACTTGAATCTGGGATTGTTGTTGTCCATCGTCATCTGTCATCGTCCATCTTTCAATTTTGAGTTTTGATCCGTGCGCCAATGTGGGCGATCAGACTGATTTGGTTTGCTTGGTCACGTTACCGGCTCGTTGAGGTCGCTTGCTGCTTTGAACGAAAGTGGTGGTGAAGTCGGGCTGAGTAGTCGCAGGTCGCGTTCAGAGCTCCGGCGGGGTGTACCTGCGATGACACTCCGACGCCCAAGTCATTGGGGTAATATTTGTGCAGAGTAACGTTATGTGGAATAAAGCGTACCTGTCAGCTGAAGTCAGACCTCTATATATAGTGCCAGAGACTCGGCGGGTGACCGTCGGATCGCGTACGGCTTGATCTGAGCCGTTGATCTTGCGGATCTAGGTCATGTCTCTCTGTTTCGCTTATTGGGCCGCTTGTGGCCGGTCTTGTGACAGTATTAGGCTTCGACCCAGTCCTAGAACAGTTGCCCCCCAGGCCGAAGCCGTCCATAGGGACGGGTTCAGGCCTGAGAACGATTGTTCCCAAAGGAGCGACTTTGCCTTCGTATGGTCGCCTGCGCTGAGGCGGCTTGCATTCATGCCCGAGCAACAGGTTCCCCCTTGCCCTTTAATGACGTGTCATTCTGAGTTTGATGGATGTGACGTTTCGCCTTTCGATGTGACAATCATGACATTTCGCGTTTCCCAACGGGGGCGCGCAATGATGGTGGTTCAATTTTCGAGGGGCGTCATTAATGCTGGAAGTGAAGGGTCGTGTCGCTGCGGTGCCTGGCCTACTTTCTCTATATATGGGGCACCCTTCTTTCATTTCTCATTTTTCTTTCTCGTATTTCTGCTCTGAGAACGACTTGTATTCTCCGGTGAGTGATAACTCATATTTATATGTGTTATTTATGCTCTTATTACTTTAATTAGGGAAAATTCTCAAGTAATATTAGTAATTTATTCTGTAAATATGTGATTAGAAGTATAAATGAGGCTGAGAGTTAACTTCTTAACATTTGGCACAAAGGTGCCCTTTTTAGTATTTTAATGTGTTGTTAGTGCTGCAGCGGTAAGCGCTATAGTGCTATATGGCGGTGGGACAGCTGGACAATAATGGAACCCACCACTATGTGATGAGTCATCGTGCCAATCCTCTGCTGAAAGCCTGGCGCAGAAGCTTCCAAGTGGGTTGAAAATGACACTCGGCGTTTTCTCATTGAAGGATATTTGTTAGTTGGTGATAAGTGTCGCTATCACCTTTTTTGTAAAAGCTACTTTATGAGATTTAGATAATATCAAACTCTATCCTCTCCACACTACACAATTCGACCTAAGGAGAGATTTATCGGAGATAAGACTACTTGACACATATTTTTCCTCCATTAATCCTCCACTCTTAAAGCTTTTAGTTTAGTTTTTATTTTTCTTATCCATACCTACGGTTTAGCCACGCCATAGCATCTTCCAGCCGTGCATGACTTGGAATCCTTGGAGTGCATCTTTTGCAACCAATCATCTCTTGTTCACTCACGTTGATGTACGCTTTTTGGTTTATATTGTGTTGATGATGTGTGCCATGAGCTAAACACTTAGTAGTTGGATTAATTCTAGTTTGTAATGAACCTTGAGTATTGTAATATAATATTATGGCGTTTGCGTTTTAATCCTTGTATTTTAATACTTTCATTAACTTGTGTACTACTTAAACTCTTAAATTAACATCAATCCTACTTAAACTCTTAAATTAACATCAATCCTTGTGGGAACGATCTCTATTTATCACTCTATTACTTGTTGCGATTGTGTACACTTGCACATCTACTTTTTGCACAACAGTGAGCGACCAGGTTTCCCGTGATATTCTGGCAAGGTGTTCTCCGGTGAGCAACTTCTTACTCCGGCGCGATTCAACTCCAGCCGCCTTCTTCTTGTAATTGCTAGTGCGACCAACTTGTCTCCAACTCCAGGTACTTGTCATCTCATTAGTTTCCAGCCTTGATTTTTGATTTTTCCTTCTTATTCCAACACCAGCGAGGAGGGGGCGTCAGACCCGGGGTCGACCTTCTCGCCCCCTTCTGTAGGTCGTCTATAGGTGGTCTGACTTTCTTGCCACCCTTCTTGCAGGATCTGGATCTGGCGTGGACAAAGCAAACCGCCCGCATTCCCGACAGTCCTCCTGCTCGACTAGCCGAAATTTGTACTCGCCTTGCTTTGTGTGGAGCTATGAACGAACCACAATCTGAAGCTCGCCCGTCTACCTCTTCTACCGAGTTGTCTGGTGGGAGTACGTCTTCCGACCGGACAATTTCTATGTGTAATCTTGCTCATACCCATTCTCGTGGGTCAGAAAATACTGTCGAACCATCAGAGGCCGCCAATACACCCGCCCACGTTGCTACTACCTCGGCTCGTTCGGAGCGGAACTCGCGGCAAGTTGACGGAGTAGGGGATCCTGACTAGGGAGGCGTGATTGGTGAAGACCGATCTTTGATTTCTTTGACTGTGCTCAACAACGTACCCTCGATCCTTCGCCCTGGGGATGAGGTACTTCAATATTTCGCAAATATGATAGGCGACCCGGGTCAAATATGGGCGGTGGAAGGTCCTTCTTCGGACGAGCACGTTGCCACAATCCCTTCCTCTCTCAAATTCACTATGTACGCAAACGTTCTTCGCGACATGCGGGTTCGTCCTCCGTTTATTTCTTTTCAACGGTCCATCCTCCATTACCTTGGAGTTGCCCCGTCCCAACTGCACCCGAACTCATGGGCCTTCATCAAGGTATTCGAGCAGCTAATGAGAATAATGGGGCGTGACTGCTTTCGGTCTCTTTTCTTCAAGATTTTCGAGATGAGCAGGCAGCCAGAACCGGGGAGTAATAGAAACCGGTGGGAGCAATTAAGTATCAAGGGCCAGTCGGACTTCAAACTTTTCAAACCTTACTCCGATTCACTGAAGCCCTGGAAGCTTTCTTTTATGTGGGCCGTACCCATTTGTGAGGAATCTCGCAAGATGGTCGGGTCTTTGGACGCTCGGGGACGGGTAAGCAGCTACAAGTTTCCCATTGCGTGGACGTACGCGCACTACCGTCGTCCCCCAGGCACTTATAAAACACGCTGCAAACTCAGCGAGGGCGATCTGGAAACCTTGAGACTGCTCGAGAACATGGCTTCCTGGATGGATGAGGAACTGATTAAGTGTTATCGACTGATACGGGCACGAGACGATTCTAGTTTCTGTGTCGCTCTTGGTGCGACCGCTACTACTTCTTCTTTTTTTTTAAATTCTGTCCGTTCTTTCTTCCTTTTTAGGTGAAATGGCGGGCATGGGATATGAGGAGCTCATGAGGAAGGCTAGGAAAGGCAAAAAATCTCAAACCGCTCCCTCTACCTCTGTCACACCTCCCTCCGGTCGGTGAAGCTGCCAATGCCGTCGATGAAGGGGGAACCAGCACCCCTGTCAACCCCAGCTCTGGGTAGAAGGGAATCGCTCTCTCCCCGCTGTTGATCTTACTGGGGAAGACTCCGGGGTTGACCCTCCATCGAAGAGGAGTAAGGCTGCAGAAAAGGCTCAGAGGAGGTAGGTTTCTAGCCTCGACTCGGATGAGGTCTCTGAGGCGGACTTCGACCACTTCTGCCAAGACCCTCTTCTCTTTGTGGCAGAAGTGGCCAAGGTCGGTTCTCGCCTGATCGCTAAACTGAAGCAAGGGGAGGCGGATCAGACTGCAGGTAATAGACTCCTCGCCTAAAACTTGTGGTTGGAAAGTGATAATTTAGAAAAACTGATAAGCTAAACCGTACCTATGGATTTGTCTTAGTTACGGGAGGAGCTGGAGGCCACCAAGAGGAAACTTCAAGAGTCTGAGGCCGCTCTCAAGCCTACTGTCGATGCCCTTGATGAAACAAAGAAGCCATGACCAAAGAGCGGAACGATGCCCTGACCGCCAAAGCTGTGGCCGAGAGGAGGACGCAGCTGGAGATATCCAAGGTGAACGAGCTGTCTGGCCAGGTCGAGGGGTTGGTTGAAGAGGTCATTGAGCTCAAGAAGAACGTTGGCACCTTGGAAAAAGAGCGGGACGAGGCTCAGGAGGAATGCGATCGGGTGGTTGAGTCAACCCTCGCTATTTGCCAGGAGCGGTTTGAAGAGGCTCTAGCCCAGGTGCAATGTGTCTATCCCACCTTGGAGATCGATCCTAACATCATCAACCCCTCCCACTCTCTCCAGAATGGTCACATTGTTTACCCCCTTGAGAAGGACGGGCAGGGGAACATCGTGAGAGAGGAAGTTGTTCTTTATGAGCGTCCTTTTTAACTTGTAATTTTTTCTTTGTGCTTTTATCTAGGGGCGGCCCGTTGGTCGCCCCTTTTTGATGTAATATGAACTTCGTTGGGGCTCGCCCCTTTTTATCTATGTACTTTGTAACACCCCCTTCTAATAACTACTATTTAATTAATAAAATCAGAGTTTTCAAAAACAACCACGAGAGAGTGCTACATTTACTTCATTTAACCGAACAAACATCAATGGCATAGTCCAACAACTACAGTACGATACATAGCACAACAGTCAAGGGACGAGCCCACAAATCACCTGTTTAGTTTACATCAGCATGAATATAATCACCATCACAGCGGAATAACAACAAATCTTGAACATACTCAATACATCACCAAATATCAGTTTAATAACATCAAAATAAAAATTAACAAGCAAACTAAGACGCCCCTCCCCGGTGCTACGTATCAGAGCCAGACACAACAGACTAGAAGAAGGTATGGGGATAACCTTCACTCGCTATCACCTGCACGTTGCCGACATGAGAAGCAACGTAAAAGCAGTAGGGTGAGTCTCTTTACATAAATAATAGCATATAGGATAAGCATTATACTAGGGAAGGCAACTAGAAGCGCCAATTCACAACAATATCAACATACATTATTAATTTACAATCACCAAGAAGCATCACCGAATGCATGATTAGTGCATGAAATGCAACCCAACTCCAAGGGCATATGCATGTGGATCCATCATCACCAAAATAAGCCTTGAGGGCACTCACCAATAAGGCCGAAGCCTACTCACCAATAAGTGCACATGGTTTATGTGACGCCATGACAATGCACCATAACACACCATATTCACCACAATGAGCAATAAGCAAAATCACCAATAATTAATAGACTCACCATTGCTATTAATTAATTCACCATCACCAAAAAGAGGTCATAGACCCATCACCAATAATTGATCTCACCATTAGATACATCACCAATAAACACACCTCCAATTATAGCTCTAAGGCTAGCAACTAATCCACCAGTTACACCAACACCAATTAAATAGGCTATTATGAGTCATCGACACGGAACAGGCAAAAATAAGCAAAACAGTACTTAGACGCTCCAGCAACATTGGGCAGCACTACGCCAGCAAACTGGCAGCACTGCGCCAATACAGCAACACAAGGCGCACCACAGGGCGCACCAGGGCAGCAACTTGGCGCCCTGGGCAGCACAAACAGTCACGGGCGCACAACCAGGCGCCCTGGGCAGCCACACTTGGCGCCCCACACTGAGACACGCACACGGCACAAGGGGCATGCCAATTTGGCGCCCCACACCGAAACACACACCACACACACGCACAAAGGGCACGCCACATTTTTGGCGCCCGCACACCGTGACACACACCAAGCACACGGGCTTGCCATCTTGGCGCCCACACACTGTGGCACACACACAAGGCGCGCCCCTAAGTGGGCACAAAGGCAACATCGTGCCGCACCTTACTCACAACCATCACGCACAAAGCGCAACATCACGCGACAACAAGCAACAATACGCAACAACACGCCACAACACTCAACAACACAACACGCATGCGACACGCCACACACCACACACAACATGCCACACACCAAATAGCAACATAGTGCCACAACTCCTCAACACTAATTTCAACACCAATTCATTTAGGCAATTTATCGAACACCTTGCAACCATCATAATTTCATACTCAATTTCATTGAGACAATACATCAAACACCTTGCATACATAGTTCATAACATGTTCATTTCAACATCAAACAACATAGATTCATCAATTTGAGTTCAAACATAGTATCAACCATGAAATCAACACAGTAATACACAACAATCAATCAATTAATTATCCTAGAACCTAACCCACATAGAACACTCATCATATAGTCTATTATGAATGAAAGAGAGCCCCCTAACCTTAGAAAATTGAAGAAACCAAGCAAGACTCCTAGCAATCAACAAGAATCACCAACCAAGCTCCCTTCCTTGAAGCTCTTCACGCGAAATCTTCCTCTTCTCCTCCCCTTGGGCTTTCGGCCGCCGCTCTCTCTCTCCCTCTTCTCACTATTCTTTTTCTTTCTTTGCACAAATGAGTACCTTCTCCTAAGACTCCTAGGTTGTTACTTGAACTTGGGCCACTTAATGGATCATGGGCCTTATTTACACCTCCCTGATTCACTTAAACACCTCCTGAATAAAATAAAACTCCAAATTAATTAATTTACTTAAATAAATGTTGTAAGCCTTAAATAACTTAATTAAATGAATAATTAAATTATTTTGGGGCGTTACAAGTCTCCCCCACTTAGAATATTTCGTCCTCGAAATTACCTGAATTAAACAACTCTGTATATGCTTCCCGCATCTTACTCTCTAACTCCCAAGTCATGCTTTCGCCAACGGCTCCCAACCAAACCACTTTCACCAAATTGATCTGTTTACCTCTTAAAACCTTCACCTCATGATCTTCAATTCTAACCGGCATTGTCTCCACAGTGAGGTTCTCCCTCACCTCCACATCATCCATTTGAATTACATGCGATGGATCAGGAACATACTTTCGCAACTGAGACACATGAAACACATCATGCAAGTTCGAAAGATTAGGTGGCAGGGCCACCCGATAAGCAACTTTCCCAACTCTCTCCAAAATCTGATACGGGCCAATAAAACGAGGGGTTAACTTCTTAGACTTCAAGGCACGACCAACACCGGTCACAGGAGTGACTCTCAAGAACACATGATCACCGGCTTGAAACTCCAAATCCTTCCTTCTCTTATCATGATAACTCTTTTGCCTACTCTGCGAAGCTTTCATCTTCTCACGAATCAGCTTCACTTTCTCAGTGGTCTCACGCACAATCTCAGGTCCAAGCACCACACTTTCCCCCGATTCATACCAACACAGAGGAGTCCTACACCTCCTACCATACAACGCTTCGAAAGGAGCCATTCCAATACTAGAATGAAAACTATTATTGTAAGTAAACTCTATCAATGGAAGATGAGAATCCCACGAACCCCCTTGCTCAAGAACACAAGCTCTCAACAAATCTTCTAACGACTGAATAGTCCTCTCCGTCTGACCATCTGTCTGCGGGTGGTACGCTGAGCTCAACCTCAACTTAGAACCCAAAGCCTCTTGCAAACTTTTCCAAAAATCAGAAGTGAATCTAGGATCCCTATCAGATACAATACTCAGAGGAACACCATGCAACTTCACAATCGTCTTAATATAGATCTCTGCCAACTTCGAAACCGGATAAGTGATACTAATTGGCAAAAAGTGAGCAGACTTCGTCAATCTATCAACAATCACCCAAATAGCATCAAACCCCCTCACGGTGTTAGGCAAACCAGTCACAAAGTCCATAGAAATGCTATCCCACTTCCATTCCGGAATCTCCAACGGTTGCATCAACCCCGCAGGCTTCTGATGCTCCACCTTCGACTTCTGACAAGTCAAACAAGCATACACGAACTGAGCTACATCACGCTTCATACCAGGCCACCAAAACAACTTCTTCAAGTCTTGATACATCTTTGTGGCTCCCGGGTGGATACTCAACTTACTTCTGTGCCCCTCTTCAAGAATTGCCTTCTTAATCTCCTCATCACTAGGAATACAAATCCTTCCACGGTATCTCAACACGTCTTGCGCATCTAACTCATAGTCTTTACTTTCGGAGTGATCAATTCCAACCGCCAATTCAACTAGTTTAATATCTCGCTTCTGAGCTTCTCGAATGACATCCAAAAATTCATTATGGATCTTCCACAATCTTAACCTAACACTCCGAGGTGTTACTTCACAAACTAAGCTCATATCTCGGAACTGCTCAATCAATTCAAGCTCCTTAACCATCATTGCCGACACATGCAAAGACTTCCGACTCAAGGCATCGGCTACAACATTGGCCTTTCCCGGATGATAATTCAGACTGAAGTCATAATCCTTCTGTAACACCCCGGTATATTTAACATGTAAAAATACCCAAGTGAACCAAAGTATAAACATCAGAGATAATAATTCCTGCTTAGACACTGAATACCACTATAAAATTTTTGCTGAAATATAACATAACCGTCTTATACACAAATAAGACCATACGGTACTCAGACCATAAACTGTCAGCAACTATGGTAGTCAGAGTCATACAAGAAAGCGGAAAGAAAGATAAACAAAACACTAATGCCATAGTGTTGTGATACATAGACAATAGAAGGGAAATAAACTTGAACATAAAGCTGAGTCATCATCCTTCTCCTGGGGCCACCTACTCGTGCCTCTGAGGTTTCTTCTGTCTCTGTTTATCTATAAAACAACAACATTTAAACAGTGAGATACAATCTCAGTGAGTTCTACCGAGACCCCTACTAACGCTCTCAGTCCGTTAAAAACATTTTTAAGGTTTAACACAACACCGACCGCAATCCACTTGCTAATCCCGGTGAACCATACAATAAGGCTTCGATCTAATAGAACACCGACCGCAATCCACTTGCTAATCCCGATGAACGTAGTACAAACTTTTGACACAACACCGACCGCAATCCACTTGCTAATCCCGGCGAACCCCATTACCAATAGTGTTTCCTAATGGCACAGAGCCTAGGGTAAGGGTTCATGACTTCCCCGCCTAGTATGTCAACATGGGTCGTCACCCAAACTCGATAATATATATATATATATATATATATATATATATATATATATATATACACCATCATATGAACATTTAGTTCATTAAATTATACTTTACCACACAGGACTCATAGTCCCTTCGTTATCAATAAAACATATCCGCACACGTATGCTATTATTCGGTTTTTCGAAACGATTTGGACATCAAAAGTATTTTATAAAACCTGTTGGAAACATACCCAAAATCATGGCATTATAGGCCTAATTTCATTATAGAAGGGTTAGGAAAAGGTTAGGAGAGGATCGGAATCGAAACGGAATCATTTTGGGCACTTTGAAAATTTTCGACAGAACTTGGCGCACGGGTCGTGCCCCTGGACGCACGGGTCGTGCGCCCTGTTTGACATTTTTAAACACTGAACCTGTAACATCCCCAATTTCGCTAATTTAAATTATTTAAATTAGCAAGAGGTCAAGATGATTAATTAGCATTATGGATTAATTATGATATGGTGAGTTAATTGGGATTTTAAGCAAATAGGAGCACAGGGGTATTTTCGTCTTTTCCACACATTAATGAGTTTCGGCTAAACCATCCTCCACAGAACATAACTATATGCAATATGTGATTATTGTATAAGCATTGTTGGATTAAAATTGACTTAAGAAGAAATTAAGGAAGTTTAAGCCAAAATTGGACATAAGGGCACTATGGTCATTTCGCCCCTTTTAAGTGAATTCCAGCTGAACCAAAACAAAAACACTACACCTCCATCATTTCCAGAAACTGAATCATAGAAAGGGATTAGAGAGGAGGGGGAGAGAGAGCTAGAGGAGGAAGAAGGAAGGGGATCTTCCACACCCCTTGATGCATGCTTGATCTTTGACCACCATTCTTCACCATTTTCCTTGCTCTTCCCATTGATACCACACACACAACACACATCTTCCTCCTTCTCCAAAACACCATTTTCGAATTCTAGCAAGCTTGGACATCCATGGAGTTCTCATCTTGCATGTTGATGTCAAATCACCAAAAGTGAAGTTTTAAGCCTTGCATGTAAGTTTGAAGCAACACTAGTGTGCATTACCACCCACATTTCGAAATTGCTAGAGAGTATGTGTAGCTTGGTTCTGTGTTGAGTGTTTGGAATCCATTTTGGAGCTCAAATTCGTGGTCATGAATGGTTGAGATTGAAGATACAAGTTCAACAAAAATTTCAGCTCGAAACCCGTAGGAACCCTCTTCGGTATTTAACTAATATCTCTCTGTACACAACTCGGATGAACATGATTCTTGATGATTCCGAAACTAGACACGAAATGATTCGGATTAGGCACAAGAATGAACCGATTTCATTGAGTATGGTGGAAGAAAAAGGAATTGCAAGTTTCCGTTTTGGATTAGAGACAGTTTTGACCCAGTCACCTTGTTTCGGGTGTATCTCCCAAGTTACTGGAAGCATGCGTATGATCCTTTGACCATCAGAAAGTAGATAAAACTATCTACACAATGGGCACTAGTTTGAAAGGTTTTGGCCACGATTTGACCAATATACGCGTGTTACAAAACTGCTCACTGATTCTGGAAAACGGATGTGGAATTGGAAATGTTGGTTCCTCAAATTTCGGATCGAATCGCCAAAGTTCGAGAGACGCCAATTCCGTAGTCAAGGAGGAAGTTCAGTAGCTGGATTTGTGTTGGCTGCTGTTCCGAAGTTCAGTTTCGAGTATCGGACGAGTTCGGTGCGAGTACGTGATTACGGGGATTGTTCGAGAGGTTACGGTTCGTGAGGACGTGATTTCTCGCGAGGTCGTCAAATCGGTGAGTTCTATACTCGCTTAGGGACGTTTTGTTATCGAGTCATGTTATTTTCTGAAATGATATTATGGAAAATCCGCTTTGTGAAAACTTAACGAAAACATTTTTATCGAAAAACCGTAAATCGCATAATTGCTCGAATTGATTGGATTGTCGATTTATGATATATATTGTTTGACCGTTTAATCGCTTTCGGTGGTCTGGAATAATAACTGTTATGTTGGGATATCGATCGAAACGAAATTGGAATCGGAACGGAATGGAATTTACTCATGAAAAGTCTGTTTTTTGGAAAACGGATGGAGACGCACGGATCGTGTGCCTCTGTGCACGGGTCGTGCGCCCCCATCTGATGTTACACGAACTGAGTTTTTAAACACACACGGATCGTGCGCCTAGTCGCACGGGTCGTGTGTATCCTTCTGGAACTTTTATTCAACAACGCCTGGATCGTGCGCCTACACGCACGGGTCGTGTGAGACCTTCTGATCTTCAAATTCAAAGTACCTTTTTATCCGTTCCAAATGATTCCAATCCCCTTCTAATCCATTCCCCAAGGTCCCCCAACAATGTAAAGATACCGATGTCATGAGATTGAACATGTTTACTAGAAAACTTGTGTATTATGAACAAAATGGAAGACCGTACTTAGAGAACGCGAGAGAACATATGTCAAGAAATAATAATAATACACGGTACTTGACTGATATAATACACGGTACTTGACTGATATGATACACGGTACTTGACTGATATGATACACGGTACTTGACTGATATGATACACGGTACTTGACTGAAATGACTAACAGCCCATTGCGGGTACATGGATATATAATGTATAATAAATACAAGAGGAAAAAGGGTGACGACCCTTAGAGGTTAGCATACTAGGGGAGGGGAAGTCATGAGCCCCAAAACCTAGACTCAAGACTGTTTCACCCACTAGAAATAGCGGGATGGGTTCACCAAAGTCAAAGAAGTGCCTATAAAATAGGTAGACTGAGGTGTTATGCTGAAAACATGGAACAAAAGATTGTATGCTTCATGTGTCGCTTAGGAGGGCCATGAGCATAATGATACAGGAACTTAATATATTTCCACGTGGTTGCTTTTTAGGGCCACGAGTTCAAAGCAAAGCATAATGAACCGTTAGAGTTAGTAAGGGGTCTCGATAGGACTCACTGAGATAATGTTTATCTCACCCTTCATATTTGTGGTTTTTACAGAGAAACAGGGGAAAGCAAAGGCGACGAAGCACGGTTAGCCAGTGCGACTCTTGGAGTCATTGAAGACCGAGTTTCATGTTTTAGACCTTTGTCCCATTTATTGTTTCTATGTTATCGATTGTATAACTTTCATTGTTTAAGTTGTAAAATCGTTTCCGCTACTTTATGTTTTGAGTATTGAACACCAGGAATGTGTACGAGTCTTAAGTATAGAAACTTAAGCATTTACAGGAAGTGTATGAGGTTCAGAGAACCATTTGATATATACTATCAAAAGTTTTAGTTGTGTTCAATATTTCAATAACAGGAAGTTACTCTGATGTATGCCATTTAGTGCATTTCGGTGATTCTATATGTTAGATTTATCGGGTTGTTACATTATGGTATCAGAGCAGTTCGACCTAGTCGGGCTTAGTTTAGTTTAGGGTTGAGTCGATTCCTTGTTAGTCTTTGTTGTGATTACACTTGTGATGCTAAGAGACATTGAGCCTGATCAACTCAATACTTGGTGTATCATAAGCGGAATTATGGAAGGATGACCAAGACGTAGTCCTCGACCAAGACCGAAGTTCCTTAAAACATGTTTCATCTTAGGGAATATTGGAAAGAAGAAGGTAGTTAAGCCATCAACTCCGAATGCAAAGTTAAAAGGCAGCCGATCAAGGGAAAGAAAGTGCAGTTGTATGATTCCTCAAGATAAGTGTTTTGCTGGTAGGAAGCCCAAGAGGTGGATGTCGTCCTAGTGCGACTCAGTGGTAATATTTTAAGAAAAAGGGTCACTCAATCTAGAGTGCCCAAAAAGAGGAAAAGAAAGAGTCAGATCAGCCTACTTCAGCTCGAGAGAGGGTCTACACTGCAGATGCTCAGAAAGTCAAGGCTACAAACACTCCACCGAGAATGTGGATATTGTCCTAGGTATGAGATGAACGACTGCAAACCATGTGAATGTTGATTGTTTCATCGGACTATCGGTTTCGCCTCCGAGTCAGTGGAGCTACAGCCGACCAATTCTGAAGTTGTTATCTCATTCACTTTAGCCAGTGACTGTTTGTTTCAAGGCGCAGAAGCTTATGTCATGACGTTGTCTGCATCCACTGAGACAGGTCTAGATTTATCTTCTGTGCAAGTTTCTAATGAATTTCTTGATGTGTCTCCTGATGAAGTTCCTTCGTTTCCTCCGGATCGTGAGGTGGAGTTTTCTATAGGGTTGGCTTCAGGCACTGGACCAATTTCTATAGCCCCATATATAGAATGTCGCCTTTAGAGTTGAGGGAATTGAAAGTCCAATTGGAAGAGCTAATTTCCAAACGGTTTATCCGACCGAGTGCCTCACCATGGGGTGCTCCAGTGTTGCTTGTCAAGAAGGAGGACGGAAGTATGAGACTGTGTATTGATTATCGTCATTTGAATAAGGTGACTATCAAGAACAAGTATCCTCTCCCGAGAATTGATGATTTGTTAGACCAATTGAGGGGAGCTTCTGTATTTTTGAAGATTGATCTGAGGTCCAGTTATCACTAAATCAGGGTTCGAGCTTTGGACGTCCCAAAGACCGCTTTCCGTACGAAGTATGGACACTATGAATTCGTAGTGTTGCCCTTCGGTTTGACCAATGCTCCAGCCGTATTCATGGATTATATGAATTGGATTTTTAAATCCCTATCTGGATCAGTTTGTGGTGGTGTTCATTGATGATATCTTGGTGTACTCTAAGACAATTAAGGAGCATGTGCAACATCTTCGAATTGTTCCGAACGTACTCCGAGAGAAGAAGTTGTACGCTAAGCCGTCCAAATGTGATTTTTGGATGCTCGAAGTTAAATTTCTGGGCCATGTGATATCTCGGGCTGGTGTGGCAGTGGATCCCAGTAAGATTGAAGCTGTAGTAGACTGGGAACAGCCATCCACGGTTACTGAGGTAAGAAGTTTCTTGGGATTAGCTGGGTATTATCGAAGATTCATTCAAGGATTTTCCCAGCTGGTTCTTCCACTCACTCGGTTAACTCGCAAGAGTCAGCCGTTTGTTTGGGACTCAGACTGTGATAATTGTTTCGCGGAATTGAAGAGTCGTTTGACTTCTGCACCTATCCTGATTCTTCCAGATCCGTCCGTAGGATTCCAAATCTATTGTGACGCCTCTGGTAAGGGTTTGGGATGTGTCCTAATGCAGAATCAACAAGTAGTTGCTTATGCCTCCAGACAGTTGGAACCGCATGAAGAGAATTACCCAACTCATGATTTAGAATTGGCGGCGATTGTGTTTGCCCTAAAGATTTGGAGACATTACCTGTACGGGTCTCGTTTCGAAGTCTTTAGTGACCACAAGAGCCTTAAGTATTTGTTTGACCAAAAGGAGCTGAACAACAGACAGAGGAGATGGGTAGAATTCCTGAAAGATTATGATTTTGAATTGAAGTACCATCCTGGTAAGGCTAATGTGGTGGCCGATGCTTTGAGCAGAAAGTCTATCCATACTGCAGAATTGATGATGCACGAGATGTCTTTGTTGGAATCGTTTAGAGACCTCAATTTGAGAGTGAAGGCAAGAAGGAGCAGGCTAGTGTTGAGCCATATTCAGATTTCAAGTTCCTTGAGAAGTCTGATTCACTCAGCCCAAGAAAGTGATGTAGAACTGCAAGCGCAGAAGAGATTGCCGAGTTACACCGAAGACGGTGATGGCATAATTCGTTTGATGGTAGAGTCTGTGTGCCGAATGATGAGAATGTGAAGAGGCAAGTCTTAGAAGAGGCTCATAAGAGTCAGTTCTCAATACATCCTGGGTCTACCAAGATGTATCGAGATTTGAGGCAATTGTACTGGTGGCCGGGTATGAAAGTAGGTATTGCAGAGTTTGTGTCTTGATGCTTGACTTGTCAACGGGTTAAGATAGAACGCCAGGAGCCAGGTGGCCACTTACAGCCGTTGAATGTACCTGAATGGAAATGGGAAAGCATTTCTATGGATTTTGTAGTGAGGTTGCCACGGTCCCAAGCCGGAAATGATTCTATTTGGGTAGTAGTGGACCGCTTGACCAAGTCCGCCTATTTTATTCCGGTGCGTTCGAATCACAAGGTTGCTAGGTTAGCAGATGGGTATCTCAAGAATATTGTGAAGTTGCATGGAATCCCTACAAGTATCATCTGTGATCAAGATCCCAAGTTCACATTTCGATTTTGGAGAGCATTGAATATGGCGTTGGGAACAACGGTGTGTGTTAGCACCGCTTACCATCAACAGACAGACGGGCAGACTGAGAGAACAATCCAGACATTGGAGGATATGTTGAGGGCTTGTGTACTTGATAGTGGAGGCAGGTGGGAGGATCATCTTCCATTGGTGGAATTTTCATACAACAACAGTTACCATTCTAGTATCGGAATGGCTCCATATGAAGCATTGTATGGGAGGAAATGTAGAACACCATTGTGTTGGTGGGATGTAGGTTAGCAGAGATTGTTGGGACCGAATTAGATCCGTGAAACTACGGAGAAGATCCGTCAGATAAGAGAACGGATGAAGGCCGCGCAGAGTCGACAAAAGAGTTGTGCCGATAAAAGAAGGCCTTTGGAGTTTGATGAAGGAGATCATGTGTATTCGAGACTTTCTCCAATCATCGGTACCGGTATTGCCTTGCGAGCGAAGAAGCTCAGTCCTCGATATATTGGACCTTTCCAGATTATCGAGCAAGTTGGGCTAGTAGCATATCGCATTGCATTACCTCCAGCATTGTCCAGATTGCATGATGTGTTTCATGTAATGCAGTTAAGGAAGTATATTCATGACCCGAATCAACCATTAAGTTATGAAGCGATCGACATCAGTCCGGATTTGTCTTACCAGCCTACTCCCATTAGGATCATTGAATGTGGCGAGAAAACGCTCCGGACAAGATCAATCCCTATTGTCAAGGTACTTTGGGACGGTGCTTCACCCGACGAAGCAACTTGGGAAGTAGAGGAAGACATGCGGGTGAAATATCCCTATCTTTTTCGGGTGAGGTACGTTTTGTCAATTTTGAGGACAAAATTTTTAAAAGTTGGGGTGATTGTAACATCCCCAATTTCGCTAATTTAAATTATTTAAATTAGCAAGAGGTCAAGATGATTAATTAGCATTATGGATTAATTATGATATGGTGAGTTAATTGGGATTTTAAGCAAATAGGAGCACAGGGGTATTTTCGTCTTTTCCACACATTAATGAGTTTCGGCTAAACCATCCTCCACAGAACATAACTATATGCAATATGTGATTATTGTATAAGTATTGTTGGATTAAAATTGACTTAAGAAGAAATTAAGGAAGTTTAAGCCAAAATTGGACATAAGGGCACTATGGTCATTTCGCCCCTTTTAAGTGAATTCCAGCTGAACCAAAACAAAAACACTACACCTCCATCATTTCCAGAAACTGAATCATAGAAAGGGATTAGAGAGGAGGGGGAGAGAGAGCTAGAGGAGGAAGAAGGAAGGGGATCTTCCACACCCCTTGATGCATGCTTGATCTTTGACCACCATTCTTCACCATTTTCCTTGCTCTTCCCATTGATGCCACACACACAACACACATCTTCCTCCTTCTCCAAAACACCATTTTCGAATTCTAGCAAGCTTGGACATCCATGGAGTTCTCATCTTGCATGTTGATGTCAAATCACCAAAAGTGAAGTTTTAAGCCTTGCATGTAAGTTTGAAGCAACACTAGTGTGCATTACCACCCACATTTCGAAATTGCTAGAGAGTATGTGTAGCTTGGTTCTGTGTTGAGTGTTTGGAATCCATTTTGGAGCTCAAATTCGTGGTCATGAATGGTTGAGATTGAAGATACAAGTTCAACAAAAATTTCAGCTCGAAACCCGTAGGAACCCTCTTCGGTATTTAACTAATATCTCTCTGTACACAACTCGGATGAACATGATTCTTGATGATTCCGAAACTAGACACGAAATGATTCGGATTAGGCACAAGAATGAACCGATTTCATTGAGTATGGTGGAAGAAAAAGGAATTGCAAGTTTCCGTTTTGGATTAGAGACAGTTTTGACCCAGTCACCTTGTTTCGGGTGTATCTCCCAAGTTACTGGAAGCATGCGTATGATCCTTTGACCATCAGAAAGTAGATAAAACTATCTATACAATGGGCACTAGGTTTGAAAGGTTTTGGCCACGATTTGACCAATATACGCGTGTTACAAAACTGCTCACTGATTCTGGAAAACGGATGTGGAATTGGAAATGTTGGTTCCTCAAATTTCGGATCGAATCGCCAAAGTTCGAGAGACGCCAATTCCGTAGTCAAGGAGGAAGTTCAGTAGCTGGATTTGTGTTGGCTGCTGTTCCGAAGTTCAGTTTCGAGTATCGGACGAGTTCGGTGCGAGTACGTGATTACGGGGATTGTTCGAGAGGTTACGGTTCGTGAGGACGTGATTTCTCGCGAGGTCGTCAAATCGGTGAGTTCTATACTCGCTTAGGGACGTTTTGTTATCGAGTCATGTTATTTTCTGAAATGATATTATGGAAAATCCGCTTTGTGAAAACTTAACGAAAACATTTTTATCGAAAAACCGTAAATCGCATAATTGCTCGAATTGATTGGATTGTCGATTTATGATATATATTGTTTGACCGTTTAATCGCTTTCGGTGGTCTGGAATAATAACTGTTATGTTGGGATATCGATCGGAAGGAAATTGGAATCGGAACGGAATGGAATTTACTCATGAAAAGTCTGTTTTTTGGAAAACGGATGGAGACGCACGGATCGTGTGCCTCTGTGCACGGGTCGTGCGCCCCCATCTGATGTTACACGAACTGAGTTTTTAAACACACACGGATCGTGCGCCTAGTCGCACGGGTCGTGTGTATCCTTCTGGAACTTTTATTCAACAACGCCTGGATCGTGCGCCTACACGCACGGGTCGTGTGAGACCTTCTGATCTTCAAATTCAAAGTACCTTTTTATCCGTTCCAAATGATTCTAATCCCCTTCTAATCCATTCCCCAAGGTCCCCCAACAATGTAAAGATACCGATGTCATGAGATTGAACATGTTTACTAGAAAACTTGTGTATTATGAACAAAATGGAAGACCGTACTTAGAGAACACGAGAGAACATATGTCAAGAAATAATAATAATACACGGTACTTGACTGATATAATACACGGTACTTGACTGATATGATACACGGTACTTGACTGATATGATACACGGTACTTGACTGATATGATACACGGTACTTGACTGAAATGACTAACATCCCATTGCGGGTACATGGATATATAATGTATAATAAATACAAGAGGAAAAAGGGTGACGACCCTTAGAGGTTAGCATACTAGGGGAGGGGAAGTCATGAGCCCCAAAACCTAGACTCAAGACTGTTTCACCCACTAGAAATAGCGGGATGGGTTCACCAAAGTCAAAGAAGTGCCTATAAAATAGGTAGACTGAGGTGTTATGCTGAAAACATGGAACAAAAGATTGTATGCTTCATGTGTCGCTTAGGAGGGCCATGAGCATAATGATACAGGAACTTAATATATTTCCACGTGGTTGCTTTTTAGGGCCACGAGTTCAAAGCAAAGCATAATGAACCGTTAGAGTTAGTAAGGGGTCTCGATAGGACTCACTGAGATAATGTTTATCTCACCCTTCATATTTGTGGTTTTTACAGAGAAACAGGGGAAAGCAAAGGCGACGAAGCACGGTTAGCCAGTGCGACTCTTGGAGTCATTGAAGACCGAGTTTCATGTTTTAGACCTTTGTCCCATTTATTGTTTCTATGTTATCGATTGTATAACTTTCATTGTTTAAGTTGTAAAATCGTTTCCGCTACTTTATGTTTTGAGTATTGAACACCAGGAATGTGTACGAGTCTTAAGTATAGAAACTTAAGCATTTACAGGAAGTGTATGAGGTTCATAGAACCATTTGATATATACTATCAAAAGTGTTAGTTGTGTTCAATATTTCAATAACAGGAAGTTACTCTGATGTATGCCATTTAGTGCATTTCGGTGATTCTATATGTTAGAATTTATCGGGTTGTTACAGAACCCGAACTAGGCGCACGGGTCGTGCGCCCTGGACGCACGGGTCGTGCGCATTTGACAGCACTGCTAAAATTTCCTGTTTTATGAAAATTTGCTTTCCGATCAATCCGAAACTCGCCCCGATCGATTCCTAACTCAAAAACAGACAATACCAGGCAATATTCCAGTCCAATCAACATCAAACAATCAAATAATTCAATCAAAAACTCAACGATTACAAATTTCGTCAAAACGCGATATATTTCAAAATAACGTTTTCGACCCAAAATCTTTCGAAACCAAGTCACACAATGCATTTCAAAACGGAGTAAGCCTAAACGTGAGTAAAACTCACCCTTGAAGCGAGAGTCGTTGCCGAGCCGAAACCACCGATATGTCAAAATCACCGAACCGAACCCAATCAACACCGAACCCCTCCTAACTTCGTTCCGAGCTTCCAATCGCGTTCAATCCGCTCCTAGCTTCGATCCTAAGCATGATTCAATCATCAATTTCATCACACAATACACGATTTCACCAAATCACCATCAAAACCCTCCCAAATTCGTAGGTCATAAAATAGGGGGAAAAATGGAGGAAAACTCACCTACTTCTTGGGTTTTGAAAAGGATGGTGAGATGATGAAGGTGATGAAGTGTGGGGCTTGGGGGTGATCCTTCTTCTTCTTCTTTCTTCTTTCTCTTCTTCTTTCTTTTCTTCTTTCCTCTTCTCTGCGTATTCTTCTTTCTTTCCTTTCTTTCCTTTCTTCTTTTCTTTTCTTCTTTATTCAACACACACACACATATATTTAATTAATAAATAAGTGGTAGCGTGGTCCAATTACCATATTGATCTTAATCCCTTATTTCGATTCCAAAACTTCCTTGACCCACATTATCCGGTTAACGATCCAATGACATCCAATAAATAATTTTAGCACTCAATAAATTTACCAGTCAAGTACTAAATTATTCCAATTGGGTTAACATCCAAATAATTCGCCTAATTATTTTGAGAATGTTACAACAGCTCCAACCACCTCCTCTGCCTCATATTCAGCTCTTTTTGATCAAATAAGTACTGCAAACCTTTATGATCACTAAACACTTCAAATTTAGAACCATAAAGGTAGTGCCTCCAAATCTTCAATGCAAACACAACTGCCGCAAGCTCCAAATCATGCGTAGGGTAGTTCTTCTCATGAGTCCTCAACTGCCTGGACGCATAAGCAACTACCTTACCACTTTGCATAAGAACACCTCCTAACCCCATCTTAGAAGCATCACAATACACCACAAAAGGTTCTCCTGGCTTTGGCAACGTCAAAATAGGGGACGTTGTCAACCTCTTCTTCAATTCATTGAAACTTTCTTCGCAACGAGAATCACAAACAAACGCCTTTCCTTTACAAGTCAACTGAGTTAGCGGAAGTGCCAACTTAGAAAACCCTTCAATGAATCTCCTATAATAACTGGCTAGCCCAAGAAAGCTTCTAATCTCCGTGACCGACTTAGGAGCCTCCCATTGCAACACGGCATCAACTTTGGATGGGTCCACTGCAATACCATCACCAGAAATGATATGACCAAGAAAGCTTACTTCCTTCAACCAGAATTCACATTTAGATAGCTTAGCATACAACTTCCTATCCCTCAAGATTTCCAACACCAACCTCAAATGCTCGGCATGCTCTTCCTCAGACTTAGAATAAACCAATATATCATCGATGAACACCACCACGAAACGATCTAGATACTCATGAAAGATGCGATTCATATATTCCATGAATACCCCCGGAGCGTTCGTAACACCAAATGGCATCACCGAATACTCATAGTGACCATACTGAGTCCTAAACGCCGTCTTAGGAATATCTTCGTCCTTCACCTTAATTTGATGATAACCCGATCTCAAATCAATCTTACTAAACTCGCGAGCACCCACCAATTGATCCATCAAGTCATCAATCCTTGGAAGCGGATACTTATTCTTAATCGTCACCTTGTTCAACTGCCGATAATCAACACAGAGCCTCATGCTCCCATCCTTCTTCTTTACTAGCAACACCGGAGCTCCCCACGGTGACACACTCGGCCTTATAAACTTCTTCTCGAGCAAATCCTCCAGCTGCTTCTTCAACTCAGACAACTCGGATGCAGACATCCTATAAGGCGCCATAGACACAGGTCTAGTACCAGGTACCAGATCAATAGCAAACTCCACTTCTCTCTCAGGTGGCACATCAGGAATTTCATCGGGAAACACTTCTGAAAATTCACGCACCACTGGCAACTCATCACTCTTAGCTTGGCTCTCAACAGACAACGACGCCATCAAAGCAAACAGATTAGCCTCCTCCTTCATTACTTTATGCAACTGACCAGCAGGCAACAAAACAGATTCCTCCTCTTCGGAAGAAGGGAAACTCACAGACCTACTAAAGCAATTAATATGAACATGGTTATCCACTAACCAGTCCATACCAAGAATAACATCCAACCCATCCAACGGCAAACAAATCAAGTCAACAACGAAATCTCTGCCGAAAGAGCGACAGAGGACACTTAGCACACACAAGAGAGGTAGTTACCGAACCCTTAGCTAGAGTATCGATAACCATCTCCCTCATCAAAGAAGACAATGCTAGACCCAACTTCTTAACACAAATAGCAGCAATGAATGAATGCGTGGCACCGGTATCAACAATAGCAATCAAAGGGATTCCATTAATAAAACATGTACCTCTTATCTCATTAGCCGCCTCAGATCCCGCAAGAGCAAATACCTTCCCACTAGCTTTCTCCTTCTTTGGCTTAGAACACTTGGTACTAATATGCCCCACCTCTCCACAGTTGTAGCAAACAACATCCTTCTTCTCACAATTAGCAGCTATATGACCTTCTTTGCCACATTTGAAACACTTGTTAACCGGGCAATTAAAGCTCTTATGCCCGGGCTTACCACAGTTGTAGCATACCATGCTTGCAGGGGCATCTCCCCCACTCGGCTTCTTGCCTGAACCAACTTTCCACTTGCCCTCACCACCAGGAACATCATAGGGCTTCCCACGATACTGAGAACTCCTCTTCTCTTTCACAATCTTATAGGCAGCATTGCTATCCTCTTCAAAAATCCTACAGCTATCAACCAAATCAGCAAACACCCGAATCTTTTGGTAGCCAATTGCCTTCTTGATGTCAGGCCTCAGACCATTTTCAAACTTGATACATTTAGAGAATTCAGCATTAGCATCATTATAGTGAGGGTAGAACTTAGCTAACTCCACAAACTTTGCCGCATACTCGGCCACAGACTTGTTTCCTTGCTTCAATTCCAGAAATTCAATCTCCTTCTTGCCACGAACATCTTCCGGGTAATACTTCCTCATAAATTCTCTCTTGAAGACATCCCACGTGATCTCTTCGCCAGCATTCTCCAACCTCTGCAGAACCTCAAGCCACCAATCATCGGCTTCTTCAGCTAACATGTGGGTACCATACCTCACCTTCTGAGCAGGCATACACTCCATAACACGGAAAATCCTTTCAATTTCCTTCAGCCATGCAAGAGCTCCATCCGGATCATACCGACCCTTGAAAGTGGGCGGATTCTCCCTTTGAAAAGTGGCCAAGTTGCGAGCACCAGCATCAGCAGCAGCCTGCTGATTTCCCACAACCTGAGCCATTGCTTCCAGAGCAGCATCATTGCGTCCAGCCATCTTATCCAATCACTACACAAAGAACATAATTAGAACTAACAGACTTGACGACCAGACACTTGGTCGGACAGACCGAACTATTGCTTTGATACCACTAATGTAACACCCCCTTCTAATAACTACTATTTAATTAATAAAATCAGAGTTTTCAAAAACAACCACGAGAGAGTGCTACATTTACTTCATTTAACCGAACAAACATCAATGGCATAGTCCAACAACTACAGTACAATTCTAGCACAACAGTCAAGGGACGAGCCCACAAATCACCTGTTTAGTTTACATCAGCATGAATATAATCACCATCACAGCGGAATAACAACAAATCTTGAACATACTCAATACATCACCAAATATCAGTTTAATAACATCAAAATAAAAATTAACAAGTAAACTAAGACGCCCCTCCCCAGTACTACGTATCAGAGCCAGACACAACCGACTAGAAGAAGGTATGGGGATAACCTTCACTCGCTATCACCTGCACGTTGCCGACATGAGAAGCAACGTAAAAGCAGTAGGGTGAGTCTCTTTACATAAATAATAGCATATAGGATAAGCATTATACTAGGGAAGGCAACTAGAAGCGCCAATTCACAACAATATCAACATACATTATTAATTTACAATCACCAAGAAGCATCACCGAATGCATGATTAGTGCATGAAATGCAACCCAACTCCAAGGGCATATGCATGTGGATCCATCATCACCAAAATAAGCCTTGAGGGCACTCACCAATAAGGCCGAAGCCTACTCACCAATAAGTGCACATGGTTTATGTGACGCCATGACAATGCACCATAACACACCATATTCACCACAATGAGCAATAAGCAAAATCACCAATAATTAATAGACTCACCATTGCTATTAATTAATTCACCATCACCAAAAAGAGGTCATAGACCCATCACCAATAATTGATCTCACCATTAGATACATCACCAATAAACACACCTCCAATTATAGCTCTAAGGCTAGCAACTAACCCACCAGTTACACCAACACCAATTAAATAGGCTATTATGAGTCATCGACACGGAACAGGCAAAAATAAGCAAAACAGTACTTAGGCGCTCCGGCAACATTGGGCAGCACTACGCCAGCAAACTGGCAGCACTGCGCCAAGACAGCAACACAAGGCGCACCACAGGGCGCACCAGGGCAGCAACTTGGCGCCCTGGGCAGCCACACTTGGCGCCCCACACCGAGACACGCACACGGCACAAGGGGCACGCCAATTTGGCGCCCACACCGAAACACACACCACACACACGCACAAAGGGTACGCCACATTTTTGGCGCCCGCACACCGTGACACACACCAAGCACACGGGCTTGCCATTTTGGCGCCCACACACCGTGGCACACACACAAGGCGCGCCCCTAAGTGGGCACAAAGGCAACATCGTGCCGCGCCTTACTCACAACCATCACGCACAAAGCGCAACATCACGCGACATCAAGCAACAATACGCAACAACACGCCACAACACTCAACAACACAACACGCATGCGACACGCCACACACCACACACAACATGCCACACACCAAATAGCAACATAGTGCCACAACTCCTCAACACTAATTTCAACACCAATTCATTTAGGCAATTTATCGAACACCTTGCAACCATCATAATTTCATAGTCAATTTCATTGAGACAATACATCAAACACCTTGCATACATCGTTCATAACATGTTCATTTCAACATCAAACAACATAGATTCATCAATTTGAGTTCAAACATAGTATCAACCATGAAATCAACACAGTAATACACAACAATCAATCAATTAATTATCCTAGAACCTAACCCACATAGAACACTCATCATATAGTCTATTATGAATGAAAGAGAGCCCCCTAACCTTAGAAAATTGAAGAAACCAAGCAAGACTCCTAGCAATCAACAAGAATCACCAACCAAGCTCCCTTCCTTGAAGCTCTTCACGCGAAATCTTCCTCTTCTCCTCCCCTTAGGCTTTCGGCCGCCGCTCTCTCTCTCCCTCTTCTCACTATTCTTTTTCTTTCTTTGCACAAATGAGTACCTTCTCCTAAGACTCCTAGGTTGTTACTTGAACTTGGGCCACTTAATGGATCATGGGCCTTATTTACACCTCCCTGATTCACTTAAACACCTCCTGAATAAAATAAAACTCCAAATTAATTAATTTACTTAAATAAATATTGTAAGCCTTAAATAACTTAATTAAATGAATAATTAAATTATTTTGGGGCGTTACATACTTTATCCCGACCGTTCTTCTTATTTCATGCTCTATTTGTTGACTTTATCGCTCAATTGATAATCGATGATCGTTCTTTCTTTCTTTTTATTTCGAGTGTTCGTCCTCGGACAGTTTACTAGGATTCTGTACAGATTGAACTCGTCCTTCGAGGTGCGACCATCTCTTGGAATCGCATCGCGTGTAACTTAGATCGACTAAGCACGTTCTGACTTATTCAGTAGTTTATCAAACTCGGTTTTAACCTAACTCGCCTGACAGTCTTTTACTTGTTATGAACAAAATGTAAATGTACGAAGGATCATAAGAAAATATTCCATCTTTATTGATGGCCGGGCGGCCCTCAATAAAAACCCAGTGGGAAAAAAGAGTGTCCCGCCCGAGTAACTTGATTAATCATGTTACAAGAGCTCTTGTCAATGATATATTTTGATCAAACAAAATAACGCCTAAGGTTTACAGCATTCCAGGTCCTTGGCACTAGTCCCCTGCTCATGGTCTGGAGCTGGTAAGTGATAAATCTATTTATATAGAGTTATTTATGCATCTAAACATAACTAATTACTTGAAACCAATTGTAATATGTGTTAAATATAGTAGTATGAAGTAAAATAACAACATTCTATGTTTCAAAGAGGATTATGTAATGATTTAAGCATTTTGTATATATATATTGGTATGTTTGATATGTTTGTTCAGTGCACTTGCAGTTAGGTGCAACTACACCAAAGAAACAAACAGTGCATCTGCACTAACCACATTTACAACACTGCAACTGCACTTAGGTGCATCTGCACCATCCTGCGCTGAAGGCAGATTTAAACCCACCTTGGAAGCACCTCAATTCATACCAATGCATAAACATTTCTATGACATCATGCTTAGTCACATGGAGGCACATGCCAACATGCAAGAGGAGGCGCCCATAATGGGAAATCATCATGAAAGGCTACGCATCTAGGACACATGGTCTTCCACAATTGGACCTCTCTTTTGGACTCAATCTTCTCAATCAAAGCTCTGAAAAGTAACCATGGTTAAGCCACCTTTGGTCAGCTTGATCTCCAAGAAAACCCTCACTTGAAGGAAACCTCCAAGGCTATATAAAGGCTTCCACGTCTCACTTGAACAATATCTCATATCTCACATCATAAGATATAGATCATACACTTCACTTGTAATTTAGTAGTTTCATTCCTTATAGTTTTTAGTAGTAGTTAGTTGGCAAGAAGGCAAGGAAGGAACCGACGACATCTTCCTTCACTTCTTCATCAACTTAGTTAGGTGCAATTGCACCAGGAAGTAAGTGCTTCCGCACTGCTGGGCAAATTTATGCAAGAGTACTTCAATCAGTGTAATCTCTACCCTATTGATATCTCTTGTAGTTTTATTTATATTAATATGTTTTATTTCATCTATCTTTGCCTTACAATGCATATTATGAGCTAAACATTTTTTGATTGAGATGTTCTAACTTTATAATGAGCTTTTGAGTAAGTTATTGTGCCTTTAAGTGTTGCATGTATTTTGGGTCTTGTGTTATACTACATCCATCTTATTGTAAGGTTGATCGCTTAGAATAAGTAGAGTTATATTCACAGACATGGTTTATAACTAGAAATCAATACTAATAAGGGTGAGTGTTTTAATGAAGGCTTTGTTAACTTGTGTAATAAAGAAAACTTTGTTAAAACCATGTTAAGTCCTAGACATAGGATAACATAGTCCTTAGGGTGAAACAGTGGGTACTTCAAAGGCAGGAGTGAACTTATTTAGCACGCCTAGACATAGGAAGCTTGTAACGAAACTCTGAAGAAAGTAGCTGAAAGGCACATACTCATGCAGCTGCACTCAATGCATCTGCACCTTGGTGCATCTGCACCACATAAAAGCACAAAACTCTCAAAAGTGAATTATTTAGTAAAGACATCTCAACTATCATTCTCAACTGATTTCCTTCACATTCTTTTACATATTTGCATTCTGTTTTCACTTAACATAAAAACCCCAAATTTGTGAGTAGTATAGTAGCACAAATTTATATTTTCGTAAACATACATAAGTTAATCCAATCACTGTGGGTTCGACCTTTCTTATCATTATATTACTTGTTTGTGACTGTGTATACTTGCACATCTTTTTCACACACCAAGTTTTTGGTGCCGTTGCCGGGGATTGCCATTAATTTTTGTTGTTTAGATTTATAAATTAGTGTTTTATTATTCTGATAGTTTGTTTCTTAGTGCAGATGCACTAGCTTATGCACAGGGCCAGATCACCAGAATTTGCATTAGATCCTGAGATAGAGAGAAGGTTTAGAAAGTTGCTGAGACTCAAGAAACAAAAAGTTCAAAGCTGCAGAGTCACTATGTCTCATCATAGTGAAGAAGAGAGATCTAGACCAGGTTCAAGTGGAGGATCAGTCAGAGGTGGCCGAGGCACTCATCATGAACCTGAGAATGATCACAGGGAGCAATTCATCAACATGGGACCAATAGGTATGATTAATGATAGAAATAGACCCATGAGGGATTATGCTATGTTTAATCATCAAAATATGCAAACAAGTATAGCAAGACCTCATATTGATGCTGTGCATTTTGAATTTAAACTCATGATGTTCCAAATGCTACAAACAATTGGTCAATTTGGTGGATCCATCCATGAGGATCTTCATGAGCATTTAAAACAATTTTTAGAAGTATGTAGTAACTTTATTCTTCCTGGTGTTAGTGAAGATGCATTTAGACTTAAGCTATTTCCATATTCTTTGAAAGATAAGGCTAAATCTTGGTTGAATTCAATGGAGCCTAATTCTATTCATTCATGAAATGAAATAGCTGAAAAGTTTTTAGCAAAATATTTTCCACCCATCAAAAATGCCAGAATGAGAAATGATATTACATCTTTTAGACAAAAAGAATTTGAATCATTGTTTGAAGCATGGGAAAGATGGAAAGAACTTTTAAGAAAATGTCCACATCATGGTCTACCTATCATTATTCAAATGGAAACTTTTTATAATGGTTTAGAACCCCAAACCAGAATAATGCTTGATGCATTATCTGGGGGCATGTTATTAAACTTGTCTTATAATGAAGCATGTGAATTGATTGATAGAATTGCAACCAATAGTTCTAGTTGGCCTACTGAGAGGGTAAGTGCCCAAAAGAAACCATCATGGGTACATGAAATTAGTGATGTATCAGCCCTATCTGCTCAGTTAGCCTCACTGACAAACATGTTTAAAAACTTCACTTCAACCAGTGCAGCTGCACCAACAGAAAACACTGCAGCAGCCATAGAACAAGCCCCCCAGGTGATACATCTTGTGTGTATTGTGGAGGAGGTCACTTGTATGAGGAATGTCCTAGCAACCCTATCTCTGTCAATTATGTCGGATACACTAGGAATAACAACCCTTACTCTAACACCTATAACCCTGGCTGGAGGAACCACCCAAATTTCAAATGGAACAATACTGGTGCATCTACACCAGCCACACCACCAGGATTCCATTCTCAGAACAACCAAAGACAACAATCACCTGCCACTGATAACTCCTTAGAAGCCTTGCTCAAATCCTTCATTAGTGAAACCAGAACAGCTAGGCAAGCACAAGATGCATCTATAAAGAATTTAGAGAATCAGGTCGGACAGTTAGCAACAGCTCTGTATCAAAGACCAACAGGTACATTACCATCAAATACAGAAGCTACCACATCCCACGGGCCAGGAAAGGAGCAGGTGAAGGCCATTGCTCTGAGAAATGGAAAAGATCTTGCAGAACCAGGTGAGAATCAAGGTGAAGGTAAGGGAGAAAAAAATAAAAATGAAAAAAATACTCAAGATGTAGAAGCACCTGATGCATCTGCATCTTATGAAGTTCCAACTCCAAGGTTAGTTCCTGAATACCCTCCTCCTCCTTATCCTCAAAGATTAAAAAAAAACACATGAGGAGAAGCAATTCAGTAGGTTCTTGAAATTTTAAAACAATTACACATCAATGTTCCCTTAGTTTAAGCACTTCATCAAATGCCTAATTATGTAAATTTATGAAAGGTGTGCTTTCAAAAAGAGGAAGATTAGGGGATTTTGAAACAGTTGCTATGTCTAAATAATGTAGTCTAATTTTACAAAGCAAAACTCCAAGAAAACTAAAGGATCCTGGCAGTTTTACAGTCCCATTCTAAATAGGAAAATCTTATACAGGTCGTGCATTATGTGATTTAGATGCAAGTATCAACTTAATGCCTAAATCCTTATTTACACAACTGGGAATTGGAAATGCTAGGCCTACAACAGTAACACTTCAACTTGCTGATAGATCAATAGCTTATCCAGAGGGAATCATTGAAGATATTCTGGTTAAGGTTGACAAATTTGTATTTCCTACAGATTTTGTTATTCTTGATTTTGATGCAGATAAAGAAGTCCCAGTCATTCTTGGGAGACCATTCTTAGCAACTGGGAAAGCACTAATTGATGTGCAAAAGGGAGAACTAACCGTGAGAGTGAATTATCAAGAGGTGAAACTCAATGTGATGAATGCTCTGAAGTATCCTGCAGAGGAGAGTGAAGAATGTTCACCAATCACTTCTCTTGACCATTTGGTGCAGAAGTAATTCCATAAGCAGTATGATTATCTCACCAGTGCATTTGCACCAGATGCTTCTGCACCACCTGAAGAAGAAATCTTGGAAAAAGACATTTTGCCAAGAGAAGCACCGGCACAAAAGGTATGGTCTAGAACTTTTGAATCTCTTAATTTAGAAGACCCTAACCTTAAAAAGAATTTACCCTCAATTGAACAACCTCCAAAATTAGAATTGAAAGAACTGCCCAAACATGTGAAGTATGCTTTCTTAGGGGAAGATGATACACTTCCAGTGATCATTGCCTCTGACTTGTCAATAGAGCAGGAGCATGATCTCATTTATACCTTAAGAAAGCATACAAAAGCTATAGGCTGGCAAATGCCAGACATAAAAGGAATTAGTCCTTCTATATGCATGCATAGGATAATTTTAGAAGATAATTCTAAAAATTATATAGAAGGGCAAAAAGGCTAAATCCTATAATGAAAGAGGTTGTAAAGAAAGAAATCATTAAGTGGCTAGATGCTGGAATCATATACCCCATATCTGATAGTGCATGGGTAAGCCCTATACAGTGTGTTCCAAAGAAAGGGGGTGTGACAGTAATAGCTAATGAAAGAAATGAGTTGATACCAACAAGAACTGTTACAGGTTGGAGGATTTGTATGGATTATAGAAAACTCAATAAGGCCACAAAGAAAGATCACTTCCCTTTACCCTTCATTGACCAAATGTTAGATAGGTTAGCAGGTAAGAAGTTTTATTGTTTCATAGATGGTTATTCAGGGTACAATCAAATTGCAATAGAACCTGAGGACCAACAAAAAAACTACCTTTACATGTCCCTATGGAACATTTGCATTTAGAAGAATGCCTTTTGGAATCTGTAATGCACCTGCAACATTCCAAAGGTGCATGATGTCCATTTTCTCTGACTTCATTGAGCAATCAATGAAGGTATTCATGGATGATTTCTCAGTCTTTGGAAACACATTTCAATCATGTTTATCAAATTTAGAAAAAAATCTCCAAAGATGTGAGGAAACAAATTTAGAGCTTAATTGGGAGAAGTGCCATTTCATGGTACAAGAAGGCATTGTGTTAGGACATAAAGTGTCAAAGAAAGGTCTTGAAGTGGATCAAGCCAAGATTGAGGCCATTGAAAGACTGCCACCTCCAACAACTGTCAAAGGAATCAGAGGCTTTGTAGCGACCGAAAAATCCGGAGGAGGGATTCTTCGAAATTCTTGAAATGAAGCCGCCACCAAAGTTTAGTTTAAGGGCAAACATTGGAAAATCCCTATTGGGTGGATAAAGGGGGTTCCGCGGACCAGGTTTAGGCTCGGAAGTCGATTATGCGTAGGGAAGGTATTAGCGTCCTACGACATCCTTCCTAAGGAAGGTTACCTTTTAACTAAATGTGCAAACATTTATTAATTCAAAAATAATGTTTTTACCCTAATAATAATAATAATAATAAAAAGACTCGATAAACGGTTAGTTATTTTTATACTTTTTGAGAAAAATGAGAGAAATGAATTTAAAGAAAAAAAAATGGTTTTTTTATTAGTGCAATTGACAGAGGTCGGCCGCCCTCTGGTCCTACGTATCTCCTGGTAGAGAATCAAATCGCACATAGTTCTTGTTTTTGAAAAATGTTTTATTTTGGAAAAGAGTTTGGTTTTTGAAAGGAAAAATGTTCTTGGTTTGTTGTGCTTGACGGAGAGTATCCGCTCCTACGTATCTCCCGGTGCGATGGAGAATTCAAAGCTACGTAGTTCTGGTTTTTGAAAAATGTTTTATTTTGGAAAAGTGTTTGGTTTTTGAAAGGAAAAATGTTCTTGGTTTGTTGTGCTTGACAGAGAGTATCCGCTCCTACGTATCTCCCGGTGCGATGGAGAATTCAAAGCTACGTAGTTCTGGTTTTCTAGAAAAAGGTTTTTGTTTTTTATCTTGTTTAATTGTGAAAATTGAGCTTTCATGATGATCAATTGAGCAAAGGTTCCAAGTGACCACCATTAGCACTCCATTGTTAATAATCATGCAAGCAAAGGCTTCGCAAGACTACTAACAAAGTTTTTGATTTAGTGAAAGTCTTTAGAAAAATTAGGCATTCATGATGATCAATTGAGCAAAGGCTCCAAGTGATCGCCACTAGTACCTCATTGCTAATAATCATGCAAGCAAAGGCTTCGCCAGACTACTAACAAAGTTTGATTTTGAAGAGTTTTCGCAATTGGATTAATTTTTGTTCGTGGAAACATTTATCCATTATTTGGGAAAAAAAAGTTTGGGAAAAAAATAAATTCGCTTAGGGGAAAGAAACAAAATTAAAAAAAAGAACAGGGGGGGTACAGTGGTAAAATGGTATGTGCATTTAGAAATAAGCGGTTGTATGAGCAAAAAAAGGGGTGTAAACAGCGAGCTCGGTTCATTTTCAGAAACGCCAGCCCACAAATCATGGGCTTTTCAGGGGGGTAGTGATAATGAAATCGATGGGTGCAGAAAGTGATCTGATTAAAAAAAATTAAAATCAACAACATCTCACATATATATAGCCAAACCTAAAAATTAACCCTAATCTCTAACCTTCTCACCCTCAGCGCGCCGCACTCCCACTCTTCAACCCTAATCCGCTTTCTCTCTTTCCTTAGCGCCGCGTGCGACGCCTCCCCCCTATTGCGCTGTGTCTCTTCTCACTCCCCTCAACCGTAGCCTCGCTCTTTTCCTCTCTCGATCTCCCTTCTCCTCACCGCCTCTCACTCAGCTCTCTCACCTCTTTTCCCCTCGGGTCTACGGCCGTGTTTTGTTCGATCTGGGTTCGCCTCGCGATGGGGAGGATGATCTCACGGCGGTGATGATGGCGTTCTGTTTCTGTGTTGGTTGCGAATGGACGGAGGGGTTAGCCACGGTGGCGGAGTGGTTGGCGTGAGGTGGTAGTAGGGGCGTTTGGGGGTTGTTTAGTGGAGGATGTGCGTTGGTGCGGTGAGCGAGGGGAGCTATGGTGGTTGGTTGGTGGGCAGTTTCGGTTTGGTGACTGGTTCGGTTGGGGCTAGGGGGTGATTTGAAGGGTGTTTCGATTCTGTTGGTGGCGTTTGGGACGGAGACGATTGTGGGTGCGAGGAGGGAGGATGGCCAAGATTTGGTGGCTGCTAACAGTGGCGGTGAGGGACAGTGGCTCACGGCGGCTCACGGCGAGGCCACGGCGGCTCACGGCGGTGGCCACCGTAAACGGTGGCCGAAGGTACAAACTCCTCTTTTTCTCACTGTTTTGGTTTTTTATTCATTCTGCCCCCCCTCTTTTGCTATTCCTCTCTCTCTTTGTTATCCCTCTTCCCTTCTCTATGTTCTGTTTGGCCGTCGCACATACATATATTTATTTATTTATTTTCCTTTTTTCCTTTTCAAAAAAACCTGACCTCTCTATGTTGCTGGTTCTGATTTTTCGCTTCCTGTTTCTATATATATGTATGCTAAAACTATATATCATCTATGTAAATTGGGGACAAACATTGGTATAGAGTTTTGTTTCTGTTTCTATCTATATGTACATAAAACAAATGAGCAGAGAACAAGTAAATTGGAGACACTAAATAAATTCAGGAACTAACCTAGTTCCAGAAAATTGCTTTTCTCTTCTTTTTGAACCAAATTCGTTTGCTGGAAATATGATTACCTTATATTATATTGTGACTCTGTGATTGCGTGTTCTGCTACTTTCTGTGTGTATATCGCTGTTTTTTTTGTATCTCAGTGTGTGTGTGTGTGTGTGTGTGTGTGTGTGTGTGTGTGTGTGTGTGTGTGTATGGCTGTTGGTATGTTGCTGTGTATATTTCTCTCTGTGTGCATCTGCCTTTTTCTTTCATACTGGCTTCTGTTCATTGTATTTATAGGCAAAATTATGGTGTAGGTGTGGTGTTGGAGCAGGGAATCAAAACCCCCAGGAGACCAAGCTGTTGGCAGCAGTGGAGCAGCAAGGGATGGCAGCAGGGTTGCTGCCACTGCAGCAATGTTTTTGCTGAGAATGGGAGGCAAGCAAAGGGACAAGAAGAAATAAGTTTGGGCTGGTAGCCAAAATGAACTTCTGCCACAGCAACAACAAGGGCAGCAGCGCTGCCCCTTGTTTTTTTCACCTTTGTTTTAATTTTTTTTGTATCTTTTTTACTCTTTTTTTTTGTCCTCATTTGTAACAAAGATTGATTGTAATAATAATAAGAAAACATTTATTCCACATCTGATTTTTATTAGCTTTTTTATAGCAATGGTAATAAATTAAACTAATAACAATGACGATAAACATAGTTACACGACGTGATGCGAACACGCGCGCGCAAAGAGAATAACGACACGCACACGATTAGGAATGACACGCGTATGTGGTTAGAAATAACATGTGCACGCAACAATGCAAAAACATTAAGACTAACGCGTGTACGCGACTAAAAATAATACGTGTGCACCATGGAACATGTTTTTGGGATTTTTCGAAAATGAAACAAGAAACCGATTAAAATCAAATGTCTACAAGATTATTATTATTTTAGAAAAGCAAATCACATTAACCTAACGGACAAAATTAGGGTATGACAGCTGCCCCTCTTTATTTATATTTTACTAGGAAGTATGAAGAGTTTCCAAATTTCTCGAGTAAAATAGAAATAAAGATAAAACGACACTAATTTTGTCAAGACTATGATTCCTCTTTTTTTTTTTAAATAGAAATTCTTGAAAAATTGGGTTGACATAGAACAAAAGTAAATAAGGATCACCGGGGATCTGAAGGAGCACTGGGCTCTGATGGTCTAATTCGCAGTCGATGCTTGGCGCATTGATTGGAGTTAAACTGAAGGACCGACGAGGTCTGAAGGGCATGCCTAAGCCTGATGGACCCATAGGTCTGATGGAGCGCAAACTAGCAGCGGTACTAGTAAAACGGTCTGCTTGGGGGTGGCCTTTTTCGAGTGGCCATGGGTGGCAAGGTCAGGTCATTGACCTGATTTGCCCACCTCGAAGGACGTCCACTGTGTTTTTTAGGCGGACACAGCTAGTCTGAAGGGCCTGGGGCCGGATGATCCGTCGGTTGCTCGATAACGCGACGTGCGATCTGGATTGAAGGACCATTGATGGTCTGAAGGAGCGCTTGGGCTCTGAGGGACCGCTGGGGGTCTGGAGGAGTACTGAGATTCTGGATTGTGGTATGAGACCAGCGCTTGGAGCACTGACTTTGAGGGAACAAACTATTGGGATTGGTACATGGCGTACTTGCCTTGAACATACCTAATGAATGCATTCACCTGAGACGGGAAAAGCTATTTATATTTGGCATGTCTAAAAATGCAATGAATGATGTATGCGTGCAATATAGGTATGTGAAATGGTAGGTATCCGATGGGATGAATGAAATGTGGCAGATGCTGTGAGTTGAAGTTGATGGGACATGGAGGTTGACGAACAACGTGTGTGAATGCAGATAAAGTAGGAATGTGGTCGTGCTGACTAATGATGGATGCAATGAAATGAACAATTTTTCCTCCTTTTGTTTTTTTTTTCACTTTTCTCTTTTTCTCTTGGTATATAATGAGTGTATGCAATGCAAAGTGTGAATGTGATACAAATGCCATGCATGGTACAAAGATATGATTAGTGATGTAAAAAAAACTCTTTTGTTTTGGGGGCAACGATGAGGCCGACACTTGGCACGTCTATCGAAGCAAACAATGTCATGCATGTAATGTGATGAACGTGCAATGACTGGTATCTGGGGGATGATGAATGAAATGGGGCAGACAATGGGTGTTGTAACTGACGGAATGGGAAAGTTGACACACGGTGTATGAGATGTGATTGTGATTGTAGTGATTAATTTTTGGTGTGATGATAAATGTAATGGATGGACTTTTCTTTTTACTTTTTCTGATTTATTTTGCTTCTTTTGTTGATGCATGCAATGTGAGCTTTGATGCAAATGCTATGGTGGATGATATGATTGGTGAAGTAGAGAGCTTTTTGGCAACGATGAGACCGGCACTTGGCGCGTGTATCGAAGCAAAAAAGTGTTATATGTGTGCAATGCGAAAGTAAATGGACTACCAAAAAGCCCGTGAATGATGGATGCTGAAGCTGGTCGAAAACAGGAATCGACAAGCCGTGTATGCGACGGTAGATGACATGTGAATGCAAATGTGCTGCTTAGGCGCAGGTGCTATGGTAGATGCATGATTGCATGGTGGAACGATTTATGCTATGATTTGGTTGATGGTGCAAAAAAAAAAATTCTTTTTTTGTAATGATGAGAAATGAGACTCTTGATGCGAGAGGAAAAGAGGTGAATATTTTGAAATAATCATTCCTTGAAACAAATGATTTGAATTCAGACATGACAATCTCGAAGTTGTTATTCACGGACACTGATGTGCAAAAGTATTTGATTGCATTTGCAAGCTTCTTCACATTGTTCTTTCATTACGGTGTCCCATGATGACTGAATTTTAGGTCCACGAAGTTAACCACGTGAGTTTCCAACTTCACATTATTAACTTGTGCTTTCTCTTTTTGAAGCATTGTTTAGCAAATATTCATAATAATGCACGCATAGATGAATGAGTCAGTTAACTTGGGGTTCTCGAGACCTAGGGTATGGACGGATGAAGGGATAAATGAAAGGGTAGGTTCTCCCCAACTCAAGAAATGTGGGACTGCCCCAATTTAGACTACCGGTGAAGGTGAGTGAATAATTTGCCCCTGTCTAGTGATGACAAAAGCTAGGGGTGTAGAGGAAATAATGAATTGAGAATGTCATGACTTTGGAATGAAGGGTGGTAAGCGAGAGATTTTGTTTCAAACCATGGCGTTTGGTGTTGCCCCAATCTTGACTAGAGTTCGCAAAAGGCTGTATCCAGCATGGTGGGTTGAGAAATTGCCCCGGTGTGGTCTTATGGATGTGAATATGGCGAGGGTATGAGATGGGTGTAAGGCGAATTTCCCCGACTTTAGGTGGAGTGAAGGGTGACGGGATTGCCCCACTTTGGAATGGTATTTCAAATGATTGCTTCTAGTGGGGTTGTGAAAGGTGACTGAGTTTGGGTCATGGGTCTTTGGAATTGGTCGTATGGATTGGATGGGGTATATGAATTGGATGGATGCCGGACATTTTCCAAGTTCAAGAAGCATGAAAGGTGAAAGGTGTGCCCCACTTTGGGATCTAGGTGATGGTCCTAGTATAAACTTTTGGTTCTCTTTTAGGTGAATCCCAAAGACTGCGACAGTCTTGAGTTTTTTTTTTTTATATGATGAGAATTTCAATTGGTGATCACTAAACCTTGTCTTGATATCAGTGTGATTTGAACGAACATTGGAGTGCAAGCCCTTTGGTTTTTTTCTTTTTTTTTGATTTTTTTTTTGAGCAAATATATTGTAAATAAATAAACTTATTTGTCCTAGAATTAAAACTTTGAGAAAATGAAAGCAATCAATCATCGATGTGAACGGACCTTTTTTAGGGTTGTAACATGGCCAATGGTTAGGGTTTATGAAAGAAATGGCAATTGGGTCCAAAGAAGTGTTTGAGGGCTTAAATGAGACGATGATCTCTTATGAAAGAAAGGATGAGTAGGTCCAAAGAGTGTTTGAGGGTTTATTCGGACAATGATATCTTCTGTGTTTGGTGATATTATGTATCAGCTCACAATTTCTACTGCTTTTACCTTTTTCTTTTTGAGGATTTCTTTTTCAATCCTCTTTTTTGAATTTCACATTTATTGTGATTTTTTTTAGTAGGGTGAGCTGATAAAAGCGACACACCATTTTTGATGTGGAACTGATCATTGTCTAGGGTGACTGTAAAATTTTTTGATTTTTTTTTGGCTTAAAGGGGTAGTAATTTTTTTTTTTTTGAGGATACGGGAAGACGACCAAACTTTATTTCAAATCATGGTTGCTTGTTTTTCTCAAAAATTAATCCAAGGACAAAAATTATTTATTTTTATATATCCGCTCTTTTTCTCTTTATTTCTTTTATTTGCCCTAATTTTTGCTGGAATTATTTCGTTTGCTGGAAATATGATTACCTTATATTATATTGTGACTCTGTGATTGCGTGTTCTGCTACTCTTTGTGTGTATATCGCTGTTTTTTTTGTATCTCTGTGTGTGTGTGTGTGTGTGTGTGTGTGTGTGTGTGTGTGTGTGTGTGTGTGTGTGTGTGTGTGTGTGTGTGTATGGCTGTTGGTATGTTGCTGTGTATATTTCTCTCTGTGTGCATCTGCCTTTTTCTTTCATACTGGCTTCTGTTCATTGTATTTATAGGCAAAATTATGGTGTAGGTGTGGTGTTGGAGCAGGGAATCAAAACCCCCAGGAGACCAAGCTGTTGGCAGCAGTGGAGCAGCAAGGGATGGCAGCAGGGTTGCTGCCACTGCAGCAATGTTTTTGCTGAGAATGGGAGGCAAGCAAAGGGACAAGAAGAAATAAGTTTGGGCTGGTAGCCAAAATGAACTTCTGCCACAGCAACAACAAGGGCAGCAGCGCTGCCCCTTGTTTTTTTCACCTTTGTTTTAATTTTTTTTGTATCTTTTTTACTCTTTTTTTTTGTCCTCATTTGTAACAAAGATTGATTGTAATAATAATAAGAAAACATTTATTCCACATCTGATTTTTATTAGCTTTTTTATAGCAATGGTAATAAATTAAACTAATAACAATGACGATAAACATAGTTACACGACGTGATGCGAACACGCGCGCGCAAAGAGAATAACGACACGCACACGATTAGGAATGACACGCGTATGTGGTTAGAAATAACATGTGCACGCAACAATGCAAAAACATTAAGACTAACGCGTGTACGCGACTAAAAATAATACGTGTGCACCATGGAACATGTTTTTGGGATTTTTCGAAAATGAAACAAGAAACCGATTAAAATCAAATGTCTACAAGATTATTATTATTTTAGAAAAGCAAATCACATTAACCTAACGGACAAAATTAGGGTATGACAGGCTTCTTAGGCCGTGCAGGCTTCTATAGAAGATTTATCAAAGATTTTTCGAGGACATCCAAGCCATTATGTACATTCTTGCAAATTGATGCACCTTTTAACTTTGATGAACCATTTATAGAAGCATTCCAAAAACTCAAAAGAGAATTGGTGACTGCACCAGTGATTGTTACACTAGATTGGAGCAGGCCCTTTGAATTAATGTGTGATGCTAGTGACTTTGCTGTAGGAGCTTTCTTAGGGCAAATGTATGACAAAATCTTTCATTCCATTTATTATGCTAGCAAGACATTAATTGAAGCACAAATGAATTATACTGTAATAGAAAAGGAATTGTTAGCAGTGGTTTTTGCATTTGACAAATTTAGATCTTGCTTGGTTAGCACCAAAATTATTGTTTATACTGATAATGCTGCCATCAAATATTTAATTTCCAAAAAAGATGCAAAACCAAGATTAATAAGATGGATTCTCCTCCTTCAAGAATTTGATCTTGAAATCAGAGACAAAAAGGGGGTGGAGAATCAGGTTGCTGACCATTTATCTAGACTTGAAGGTGAAAGAACAGGTACACAGAAGGGAGAGATCAAAGAAAGTTTTCCTGATGAAAAACTATTAGCAATAGCTGTAACAGCATCTAGTGCTTCTGCACCTGGTGCAGATGCACCTAGTGCAGCTGCACCTTGGTTTGCTGACATTGTTAACTTTTTTGTAAGCAAAGTGGTACCAATGGATATGACTTACCAACAAAGAAGGAGATTTTTTCACATAATCAAAGAATATCATTGGGATGAGCCGTTTCTCTACAAAATGTGTCCAGATCAATTAATAAGGAAATGCATCCCCCAGAAAGAACAGCAAGCAGTGCTTCTGCACTGCCATGCTGCACCATATGGAGGTCACTTTGGATACAACAGAACAGCAGCTAAGGTATTACAGTCTGGTTATTATTGGCCAACTTTATTTAAAGATGCATATTCAATGGTCAAAACTTGTGACAAATGTCAAAAAGCAGGTAATATCTCTGAAAAACATGAAATGCCTAGAACCAATATATTATAAATTGAACTTTTTTATGTATGGGGCATGGATTTCATGGGTCCATTTCCACCTTCTTTTTGCAAACAATATATCTTGGTAGCTGTTGATTATGTGTCCAAGTGGGTAGACGCAGTAGCATTGCCTAATAATGATGCCAAATCTGTTAGCAAATTCCTTTTGAAAAACATTTTTACAAGGTTTGGCACCCCAAGGGCAATCATCAATGATGAAGGATCACATTTTTGCAATAAACTCATTGAAAATCTTCTTGCAAAATATGGGATTAAGCATAAAATTGCTACAGCCTACCACCCACAAACAAGTGGGCCAGCTGAACTATCAAACAGGGAAATTAAAAGAATGCTTGAAAAAAAGGTTGGACCATCAAGAAAAGATTGGTCTTTACATTTAGATGAAGCATTATGGGCATACAGAACTGCATTTAAAACACCATTAGGTATGTCCCCCTATAGATTAGTCTAGGGCAAGGCATGTCATCTGCCTGTTGAGTTGGAAAACAAATCTTATTGGGCTATGAAAAAGCTGAATTATGATCTCAACAAGGCAGGTGCACAAAAGTTTTTAGAATTAAATGAATTAGAAGAATTTAGGCAATTCTCTTATGAGAATGCAGAAATTTACAAAACAAAAACCAAAGCTTGGCATGACAAAAGAATCCAAAGAAGAGAACTTAGATAGGGAGGAATGGTCTTGTTATACACTTCCAAGTTGAAATTATTTCCTGGAAAATTTAAATCAAGATGGTCAGGACCATTCAAACTAGTCAAAATTTACCCCCATGGTGCAGTTGATTTATATGATGCAGCCACAAATACCACTTTCAAAGTAAATGGGTAGAGAGTCAAAATGTACTATGGTGAACATGTGGTGAGGGATAAATTCACCACATCAAAATCTCTAAGGTAAAGAGATAGTTAGGCTGAAAGAATCTTAAAACAAGCGCTTACAGGAGGCAACCCATGTTATTAAATATTTAGTTTTGCAATTTTTGTTCAATTTGATATTTTCAAGTGTTTTGTAGGAACACAGGTTTTTAGTGCATATGCACCTATCATTCCTCAGTGCTACTGCATCAGAAATTCAAAAATTTCACTTGGGTGAAAATTTTTCAAAAATGCCAACGCAACAAAAATATAGTCATGATCAGTGGCTGAGATGTTGAGTTGTCTCACCTACACTTGCACGTGTCTCATTGCATGCAAGCCCACATAACTTTAACGGCTACTCCGCCCATCAAATCAACCAACTCACTCACCACAGTAACCCCCTCTCTCACAAAACCGTAAAACATCCCCAATCACTTTCTCTCTCTCGCAAATCCCCAATTTCTCTGTAAACACCATCTTCAACCTCTATTCAAGAAAATATTTCGCAATCAAAGTGCCATGAAAACATCAGGGAAGAGCATCACAGGCATAAGATCAACATCAAAACAACCCCAAAAGAAGAAAGCTGGTGCAACTGCACCTAGTCTAGTACCAATTGATGTTGATCATGCGCATTTCTGGGAAATGAAATTCCTACCGGAAAGAGGTTACAGTTTGATGAAAGCACACCCAAGCTTCTTGGCAACAATCTCAAGTCTTCATTGGGATCTGTTTGTGCAACACAGAGCATTCTACTTGGAGCAAGTAGTAAGAGAGTTCTATTCTGGAATTCAGGACAACAACAAAGGTAAAATTCTGGACCATTCTGTAATTAGGGGTAGGAAGGTTTACTTTGATGCTGATAGAATTAATAACCACTACAACCTAGTCTACTCTGGTTCTGATTTTGAAGAGAAAGTAGAAGAGTATGGAAAGAAAGATATGGAAAGAGTAAGGTCTAGAATTGCTGTGAAAAACTCAAAATGGGATAAAATCACCAACACTGAATTTAAGCTTAAGAATAGATATTTGATCCCTGAGTTGGGAAATTGGTACTTGTTTATTGATTGTTCAATCTTCCCTACATCACACACATATACACTCTCCAAAGATAGATTGATCCTCTTGGATGCAATCTTGACCAATGACAATGTGGACATTTGGAGAATCATTAACAAAGAGATTCTAGATTGTGCAACTAAATCAGAAGGATTTTTATTCTTTCCATGCTTGATCACTGAGTTATGTATGAAATAAGGGGTAGAAATTAGTTCTAATGAGCACCAACAGAGAAAGTACCCTCCAGGCCCATTATCTGCTGAAATGAAACAGAGAACCAAGATAAAGACTGAACCAAATAACCTGGTGCCGCGGCACTTAGTGCAGAAGCACCAAGTAGTGTTGAGATTTCAGCAAGAGCAGCATGATTGGCTAAAACTTAGGTTGATGGAGATGTCACAGGTACCAACTCAGTTAGAAACCCCGGTGTTTCTAGCATGGGTCTTTCAGAATGAGGAAGGAGAGGAAGAAGGGGAAGAAAAGGAAGAGGAAGAAAAAGAAGAAGAAGATGAGGAGGAAAAAGAAGAGAGTGAAAAGGAAACTAAGAAGAAAAAGGTCCTGAAAAGGAAGGGGGAGACTAAAAAGAAACAGCCAGAGAAGAAGAAAAAGATTGAGGAAGAAGAGGAAGAGTTACTGAGTGAAGAGTTGGGTGATACTGATGAGGATGAAACATTGACAAGGATGGTGAAGCAAATGGAGAGGAATGAAGATGAGGAGAATGATGATACAACCATTGACAGTAATGGCAAGAGTGGGGAGGAAGAGGATCATAATTTGAGCATGTGTTATACCCCAATTTTGTCCGTCTTCTAGTTTTAGTCGTTTATTTTATTTAAATCGTGTTTTGAAGTCGCGTGGTTACGAGAATTATCAGTATGGCGTCTCAGTTACTAATCCTAGCCAATTTCAATTACCCTGTTCAACTAAATCGAAATACCGTTGTTTTAAATTAGGCATGCACGCGAATGATCGATCTTTTCGTGCGTTCTTCAATTTAATATTCGTATTTGAATTTAGTCGAACCTAATTGAGACTAACAAAGTCATTTTTCTCGCGATTGGGCTTGTCATTTCAATTTGGGCTTAAGAACGCGATTCTGAGATAATGTTGGCGTTTAATGGTCAACGGGCTTATTTATTCTATTTGGGCCTCGTTCTCACGCACTTGTCTAGTTGGGTCCGATATTACTTTTGTATTTGGCCCAATTTCTTTTATTATTTTTACTCTGCCTATTCATTTATTTTGAGTAGTATATATAGTCTAAAAATGTCAAAAATTGCTATTTGTTTTTATTTATAAAAATAATATTACAATTATCCAAAAATCCAAAAAATACAAAAAATAATAATCATCCAAAAATACAAAAAATAGGAAAACGAAAAATACAAAAATAATCAGAACAGCATCGACAGCTTCAAATTGGGCTGTTCTTGCTCCCCAAGGCTTCTCAGCAAGCCCGGTACCTGAAACAGGAAATAGGATCAAATCAGAATCAGGATTTTAATGCAAAAAACCTAAAAATGCCTATAAAATCAACAATCCACAGACAGAAAAGGGGGACAGACACGAAATACAGAGAAATGACACGTAAAATCAGAGACGAAATTTAGAGCAATTCAGAGTAAGAATTAGGGTTCCACACTGGAACCCTAATCACAAAGTCCTAAAACAGAAGCAGTAGCGGTTTGAGAAGCAGCAGCAGAGGCAAAGCAGTAGCAGGGCAGACAATAGAGAATAATCAGAAGCTGGACAAGAGGTTAGTTCATTTGGGATTTTATGAAGTCTAATTTGTAAATAAGTTTTTCTAATAAACTGTAATCAACAATAGGTCCAAATCGTACATACATAAAAAAATAATAATTAGGTCCAGTTTATGTTCAAAATATTGATATCGTTAGAGCTGTAAACAGATTAGTTTCCTTAGATTAATATATGCAAAATTAGGATCCCAGAATTAGTTGTCTTTGAATAAAATTAGTAATAGTTATAACCTTGGAATAGATTCAGTTTTCAGAATTAATTTTTCTTAGAAAACGAAATTAGAGACTAGTTTGGAATAGGTTCAGTTATTTTTTTAGGGAACTTAGGGTTTTCGAAAATTAGCAAGACAGCCAGTAGCAAAAATTAAAATTAGGACTAGAAGAAAAGTAGAGATGAGGAACAATAAAAACCTGAAACTCCGGCCACCGTTAGCGGCGGCTGCCACCGCAAGCTCCGCCAACGTTCCCTTTCGTTCTCCACAAGCCCGTCGCCGTCAAAAGGCCATCGTTCTCCCGGTCACTGTTCCGGTCTCAACTTCAGACCGCCGCCGTGCTCCCCCTTTCCTCTGCGCGCATGCAGTCGCGTCGTCTCTGTCACCGTCACAAGCACCATACCCTCTATCCCTCTCAGTCGCACCGTCCCTCTTTTCCTCCACGCGTAAAGACCCAAATCGAACGCTGTCGTCCTCCCCGTCACCACCGCAAGTCGTCGTTGTTCGCCGTTAGCAAACCGTCACTGTCGTCCTCCCTCTCCTCACCGGAGTCGTCACACACTCCCTCTCTCTTTCACCGCCATCGCCTCCCTTCCCTCATTGTTTCTCTCTTTCTCGTTCTCTCTCGTGTATCACCACGCATTCTCTCTCTTCTCCACGATTTTCGCCCTCTCCCTCTCCTGAAAGTTCGCAAGCCTCTCTCTCTCTTGAAAGACTGCTGCGGCGCAGCAAGAGATAGAGGAGAACGAAATTAGGTTTCGAAAAAACCCTAATTTCCCTTTTATACTCACCTGTTTATTCATTTATTTATTTATTTATTTATTTATTTATTTATTTATTTTTTAAATATCAGATTAACATTTGCACCCCTCTAATTCACGCGCGCACCCTCCCTCACTTAAGCCCATAACTTCGCAGGCCAGCCTACAAACTGGGCTGCTGCTTTTCACACCCAGTTTTCAATTATACAACCCCTTGCTGCTTTTCACACCCAGTTTTCAATTATACAACCCCTTGCTGCTAATAACACCCTATTTTACCATTTCACCCCCTTTTTCTCGTTTTTTTTAATTTAATTTAATTCTCTTCAAGACAAAATAATTTCTCATAAATTAAAAACTTTGTTAATAGCCTTGTGAAGCCTATGCTTGCAAGATTATTAACAACGAGGTGCTAGTGGTGATCAATTGGAGCCCTTGCTCAATTGATCACCATGAAAGCTTGATTTTCAAAATTAAACAAGATAAAAAAAACAAAAAAACGTTTTCCAAACACAGAAGAACTACGTAGCTTTGAATTCTCCATCGCACCAGGAGATACGTAGGAGCGGGTCACATCCCGTCAAGCATAACAAATAAAAATCATTTTCACAATAAGTTTTCAACAATTATTTTCAAAAGAAACAAGAACTACGTCGCCTTTGATTCTCCACCCGGAGATACGTAGGAGCAGGGCCACGCCCCTGTCAAGCGCAAAAACAAATAATTTCTAAATAAAAAAATACAAACACATCTCTTTCAAAAATCAAAAATCTTATTTTCAAAGTAGGGGATTAAGTCGGTCGTACGGCCGGGTTAATCATTGTTTTAGGATAAGTGAACTGTGGTCCTTCAGAGCCCCAGCGCTCCTTCAGCCCCCAGCGGCCCTTCAGACCCCCAGTGGTCCTCCAACACAGATCACACTGTCCTAAAACCCCTACATTAAAAAACACCAACCCACAAACATTTTCTACACAGAAGAACTACGTAGCTTTGAATTCTCCATTGCACCAGGAGATACGTAGGAGCGGGTCACATCCCGTCAAGCATAACAAATAAAAATCATTTTCACAATAAGTTTTCAACAATTATTTTCGAAAGAACCTAGAACTACGTCGCCTTTGATTCTCCACCCGGAGATACGTAGGAGCAGGGCCACGCCCCTGTCAAGCGCAAAAAAAAATAATTTCTAAATAAAAATACAAACACATCTCTTTCAAAAATCAAAAATCTTATTTTCAAAGTAGGGGATTAAGTCGGTCGTACGGCCGGGTTAATCATTGTTTTAGGATAAGTGAACTGTGGTCCTTCAGAGCCCCAGCGCTCCTTCAGCCCCCAGCGGCCCTTCAGACCCCCAGTGGTCCTTCAACACAGATCACACAATCCTAAAACCCCTATATTAAAAAACACCAAACACACAAACATTTTCCTACCCAAGAACTACGTAGCTTTGAATTCTCCATCGCACCGGGAGATACGTAGGAGCGGGCCATGTCCCGTCAAGCACTTCTTTCTAAAACTCCTTCTTTCCTCCTTTCTCGCCAAAATAAAAAATTTATTAAATTCTTTAATTCATTTTTCAATAAGAAGTACAGAGGCAAAATTAAATATTTTCAAATCAACACTTAAAACCACACATTTAATTAAAGGTTCCCTCTCAGTAGAGAGGACGTGTGAGGTGCTAATACCTTCCCCGCGCGTAACCGACCCCCGAACCCTATTCTCTAGTTTCGCAAGGCCAATCTTTTTTTTTTTAATCAAACAGGCGGTCAGCCCGAATTTATTAATAAAATAAAAAGATATATAAAAAGCACAAGGGGGACTAGACCAAAACCTTGGTAATAAGGACAATAATAGAATGCCCAACAAGGCCTCTAAAATAAACAACCACAGAACTCTAATGGAAGAACTTCTAAGGCGAACAGAAAACCCGAAAGGAGGCAAGGCGACACCTGAGAGTCCCCACACAACCTCCACCCACCACCTCCTGAACTCACACTCCAAACCCCAACAGCCTGCATCACCTCGCTATCCTCTCATTAAGCACATCACAAAGCATAGAGGTTAGAGGTGGAGGCCCGGAGACGGTTGGGAGGGGGCAAAGAAGTAGAAGGCAAAGGGGGAGGATCCCGGCAATCTGCAAACTGCAATCTGGCGTCCGACATGGTACAAACTATCGAATCAGCACCCACCGACAGTACACCCCCAGACATCCGGCACCGGGACTCCAGCCACCATCGCGAAGTCGTGTTACCGGCCAACACCGCGACAACACCTAGCTTGATCGAGGTAGCCGAGCCACCAACCACCACCGCGGTCTTGCGCCCCCGGCCAACACCGTGGCACAATCAAGCAGAACCGCGAGCGACAGGGAGAAGTACCCACGGCAAAAGGAGAGGAGGCGTGACTGCGGGTCCAAAGTCCGAAACGACAGCCACCATTGCGAACATCAGACAAACCACCGCGAACCACCGCGAAACACCGCAAAACACCGCATCAGAACCAACCCCTGCGCGAACAGAGCCACAAACCACCGCGAACAGAAGCACTCCATAGTACCTCCAAAAGCGCGCAGATCCACCAACAGGGAGATCCGACCATCAACGCCTCGGGGGAGAGGCCGTGGACGGCACAGAGGAGATCAGATCCGAGGAAAGGGAGCCCCCAACGGCGGATCCAACCCAAGCACATGCATACTTCCCTTTTCTTATCATGTCCCCTTCCTCTGTGCTCCCTTTCCTATGGTAAGCACATGCATACTTCCCTTTTCTTATCATGTCCCCTTCTTCTTTGCTCCCTTTCTTGAGGTAAGTAGTGCATTGTTATTGGCACCCTAGATTAGTTTATATTGGATCGATATTGAACCCTAGGATAAACAACATGCTATTTGTCTGGACTGCTCTGGATTTTCATTTGCAGGTGGGGAAGGGTAGTTATTCCTAGGTGTTGTGCCCTCGACACACAATTCACATCCCATACTTGTGAGCATTAAGTGGGGCCTAAAACCCAAGGTCTGAACAAAAACCTAGGAGAGTGGGAACGATTAGTGACTGCCATTCGTAGACCTTTGTCTGTATGGCTCTCATGAAAGTTCCGCCCAAGAGTGCGCTTTGTCATGATGCCTCACACTCGGTAGCTTTCTACGATTGTGGGTGCCATCATGAGAGAGACTTTAGCTCTTGGTTGCCATTGTAAGGAAGTGATTAGAACCTACATGGGAGGATTACCCCTTTCGTCGACTTTAGACCCTAGGATTCCCACCCGTTGTAGGACACGGGGGCACGCCTTTGTTTGTTGCATTCCTTTTTCTTAGACTCTATTTCAAAAAATCGTAGAAAATAATATCCTTATTTTTATGTAAATGACACATCATTTCGCATCCACATCATTTCGCATCCACATCATTTCGCATTCACATCGTTTCGCACCATTGCATTTGCATCTAACAAAAGTTTGACAAAAAAAAGGAAAAAAAACCATTCATCTTGCATTCCCTTTCATTACATAAAGATAAGACAAAAAACAATTATCATCGGCATAGCATAAGCATTTCATTTATAATCATGCAAAAAAAAAATCCTCGTCAAGTTCATCCAAGATGAGACATTCATGCATAAGCATTATTTCAAAAAAGACACAGTAGAACTACGCAAGCTTTGATTCCTCATTTACAATGGGGATACGTAGGAGCGGGTCATACCCGTCAAGCACATTTTTCTAAAACCCTTTTTCAATAAATCATTTGCATCTCCAAATAATTTTCAAAATCATGTTCCAAAACTAAAAAACAAAGAAAGAAAATCATTGTGAGTATCATGCATTTCATTGCACAAAAAAAAATGAAAACAAGAAAGCATCTCATTCATAATCATGAATAAAAATCATCATCAAATTTATTCAAAATGTAGCATTCATGCACCATTTCATTAACCTCATCACTTTGGTTCAAATACATCATTCCTCCATACATGCATCTTTCAAAAAGGAAGGGGCATTGGCATTTCATACTTTGCCTTGCCTCTAAAAAAAATCATTTAGAGAAAAACATCATTCTTGCATCTTTCATCATTCAAAAGAAAAAGGGGGCATTGGTATTTCGTACCTTGTCTCGCCTCTAAAAAATAAAAAATCAAAATCAAAAATCATTTTGAAAAAAAAAAGGGGCATCATTCTTACATCATTCGCATTGGCATTCCATGTTTTGTCTTGCATTAAAAATAACAAAATTATTTAGAATAAGCCACGCTCTTCGAGTGGTCATTCTCCACGCATTTGCATCATACTTGCATATCATAATTTGTTCATTCATTCATTGCATAAAATAAGAGGTGTGATGAGAAGCGAGACGTTCTTGCGAAACAATCATCCTTTTTGAAAAAAGTTTATCCTTACTTGGTTGCAAACTCAAGGTGTTCCAAGGCACTCAGTTTTTCAAATCAATAGCTCATTTGCATTTCTTTCAAAAGCACTGCATCCCCTCCATTCCATGACAAAAGACTGAAATAGTGTATCAAAGAAAAAACAAATTTTTAACTGATGATAACTCTCTGAAGCATTCTTCTAATGAGCGTGCATGCTACGAGTACATTCTCTTGTTTGAGTCCGTTGGTTTTCCTCCCTTACCACAGTTTCCCGTCCAAGTCCAGTCCCGCCCCGTCCACCCATAAAGTGCATATTCTCCCCTTCAGTGCGTATTTGACTTTTGGTTCAAGTCCTCCATGCTGGGGCAAGTCTGTGATCATTAATTCCCCTTGATTAATATCATATTCCTTCAGTGCAAGTCTCTCAAAAAAAAATTAATAATAATATAATAAACAAGAAAACAAGCTCGCTAGGTTGAAAACCCACAAAGGGCGGCCTAGGCAAAAAAGAGCGCCCGGTGGACTGAAAACTCGCAAAGAGCGGTCCAGGCAAAAATTAGGGCACAAAAAAAGAAAAAAGAGAAAACACATGAAGATAGATAAATTATTGTTCTAAAGTTAAGTCTCATAGAAGTAAGCAATCGGGATTTGAAATGAAGTTTGGCCATCTCCTCAAAAACCCCAAAATCCCAGAAAGTCCCTTTCCTACCCACCTTGAGCCAAGAAAAACCAAAATCCAAAAATCACCCTAGACAAGGATCACCCCAAATAAAAAAAACAGTGCATCACTTTTTATCAGCTCACCCGAGTCGAAGAAGGAAAAGAGTCATAAAAAAAATAAAAAAAAAAGGCGAAAAGAGGAAAAAAAAAAAGGGGATTCAAAAATGAAAATCCCAAAACAAAGAAAATAAAGTGGTGAGCTGGTACATGTTACCACAAAATACAAGAGATCCTTGTCTAAATAAACCTTCAAACACTCCACCATTCCAACACCTGATTCCATAAACCTTCAAACACTTCCTTTGGCCTCAACATCAAACCCCTTAGTCATTCTACCATGAGACACGAATTTGCTTTAACAGAGCCCAAACAAGCCCAATAACCATCTTCCTCATAGACCATTAACCATCAATCAACGCCGAACAAAACTCATCCTCCCATTAGACTCAAACACTTCATTAAGCCTGACCCTCTTTCCTCCACAAAACACCACAATCCTGAAAAGTCCATTCCGATCATTGACCGGTTGCTTTTGTTCACTCAAATTCTAATCTTAGGACAAACAAGTTTATCTATGTACAATGTGTTTGCTCAAAAGAAAAACAAACGATCAGAAAAAAGAAAGCTGATCAAGAAAGAGTAAACCCTCAGAAAAAAAGAGAACTGAGGAAACAAAAACGAACAGTCAGAAAAAAGAAAGCTGACAAAATAAAAAAGAGCGACTTGCACTCCAAAACACATTCAAGATGCATTAAAACAAGGTTTAGTGATCACCAGGTAAGGATTCTTTCGCACCAAAAGTCAAGACATCAGTAGAGAACCAAAGATTTGCACTGAGAATACCACTCAGACCCAAAAGTTGGGGCATTCTCTTCACCACCCACACACCCTAGTCTTGGGAAAGTCTGTTCAATGCCCATCCCATGTCACTCCAGTTGTCAATGTCATTCCAAAGTGGGGCGAGTGCATTCCCATTCCTTCACCTCATTCGTTTCCATAAAAACCTCACCGGGGCAATCTCTCAACTCACTATCCTAAACAAGACCTTGTCATTCTGGTTGGGGCAGCTTTGTCCTCATTATGACTGGGGCAACATCAAATTCTGTGGGTTGAAGCAAAACCCCTTTCATCCCAGCTTTCATCCCAAGAGCCGAAGCGTTCCCAATTCATCATCTTCTACACCCCTGGTTGTTGTCACCACTAGACAGGGGCAAGTTATTCACTCGTCAAAGACCTGAATTGGGGCAATCTTGTATCTCTTGGTCCCTCATAAGCTTCGGCAATAACCATGTCTGTCATTCCTTCACTTGCCATAAATGTCCATGCCCTAAACCAATTCTAAGTTAACTGACTCATTCATTCACATTTGCACTCCTATGCATGCTTACTAGATAATGCTTCAAAGGAGAGAACACAAGTTGTTTACGTGATATCTAAAATTCAGTAATCATGGAAAGAAAGAGAAAACAAGTGAGGTTGTTTGTAAATAAAAACCTTGAGAACACCAGAGTTTGAACAAATTCAATTTTTCAACAGAATGGTCAATAATCATCTCAAGTCCTTGCATTCAAAGTCTCGCATCTCATCATCAAAAAAATGTTTACCTCATGCATCTAGGCATTATAGCATATGCATCAAAGCATTACATTTGCATCTTCACATTTTGTGCATTCATCACATAGCAAAAAGAAAAAACATTCCACGTCAGTTGCACAGAAAAAGCAGAAATCTTTTCATTGCATTGGCATCATATTCGCACTTCATAAAAAAGGAAAAGAACAAAATCATTGCATCATTAGAGCATTACATTTTGCATCAGATATTCCATAGAAAAAGTAAAGAAAGCAAAAAGAAAACAAAGAAAAGAAACCACAAAAGCAACACAAAAACATTCCCTGTCATCCAGCATTCCATATCATTCATCATTTCACAAGCATTCCTTTGTCATTCAATCATCAAACATTAAAGCAGTGCATACGCATCATATTAACGTTAGCATTTCCATAAAAGAAAAAAAAAACAAGAATCATTGCATCAAACATCAGAGCATTGCATCATATTAATGTTTGCATTTCATAGAAGAAGCAAAAATAAATAAACAGAAGTTAGAACAGGAGCATTTCATTCATCAAAGCATCAATCATCGCATACATTTGCATTCAAACATCAAAGCAATACAGTTGCATCACATCATACTTGCATCTCATAGAAGAAAAGAAAGCTAAAGCATCCCGTGTCATTCATCATTTCATGTTATTCATCGGCAATATTCACATTTCATAGAAAAAAGGCAAAGAAGAAAGAGTTTTCCATTGCATGTCATCTGCCATTTCATTGCATATCATCAAACACCAAAATGTTGCATTCGCATACCTGCACTTCATAAAAAGAGCAAAAGAAAAGAAGAGGAGAAAAGCAAAAGAACAGATAAAGTCAGGCATTGCATTCATCAAGCATATAAGAACAGTAGAAAATCATGCATTCATAAGCAAAAGAAAAAGAAAATCATGCATTGCGTACAGACAAGAGAAGAAAAGGAAAATCATTGCATTCATCAAGCATATAGGAACAGTAGAAGATCATGCATTCATCCGACATAGACAAACGAAATAAGAAACTCATCATTCATCATAAGAAAAAAGAAAACAGCAATCATGGCATTTGCATTACATGCATTTGTCCATATCACTCGCAGGTACAAGGACGGATAAATACTTCGGTGTTAATCTTCGCCCTCAGTTCCCAGAAGATGCTCCCTTAGTTCGGGGTTCAAATGTTTTTCAGTTCAGCGCTCAAGCGTGCATTGCAGTTTGGAGTTCATAACTGCTCTCGTCAGAGTTCAACGCTCCCTTCTGTCCAGGTCTCACGTCGTGTACGAGCAACGCGATGGACCGCAGCCCCATGTGAGGTTCAACGGAATAGTTGTATCAGCCTAAGATACAGTGGACGCCGTGCATTGATCAGTATATCAGTTCCGGAGCTGATAACGATCCCCCCGGTCGCTCGAAAAGGCCAACAGGAAGCGTGCTCCTCAAAGCCACGTGCAAACTCGGATTCGTCAAGGGTTCGTTTAAGGATTACAGGTTCTAGGCAGCCTGGGCAATTTACCGCTTTCTGCACGCCAAGTGCCCATTTACCGCTTTCTGCACGCCAAGTGCCCATTTACCGCTTTCTGCACGCCAAGTGCCCATTTACCGCTTTTCTGCACGCCAAGTGCCCGTTTACCGTTCTCTGCACGCCAAGTGCCCGTTTTACCTTTTTTGCCTCAGGTTTCTCTAGGTAGACAAAATTGGTATAATTTCTGAATTCTTTATTTCTATTTTGCCTCGGAATATGTTTCGGCCAATTCATATTCCTTGTCAAAATCCAAATAAAGAGGGGCAGCTGTTATACCCCAATTTTGTCCGTCTTCTAGTTTTAGTCGTTTATTTTATTTAAATCGTGTTTTGAAGTCGCGTGGTTACGAGAATTATCAGTATGGCGTCTCAGTTACTAATCCTAGCCAATTTCAATTACCCTGTTCAACTAAATCGAAATACCGTTGTTTTAAATTAGGCATGCACGCGAATGATCGATCTTTTCGTGCGTTCTTCAATTTAATATTCGTATTTGAATTTAGTCGAACCTAATTGAGACTAACAAAGTCATTTTTCTCGCGATTGGGCTTGTCGTTTCAATTTGGGCTTAAGAACGCGATTCTGAGATAATGTTGGCGTTTAATGGTCAACGGACTTATTTATTCTATTTGGGCCTCGTTCTCACGCACTTGTCTAGTTGGGTCCGATATCACTTTTGTATTTGGCCCAATTTCTTTTATTATTTTTACTCTGCCTATTCATTTATTTTGAGTAGTATATATAGTCTAAAAATGTCAAAAATTGCTATTTGTTTTTATTTATAAAAATAATATTACAATTATCCAAAAATCCAAAAAATACAAAAAATAATAATCATCCAAAAATACAAAAAATAGGAAAACGAAAAATACAAAAATAATCAGAGCAGCATCGACAGCTTCAAATTGGGCTGTTCTTGCTCCCCAAGGCTTCTCAGCAAGCCCGGTACCTGAAACAGGAAATAGGATCAAATCAGAATCAGGATTTTAATGCAAAAAACCTAAAAATGCCTATAAAATCAACAATCCACAGACAGAAAAGGGGGACAGACACGAAATACAGAGAAATGACACGTAAAATCAGAGACGAAATTTAGAGCAATTCAGAGTAAGAATTAGGGTTCCACACTGGAACCCTAATCACAAAGTCCTAAAACAGAAGCAGTAGCGGTTTGAGAAGCAGCAGCAGAGGCAAAGCAGTAGCAGGGCAGACAATAGAGAATAATCAGAAGCTGGACAAGAGGTTAGTTCATTTGGGATTTTATGAAGTCTAATTTGTAAATAAGTTTTTCTAATAAACTGTAATCAACAATAGGTCCAAATCGTACATACATAAAAAAATAATAATTAGGTCCAGTTTATGTTCGAAATATTGATATCGTTAGAGCTGTAAACAGATTAGTTTCCTTAGATTAATATATGCAAAATTAGGATCCCAGAATTAGTTGTCTTTGAATAAAATTAGTAATAGTTATAACCTTGGAATAGATTCAGTTTTCAGAATTAATTTTTCTTAGAAAACGAAATTAGAGACTAGTTTGGAATAGGTTCAGTTATTTTTTTTAGGGAACTTAGGGTTTTCGAAAATTAGCAAGACAGCCAGTAGCAAAAATTAAAATTAGGACTAGAAGAAAAGTAGAGATGAGGAACAATAAAAACCTGAAACTCCGGCCACCGTTAGCGGCGGCTGCCACCGCAAGCTCCGCCAACGTTCCCTTTCGTTCTCCACAAGCCCGTCGCCGTCAAAAGGCCATCGTTCTCCCGGTCACTGTTCCGGTCTCAACTTCAGACCGCCGCCGTGCTCCCCCTTTCCTCCGCGCGCATGCAGTCGCGTCGTCTCTGTCACCGTCACAAGCACCATACCCTCTATCCCTCTCAGTCGCACCGTCCCTCTTTTCCTCCACGCGTAAAGACCCAAATCGAACGCTGTCGTCCTCCCCGTCACCACCGCAAGTCGTCGTTGTTCGCCGTTAGCAAACCGTCACTGTCGTCCTCCCTCTCCTCACCGGAGTCGTCACACACTCTCTCTCTCTTTCACCGCCATCGCCTCCCTTCCCTCATTGTTTCTCTCTTTCTCGTTCTCTCTCGTGTATCACCACGCATTCTCTCTCTTCTCCACGATTTTCGCCCTCTCCCTCTCCTGAAAGTTCGCAAGCCTCTCTCTCTCTTGAAAGACTGCTGCGGCGCAGCAAGAGATAGAGGAGAACGAAATTAGGTTTCGAAAAAACCCTAATTTCCCTTTTATACTCACCTGTTTATTCATTTATTTATTTATTTATTTATTTATTTTTTTAAATATCAGATTAACATTTGCACCCCTCTAATTCACGCGCGCACCCTCCCTCACTTAAGCCCATAACTTCGCAGGCCAGCCTACAAACTGGGCTGCTGCTTTTCACACCCAGTTTTCAATTATACAACCCCTTGCTGCTTTTCACACCCAGTTTTCAATTATACAACCCCTTGCTGCTAATAACACCCTATTTTACCATTTCACCCCCTTTTTCTCGTTTTTTTTAATTTAATTTAATTCTCTTCAAGACAAAATAATTTCTCATAAATTAAAAACTTTGTTAATAGCCTTGTGAAGCCTATGCTTGCAAGATTATTAACAACGAGGTGCTAGTGGTGATCACTTGGAGCCCTTGCTCAATTGATCACCATGAAAGCTTGATTTTCAAAATTAAACAAGATAAAAAAAACAAAAAAACGTTTTCCAAACACAGAAGAACTACGTAGCTTTGAATTCTCCATCGCACCAGGAGATACGTAGGAGCGGGTCACATCCCGTCAAGCATAACAAATAAAAATCATTTTCACAATAAGTTTTCAACAATTATTTTCAAAAGAAACAAGAACTACGTCGCCTTTGATTCTCCACCCGGAGATACGTAGGAGCAGGGCCACGCCCATGTCAAGCGCAAAAACAAATAATTTCTAAATAAAAAATACAAACACATCTCTTTCAAAAATCAAAAATCTTATTTTCAAAGTAGGGGATTAAGTCGGTCGTACGGCCGGGTTAATCATTGTTTTAGGATAAGTGAACTGTGGTCCTTCAGAGCCCCAGCGCTCCTTCAGCCCCCAGCGGCCCTTCAGACCCCCAGTGGTCTTCCAACACAGATCACACAGTCCTAAAACCCCTACATTAAAAAACACCAACCCACAAACATTTTCTACACAGAAGAACTACGTAGCTTTGAATTCTCCATTGCACCAGGAGATACGTAGGAGCGGGTCACATCCCGTCAAGCATAACAAATAAAAATCATTTTCACAATAAGTTTTCAACAATTATTTTCGAAAGAACCTAGAACTACGTCGCCTTTGATTCTCCACCCGGAGATACGTAGGAGCAGGGCCACGCCCCTGTCAAGCGCAAAAATAAATAATTTCTAAATAAAAATACAAACACATCTCTTTCAAAAATCAAAAATCTTATTTTCAAAGTAGGGGATTAAGTCGGTCGTACGGCCGGGTTAATCATTGTTTTAGGATAAGTGAACTGTGGTCCTTCAGAGCCCCAGCGCTCCTTCGGCCCCCAGCGGCCCTTCAGACCCCCAGTGGTCCTTCAACACAGATCACACAATCCTAAAACCCCTATATTAAAAAACACCAAACACACAAACATTTTCCTACCCAAGAACTACGTAGCTTTGAATTCTCCATCGCACCGGGAGATACGTAGGAGCGGGCCATGTCCCGTCAAGCACTTCTTTCTAAAACTCCTTTTTTCCTCCTTTCTCGCCAAAATAAAAATTTTATTAAATTCTTTAATTCATTTTTCAATAAGAATTACAGAGGCAAAATTAAATATTTTCAAATCAACACTTAAAACCACACATTTAATTAAAGGTTCCCTCTCAGTAGAGAGGACGTGTGAGGTGCTAATACCTTCCCCGCGCGTAACCGACCCCCGAACCCTATTCTCTAGTTTCGCAAGGCCAATCGCTTTCCAAAAAGGTTTTCCTAATATTTTCCTTAATAAATATTGGTGGCGGCTTCATTGTCTTAGGAAAAGTTGTGAACGAGGAAGGTTCTCCCTCGGGGACTTTTTCGGGCGCAACAGCATGGAGGACATAGTAAGAAAGAAATATGAGGCTGGATCCCAAACAGAACCAGTTCTCACCCAAGTTACTCCACCAACCCACCCCCAGCCAGAAAAATCAACATCACCATCCACAGGGAAGACACCTACTCCACCAACCTCTAAATCACCATCACCCATTCCACAATCATCATCACCACCACCCATCAACCAAGAAAGCCAACCTGAAAAAGAACCAACCAAACAACCAGCACCCATTCCTTCTCAAGAGAAGACTCCACCACAAACCATGGAGCAAAGCCATCAAACTACTAACATTATTTGTGAGAAACAATATTTGCAGGTTATTCAGGAAGACCCTCTTGAAGAGGAGGGAAAAACAAGTTCTGAGGAAGAAAGTGCAAATCCAGATACACCAGCAACAGATGCAACTACACCAAACACAGATGCATCTCAAGGTGTTCCAGTTCTGACAGTCATACCAAAGAACAAGGAGGATACTGTCAAACTGGTGCTGGAAGAGCTAGCACAGAAGAAGAGAGCAGAGCTGGGAAACACGTAGAAATTTTTCAACAAGCCTGCTAAGGCCACGAAAGCTGTAATGGAAACCCCAGGTGAAGGAGAACAGACTGAGGAAGCAACTGAGGAACCTGTTGCTGAACCAACTGTAGCAGAACCAACTGTAGCAGAGCAAACTAGTGCAGAAGCTTCTAATGCATCTGCATCAAAGAAACCTGAGGAACCAAAACCAACAACAGAAGTGGTTGGTGCAATTGCATCTAGTGCAGATGCACCAAAAGCTGAAGAACCCAAGAAAAAGAAGCAGAAGGTCAAACACATTCCTGTGAGATCAAGCTCAAGGATCAAGAGTGGAGCAAAGAAATAGTAAAGCTTTAATGTTGTTATTTTTAAATATACTTATATGTTTTGTTGCTATCCCACATGTATTAACCCCTCTCCCCATTTTGATGCACAATTACTTTTGAATCTCAACTTAGAGCAGTGGGGACACTGCTCATCTTTAAGTTGGGGGGGGGGGGGGAGAAGCACTTTAAAATACTCTATGCATGTGCTTATATGTTTTAGTAAGTATGTATGTCTGTTTTTTTGTTATGTTTTGTTTACCTATATGTGTGTTAATTTCAAAATTTATGATGCAATCAACAAAGCTCTTTTTTGAAAATTCAGAAAATTGTTTTACAAAAACATTAGTTTTAGTTTGAGGTGCATCAAATTGTTTCTATGTTCAAAGTAGGATTTGTAAGTTTTTGAAGCATGATCAGCTTAAATTCTTTTTCACAAAAACTTAGCCAAATGCATTCTTTGAACTAATTTTTAATGATGAAAGAAAAGAAGCATTGTTTTCCCCAAATGACCAATTTTTATTATTACTTTAACACATCAAAACTAAGTTTTAAAAAGAACCTTGCTATTTGAAAAAACCATCTGATGCAAGAGGGTTTTTTAGTAAACCAAGGTCAAAAACAAATTTTCACTAAAAATATAAAAGAGCATAAAGAAATAAGTTTGGGGGAATTTCCATGAATATTAAGGCTGAGTATGAGAAGCTTAGAGTAGTCGATGCAAATAGGTTACCAAATTCACTACAAAAGAGCTCAAAGTGTTATAAACCAGCTATATTTACCCAAATCATTAAACTGAACCTGTTCCAAATAGTGCATTTGGTTTGAAAATAAAGAAAAGCATCAAAATGCAAAAGAAAAGAAAGAAAAAGAAGAAAAGAAAAGCAAAACCAAAGAAAAAAGTATGCATAAGGAGGTCAGTGAGGAGGACAATATATGCTACAAGTCTTGAAATGTAGTATCCAGTGCAACTGCACTCAAGTGCATCTGCACCGTCAAAAAGTCAGTGCTTCTGCAATTCACAAAAAAATACCAGGTGCATCTGCACCAAAGTGCATCTGCACCAAAGAAAAGAACCGCAAAAAATAAGAATAGTGCATTGACTCAACAGTTTTGAAATACTCAATCAAAGTCCTTAGTTGTATTTAAAGTCCCCCAAGTCTTGAAGATGTTGTTAGTCTAGTCTATATTATGAAACACCTTTTTTTGACCAAACGTGATCTAAAATTTTCCAAAAGCGAAAGAGAAACTTTTTACTTAGTTTTGGAACTGATTGTATCTCAGTGGGGCACACACTCACATAAATGAGTTTTAATAAACTTTGGATGTTTGGGAATTCAAAGGCACAAAGATAAAATGCTCTGAAAAATGAAGTTCATCAAATACAAAATCATTTCTTGAAAAGATATGAGCTGATTTGTTCTTCTTTAAATTGAAAATCTTACTTGTGTTTTCTTTTTGTCATTACTTGAGGACAAGCAAGGGTTTAAGTTTGGGGGTGTGATAACTCTATTTTATATAGAGTTATTTATGCATCTAAACATAACTAATTACTTGAAACCAAGTGTAATATGTGTTAAATATAGTAGTATGAAGTAAAATAACAACATTCTATGTTTCAAAGAGGATTATGTAATGATTTAAGCATTTTGTATATATATTGGTATGTTTGATATGTTTGTTCAGTGCACTTGCAGTTAGGTGCAACTACACCAAAGAAACAAACAGTGCATCTGCACTAACCACATTTACAACAGTGCAACTGCACTTAGGTGCAACTGCACTTAAGTGCATCTGCACCATCTTGCGCTGAAGGCAGATTTAAACCCACCTTGGAAGCACCTCAATTCATACCAATGCATAAACATTTCTATGACATCATGCTTAGTCACAAGTCACATGGAGGCACATGCCAACATGCAAGAGGAGGCGCCCACAATGGGAAATCATCATGAAAGGCTACGCATCTAGGACACATGGTCTTCCACAATTGGACCTCTCTTTTGGACTCAATCTTCTCAATCAAAGCTCTGAAAAGTAACCATGGTTAAGCCACCTTTGGTCAGCTTGATCTCCAAGCACACCCTCACTTGAAGGAAACCTCCAAGGCTATATAAAGGCTTCCACTTCTCACTTGAACAATATCTCATATCTCACATCGTAAGATATAGATCATACATTTCACTTGTAATTTAGTAGTTTTATTCTTTATAGTTTTTAGTAGTAGTTGGTTGGCAAGAAGGTAAGGAAGGAACCGACGACTTCTTCCTTCACTTCTTCATCAACTTAGTTAGGTGCAACTGCACCAGGAAGTCAGTGCTTCTGCACTGCTGGGCAAATTTATGCAAGAGTACTTCAATCAGTGTAATCTCTACCCTATTGATATCTCTTGTACTTTTATTTATATTAATATGTTTTATTTCATCTATATTTGCCTTAGGGTGAAACAGTGGGTACTTCAAAGGCAGGAGTGAACTTATTTAGCACGCCTAGACATATGAAGCTTGTAACGAAACTCTGAAGAAAGTAGCTGAAAGACACATACTCATGCAGCTGCACTCAATGCATCTGCACCACATAAAAGCACAAAACTCTCAAAAGTGAATTATTTAGTAAAGACATCTCAACTATCATTCTCAATTGATTTCCTTCACATTCTTTTACATATTTGCATTCTGTTTTCACTTAACATAAAAACCCCAAATTTGTGAGTAGTATAGTAGCACCAATTTATATTTTCGTAAACATACATAAGTTAATCCAATCCCCGTGGGTTCGACTTTTCTTATCATTATATTACTTGTTTGTGACTGTGTATACTTGCACATCTTTTTCACACACCAATAAGCACCCTTCCCTGCCTTCGAGACGACTCGATAGGATCTTTCTCAATTCGGGGCGAGGGAGTCCCTTCTACTTGCTTGTTTACAAGCTCTCGTTAAGCTTTAATATTTAAAGACTTTTGTGAGCCCAAAGCCAAGCAATGTGGGACTTCCCACTTTTGAAATATCCTTTGTTTTTTATCAATAAAACACAACACTTTTACCCACGGTTTTGTCCGTAGGTAAAAGTTTTTTTTTTAAAAAAAAAGACTTTTACCCACGGTTTTGTCCGCAGGTAAAAGTCCATATTTTTTAAAAAAACTTTTACCTACGGACAAAACCGTGGGTAAAAGTTCAGTTTTTTTAAAATTTCTAAAACAACATTTTCAATTCCGGAAAATCCCTTTTTAACATAATTCCGGAAGCCATTTTTTGGGAATTCCGGAAATACCCTTTTTTAACATAATTCCGGAAGGTAATATTGGGCGGGGGGGGGGGGTATATGGTATTTCCAGAAATATCGCATTTTACGGTATTTCCGGAATATAAAATGTGTTCCGGAAATACCGCAAAATGCGATATTTTCGATAAATCAAAAAAATATACTTCCGGATTTATCTAGATTTGAGGTATTTCTGGAAATTTTGTGGATTTTAGTGATAATTTCGTCCATTTGATCATTTAAGAGGCTATATGGTCTAAGGGGGTAAAAAAAACTAGGGTTAAATATGTTTTTGGTCCCTATAAAATTTCAGTTTTCGTTTTTAGTCCCTACATTAACGAAATAGGCGTTTTGGTCCCTACATTTTTTTCCGTTTTCATTAATAGTCCCTGTCGTTAAATCCAGATGATCAGTGAACAAAAATGTGACGTGGCTGTTAAAAAGATAGGGACCAAAACACCTATTTCGTTAATGTAGGGACTAAACTTAGAATGACCCAATTTTGTAGGGACCAAAAACATATTTTACCCTAAATAAAAAAGCCTAATTAGATGGATTTAACGACAGGGACTATTAATGAAAACGGAAAAAAAAAATGTAGGGACCAAAACGCCTATTTCGTTAATGTAGGGACTAAACTTAAAAGGAGCCGATTTTGTAGGGACTAAAAACATATTTAACCCAAAAAACTACCCTAAAAAAATGGTGAGAGAGGAGACGAGTTGTCGGAATCTAATAGGAAGATTCTAGAAATTGCAAACAATCAAATCAATAATTAACTGTTAGCTTACCATCTTCGTTGGAGACCCCAATGCAGCATATGCCTTGCCACCCAACAACCACGTTAGTGGTTTAGTGGCCAATATAAAAAACAAAAAAAACATAATGGTACTTAATAATTTTTCAAGAAAATGATTTTTTATGGATTTGCTTTAGTTGATCTGAAATAATTAATTTTTATTTTAAATTAAGATATACTACACGGCAACTGTGGAGGCTAATCCTTTGAGGACGGTATCTGAGATCTATTTAAGGGGTTAACCTCAAATGTTTTTCCATACGCATCGGCCAGAGATCGAACCCAAGACCAAATAGTTAACAGATCCAAATATCTATCACTTGTGCCACATCATGTTCATATCGGCTGAATTAATTCATTTTTAAGTACCCATTTTGTCAAAAAAAATACCCGTTAACATTTGGTATTTCATCCGTCCCATAATAATTATTACACTTGTCGAAGAATTAATTTAATAAAAAATGACAGTATTTGTATCTAATATTCCTTCTCTAAAAATTTCACGATAAAGATGTCACTTAAAATCAATTAGCCATGTGCTTTTGCAACTAAGATTGATTTAGTTAATAAGAATTTAACTCACAATCTTTGAGAACATATGTTTGAATTCTAGTGCCCATGCCAAAACTTTATTGGTGGATGGTGGATAATACTTTTTAACACATTGGCCTTTATATTATCTTTATATATGTTCCATTTCTTAATAAATATAATACTTTTTATTAACTTTTTTTTCCACAATAATATAGGAATTTTTTTTCGACAACAATATAGGAATTTTTTTACAAAAGGTATTTTATATATAATTTTGACATAAAAAATATTTTATATTGAAAAATAAGAATTATAAAATTTATAATTATATAGTAACGTGTTAAAATAATATAGAATATTCGGTGGTCGCATAATAAGACCGTTAACGTTCACATTGATCCACGTGTCTGATTCTCCCGCTCCGTCAATCTATCCGTTAGCCCTCCTCTCTCTCTATCTCTCTCTTCTGCAACGCCTCCGCCATTGAAACACAAGAACAAACCGAAATTCATTCTTCGTTTCAAATAAACAAAAAAATAAAAAAAAAAGGAGAAAAGAGTAAATACGCACATTCCATTATTCACAATGGGGAAGCTACTCTGCGATTCAACCACCGTCGCCGAACCATTCCAAGGTTCGCCGGCGGCGGTGGCGCTTCCTTGGATAGATTCCAAATCTCCATCGCAGATGGATGCCCTCGGAGCCGTAGATCTCATCGTCCCGGCAAACCTCGCCGCCGACGCTTTCTCCGGCGGCTGGGAAGAAGTCGTCGGTCTGGAGGAGCAGCAGAGACGCCACCTCCAGAGGCTCCACGCCAAGGGAGTGCTATGGAAGCCTCCGGAGATGGAGGACTCGTCCTCCTCGTCACCGTCGTCGTCAGATCTCAGATCTGTCGTCTTCCGACTCGCTCACGGCGGCGAGGTATCCTCCGACGGGAACTGCCTGTTCACGGCGTCACGGAAGGCGATGGGATGCGAAGAGATGGATCCGAAGGAGCTGAGGCGGAGAACGGTGGCGAGGTTCTTGGAAGATTTCGGATCTGTGAGTTTTGAGGAGAGAGATGCGATCGATGACGCGATTCGGCACATGTACTCTCCGGATCTGAAGAATGGTTGGGGGATTCATGTTGTTCAGGAGGTGAAGTTGTTGGCCAAGAAGGAGGATCGATTTGCTCTTGATTCGGCCATCGACGAGCTCGTTCACCTCGGCATGCAAAGGTATTGCATGCTTTTTTTCCCTCCAACTTCTCTTTTCTTGTTTCTTTTCTTTTGAAACCATTTGATTCATCGATAAATTTTGCAAGATCTAGAATGTTGTTTGTTTGAATCGAAATTATAAGAAATTTTAAATAATTGATTTGTTCTTTCCTTGAATTGTTTCTTTCTGATTTGCATTACTCGATTCCTGTTTTCCGTTTGTTCATTTTTTAGGGTTTTAGAATTGTTGAAAAATTATGTTTAGAAGTTTACATTGTTTGTAAGATTTGAAGTTTCACAGCTACCATGATGGTAAAGAAAGAAAAAGTTTTCTTGTTTGTTTTGCATAATTCGCTTTTCATTTTCTCCTGCCAAAAAATGAGAAAGTTGCATCAGAAAAACGTTGTTAACATATTTTGGGTAGAGAAGGGTTGAAATGGGGATGGAAATTTCATGCTGACATTTGAGTTGAGTTTTGTTTTGATTATTTTCTTTACTGATTGAAGAGAATTGGCGGCGGAGTCTATATACAAAGAGAGATGTATTCCCGTGAATGATGGCTCTACCTGGGCCAAATACATGTTGATCTCTGGTTCTCCTGATGATGAATATGATATCATCACTTTGCAATATACTGAGGAGGGTTTATTATCTGTAGATGATAATAGAGAGGGTCGTGCCGCAGCTTTTGGAGATGATATTGCAATTGAGTGCCTTGCTACAGAGTTCAAGCGAGAGATATTTGTGGTAAGAAATGCAAGAACCTTCAATGGAGACTTGGGTGGTGTTGCTTTTTAATGTCTGTGTCTTTCCACTAAGATGTTGGGCAACTTGTATAATCTGTGTGGATCCTCTTTTTTTTACGCATCAGGTTAATTTGTGTTTTAATAAAACAATATCATTGTGCATTCCTACTTGGATTTTTAGCTGTGCATTGTATTGCAGAGAAAATGTGAATTTCTTTGTACTGCTGCATGCCAGTTACTGGTAAAAATCAATTAAAATAGCATAAACTTTTTAATAGAGTTTTCATGATATATTTTCCTGGAATTTGGCAAATTAGTGGGAACACAGGAGCCACGAAATGAATTGCTCCATTTTCTGCAGATATACTTGTCTAATACTCTCAATTATTTGTTATTCTTTCTTTACATCAATGAGGCATAGTTTTGTGTGTTGGAGTGATGACTTTCATTTATGTGAATGTCAAGTATTGTGGCTGGCTTGCGACTGTCAAACTTCTCCTATAGGTTTGATTATGACCTGGAATAATTGCTTGCGAGTCCTTATAATTGGTAATTCTTTTGTGGTGATCCAAGTTTCTAGTTTTCCCATCGAGTTTGGGCATTCATTGTGAGTTGTCCTGTTATAAGTACATGCAACATGGTGAAGGCTTAAAGATATGATCCAGAATTTTAAAAAATGAACAATAATGCAAATGCATTCTGTATTTGGGCATTTGCTGTGAGTTACACTGTTATAATTACATGTAATATGGTGATGTTTTGATGCTATGATCCAGAATCTTTAAAAAATGAAGAATAATGTTATAATTACATGTAATATGGTGATGTTTTGATGCTATGATCCAGAATCTTTAAAAAATGAAGAATAATGCAATTGTTATATCTGTGATGTTTGATCTGAGTACAGTTGCTGCCTTGTGACCTGGATGGACATTGCAGGTTTAAATCCTGGAAACAGCCTTTCCGCTTTGCGGAGTAAGGCCGTATTCATCTACCCTCTCCACGGCTGCCTGATGTTTAATTTGTGTACATATTTGTTAATTGTGAATAAATTGTCTGTCATAATACTTTCATCTGAAATTCTGAATATTTTTCATCATTTTAAGGTGCAAGCGCATGGTTCAGATGCTATGGTTGATGAAGAAAATTGTGTTTTCTTCCTTCCACATCGTCCAAGGAGCCAAATCATGGAACTTCCTTTCTTCCTTTTCATGAAAGGAACAGGTAATGGAGAAAGAGATTTTAATACTCGTGGCTGTTATTGCTCCTTCTTAAAGCAAGATATGTACACAAACGAACGTTCTAATCAGATTTCCACATGCAGGTTGGTGTGGTGCTGGAGCTGACCACTATGAACCCCTGATTGCTCATCCTTCCGCCCTTGTTTCCCAAGAAAAGGTTGCTGTGGTACTGTGAGTGTGAGGCTTCCTATAGCCTTCCTGCAATTTTGTGGAGTAGAAATCGAGAATAGAATTAGAATTTTTTCACCCTATTTATGGCCAGTCATAGAATGTCTGGCCGGCAATCTGGTTCTCCCGAAAACTGCATTTGGTCCCAGGGAGAATCTCATTGTGTAGCATTTGTTTTGTTGCTGACATTTAGAACCAATCATGTTTGACTCTCCTGACATTTGACAAGCAGGTTTCCCTGCAGTTTGAGCTACCTAGATGTATTCTAATAGTAGTTTCACCGGCTTCTGTTTTGTTGTTTGAGTTAATTAGAGGGCTTGTGCCATCTAGGTAGTGTGTTGTTGTTCAAATTGAAGAGTTGTATTGTATCTCAGACAGTGGATTTCGTCACATTAATGAAGTGGCTTCTTTTTGGGATTCTACTATTGGTATATGTTTGGAATTGCGGTGAGTGCAGTCCTTCCGCAGAAGCAGCCATCTTATTAGGCATGGCAACATAAACCGAACCCGTGGGTCCACTCGACCCCGCCCCGAGTTTGACGGGGAAAACCCGCTTTGACTGGGGATGGGGTTGGGTTCCGGGATGTTGATACCCACCCCGTCCCCGCTCCGAACCCACTGGACAAAACATAAATTAATTATTTTATTTTATTATATGTATATTTACTTATTCATTTTGTTTCATAAATTTTATTTATTTTTAATTTTGATCTATTTCCTATAGAAAAATCTATTTTAATACTTTTAACTTTATTTTATCATTGTATAATTATTATTATTTTATTTTATTAATTATTATAAATATATTTTTTGTATTTTTCTTATAAATTGTGGCGGAAACGGGTACCCGCGGGGAACCCGTCCCCGTTTGGGACGGGGTTGGGGGATGCAAAACCCGATCCCGATAGAGGTAGGGGCGGGGACGGGGATTGCCAAACCCGCCCCGACCCGCCCCATTGCCATGCCTACATGTTATATGTTTGGAACTTACAATACCAAGGCAATGTAACGAGTCTCATTTAGAGTACTAAGAAACTCCTTAGTAATTGTTATTAAATAGGCATAATAGTCATTTCTCCATCAATGAAAAAATTCGGTGACCACGCAAATACTAAATTGTGGTTAGTATGTACTAACCATTTGATTGTTCTATAACGGTTAGTAGCATATACTAACCACACAAACACTAAATTGTGGTTAGTATGTACTAACCATTGGAGTGTTGTATATTGATCACCGAAAAATTTAGTAATTGTTATTAATGATATTAAGAAATTCATGTAGGCATGGCAATGGGGCGGATGCACGGGTATGTTACTAGTGATATTAAGAAATTCATTAATAACAATTACTAAATTTTTGATCTGAGATTTTTGATCTAAGATTTTTGATTACTAGTGATATTAAGAAATTCATTAATAACAATTACTGCACAATTTCAATCTGAGATTTTTTCTCTTCATATAAAAATCTTAGATTTTTCCACACCGATATGTTCACTCGAAACTTCACAAAAATCATTTAAGAACACGATGTAATTGATCTATAGGTGCTTCACAAAAAAGGATTAAATCATCTGCGAGGAAAAAAGGAGTATGTTAACAACCTGCATATTTAGATTTTAACTAAAAATCCAACTCTATCCTACAAAACTACTTAAATGAATAGTTTTTTGGGGGGTATTTACAATATGAATAGGTGTTAATGTATGGGAGGCTTGGGTTAGGGTGAGAAAGGGATGTGTTATACGTCCCTAACCTGACCTTATATTTCGACGGATCACTATTTTGTCAAATTAATATTGTGCCTATTTAAGGCGGAATGGGTTAGTCTCAAAGACATTCGTAATAAATTATAAAGTGATCATTCAATAATGACTAAAAGTAATTTTTTTTTGTCAAAAAAAAAGAAGTAAATATTTAAATATTTAATATTTTTTGTATGTTTCTATATATCCAAAGGAAATGGATTACTAACTTTTTCTAACTTTACGCTTTTTTTGATGAGAGAAAGAAAAGAAAAAAATGGAGGGAAATAAAATGAGAGAGAATGTGCTGGAGGAGAGAGATAGATACAAAGTTAGGGATAAGTTCCCGTCAATAAGTTAGAAAATCCTTACCCGTATCCAAATCTAAACACCGCTCATACAATTGTACTTTTTTTTATAGATTCATATAATACTAATTTGCTTCGAGATTACTAACTAAACTAGCATGCATTCCAACTTGATTTTTTGTTTATAAAATGCCGTCAGAAACAAACAGAACTAACAACTACGGTGAATAAGGGATGGATTAGGGCAGTTATATATAACCCTAACCCGCCGTCCCTAAATGATGGGGCCAATCTATAGGCGCTAACTCATTCTTAGATCTGAACAAACTCGACTTTGACGAGGATGGATGAGTCTTCTGGTTGGGTTGAATCATGCTGACCACTACTTGGGTCGCTAGTTTGGCATAGTTTGACACATAATGATTTCGTCTCGTAAATTTGATGTTCAAATTATCTTAGAGTCTGACCAAAATTTTTTTTATCTTAGAGCCAATGTGTAATGGTAATTGAGATTGATTGACCATCATAAACTTGGTTTCAAGCATTTTATTATGAGCAAAGAACATGGTTATTCAGGGGATATATGGGTACTTTTGGACTCATGATGTTTTGATGATGAATATGTTGACAGTACGTAACCAAGTGATTTGCGCTGAAGTTAGGAATATTTTGCATATTCCTTGGATCATATATGTGTTGTATATAATCCATTGCAAAGAGTTGAAAATGTGTTTTTCCGTAGGAAGTTGGATATTTTGGGAGAAACGTTAATATTGACTCATGGTTGGGGAACTTAACTATATAATTGGAAGCTTGGAGCAAAAAGGGGGGTTAAAAATTCCCTTGCCTATGCGTTATTTCAAGAAAAGTGCTAGCAACACTTTTTTTTAACATTTTTTCTCTAACACTCACTCTATGATTGGTTGAAATTCACGTAGGTAGGAGAGTGTTGGTAGGAGAGTTGTTGCTAACACTCCTCGTATTCTAAGACCCATATTTATATCATTTTTTTGTGTATTTTTTGTAAGGTTGGCCAATTTATTTGTGTTTCTTGCCTACTTTTTTTTTTTTGGGAATTGACACTCTCCGTAAAGTTATAGGGGTGTTCGCAGATTGGATTGGATCGGTTTTGGTGGAAAAATCATCCAGTCCAATTCTTGCAGTTTTGTATTTTTATCATTCAATCGGTTTGGTTTGAAAATCAAATCCGGTCCGATTTTACTTCGGTTTGAATTGGGTTCGATTTCGGTTTTAAATTACCCACATCAAACCAACACTATTGGCCCAGTAGCTTAATCTACCTGGGACATGGGGGGTCGACCCGATGCTGGAAAATTTGATTTTAAGCACGAGCGGAGATTAGAGTGGAAAAACATATTAAATGTGGGTAATTATTGTAATTACAATTGTAATATTACTTACATAATTTATATAGATTGGACCGGTTTGGATTGGGTCGGTTTTATGGGAGGGAACCGAAAACCGATCCAATCCAAAATTTTGATTTTTTTTTTGCGGTTTTCGATTTTTTTGGTTTGCGGTTTTTAGGTTCGGCCTCTACGGTTTCAAACGGATTTGGATTGGATGTGAACACCCCCCCTAAAAGTTATATTTTTTTTTTGAAAAGTTATATATTTGATTGAAGTAATGTTGTTTCATTCTTTACATAAAAAATGTTGTTTCATTCTTGAGTAGGGTGTTTCATAACACAACTACATATTCAAGTATATTGATTTCTCTTTCGTACAAAGGTGTGATTTTCTTTGGTGTAAACCGAGTATACTCTGCACATAACTGCATAGACTAATCTCTCGAGCTGGGTAGAACCACAATGGGCGACAAAGTCATCTCTCAAGAGTTTTAAGCTGGAAGAGATCCAAACCATTTCATCTTAACGCTCTTGGGTAAATATGTGATCTGAGTAGTTCATCCAATCACCGCAATCCCATATACACAATAAATTTTATTAAATTTGTGCAGTCCCATCCATCCATTCAATCGATGCAATCTCAATTGTTCTTCTATGGATGCACCAATGCATTAACTCCATGAGTTGTGACAAAAGCTTCCACACCTTTCACTTGTCCCACCGATGCAGTCTCAATTGTCTCAGTGGTGTAGCTCAGTTGGTTGGAGCTAGGGACATCTTTTGCTTGCTCCTGGGTTTGAACCCGGTATGCAGCACTTCCAATCCACATTTTCTCTATATGTGGCCATTGTGCCAACCTTCTGAACAAAAAAAAACAGAGGTATTTTAGGAAAATACATGGAAAAACTCTATAGTCCCTAAATTCATATCGAATAAACCCTTTAGATTTTAAAGTTTCAGTTTTTCCCTAAAATTTATCTTCATGCGACAATTGGGGGTGTGATAAGTTTTCATAATTTAAGAACTCAATAAACATTAAGGATTACTTGATAAGTTAAGTTAAAATAAATGAGAGAAGGTGATACTTTTGCTAAACCGGGGGTTTACATTGTAGTAAAAACGGGGGGTGTGGATATTAAATCTCCCATATAAATCAGAGGAATCAAACATCGTATTGTCCTCTACTAGCGAGCAAAGGAAAGGGACAAGCAGCCCTTCGGAGATCTCAAGGGTCTTCTTCAACCCCTTTCCCTCGTTCTCTCCGAACTTCAACTCTTTCCCTTATTAACCCCTTTCAATCTTCTTCTCTCTTCCCACTTTCCACCTACTTCCAATCAATCGCCCGATAGAATCAGACATACAATGGCTACCCTTTATTCAACGCACTGTCGTTCATTTCCATCTTCTTCTTCCACCTCATCACCACCTTGTCCTCTGTCATCTAAGCAATGTGTTACCTTCTCAAAACGCTTTCTTGCCGCCAGCGTTTCTCTCAATTCTCAACCCCTTTTGCAACAACACATTCCAGTTCACACTCATCAAAACGAGGGTTTGTTTTTTTTTTTTTTTCATTTTCTGAACTTTCAATTATGTACCTATTAATCTATATGCTGTTAAACCTCTAGTTTTTGTAATACCCTTTTGTTTATTTCGTCTAAATTTTGAATTTTTACTGCTTTTGTAGCATGTGTTTTGTGATGTGCTGTGATGATATCGACGAACTGGTTTCTCTAATGTGAGCTATCATTTTTGAATTATCACATCTTAATTGTTGGTGTTCTGACATATTTATGACTTGTTATTATTCATGTCAATGTAATATAATCGATGGTTGAACTTGAGGTTGCTTATCTAAAATGAACTGATCATGCAGTTAGACTTAGAGGAGCTAAATCCATGAGTGGTACACTATAGCACCGACACTTTAGGTTGAAGACGTGTCGTGTCGGATACCGACACTTCAATTATTTTTGAAATTAAAATTGGTGTCTACGTGTCGGTGTTTGGTGTCCATGTCTGCAGGCCCGTGGCTAGGCTACTGCACACGTCTCGGTCCAATACCATTTTTTAGCCCCCCGCGCGAAAAATTAGTATATCCATTCATCGTTTGAAAATTAGTATACCAAGTTTGAAGCTGTATTGAGGTGTTATTTACAATTTAAATAAAATAATTTGACTTTTGGTGATTCATTTGATAAAAATATAATTAGGGGCCCAATTTAAGATATGAACAGAGCCTCCAAATTGTTTGAGATTGCCCCGCATGTCTGTGTCGATGCTTTATAGGTGATACGTTTCACTCCATCCATCGATTTTCTAATAATAATTATAGTATGTGAGATGAAATTCAGTTGTTGTACTGTACAGTGTAAAATTTGGGGTTTTTCCTTGTAACAAAAAAAAGTGTAAAATTTGTGGTTTGTCTTAGGGGCTTGAAGATGCATGTTTATATTATAGTATATGGTATATGGTTTGGAAAATCCTTAGTCTCATTATACAGATGGCATGTGAATGCAGGTGCTGTTGCAGCTACTGTAACCCCTATTGAAAATGATACTACCAAAAAGCGTCTGAAAGATAAATTATTGTCGGTTACCTCTTCCTCGGAGGAGTCTCAAGGTGAAGTTGGTTTTGAAAAGGATGAAAATGAGAACACTGTTAGTATTACTGTTGTTGGAGCCTCTGGAGACCTTGCCAAGAAGAAGATATTTCCGGCACTCTTTGCACTTTACTATGAGGGTTGTCTCCCTAAGGTTGGATGTCTATAGGCAGTTTCTCTTTTATATTTGCATATTTCGGAAAATTATTGGTTCGGTGTGTGCGATTGGGATTTGGGAATGAACTAATACTTTGCTTTATGACAGCACTTCACCATTTATGGTTACGCTCGAAGTAAGATGACCGATGCAGAACTTAGAAATATGGTTAGCAAGACCCTCACTTGTAGAATTGATAAGAGGTAATTGTATGTACATCATGATCTCTTTGGCTTCAGTCTTACGGAGTGTAGTGTCTGCTTGGGCGGTTCCTGTACTCTGTAGCACCGACACTTCAACACCAGACACCGACACTTCAATTACTTGTATTTTTCAAATTAAAACCGGTGTCTGCGTGTCTGTGTTCGTGTCTGTGCCGATGCTTCATAGTTCCTGGATTTGCAATTTACATTACTAATGATGCAAATTTTGTGTTGCTACTATTATTTAATTTAATGTGCTTATATGTTATGCTTAGTTTGGGAGACATTTTTAATTTTTGGAAATTTATGTTGTGGAATTTCAGCGAGAACTGCAGTGAAAAGATGGATGAATTTCTTAAAAGATGTTTCTACCATTCTGGTCAATATGATTCTCAGGAAAACTTTGCAGCCCTAGACAAGAAGATGAAGGAACATGAGGTAATTAGGGAAAGAAATAATCTTAAATGATTTAATTGACAACTTAATGTGATTGTAATGCCTACTTGAGCTTTTTCTGTTTTATTAAGAAAAGTAAGCCTCCTAGTTTATTGAAACTAATATGAGCATTTTGTAATCCAAACTTAACCATTCTTCTTGAATACGAAAATTGCTTTTGTAGGGTGGGAGAACTTCTAATCGCCTATTTTATCTTTCAATTCCTCCTAATATATTCATAGATGCCGTAAAATGTGCAAGCTCGTCAGCTTCTTCCGGTAATGGCTGGACTAGGGTCATTGTCGAAAAGCCTTTTGGTCGTGATTCAGAATCCTCAGCGGCTTTAACAAGATCGCTCAAGCAGTATCTTACCGAGGATCAAATTTTCAGGTTTTCTAATTTAACTAATTATCTACAACTTTAAGGATTATAAAGTACACTATTTTAAATGGAAAATGTTATGCAGGATCGATCACTATCTCGGGAAAGAGCTTGTGGAAAATCTCTCTGTTCTCCGATTCTCAAATCTCATTTTTGAACCATTATGGTCAAGGCAATATATAAGAAATGTACAGTTTTTATTCTCAGAAGATTTTGGCACTGAAGGACGTGGCGGGTAACCTTCCTACCTTGGCAGCATTCATTCTTTCTGATCTTATAATTGTGATTCTCTTATCATCTATTTTTGTATCCGTGCCATGTGTAGGTACTTTGACAATTATGGCATAATTAGAGATATTATGCAGAATCATCTACTTCAAATTCTGGCCCTCTTTGCAATGGAAACACCTGTTAGTTTAGATGCCGAGGACATTAGAAACGAAAAGGTCTCACATGGTTATATTATACAGCCTTAAATTCAGTTATTTTAAATAATTGGGATTTTTCGTCACTTACAATTGCTTAATGGATGCCAGGTCAAAGTTCTTCGTTCCATGAGACCCCTGAAACTCGAGGATGTGGCAATAGGCCAGTATAAGAGCCACACACGGGGTGGTGTAACTTATCCAGGTTACATTGATGACAAAACTGTACCAAAGGACAGTTTAACTCCTACATTTGCTGCAGCTGCTCTCTTTATAGATAATGCAAGATGGGATGGTGTACCTTTCCTGATGAAGGCTGGGAAAGCATTACACACCAAGAGGTAAGTGGTGGGAATCTCTGTAACACTGACTCTTCGGGTTGAAGACGTGTCCGGTGTTCGGCACGTGTCTTGCGGACAGTGACACTTCAATTACTTGCATTTTTCAAACTAAAACTGGCGGCTAAGTGTCAGTGTCTGTGTCTGTGTCTGTGTCAGTGCTTCATAGGTGGGAATGAGTTTTGTTTATGTGTGTTGTTTAATGCTACCGTCGATTAAACTGCTATGTTGTTTCGGATTCAGAGCTGAGATACGCGTACAGTTCAGGCATGTGCCGGGCAATCTTTACAATCGGAATTTTGGGACGGATCTTGATCGGGCTACAAATGAACTTGTTATAAGAGTTCAGCCTGATGAAGCTATTTATTTGAAGATCAACAACAAAGTACCGGGGCTAGGGATGAAGTTGGACCGCAGTCATTTGAATCTTCACTATGCAGCAAGGTATTTTTTGTTATAATTTTTAATTACAAAGTTGTCGCTTTATTTTCGTGCTTGTCTATTTTTAACTATTTATACAGAAAATAGTGCAAATTGTTGTTTTCACTGTTTTCTACATAAATCTTTGAAAACAGAAAACAGAATGAAAACAGAAAATGACTTCTCAAACCAATCGTTGACACACATTTGTCGCGCCATGAATGCCGGTTATCTAATATTAATTTGTTGATGTTTATTTTTCAGATACTCAAAGGAGATACCAGATGCTTATGAGAGGCTACTTCTGGATGCAATAGAAGGAGAAAGAAGACTATTTATACGTAGTGACGAGCTAGATGCTGCTTGGTCACTGTTTACACCTGTACTGAATGAATTAGAAGAGAAAAAGATAATTCCAGAGTACTATCCTTATGGTAGTCGCGGTCCCGTCGGCGCTCACTATCTCGCAGCTAGATACAATGTACGGTGGGGCGACCTTGGAGCAGACGTAGAACAATAATTCTTAAACATTTTGTTGCACTTGTGATCAGACTCTCAAGTGTTAGCTAACCAGCATCTTGTTTTGCAGTTTATTGATGAAGTGGAATTTTTAGTTTTTTTTATATTATTATTGGTGTGATTGGCATACATGAAATAATGTAAAGAAATAAAAGCACTACAGTTCAAAGCAAGAGTAATGAAGCATTGAGATTTTGAGTTGTTTGGTAGAAGCAATGTTTCATGTAGTTTTCATTCAATTTCAATCTAGCTTGGCAATGTAAGCTGATTCTGAATTTATATAGAAAAAAACTAAAATGTGATTGGTGTTATTTTTCAATCCATGTATATTAGTTATTTATATTATTTAATATTTTTAGTAATTTTTTTTTAAAAAAACTAGTCTGTGTGTCATGTGATTGTCTATATATATATATATATATATATATATATATATATATATATATATATATATATACTGTTAGTATGGCACTGGTGTGGGGCTTCTTCTGTGACATTCTATGCTTGGATGGGAATGAGATGAAATGAAAAAAATGATGTGTCAAATACACATTAGTGACCGTATGTGTCAGTACTCAGTACCATGTCTGCCATATTGGTTGAGTTTTTGTATGTACGATGTATAGTACATGTGATAGCAGGGACCCATAAAAAGGAGCAAAATCATGTGAGCTTTACATAGATATAAATGCTATAATGCTATGTTTGTGAAAGAAAATGGCAGGAAATAAAAGATAGTAGGAATTAAGATATTTTTCCATTGTTTGTTAGGAGACAAAATGAAAGAAAAAATGTCAAAACTGGTATCTCTTGTTTGTTGCAAGAAATGAAAGAAAAAAAAATATTATATTTTTTAAATGACGTAAATGTTATTAATGGGGGGGCGTTTTGGTATTTTCATTACAAGCATAGTGATTGTATTATTTTGATCTTTCATTTTTTAACCGACTTGGTTTATAAATATTTTTCATAAATCAGATCAGACATTGAAGTGGTGGTTCAAGGTTCTTGAATTCGGACGGATCGAATGGGGTCGAATATGAATTAATTAAATATATTATTTAATAATTTTATTACAATATATATGGGATTAAATAAAAAAACAATAATATCCATAATTTCACATCACAAATTAAATTAGGTTTAACTTAGTAACAAAAAAAAATTAGGTTTAACTTAACCTCAACAACACAACAATATATTCAAGTAATTATTTAAAATTACATATAAAATAAAAAAAATGTTATGATCACTTCAATAAATTCTCTCATAATATGTAGTATTATTTTTCAGTAAAAATATTAAACTTCACATACAATGTTATAAGTCAACATATAATCGGCAAAATAACATATTAAATCCAAGCAAATATACAATAATAACATTATAATATTTAGTAATCATAAATATTACAATGTAAGTACTCTCATAATAATATTATTGTGCACATTTATGTTTTGATTTATTTCATAATTTAATTATAAAAAATATCTCATACCAAAAATCAACATGATATACCATTATTTTCTGAAATCCGATTTTCTATCCGGTTTTTGATTTTTGACTGGTTTTCTGTTCGATTCCCGATTTTTGGCCGGTTATCCGGTTTAACATCTGGTTTTCATTCAAGGTGGTTCTCAAGTTCATTTCGCCCGGTCCGATTTTGAGCGCTGCTATGGCATGGTAAATAAGACAAAAAATTACATAAGCATTTTTAAAGGGTGGTTTAATATTTGTGTTAGGCGTGGGAGATGTGATTGAAAAAGGGTGGTCTAATATTTGTGTTAGGCGTGGTTTGGGAGATGGTGAGGTGGTGAATTTTTGGAAACATTATTGGATAGGCAACCAGCCTTTGCACATTGTTTTTCCTACTTTATTTGCAGGTTGTGAGGATAAAATATGTCGGTTGCAGCTGCTGGTCTCTGAACGAATGAGAGCTGACAATGACGTATTGTTTCAGACCAGTCCTCTTCGGTTGAAGCACAGATGTTGCGGGATTATCTGCTGCGGGTAGCGCCTGATCGATGGAAGCAAGACAATTGGTGTTGGTATTTAGAGTCTAGTAAACATTTCTCGGTCAGATTTTGCTACAATCATCTGGTTCACTCTCGGGTGGCCACTGATTTTACCTCAGATGTAGCTGCTATATTTTCAAATTTATGGAGGACAGTCTCCCCTTCGAAAATTATCATCTTTGGTTGGAGAATGTTTTTCAATGCTATCCCAATATGTGAATCACTGTTACATCGTCATGTAATTGTAACCGAAGACGTAGCAGCCTGCCTACTTTGCTTGTAGAGGCGTGAGACTATGATGCATTTGTTTCTTCATTGTGATTTGGCTAAGGAGGTGTGGGCAAAGATTGGAGATTGACCCGACTTGCAGATTCAATATTGTAATAGTGTTGTGGAGCATTTTCTTTTATTTGGAGCAGCGTATGAAGGAAAGCAGACGAATAAGGCAAAGTATATTATTTGGTTAGCAACATGTTGGTGTATTTGGCTTGCTAGGAATAACTCAATTTTTAAAGGGGAATCACCTGTCGTAGAATTCTATTGTATCGTATGTTAAATGTCTATTGTGGAGTTGGTTTATATATGGGTTGGGTAGACATTCGAGTTACTCTTCTTCTTTATGATGGCTCTTAATACCTCATTGTGTTTAAATGATTTGTAATTTGTGTTTTTTTAGCACATTCAGTGCTTGAGTTTCAATGAATCATTGCTTATCGAAAAAAAAAATTAATCACCTGAATACTTCCTAAAACATAAACCCTGACCAAGCATTTCACAAAAGAATTGAAGAAGAAAAAAAAAGCACAGCGAGGAGTGGAACCAAAGAAAAGAAAAACTCTCCATGTAATCACGTTGCTCATGGATGAGAGAGGATAGAATATTTGCTGTACTCATTTTACACTATACATACCAATCTTATGGGGACTGAATCAATAAAATAAATAGATACCACTTTAAGATAAAGACAGGATTTTGCAGCCCCATCCCTTAAGCTTTCTAGTAATTTATTTTTTATTAAAATAGAGAAGACGTGCAATTATTTGGTACTTAGTAGAGAATTCAATATTGTACTCAATCAAATCTTGTGGAATTGAAGTTGAAATAATTATTATTTTATGTTTCACTAAAAAAATATTATTTTATTTGTTTTCCCCCTTAATTATAAAGTATTTGTTGGTTGTTGATTGAGATTATAATAACAGGACACCTGTTCTCCTAGTTAACTTTAGTTGATAATTGAAAGTGTTTTATAGGTAACACAACTATCACATAACATCAAACCTTGTTACAAAATCATTTCTCTCACTCTTTTGGCAACCTAAGATCATCTACCTTGACAAATTAAAATAACTATGTCAAAGTTCACTAGAGATTACAAGCATCGAATATTGAAATATGTTTGTAATTCAATTGTTTAGTTCAACTAGCTATATGAGCTTTCAACACATTCAGTTCGACCAGCCATATAAGCTTTCGACACCTTCGACTAGCTATATATAAGCTATCGACCCCTTACAAAATATATGCTTTTCATTTTTCCAGTATTCCATTTTTCTGTTATTCTCGTTTCTCTTCCTCCTCTCCTATCAATAGAAATATCCCAACAAATTGGTATAACAGAGCTATAAAGATCCTTAAAGATTCTTCCAATGGCGACGTGAGACAACGGTGGGATTCCGGTGAACATCCCTATCTTCAATGGAAAGGATTACGAACGGTGGTGTGCGCAGATGAAGGTCCTGTTTCGTTTTCAAGATGTACTTGAAATCGTTGATGAAGGTGTTCCACCATTGGCAGCAAACGCCACTGAAGCGCAGAGGAACAACCACCATGCATTGCGAAAGAAAGATGGAAGAGGGCTGTTCTTGATTCACCAAAGCGTTGATTCAAACATTCTGAACCTGATCATTGATTGTGATTCAGCAAAAGAAGCGTGGGATATCCTCAAGAATGTATATGGAGGAGCGGATAGACTGAAGAAGATACGCCTGCAGTCTCTCAGGAAGCAATACGAGACATTGAAGATGAAAGATGGAGAATCGATTGGTGATTTCATCACAAGGTTAGTAGCCTTAACTAATCAAATGAAAGGCAATGGTAAAACTGTATCTGAAAAAAGTAAAGTAGAAAAGGTGCTTAGATCCTTAACTCTAGATTTCGACTATGTTGTAACTGCCATTGAAGAATCCAAGAACATAGATCAAATGAAGTTAGTTGAACTTCAAGGTTCCTTAGAGGCTCATGAATTGAGAATTAGGCAGAGAAGTTCAGAAAAGGAGACTGAACAAGCCTTCTTGACACACTCCTCTAAGAAAAATTGGAAGGCAGGCAACAAGAAAGAAAAGGGAAACTGGAAGGGTAAAGAAAAGGAATCTGGCAGCAAGAAAGATGAACAAGGAAACTCTGATAAGAAGAAATACGATCTGAGCAAAGTGCAGTGCTATAACTGTCAGCAATTTGGGCATTTTAGGAACAAATGCAAGAACAAGAAGGTTCCTAGGAATAAAGATGCTGAAGCCAAATTTGCAAGCGATGGTGGCACAGATTCTGACTCTGACTTAAAAGGCTTAATGCTGATGGCAGTCATAGATGATGAGATTGAAGAAGACACTCATCTCAATGTAACAGTTGCTGAAAGTAATGAGCAGAATAGTGGGAACACTTGTGACAGTGGAAACACTTGTAATGCTCAAAATACTTGTGCAATGTGTGAGGGGAAGGGCAGTGGTGACACTGGTGATGCCCCCAACATGGCCAGCAACAATGATGAAGAATTATCCTTCATGACATGCTACTGACACAGAATTGTTATTGCTGAAGGCAGATACAAATGAGATCGAAGGAAAATCTGATGAATGGTATCTCGACACAGGATGCTCAAACCACATGTGCTGCCATAGGGAGTGGTTTGTCGAACTGAAGCAAATAAGTAAAAGAATCAGATTTGCAGATAACAGCAGAGTCACTGCAGAAGGAATTGACACCATAAAGTTTTTGTCGAAGGATGGAAAGTGGTGCTACATTCAGGAAGTATTCTGTGTGCCAAAGATGAGGAGTAATCTGCTGAGTCTTGGGCAGATGATTGAGAAGAAATTCTCTGTCGAAATGGATGATAACAGTCTCAGCTTGTTTGATTTAAACAAGAGGCTGATCCTGAAGGTGCCAATGCAAAGTAACAGAACTTTCAAGATCAAATTGCAAGTAATTGAAGAGCAATGTCTCACAACCACTGTTGATGATGAAAACTAGAAGTGGCACAGAAGATTTGGCCACCTAAACTTCAAGAGCTTGAGACAACTACATGAGAAGAAGATGGTTCATGGGCTGCCAGTAGTGAAAATGCCTGGTGAAGTATGTGATAGCTGCTGCAAATCAAAGCAACCTAGAAACTCCTTCAAATCAGAGGTGCCAGGAAGAGCAAAGAAGAAGTTAGAGGTGATATTCTCTGTTGTTTGTGGTCCCTTTGAGGTCAGTTCATTAGGAGGGAACAATTACTTTGTCACCTTCATTGATGAGTCCACTAGAATGACATGGGTGTACTTGATCAATAAGAAGATTGAAGTACTTGAAACATTCAAAAACTTTAAGGTGATGATTGAGAAGCAAAGTGAATGTGAAATCAAAACCCTTAGAACAGATGGAGGTGGTGAGTACAACTCACATGAATTTGTAAAGCTTTGTGAAAAAGAAGGCATAGTACATGAAGTCACTTCACCTTACACACCTCAGCATGATGGAATTGCTGAGAGGAAAAATAGAACCATCCTCAACATGGTGAGAAGTATGATGAAGGAAAAGAAGCTACCTAACAGTTTATGGGGAGAATTAGTAGCCACAACAGTGTATATTCTGAACAAATGCCCCACAAAAAACTGATTGGGAAGACACCTGAAGAAGCTTGGCTAGGAAGAAAGCCAAGTGTCAAGCATCTCAGAATAATTGACTCATTATGCTACAAACATGTCCCTGAGCAACTAAGAAAGAAGCTGGATGATAGGGCACAACAAATGATCATTGTTGGATATCATTCGACAGGAGTATACAAACTGTATGATCCTGTGCAGAAGAAAATAGTGAAGAGCAGAGACGTCATAGTGGATGAGTCCAAGAATTGGAACTGGGATACTCAGAATGAAGAAGACTGTGAAAGAACTATAATACTGGATTTTGATGAGATTCAGGATCCAGATGATCAGAATGAAGCTACTGAAACTGCAGAACCTGAAGCACCTGTTACCGAAGCACCTATCAGAAGGTCACAGAGGGAAAGGCAGAGATCAGTAAGGCTAGAAGGATTTGATACATTCCCAGATTCTGCTATTACAGCAGAGGGAGACCTGAATCACCTTGCACTGATGGCTGAGGCGGAACCACTGAGTCTGGAGCAGGCACTTAATAACAAACAGTGGAAGGAAAAGAAGGATGGGGAAGAGAGTGAAGTAGATACCACCCTCTACAAACAGATTGTTGGATCCCTTAGGTACCTTTGCAACACACGACCTGACATTATGTTTAGTGTTGGATTGATCAGCAGATTCATGGAGAAGCCAAGAACTTCTCATCTAATGGCTGCAAAAAGAGTGCTTAGGTACATCAAGGGAACACAAAATCATGGTATTTTATTCCCTAGCAAGACTTAATCCTCTGCTACTGTCGAAGTGTTTGGCTACACAGATTCGGATTGGAGTGGAGATAAACGTGACAGAAAAAGCATAAGTGGCTATGTCTTTATGAATGGAACAACACCTATCTCATGGTGCTCCAAGAAGCAAAGCATAGTAGCCCTGTCCTCCTGCGAGGCAGAGTATGTGGCTGCTTCCTTTGCAGCCTGCCAAGCATCATGGCTGAACATGTTGCTCACTGAAACTGGACTGCACAAGAACTCAGTAATGAAGTTACTGATAGACAACAAATCTGCAATAGATTTAACCAAAAATCTTGTTGCCCATGGAAGGTCGAAACATATAGAAACTAGGTATCACTTCTTGCGTGATCAAGTCAACAAGGAGAAGCTGAACCTGCAATACTGCTGCTCAGAACTTCAAGTAGCTGATGCAATGACCACGCCATTGCAAAAGGGAAGATTTGAAGAATTAAGGACAATGCTTGGAATGATGTCACTTAGCAATGTGAATTAAGAGGGAATATTGAAATATGTTTGTAATTCAATTGCTTAGTTCGACTAGCTATATGAACTTTCGACACATTCAGTTCGACCAGCCATATAGGCTTTCAACACCTTCGACTAGCTATATATATAAGCTGTCGACCCCTTACAAAATATATGCTTTTCATTTTTCCAGTATTCCATTTTTCTGTTATTCTCGTTTCTCTTCCTCCTCTCCTATCAATAGGAATATCCCAACATTGAATACCATGTATATATTTATAGGAAGTGAATGTCTGTGATAGGATGATGACGAGGAGAGGGGACAAGAGAATCACTCTGTCCATCCGTATCCCTTACTGATTCCACATGATCCACATACCTTAAGCATCAACTGTGCTAGCTGTCAATTTTGGCCCGCCCAGTGTTTTGGGCTGGGTCGAGCTAGTTAAACAGAAGCCTAAGAACAAATCGGGTCGTTTTGGCCCAGCCCACCTGGCACATGGGCCAAACTATGCCAACTTTTTTATGTTTTTTTGAGTAAGTTTTATGATTTCCTTTGTTAAAATTCGATTGGGACGTGGGCCGGCCCAAAGGCCCTGTATTTTGGGCTGGACTGGGCTACACAAAACACTGTCCAATCGACAATTAGACGGGTCTAACTCAGCCCACTTATACGTTTTGCACTACAAAAAAAGAGTTATTTGCGACGGATATTAGCGAGGGACTAGTGTTCCCTCACAAAAACTGGAATTAGCGACGGAATTTGCGAGGGAATAGGGTTTGTCGTATTTTTGAGAATTAGCGACGGAAATTTAGGCAATAGCGACGGCCAGTCCGTCGCTAATGGCTTGGGCGGGAAAGTTAGCGACGGAAATAAGATCCCTCGCAAACGAATTTTGACCGTTCAAATTTTGGGAATGTGTGTTGCATTTAGCGACGGACCATTCCGTTGGTAAATCCGTCGCTAACGTTAATTTTTTTTCCAAATCAGATTCTCCGAACACATTCCCTCATTCTTCCTCTACCCTCTCTCTCTCTCTCTCTCTCTCTCACTCACTTACGGCCACACAACCACCACCACCACCACCATCACAACCACACAACCACCACCACCACCATCACAGCCTCACAACCACCATCACCTACGACCTCCTCTCCTCTTCCTATACTCTCTCTCTCTCTCTCTCTCTCTCTCTCTCTCACCTACGAACCCTAACCCACCACCACTACCACCACCACCACACAATCACGACCGGAGCTCTTCTTCTCCTCTTTCTCTACTCTCTCTTAAGCTACGAAGTGCACCACCAACACCACCACCACCACCACCACCACCACCACCCCGAATTTCTGTCCTCTCTCTCCTACGACTGTCATCAACACCACCACGACCGGAGCTCTCCCTTTTGTAGGTTTTGATTTTTATTTTTATGATATTGTTTTGATTTTGATTTTTTAAATAATTTGTTTTGATTTATGTTTTTTGCTTGAATTGAAATAATTTAGGATTTACATTGTTGGTGTTTGAAGTCTAAGAACCGCACCGGAGTGCGCACCGTCAGCGAACCACCGCACCGGAGTGTCACCGTCACCGGACCTCAATCTAACAGTTAGTTTTTAAAATAAATTTGTTGTTGTTGTTTTAGAATTGAGTGTTGTTGTGAAATGTGAGTTATAATTGAGTGTTAGGATTAGTGTTGTTGTGAAATGTGAGTTAATTGTGTTAAATTGTGTTTAATTGTTGAAATTGAAAAGTGTATGTTGTTAGAGAAAGACTTAATTAGAGATGCTAATTGAAATGTGTTATTGAAAAGTGTATTGTTTTAGAGTTGTTAATTGAAAAGTGTTTAATTGTTGTTTTGATGAACCCTAGGTTAGATGACTGTGTGTTGTTGATGGAAAAGGGTGAGGTGATGTCCCTCACCCCCATATTTTACTCGAAATCATCTCCATTGAGATAATTGCGAGACGATACTAACAATTTTAAGGTTGAGAGTTAGAAAAAACTTTCTTCACTATTTATATGGAAAAGGGTTTTGTCTGATCTGTCCTTAACCCCCATATTCGGCTCGAAATCATCTCCACTGAGATCATATCGATGCCGCTAACTTGAAAGATTATTGGGAATGTTAAGGGCATCTAACACATTTTCTTAAATGCGTGTAGATGAATTTGCATGAATTTAATTGTGATTGGGTGTATGATCGGTTATATCTGAGAAGAGCGGGTTTGAAGGAATCTTTTGTAATTGGTGTTGAACAGTTTCTTGTGGTAGCATGGCGACATGAATTGGCTAAACGGGAAAAGGGGGTTAGATGTCCATGCTTAAAATGCGACGGTGTACCTATTAGGACCGATGATGAAATCAGGGAGCACTTGTATCATTGGGGGTTTAGGCCTAATTATTGGATTTGGGTGGACCATGGAGAACAACGACGTCAAAATTTTGAGGTAGGGGCTTCAAGCAGTTCTGGTGTTGGTGTTCCACGTAATGAAATTTTTGAGTCGATGGAAAACATGATTTGTGATGGTCTCAGGGTGAATGTGCCATTTGATGAGCCTCAATATGACGATCATGATGAACTTCCAAATAAAGAAGCACAAAAATTTTATAATTTGTTAAGAGATTCAAACAAACCGTTGTTTGAAGTCTCGCCGCACTCAAAATTATCTATGTGTGTGAAACTTTTAGCTCTCAAGTCGATGAGTAATATTTCTGACGTGGGTTTAGACTATGTGACTGAAATGATGTTGGAAGCGACACCTAATAAGGATAATTTGCGAAAAAGTTATTATGAAGCAACAAGATGTTAGTTTCGAAGTTGGGATTGAAATTTAAAAAGATTGATTGTTGTGAGAAAGGGCACATGTTGTTTTACAACAACGAATTTGGTAAAAATGATGGTGAGCTACTTGAATGCAAATTATGTGGAAACTCAAGGTATCATGATCGTAAAGGGGCCAAACGTAATTATAAACCTATCCTTGTAAAGTCGATGTTCTATTTGCCTATAGTTCCAAGGTTGCAAAGAATGTTTGCATCGACCGAAATTGCGCAGAAAATGACTTGGCATTATGACAATAGGCGTACCTCAGACGACATTTTACGCCACCCATCTGACGGTGAAGCGTGGAAGCACTTTGATCAAGTGCATTCAGATTTTGCCTCAGACCCACAGAATGTTTGGCTTGGCTTGTGCCTTCAAGGGCCATTGGGCTACAGAGACTTTCAAGAATAATGCTGCAAAAGTCAAGAATAATAGAAACTCAGAAAAGGGTGGCTCGCTTCACTGCGATGGGTCCATCAACCAGGCTCATCATGCTTCTAGATTGGTAAATTATTTTTAAAATTTGTGTGTTTTTTTACATTAGTTAATTAGTTAGCAATTTTTGAAAATGTGTTTCATTTTATAGAGTAAGAAGGCGGGACGCCCTATCACTGCTCCTGAGTTGCATAGAGCCACCCATGTGAGGAAAGGCACTGGCGAGTATGTTGATGAGCACTCCAGGATGACTCAGGTAAATATACAACTTGATTTGTATTATATAATGTTGCTTTGTCAAAATCGAGCGCTAATTTGTGGTTATTCAAAATAGGAGCAAATAAATGAGATCATGACTCAGCTGACTCAGCGGAGTTGGGACCCTGAATCACTTGGCCAACTTACTCCTGAGATGATAGATCTGGTAAACAAAAATTGGGAGAAGACAGTAGGTTGGTCTAAGGGTCGCCTGTATGGTACGAGGCCCTTGGCTCCATGTATGGGCCAGCCTATGGCCGGGAGCAGCAGAAGACGCATTCGACCAGCTTCTACTCCTACGGAGACAGCATATTAGGCAGCTGGAGCATGAGCTGCAGTCTACTCGATAGGAGGTGCACGATACTCAACAGGAGGTCAGGACCTCTACTGACGCTATGAAAAAATGCAGGAAGACTTTGCGAAAGTGACCCGTAGGCAGGAGCTGATGTTTAGGTATTTTAAGACTATGCAGCAAGATGAGGAGTCTGGGGAGTCTGGGGAGCCTGAGGAGTCTGATGGCGGCAATTTTTAGGATTTGTTGTATCAGTTTGACATTTCAATATTTTGTTATAACATTTCAGATTAAGTGTTGTTGATTCGAATTTTATGTTATTGAAGAATTTTATTCTCGGAATTTTTATTTTAAACTGTTTTATGTATTTTAGATTTTATTATTTATTAATAAAATAAACAGGTATAAAAGCAGGTTTATAAAAAAAAAATTCAATCAGTTGGACATTAACGAGGGAATTAGCGAGGGAAATTGGACGCGTGCCTGTCAAAATTTAACCACGTGGCTGTCTTTATTAGCGAGAGATATTTTCGTCGCTAATTAGCGAGGGATTCAGATTCCCTCGCTAATCCCATTAGCGAGGAGCGATTTAACGATGGAACATGTCCCTCACTAATTCCCTCGCTAAAGGGAATTAGCGACGGATTTGGGGCATTTAGCGAGGGAATAATCCGTCGCTAATTAACAAGTTTTTTGTAGTGTTGGCCCAGGGGGCGGTTTGGGTCGGGCCGGTCTGCCGATCTTGACAGCTCTAGCTACCAACACATCTCCACCAAACATATAACACAAATTGTTTTTTTAGTGTTCCTGGTTTATCGTATATCTTCAAAATGAAAAAAATAAGTTTTTTTTTACAATAGAAAAAAATAAGGTTAAAACACTCTAACAAGTTCATATGCAAAAACATATACTACTATGCACTTAATTATCTACTACCTCTAAATACAAACAATAGGGTGTATTTTTTTGGGTAAACCCGGATATCCACCGCACGGATAACAGTGACTAATCCCTCGCTCATTGTAGGTGCCTCGAAGGGCAGGACAGCTGACCCAGAGTTTTAACGCTGCTATATACCCAAGGCGGAGATCGAACCCCCGATCATTGGTTAAAGAGGATCCACCTCAACCGTTGAACCCCACGCTCTGGGATAAACAATAGGGTGTATAAGACATCTTATATATATATATATATATATATATATATATATATATATATATATATATATATATATATATATATATATTTATAAAGACATCTTATATTTTTGCCTTTAGTGAATTTAGGATCCAAATATGTCATTCCATTGTTTTTCTCTTCTTAAACTAAATAAACACTTTTCAATATAATAAATACACTATAACTTACATGTTTTAATTCGTTAACCAATATGCTAGGAGCACTCACCACTACTTTCGTTTGTCAATATTTTTTTTTTACCCGATTTTGCTGGTCTGTGTGATTCTCCACTCCCAATAAAGTCTTTGTCACACCAAAGATCGAACACCAGACCTTGGAGTGGGATCCGAGCCCATGTAGCGCTCGGAGCAACCCTTGTTGGTTAGAATTTTCTTTTAATAGAGGATAAATAAGAAAATTAATTACAAGTATAAGTGTAAAAATGAGAGAAAATGAAACATCATAATCTATTAGCTCGAGTTCTACTTCAAGTAGGATCTAAAAGAACATTATAAGCTAGTAAAAAATATTATAAGGTAGTCAAAAGAATGTATTAGTACGCCACAAATGAAAGCACTTTTAACTAATATTAACATATTAATTTAAATTTAATATATATTATTTATGTTAGGGTTAAATATGTTTTTGATTCTTATAAGTTTTGAGTTTTTTGATTTTAGTCCCTCAAAAAAATTCGCCTACTTTTGGCAACCTAAGTTTTTCTTTCATTAGTTTTAGTCGCCTATAACTTTTAATAGCATTTCATGACTTGGGCTCTGTTTGGCGCGTCCAATCCGCTAGCGGATGAAACTAGCGGGTGAAGAGTACGCGTGTTTGGTAAGCACTAGCGTTTAACGTTTTTCGGGTAGTGTTTAGTGTTTTTTCAGACGCTACTACAAGTAGCGTTTTTCCAAACGCTAGTGGATAGCAGATAGCGTCTCACTTTGTTTGACATTTTTACCCTTTTTATTTTTCTTAAATTACTTCTCTCTCATCATTAAACATTTTGTCACATTAAATAATTTAACCATTAATTAAATATCATTTTATGTCATTTTACATTTATCAGCTATTTTAACCGTTAGTTTTACCAAACACTTCATTTGCTATCAACCAACTTATCCGCTATCCGCTTATCCGCTATCCGCTTATCCGCTATCTGCTACTTTTTACCAAACAGAGCCTTATAATAGCATTTGGAAGCACTATAAAATATCCAAAAATGCACTATAAAAATCACGAATCGCTATTAAAAGTAATGAGCGACTAAAACTAATAGAAAAAAACTTAGTGGACTAAAAATAGGTGAAATGTTTTTGAGGAACTAAAACAAAAAAAACCCAAGAAAACTTAGAGGACCAAAAGTAGATGAAGTTCCTTTTACATATAATAAAATTATTTTTATATTTCACCACCGCATAAAAAACAAGCACTACAAAAAAAAAACGTTATTTGCGACGGACATTAGCGACGAAATATTATTCCTTCGCTAAAACTGACATTAGCGACGGAATTTGCGAGGGAATAAGGGTCTTCGTTTTTTTGAAAATTAGCGACGGAAGTTAGTGCATTAGCGACGGAACAGTCCGTCGCTAATTGTTTGGAGGGAAACTGAAATCTGAACAGCACGGAAGCCGAAGCGATTAGCGACGGAAATACTGGTCCTTTCGCTAATGTTTTTGACCGTTCCACCTTGGTTAGCGTGAAGGGATTAGCGACGGAATAGTCCCTCGCAAATTCCGTCGCTAACCCCAATTAAATAGAATCAGATCCCTTTTCCTCTCTCTCTTTCCTCTTCTCTGTTTCCTCTTCTCTCTCACTCCCTCACTCTTCTCTCACGACCCCAACCCCACCACACCCTTTCCAGCACCACCACCCCACGACCACCGCACCACCGCCACCGCACCACCGCTCACTAGTCGCTCCTCTCTCTCTCTCTCCTACGCGAACACTTCTCTCACCGGAGCTCTCCGTTTTCGCCACCACCAGAGCTCGCCCTCCTCACCACCACCGGAGCTCGCCCTCCTCACCACCACCGGAGCTCGCCCTCCTCACCACCGGAGCTCTACCTATGGAGGTTTTTTTTACTGATTTTGATTTTTTTTACCAACTGATTTTATTTGATATTGTTTTGTTAGGATTTGTAAAATTAATTTTGTGATATTGTAAAATTAATTTTTGATATTGTTTTAGTGAAATTGTGTTTAGGATTAGAAAATGAAATTGGGTAGAAATTGAAATTGTGTTTTAGGTTTTAGGATTAAGTTTAGGATTTATAGAAATTGTGTAGGATAAAAATTGTTTGTTGAAATTGAAGAAGTTGTTTTATTGAAATTGAAATTAATAGTGAATTGATTTATGTTTTTTGCTTGAAATTGAAATTAATAGTTGAAATTGAAGTTGATATTGAAGTTGTTGTTGAAATTAATAGTTGAAATTGAAGTTAGTTATTGAAATTGAAGTTGAAATGGTTTAGGACTGAAATTGTTGGTGTTTGAAGTCTCACAATCGCACCGGAGTGCGCACTGTCACCGAACCACGTACCGCACCGGACCTCAATCTCATAACGGTTAGTTTCCAAAATAAATTAATTGTTGTTTTCATGAACCCTAGGTTAGATGACTGTGTGTTGTTGATGGAAAATGGTGAGGTGATGCCGTCCCTCACCCCCATATTTTGCTCGAAATCATCTCCATTGAGATAATTGCGAGGCGATACTAACAACAGTAAGGTTGGGAGTTATACGAAATAACTTCCTTCACTACTTGGATGGAAAAGGGTTTTGTGCTGTCCTTGACCCCCATACTCGGCTCGGAATCATCTCCACTGAGATCATATCGATGCCACTAACTTGATAGATTATTGGGAATGTTAAGGGAATCTAACACATTTTTTAAATGTGTGTAGATGAATTTGTATGAATTTAATCGTGAATGGGTGTATGATCGGTTATATCCGAGAAGAGCGGGTTTGAAGGAATCTTTTGTAATTGGGGTTGAACAGTTTCTTGTGGTAGCGTGGTGACATGAATTGACTAAACTGGAAAAGGGGGTCATGACTCAGCTAACTCAGGGGTGCTGGGACCCTGAAGCAGTTGGCCAACTTACTCCTGAGATGATAGATCTGGCAAATCAACATTGGGAGAAGACAGTTGGTTGGTCTAAGGGTCGCCTGTATGGTACGGGGCCCTTGGCTCCATGTATGGGCCAGTCTGGGGCCGGGAGCAGCAAAAGACGCAGTCGACTAGCTTCTACTCCTGCAGATACAAGGCATGTGAGGCAGATGGAGCAGGAGCTGCAGTCTACTCGACAGGAGCTGCACGATACTCGACAGGAGGTGAGGACCTCTTCTGAGGCGATGAAAAAGATGCAGCAAAACTTTGAGAAGGTGAGCCGTAGGCAGGCGATGATGTTAAAGTATTTTAAGAATATGCAGCAAAATCAGCAGCAAGATGAGGAGGAAGATGAGGAGGAAGATGATGAGCAAGATAAGGAGCAAGCTGAGGAGCAACCTGAGGAGTCTGATGGTGGCAGCTTTTAGTGTTGTTGATTAATGTTTTTGTTATAACATTTCAGATTAAGTGTTGTGGATTCAAATTTTATTCTCGTAATTTTTATTTATTGAAGAATTTTAATTTTAAACTGTTTTATATAGTTTAGATTTTATTATTTATTAATAAAATAAACAGGTATAAAAGCAGATTAATAAAAAAAAATACAATCAGATGGGCATTAGCGAGGGAATTAGCGAGGGAAATTGGACGCGTGGCTAGGCGTTAGCGAGGGAATTAGCGAGGGAAAGTGGACGCGTGGCTAGGCATTAGCGAGGGAATTAGCGAGGGAAAGTGGACGCGTGGCTAGGCATTAGCGAGGGAATTAGCGAGGGAAAATGGACGCGTGGCTAGGCATTAGCGAGGGAACGTGGACGCGTGGCTGTCTGAATTTTCCCACGTGGCTGCCATTAGTGAGGGAATTAGCGACGAAATGTACTGTCGCTAATTAGCGACAGACGCATGTTCCCTCGCTAATCCCATTAGCGAGGAGCAATTTAGCGACGCAACAGGTCCCTCGCTAATTCCCTCGCTAACGGTCATTAGCGACGGAATTTTGTCATTTTGCGAGGGAAATTTCCGTCGCTAATAACCATTTTTTTTGTAGTGAAGTTAGCACTGCCTCGGTGGTCTATTATCATTAAATAGGATGAAAAATGTCAATGTTTGCTTATATATTGTTACAACTTATAGAATAGAGGGCTCAAATTTTGCTTATATTTTATTGAGGAGAGAGTATAAAATAACCTTAAATTAAAAGTAAAAAGAAATGAAGGTAGTAACTATCTTTCTCGAGCTCTGTTTAATCTTTGATAAGATCAAACAGAGCTTGAGAAAGATCAAGGTGTCTACTAACGAACGAACAACTACCCAGATCGTAGAAGCAAATAGAGGTGTCTACTATTGAACGACTACCTTATAATATTTTTTCAATCCTACTTGACGCAAAACTCAAGCTTATAGATTATGATGTTTCATTTTCTCTCATTTTTGCACTTATTATTTTAATTAATTTTCTTATTTATCCTCTATTAAAATAACAATCTATTTTTTATTCATTAATTAAAACTACTAATTTATACTATTTTATATTTTAAGTTTATACTGATAGTTTATTACTATCAACTATTATGTATTATAAATTGGCTTATCACTAATTTATTTTCCACAACTAAAGCTTAGTGAAGGCAATTTTTTTTATTTGCTCATAAATAGGTGGAGAGAGTAGTAGTATTAGAAGCACTGCTTTAAAAATTGAACCGACCGGCATGATTTAATTAGTTAAACCATGACTCGTTGATATCTTAAGTTAAGTTCAGTTATTTGAGCAGTTCAACCATAGTTCTATCCAGATTCAAAGGCTTAACGCGGTTGAATAATAACTCAAAAGTCTCATCGGGTTGATGTCTCATACACATTGATTATAAGTCATAGTGAATGGCCCTTTTTATTTTTTTGATCTACTAGATGAAATAGCAAATAAATACCACGCACACACACTACCATCGATCATATCTGGGTTCAAACCTGATAGCCGACAGTTTTATGTCGTTAAAATTGCCAAGAAAACTGAGGTTGAGGGGAAAAGGTATTTTTAATTAGAGAGGACACATCAATGACGCTTTCAATACAAGTTTGAATGGCTTTATCATCACTACAATGCACACATGCATTTTCTATGGATGCCAGCTCACTCTTATAAGCGGTTCATTTTGTTCATACCACCAATTGTCCAATTCATTCAGACACTGTTCATAGAAACCGAAACATATGCATCCGTTATCAATGTATCAGAATGTCAACTCATTCTTAAATGGTCGTTGAGAAAGAGATACCAGGACATTTGAGGATAAATATCCTTTTTTGTATAAAACAGGTATTTTACCGAGATTAATTTCTCGAATCGGGTTGGATTATAGTGGACAGTAAAACTCTCATTCAAGATATTTGACACTGCTGCATTAACAAAACTTGATAAATATCCTCTAATTTTAGGGGTGGAGTTCTATCTCTCTCTTTTTTTAATTTTTTAATTTTTTTTTTAGATTAATTTTTTTTCTACTATCTCAGTCTTTCACTCTTTCGCCTTATATTTTCTCAAACTCTCTCCCCTATTTAAACCTACCGTTACATATAATTGGAAATTGTAAAGTCTAATTAATAGGAAAACTTTATAGGGCAATACTACGTTACAACCATCATTATTTTTTAATAAATTTTTACTTTTTTTAATTATTAACAAATTTAATATGAATGAGTGTTCAAGAATTAGAATTGTACACAAATTTAACTCGAATCAAGATCCTCTTCATTATCTCAATTACCGTAGTTTTCGGTGCTTACAAAATATTTAGACCATGATAAATGAAGAGGGTTTTTACTCATTTAATATTATATTATCACAATTCCAAATTAAAACTGTCTACTTTTTGAGTGAATTGTGAAAGGACAAACAACAAATGGATCTAATCTAACCTCTTCAAGAAAGCCTAGTTTAAGTCATATTTTTGTTAGAAGTAAAGATCATTTATCATGGTTTAAATAGTTTTTATACGGCTAAAAAACTCTAAAACTATGGTAATCAGAGAATAAATAGAGAGAAGTAATGAAAAAGATATTGACTCTCCCCCAATGACATTCCTAATGCATTCACTCACAAAATTCAATGCATTCACTCATAGAATGAATATATCATTCACAATGTATATTTGAATTTACATTCGGGAAAATAAAAAGTAGTTTTACTGACAAATATAAAGTTAATTTTGGTATGTTTATATTTTCTCAAGAAAAAATGTATTTTTTTTTGTCAAATTAATTAATTCTATCTTTTCTTCTAAAAGTGATTTTTATTCCAAATTTAGAGCCCGTTTGTTATAGCTTTTTTTTTTGAAGAATAATCACTTTTTTTAATAGAATAATTTATTTTAGAAGTTTTTCATCCAATTGTTATAGCTTTTTAAAAAAAATGAGAATCTGAAAATTATCTAAAAACTGCTTCAAATGAGAATCTATTTTGAGTAACTTCTCATAAAAATTATTTTTCTAAAAATGACTTTTTTAAAATAAGTGATTTTCAGTATGTTACACAAACACAAAACATTTTCTCATTTCCTTAGAAATATCTAAAAATTAATCTCTAAATTATTTAACAATAAAATCACTAATTTTTTAATCTGTAACAACAGACCCTTATTGTTCATCTCACTTCTAGATGAATTCATCTAGTGCTTGGGCGAGCGGTGTGATTCTTACGACAACGCAGAAGCACAACAAGTTTTCCACAACAACGTAGAAGCTACATGACCTAGCTTCTAGATTTTCACGACAACACAAGGCTACAACACACGTCCAACTGTGCAAACATCGAACAAAACATACGCTAAACATACTAGTAAATCACTTTACAACTCACTTTTATTTAGAATTCAAAAATCAATTTTCACCGCCACAAAACTAAACGGCCACTTAACAATTTATATTGCCAACTCATACACCGACAAGTTGTTCACACATAGATGCCAACTCATTTATAAGCAGATTATGTATCGAAGACATGGCACTATGCACTCGAACATTTGGATATTTCACCTCCAACCGCACAAGCCAATCTTTTTTTTTTCTTTTGCTTAAAAAAAATTATATATTTAGACTAGATACATGTAATTTTTTCTTATATAAAACTCATGAGGGGAGTATAAGGATAAACACTAAAGTAGGAGTACCTGTTTACAGATGGAGCTTATAGGAAATTGCTTCCTATCCAATCTTCATTATGATATAGAGTGCTGCTGAATTTTGATTTACAATCACAAATGTTTGGAAAGTCTACTTTGGGAAACAACTAATTAAGTATAAAATTATTAATATTCATTTAATTTTAAGGACATATTTTAAATTGGTAAATCAATAAAAAGTTCATACCAAAGATATTTTTTTTGAGTGACTCACGAGTCAAAATGGTTAATATACAGTCTATTACTATTTAATTTAATTATTATACACTCATTACACTCATGAGATATAGGACAAAGTTATTGAAACGTACATTTAATTATAGGTAGACCCTATTTGACTGAAATTTAATAGTGAGTTGTTAAATTTTAAAGTTTAAACACCGCAAAACTATATTTTTAACATTTACCCAAAACACTGGTAAAAAAAAACATTTTCCCAAAACATTTAAAAAAAATAAAATTTGGATGTGCCCAATTCTAATAGTGGACCACATTTAGACCTGTAAAAACTAGGACCATATTAGGACGTCAATATTTTTTTATATGAAATCCTAATATTATTTTTTAAAAAATGTTTCCTAGTTTTTTCATATGGAAACATGCTTATACCTCAATAAGATAAAATATAAAATATAAGAATTTAATAATTCGTATAACGATCATTTTAACACATATATTTAATTTAATTTAATTATATTTGAGTTTAGTGGAAAGAGTTAGTCTCCCAAAACTAATATTTGAGTCCTTAATATCAGAGACGCCCTCATTTAATATTTGGCAGTGTCTCAAAATTACGTTTGAAGGAGAGAATCTATAAGAACGTTACGTTGAAATATTACTTCATAATTATCTCTTCATACATATTTTTTTTTGATGATATCTCTTTGAGATATTTTATATGGTAAGTTATGATTGTATTATAGACAGTAATTATTACACAATAATTAAAATAAAATTATAGTAAGATACTAATTGTATAAAATTATAGTAAGATCCCAATTAGGTACCTCAGTTGGCGAACTAAGAGATATCGAAGGAGTGCACCAAAAAGAGTGTAAGAAGGATGTCCCGAGTTCAAATCCCGGAAACTAACATTCCCCCGACTCACTAACCTTGCTTATAAAAAAAATTGTATAAAATACGTTACCTTATATAGTTATTGTAAGATACTAATTGTATAAAATATCTTAATAAAAAATTATAGTAAAATTATAAAATCCCTTGTTGTGTAATTTGATTGGGTGCCTTATTCTGTGTTGGGTGAAGTTGAGAAACTCTTGGTCCTCCTCAGAAGCCATCTATCCCTTCCTCAACCAATTTCAGAGTCCCAAACAAAACTCATTTCCCTTCACACACAGAAAACAGGAATCAAAATTCAACTCACACCCCTAAAAATTACAGATACACCCTCTCTCTTTCTTTCACTCTACTCTACTCTACTCTGCTGTGTTCTGTTATGGATTTTTGGACTTCTTCTTTACCTCTTGATGATGAATTTCAGAAGCTTGTAATTCGAATGAATCCACCAAGGTTATAATTTTGAAAACATTTTTTATACGTTGAATTGGAACTGAATTTCTTGTTTTTTTTTTAATTCTCTCAATTTTGTTATTTGTTTTGGTTTGTAATGCAGAGTCACTGTGGATAACACTTCCAGCAGAGCAGTTACTGTGATAAAGGTTCCAAATTTTAAACCTTCATGTTCTTATGTAATTCCTTTGTTGTAAAGAGTATTTTTGGTTACCAATTTTTCAATTGGAATTGTAGGTTGATAGTGCAAATAAGCGTGGTAGTTTGTTGCAAGTTGTTCAGGTTCTTACTGATATGAATCTTGTTGTTAGAAGAGCTTACATTTCCTCTGACGGAGAATGGTTCATGGATGGTGAGTATGGGATATCCTTCACAATTCTCAATTTTCCATCAACTAATCACATCATTAGTTTGCTAATTAATTTTTCCTCTAATCTTATTTTTTTTTGTTTTTTGATTACAATTGTGCAGTTTTTCATGTTACTGATCAAAATGGGAAAAAGTGTCTTCAAGAAGATGTAGCTGACCGAATTCAGCAGGTAATTGTTTTGCAAAGCTAATCAGAAACCATTTTTACTTTAACAATTTTTAGGCTTGTATTGGATTCAACTGAATTAATTGATATTTTCATATCTTATCCCCATATTATGAGTAATCTTAGATTCTACCACCCTTCCTTGAAATCATTAATGTTCATATAATGTCTTTGTAATGCTCAATTTTTTAATTTTCAGCATACCATGTACTTGAATATATGCTGTTCAGCTTTTAGTCCATGTCCTTTGAATGGAATAAGAGGGGTAGTCAATGGACTTGAATAAGTTGTTGCTTGGTCTGCATTTCTATACTTTTTCAACAATGAATGATTCTGTTTATGACCTTTCTTTAGAACAAATCAAATCAACAACTAGATTGAAAAATAAACCAGACAAAACAAGAAGAGCTAGTTTGTTTTAAGCTTGAGTACTGCAATTTAGTTATTGTATGTAATTCTGTGATTCTGTGTATGGATTCATCTGAATTATTGAGAATTAATTTTTCTTGTTCCAGTCACTCGGTCCAAGAGTTCGTAGTTTCCGATCCGTGAGAAGGTCTGTTGGAGTTCAAGCTGAGACAGAACATACAACGATTGAGTTAACAGGGCGAGATAGGCCAGGATTGCTTTCAGAAGTTTTCGCTATTCTTGCAGACCTCAAATGCAATGTGGCAGCAGCCGAAGTCTGGACTCACAATTCAAGAATGGCGTCGGTTGTTTACATCACTGACGAGGCAACAGGGTTGTCAATAGACGATCCTGATCGCCTTGCCAAGATCAAAAAGCTTCTGCTGTATGTACTGAAAGGAGACATTGACAAGAAGAGTGCCAACACTGCTGTTTCTGTTGGTTCTACTCATAAGGAAAGGAGACTGCATCAGTTGATGTACGCTGATCGCGATTATGATATATATGATGGGGACTATTGGTCAACAAGTGATAGAAGCAAGCTCCATGTAACTGTTGATGATTTCATAGACAAGGGTTATACCGTTGTGAATTTGAGATGTCCCGACCGACCGAAGTTACTATTTGATACCGTCTGCACTCTCACAGATATGCAGTATGTTGTGTATCATGGAACTGTGATCGCGGAAGGACCAGAAGCTTATCAGGTTTGTCATTGATGTTCTTGGAACTGGTATCTAGTTAGTACTTGTAGTTATATTATAGACCACATACATCAGTTATTCAATGAACTTAAAACCGTAAAAGTTTCTTATAAAGTGGGCCGGAGAGAGTATCAACTTAGACTTGATAGTTATTATACTTCAATTACATTTCATTTCATGTTACTTGAGTTGAAAAGCCTATTCTTAACCATTTTTCTGTCACCTTGTTTGTCATTTTGTCATTGCTATTGGAATGAATCCATCTAATGTATTTTGCCTTGTTTTATAGGAATATTACATCAGACATGTGGATGGATATCCCATCAGTTCTGAAGCAGAAAGGCAAAGAGTGATTCACTGCTTGGAGGCTGCAATTAGGCGACGAACATCCGAGGTACTAATCAATAATCATCCCTTGAATGCTATTCCACAAGTTTTTGCCAACATTTTATTAGTTAGTGACACTGTTAATTTGTATTCGATATTTTTAGGGAATAAAGCTAGAACTCTGTGGTGAAGACAGGGTTGGTCTTCTGTCCGATGTAACTCGCATATTTAGAGAAAATGGTCTTTCGGTCAGCCGTGCTGAGGTTACAACAAGAGGTTCCCAAGCCATGAATGTTTTCTATGTGACTGATGTTTCTGGAGATCAAGTCAAGAGTGAAACAATTGATGCAGTTCGAAAAGAAATCGGCTTGACCATACTTCGCGTGAAAGATGATGTGTGCTCAAAATCTACATCCCAGGAGAATGGAAAATTCTCTTTATGTGATCTCTTTAGATCAAGCTCAGAGAAATTTCTTTACAACTTGGGTCTGATGAAATCCTCCTCTTGAACCTAGTGTATTTTCATACCATGTTCTAATTGTAAATAATACTAGCTTAGACTTTCACCTAGAGTTAGATTGCTTTGAATCACCATTGCAGTGATTTATGGTATATCTTTCTAGATTTGTTCTCTGTAAGTTGCGTTCAGATTTCAGATTTTAGATTGTAGAGTTTTCTCTATGCATGTTTCATTAGAGATATGTGTAGTGTATTAATTAAATGTGCATGTGTTATTTCATTCTGGTATCAGAACTTAGTCAATACTCATGTAACACCTACACTTCACGCGTCAGCCATGACATAGACACCGACACTGACACTTCAATTACTTCAATTTCTCAAAAGAGTCTGTGTTCATGTCTATGTCTAGTGTCGGTGCCTCGTATATCAATACACATGGAAATATCACCGAAGCAAAATTTTTAAAAATTAAAATAAGATACACAATGAAATGAAAAGAAAAGAAAAGAAAAGAAAAAGGATTGAGAATGCAAGCTGTTGCAGTAACCAACCAGAACACATGTCTTTTGCCTTATGTAAGAGACAGTTTCGGTAATATTAATGTATATAGAGACAGACCATTAGGAAACAGCTGGAAAGAGGGGTGTATCATGTGGTACACTGATGTACCACTGTCACGTGTCCATTGCCATAAGTAAGAGTTCATGTTGAATCTTCAATGCACATTTTGTTTGATTGAGATGTTTCTTAACGCTACCACACGTCGGTTCAGAGGAAGGCTACACTTTTTTGGGCAAAACGCCTGTGGAAAAAACTGTGCAATTCCAACAAATATCTCCCATTTTACCAGAAAAGAGCAGACATATAATCCAAACAGGCTGCAATAGGTGCAGTAATATACGTTGTACACGAAGAGTAAAGACAATTCTAAATTAAAGATTCCCTCTTTTATTCTTAGGGCAGGGTGCGTTCGGGAGTTTGGAGGAGGGGAAATATATGAGACAAATAGCGTAAATTCTTTAATGATGGGGAGAAAGATTATTCTCATAAACTCTTCCAAACCCCCTCTCTTCTAGTTTATTTTTGGAGTCCCTCCAAAACCCTCAAAATTTGGGGGATTTTGGAGGAGCTACAAAAATAAACTAGGAGAGGGGTTTGAGAGGATTTAGTGGGATAATTGTTCTCCTCATCACTAAATAATTTACACTATTAGTCGCATGCCCTCCTCTCCCCTCCAAACTCCCTTAAATTATAAAATTTCCATGTCTAATTCATCTTCTTTTATCGAGTATACATACCCTTTGTTTGGTATTGAAGAGGGCTGAGGCCCAAAAAAATTATACCCTATATCTTTTTTTTGTATAAACAGAGTATCTTCTGCGCGCAACAGACTAATCCCTCGAGTCGAGTACCCTCAAAAGATTTAACACTGCTGCATACCCAAGACTGGAATCAAACCCAGAATATTGGTTAAGCTGGAAGAGACCACTACCATCTCATCCAAGTGCTCTTGGGTAAATATACCCTATATTTACTTCCGAGTAAAAACTCTAATAATATCAAGGGTGGCGGTTTTTTTCCCACCCCAAAACTACGGAAATCCCAAAAATCAAACGTCTCTACTGTAAATATGGTTGGGATATGTTTTTCAATATATTTCCAAATTTATATATTAATACATAAATTCGGAATTAAAACATACATTTTAGATTTATGTATTAGTATATAAATTCGGAAAGATAAAATACATTATGGATTTATGTATTAATACATAAATCCGGAGAAATTTAAGGAAGTGAATTTCGAAGTTGCCTTTCTTAGTTTTTAGGTAAATCCGGAAATCCCAAAAAATCAAACGTCTCAGCTGTAAATATGGAATGAAATATTTGTTAAAGGTAAGGGGTAAAATGAGAAATTTGAGTTTAGGTGAGAGTATAGGGTCCAACTGTGGGGAATGATTCCTTGTAGTCGAAAGAAATTGCAGGGTCCTCCATTTTATGCAAATTGATGTAAGAGAGAGAGAACTAAAAGATATATTTTTTTAATATAAATCGAGTATCCTCTAGGCGCAACTACAGAGACTAATCCCTCGAGCCGTGTATGACCATAATGGATGGCAAAATTCGATCCCATTGGCTAAGCTGGAAGAGACCTAAACAATCTCATTCAAGTGCTCGTAGTTCTTGGGTAGAAAAAAATTTGTCTGTTGGATGTTTTTTAATTAATATTTTTAATAAAAATGATTTTTGATGAGTAGTAAAAAGTTAAGAAAAAACAATTCACAAAAAAATAATAGGTTGTAAAACAGAAATAAAAGGGGTGCATTTAACTGTCGCGATGCTGTGTTATTTTAAAAGGCGGTGCGACTAGCAGATCCCAGTTTTGTTCTTTGGGATTTTTGGTCTGATTTATGAACCTAGGCTTATGTGCATAGGGTTGCGTATTATCAAAAACAGAGGTGTAAAAAGTAACAGTCCAGTTTATAATTTTTTAGGCTACTGGGCTGATGGCCTGCGAATAGAGGCTTATATGCAGGGGGCTGTATGAAATGAAACACAGGGGTGCAGGTGTGGATCTGATGTTTTTATTTTATTTTTAAATTAAAACAGAAAATAAAGGAAAGGAGAGGGGGAAGCAGCCGGAGGAAACAACCACGATGGTGCCAGCGGTGCGAAAGACATGCATCTAAAAATACATAAGGAGATGGGGAGAACTAACATTGTTTTTCAGCTTCTGAAAGTTTTTTTCTTTTGATTGCTTCTCCTCCTCACGCCACGATGCAACTCTTAAGATTTATAGTGGTGAATGATGTGGTTTTTGGAGAGGAGTGGGCACCGAGGTTATGATCATCCTCTCCAAAGTTGTATTTTATTCTTTGCTCTCCTTTGATTTTTTGTGATTGGAATTTTGTTGTCCCGTGGATTTTGTTTAGGTATTTATAGAGATTTTTTAGGGTTTAGAAATTAATTTCTTTGATCATGATTGATCTTTATTTCCTATTTTTTTAGATTATGTTTTAAATTTGATACTTGCTCAGCAAGAACAAGATTCTTATTCTTCTCACGTTCAATTTGAAATTTGATACTTGCTTAGAAGACACCATCGCCGCCATCACATAGCCATAAACATCTTCACCAATAAAGGTTCTTATTCTTCTCTGTCTATCCATTCGTTAAATTGGCAAATGATTATGTTACTAATCATTTCTCTAAGTAATTGTTACTAAAGCAGTAATAACCGTTGAATTCCTAATCTTTTAATGAAATTTAATCTAATGGTTATTGTTAAATAAAGGCATTGTTGTAATCACAGTTATTATTATTTTTAATTAAATTAAATTTAACCACTAATTTAGAAATCACATTTATTATTTGTTTCAATTTAACCACTAATTCAGGACGTTTTTTTTTGACGAAAACTAATTCAGGACGTTAAACGCACAATAATAGCGCTCATTGGTATTCTGACAATTTAACGCTCAATGTCTCCATCGCCGACGCTGTAACTGCCGCCGATCGCATTTCTGGATCTTCGAATTTCAAATCGTTTTCACGTTTCTGTTCAAATCGATTTCAAATCGTTTTATGTTCCAGACTGGTTTTGCTGCACTTAACCATTGTTATGCAAAATTGTGGTTAGTGGCCACTAACCATTGCTATGCACATTTGTAGTTAGTTACATGGAACCGATTACTGATATGCATAACGGTGGTTAGTGACCAGATATGCATAACGGTGGTTAGTAGCCAACTAGCCACTAACCATTGCTATGCACATTTGTGATTAGTGTCATCTAACCATTGGCATCTAGCCACAGTTATGCATATCTGTGGTTAGTGCCACTAACCATTGCTATGCACATTTGTGTTTAGTGACATCTAACCATTGTGGTATAAATCTCTGGTTAATGAACAAAGTTGTTTTCTTGTGTGAAAAAAAAAACATTCAGAATTTTCTTTTTTCTTTATAACTTTGAGAGAAATAGTATGTATAATGGTAATAAATATACCATAGGAAAAAATTAATAAATTTTTTTGACACAAAAACTAATAATTTTATTAAAAACAATATTTTTAGATGTTCACAATATTTTTTTGAACTCGTTTTAGTAGTGAAGCTGTATTTTCAAGAAGCCGTATTTTCTGTAGATAGATGAAACGAGAGAGGTGAAGCCGTATAATCGGTTCCATGATTTTCAGTAGACGTTTCCTTGATTTTTGGGAGGAATCCCAAAATAATCCGTGCCTTGTATTTTATATTTCATGGAAATGTCTCTTTTGCCCTATTAGTAAGAATTACTAAAATATTAGTTTAGTAACCTAATTTAGGATCGAAACTCCTTTTCTTCGGTCCTTTACTCCTTTTATTCACTTTGCAGTTTGCCGGGCCATCTTGCGATGAACTAAAATACATATGCCAAGCTGTGGATTTCCTGGTATACTTTCTGGAATAATCATCATCAAATTAAATGATGGACTCTTTCTTTCCCCTTTCTTCAATACTGAGCCATGCTTCCTGCAACTACAACGATGATGATGATGATTCATTTCCCGTATTTTTTGAAAATATATGGAGTTGGCAGCCTGTACAGTAATTCCTACATGGTAAAAGAACTTGCAAATTGAAGAAATAGCTTCCTTGCGTCTGAGTCAATTTTTTTTTAATGAAAAATAATTAAAGAATAATGAATCAGCTGCCACATAAACATAAATATAATATTTAGGTTAAATAGCACTTTTGGTCCTTTATCTTTGCTCCAGATTTCACTTTGGTCATTTATCTTTTTTTGGTCCGTTTTGGTCCTTTATCTTTTATTTTCGTTTCACTTTGGTCCTTTATCTTTTTTTTGGTCCGTTTTGGTCCTTTATGTTTCATTTTCGTTTCATTTTGGTCCCTCACGTTATTATTTAATTCAATTAAAACATTAAAACAATTAAAACAATTAAAACAATTAAAACAAAATTATTTTAAAACTGAGTCCATCACAAATTGGTGGGGGTGGGAGGGGGTGGGGTTGACGGAGGTGGGGAGGGAGGGGGGAGGGGAACAGTGGAGGGGTGGGGGTATCCATGGGGAAGAGGAACAGTGGGTAGGTGGGGGGTGGGGGGTGGGGTGGGGGGTGCGCCTACGTGGCAGTCCACGTGGGCTGCCACGTAGGATAAGTCAGTCAAACTGAGTCAAAATTGGGGTGGGGGACCTTGATTTTTCAAATTGGGAAAATAGGGGGACCAAAATCGTCAAATTAAAAGTTCAGGGACCAAAATCAAAAATTGGTCATAATAGGGGGACCAAAACTGTAATTAAGCTTAATTAAAACAAGTGCCAAAGGTCAAAAAGCATAATGTAGGTGAGATAGAGATCTGGTGACATTATCAAATTGAATCTAGTTGATTAGTTTAGTAACAAAACGATTCACCCCAGAAGTTGAAATATAAGACCTGATGTAATATTATTTTCCAATAGCAATTCCCCATGGTCCCATAGCCAGCAGAAAGTTTCAAGTTTCGAGTTATAATGAATAATAATAATAATAATAATAATAATCAATATTGGATACTTCAATTGTGTAGTTTGGAGAGTAGTTCATAGCCTTTGAAATAAAAAACAACCCTGTAGCAGTTTGTACACAAAAGTGTTGCTTTTTTACACACACCAATTAAGTTATGTTAAATAGCAGTAGTATTGATCAAAAAGAAGACACTATGCAAAGTTCCAGATCTTGATATGATGGTCCAAACCGCAGGATGCAAGAACCATTGTATGGGGATGAGACTCAGTGTCGGGCATCACACTATAGTTGTCTGTTGTGATCACACGAACAAGCCGACCATCTCTCTTTCTCCATATGAAAATTCGACCAAAAGCATTACCCACTACATACTCGCAATTAGGCCCAAAAAAGTTACAACGTCTAAGATCATGTACCTTGAAAATTCGAGGGGTCATATCTTCTTCATCTTGTGTAAAAAGGTAAATAAACTCTTCACGGTATGACACAAGAAGCTCCCTTTGTTCAGAGAATACTAGACCTGTTATTTGCTTTTTTCCTTTCTCACCACCAATCAAGTGTGAAGGGCAAAAGTAGTTGATAGGTGGATTATTAAGATTATTTGACCTATATTTACGGATATCATAAAGTCGTGCATATTGATCTTTGCCAGCAACAGCCAAGAGATTAGGGTTCCTAGGATCAATTGCAATTGCATTATAGTCCCATTGCCCCCTTTTTGGTGGGGAATAAAAAACTCGTCTATCTGTTGTCCTACTACTTCTCATCAGATCAGCTCTCAGATCAAACTGTTAACAAGCTTACTTACTTGGTGTTAGTTAGATGACTAAAATTAAAAAATTAAAAGCATAAAAAAAAAAAGAAACAAATCACTCACTCACTTGGTTTACTATTCCATCTTGGTCGCAGAAATAAAATATATTAGGGCTACCAGGCTGAATAGCCAAAATAGGAAGACATGCTCCTACATGAAGGCCCAGGTCCTTAGTGGTCACTCTTCCTTGTTCATCAATTTGAGCATGCCTCAACTCTCTAGCAGCAGAAGTGACGATGCTTCGACCATTCGAGTAAGGCATGATCTTCGCCTGGAAAACACTGGCTTTATGACCAGAATTGAAAGACAGCTTAGTTTTACCACTCTCCCAGTCCCAAAGAATAACCGCCCTGTCTCCGGCACCAGAAACCAGAATGTCACCCTCTGTATTAAAGCACAAACTGGTTACAAAACCAGTGTGCTTTTCAAGCTTTCTGAAGACATCAAGTCGAGCGACAAGATCCTAATTAAAACACGCAAAAATAATTACTATCTTCAGAAGCAAGCAAGCAACTACCTTAAACAGGGGATAATGGATGATAAAAGAAGAGGGGATTAGGATAATGTACCTCTGAGGCGTCGAGGCGCCGAGGGAAAGTTCTGGCAGGTAGGTGGCCGTGTTCTCTATTAGAGAGATTGAGGAACTTGTTCATCTTTTCTTTTTTTTGTGAGGAGAGGCAAAACCGGAGATGATGGTGAGTGGAGCAGCCTACCCAAAAACAGAGAAGAGAAACGTGTTCTCACAGAGCTTAACCTAATCAAAACCCCTAATCAAAACCCCTAATAAGGGGATCTACTTTTCAATCCTTGATGTTACTGTTCATCCACTTTGGGCGGCAATGCTAAAATTTGTTGCCTTACTCATTATCTAGCTAACCCTTAAATCCAATCTCTTCAAAGATATTGTACTTTCATACCATTATCATTTTATCCCAAATGTTCATCAATTTTTAGCGGCTAAATAAGCCTAAGTAACTGTTCACAGTATAGCTAAATTCAAATCCAATTTCGTATCTCACTCTTCACTCACACACCCTGACACCCCTCCCCTCTCTCCTCTTTCGTTTGTTTCCAGCAATCTCCACCTCCCTCCGACCTCTCTCACCGGCCACCACCTCTCCTCCCCCATGACTCCTCTCCTCCTCCACCTCTCTGTCGTACAGAAACAATCCTAACACCAACAGGAACGAGACCGCTCCGGCCACCACCTCTCATCCTCCATGACTCCTCTCCTCCTCCACCTCTCTGTCGCACAGAACCGTTACGCGAGAGATAGAGATTTTTCCTAAATCGATCTCTCACTCTCTCGACCTTCTCTCTTCTCGCACATCTCATACCGAAGCTGCACCCAAACATGCAACACCGCCACTCCCCAGCCACGAGCGCCGGCGATTCGCAGAGGCCAGAGACTTCTGAGGTGGGAACGAAAGAAGAGGAACAACCGACGCACGCCGCAAGACCACGTCCCACGCACGCCGGACGTCGCCTCCTCCAGCTCTGTCGCCGTCTTCTTCTCTCTATTTCCTGGTAAGACCTCATTTCTTTGAATGCCTGGCTGTGATTGAAATCCCTAATTTGAGTATGAAACCCTAATTTCTACTTTCTGACATTGATGGAATTTGGGTAAAATTGATTGAAAATTAAACGAATGGGAGAGAGAGAAAAACGAAGAGATTCACGGGCTCCAGCATTGCAAACTCACTGAGATTCAGCGATGTATTTCACACCACTCCATCCTCAGCCAAAGTCTCTGCGGAGATAACAGGTTCTTCAAAAATAAAATTCTAGCGACTCCATCTTCTTCAAGAAAGGTAACTGAGACCATCGCCACCCCCTTCTTCTTCCTTTTGCATGAGCTTCTACTTTTTTTATACATCTACTAATCAAGCTTTTTCCCCTTTTGTTGAGGAAAAAATTGAAACTGTAGTCACCCATAAGACCTACTGGAAGAACTGTAGTCACAACCACACTCAATACCTCGAAAGTAAGCTTCAAACTTTCCTAAAAAAATGCTTGAACTCTAATACTTTGGTTTTAAGCTTCATTTTTCAGTCTCACACTAGATCTGTAACAAACTAAACCTTTTTGGGTTATTTAGGTTTTATCAAATCTATTTATCTTCTGCTGAGAGAAATAATGGAGTTGTTCATCCATTTCTTTCCTTTTTTTACCATCTGTAATATAGTTGCTTCGATTTAAAAAATATAAAAAATGTCGAACCTGCTTCGAATTTTACTATTTGTAACATAGAATATAGATGCAAATCAATCCATTTTACTATTATGCAAGACATCATTGAGATTACGTAAATGGTACTTTCATTTTTAAAATCAGTGAATATAATTTCTTAGACATAAAACAACCCACTTATTTGTTCTTTTTATGTAGTTACAATCATTTGGTTGCTCCACTACTAACAAGTCTTCAAGATTTAAGCCATTTCATTGTTTTAGCCTGACTTATGGAGCTCTTGGCAAATCCATTAATATGTTATTGAAATTTTATTCTCTTTCGTTTTTTCAGTGTTGCATATACTAATCTTTACAGGTTTAAACTTTGGTTAAAATTCATTAATTTACTTTGTGATTTGCTCTCACTGCAGTGTTCTTTCAAAACTTAATCCTTAGCATCCCCAAACATTTGAAGAGCACAGACATCACAGAGGGGTGACGGAGAATGGAGAGGATGCGAACGAGCATATGATGTGTGTGGTTTGGCATTTAAATAACCAGAATCCATAACTTTATGTGTTGAATCAAATTCATAATTGATTCTACCATGATTGATACCTGATTTCTTAGTTCCTTCAATTAAATTGTATCAGTGTTTGATGATTTCATTTGCAGCATTCAAGTATCTTGATATTATTTAATGTATTCTTAATTTGGTGCTCTATCTCCTTCCTCTGTGTAACTTCTTCTTCATCTAAAGTTTGTTTCCCTCTTTATGCTGCAGAAAAATATGCTCCAAATCATCAGTAGTGGCGGAATTTATTCTCAAAAGCAATCCTTATAGGAAGTGTTGGAAATGGCGTTGGTCTGATTTGTTTGAGTCACTCCCACAAAGGTAAGAATGGTTCTAAAATTTAATCATGGTTGAATTTGTTTTTTTGTTTGTGTTAAACACTTTAATTGTGTGCAGTACCTTCACACTGGCAACCATTTTTTTATTCAACCAGATGTCAGGTTTTCTTTATGGTCATGGAAATAGGTTTTGTGAATTTAGCATCGTATATATTCCATAGGTATCATGTTACTAATTTAACTATTTTTGGAAGTTCTGCTTCTTTTAAATAATTAACTATTTTCTGTATGTAATCATTTGGTAATTGGTAATTTTTAAAGTAAATCTGCTTGATCTAATTTCATGTTACTACTGTTGATGTTTTTACTAACCTACTATCTCTTTTGATTTTGTTTTCATGTTTGATCTTACTTTAGTTTTTAGGCCATTCTCATATGAGGATTATACCATTATTATTAATCGTTCCTTCTGATTGTTTTCAGCTATAAAGAATAGGATGGAGAAAAGAATTGATGAAACTGGAAAGATATCAATGGTGATCTTAATCTTGAAATTCAAGCATGCTACAGATAGAATATTAGAGTGAGAGTCATACGAATATTAGAGTGAGAGTCATACGAATATTGAAATAGACTTTAATGTAGCGAACTAATCAATTCTTTTGTTAGCCAAATTTTTGTCAACCTACTATAATATTAACCCTTTTTATTTGTGATTTGATATAACCTTTGAGTGTATTTCAATTTCTTCTTTGTTTGAGATGCTTGAGATGCTCATCACAATTTATAGTTGGTAAATTAATTGAACCATTATGTATTTTTTCAATGTATTGGATTGGGGATACAATTCTAAACATGTCGTGTATCAGTTAATTGACCCTACCAAAGTAGACTAATCTTTGCTTAGAAAGAGACCACCAAAGTAGTGACTTTTCCCGGGCATATCAATTCCTCAACATGTGTTTATGCATTATATATTGCAGACAGTTTTCTTGAATTCCTACTTCCCTACTTTTATGACAACTCACATTTGTTCATTCATTGGTCAACTTTCTTGAGATTTAATATTATATCCTGAATTCTTTTAAAGCTTCTGGTAGGTTAGGGAATGCCGTAATTGTTTTTTGGCTTGTGCTGAAGAAGTTTGGGCTCTTATGACAACTCACATTTCGTGAACCACTTTGTAATATAATGTTTATTTCTTTTTGTCTTTTTTCGTTTTTCCCTGTTATTCAAAAATCAATTTCTTCTCTTATAAAATTCTATATACCTGATATATAATATAATCATGTAATGAATTTCACCAACAAATTGTTAATTCTACCATTAACTCATCTTTCTTATGGTCTCAATGTCATGTCATGACCTTGACTGCCAACATGAGGTTACTATCAGGCTCATCTGAAACAAACATGAATGAACGGCGTATTTTCTCTGATTGGATCTTATCTATTAATATATTGAAATTCGTAACCCACTTATTAGGCATGATTGAATTTTCATAGTTCATTAATGTCAATATAATGTTATATACAACATTATATTGACATTAATGATATAGAGAGAGGATAGTGAAGGGAGTGGAACGGCTTTAGTCTAACAACTATATTTTATTTTATTTACCCTAAAATTGAATTTGTTAGTAAAATAATAATAAAATCTAAGATAAATAAATAGATAAGAGGAAACATATATTTTCGATAAAAAAAAAGATAACAGGAAACGAATGAAACAAAAGAGAGGAAATAAATTAAAAGATAAACCGGTCCGAACAATCCCAGAAAAAGCGGCCGCTTTCCACCGCTCCACCGACTTTCACGCCGCCTTTAGCGGCCGCCTCAGCCGCTCCCACAAATCCGCGTGCACCTGCCAACTGTGGTTCCTTGGTGATGGATCTGATGTTGCTATATGGTGGAAGAAGAAGAAGAAGGGCATGAATAACTTTTTATCTTCGGTTATCGTACGGGCGATAGAAGAAAGGTAATGAATGACTTTGATAAAAAAAATGTAATGTAATGAATGACTCCTTGATATAGTCAAAAACAAACAACCAACGGGAGTTAGCCCAGTGGTTAAGGTTTGTCCTTCCCTGGGTCCCGCTGGGGTCGACTGGGTATGCTCCCCAGTTCGATTCTTGGATGGAGCGAATTTCCGTTGGCCACCTCGGTAGATTACTGGGGGGCAGATTAGTCTTTCGTTGTCAACGTTGGGACACTGCCCGGTTCCAGGGGTCTCCGGGGGCTCGCCCCTTCCCTTCGGCTCACCAAAAAAAAAATAGTCAAAAACAACCAACACATGTACCGAAAAAATAAAAAATAAACAACCAACACTATTCGAGTTTGTCACGAGTACACTTGTGAGAAAGCTATGGAGTTTCGACTTGTGGGGCCCGAATCCTCTCCAAGGAATCTATCTATCTCCCGTCTAGATCATATATAGATGACACGTGGCTTTAAAAATCCAACGGTTTAGATTAAATATTTTAAATTTAGTTTTGGAAAAAAGTAAAACTCGTTTGTGCTCCAAAACTCATTCTCCGTAAATCAATCCAAAGCTGCCTGACTGCCTCCTCGCTCTTGCACAACCCCTGTTTAGTCACGTCACTCCATCGACCACCATGAAGTTGTGTGTACAGTGGAGAAAGCACAAAAAGCATGTGGACAATTCATGAAGAAGTTGCTACTGTTTCACCTTGTTATGGATTGGGCCTTTGATAGCTTTAGTCAAGACCCATTCCACTTGACTTGGTCCATCATCCAAAGGCTAGGAGAAATAATATACATCCAATGGCTCCCATGGATCCAAAAGACTTACAAATAGACCATCAATGCTAGCATTTATGGTATGCACGATTCTACCACCTACCTTGCAATTAACTCCCTTACTGACTTGAGCATCGGAGTGTCATTGCAGGTACCAACCATCTCGGATCGGAGTCAAACCCAGCCACTCCAGGAACATACTTACCAACTATCCCGGATCCGACCCCAGGGATACGGTACAGAACATTGGCGACCACAGTGGGAGTTTCCTGAAACTCGTTCCTTCTCTCATCTCCTGGATTGGCTATGGCTCCGGTCTTACGTCAGCGGAATGTGTCAAGCGCTATAACAAGACCCGACCCGCGACAAGATACCCCTGAAGGGTTAGCGGTCACCCTTCCACTAAGCTCGACTCACGGGCCCAGCGCGCCCAGGGCAGTAGTCCCGGGAGGCCCCAGCCCGAGCCTTCTCCCACCTCCTCCGCCAACCTTTCAACTACCAACCGACGCTGTCCAGCAACTCCTCCAATTGTTGACTAGGCAGGCCGAGGCTGAGGAGGAAAGAAGCAACCGTTATGCCCAGCTTGAAGCAGATGTTGCCGAGATCCGAGCCAGAAACATATCGGATCGGACGACTTCCCACAACCACTCTCCGACTCGGAGAGTCTCGGGTCGGAGGCGTCACCGATCTCTGGCTTGGAGACGGCATCATCATCGATCCCCTCCGAGGCGCGGGGGGGTCGAGGTTCTGGAGTTCCTCTGAGTTATACTTATGACAAGACTTACTACCCGAGCGAGACATATGATAGCACCTTCTGCCCCGAGGGTTCCCCTCACCAGGACTCTTCCCTCGCATCCTCATCCCCGAGGCGACGAACCATGAGCCGGGAAAGGTCCCCAAGACACGAAGCCCGGCAGAGGAGGTCCCCACCAAGGCGTCATGCTCGGCATTACCCCCAGGCGGAAAGGCCAGTAGCGAGGAAGGGGCCATTCACCACCGAGATAGATTTTTTCCCGGTACCGAGGCATCTGGAAAAACCGCCGGAAGGTTTGAAAATGTATGACGGTTCCGGTGACCCGGACCGACACCTAGACTACTTCGATACAGTAATACAGTACCGGAATGTTCCAGTCGAGATTAAGTGCCGAATTTTCCCCCTCACCTTGGAGAAAGTGGCTTTGGATTGGTTCAGGGCTCTTAAGCCAAACTCGATCTCCAATTGGGACCAATTGGCCAAATCGTTCTCCGCTCATTTCGCCCATTCCAAAATGAAACCTAAATCCCGTAAAGTGCTACAGGCGATACGTCAAGGGGAAAACGAGCCACTCCGGGACTACATTGAAAGATTCAATAGGGAGGCCGCCCAGGTGCGTAGCCTCGACGATTCTTTCCGTCTGTTTTTTATGGAATTTGGTCTCCGCGAGGGAAGTTTTTTTCAAATCGATGTCGGCATCAATCAGATTGATTCGCTAGCCGAGTTTCTCCAGCGATCTCAGAAGTACATCGACCACGAAGAAGGGGTGATAGCAAGAAGAACCGATGCCAACCCCGGACCCACAAGACCTCGATTGGAGAAGGAGGTCTGGAGCGAAAAAGACACCCGGATAGAGAGAGAACCCCGGAATGACGGGAGGTCCAGGCTGAGAGAGTCTAAAAACTACAACCGCCACCAGCATTACTCCGAGCTTAACGAAACTCGGGCGAAGATCCTTTCCGATTGCTTGAACACGGAGTTTAGAGGGGTCCGGTTCCCCGACCCGCTTCCGCACCGACCAAGTCAGCGATCTAACAAATACTGTCGGTATCACCGAAGTAAGGGACATGACACCAACGCGTTAAAAGACGACATCGAGGATCTGATTAAAAAAGGGAAGCTAAGCCAGTACGCGAATAAGCCTCCCCATCAAGAAGGAGAGGTCAAACAAGAAAAAGAAAATTTCAAAACAAAGGATAAAGCTCCTCAGGAAAAAGAGCTGAGCACAGAGGACGAGAGGGATTTCCGAAAATCCAAAAGGCGACCTGTAATGATGGTCATCTCAGGGGGCTACCCCAACGAAGCCTCGAGAAGAACTATGAAGCGAAAATGGAAAGAGCTCATGAGTGCCGCTTCGACTTCACACTCCCCCCTCATTCCCGGTCAGACCACCCATCGCCTTTGGGGACCAGGACTTGCTCGACGGTAAACCCAACAAGCACGTACCACTCTTAGTCAGGGCGGTCATAGCTAATCATGAGATAAGAAGAATTTTGGTCGATCAGGGAAGCTCGGCGGACATCATCTTCATCGACCTGGTTAGGAAGCTTAAGATCGCTGATGAAGACCTCACTCCTTACAGAGGATCGGACCTCTCGGGTTTCAACGGATCCCGAACAAAGCCCCTCGGCCACCTAGAGCTGATGGTAACGTATGGGGACGGACCTTTGGAAAGAACAGTGAAAACCAAATTCCTGGTCCTATCATGCCCCTCGGTCTACAACTGTATCATTGGAAGACCTACCCTAGGTCGATTGCAGGCGGTCACCTCCACAGTCCACCTGAAGATGAAGTTCCACTCCCTCTGCAACAAAGTGATCACCCTCAACGCCGACTTAGAGTCCGCGCAAAGATGTTTTTACCTGCACATCAAAGCAGATAGGGAGGCCATCGTTGAGGGGGTTTCCCCCGACGAAAGGGAAGAGACTCGAGCGGTCTCCAAGAAGAGGAAAGGTCACGTCGCCGCCGAGGTGAATGTCACTGACATCGATGCAAGATATGACCCAGACAGTTCTGAGGATGAGAGCGATGATGAGCTCGCCCGGGAGTTTAAAAAGAAACTCAGGAGGCCACAGCCCGATGGCGATTTCCTAGAAATTTCGTTGGGAGGTGATACCTCCAAAGTCATCAAAATCGGTTCGGATCTTGAGGAGGATGTTATGAAGAAGCTCACCCGGTGCCTAAACGACCATGCCGACCTCTTTGCTTGGTCGGCAGAAGATATGCCAGGGATACCATCGGAAGTCGCCTGCCACCAGCTCGCGGTTAACCCCGAAGCCAGGTGGGTCGCCCAGCGAAAGAGAGCTCAAAGGAAGGAAAAGCTAGCAGCAGCGGCCAAGGCCGTCGAGGATTTAATCAAAGCCGATTTTGTAAAAGAGGTCAAATACACAACTTGGCTCTCCAATCCTGTACTAGTTAAGAAAAGTAATGGGAAATGGCGAATGTGTGTTAATTATACCGATCTTAACAAAGCTTGTCCGAAGGATGCCTTCCCCGTTCCCAGCATCGATCGCCTTGTCGATAATGCCTTGGGTTTTCGTCTGTTATCCTTCATGGATGCCTACTCGGGATACAATCAAATCCCGATGTTCTCCTCCGACCAGGAAAAAACAGCGTTCATGACCGACCGTGGTAATTTTTGTTACCGGGTCATGCCTTTCGGTCTTAAAAACGTAGGGGCAACCTATCAAAGGATGATGAACAAGGTCTTTCGCAAGCAGATCGGCCAAAATGTAGAAGTCTACCTTCGACGATATGATCGCGAAAAGTGAGAGCGAGACCCTCCATATCGCTGATCTGGAGGAAATTTTTGGTGAAGTTCGAAAGAACAAATTGAGACTAAACCCGGAGAAGTGTACCTTCGGAGTCAGAGCGGGAAAATTCCTTGGTTTCTACCTTACGGAAAGAGGCATCGAGGCAAACCCAGACAAATGTCGGGCTGTGACTGAGATGCGAACCCCCTCTACCAAAAAAGAGCTCCAAAAGCTTAATGGTATGATAGCCGCAATATCCCGGTTCATTTCTAACGCCGCATTCAAATCTCTTCCCCTATTCAAGCTACTCAAAAAAGAGACAAAGTTTCGAATGGACGCCGGAACGGGACGAGGCTCTCTCCCAGCTTTAACAGGTTCTCTCAGAACCACCAATATTGACCAGGCCAAACCCGGGGGAAACCCTATACTTATACCTGGCGATCTCTGAAGAAGCGCTTGGCGCCGTTCTTATCAGGGAGTGCGAAGGAAAACAGAGCCCGGTCTACTTTGTGAGCAAAGCTCTTCAAGGACCCGAAACTCGGTACCAGAAGGTAGAGAAGATCGCCTTTGCCCTCCTTATTGCGACAAGACGCCTCAGACCCTACTTCGTTGCTCACCAAGTAGTGGTCCGAACCAATTTCCCCATAAGGCAAATCTTGCATCGACCTGATCTAGCAGGAAGGATGATAAAATGGGCAATAGAACTCTCGGAATTCAGCATCATTTACGAGACCCGACCGGCAATGAAGGCCCAAGTCTTGGCCGACTTCGTCGCGGAAATGACCCCGGGAAAAACCGAAGACGATTTGTGGACCCTCCACGTCGATGGATCGTCAAATCCAAAGGGAAATGGAGCCGGGCTAATGCTGGAAAGCCCAGCCGGTGTAATCATCGAAGTATCCCTCACCTTCTCCTTCCCTACTTCGAACAATCAGGCTGAGTATGAGGCGTGCATAGCAGGACTCCGCTTGGCCCTCGACCTCCGAGTGTCTCGGGTCACTCTAAACACCGACTCTTTGCTAGTGGTCTCCCACATCGGAAAAAAGTACGAAGCCAGGGACCCAATCTTGCAAAGGTATCAGACCCGGGTATGGGCATTGCTTGCCCTATTTACCTCGGTCGAGGTAAAACACGTTCCAAGATCGGACAATGTTAGAGCAGATGTGTTATCCAAACTCGCCAGCACCAAAATGCCGGGAAATTTCAGAACGGTAATCCAGGAAACACTCTCCGAACCCAGCATTCCACCAACCTCAGAACCCGACCACTTCATTAATGTGGTAGAGGAAAGCTCCGGTTGGATCGCCCCTATAAGGGAATACATCGAGTCAGGGAAAGAACCCATTGACCCGAGCGAGGCTAAGTCGATCAGGAGGAGAGCCTCATCTTTCTCCGTAATTGAGGGGGCGCTCTACAGAAGAAGCTTCACTGCACCACTTTTGAAATGCATTGAAAGGACAGAAGCGGATTACGTTCTGACTGAGATCCATGAAGGGATCTGTGGACAACACCTCGACGCAAGGTCTCTGGCTCGAAAAGCTCTAAGAGCAGGTTATTATTGGCCTACCATGGAAACCAATGCGAAGAGCTACGTAAAAAAATGCGAGAAGTGCCAGATTCATGCCAACGTCCATCTAGCCCCGCCCGCCGAGCTTACAAGCCTGACCTCGCCGTGGCCTTTCGCTTGGTGGGGAATCGACCTCCTAGGTCCGTTCTCTACCGCACCCGGCCAATTCAAGTACCTAATAGTGGCCGTTGACTATTTTACAAAGTGGATCGAAGCCGAGCCTTTAACCATCATCAGCGCAAAAAATTGCATCAAATTCTTCAAGAAGAACATCATGACCCGGTTCGGGATCCCCGAAGTCGTGATCACGGACAACGGAACTCAGTTCGCCGACAAAGGCTTCAGGAAACTCATGTCCGATCTTCATATCAAACACCGTTTCACCTCGGTGGAACACCCCCAAACAAACGGTCAGGCCGAAGCCGCTAACAAAGTACTCCTCAACGGATTGAGAAAACGACTAGACGGGGCTAAAGGCAAATGGTGCGAGGAGTTACCCTACACACTCTGGGCCTATCGAACCACACCCCACAGTTCAACCGGTGAAACGCCTTTCCGACTTTCTTACGGAAACGAAGCGGTAATCCCGGTCGAAATTGGGGAATTAAATTGGAGAACTCTGCACCCCAAGTCACAAGAAGACAACAGCCAAGCTTTGAAGGAAAGCCTCGACCTCGTCGACGAGGTTCGAGACCTGGCTTCCTTCAAAGAAGCCTTGATCAAGCAAAGAGTGGCAGCCCGTTACAACTTAAAGGTCGTCCTGAGAGAGTTTGAGGTCGGCGATTTGGTCCTCAGAAGAGCCGATGTCGGCTTGAAGAACGCCGCACAAGGAAAGCTCGCCCCAAACTGGGAGGGTCCCTATCGGGTCGTAACCAAGACCGGAAACGGTGCGTACGAGCTGGAAACTTTGACTGGGAAGGCGATCCCAAGAACTTGGAACTCCACCAAACTGAAAAAATACTACAGTTGATTTAGTACTATGATGTATGCTGAAACTTATTTCAATATATGAATCTGCGGTTTATACCGTTCTTCTCCCTGTCATCAATTCCACGGTACATAAGGCGTAAAAATAATTGGCTGGCCGAGGTTGCCACCACCCTGAGGGGCGAGTTCTGGGCCGAGTCCCGGTAAACTGCCCTGAAGGCGATCTACCTTACTTGAATGAAGTAAGCGTAAAAATAATTGGCTGGCCGAGGTTGCCACCATCCTGAGGGGCGAGTTCGATCTGGGCCGAGTCCCGGTAAACTGCCCTGAAGGTGATCTACCTTACTTGAACGAAGTAAGCGTAAAAATCACTGGCTGGCCGAGGTTGCCACCACCCTGAGGGGCGAGTTCGATCTGGGCCGAGTCCCGGTAAACTGCCCTGAAGGCGATCTACCTTACTTGAACGAAGTAAGCGTAAAAATCACTGGCTGGCCGAGGTTACCACCACCCTGAGGGACGAGTTCGATCTGGGCCGAGTCCCGGTAAACTGCCCTGAAGGAGATCTACCTTACTTGAACGAAGTAAGCGTAAAAATCATAAAGCGACGAAAGCAAAGAAATACTAATCATAAACACAAGTGTGCAGCGGTAAAAAAGCAAAATATATAAACATTACAAACTCTCCGGATACGGCCGGGACCTTAAGTTCGTAACAGGTTACAAATTACTATCGGTTTCTCCTGGAACCCGGGGCACAACTCGACCCGGTTCCACCCGGAACCTCAAAAAGAAAAAACATTTGCCGGAATAGCGCCAGTAACTTCTGAATCAAGCCTCAGGCTGGGCTGGGTAGATTACTGTACGCTCATCTGTCTCGGGATTAACCTTGACGATCCACCCTTCCTCCACAGCATAATCCACGTTATACAAATCCATGCGAAGAGCCAAGGCGGGATGGGTTACAGCAATTTGGGCTAGGGCGTTGTCAAAACTTTCTCCAGCAACCTCCATACCCAATTGAGCCGCCTCGACCAACTCCCCCTTTGTTTTCCTGAGCTCCTCCTCTAGCTCGGCTATCCGGGAAGAAGGACCATCACCGGCCTCATTCCTTTTCGATCTTGCGCCCTCGATCTCGCTCTCCAGCTGTGAGATCCGAGTTTGCAAGGTGGCAATTACCTTGTCCGCCTCTCCCTCGTGCTTCTTAAGCTCGGATACTTGAAGCTCAAGCTCCTTAATCTTATCAAGTGCGGAGTCCCTCTCGCCCTCAACCTTTTTATGCCCTTCTTGAAGATCGGAAAGATCTGCCCGAGCCCTGATAAGAGCAGAGTTTAGCCCCTCGCATTTCTTTTGGAGGTCGTCCCTTTCCTTCTGGGCCCCTGACAATAAGAGATGAGCAAGTCAAGACCTCTTCTACGAAAAGCAATTTGATAAATGAAGTTAAAAAGCACCTCCACTTTACCTTTAGCGAGCTCCTCCGCCCCGGCTTTTTGGAGTTTACTAACATCGGCCATGTGCCGAAGCAACTTAAGAGCAGCCTCCACCGGATCAACCCGGTACTCCTCAAGGTTCTTTTGCAGAAACTCACCGTCGACAACCAGGCCGGAGCTTCTCGACCGTTTCCCATGACGGTTCTTCTTCGAGGCCCGGGGAGACTCCCCTTGGTCGGTCCGCCTCCTTTTTGTCGGGGCTTGAGAAGGGGCAGAGCGATCTTCCTGCGCCAGAGTTCGTTGCCGAGACCTGGGTTGAAGGTCCTCAATTTAGTCCGCAGAATTCACCAACTCGGCCGCGGTGACCGTGGTAACAGGAACGGCCTTCTCCGGTTCGATCACGATCTTATCGGGTTTGACCTCCGCGAGGGTCCTCAATCGGGCAAACTTGGCAGGACCCATCGTATCTGCAAAATGGAAAAGAGAAAACATGAGCTAGAACGACGTTAACAGTAAAGAAAAATATTGCGAAATACAAGTTATCGAGACCGATAAAATCCTACCGAGCACAGCCCGACATTTGAGCCTCGAGCCCGCTCCGACCAATTTCGTCGTGTCAATACCGAACTTCTTGGGATCCTCCCATTCGATCAAATCGGCAAAGTTAGTTAGGATCGCCAGTGACTCCACATCTTCAGCACTTAGCCGATCCAATCTGACAGTATACGTTTGGGGTCGTCGGTTAAAGTGGGCAAGGGACCACCCCAGAGGAAACTTGGTGGAAATCAAAGACCGCTCGTCTTCACTGTACTTCCCCACATGGTCCACGGCATCACCTTCAACAGGCCCGACGAAGTAGAACCGATTCTTCCAATTTTTCAGAGAATCGGAGTAGGGCATGAAAATCTTAAGGCCCCTTCTAGCCCGGAAGCTAACATGTTCCCACCGCTTTTTTGTGCCATCCTCGTGCCTCCGATTAATTTCGAACAGATTGAAGAACAAGTTGAGGGAGATCGGCCTATCCAAGGCAATGCACATCAACTCAAAAGCCCCCATGAAGGCCCACGCATTAGGATGAAGTTGGGAGGGAGCGAGATTCAAAGTCCCCAATACCCCCTACTGAAAGGAGGTAAATGGGGGGTAAATCTTTATATCAAACATCACCACCCGGTACATAACAAATTTTAGAGCGCCAGGCCAGACAGCGACGTGTTCGTTCTGGGATATACCCTCGGCAACCCAAACTTGACCCTTCGAGGCCATCCGACGGGCAATCTGACTCATATCGTCCCCAGCTCGGTAAACAGACCGGATCTCCCTCAACGACTCTGACACCCACGAGTACTCTCGGGGAGTACCCAGGGGCATTGTCAGGGCGACATCAACCGGCCCAACCCCGGGGCTCGGATACTGCTCGGATGCGGCATCGTCAGCAACGGGTTCCCCTTCCTCACCAATCTCCTCCACCTCCTCGTTATTCCGAATTTCCACTACCTCATCCCCACCTTCTTCGGAGCTCCAACTGGTACTTCCTTGCTCTTCGAGGTTCAATTCAGCTTGGGACTCATTAGAGTCAGAGTCTATTTCCACAAACCCGGGGCGAGTATCCTCTGGCATCTCATTGCTCGGGATCACGGGAGATCGATCCTCCACTTGAAAACTGGCAGAGACAGAGCTCTGGCCATCCTGGACTCCAGGACCACTCGATCCGGAGTGAGCAGAACGGACCTCTACCGACTCTCTAGCACCAGAAGCCATCAATTTGGCGACATTTGGACGGTCTACGACAACAACCCGACGAGTTTGCTTAGTAACGGCCAGCTCGGACCTGCAGAAATGGGGGTTTATTTTGTCAAGCAGAATCCTAAAATCAGTGTTATCAGAACCGGTCCGGACCGGCCGGTCGGACCGGTCGGACCGGGACCCGGTGGTCTTCCCGGGCCGGGCAGCGTGCAGGACCGGATCTGCAGTTGGCCCGGTGATGACGTCATCGGACCGGTGAAAATCCGGTGGAAACCGGGTCGGACCGGTGGTCGGACCGGTTGATCCTCTTTTTTTTTTTTTTTAAGATGAACCAATTATAAATTTTGCATGTTTTCACAAAAAAGGCTTGGGTGGGGTTCGAACCCCCTCCCTAGTATTCAACATTTCAACTTTTTAACCACTAAGCTATCTATTATTTGTTGATATTGTCCCGCATTCATTAAATATAATCAATTCCGGATATGTTAATTTTTTTTGCACATTCTTTCATTAATAGTTTTGATTAAACACACATTTTTTTGACAAATTGATTCAAGTTCAACACTCATAAACATGTTAGTAAATGTATAATTATAAATAAAATTATAATAAAATTTCTATATTAATAAATGTATACTTTCTTAGTATATATTATAATTTTTTGAATTTATTTAATATAGACCGGGTCATGCCGGTCCGACTAGAGACCCGCGGTCCGACCCCGGGTCTAGTGACCCGGTGCCTTGACCGGGTCGATGGCCGGTCCGGGTCTGATAACACTGCCTAAAATAGTGGGTTCACAACCAAGTCGGAACCCGACCTGACGACCCCCACTCTGAACTATCAAAATCAGGCCGGGATCGGGCCCGGCTATTCTGAAAAACAAATAGAAGCGAGTTAAAAGGCTAACCTCGGAGATCGGAAGGAAAGAAATGTCGGAGCAATCTACTTAGACTCTCTTTTCAACACTCGGAACCAGCAGCTCGATTGATCAGGTACTGTTGGGCGATCTAAAGATCGGAAGCAGAGCAAATCGCGAAAAAACTGGTGCAAATGATGGGAATCCCCTCTCGTATTTATAGGCAACTACTAGCCTCCTACTGGGCCTATGTCAGCTAGCCACGTGGCCCAACAGGCGTGACAATCCAAGCGCCACCATCATCACAATTATCCTCGAACGACGCGCCCACCGTTAACACAGAAAGTGACCCTTGAGATCGGCGCGTCGTTTTGCCAAAACGCCTCGAGTCACTCAGGCAGGCAGGCACCTCTGATCGCTGTGGTTCACTAACAGGACCGGTCCCTACGTCAGTTCGCCCTGAGCCACTCAGAGCGTCCCTAAACCCGCTTGGCGGTCAAAGTCAGTTTAGGCTTACAATCGCATAAAACCGGGGGCAAGGCCTCCAGCAGACGGGGAAACCCGCCATTTCACATTTAGTTAACAAGTCTAGCTCGCCCCAACACGACCCGACTTGGGGGGCAACTGTTATGGATTGGGCCTTTGATAGCTTTAGTCAAGGCCCATTCCACTTGACTTGGTCCATCATCCAAAGGCTAGGAGAAATGATATACATCCAATGGCTCCCATGGATCCAAAAGACTTATAAATAGACCATCAATGCTAGCATTTATGGTATGCACTATTCTACCACCTACCTTGCAATTAACTCCCTTACTGACTTGAGCGTCAGAGTGTCATTGTAGGTACCAACCATCTCGGATCAGAGTCAAACCCGGCCACTCCAGGAACATACTTACCAACTATCCCGGATCCGACCCCAGGGATACGGTACAGAACACACCTCAAGGTAACATGACTGCTGTGTGGAACAAAACAGAAAACCAATTGAGGAAAGACGTGTGCACATTAGAGGGAAACGTAAAGTTGATTGCATTCTACCCACAAGATGTTTGTGGAATTGCCTGACCTGCTTGCTGTTGTATTCATTGATTATTTCTGCCCACAGGATGTTTGTAGAGACTACTATTATTTTGAGGGATTTTCAGTGTCCACTGTTAATTCGTGTATCTTCTATGTAATTTAGGTGTCATTATATCAAGTAACAAGCGATATTGTAATGAATGGTTCTATCAAATACGTCTCTCCAGATTTGTTCATTAGTGGCTTATGCAATTTTCCAATTTGTCATGTCAAAGGACGGGATTCACCCTTTATTACTTCTAATATGGTTCCGGGTCAAGACGATTTAACTGCCAGTGCACTATTTACTACGGGTGATGGTTCATGGAATACACAGCTGCTTGGGAAACTTTTTAATCAGGTGGACAGGGATAGAATTTTGGGGATCTCACTTCGATATAGGGGCGAGGAGCATGAGTTGGTTTGGAATAAAAGTCGTGATGATATTTACCCTTTAAAATTTACATATTACACGACGATGAACAAACTAATAGATAGCGATGATGCGCGTGTTACTAGTGACTGAAAACAACTCTGGAAATTACCGGTACCTCATAAAGTTCGCATTCATCTTTGGCGAGCTGCTCGTGGAGTTTTGCCGTGCCGTTTCAATCTCCATAGGCGCGCCGACGTTGATTGCCTAGGAGTTTGCCCAATGTGTGATTTGCATGATGAAAACGAATGACACGCCTTCTCTGGTTGTCACAAAGCTGAAGAGGTATGACGTTTAGCTGGGCTTTGGAATTCAATTCAATCAGTGGTTCCCAATGCTGAGGGTTTTAAGGTTAGTTTCTTCTAAATTCTTTCATTTTTGCAAGATGCTGCTAGGAGATGTTTCGCAATGATGATTTGGGGTCTTTGGAAGCGGAGGAATGAGAAAATTTTGGAGAGTGTGGAGAAGCTTGTTCGTGTTTCAGTACGGTGTGCGTTAGACTTGTTATATTGTTGGCAGCAAGCGAAGCGCTCCAAACTGCTTTGTGATTCGTCATCCACGTCAAATAGCAAGCGAGAGGATGCATCATGGGTTTAACCTGAACCTAGTAGTCTCAAATGCAACGTTGACGCAGCTCTTTTTGATGATGGTCGGTATGGTGTTGGTCTTTGTCTAAGGAATGAGAATGGTGAGTTCGTGAAGGCGAAGTCAACTTGGTTTATTGGGAAGCCTCATCCACAAGAAGCGGAAGCTTTGGGATTACTTGAAGCAGTCAATTGGTTGCGGGTGTTGGACATTCAACGAGTCATCATCGAGCTTGATTGCAATGCGGTTGTAGATGGAATCTGTGGTGTCTGCAACTTTGTAACTGAATATGACTCTATTAACATGTCATAACTTATTATCTTCTTTAGAAAACTACACAGTTAGTTTTGTCAGGCGGCAAGCAAACATTGTGGCTTACACTCTAGCTAGAACATCAAGGGCTTATGCTAGCTCCCATATTTTTTATTGTAGTCCTACTTGTATTACAACTTTGATTATGAATAAAATACCATAAGTTTCCTTTGATCAAAATAAATAAATCAGACGGTTGCAATCTGACTTTATATTTTGTATCTAATTAGTCAGAACACTATTTATTCAATCTTAATATGAAGATTGCATGACTCTTCAAATGCATGATTCTATGACTACAAGGAACTTAGGTCTAAGTACTTATGTCTAAGTAACAGGTATGGATCTCTAACTTTTTGTGGGAACTCCCTTTAACTTTTTATTTATCTCTTTCCTCAAATATATTTTCTCTTATCTTACTACTCTCCTTTTTTCACGTCTAGTACCTAGAACATATCCAACCAAAGGATTACTCACTGGCCGGTGCGTATGGAAAAATATTTGTTGAGGGAGGTCAACCCTTTAAATGGATCTCAGATACCTTAAAGGATTAGTCTCTACAGTCGCCGTGGTGGATACATTGGTTTAAAAAAAAAAGTCTAACACAAAAAAAAATATAATACATTTTATTGAACTTTCAACTAAGATTGTCTTTTTGGTCAAAAAAAAAATTAAGACCCTTTTTTTAAAGTGTTGCATATAAATTACCCAAAACATATAAGTTGTACTCCCTCCATTCCATATCTATTGATATTTTAGATTAATGCACACATATTAAAGTAATAAATTAATATGTATTTAGATTGAAAACATCTATATTTAATATGAGTATTTGCAATTAACTACATTACATGTTTCTATGTGTTACGGTTTGGGCGTTACATGGTTTAAGCCAAGGCCGAATACCAAATGCCGGATCCAACAACCAATGGTTGAGATGAATGACCTAGATCCAATGGTTCCCATGGATCCCAAAAGCTTATAAATAGGCATTCAATGCTAGCATTTAAGGTACTCACTTTTCCAACTACCTAACTTGCAATTGGCTCACTAACTGACTTGAGCGTCGGAGTGTCATTGCAGGTACCAACCACCTCGGATCGGAGACCAACTCGGACTGACCAGGAAACACTCCTACCAACTATCTCGGATCGGACACCGGTTTAGGGATACGGTACAGTACATTGGCGACCACAGTGGGAGGATCTTATACTTCATTTCCTCTCCTATTTCCTAGGTCAGCAATGGCTCCGGTCTTGCGCCAGCGAAACCTTTCAAGTGCGATAGTTAGACAAGACCAGCCGCAAGAAACCCCGGAAGGGGTAGCCGTCACACTTCCCATCAGCACGGTGCGTGGACATAACTCATCAAGGACAATAGTCCCGAGAAGTTCCGGCCCGAGCCGACTTCCCCCCCTCCTCGGACCGTCCAGCTACCAATCGACGCTGTTCAACAGCTCGTCCAATTGCTAACCAGGCAAGCTGAGGCTGAGCAAGAAAGAAGTCATCGCCACACACAGCTCGAGGCAGAAATTGCCAAGATACGGGCCCGTGACATCCCGGACCGAACTTCTTCTCAGAACCAATCTCCAAGTCGGAGGACTTCCAGTTGAAGACGTCACCGATCTCCAGCCTGGGGGAGGCACTACCACCGGTCCCCTCCAAGGCGCAGGAGCGGGCGAAGATTTGCAACTCATCCGAGCGAGACTTATGATGATACTTACTATCCCGAGGGTTCCCCTCAACAAAGCTCGTCCCTCGCATCCTCATCTCCGAGACGAAACTCCTTGAGCCGGGAAAGGTCTCCAAGGCATGAAGCCCGACACCACTCCAGGCGGTCCCCACAGACGTCAATCCAGGTGATCCCCTCGTAGGGAGAGATCGACGAGGAAGGGCCCGTTCTCGGCCGAAATTGATTTCTTCCCAGTACCGAGACATCTGGAGAAACCCCCGGAGAGTTTGAAGATGTACGATGGGTCCGGTGACCCGGACCGCCACCTCGACTATTTCGACACTATTATGCAATACCGGAACGTCCCGAGCGAGATCAAATGTCGAATTTTTCCGCTCACCTTAGAGAAGCTAGCTCTGGATTGGTCTAGAGCCCTCAAGGCAAATTTAATATCCTGTTGGGACCAGCTGGCTAAATCATTTTCCGCCCACTTCGCCCACTCCAAGATGAACCAAAATCTCGGAAGGTCTTGCAGGCGATCCGACAAGGGGAAAATGAGTCGCTCCGGGATTACATCGAGCGATTCAATAGAGAAGCCGCCCAAGTCCGCAACCTCGACGATTCTTTCCGTCTATACTTCACGGAAGCCGGTCTCCGTGAGGGGAGTCTCTTCCAAATCAATGTCGGAGTTAATCAGACTGAATCACTTGTCGAGTTCCTCCAGCGATCTCAAGAATACATTGACCACGAAGAAGGAGCAATAGCTAGAAGGACAGATGCCGACCCCGGGCCATCGAGACCTCGAGTTGAGAAGGTGGTCCGGAACGAAAAGGAATCCCGAATCGAGGGAAAAATCAGGCCTCAGAACAGGCATCAGCATTATTCTGAGCTCAATGAAACCCGGGCAAGGATCCTCGCTGATTGCATGAACACAGAGTTCAAAGAGGTTAAGTTCCCCGATCCTCTCCCGCACAGGCCGGGGCAGCGATCTAACAAATACTGTCAGTATCACCAAAGTAAGGGGCATGACACAAATCGCTGCAATGCGTTAAAAAATGACATTGAGGATCTGATCAAAAAGGGGAAATTGAGCCAGTACGTGAACAAACCACCTCGCCAAGAGAGAGAGAGAGAGATCAAGGAAGAAAAGGACGACTTCAAGAGGAAGGGTAAAGCTCCTCAGGATAAGGAGCAAAGCTCGGAAGACGAAAGGGATTTTCGAAAATCGAAGGGCCGACCGGTGTTGATGGTCATCTCTGGGGGATACCCCGACGACGCCTCGGGTAAAACCATGAAGAGGAAGTGGAAGGAGATCATGAGCGACACTTCCACCTCAAAACCGCCCCCATGCCCATCTCGCCCCCTTATTTTCGGTGACCGGGACTTGCTCGATGGCAAGCCCAACAAGTACGTATCGCTTTTGATCAGAGCGGTAATGGCAAACCATGAGGTGAGAAGAATCCTTGTCGATCAAGGAAGTTCGGATGACATCATCTTCATCGACCTAGTAAGAAAGCTGAAAATTGCTGAGGAAGACCTCACTCCTTACCGAGGATCGGACCTCTCGGGCTTCATTGGGTCCCGGACCAAGCCCCTTGGCCATCTGGAATTGTTGGTTACTTACGGGAATGGACCATTGGAAAGAACGGTCAAGACCAAATTTCTGGTCTTATCATGCCCTTCGGTCTATAATTGCATAATCGGAGGACCCACCCTCGGAAGGCTCGAGGCAGTGACCTCTATAGTTCATTTGAAAATGAAGTTTCACTCTCCCTACAACAAGGTAATCACCCTCGATGCCGACTTGGAATCGGCCCAAAGATGCTTTTACTTTCATGTCAAGGCAGACAGGAAAGCCGTCGACGAGGGGGTTCCCCTGGGTGAAGAATAAGCCCCGATAGCCCCCAAGAGAATGAGGGGAAACTCCGCTGCTGAGGTTAACGTCACCGACATTGACGCGAGATATGACCCAGACAGCTCAGAAGGAGAGAGCAATGATGATCTTGCTCGGGAGCTGAAGAAGAAAATTAGAAGGCCTCAACCTGATGGGAATTTCTTGGAAATCCCACTAGGGGATGACCCATCTAAAGTCATCAGGATCGGTTCCGATCTCGAAGAGGATGTGAAGAAGAAGCACTCAATGTTTAAAAGATCATGCCGACCTCTTTGCTTGGTCGGCAGAGGATATGCCCGGAATTCCCCCGGAGGTCGCCTGCCACCAGCTAGCAGTCCACCCCGGAGCCAAGTGGATCGCCCAGCGCAAAAGATCCCAGAGCAAGGAGAAAGCTGAAGCGGCGGCCAAAGTCGTAGAAGACCTAGTTAAGGCCGAATTTGTAAAAGAGGTCAAGTACACAACTTGGCTTTCTAACCCTGTACTTGTTAAGAAAAGTAATGGAAAGCGCCGAATGTGCGTTGACTATACCGATCTTAATAAGGCCTGTCCAAAAGACGCCTTCCCTGTTCCTAGCATCGATCGCCTTGTCGACAATGCTTCAGGTTTTCGCTTATTATCTTTTATGTATGCCTATTCCGGGTATAACCAGATCCCGATGTTCTCCCCCCGACCAAGAGAAGACCGCCTTTATGACTGATCGCAGAAATTTGTTACCGGGTCATGCCTTTCGGTCTGAAAAATGCGGGAGCCACTTACTAGAGAATGATGAACAAGGTTTTTTATAAGCAAATCGGTCGAAATGTGGAAGTCTATCTCGACGACATGATCGCAAAAAGTGAAAGCGAAGACTCCCACGTTACCGATCTTGAGGAAATCTTCAGAGAAGTCTGAAAGAACAAAATGAGACTAAACCCAGAAAAATGCACTTTCGGGGTTCGAGCTGGGAAATTCCTTGGTTTTTACCTCACAGAAAGGGGAATCGAGGCTAACCCAGATAAATGCCGAGCTGTGACTGAGATGCGCACCCCGTCCACTAAAAAAGAGCTTCAGAAACTAAATGGTATGATAGTCGCACTGTCCCGATTTATCTCCAATGCCGCTTTCAAATCACTCCCTTTATTCCAGCTCCTGAAGAAGGAAGCGAAGTTCGAATAGACCCCAGAGCGGGACGAGGCACTCTCCCAGCTCAAGAAGGTGCTCTCAGAACCACCAATTCTGAACAGGGCAAAGTCGGGGGAAACATTGTTCTTATACTTGGCAATATCAGAAGAAGCAATCGGTGCTGTTCTTGTTCGAGAAACCAAAGGCGGCCAAAGCCCGGTTTACTTTGTAAGCAAAGCCCTGCAAGGGCCGGAAGGCAGATACCAGAAAATAGAAAAAAAAATGCATTTGCTCTCCTCATCGCAGCCCGGCGCCTCCGACCTTACTTCGTAGCCCATCAAATCGTGGTTCGAACAAACTACCCCATCAGACAAATCTTGCATCGACCCGACCTTGTAGGAAGAATGATAAAATGGGCGGTAGAGCTTTCGGAGTTCGGTATAAAATACGAATCCAGGTTGGCAATGAAAGCACAGGTACTTGCCGACTTCGTCGCAGAAATGACCCCGGCCGATTCCGAAGGCGAGCTGTGGACTCTCCACGTGGACCAATCCTCAAACCCAAAAGGAAGCGTCGCCGGGTTAATGCTCGAAATCCTGATAGGGGTAATCATTGAAGTGGCCCTCACCTTTGGCTTCTCCACCTCAAACAATCAGGCCGAATATGAGGCGTGCATAGCGGGGCTTCGCCTCTCCATCGACCTCCGAGTTTCTCGGGTCACGTTAAAGACCTACTCTTTATTGGTGGTCTCCCTGATTGGAAACCAATACGAAGCTGAAGACCCAATCCTGCAGAGGTACTTAACCCGAGTACGGGAACTGCTTGCCAAATTTGCCTTCGCCGATGTCAAGCACGTTCCAAGATCAGAAAACATTAGAGCGGATGTCCTATCCAAACTCGCCAGCACCAAAATTGCTGGAAACTTCGGATCGATAATCCAGGAAATGCTCCTCGAACCCAGTGTACAATCAATCCCGGAGATCGACCAGTCCGTCATTGTAGTCGAGGAGAGTAGAGGATGGATCGCTCTGATAAGAAGGTATATCAAGTCGGGGGATGAGCCGCTCGATCCTCGCGAGGCCAAATCAATCAGAAGAAAGGCTTCATCCTTCACCGTGATCGAAGGAGCGCTTTACAGAAGGAGCCACTCCGCACCTTTGCTAAAATGCATTGAAGGGGCCGAGGCGGATTATGTTCTGGCCGAGATCCATGAGGGGATCTGTGGACAGCATCTCGGAGCACGGTCTCTCGCTCGGAAAGCTCTAAGAGCAGGCTATTTCTGGCAAACCATGGAAACTGATGCAAAGGATTACGTAAAAAAATGTGACAAGTATCAAATCCATGCCAATGTACATTTAGCACCTCCAGCCGAGCTTTCAAGTCTAACCTCGCCATGGCCTTTCGCGTGGTGGGGCATCGGCCTCCTAAGTCCTTTCTCAACCACGCCCGGTCAATTCAAATACCTAATAGTGGCGGAAGACTATTTCACGAAGTGGATCGAAGCCGAGCCCTTGGCCATCATAAGTGCAAAGAACTGCATCAAATTCTTCAAAAAGAATATCATGACCCGATTCGGGATCCCCGAGGTCGTGATCACGGACAACGGAACCCAGTTCACCGACAAGGGTTTCAGAAAACTCATGTCTGACCTTCAAATCAAGCACCGGTTCACCTCGGTAGAGCATCCCCAAACGAACGGTCAGGTCGAGGAGGCCAACAAGGTACTCCTAAATTGACTAAGAAAGCGCCTCGATGAAGACAAAGGCAAATGGTGTGAGGAATTACCCTACGTTTTATGGGCTTACCGAATCACCCCCCAGAGTTCCACCGGTGAAACTCCTTTCCGGCTCTCATATGGGAGCGAAGCTGTAATCCCGGTCGAGATCGGGGAGCTGAGTTGGAGAACCCCCCACCCCAAGTCGCCAGAAGATAACAATCAAGCGTTAAAAGAAAACCTCGACCTCGGCGACGAGGTCCGGGGCAAGGCCTCCTTTAAAGAGGCAATTCTCAAACAAATGGTGGCAGCCCGATACAACTCAAGGGTCGTCCCCAGAGAGTTTGATGAAGGCGACCTTGTCCTCTGAAGAGCTGACGTCGGCTTAAAAAAATGCCGCGCAAGGCAAGCTCGCCCCGAATTGGGTGGGACCTTACTGGGTCGTGTCTAAGACCGGTAACAGCGCTTACGAGTTAGAAACTCTGGTCGGAAAGGCAATCCCAAGGACTTGGAACGCCAGCAAATTGAAGAGATACTATAGTTAATCGAAACCGTACTAAAACACAACGCATACCGATTTTACTGGATGCCACGGTGTATACCGATTCTATTCAGTTGTTTATAGGTTTTATTAAAGTTATAAAGAACGGTGTATACCGATTTTATTCCGGGATTTATGAAAGAACGGTGTATACCGATTTTATTCTGGCATTTACGAAGAACGGTCTATACCGATGTTTATTGGTGCTTATATAATGAACGGTGTATACCGACTTAAAATCTGCATTATGCGACATTACCTCTCTCTTCGAAGGGCGAGTTCAATCTGGGCCGAGTCCCGGTACACTGCCCCGAAGACGACCTATATCACTTGAGCAAGTAAAATCAACGCTTATTTTGGCCAAGGTTGCCATAACCGCCTAAAGGGCGAGTTCGATCTGGGCCGAGTCCCGGTAAACTGCCCCGAAGGCGACATCCACCACTTGAGCGAATTCAAACGCAAGGGTATGGCTTTAACGAACAGAAAATAAAACGCAACCGAGGTAAATAAACCGGAAATGCGAAACAGAAATAATTAAAGCATATATATTACAAGCCACCCCGGATACGGCCGGGACCTCGAGTTCAAAAATGTTACAAATACCGGTTCCGCCCGGAACCCGGGTTGTTCCCCAACCCGGTTCCACCCGGAACCCAGAAAATTTCATTTCGGACAAGTCTTTCAGTGGCGCTCAAGAAGGCAATGGATAGATAATTTCTCGCTTGCCCGAGTCAGGTGCAACCTTGACTATACGCCCTCCCTCAACAGTGTGGTCCACACTCAGGGCCCCCATATCTAGGGGCAAGGAAGGGTGAGTCACAGCAATTTGGGCCAGTGCCTTCTCGAAGCTTTCCCCGGCTACCTCGATAGCCATATCCGCCACCGCAACCATCTCTTGCTCGACGGATTGGACCTTCTCCCGAGCTTGCTTGAGCTCCTCTTCAAGCTCGGAGACCCTACTTGCCCTAGCCTGCTCAATCCCGGCTTCGAGCTCGGAAATCCGAGTTCTCAGCGAGGTCACCAACTCCGAAGCCTCTTTCTCCTTCAAAATTGAACAAACATACCTCAATCGAAAAGATGGGGATATTTCACCCGCATGTTCTCTTCTACCTCCCATGTCGCTTCGTCGGGTGAGGCACCGTCCCAAAGCACCTTGACAATAGGAATCGATCTCGTCCAGAGTGTTTTCTCGCCACGTTCGATGATCCTGATTGTAGTAGACTGATAAGATAAATCCGGTCTGATGTCAATCGTCTCATAACTTAACGGTTGACTCGGATCGGGGATATACTTCCTCAGTTGCGATACATGAAACACATCATGTAATCTAGACAATGCTGGAGGTAATGCAATGCGATACGCTACTGGCCCAACTCGCTCGATAATTTGGAAAGACCCAACATATCGAGGACTGAGCTTCTTCGCTCGCAATGCAATACCGGTACCAATGGTTGGAGAAAGTCTCAGAAATACATGATCTCCTTCTTCAAATTCCAATGGCCTTATTCTTTTGTCGGCGTAACTCTTTTGCCGACTCTGAGCAATCTTCATTCGTTCTCTAATCTGTCGGATCTTTTCAGTAGTCTCACGGACTAAATCAGGACCCAACAATCTTTGCTCACCTACATTCCACCAACACAATGGTGTTCTACACTTCCTTCCATATAATGCTTCATATGGAGCCATTCGGATATTAGAATGGTAACTGTTGTTGTATGAAAATTCCACCAATGGAAGATGATCCTCCCATCGGCCTCCACTGTCAAGTACACAAGCTCTCAACATATCTTTCAGTGTCTGAATTGTCCTCTCAGTCTGTCCGTCTGTCTGTGGATGGTAAGCGGTGCTAGCACATACCGTTGTCCCCAACTCCATATTCAATGCCCTCCAGAATCGTGATGTGAACTTGGGATCTCGATCTCAAACGATACTCATAGGGATTCCGTGCAACCTCACAATGTTCTTGAGATACTCATCTGCTAACTTAGCAACTTTGTGATTCGAACGCATTGGAATAAAATGGGCGGACTTGGTCAAGCGATCCACCACTACCCAAATAGAATCATTTCTGGCTTGGGACCGTGGCAACCCCATAACAAAATCCATAGAAATGCTTTCCCATTTCCACTCTGGCACATTCAACGGCTGTAACTGACCGCCTGGCTTCTGGTGCTCTATCTTGACCCTTTGACAAGTCAAGCATCGAGACACAAACTCTGCAACTTCCACTTTCATACCTGGCCACCAATACAGCTGCTTCAGATATCGATACATCTTGGTAGACCCAGGATGTATTGAGAACTGGCTCTTATGAGCCTCTTCTAAAACCTGCCTTTTAAGATCTTCATTATTCGGCACACAGATTCTACCATCAAAACAAATCACACCATCGCCATCTTCGGTGTAGTTTGGCAGCCTCTTCTGCCTTGCAGCTCTAAATCAACCTCTTGGGCTGAGCGAATCAGATTTATCAAGGAACTTGAAATCTGAATATGGCTCAACACCAACCTATTCCTTCTTGGCTTCACTTTCAAATTAAGGTCTCTAAACGATTCCAACAATGTCATTTCATGAATCATCAACTCTGCAGTGTGGATAGACTTTCTGCTAAAAGCATCGGCCACAACATTAGCCTTACCAGGATGGTATTTCAATTCAAACTCATAGTCTTTCAGGAACTCCACCCATCTTCTCTGCCTATTATTCAGTTCCTTCTGGTCAAACAAATACTTCAGCCTCTTGTGGTCGCTAAAGACTTCGAAACGAGACCCATACAGGTAATGTCTCCAAATCTTCAGGGCAAACACAATCGCCGCCAACTCTAAATCATGAGTTGGGTAAGTCTGGAGGCATAAGCAACTACTTGTTGATTCTGCATAAGGACGCATCCCAAACCCTTACCAGAGGCGCCGCAATAGATTTGGAATCCTATGGACGGATTTGGAAGAATTAGGACAGGTGCAGAAGTCAAACGACTCTTCAATTCCGTAAAACAATCATCATAGCCTGAGTCCCAAACAAACGGCTGACCCTTGCGAGTTAACTGGGTGAGTGGAAGAACCAGCTGGGAAAATCCTTGAATGAATCTCCGATAATACCCAGCTAATCCTAAGAAACTTCTCACTTCAGTAACCGTAGATGGTTGTTCCTAGTCTACCACAACTTCAATCTTACTGGGGTCCACTGCAACACCAGTCAGAGATATCACATGGCCTAGAAACTTAACTTCGGGCATCCAAAAATCACATTTGGATGGCTTAGTGTTAAACTTTTGGCAAGTGTACCAAATGTCACAAGTAGTAAAAGAACCGTAAGACTGGTCGTATCCACAGGGATTGCGTTTTGTTTAACAATGGCAAAATTATTGATTCTTAGACGTGGCAAATTTGGTACAAATTGAGTTTCCGAAACAGCGAAATAAAACAATTGATTTAATAAGCGAGAAAAATGATTAGGGATCAAATCATCCCCCTTTTCCTATCATATGAACCTTCAGCTAATTCCACATTATTTGTTTGAATTACTAGATTCAATTCACATTATTAGGTTTAGGACAATTCCTTGCCTCAAAATCCCTATTACCCTATGAGTTACCCTAATTCCTTAGGTGAGTCATGCCAAAGGGTAAAGCATTAAGTTCAAGAAATAGAGAATTCATGAATCCAACCCCGTATTCCTATGGTGATTGCAAGTTCATGATCTAAAACATCATCTCAAGTGTGGAAACCCTAATCCCTTAGGTGATTACAAACCCTAAATCATTATAATTATCATATGTAACTATAAAGCATTAAGCAAGGATGTTTAGACAAATGATAATCAAACAAAATAACTGAATTAACTCTAAACAAAGCATTCACATGATAGGGTTGGGGAGAATCATCTCTCCCTAATCAGAAGGAATTAGTTACACATAGTGAATAGAGACATAACTAGAGTAAAGAAAGCAATACAAGTAAAGATAGACATAGGAACCTTCAACCCTCGTTCCCAAGTGGTGAAATGATCCAAAATCGCACTTTCCTGCTGCTCCAAGACGTCTGGCTGCGCCCCAATGACCAAGCAACCTGGCCTTTTTCGCTAAAAATCCTTAAAACCCTAATTTTTTGATCTCCATCGCAACGCGACACGATGCCTTCGCGACGCGATGGTGCTGTTTAGTGACTGGTCGCGACGCGACACGATTTGGTCGCGACGCGATATTGAACAGAACCAAATTTCCTCCTGCTTCATGCTTCCTTCGCGACGCGAACCCTCCTGGTCGCGACGCAAACCCTCCTGGTCGCGACGCGAAATCACGCAGAAACTTAAATCTTCCCAATTGTGCTGCATCTCCGGGCAAGTGTCTGGTTCGCCGAATGATAACACATAGATTGGAGGTCTTCAAGTGCAAAATAGCTCCAAAAATGCAGGAATGGCTTACAAAAGGATTTCCTACTACAAATTTCTAATACTAAGCTAAATCCCCAGATAATGACTATAATACAATCAAAACCCTGCACAATTGGTCCTAAAATTGGACAACTTACATCATATAATAGAGAGTTAGCACTTAGCGTACAACTTCTTCTCCCGGAGTACGTTCAGAACAATTCGGAGATGCTGCACATGCTCCTCAATTGTCTTAGAGTACACCAAGATATCATTAATGAACACTACTACAAACTGATCCAGATAGGGATTAAAAATCCGATTCATATAGTCCATGAATATGGCTGGAGCATTGGTCAAACCGAAGGGCATCACTACAAATTCGTAGTGTCCATACCTCGTACGAAAAGCGGTCTTCGGGATGTCTAAAGCTCGAACCCTGATTTGGTGATAGTCGGACCTCAAATCAATCTTTGAAAACACTACAGCTCCCCTCAATTGGTCTAGCAAATCATCAATCCTCGGTAGAGGGTACTTGTTCTTAATAGTCACCTTATTCAACTGACGGTAATCAATGCACAATCTCATACTTTTGTCCTTCTTCTTGACGAGTAACACTGGAGCACCCCATGGTGAGGCACTCGGTCGGATAAATTGATTGGAAATCAACTCTTCCAATTGGGTTTTCAACTCTTTCAACTCTAACGGAGACATTCTATACGGGGCTATAGAAATTGGCCCAGTGCCCGGAACCAACTCTATAGAGAACTCTACCTCACGATCCGGAGGTAACGAAGAAACTTCATCAGGAAGCACATCATGAAATTCATTAACAACTTGCACAGAAGATAAATCTAGACCTGTCTCAGTGGATGCAGACAACATCATGACATAAGCTTCTGTGCCTTGAAACAAACAGTTACTGGCTGAAGTGAAAGAAATGACAGCTTCAGGATTGGTCGGTTGTAGCTCCACTGACTCGGAGGCGAAACCGATAGTCCGATGAAAACAATCTATAGTCACACGGTTGGCCGTCATCCAACTCATACCTAGGACAACGTCCATACCCTTCATTGGCAAACAAAGGAAGTCCACCACAAAATTTCTGTCTATGATGGATAGAAGATAGTTGTCACATAAAGCTTGGGTTTGAATACTACCCTCAGCAGCAGTCTTAATGGAGATTGGTTGAGGCAAAGGAGTTAAAGCCAATCCCAACCGTTCAACACAGATTTGAGATATAAAACATTGGGTCGCACCCGAATCATATAAAATACTAACGGAGTTATTAAAAAGAGATCTCATACCCCTTAGTAGATTATCTGATGGTGTGACCTTCTGAGCGTCCAACGTGTAGACTCTCCCGTGAGTTGTAGTAGTAGGACCTTCTTCTTGGTTCTTCTTCCTTGCTGGGCATTCCTGTGCATAGTGTCCCTCTTTCTTGCAGTAGAAACACTGGTTGGATCCCATCTGACACTTACCTTGATGATACTTTCCACAGTTGGAACATGAATTGAACTTTGGGGAGCTGGACGACTGAACTTGTTTCCCCTTGTTGGAGTTGTGCCTGGGACCCATTTGATTGTTGGATGACCCAACATTCTTCCTATTCTGATTTAATACTTTTCTGCTTGCATACAACCTCTTCAAATCACTTTCAGCTATGTGAGCTTGCTGAACCATGACGGCATAGTTGGTATATGCAAAAGAACTTAGACTCTGAGCAATGTCTTCCCTCAGCCCATACTTGAACCTATCAGTTTTCCACTTGTCATTGGGAGCATACCCGGCTAAACCGAAGAACTGATACAACTCTTCAAACTTAGCTGCGTATTGACCCACAGTTGAACCTCCTTGAGTGAGAGTCAAGAAATCGTTCTCCTTATCAAACCTCATAGCTGTCGGAAAGAACTACTCCAAAAATACCTGCCTGAAATGTTCCCAAGTCTGGGGAGTACCCATGGTGACCATCATGTTCCGAACATTAGACCACCAGTTGTGAGCCTCTCCCTTCAACATGTGTGTTGCCAATCTCAGCTTGTCCTCATCAGTGACTTGCATAGTTAAGAAAATCTTCTCTATGTCATCCAGCCAATGCTGGGCTTCCATGACATCTGGTCCTCCTCTGAACTCAGAAGGTTTCATTTTCAGAAATTCAGAGAAAACCCGCCTTGGGTCAACTTGTGGCTCAGGAACTTGTTGAGGCTGAGCTTGAGAATTCTGTTGCATTAATAGCATATCTTCCATCATCTTTTGTTGTCTCTCGATCATATTCTGCATCCATGCAGAATGTGGATCAATTGGTGGATTATTCCTCGATCCTCCTGCCATAATTCTGCAAACGATACACCAAGTATTAAGTTGATCAGTCTCAATGTCTCTTAGCATCATAAGAAGCAAACTAGCAGAATTACTCGAGGGACAAAATCACCCTAACTATCTAAGCCCGACTAGGTCGAACTGCTCTGATACCATAATGTAACACCCCGATAATTTCTAACATGTAGAATTACCGAAATGCACTAAATGGCATACATCAGAGTAACTTCCTGTTAATGAATATTGAACACAACTAAAAATTACTTAATGTTAAGTGGTTCTCTGAACCTCATTAAATTCCTGAAAATGCTTAAGTTTCACAACTTAAGACTTATACAATCCTGGTGTTCAATACTCAAAACATAAAGTAGCGGAAACGATTTTACAACTTATACAGTGATAGTCATACAATCGATAACATAAACTAGAAAAGCGCAAAGGCCTGAACATGAAATCAAGTCTCCAATGACTCCATGAGTCGCACCGGCTAACCGTGCTTTGTCGCATTTGCTTTCCCCTGCTTCTCTGTAAAAACCACAACATATAAAGGGTGAGATAAACATTATCTCAGTGAGTCCTATCGAGACCCCTTACTAACTCTACGGTTCCTTCAATTTTATCTTTGAGCTCATGGCCCTAATAAGCAACCATGTGGACATGTATTTTACCTCTTGTAATTTGTAGCCCTAATAAGCGACTACGCATTACATTTCTTTTACTTTCATCATTCTAGCACAACACCTCAAGCCTACCTATTCTAAGGCACTTCTTCGGCTTTCGGTGAACCCATCCTGCTATCGCTAGTGGGCAAAACATGTGAGCCTAGGATTTGGGGCTCATGACTTCCCCTCCCCAAGTATGCTAATCCTCTTAGGGTCGTCACCCTTGACCTCAATTTATATAATTTATATAAATGCACCCGCATTGGGCCGTCTCTTAATTTCATTCATGTACCATCTACCCTTCCTTAAGGGAAGGTATCTTGCCTTGAATTAATCATTACTTGTCTTGACTTGTATAAATTAACATGTGTACACTCGCGTTTTACTAATGTACGGTTTTTCTTAACATTTATAACTTGTGAGTTTTTTCTTCACCTTTCTTAATTTCATAGCTTCAGTGTGTTTCCATCCTTGGGAAACCTTGGGGAATCAATCGGAAGGGAATCAGAATCGTTTGGAATGGATTAAAAAGGGTTTTGAATTAGGGTAACAGAAGGATCCGCACGGTCTGTGCTCCATAGGCGCACGACCTGTGCGTATCAATAAAATCTCAGTTTTAAAACTTACAGGGCGCACGGTCCGTGCCACCAAGGCGCACGATCCGTGCTGTGTCAAAAGATTTTAAAAGCCTATTTTTTTCGAAGGTGACGCACGGTCCGTGCCCAGGGGCGCACGACCCGTTCTGTATCAAAATTTCATTTTTAGGCTAGCACCGAACCAAGCGCACGACTCGTGCCCCTGAGGAGCACGATCCGTGCCTCTTTAACAGAAGCGAAAAATCTCAGTTTCGTGTAACTTTTCCATTCCGTTTCGATTCCAAATTTCGTTCCGATCGATATCCTAACATAACAAATATTATTCCAGTCCAGATAACAGTCACACAACACATATAATCATATCATCAATTCAACAATTCAATCAACTCGAACATTTCATAAATAACGGATTTTTCAATAAAACGGTTTTAGCGACATTTCATAAAACGAAATTCTTCCATTTATCCATTCAGAAAACCATTAAGACTCAGTGTCCAAAAACAATCCCTAAGCGAGTTATAGAACTCGCCCATTGCGATGAAAATCGCAAAACCGATGAATCTACACGATCAAGTAACCTCACGAACGGTCTTTGAATCGACTCCACGTTACTCCAAAACACTCCAAAACTGAACCGATCGAGCTTAGCCTCCACCACTTCGAATCCAGCTACAATTCTTGGTCCTAATGCTTGAATGGAGTCCTAGTACTGAGTATTCAGTTTCAGGTATGACATGCAAACCACTAGAAACATTAAAACTCCATTTTTGAGCTTGGAGCTTCAAAAGAGTGAAAATGGTGAATCTGAGTTGGGAGGAGGTTAGGCCACGAAAATTGTATCAATGAATAGAAGAGGAGAAGCTGAATCCAATGGTGTGGAGAAGTGGTACATGCATTGGGGAAAATGGGAGCTCCTCAAATTTCTCTTCTTCCTCCCTCTCTCGCGCCCTGCTCTCTCTCTCCCTCTATTCTGGTTCTGCTTTTCTTTTCTAAAATGGCGGAGTGTTGTGTGTGTTGCTGAGTTAGTGGCAAGGTCAGATGAGGGCTCATTTAATGGGTGAAAAGACCAAACTACCCTCCCTTACTAATACTCGCTTTATTCACTTCTAATCCAACAATTACACTTAAACTTCTTCTAACTTAACAAATATTCAATAACTCACTTACTTAGCATAATATACCAATCATGCATAACAATATATCATATATTTCAAACCTCACGTAATTAATTGTCATGTTAATTAATCATTTCGTATTAACCTCTTGTGCTAAATATTCGATTAGCCAATAATTCACTTTAACCTCTTTGCTAATTTAAATAAATTAAATTAGCTAATTAGGGGATGTTACATAATATATATATATATATATATATATATATATATATATATATATATATATTAAGAAATATATATTTATATAAATATTATATTAATATGAGTGGCTCTGTGGTGGCAGGTGGTGGTCGCCGGCGGTGCTCCAGCGGTCAGTTGCAGCGACCACGACGGCGCTCTGGCAGCCGGTGGTGACCACGGCGGCCGGTGTTGCTTGGTATATTATATTATATTTTTTTTTTGACAATAGTATATTATATTATATATATAATATAAAATATATTCTTTTTACCAAAGAAAATATTATATATATGTAATATAATATATATTATATATAATATAATATGTATAATATATATATATATATATATATATTGTCAAAGAAAATATATATAATATATATTTTTGTTTCTGATTTTATTTTTAAAAAATTATTTTTAGGAAATATTATTTTTTTAAAATACTGGAAAGTATTTTTATTTAATTTTTTTAAAATACTTTTTAGAGGTTATGGATATAACCAGTTATGTATTTATAACCTGTTATACAACCGGTTATGGATATAACCAGTATAACTCATTACATAACCGATTTTATAAATTAATAACTGGTTATGCTACTTTGGTTATGGAACCGATTATATTAAATGGACATTTGATGGATATTGATTCGTTTTATAACCATGATTATTTTGTGTACCCCTAATTCTGCCCCTCCTCAAGTCAATTCCCTTGCTGATATTAGGGTGGTATTTTTTATACCCCACAATTGAGAAATAAATCCAGTGCAATCAAAGTTTCCAACAGTGCAATCAAAGTTTCCAACAGTGACTGCAGTTGTAGTGTTATATAGGGGTTTTGGTCTTTTCATATTCTTATATATCTCTTTTTTAAACAGCAAACAATAGTACATCAATTAGCAAATTTCAAGGAGGTTTTGATGACATAAATAGAAAAGAATATAATAGAGAATAGTGAATACATTACCATCGCTCCCAAATTTGCTACATAACCAAAGGTAACCGAGTGGAATTCCAAAAAAATAATAACAACCCACATTGATGTAAGACAACAGGGCCTGCCACCCACCTCCAATAGCAACACCTGTAAGAATGATTTCAAAATTGTAAATAGGATAAAATAGCAAAGAATTCAATTCCAGAGAACAAATAGTAGTAATCAATCAAGAACAACCCAATTCCCAGTTATATTCATTTCACAAATAGTCCTCTATTATGCCCAAGTGGTTTAAAACATTGATTCATATTTGTTATACCCCAATTTTGTCCGTCTTCTAGTTTTAGTCGTTTATTTTACTTAAATCGTGTTTTGAAGTCGCGTGATTACGAGAATCATCAGTATGGCGTCTCAGTTACTAATCCTAGCCAATTTCAATTACCCTGTTCAGCTAAATCGAAATACCGTTGTTTTAAATTAGGCATGCACGCGAATGATCGGTCGTTTCGTGCGTTCTTCAATTTAATCTTTGTATTTGGATTTAGTCGAACCTAATTGGGACTACCAAAGTCATTTTTCTCGCGATTGGGCTTGTCGTTTCAATTTGGGCTTAAGAACGCAATTCCAAGTTAATTCTTAGCGTTTTTAGTTAACAGGCCCATTTTTCTATTTTTGGGCCTCGTTTTAGCGTATTTGTTTAGTCTGGCCCGTTCTCGTCTTTGTATTTGGCCCGACTCCTTTTTCTTGTTATTAATCTTATTTTGTTTATATAATTTATTTAAGCAATATAGTATCAAAAAATGGCAAAAAAAATTCTATTTAATTTTATTTACAATTTTAGAGAGTTCAAAGGTCCAAATGTCCAAAAAAAAAATACAAAAAAAAAAATTACATCAAAAAAGGCCCAAATGGCCAGATCCGAAAATACAAGTCATAGAGCGGATTAGGGTTTCCTAGCAGCACTCCAAGCTGCTGCAGCTGCTGATGGGCTTGGATCCAAACCTGAAAAAATATTCAGAGCCCAGTCAAAATACAATCAATGCCTAAACCTGAAAATGCAGTATAAATCAGCAGTCAAACAGCAGTGGACAGACACGATTTTCGAGGTAAACAGCACAAAAAAAAAGATTAGGGTTTTACACTGAAACCCTAATCCCAAAACAGTGGTTTCTTTCTTTGAAGTTTTAAAAAATTTTCAAAGAGACAGTAGCAGCAAGCAGCTTTCAGAGGAAGGAAAAAAGTTGCTGTGTTGACATAAGGTCCGAGAGGAAGCAGTAGAAAACAGCAAAGGGTTTTTTTATAGAAGCTGGAGAAAAAGGTTGGTTCACATTCCATATTCCATTTACTGTCAAAATGCTAAGTGTATGCTAATTTAGGATTTAGTATTCTCTTTTCGTAAAGTAAAATTATTAGCAATAAGCGAGGTTTTCTATAACAGGCAAAACAAAGATAGGTCATTTTTTTACCAAAAGATACAGTGAGTCAGTAACAAAAGTGGGAGATATGAACAAAACAAAAGCACAAAAAATGGTATAATAGAAGCTCACCTTACAGACTCCGGCCACCGTGGACGGTGGCCATTGGCCGTAAAACACCCTCTCCGGTCGTCTTCTCCGGCGACCACCACCACTGTCAAAAAAACGCCACCGAACAACCGCCCAGCAACAAAACCACACCACGGCCATCTCAGTCACCACGACCGATCCATCTCCCCAACCGTACCAAAACCCCATGTCGTGACTGCGCGAACACCACTATGACCACCATAGAAAGCACCGTCGCACACTATAGTATGTAGGAGGGAGAGAAGCGACGGCGAGGAGAGGGGAGTGGCGGTGGTGAAAGGAAGAAAAACAGAGCTAGGGAGAAGAGGGCTGAACGGCGCAACAGCTGGCGACTTCACTGGGGACACTAAAAAACATTTTTTTCAAAAGTGGGTCAAGCCTAATTAAATTAAATGTGTGGTTTATATGATTGATTTGAATATCTTGCTTTGCCTCTTTTCTTCTTCCTTTTTCATAAGCATGTTACATCCATGTGCATTCTTCTTCTATGTTTGTTTTTGCAATAGATAGTTACTTTTTTGCTTAGTTCCCTCATGCATTACTTCCCCTTTCTTATCATGTCCCCTTCTTCTTTGCTCCCTTTCTTGAGGTAAGTAGTGCATTGTTATTGGACCCTAGATTAGTTTATATTGGATCGATATTGAGCCCTAGGATAAACAACATGCTATTTGTCTGGACTGCTCTGGATTTTCATTTGCAGGTGGGGAAGGGTAGTTATTCCTAGGTGTTGTGCCCTCGACACACACTTCACATCCTATACTTGTGAGCATTGAGTGGGGCCTAAAACCCAAGGTCTGAACAAAAACCTAGGAGAGTGGGAATGATTAGTGACTGCCATTCGTAGACCTTTGTCTGTATGGCTCTCATGAAAGTTCCGCCCAAGAGTGCGCTTTGTCATGATGCCTCACACTCGGTAGCTTTCTACGATTGTGGGTGCCATCATGAGAGAGACTTTAGCTCTTGGTTGCCATTGTAAGGAAGTGATTAGAACCTACATGGGAGGATTACCCCTTTCGTCGACTTTAGACTCTAGGATTCCCACCCTTTGTAGGACACGGGGGCACGCCTTTGTTTGTTGCATTAGTTTAGGCATTCCTTTTTCTTAAAATCGTAGAAAATAATATCCTTATTTTCTTACCCTCTTTTTATGTAAATGACACATCATTTCGCATTCACATCGTTTCGCACCATTGCATTTGCATCTAACAAAAGTTTGAAAAAAAAAAATTCATCTTGCATTCCCTTTCATTACATAAAGATAAAACAAAAAAAAAACAATTATCATCTGCATAGCATAAGCATTTCATTTATAATCATGCAAAAAATCCTCGTCAAGTTCATCCAAGAGGAGACATTCATGCATAAGCATTATTTCAAAAAAGACACAGTAGAACTACGCAAGCTTTGATTCCTCCTTACAATGGGGATACGTAGGAGCGGGTCATACCCCGTCAAGCACATTTTTCTAAAACCTTTTTTTTCCAATAAATCATTTGCATCTCCAAATAATTTTCAAAATCATGTTCCAAAACTAAAAAAACAAAAAGAAAATCATTGTGAGTATCATGCATCTCATTGCACAAAAAAAAAATGAAAACAAGAAAGCATCTCATTCATAATCATGAATAAAAATCATCATCAAATTTATTCCAAATGTAGCATTCATGCACCATTTCATTAACCTCATCACTTTGGTTCAAATACATCATTCCTCCATACATGCATCTTTCAAAAAAGGAAGGGGCATTGGCATTTCATACCTTGCCTTGCCTCTAAAAAAAAATCATCATCATTTAGAGAAAAACATCATTCTTGCATCTTTCATCATTCAAAAGAAAAAAGGGGGCATTGGTATTTCGTACCTTGTCTCGCCTCTAAAAAATAAAAAAATCAAAAATCATTTTGAAAAAAAAAGGGGCATCATTCTTACATCATTCGCATTGGCATTCCATGTTTTGTCTTGCATTAAAAATAACAAAATTATTTAGAATAAGCCACGCTCTTCGAGTGGTCATTCTCCACGCATTTGCATCATACTTGCATATCATAATTTGTTCATTCATTCATTACATAAAATAAGAGTTGTGATGAGAAGCGAGACGTTCTTGCGAAACAATCATCCTTTTTGAAAAAGTTTATCCTTACTTGGTTGCAAACTCAAGGTGTTCCAAGGCACTCAGTTTTTCAAAAGCACTGCATCCCATCCATTCCATGACAAAAGACTGAAATAGTGTATCAAAGAAAAAACAAATTTTTAACTGATGTTAACTCTCTGTGAAGCATTCTTCTAATGAGCGTGCATGCTATGAGTACATTCTCTTGTTTGAGTCCGTTGGTTTTCCTCCCTTACCACAGTTTCCCGTCCAAGTCTAGTCCCGCCCCGTCCACCCATAAAGTGCATATTCTCCCCATCAGTGCGTATTTGACTTTTGGTTCAAGTCCTCCATGCTGGGGCAAGTCTGTGATCATTAATTCCCCTTGATTAATATCATATTCCTTCGGTGCAAGTCTCTCAAAAAAATAATAATAATAATAAATATAATAAACAAGAAAACAAGCTCTCTAGGTTGAAAACCCGCAAAGGGCGGCCTAGGCAAAAAGGAGCGCCCGGTGGACTGAAAACTCACAAAGAGCGGTCCAGGCAAAAATTAGGGCACAAAAAAGGAAAAAAGAGCAAACACATGAAGATAGATAAATTATTGTTCTAAAGTTAAGTCTTATAGAAATAAGCAATCGGGATTTGAAATGAAGTTTGGCCATCTCCTCAAAAACCCCAAAATCCCAGAAAGTCCCTTTCCTACCCACCTTGAGCCAAGAAAAACCAAAATCCAAAAATCACCCTAGACAAGGATCACCCCAAATAAAAAAACAGTGCATCACTTTTTATCAGCTCACCCGAGTCGAAGAAGGAAAAGAATCATAAAAATAAAAAAAATAAAAAAAAAAGGAAAATTAAAAAAAGGGGGATTCAAAAATGAAAATCCCAAAACAAAAGAAAATACAAAAGAAATGTAAGTGGTGAGCTGGTACATGAGATCCTTGTCTAAATAAACCTTCAAACACTTCATCATTCCAACACCTGATTCCATAAACCTTCAAACACTTCCTTTGTCCTCAACATCAAACCCCTTAGTCATTCTACCATGAGACACGAATTTGCTTTAACAGAGCCCAAACAAGCCCAATAACCATCTTCCTTATAGACCATTAACCGTCAATCAACGCCAAACTCATCCTCCCATTAGCCTCAAACACTATATTAAGCCTAACCCTCATTCCTCCACAAAACAATCCCGAAAAGTCCATTCCGATCAATGACCGGTTGCTTTTGTTCACTCAAATTCTAATCTTAGGACGAACAAGCTTATCTATGTACAATGTGTTTGCTCAAAAGAAAAACAAACGATCAGAAAAAAGAAAGCTGACCAAGAAAGAATAAACCCTCAGAAAAAAGAGAACTGAGGAAACAAAAACGAACAGTCAGAAAAAAGAAAGCTGACAAAATAAAAAAGAGGGACTTGCACTCCAAAACACATTCAAGATGCATCAAAACAAGGTTTAGTGATCACCAGGTAAGGATTCTTTCGCACCAAAAGTCAAGACATCAGTAGAGAACCAAAGATTTGCACTGAGAATACCACTCAGACCCAAAAGTTGGGGCATTCTCTTCACCACCCACACACCCTAGTCTTGGGAAAGTCTGTTCAATGCCCATCCCATGTCACTCCAGTTGTCAATGTCATTCCAAAGTAGGGCGAGTGCATTCCCATTCCTTCACCTCATTCGTTTCCATAAAAACCTCACCGGGGCAATCTCTCAACTCACTATCCTAAACAAGACCTTGTCATTCTGATTGGGGCAGCTTTGTCCTCGTTATGACTGGGGCAACATCAAATTCTGTGGGTTGAAGCAAAACCCCTTTCATTCCAGCTTTCATCCCAAGAGCCGAAGCGTTCCCAATTCATTATCTTCTACGCCCCTAGTTGTTGTCACCACTAGACAGGGGCAAATTATTCAAAGACCTGAATTGGGGCAATCTTGTATCTCTTGAGCCCTCATGAGCTTCGGCAATAACCATGTCTGTCATTCCTTCACTTGCCATAAATGTCCATGCCCTAAACCAATTCCATGTTAACTGACTCATTCATTCACATTTGCACTCTTATGCATGCTTACTAGACAATGCTTCAAAAAGAGAGAACACAAGTTGTTTACGTGATATCTAAAATTCAGTCATCATGGAAAGAAGGAGAACACAAGTGAGGTTGTTTGTAAATAAAAACCTTGAGAACACCAGAGTTTGAATCAAATTCAATTTTTCAACAGAATGGTCAATAATCATCTCAAGTCCTTGCATTCAAAATCTCGCATCTCATCATCACAAAAATGTTTACCTCATGCATCTAGGCATTATAGCATGTGCATCAAAGCATTACATTTGCATCTTCACATTTTGTGCATTCATCACATAGCAAAAAGAAAAAAAAACGTTCCACGTCAGTTGCACAGAAAAAGCAGAAACCTTTTCATTGCATTGGCATCATATTAATGTTCGCACTTCATAAAAAGAAAAGAAAAAAATCATTGCATGTCATTCATCACTAGAGCATTACATTTTGCATCAGATATTTCACAGAAAAAGCAAAGAAAGCAAAAAAAACAAAAAAAAACCACAAAGGCAACCCAAAAGCATTCCATGCATGCGCCATTGCATCATCATCATTTCACAAGCGTTCCTTTGTCATTCAAGCCGCAAACATTAAAGCAGTGCATATGCATCATATTAACATTAGCATTTCCATAAAAGAAAAAAGAACAAGAATCATTGCATCAAACATCAGAGCATTGCATCATATTAATGTTTGCATTTCATAGAAGAAGCAAAAAGAAATAAACAGAAGTTAGAACAGGAGCATTTCATTCATCAAAGCATCAATCACCGCATACATTTGCATCAAACATCAAAGCAATACAGTTGCATCACATTAATACTTGCATCTCATAGAAGAAAAGAAAGCTAGAACATCCCATGTCATTCATCATTTCATGTTATTCATCATTTTTCCCAAAAAAAAAAGGGGGGGAAGAGAAAGTTTCCTTTGCATCAAAATACATGAGCTTTGCATTCGCATTCTTAAGAGAGCAAAAAGAGAAGCCAAAAGAGAGAAAAGAAAAAAGCCAAGAGAGCAACAAAAAGAAAAGAAAAGAAAGAAAAAGAAAGAAGAGAAGCTAGAGAAAGAGAAAAAGACATATAAGAACAGGAGAAAATCATGCATTCATCAGACATAAGCAAAAGAAAAAGAAAATCACACATCGCAAAAGGAAAATCATTGCATTCATCAAGCATATAGGAACAGTAGAAGATCATGCATTCATCCGACATAGACAAAGGAAATAAGAAACTCATCATTTATCATAAGGAAAAAGAAAACAGCAATCATGGCATTTGCATTGCATGTATTTGTTCGTTTTCAGCTACAGGTACAAGGAGAGGATGAGCACTTCGGTGTTAGCCCTCGCCCCCAGATTCCAGAAAATGTTCCCCCAAGTTGGGAGTTTAGAAAGAGAAAAAAAAAAGAAAAGAGAGAAATGATAAAGAAAGAGAGAAAAGAAAACAGAGCGCTCAAGCGCGCATTGCGGATCGGAGCACAGAGATCATCGCTCCCTTCTGCCCAGGTCTCACGTCGCGTACGAGCAACGCGATGGACCGCAGCCCCATGTGAGGTTTAACGGAATAGTTGTATCAGCCTAAGATACAGTGGACGCCGTGCATTGATCAGTATATCAGTTCCGGAGCTGATAACGATCCCCCCGGTCGCTCGAAAAGGCCAACAGGAAGCGTGCTCCTCAAAGCCACGTGCAAACTCGGATTCACCAAGAGTCCGTTTAAGGATTACAGGTTTTAGGCAGCCTAGCCAATTTACCGCTTTCTGCACGCCAAGTGCCCATTTACCGCTTTCTGCACGGCAAGTGCCCATTTACCGCTTTTTGCACGCCAAGTGCCCATTTTACTTTTCTGTTTGCACGCCAAGTGCCCATTTTACTTTTCTGTTTGCACGCCAAGTGCCCATTTTACTTTTCTGTCTGCACGCCAAGTGCCCATTTTACTTTTCTGTCTGCACGCCAAGTGCCCATTTTACTTTTCTGTTTGCACGCCAAGTGCCCATTTTACCTTTCTGTCTGCACGTCAGTGTTCATTTACTGTTTTCGCATCAACACGAAAGTGTCTTTCCAAAAAAAAAAGAAGCAAAATTCGGATCTCTCCAAATGGACAAAATTGGTATAATTTCTGAATTCTTTATTTCTATTTTACCCTCGAAATATGTCTCGCGCAATTCATATTTCTTGGTAAAATCCAAATAAAGAGGGGCAGCTGTTATACCCCAATTTTGTCCGAGCTCTTGTTAATAGTGTTTTAATTTACTAGGTCGCATTTTTTTGAAGGTCTCGAGTCCTGTTAACGCGTGTCGGTGTCATGCGAGTGTCGTTAAGATGCCATTTGTGTAATTGGGCCAACAGTTGGGTTATTGGGCCTACACATATACAAATTGGGCTTATCATTTTGGGTTGGGCCCACGAACGTGGTTCCTAGTTAATTTTTAGTGTTAACGGGCCTATTTGTTCTATTTGAACCTCGTTCTAGCGCATTAGTCTAGTTGGGCCCGATTTCGCTTTTGTATTTGGCTCAACTTCTTTTATTATTTTTATTTTGTCTATTTATTTTGTTTTGAGTCCAAAAATGTCAAAAAAATCAAATTTTATTTCATTTACAATTTAATAGTGTTTAGGAGTCCAAATATCCAAAAATATACAAAAATAATAATAATCCAAAAATCCAAAATTACAAAATAAATTCTAAAAAAACACAAAAAATAGAAAAACGAAAATACAAAAAAAATCAGAAAAAAACGAAAACACAAACAGCAGCAGATCCATGGGCTAATTCTTGTTGCCCAAGAGTCCAATACCTGAAATAGGAAAACAAATCAAATTAGAATCAAAAATTAATTTCCTAAACCTGAAATTTGCCTATAAAAACAAGCTTGAATCAGAGAGAAAGAAAAAACGGAAATACAGAGAAAATCAGAGACAAACATACACAGACAGAAAATTCAGAGCAGAAAAAGATTAGGATTCCACACGGAGACCCTGATCATCAAACATCTAGAGACCCAGAACCGAAACAGCAGCAGCAGAGAAGCAACAGTAAATGGTATTAGCAGCAAACAATAGGAGATTATTCAGAAGCTGGAAAAGAGGTTGGTAATAACGAACTTCGTGTTCCTTAATTCTGTACATAATAGGCTCTTCTTTAGAACTGTAATTGTTATTAATAGTTTGTTTTCAAATCAGTATCAAAATAGTATACATGAATTAGGGAAATAGTTCAGTTTATGTTTCCATGGCTAGATTAGTCAGTTTCAGTTTTTCGTTTTATTTTTACGAACAAGTGGAGGTTTAACTTAGGATTAGGAAGAAGGGATTAGGGTTAGTATTCCGTAAAAAAAATATTAATTAGTATAAGTTAGAAATTAGGGTTCAAAAAATATTAAGAGATAATTAATAAAAAAAAATAAAGAAGACAAACACAAAAGGAGGGAACAGAACAGAAAATAGAGAAAAAAAAGCGAAACGTACCACCTCCGACCACCGTAGACGGTGGTCGTCTCCCGTAGAGCCACCGCCGTTGTAACGCTCCCCATAGCTCCCATCGCCGTCGTCGAAGCACCCCCCTCACGTTCACACCACCACGTGCTTCACCGGCGCACCAACGCCTTGGCCAGCACTGTTCGGTCGCCGTCGACCTTCGTAGAGCACCTCACCGCCATCACTGTCCTCCTCTGCCCGTCGTCGTCGTTCACCGCCACCACCACGCCGTGGCCATCAACCGTCGCTTGGCCGTGGATCACTTCGCGTAACCTCCCTCCTTCCTCTCTTCCATTTCGTTTTCTCCGCAAACCTCCCCTCTCCGTCGCAAGTCCGGTCTGGCCATGAGGCCACGGTCCTCTTTCCCCGTTCTCTCTCGCTCCGCAAACTTCGCCTCCTCCCTCGCCGTAGATCTCGCCGGAGATCTCTCTCTCTCTCTCTCCTTGTTGGGTGCGGCGCTGAGGTGTGATAAGAAGGAATTAGGGTTCAGCGAATTTTAGTTTCCTCTTATATAGCCTCCCTTTTTGTTTTAATTTCCTTTTTTTTAAAGAATTCTGATTACTAAGCGCACCCCATGTTTTAATTTATACGCCTCCCCTCCTAAGCCCAGAATTCATGGGCTCATAAGCACAAAAAATGCTGGGCTGCTACCTACACCCTCATTTTTAATAATACAGCGCCCCTTCTAATAACACCCTATTTTACCATTTCACCCCCTTTCTCGTTTTTTTAATTTAATTTAATTCTCTTCAAGACAAAATAATTTCTCATAAATCAAAAACTTTGTTAATAGTCTTGTGAAGCCTTTGCTTGCATGATTATTATCAACGAGGTACTAGTGGTGATCACTTGGAGCCTTTGCTCAATTGATCATCATGAACGCCTAATTTTCCTAAAGATTTTCACTAAATCAAAAACTTTGTTAGTAGTCTTGCGAAGCCTTTGCTTGCATGATTATTAACAATGGAGTGCTAATGGTGGTCACTTGGAGTCTTTGCTCAATTGATCATCATGAAAGCTCAATTCTCACAATTAAACAAGATAAAAAACAAAAACCGTTTTCCAAACAAAGAAGAACTACGTAGCTTTGAATTCTCCATCGCACCGGGAGATACGTAGGAGCGGGTCACATCCCGTCAAGCATAACAAATAAAAATCATTTTCACAATAAGTTTCAAACAATTATTTTCAAAAGAACCTAGAACTACGTCGCCTTTGATTCTCCACCCGGAGATACGTAGGAGCAGGGCCACGCCCCTGTCAAGCGCAAAAATAAACAATTTCTAAAATTAAAGAATATACAAACAGATCTCCTTCATTTCAAAAGCAAAAATCTTATTTTCAAAGTAGGGGATTAAGTCGGTCGTACGGCCGGGTTAATCATCGTGTTAAGATAAGTGAACTGTGGTCCCTCAGAGCCCCAGCGCTCCTTCAGCCCTCAGTGGCCCTTCAGACCCCCAGTGGTCCTCCAACACAGATCACACAGTCCTAAAACCCCTACATTAAAAAACACCAACCCACAAACATTTTCTACACACAAGAACTACGTAGCTTTGAATTCTCCATCGCACCGGGAGATACGTAGGAGCGGGCCATGTCCCGTCAAGCACTTCTTTCTAAAAACCCTTTTTTTCCTTTTTCTCCAAAAATAAAAATTTTTATTAAGTTCTTTAATTCATTTTCGATAAGACATAAAGAGGCAAATTAGATATTTTTCAAATCAACACTTAAAACCACACATTTAATTAAAGGTTCCCTCTCAGTAGAGAGGACGTGTGAGGTGCTAATACCTTCCCCGCGCGTAACCGACCCCCGAACCCTATTCTCTAGTTTCGCAAGACCAATCGCTTTCCAAAAAAAGGTTTTCCTAATATTTTCCTTAATAAATATTGGTGGCGGCTTCATTGTCTTAAGAAAAGTTGTGAACGAGGAAGGTTCTCCCTCGGGGACTTTTTCGGGTGCAACAATATTCACTTAGACTAAAACACTAAAGTGGGGTTAAGCTATTTTATATATTATCATGCTTTGTAATAGCCTAAAGTAAGAAAACAACAGAATCAAGAGTTTCCAAACATAAATAAAACCTTATTCCCACAAGTTCCTCAATCACTAATTTCTTTTTAATTTTGTTTGACCCCTTTTAACATGAAGCAAGTCTCTTATGACAGAACTTCAGATTAAGCATGTGATTAATATGATAATGTTTTGATATTTAAGCAACATGCAAAAAAAATTGTCAACAACAATGAAATTATAATGCAAATATAGCATGAAGTTTTGCTGTACTTCCTGTAGATAACCAAAACTGAAACTGAGACACAAACACTATTGATATAATATAATATACCGTAATATCAAAGCACACTAACAGCAAATACCCAGAGCTTCAAGTAGAAAAGAGTTTTGCTGCACTTTTTCACATGAACTAGATCCTTGATCATTGCATATAAAACATAAAGAATGTAACACAAAATTTTGATTTCACCGACAACAAAAATAAAGCACAAGAGCAAGTGAGCAACAAACCGTACTGCATGTTCCCATAATACCACAAAGTTGTATACATCAGATCTGATGTTCACAAGAAGCAGAAAAAAACAGATGTTCAAAGACTGGAATTTTTTTTAAAACATGTGGGAAGAGAGAGTAATTAAAGGCATCGATTGAACATACTTCTCATTGGACCATTCATTACGAAGAACTTCTGGTGTCATCCATTGAGGCTACATAGCAGGAAAAAAAGGTAGAATCAGTAAGATGCTTTGAGATTCTTTAGCAATGAAAATGTGAAGGAGACAATTTAAAACAGATCAAAAATCTTATGGCCATGAAAAAAAGGATGATCCTACTGTGCCTCATCTTGTCTTAGTTGTGAGATATGTTTCAAGCTTAAGACGTGAAAGACCAAAATCACCAGTTAAGTTAGCAAATAATTAAGATATTGTCTAGCTTAATAGAAAACAATGCTAGGAAACCCTTGAGCAATCTATTGCAAGTGTCCAACTCAACATTGTAGGATATATAGAATAATGACAACTGACAGACCTTCACAATCCAATTCTTATCAATTAGAAGATTTGAAGATTTCAAATCTCTATGAACGATAGGCGGGTTACAACCTGTAATGCATCTTGTTCCAACCTGTGTTTCACTACAAAAAAAACATGAATTAGCGACGGATTTTAGCGACGGATTGGAATTCCGTCGCTAAAATCAAAATTAGCGACGGAAATGCACAAAATTAGCGACGGATTGAAAACAATGTATTTAGCGACGGAAATTGGCTAAATTAGCGACGGATTTAACATGGCGCGAAAATTGAAAAAAAATTTTGAATTAGCGACGGAAATCCGTCGCTAAATCCGTCGCTAATCTTTGGAAAATTGTGCCACTGACCGTTGCAGTTGATTTGACACGTGACCAGAGTTAGCGAGGGAAATCCGTCGCTAAATCCGTCGCTAACTGTTAATTTTTTTTTATAAACCCGAATTCTTTCTTTCCTCTTTCATTTCTTCCTCTTCCTCTTTCATTTCTTCCTCTTCTCCGTTTTTTCCTCTTCTTCTTTCATTTATTCCTCTTCCTCTTTCATTTCTTCTTACCACCACCACCATCATCTTCTCCCTTCAACACCACACCACCACCACCACACCATCCTCTTTCATTTCTTTCTCTTCCTCTTTCATTTCTTTTCCTTCTCCATTTTCCTCTTCCTCTTTCATTTCTTCTTTCCACCACCATCATCATCTTTTCCCTTCAACACCACACCACCACCACCACCACCACACCATCCTCTTTCATTTCTTCCTCTTCCTCTTTTATTTCTTTTCCTTCTCCATTTTCCTCTTCCTCTTTCATTTCTTCTTACCACCACCATCATCATCTTCTCCCTTCAACACCACACCACCACCATCACCACCACACCATCCTCTTTCATTTCTTTTCCTTCTCCATTTTCCTCTTCCTCTTTCATTTTTTCTTACCACCACCACCACCACCATTATCTTCTCCCTTCAACACCACACCACCACCACACCATTTTTTTCTTCCCTTATCTCCCCAACCCCTAATCTCTCCCTCTCTCTATCTGAGAATAGTTTTTTTTTTTTTAAAAAAAAAAGAGGTTAGCGACGGATTTTAGCGACGGAAATCCGTCGCTAACTTTGGTCAGTGTCAGTGTCAAATCAACTGCAATGGTCAGTGGCACAGTGTTTTTAGCGACGGATTTTTGCGACGGATTTTCCGTCGCTAATTTTAGCGACGGATTTTATTCCCTCGCTAGCCATTAGCGACCAGCTTTTTAGCGACGGAATTGGTCCGTCGCTAATTCCGTCGCTAACAGTCATTAGCGAGGGAAAAACAGGCATTAGCGAGGGAAAAATCCGTCGCTAATACGCTGTTTTTTTGTAGTGTTTTCTGTTTTGGTGTTCTCAATGCAGGTAGACTCCTTACCGTGTTAATATGTGAATACCATGACTGAGCACAACTCAACCACACACTAAAAGTTTATCTTCCAGAATGTAAACAAAAGGACTGCATCAAATCCAGGAAGAACAGAAACTATTTTACTATACCATGTAAAAGCTTCCAATTTAAATGTAATCTATCAACTTTGTAGATGGAAACTGAAATCCATGCAAACTAAATACCACAGGAAACATAAACTCTTATATCAATCGAAAACAATTTAGATTTACAAAAAGTTAATGAAACAAATAAGCAAATTCAATCAAAAAAACACAAAAAGCAAAATCCAAAACTTACTTTTACCACTAATTGCAGCTAAGAAGTTAAGGTGCTACATATAGCTAGACCCATGGTTATTAAGTTGTTCACAACTGTACATATCAACTTAAATTAAAACCAAAACTACACAACAAAACCAATAGTATAGAACAAAACGCATTAAAATATATGCAGAGCTTGAATTTGGCATAACTAATTCAGCAGATCTATGAAAGATAACACATACTGAGACACAAAGAGAAAAAACAACTCTCTCAAATCATTTCAGAAACAAACAAAAGGAGAAACATCTTGAAAAAATACACAAAAACTGTCAAGCCTTAAAACACTAATTAACTTTAAATCATAGTTCAAAATCACATCCCCAAAAATAGTTAAAAAATATATACCTTAATCCTAGCAGCCAACCACTTAGTCCAACAACTGTTCTTAAGTTGACAGGGTATTCGATGCCATTTCCATACCTTCCCATTGCAAAACAAGTGCACTGCAGAGTATAATGTTGAAGCCTCCAATACCAACCTTCACTGTCACATATGAATGAATATTCAAGATATCATATTGATGAAGAACAATGCATTTCTAATGTAGAATGATATCATGCATATAGTGCTATAACTTAATTTAATTAACAAAGAGTAGGTATAAAGAAACATGTTTTGAGTCACATTTATTTTCAAACTAAGCAAAGTCATTAGAATCATTTTGCATTTATAAAGTTCTTCCAAGTTAGCAATCTGAAACGATAGAAAAGCATAGTTAACTAGCTAAAGTTCTTCAAACATGTTCAATAAAATTCATAAAGCAGTTACATAAGTCACAACGATGGCAAACCAGGAGCTTGAGAAAGAGAACATCCAACTTAAGCATGAAAGTTTGAGTACCAATAAGAAGCTAAAAGATACCAAAATCAACCATTACAGCCAACGTGAGCAATTGAAACCCTAAATAACTCAACAATCAATTAGTAATACACACTTCACATCGTTTAGCAACTAACATTCAATCAATCTATCCAATCCATCACAATCACCTCATCATTAATTAATTAAGCTAAATTACTCAAATTAGCTAATTAATCAAACATAGCCTCTTGCTAATTTCTATTAACTAAATTAGCTAAAATGGAGATGTTACAAATTTAGAGAAGAAAACGTTGAGAGATGAAGATGGGTTTCAAAAATGGAAGATGGAAAAGATTGAGAGAGATGAAGAATAAAAAATAGTTAAAATAAAAAGTAATGACATGGCAGTCCAATCAGCATTAAAAATTTTAGAAAAAATAAATAAATGACTACTCAGACTTCTGTTAGCCAACTTAGCGTTTTTTGTAACGTTGGGTTAATAGAAGAGCCTAAATCAAAAATCTGTATTTTGCAAGGAGGTTTTTTTTTTTAAAATTGCAGGGAGCTAAACCAAAACACACTATATTTATAGAGGGCCTAAAATATATTTAAGCCATTCATTACTGTATTTTCATATATGTCTCATCATGCAAATCTAAACTATATAGGAATATATACAATTTTGAGTTTCCCAATTATGATACTAAAATTGATGGCATCATTTTCATATCTATGTTTGTTTAGGAGTTTATAATATTTGTCTGCTGGAATTATTTTGGAGGCTAAAAGTTTGTTCAAGTGTTTTGGTTCCCAAATCAAAGACAACATGATCAATTGCCGAATGACAAGTTCAGCTTGCCCTGCACCTAAAGCTTTTAATCTAAACAATCCAATTGTTTATTATATTTTGATGGCTTAAATTGTTTTGCTTCCCAAATGCACATGTTATTTGTTCTGCTATTTGAAGCACACTCATTTTTGGGAACCATCATTCTACAAATATATGCTCATATTTTGTTGTAAAATATGATTTAAACAAAATCAAAAAATATTTTAGCCCCATTCTAAATTTGTCCTTAACTGAACAAAACTAATATTACATGGATGTCATCCTGCATCAGTCGAAGTATGCAGCTGACATCCTGAAGAGATTCGACATGATAAACTGTAAGGAGGTTTCGACACCAGCAGACACGAACAGTAAGCTGTCGAAGGATGATGAAGGGATTGAAGTAGATGCCACCTTGTTCAAACAGATTGTGGGGTCCCTGAGATACCTGTGCAACACTCGACCGGACATTATGTATAGTGTCGGAATGATCAGTAGATTTATGGAGAAGCCGAAAAGCTCTCATCTAGTAGCTGCAAAAAGAGTACTAAGGTATGTAAAGGGAGCACAAAGTTATGGTATTCTCTTCCCTAGGAAATCAGAGTCGAAGGATGGCGCTGAAGTGTTTGGCTACAGAGACTCCGACTGGAGTGGAGACAAGAGTGATCGAAAAAGCACGAGTGGGTATGTCTTCATGTATGGTTCGACACCCATCTCTTGGTGCTCGAAGAAGCAAAGTATAGTTGCATTATCCTCTTGTGAAGCAGAGTACGTGGCTGCTTCCTTTGCAGCATGTCAAGCATCATGGCTGAGCATGCTATTGGTCGAAATTGGAGTGCACAAGGTCGATGAAATGAAGTTGTTGATCGACAACAAGTCTGCGATAGATCTCGCAAAGAACCCTGTCGCACATGGTAGGTCGAAGCACATAGAGACCAGATATCACTTCCTGCGTGATCAAGTCAACAATGAGAAGCTGAATCTGGAATACTGCTGTTCGGAGCTTCAGATAGCTGATGCAATGACCAAGCCATTGCAGAAAGGAAGATTCGAAGAACTGAGAAGAATGCTTGGGGTGATGTCACTTAGCAATACGAATTAGGAGGGAATATTGTGATATGCCTTGTAATTCTGTTTGCTTGTAATTGTAATAGTAGTAGGTGTGAATAGTAACCTAGTCGAAATGGGCCTGGTCGAAATTATGGGCCTGGGCTAGTGTTTGTTTTTGTATATATACGTTTACTACATGAAATAATATACAACGTTCATTTTCATATTTCAGTTTCACTGTTTCATTGCTTTTGCCCTATTCTCTCTTCTCTCACCTTAGCGCCGCCACCCTTTCCCTCTCCTACCTATGCGTTGATCCCCAACAACATTTATAAACAATTTCATAAAACCGTGAGAACGTGATTTTAAGTAAAACGGTTAACCGACTCAATAATCGTTTCGAAAGTCAGATTTTCGCATAGTGACCAAAACAAAATTTGTTCAGAATATCGAAATACTCCTAGTCGTGAGTAGAACTCACAGATTTGACGAGTCCCCGTGAAATTGCTTCTTCACTCGAACAATACCAAAAACCGCTCGAACAATCCCCGCTAGAACCGAACCGCGTCTAACACAGCTACCTCCTCCACTAGAGCACTGAAACAACAACCAACTTGACTGAACTTCTTTCAAAATTTGAAATGCAAGGACAATACTTCTTCTCCAAAAGCTCGAAATGAACATGCAAGATGATGACAACACAAAACTTCACCATTTCCAACACCTTGAGCTTCATGGTCAAAAAATGGAGATGAGAGAAATAGTGGGAATCAGGCTCTGAAAGTGGTACCAGTGAAAAGGAAATCAAAATTGGAGTGGAAGGGATGCTAGAGCACTTACATGCACAGGATTTTGATGATTTCCCCCACCTTCTCTTCTCCTCCTTCGCGCCCCCCTCTTCTCCTCTTCTCTTCTGTTTCAGTTCCACTTTAATTCTGATTTTTTGACAAATGACCAAGTGTGAGGGAGTGAGGCTAAGGGTTCAGCTACTAGGCTGAAGCACTTAAAGGGCGTAAAGACCATTTTGCCCTCAGCTTAGTTTCTTCATTTAAATCATGACTAGGCCATAATCCAATGGAGAAATACTAATCCTTGACTTTTTCCTCGACCATCCCTCACCGAGACACGACTAATTATCCTTAACGAATAATTAAATCGGTCCTAGGCTTCATAGCTCGAGTTTTAAAAGTGAGGGATGTTACATTAAACAATTCGATCAAACCGAACTGAACTGTCCCCGACCTGAACTGAGGAATTGCTTCCATTTGGGTTTATCAGAAAGTGAAATTCCAAACAAGCTACGACCCTGTTCTTCGTTCTTCATTTGTTCATTACCTTCTATTCAATCTCCAAAGTTGGCACCGACCCAAATTCCAATTCAACAAAAAGATTATATCTTTGTTACTCAGATCATCAGAAGAAGCTTATCAACCTAGAAATTCTGCATGTTGACTTTATCAACCCCAACGAAGAAGAAAAAGAAGAGTAAGAAGAGAGAGAAGAGAGTTTTAATCGCACAAAACGGAAACTGGTTTTCTCAGTCAGCTTAAGCAAGCATTTTACTTTATGCGTGGATGGAAAGTTGAGAGAGAGAAAGAGAGAGAGAGAGAGAGGGAGAGAGAGGGAGAGACAGGGAGAGAGAGGGAGAGAGAGTGAGAGAGAGAGAGGGAAAGAGGGAGAGGGAGAGGGAGAGGGAGAGAGAGAGAGAGTTATGCGTTTTAGTTCAAATCGTTCAGATTTGGTGGGCTTAATAGTTTAGAGTTCACTAACCGAACTGACCTTAGGAGTTCAGTTAGTGAACGTACTGTGTTTGAAATAACAGTTCGGTTCTAAACTCTTTGTAAAAGTTCGGTTAATTTTGGTTCACTTCAGTTCAGTTTTTTGATTCTGATGAACAACCCTAGGTTTGAGGGAGAAAAGAGAAGAGTTAAGGAGAGAAGAGTGAAAACGAGAGTGAATGAAAGGTCATAGGAGAAGAGGGTTTTGTTTTTGTCGAGAATGCGGTTGAGAGAAGAGTGGGTTTAATAAGTGTAAAAGGCAAACGGTTCCGACGGTTTTTGAGTCTGTGGGTAACTTTGGTAGGTAAAACCTGTTATTCTTGTAGTGTTATAATTCAAACAATTCTTTATAGGAATTCTTCAAAACCGATTTGGGATTCGTTGAAGCGCAAATACCAGGGCTCCACGAAGATAAAGAGGGCTCAATTGACGGTTCTGAAGAAACAATTTGAAGTTCCTACAGTTCATGAATACCTTGGGAGGACGTTGGCAATCACGAACAAGATGAAGATACATGGTGAAATTGTTCAAGAAAGAATGGTGGTTGAGAAGGTGTTGCGATCGATGACAGAAAGATTCAATTACGTGGTATGCACAATTGAAGAGTCCAACAATGTAGAAGTCCTATCAATTGGTGAACTGCATGGGAGCCTTCTCGTCGACGAACAGAAATCGAAGATTCACAAAGAAGAACACCAAGTGCTGAAGGTTTCTAGTGATAACAGAGGCAGAGGTAGAGGGAGTGCTACCAGAGGTGGACGCGGAAAGAGGTAAGCAATCATTCCATAAAGAAACCATAGAATGTTATAAATGTGGTAGATTAGGGCATTACCAATATGAGTGCCCTAAATTAGTAGGGAAAGGCAAATTATACTGAATTTGATGAAGATGAGGAAGTGTTGTTCATGGCTCATAACACTGATAGCGTGGAAGATTCAGAAGATAAAATTTGGTTGCTAGATTCAGGGTGTAGTAACCACATGTAGGGTGTTAAAGAATGGTTCTTTAACCTAGATACAAAATTTAGAACCACTGTGAGGCTTGGAGATAACTCTTTGATGAAAATAATGGGAAGAGGAAATGTGGAGTTAAGGGTGAATGAAATAACTCAAGTGATAACTGGGGTCTACTACACACCTTCCCTCAAGAACAATTTATTAAGTATAGGGCAACTTCAACATAGAGGGCTGACTATGATATTTGAGGATGATGTGTGCAAGGCATACCACAACGAAAAAGGACTGCTATTGGTCTCAAAAATGACTTCAAATCAACTGTTTCCCATCATAGCCACTGCAGTAACACCAACCTGCTTGCAAGCAGCCTGTGAAGATGAAACACATTTGTGGCATTGCATGTATGGTCCTCAGAGTTTGATAAGTTGTGTTGATAGTGGCATTAAGAGGCAACTCATAGCTGCATACACCTTTCAGCAGAATGGGGTGCCTGAAAGAAAGAATAGAACTCTTCTCAACATGGTGACGAGCATGCTAGCAGAAAAAGGAATGCCAAAGAGTTTCTGGCCAAAAGCTGCAAATTGGGCTACATATATCTTGAACAGATGTCCTATTGTTACACTGACAGATACCACACCAGAAAAAGCATGGAGCAACCACAATCCCTCTGTGAGACATTTTAGAGTGTTTGGATGCATTGCCCACACTCATGTTCTTGATGTCAAGAGGAAAAAATTAGATGATAACTACGAATTTATCTATTTAATAGATAAATCCATTTTGTAAAATTGAAAAAATTGATTTATCCTAAAAATAGAAAAATCCGTTTTGCCAAATATTCAAGGGTAAAATGAAAAAAAAAATCGGGTGGGGGTATAGTGTCTAATGGTGGGGGTACCAAAAATGCAACCCAAAAAGAGGCTGTTCATATTGACCAAAGTGCCAATTTTACTCCAACACTTTCCGGATTTAACTCTTAAAACGAAAACGAAATTCTGGAACTCATTTTTTGATGCACGAAAACGAGAAAGAGAAGCCCAATGTTCTGTCCCAAAGAGGGGGCACAAAACACATATAGCCAAAAAGGAAACAAAGTTCTGTCCCAAAGAGAAGCCCAATGCACGAAAACGAGAAAGAGAAAAAGGGTGTGGATTCCAAACCCTAGCAGAAAAACCCTCGTCTCTTCGCTCTCACTCTCCGAACAAGGTTTCCCAAATCATCATCAGAGAGACAGCACGACGACGACAGCGGCAACCTCAGGTATCTTCGTTTTGGAATTTTTGTTTCTGGGTTCTGAGTAGTCTTAGTAATTTTTGGCTTTCTCTTCATTTCTGTATATCACTTCTGATTTACTTTTGTTGGTGGACAGCGATATGAGTTCTCCTGTACATTCCTCCAACACGGATGACTTTGTCAAATATCTCGAAAATACACTGGAGGTAGATTCGGCGAACTCAGGTTCACATGAAGAATGTGCACACCCCGACTTGGTAAATGACATGTGCCTACGTTGCGGAGCGCCGGTGGTTACGGTTGTTGGCAAGACACCTCGGGTACTAATTTGCTTATCAATCATATGAAAGCCTGCAACACCACTCACTTGGGATACATTTCTGAAATAAAATATTGTGCTTGGGCACTCAGTATATGTGTTGATTGAGTTTAAGAATGTCTTGGTTTTATACACATTATGAAATTATGAAATACTTTAATATTGAAATATCCCAGTTGAGAAACGTGGGCCCAAGGAGTGATGTGGGGAAATATAGAGAAGGGTGAGGTTAAGGGGCCTGCCTAGCTGACAGTTGTTACGTTTTGAGTTGATTATAAGAAGTGAGTTAAGGGAACAGTGAGGATATTCTGGTTAGCATTTTGTTAGAGTGTGGACTAATAAATTAATCTCTGGGGAGACTTAGGCTCTGTGTCAGTCTTGTATAGAGAATGTACCTATCAATTCGGACTTTTGTATCAAAATATACTCACATTTCCATTTCATTTTCTGCATTATCCTTTCTCTGCTCTATCAAAATCATACATTCGTATTTGTTATTTGGTTAGCATGATGGATGTATTAAATCATTTTGTTAAACAATAGTTTATTAATGGCTAAATAGCACTTTTGGCCCTTTATCTTTACTCCAGATTTCACTTTGGTCCTTTATCTTTTTTTTGGTCCGTTTTGGTCCCTCATGTTTCGTTTTTGTTTCATTTTGGTCCCTCACGTTAGTTTTGACTAACGGACGCCACGCTGGCAGTTAACTGCTGACGTGGCGTCCGTTATTCATTAAATATGGTGGTATTTTGGGTTAAAGGTAAATATGGTGGTATGGAGAGTAAGGGTGGGTACCAAAAAAAACACCCAAAAATGTAATGTAATGTAACGAATGACTCCTTGAAATAGTCAAAAACAACCAACACATGTACCGAAAAAATAAAAAATAAACAACCAACACTATTCGAGTTTGTCACAAGTACACTTGTGAGAAAGCTATGGAATTTCGACTTGTGGGGCCCGAATCCTCTCCAAGGAATTGGACATCTATCTATCTCCCGTCTAGATCATATATAGATGACACGTGTAATATGCATCCTCACTATCTATTAGTTTGTTCATCGTTGTGTAATATGCAAATTTTAAAGGGTAAATATTATCACGACTTTTCAAACCAACTCATGCTCTTCGCCCCTACATTGAAGTGAGATCCCCAAAATTCTATCTCCGTCCACTTGATTAAAAAGTTTCCCAAGCAGCTGTGTATTCCATGAACCATCACCCGTAGTAAATAGTGCACTGGCAGTTAAATCGTCTTGACCCAAAACCATGCATATTAGAAGCAATAAAGGGTGAATCCCGTCCTTTGACGCAAGAATCTCTCGAGACATTAATAGTAATGTCATCCCCTAATTTCCATCTAGCTCCAAAATTAACAAGTACCTTAGACATTAACCGGTTCCTATGTCTACGTCTGATTTATATCCATGGTAGAAATCACACAAACACCAAGAACAATGGTTTGAAGATAATTTTAAGATTAAAAGTAATACGAAAATTAAGAGAGTATTGTCCTCATAAATTTACCTTAATGTGTTTTATGATAAAAAAAACACAGCTTTTAAGACTAAAGTACGTATAGAAAAAATTTGCAATCTGTTGTGACGTTCAAATTGATGAGTTATTTTTTGCATGCATTATTGGTTTATATGAGAACACGATTCTCATTTACACACATTGTCATTTAAGTCATCTTTGAGAAGATGGCTCTTTGGAAAACAATAGCTCATAAATTAATTAATCCTAATTGATCAAAAATTTGTCAGTAGTATAGCATGAACTGAGAACTAAAATTAACATAGGTCCAGTACTGTATGGGTGCATGAGTGAATCAGCGCGGTAGCAGAATTTTACGTATTTCAATTTAATTTATTGCACATAGAAATTAAACAAAACCAAATCGAACAACAATATTTTGGATCCACCACATGATCAAATTTATGCCAATGTGGTGAAATATATTTTACTTAACACTTTGATTCTCTCATAAATTTTCTCAAGATCGATGAGTTAACGATCAAAGTTAATAACAATGACTAAAGTGACTAACAAATCAAAATTCCTTTTTTTTTTTTGGAACAAACTGATTTACCAGCCAGTTTCAACAAATTTTTACACGCTCCAGGAAACTCTTTCAACAACCAGTTTGTTCGTTTCAAGCGCATCAGTAGTCACCTTGACATGAACTTTCTAGCAATAGAATGTCCAATAGTTCAGCCCTAAATTACATAGAAGATACACGAATTAACAGTGGACACTGAAAATCCCTCAAAATAATAGTCTCTACAAACATCCTGTGGGCAGAAATAATCAATGAATACAACAGCAAGCAGGTCAGGCAATTCCACAAACATCTTGTGGGTAGAATGCAATCAACTTTACGTTTCCCTCTAATGTGCACGCGTCTTTCCTCAATTGGTTTTCTGTTTTGTTCCACACAAGCAACTTCTTCATGAATTGTCCACATGCTTTTTGTGCTTTTAAATATTTAATCTAAACCGTTGGATTTAAAGCTACATGTCATCTATATATGAACTAGACTGGAGATATTCATTACATTTTTTTTATATCAGTCATTCATCACCTTTTACAATTCCATAACAGTAATTCAAGAGGAAGAAACTTTCTTCTCTCAACTTCTTCGTTTCCACCATAGCAACATCAGAAGATCCATCACCAAGGAACCACAATTGGCAAGTGCACGCGGATTTGTGGGAGCGGCAGCTAAAGGCGACGTGAAAGTCGGTGGAGCGGTGGAGCGCGGCCGCTTTTTCTGGGATTGTTCGGATTTTCCTCTCTTTTGTTTTATTTTTAATTTATTTCCTCTCTTGTTTTATTCGTTTCCTATTTATTTATTTATCTTAGATTTTTTTATTTGACTAATAAATAAATTCAATTTTAGGGTCAAAAAATATAGTTGCTGGAATAAAGCCTTCCACTCTCTTCACTATCTCCTAAACACACGCCCCTCTTCTCTTCTCTCCTCTCCTCTCCTCTCTTTATATTATTATTAGGTTAAGCTCTCCTAGTAAAGAAAAGAGAACACGTTTCTCTTCTCTGTTTTTGGGTAGGCTGCTCCACTCACCATCATCTCCGGTTTTGCCTCTCCTCACAAAAAAAAAGAAAAGATGAACAAGTTCCTCAATCTCTCTAATAGAGAACACGGCCACCTACCTGCCAGAACTTTCCCTCGGCGCCTCGACGCCTCAGAGGTACATTATCCTAATCCCCTCTTCTTTTATCATCCATTATCCCCTGTTTAAGGTAGTTGCTTGCTTCTGAAGATAGTAATTATTTTTGCGTGTTTTAATTAGGATCTTGTCGCTCGACTTGATGTCTTCAGAAAGCTTGAAAAGCACACTGGTTTTGTAACCAGTTTGTGCTTTAATACAGAGGGTGACATTCTGGTTTCTGGTGCCGGAGACAGGGCGGTTATTCTTTGGGACTGGGAGAGTGGTAAAACTAAGCTGTCTTTCAATTCTGGTCATAAAGCCAGTGTTTTCCAGGCGAAGATCATGCCTTACTCGAATGGTCGAAGCATCGTCACTTCTGCTGCTAGAGAGTTGAGGCATGCTCAAATTGATGAACAAGGAAGAGTGACCACTAAGGACCTGGGCCTTCATGTAGGAGCATGTCTTCCTATTTTGGCTATTCAGCCTGGTAGCCCTAATATATTTTATTTCTGCGACCAAGATGGAATAGTAAACCAAGTGAGTGAGTGATTTGTTTCTTTTTTTTTTTTATGCTTTTAATTTTTTAATTTTAGTCATCTAACTAACACCAAGTAAGTAAGCTTGTTAACAGTTTGATCTGAGAGCTGATCTGATGAGAAGTAGTAGGACAACAGATAGACGAGTTTTTTATTCCCCACCAAAAAGGGGGCAATGGGACTATAATGCAATTGCAATTGATCCTAGGAACCCTAATCTCTTGGCTGTTGCTGGCAAAGATCAATATGCACGACTTTATGATATCCGTAAATATAGGTCAAATAATCTTAATAATCCACCTATCAACTACTTTTGCCCTTCACACTTGATTGGTGGTGAGAAAGGAAAAAAGCAAATAACAGGTCTAGTATTCTCTGAACAAAGGGAGCTTCTTGTGTCATACCGTGAAGAGTTTATTTACCTTTTTACACAAGATGAAGAAGATATGACCCCTCGAATTTTCAAGGTACATGATCTTAGACGTTGTAACTTTTTTGGGCCTAATTGCGAGTATGTAGTGGGTAATGCTTTTGGTCGAATTTTCATATGGAGAAAGAGAGATGGTCGGCTTGTTCGTGTGATCACAACAGACAACTATAGTGTGATGCCCGACACTGAGTCTCATCCCCATACAATGGTTCTTGCATCCTGCGGTTTGGACCATCATATCAAGATCTGGAACGTTGCATAGTCTCTTCTTTTTGATCAATATTTTGCATACTGTCTTAACAGTACTGCTATTTAACATAACTTAATTGGTGTGTATGAATATTGAAGTTTAATATCAACAACTGCTTTACAATATTGAAGTTTAATAACATCTTCTGTGTAATTGCAATAGTCAAGTTTAATATTTGTCTGCAATGGAACGCAAATATCTGCTATGCAAAACCATCTCTGAAAAATAGCATATGGCCATATGCATAGGCTTCTTCCATCTATTCTTGCCATATTGATATTAATTCACCTCCAAAAGCTCAAACAATTGCTAATTAATTCACATTCCAAAACTCATCACTCTCCTTTTACTAAACTTCTCAACCTTTCCTAGCTAGTACAATAAAGGATTGTGAATGTTGTTTGGTTTTGGATTAGAGTTTAAGAAGAAACAAAAGCATGAATTTTAACCAATGAGTGTTTGAGAGAGTGTTGGCACTTCACACACACACACACACACACACACACACACACACACACACACACACACACACACACACACACACACACACACACACACAATTAGGATATATTGACACCAGGTGTCAAACTTAGCGACTTATACCAATTAATATATATATTTGCGTATAAAATGAAATTTATCAATCCGAGTGTTGAATATCGTCATATTATCCTTCGGATTATGTTTATCACACTACAAGACTGTTTCCTGCCATTTTTTCTGACGAACTCTAGTCCGTCGCAATTTCCGACGGATTTCCGACGACAAAGTCGTCGCAAATGTTCAACAAAAGAGGCGCTAAAATTCCCGCTTACGTTTGCTACGAAGTTTTTGTCCGTCGCAAATTTCCGACGGATATTTTCGTCGGAAAACGCTTAAAATCTGTCGGAAACGAAAATACCCAATTAAAAAGAGAACCCCTTCCCTCGAACCCTCTCATTCAGCAAACCTCACCCCTCTCCTCTCCTTCAGCAAACCCTCCTCTCCTTCAGCAAACCCTCATTCTCTCCCTCGTTCTCTCCCTTATTCTCCTCCGCCCTTCTCAGCCCTCCACCACCCTCCTCCGCCCTCGTCCATCGCTAAATGTGCTCCACAGCTTGAAGACAGTCTCTCGGCAACAAAACCAACGACTATTCTGCCATTCTCCATCTCTCATCGCCTCTCCTCTACTCTTCTTCTTAAATGTAAGTGTTTTTCTTCCACATTACTTCTATTTGATAGAAAACTCCCAATTTTTGGTTGAAATCAAAAACCCTAACTTCCCCACCCTAATCAGATTCTATGAAGGTGGGAATCGCTCCTTGCTATTCAACCTCATCACTTTATCTTCATCGCTATCAGATCCTCTGAAGGTGAGATTTCAAAATTCATTTTTTTCACCTTTTTTCACAACTATCAGATTCTCGATTCATCACTGGACGGTAAATACAGGTTTGGTTTTCTTCATTTTCCCCTAAATCATCTCTTAAACCCTAATTTGAGATAATTATGTGTTAAATCTTTCTGTTCATTTAATTAAATATGATTTATGTCCATGGTTATAGTTGCTACCTGTTTATTGATTTTTGCAACTAACATTTACATGCAATTTTGTAGTTCTGATACAATATTGTATATGCATACCTATTGATCATCGTTAACTAATGTATCTCAATGTGTAGTTTTTTTTATTACTTTTAGAATCTTATCTGTTAGTTATCTTAAAACTTTTATTTGTTTCACCCCTTGTAATGAAAACAAATGCTGAACTCTTATAGAAAGGTTTGGTTTTGTATTTCTAATGACGATGCCTATCTAGCTGTGCATCATGTCTGGTGGTTTAATCACTAATGCTTGTTGTAATAATAGGTGATTGGTGGTTTTGCACATACTGAACAGCGCAAGATTCAGTGTGGCAGTTGAGTCCTTCCTCAAGACAGGTACCACAACACTGCTGTAGATTCACTAGCATCTGACATCCCTAGTGCATACATTGCCATAGAGCCCCCGTTTGACGTATGTCCTGTTTTGGGAGCATGGGAACTTTTCTCTCTCCCAGAAATTTGTCTCTTGATTTGTTTGTCATTGCTATTGCTATGTGATACGTTCTCATGTTCACTTTAATTGGCTGCAGAAAGAGAAGTATATTGTGACATATAACCCTTCAAAATGTAAGGTCTATGAGGATCAGGCAAAGTCAGATGACATTATAAAAGCAGCATTTCATGTGAGATATATGCCTTTCTTACAACTTCTTTTATTTACAGGAATTTCTTACAACTTATATAACAGCTGGGAAGTTCTTAATTTGAAAAGTACTTAAAATAAAAATAACCTTATTTTTCCAGGCTCATGTGCTATTGAGTTTCCTAAAATCATCGAATGAAAGTAAGGTCTCATCTTGGAAGCAAAGTGAGGATCTCAACTCAAATGTGATGCTCACAGTTGCTGATCTCGAGGCTTTTTGTATTGCTGATTCTTGCAAGATTGTGACAAATTCTTATGGGCTTTTCAAGAATAAAGCTAACGAAGAGGTAAATGGAACAAGAGTAACTCGTTAGTTTATCATATAACGTTTACACTGCATCATCTGTGAGCCTGGCTTTGAATATGTTTTCTTTGAAATATGATTGTTGGAATAGAGGTCTTGAATCCTAGCATTAGCAACCATCTTTATGTGCTTTTCAAATCATTTGCTATTTATGAACTTTGTACATTCTTGCTTTGTGTGTGTATCAGTTTCTTCGAAGATAGTCGACGATGTAACGGAGCTGCAGATTGGCGTTAAGGTAACCTGTTATTTTGATTGAGAATCTTGTCCATTTTTTTAGAATTGTGAATTTTGGATAAAATGTTTGGATAAGTGGAGTTTGCAAAGATTGCATTATGTTTGGAATTGTTTCATTGCCCTGGTTTTTATCTGAATGTTTGGATTAAAATTTCAACTTAAGGGCTATATTGCTTCACCACCAGCTTCTCTATTCCATTATGATTATGTTGAGTATTTCGCTTGCAGAGGTGTGGAAATGAGAATGTTGCTATTTCACAGATTCGATTGCCATTTTCTTCCCTGAGGCCTGTATTTAGAGCAAGAACAGTGTCTGATGCTCCACCATTTGATCCAAGCAAGATTGTATCATGCAGGCATGGCTATGCTTTTTACTATTTCTATGTCTTTTTGCCTTGCAATCTCTTACACTGGTTCTTAATGATGAACTAAAATTCAAAATTCTTTGCAGCTCATGTTCAGCAAGTTTGAATATGATGGTAAACTAAATGCAACTTTTGTGGAAGGTCCATTTGAGCTTCCTGTATATAGCATAAGGGCGTATATAAAGGATCCTATAATGCCTAGGTATTGCCTCATCTTTCTGGTTTCCATTCCCCTCCTTTTTATCCCTCGTATGCTTAACCTTTTTTTGTGCACGTTTTCTGTCATGTTAAGATTTGTACATGTGGGCTCAGCTGGAGTTACCAGGCCAGAAAGGCCTGGACTTGATCTAAGCAAACAGCCTCCTGCCGTTCGACTAAACAAGGAACTTGATTATATCCTCACATTTAAACTAAAGGTAGAGACAACTTTTGAAGGCTCCTTATATGGCACACATGTGTAAGAGTTATCTGATTGATTTCTCTTTAATTAATTACTTTGATTCATTTCATGCCAGATATATACTTCTAGTGGGTGGGCTTGAGAATGCTTCATTGTCAAAACCTCTACTGGAGGTTTGTCCCCACTTTCACTCCCTGTGTGCTCTAACTTGACTTATTTCATGATCCTCTAACTTGGTATTAACTGTCTCCTCTCCACCGTGACTCCTCTCCCCCTTTATCAATATTATTAATCATTATTTTTATTTGTATTGATTTGTTTGGTATTGATGTTTTCGTAATTGGATGAATTAGTATACACAAGAGCATTAGAAGATTTGCCTACTGTGGATTTCGATTTGAGAAAGATTGCTGCCAGAGTTGCTGATAACGGTAAACAACTTTTCTTAAGCAAATCAGCAATTCAATTTATATTTTTTTTATTTCGGTTGGAACTTAGGTGCTTTTCAATCTGTTATTTTAAATTCATAACAATTGACATATTTCCCTTTATCATAGTTGAGTTGTATTAATTAATTATCAGTTGACATCTTCATTTTATCATAGTTGAGTTGTATTGTATAGACTATCAGTGTTATCATTTTATCATAGTTGAGTTGTATTGTATAGACTATCAGTGTTATCAAGTAGCTCTTTTAAGGACTTATCACTAGTCAATGTGGGATTTGGGTTTTTCCCAATATCTTCCTATAAAAATTAGTATATTTTCCATGTCAATCCAAATTAAATACAGGGGAATGCAAACCAATGTGACTATGTCAGAGAGAATATGGTGGTGTATGTTTGCGTTTCTGTTCTTTGATACTGCCTGAGCTGCATAAGCCTGACCACAAATAGTTTCCAATCCACTAGCCATTCCCATCTGATAGCATGTACAAAATCACCAATGCACTATGTTAATGAAATGAAACTATCCATAATGAATATTGAGAATGCATTAAGAACAAAATTGATCTGCTTGTGGCTTTATACCGTGTTAGTTCTTGCGTCTCACTGATCTGATGTTGCTCAGCGTGTTTCAGGTGGTATCATTCTCGCACCTGAAGGAATCAATGGCAGCATATGTGGAACCCAGGAATCGGTGGAGAAAGTTCTTGCATTTATGCAGAATGATGTTCGTCTGAAGGGGCTAAGACGTATTGAATCACCTGTTAGTCCTGAGGAGGAGTCCATCCATCATGGTCAACATGGACACAGTGCAAGCTCTCCTCTTGCTGCAGGGGAAGATGCCCCTTTCCGATGGGATCACGTGAGAGTCAAGTTGAAGAAAGAGGTAACATTTACAATGCCAAAAGATCTAAACTTTTTTGTTGTACTAAATATGGATATTATGTACAAATAAATGTTGAACTTTTATGGTTTTTGGCCTGCTTGCCATGGTTCTTATGTTTTTTCCGTTACATGTTGGCAGATTGTCACTCTTGGGATGCCTACTATATCACCAATTGAAAGGGTTTGGAAAATATGTTAGCCCGAAGGAATGGAATTCTTTGATTAGTGATCCAGATACAGTGAGTAGCTAACTTCCTATTATCAGTGTGTATCTCCAATGAGGCTTTGCTGTTATGTGATCTTATGAGCTGCAGAGACTTATACTTTAAACCTGAATAGCTTAATTTTTTTGGATTCTTGAGAATATTGAATGAATATTTAAGTTGCTCCAAGTTTATGCATAATAATTCATTTGTCTAGAATTTTTGGAGTTTTTAACATGTAATTTCTGATTGGAGTTCATGCTGTAACATATGTAACAATCTGTTATTTTAAATTCATAACAAATTGTAATATTTTAAAGCATGATTTTATTTTTTTATTTTTTTTTTAAAATTTCCGACGGATTTCCGACGAAAATTGTCGTCGGAAATGGTTTTTTGCGACGAATTTGCGACGAACATTTGTGACGGATTTGCGACGAAAATTTGCGACGACTTTGCGACGGAGTCATTTGCGACGAGAAAATCCGTCGGAAACGATTTGCGACGAGCGATTTTGCGACGGCTTTTTGTCCGTTGGAAAGTTCGTCGGAAACGTCAATTTTCGACGAAAATTGCTGCATTTGCGACGAAAAATGCTGCATTTGCGACGAAAAATACCGTCGGAAATCGTCAATTTTCATGTAGTGTCAATTTTCAAAAAAATTGAATACTCATAGGTGTATTATCCAATCGGTCAAGTTATTGTGTCAGTCGAGTCATTGGTCAGACCGTATGGTCACTAGTTGAACGCCATGACCCGGTATGAATACAATTTATACTAAACTAATAGTAGAATTAGAAAAATATGATATTAAAAGTCAATGTTTTCAAATTTAAATTAATTGAATATTAAAATAAATTTTAAAAGGAATAATTATTCATATACAATAATATTCTAATTAATAAATAGGCAAATTCTAATGTACCCCAGTGAAAAAGTTGGGTGCAGCACATTGACGACTTGTTTTACTTATAAATTGCTATGTCACACTATTTTACAATTCATTTTTTGTTTTCTTATTTTCATTTATGGGTCTCGATTTTTAAAAATTATAGTATTACCCTGATTATAGTTTGAATTAGAATTCTCTTTTTTTATTCCCTAACTTCTGATTTTTGCTCTATTTTCTTCCCATCATTCTTAACTCCACTCGGCAGACTTGTTCTTCTCATTATTGGCAACCACACCTTAAAAAATTGCTTTGTATTAGTCTCAAAACTGCGTTGTTGACACACTTTGGATGCAGTACCCAACTTTATTTCATGGGTACTTTAGTTGTCACCTAATAAATATTACACACGATGTATCAATGCAAGATTAATTGAAAAATTCTAATCAATAATATTAAATATATATGTAAAAAGGTATTTGATTTGAAATAAAATAGAAGAAATGCTTTAAAGAAAATATATTTTATACGTTTCATTGTAACATAGTAGCTCCAGTTGGATAAGAGTGGCAAATTATTATGTACCCCAGTGAAAAAGTTGGGTACAGCACCCTGATGACTTGTTTTACTTATAAATTGCTATGTCACACTATTTTACAACTCATTTTTTGTTTTCTTATTTTCATTTATGGATCTTGATTTTTAAAAATTATAGTATTACCCTAATTATAGTTTGAATTAGAATTCTCTTTTTTTATTCCCTAATTTCTGATTTTTGCTCATCCTTGTTTGTGCAATTGCTATTTTCTTCCCATCATTCTTAACTCCACTCGACAAACTTGTTCTTCTCATTGTTGGCAACCACACCTTAAAAAATTGCTTTGTACTAGTCTCAAAACAGCGTTGTTGACACACTTTGGGTGCAGTACCCAACTTTATTTGATGGGTACTTTAGTTGTCACCGATAAGAGTTCGCAAATGTCCAACAGGTAAACAGTTTGATTCTTGCACGAGGGTTTTTTAGGGTTTCACCCAGTAAAGCCGGGTTGCTGAAGTCATCACCGGGATTTTTATAACTAATAACACACATTTGTTTATTTTTTAAATAACATATTGTAATACCCTAATTTTGTCCGATCAAAAATGAAAGATTTTATTTATTTTTAATAAAAATAATAATTATTTTATTTTCATCCCATGTTTTATTTTATTTTAGTTTGCTACAAGTTTTAATCTTTGAAAAAATAATAATTAGAAGTAAAGAAACAAAAATAAGCAAAGGAGGAAATAGGGGGGTTTGTTAAAAAAGAATAGAGGTGCAATCAGGATTGGGCCATCTAAAACCCAACCCAACACAAAAAAGGCTAGCCCATTTCGCATAACCCAACTCCACCAAAACCTAACTCATATCCAACCCATAACCCACAACCCAACTCACCAAAACCCTAAAATCCCTCCTCTTCTAACCCTAATTCGCATACCTCTCCCCCTTAACCCTAAAATGTGGCCACATTCACTCTCCCCCTTAACCCAAAAAATCATCCACATCCGCCCCCATTCCCTCTTTTCCCTCCTTGGAACTCACAATCCCACTTCCCCACACTTCCCACTTCCCCACATTCCTCTTCCCCATACACGTTTCCCACTTTTCCTCTCCCCTCCCCAACGGCTCTCTCTCCCTCACGCATCCCTCACATCACTCTCTCACCACACACACTTCCTCTCTCTTTCTCCCATTCACACTCAACATTTCCTCCCTCATTCTTTCCTCCCCCTACGACCCCTTTCTCTCTTACACTCTCCTATCACACTTCACTCCATCTTTCTCATCACTCTCTCACACAACCTCCAAAACACATCACCTCCACCTCTCCCATCAAACCCTAGCCGTCCCCTTCCTCTCTTCTCTTCCTTTCACGCTTCCTTTCTCCCACCTCTCACGAAATCACCATTTTTGGTGCCCCCCCTTTTCTCTCCTCTCTCACGAAATCACCATCTTTGGGCATCACCCCACAAGGGGCCGTTGGTCCCTCCAAAGCTCACGGGTTCATTCAAGGAAACATGTTTTCCATCTCGTTTTTCTCAAGGATAGCACACAAACGGATATATACACAAGGTTTGGTGAAAAAACCGAAAGAAAAAGCACACCACTACGATTTCGGTTTTGTTAGTATAAATATGAGTTGACATCTTGAAGGAAGGGGACTTTTTTTTGGGAGAGAAGAGAGTGAGAGGTCGAAATCTTGAAGATCCAGGAGCAAGAAAAAACGGTTCTGAAAGTTTCGTTGAAGCAGTGAGAGAGAGAGATTTCGTTTTCTTTTTTTTTCTCCTCCATAAAATTTTTATAGTTTTTTTGTATTCTGTTGTTGGTGAAGTCTGGAAACGTGCTTCACACCGTACAAGCATAATATTTGGTAATCATTTTTATTTCTGTTTCATCTCCTCTTTACTGTAAATCTTGTCTTCTTTTATGATGTTATAAGTTATTAGTTGCTAATCTCAAAAAGATTAATCCGTTCTTGCTTATATCTTCCTGTAGTGTTCATATGATATCCAGAAAATAGGCTTGTCATGTTGGTCCAAATATTCGTTTATCATGATTCGTTTGTTTGTCCAAATAATTCGGTTATAAGCTATTTTTATCATGTTTTCTGTTTTTTTTAAAAAAAAAATAATGATAATAAAAGAACCCCAAAAACAAAAGAAAAACATCTCCTAGTAATTAATAAAAAAGGGGTAGTCAACACATATCTTGTACCCTCCTACCACTTGCACCCCCCATTTTACTATTTCACCTCCTGTTTCTCTTTTTTTAAATTTCGTTTCTTTTCCCTAATCGAACTTATTTTCTTTTTTTTCACAAACCCTTTTTTTTTTCAATAGTGGATAAATGTTTCCCCGAACAAAAATCAATCCAATTGCAAATTCCTTTCATCACGACGTTCTCTCCAATTAAAATCAACGAGAACACTTTTCAAAAACAAATCTTTTCAAACGTCGGGATCAAAACTAATCATCACTAATGATCATTCGCGCCGTTGCCGTTTGATTGTGGGTGATGATTTCATTCCTGTGGGAGCTAGTAGTGTGGCCACTCTAAACCGTTGTTGTTTGGTCCTCACAAACGCTCTCCTTCAATTGCGAAAACCTTTTCAATGCTCAAAATAAAAACCGATTATCATTAATCATCACTCGCGCCGTTGCCGTTTGGTCGTTAATGATAATTCATTTTCATAAGAGTTAGTAGTGCGACCACTCTAAACTATCGTTGTTTGGTCACCGCGAACGCTCAACCCCTTTGCGAAAAACTCCCAAAAGATTAAAAAACAAAAGCCCTTTTTTAAAAAAAAACAAGAACTACGTAGCTTTGAATTCTCCATCGCACCAGGAGATACGTAGGAGCGAGAGGCTAACTCTCGTCAAGCACCAAAAATAAAAATTTTTCATTAAGTCTTTTCATTCTCTTTTCGAAAAAAGGGGCAAATTTAAGTATTTTCCAAATCAGCACTCTAAACCACACGTTTAATTAAAGGTTCCCTTTCAGTAGAAAGGAGGCGTGGGGTGCTAAAACCTTCCCCATGCCTAACCGACCCCCGAACCCAAATTTTCAAGTTTCTAAAAGGCCATTCGTTTTTCCAAAAAGGTTTTCTTCAATATTTTCCTTATAAAAAAAATATTGGTGGCGACTTCATTGATTTTCAAAAAGTTGTAAACGAAGAAAGATTCCCTCAGGGACTTTTTCGGGCGCACCAGCTGGCGACTTCACTGGGGACTTTTCTTTTTTAAGTGGGTCAAGCCTAACTAATTAAATGTGTGGTTTAGTGTGCTATCGATGTGATTTGGATACTTTGTTTGCTTCTATCCCTTTTCGGTTTGCTCTTCTTATCATGTTGTATGCATGTGCATTTATTTTCTCTCCTTCCATGTTTATTTTTCCTCGTCTTTGCTTATGTGCTTAGTACCCTCATGCTTTCCCCCCCCATCTTGTTATGTTCCCCTCTTCTTGACCCCCTTTCTTGAGGTAAGCAAAGCACTTGATTATTGTTGAAACCCTAGGCTAGCTTATTTGATATTGAACCCTAGTGTAGACAACATGTTATCGCTTGCTATTGTCTGGACTGTTCTGGGTTTTCCTTCGCAGGTGGGGATATATGTGGGTAGTTTTAGGCGGTATGTCCCCGCTACACACACTCACCCCCTTATGATTATGTGCTTTGAGAGAGGCCTAAAAGCCAAGGTCTGAAAAACACCTAGGAGAGTGGAAACGAGTAGTGACTGCCAATTGGACCGATGTCCTTCTGCTCTCATGAAAGTTTCAGCCAGAGTATGCTCTTTTATGGTACCTCACACCAGATGGCATTCCATCGTTGTGGGTGTTATCATGAGAGAGATTTAGCTCTGGTAGCCTTTGCGAGGGAGTGAATAGAGCCACATGGGAGGATTACCCTTTAAATTGCCCTAGATCGTAGGTCCCACCTCTTTTTAGGTCACAAGGGCTTTCCAAATTGTGTGCTGCATTGTAAACTAGGCACGTTTTCAAAAAGAAAAGGAGATTTTTCGAAAAAAGAGAAAATAGAGAAAGAGTTGCCGTTGTAACCTTTCTTTCGCTGGTCTGTATGAAGTGACATATGAACCACTTTATTTTAGAAAAAAAGAGGGGGGTGAAAGAGTTACCGCTGTAGCCTTTCTCATACCGGTCCATATGAAATAACGTACGACCCGCATTTTCCAAAAAACTTGAATCACTGCCAATAAGGACTGGTCTCTGAGTTACATAGACATAGAACATCATCATCATTTACACACATCCCTTGCATAAAACATGCATTTTCAATAGTTTTCGCATGCATCTTTACACTTCATCATGGTTTGCTGTTCGCGATCGTGTGTGTTCTATAGTCGCAATGTCAGTGCAAGTATACACGTCGTACAAGTAATAAAGTGGATAAAAGTAAGAGATCGTTCCCACGAGGACTGATTAGCTTTCAGAGTTCAAGCCTTTAAAACACAAGTGAAACAAGTAGCAAATCGACACTAAAAGTTGATATTAAGACTAAGAACATAAATAAAGCAAGTAAATGAGAAGTGGGTGTGAATATGGATGAGTGTGAGTTGGATTGCTGCATGCAAGTAAATCTCCTCTAGTCAGACGTTATAACGTTTACACGCTAACACGTACAAATGCTATGTTGTATAGACGTTATAACGTTTGAACGCTGTTGCAAAAGAGCTGTGCTTTTCAGTCACAAAACGTCAGAGCTTCAAGTACTAGAATTCCTATGTCTAGGTTCTAAGTAGGCCTACTCCTGTATTTTAAGTACCCACAGCAATGTCCTATGAACTATTATCCATTCTATGTCTAGACTTAGATAAAAAATGCCTAAATGTCTTTAGTGCACCATTTCATTCACATAAATCTTTGAGTTCTTTTCATAGACCATGTCTGTACCTATGAATCTACTTATTTTAAGTGATCAGTTCAAAACAAGTTTGGAAATATTATCATGCAAAGATTTAAAACGCACAAACATCAATACTTCATAACATTAAACTAGAGGTTCATTACATGCAAAACAACAACCCAACTACAAATTGTTTAGCTCATGCTGAGCATCCTTACAGAAATAAGAGGAGTTAAAATCCAAATACCGTACATAGAGAAAAGGAGACTAAACGCAAAAGATACGCCTAAGTGGCCTTCCTTCATGCACGCTGTAAAGACGTTACAACGTCTGAGCTTTACAATAATGGCTGCGAATGGATATGGAAATTGGGGCCTTGAGAGAATTAAAAATGAAGAAGTCTGTGTCCAGAACTTCTCTCAGAAAAACTATCTCTAGAAAATGGTGGAAGGTGGATGATGAATGGAGTAGTGTGTCTTCCGCATGGTGCACCCTTGCCTTTTTATAGAGAGAGAATAGCCATGGTCAAAAGAGGTCACATGCTGCTGATGTCATTCCCCCACCTTCCAAGCTTGCTTGCGAGTTGACTCTGCCCTGAAGTGACACCGCACTGCTACAGTGCGTAAGCCGTGTCAGCGTTGAAGAAAGAGAAGATCTTCTTCATTTCCAGATCTCTGGTCATCATTACATGCGCGCCAAAATGATATATATTATTTTCTTGCTCTGCTGTCCTTCTTTAGACGTGATGAGAGACGCTGCCACGTTTGGATTACTGCACAAACACAAGAAGCATCAAAACGCTCACAAAGGCGCCAATTGGCACCAAAATGCCTAGAACTTGTAATTTAGCCCCTTTCTAACTAAAAAGCAATAAACTAACAGAAACTTAATAGAAACAACCTACTATTGCCAGAGAACTTGCATGATTTAACTTTGAATACGTATAAATAACTCATATAAATATGAGTTATCACACCCCCAAACTTAAACCATTGCTTGTCCTCAAGCAATTGAAATACAACATATGAAAAGATGCAGGAAATTAAATACACCAGCAGTTTACACCCTGCTCATTCATTTGATCAAAAATTTTCCTCAAGGGGCTAATTCCTTCAGACTTACACTACACACTCACGCACCAATGCACAATTACATTCTAGATTCATTACTGCCCAAAGTGAGTGTGTGATCTCTGTATCAATTCTATTCCTAGCTGGGTTCAGAAGCTATCCTAGCTTATGAAAGAGTGGTTTCCATATGGTGAGGGTACAACATCTTTCAAAACAAAGAGTAGGCTAACATTTTCACACAAGACTTGAGGGTTATTTTAAGCACGACAAAGGGTCTTTATTTGGGTGTTAGGACTAGATTAGTGCAAACTACTTTTCTGACTCACACAACGCAAAACACACACAGCTGCAATCCCTCATTACTGAGCAACTTTCACTTGATTCACTTTACTTTTGGTTTGTGATTTTCTCCTTTTTGATCCCTTGGATTTGACAATTTGGGATTGAGATTTTTGGGGTAGCCAGTATTTGTTTCGGGAAATTGCAGCCAACACAGAGGACATGTGGATTTTTCCACTTATTTGAAACAACACACTTTTTTTTTTTGGTCTTTTTGGAGTAGACGTTATAACGTTTATAGGAGAGACGCTACAACGTTTGATAACACAGAACACAACACACAAACACACACGGCATACGTTATAACGTTACGGGTAGACGTTACAACGTTGCACTCACACTACACAGGCACTAATCATCCTACAGTCTTTGCACCCAGCCTTAGTACAACCTGATATACCCCCAAACTTAGCTTCTACTGCTACTCTGAGTTTTTAATCAAGTTTTACAATCACCATATTCAACCAAAACTAGCTTTAGCATCAAATAGTCCCTAGCTAACTAGGTTTTCTTCAAAACAGAGTTTGTGTGGAAGCAGTAATCAATTCTATTCATCTAAGCATGCATCAGCTACTCACACACATTCACACATAGTCATTACTAGCTTTAGCCCAAAGAGAAACATTTTTTGATGATTAATAGAGTAGGAAAGTAAACTGATTTTGCATTTGATTTCATGCAGACATAAAAATGATCCTCCCCCCCAAACAAAAAGATGAGCAGTGTCCCCACTGCTCACTGATTTTGAAAAAAATGAGAGAGGAACATTTACACAAAACAGAAACAAAACAACTACTAACTCTCAAGACGTTGTAACGTCTAGACAGCTATTTATTTGTACTGAAATTGGAAACTAAAACTCTTCTACTGCTAAAAGAGGGCTACTTACTTGTTCAGAGCACCGGCCCTGAGCCTTCCACTTTGTCTGGCTGGGATGCTTGCTTGCACAGCCTTCTTTTTCTTTTCCTTCTTCTTCTTTTCTCCTTCACCGTCACCAACATCAACTGAGACTTCAGTTTCCTGGGTCCTCTTTACACTGCTCTCAGCAACTCTTTTCTTTGCTTCCTCCCATGCTTTCTGCTTTTCCAGCTCTGCAGGATGAATCTGCTGCTGCTCTTTGGGTTCCCCCTGGGCTTTTTCAACCTCTGGCTCAAGAGACGTTGTAACGTCTGCAGCTTCCTCATCAGCAGCAACAGCAGGAGCATTCTCTGAACCACTTGCAGCAACAAATGCTGCGCTGGTGGCTGTTGCTGGCTTTTCTTTAGCAGCTTCAGATCTCTTTTTTACCTGCAACTTTTGCCTTTTGGGTGCAGGAGGATCAACTGGTTGCTCTTCTTCATCACCATGTCTTGCTTTTTCACTTGCAGCGGCTACTTCACGCCTTTTCTTCTTCCCAAATGGACTCTGGGTGGGTACAGTCTTGAATCTTTGCCTTTTGGGTGGGGGAATGAGTTGTGGGTCTGGGTTGGTTTCAACAACAGTTGGCTCAGACGTAGCCACATCTGCACTGGTTACTTCTGGAATGGATGGTTGTGATGGCTCTTTAGTTGGTTCAGGTTGAGTGGGGGTTGGCTTTGAAATGGGCTGATCTTTAGGTTTAGATGGTGGTGTTTGGGGGATGTTTTGGTCATGGGTGGGTTGGGTTTCAGCTGAGGGTTGGGGTTGTTTGTCTTTTGGTGATGGAGGTGTGGGTTGGGCTGGTTCTTTGAGTGTTTGGGTTGGTGGGGAGTCAGCCTCAATATCAGTCTTATCACTGGAACTTCATTTCTCTTCTGAATGTGTTTCTTCCTCATCATCACTTAGGATTTCCCTACTCACCTTCTTTGATTCCTCTGCATCACTTTCACTTATGCTATCCATATCAGCCGATTTAAGCTCTTCTTCCTCACTACTTACCTTCTTCTGCTCCTTCTTTGCTGGGCTCTTTCTTTTTGTTGCTGGTTTTCTTGTTTTCTTGACTTTTTCCTTCTTCACTTTCTTGGGGTTCATTGCTGATAGGAGTATGTTGTCTTCATCTTCCTCTTGCATCCAATCTGGAAGTACTGGTTCTTCAATCACCATCTTGCCTTTTGTTGTATGTGCAATCACCTTCTTTTGCCACTCAAATTGCTCCTTGACAAATTTGGCTAGGCTGTTTTGCTGGTCTACCAGACGTTGTAACGTCTGTGCATCAACTGACGTGGTAGCATCTGCAGCTCTCTGCCTAGTTTTGAACTTTGTAGAGAATGCCCCCTGGGGTTCCTCTCTTAGCTCAGATGCTTCAATCTCCACTCCAGCCTCCATGCAGAGATCGGTGATTAAACAAGGGAAGTATAGGTGTCCATCCTTCCTGTTCTGCCATTTGTTAATCTCTCTGTTGATGAGCTTACCCACTTCAATCTTATCTCTTGACATAATGGCATCAATAGCAATCAGCCTCTCTTTATCAACCCAGAGAGTGTGGGAAGTGGGTATCAAGCAATGTCTGATGAAATGAAACCAAGCACTGGCCTCATCACAAAGGTATCTCTTCAAAATTTTGAATTCATTACCATGGTCGCCTCTTCGCTCCCAAACAGCTCCTTCAACACATATCCTTTCTTTGATTTCAGTCATCTCTGCCACTCCGTACGTCTTTTGCTTCACCTCAACTGCCTTGCCATAGTAACCTAGCCCAAAGTAGTCATTTATGACTCTTACACCAAATTTGACTTCCTCACCTCGTACGATGGAGGTGCTTGAAAGTTCTCCATCGGTTCTTTCAACGATTCCTTTGTAAAAGTCATGCACCAGAGTTGCAATGTATTCCTTCCTGTGAACTACAAATTTCTGCCATCCCAATGCTGCCACTGTTGCGATAAAGTCAGGATTTGGGTTTTCCAAGCTAAAACCCCTTTCTGGCAGCAAGGCTTTCTTCTTTGAAGGAATGGGGATTTCTGGGTTTGGAACAGAAGAAGAACTTGGGTTGACGTTCTTTCCTTTACCAGATGATTTTACTGCAGCTTGCTTTGTTTTAGTCATGGTGATTGTATGAGTTTTCTGGAGAGTGGGGGATTTGAGATTGAGATTTGCGATTTGGGGTTGGGAGAAGGTATAAGATTGCGGTTTCTGAAAGTGTATGAAGGTGGTTTTTATGATTGTAACTGGTGTGTGGCTATTGGGGAGGTTTTATGGGAAGTTGGGAAGTAGGTGTTGGCGTGGGTTTGGGAAAAAGGGGTAACCGTTGGAAGTGACGTCATGGTCACTGTGGCAGTCACGTCTCAGAAAATTCATTAAAAATTGTTTCATTTGAAAACTGCTTGACTCATTTTCTTTTCTTTTTCATTTAAAACTTTACCCAGGCAGCGAACGTGACAACATCCTAGACACGCAGAGACGTTATAACGTTTTTACTACTTCAGCTCCCAATCCTGCACAAAAATTTAAAGACACAAAATTGCTGGTTAGTAAAAACCATTGGGTTGCCTCCCAAGAGCGCTTGCTTTAAGAGTCTTCAGCCAGACTATCCCCTTTTTTTGAATTCAGAGGTTGTTGAGAGTCACTGTGGTCTTGTCCCTAACCACATGTTCTCCATGGTAATGCTTCACTCTTTGGCCATTGACCTTGAAAATGGAATTAGTTTTCTCATCAAACAGATCCACAGCACCATGACTGTAGACTTTTACTATCTTGAAAGGTCCTGACCATCTTGATTTTAACTTCCCAGGGAACAACTTTAATCTTGAATTAAACAACAAAACTGATTGTCCCTCTACTAGCTCCCTTCTTTGAATTCTCTGATCGTGCCACTTCTTGGTTTTCTCTTTATACATTTTTGAATTCTCATAGGCAGTGTGCCTGAATTCATCTAGCTCATTTAGTTGAAGGAGCCTTGCTTCTCCAGCCTTTGAATGATCTAGGTTCAGTTGCTTCAGTGCCCAGTGAGCTTTGTGTTGGAGCTCAATGGGCAGGTGACACGCTTTTCCGAAGACTAACTTGTATGGTGACATGCCCAGTGGTGTCTTAAATGCTGTTCTGTACGCCCACAATGCATCATCAAGGTGCAGGGACCAATCCTTCCTGTTTGGACCAACCATCTTCTCAAGTATCCTTTTAATTTCTCTGTTGGAAATTTCTGCTTGACCACTTGTTTGTGGGTGATAAGCTGTAGCAATCTTGTGCTTCACTCCGTACTTAGCCAATAGGTTCTCAATCAGCTTGTTGCAAAAGTGAGAGCCTTCATCACTGATTATAGCTCTTGGAGTACCAAATCTTGTGAAGATGTTTTGCTTCAGGAATTTGCTGACTGATTTGGCCTCATTATTGGGTAATGCAATGGCTTCCACCCATTTTGACACATAATCCACAGCTACCAAAATGTATAAATTTCCATGAGACATAGGAAATGGCCCCATGAAGTCCATTCCCCAAACATCAAACAGTTCCACTTCAAGAATATTTGTCAATGGCATTTCTTGCTTGTTGGAGATGTTTCCAGCTCTTTGGCATTTATCACATCTTTTTACTAATTCATGAGCATCTTTGAAGAGTGTTGGCCAATAGTATCCTGACTGTAATACCTTTGCTGCAGTTCTGGTTCCACCAAAATGTCCTCCATAAGGTGATGCATGACATTGTTGTAATACATGGAGTTGTTCCTCTTCAGCCAGGCATCTCCTAAGCAACTGATCTTGACACATCTTATATAGATAGGGCTCATCCCAAAAATAGTGCTTCACGGTGTGGAAGAATTTTTTTCTTTGCTGATGGTTGAAATCCACAGGCACCATCTTGCTGACTAGGAAGTTAACTATATCAGCATACCAGGGAGCAGTAGTATCAGACGTTATAACGTTTGAAGAATTAATCATAGACGTGGTAACGTCTTCAGCTACTGTGGCTACTGTCAGCAGTTTTTCATCAGGGAAATTTTCTTTTATTTCTTCTGCACCTGTACCTGCATCAACATTCTCAAGCCTAGAAAGATGATCAGCAACTTGGTTCTCCACCCCCTTTTTATCATGAATTTCCAAGTCAAATTCTTGGAGGAGGAGAACCCATCTAATGAGTCGTGGCTTTGCATCTTTTTTAGAAATCAAATACTTGATGGCTGAGTGATCAGTAAAAACAATAACTTTTGCACCCACCAAGTATGATCTAAATTTGTCAAAAGCAAACACAACAGCTAGTAACTCTTTCTCAGTTACAGTGTAATTTAATTGGGCATCATCTAAGGTTTTACTAGCATAGTATATAGAGTGAAAAATTTTGCCATACCTTTGACCCAATACGGCCCCCACAGCGTAGTCACTCGCATCACACATTAATTCAAATGGTTTGGACCAGTCAGGAGTGACTATCACAGGAGCTGTTACAAGGGCATTCTTCAATTTCTGGAAGGCTTCATGACAATGCTCATCAAAGTTGAAGACGTTATCACGTTGCAGCAGCAGACACAAAGGTTTGGAAATTTTTGAGAAATCCTTGATAAACCTTCTGTAAAAACCAGCATGCCCTAAGAAACTTCTAATACCTTTGACAGTTGTAGGTGGAGGTAATTTGTCAATAACATCAATTTTCGCTTTATCCACCTCCAACCCTTTCTTTGAAATTTTATGCCCCAAAACAATTCCCTCTTGAACCATGAAGTGGCATTTCTCCCAGTTGAGTACTAAGTTGGTTTCTTCACACCTTATTAAGACTCCTTCTAAGTTATCCAAGCATGCCTTGTATGAGTCTCCATAGACTGAAAAGTCATCCATGAAAACTTCCATGGATTTTTCAATAAAATCTGAGAATAAAGCCATCATACACCTCTGAAATGTTGCAGGCGCATTACACAATCCAAATGGCATCCTTCTGAAGGCAAAGGTACCATAAGGACAAGTGAATGTGGTCTTCTCTTGGTCCTCAGGCACAATAGCTATCTGGTTATATCCTGAGTAACCATCAAGGAAGCAATAGAATTCTTTGCCTGCAAGTCTATCCAACATCTGGTCAATAAATGGCAGAGGAAAATGGTCCTTCTTGGTTGCTTTGTTCAGCTTCCTGTAGTCCATACATATCCTCCATCCAGTCACTGTTCTTGTTGGAATTAATTCATTTTTTTCATTGGTTACCACAGTAACTCCACCCTTCTTTGGCACACATTGAACTGGGCTCACCCATGAGCTATCACTAATTGGATAAATGATTCCTGCATCTAACCATTTGATGATTTCTTTCTTGACCACCTCCTTCATTATCGGGTTCAATCGCCTTTGTCCTTCAATGCTGTTCTTTGCATTCTCTTCCAAGACAATTCTGTGCATACAGATTGTGGGACTGATGCCTTTGATATCTGCCATTTGCCAACCAATGGCTTTCTTGTGCCTTTTCAAGGTGCTAAGGAGATCACTTTCCTGCTCTTGTGAGAGGTTAGAAGAAATGATCACTGGTAAAGAATCATTTTCCCCTAAAAAGGCATACTTCAGGTGATCAGGCAACACTTTCAATTCCAGAGTGGGTGGTTCTTCAATGGATGGTACTATCTTCTTGAGATTGGAGTCTTCTTTCCCCAAGGTTTCATACTTCTTTGTCCATGCCCTGGGTACATGGGAATCAGACGTGACAACGTCTGTGGTTGACGTTGTAACGTTTGACTGATCAGCTTCTTCTGATAACAATTCTTGAATCTCATTATTGCCCAGAATATTTTCCAAGTGGTCATTATCTTTATTGAACTGCTTTTGAACCACATGGTCAATGGCAACCACAAAGGAACATTCCTCTGTGTTAGGTTCTGGATACTTGAGTGCGTTGAGGACGTTGAATTTGACTTCTTGGTCATTGACCCTCATGATTAATTCTCCTTTCTGCACATCAATGAGTGTCCTTCCAGTGGCCAGAAATGGTCGCCCCAAGATGATAGGAACTTCCTTATCTGCATCAAAATCCAAAATAACAAAGTCCACTGGAAAAACGAATTTGTCAACTTTAATCAAAACATCTTCTAATATGCCCTCAGGATAAACTCTACTTTTATCAGCTAATGTAAGACTTAAAGAAGTAGGTCTGGCAGTTCCTATACCAAGTTTTTCATAAATGGACTTGGGCATCAAGTTAATACTTGCCCCCAAGTCACATAAAGCTTTGCCAAGGTAAAAATCTCCAATGGAGCATGGTATAGTAAAACTACCAGGATCTTTCAGTTTTCTAGGGAGTTTATTCTGCATGATTAAGCTACATTCTTCAGTTAAAGCAATAGTTTCAAACTCCCCTAGCCTTCTTCTTTTGGTGATGATATCCTTTAGGAACTTGGCATAGTTTGGCATCTGTTGTAGAGCTTCAACCAAGGGAAGGTTTATGTGCAGCTGTTTTAGCATCTCCATGAACCTGCTGAATTGCTTGTCTTCATGAGCTTTCTTGAGTCTTTGAGGGTAGGGTGGAGGAGGATATTCAGGTACAAGCTTAGGAACAGTCTTGATTCCTGGTTCAGAACTAGACGTTGTAACGTCTGACTTAGACATCACAATGTCTGGAATATTCTTCTCTTTTTCTCCACCTTTGTCTTTCTCTTTTTCCTTGTCTGGTACCTCAGATTCCTTAGGCACAGATGGTTCTGGATACTCAGTGCCACTTCTTAATGAGATAGCATTTACCTGTGCATTCACCACATCTTTATCATTTGACTTGGATGAAGATGGTGTTTCAGTTGTGGATGGAAGAGATCCATTCTGTCTTTGAGTAAGAGCTGAGGCTATCTGTCCAATTTGGTTCTCCAAAGTTTTGATTGAAGACTCATGGGTCTGTAAGGTTGCCCTACAATCACTTATGAAAGTTTTCATCAAGGCTTCCAAATTGCTGTTGGTGTTATTCTGCGTATACTGCTTTTGTTGTTGAGGGGGAAATCCTGGGGGTATTGCAGGAGCAGCATTGCTAGCATTCAAAGAATTGTTGTTCTTCCAACTAAAATTTGGGTGATTTCTCCAATTTGAATTGTACAAGTTGGAGAAGGGACTGTTACCTTTGTTATGTGATACAAAGTTTACAGACTGGGGGTTATGGGGACACTCTTCGTAGACATGCCCTCCTTCACAATATACACACACTACTCCTCCAGATGGTGTTGGCTCAATAGCTGCAGCAGTCTGTGGTTCAGACGTGGCCACGTTTGGAGTGCTCAAGTTCTTAATCATGTTGGTCAGAGAAGCAACCTGAGCAGAAAGGGCAGTTACTTCACTTATCTCATGGACACCAGCCTTCTTTCCAGGAGTGAATCTATCAGAAGGCCAATGGGCATTGTGAGTGGCTATGTCTTCAATAAGTCTGCATGCCTCAGAGAAAGACATGTTTAATATGACACCGCCTGATGAAGCATCAAGTATAAGCCTGGTAGGTTGATCTAGACCATTATAAAAAGTCTCCATTTGAATAACTACAGGAATGCCATGGTGTGGGCACATTCTTAGTAATTCCTTCCATCTTTCCCAAGCCTCAAATAATGATTCCCCTTCTCTTTGTTTGAAGGAAGTGATGTCATTTCTTAACTTGGCATTTTTGTTGGGAGGGAAGTATTTTCCAAGAAATTTCTCAGCTAGCTCATCCCAAGTATGAATTGAATTTGGCTCTAAGGAGTTCAACCAATTCTTGGCCTTGTCCTTAAGAGAATATGGAAATAGCTTCAGTTGGAAGGCATCTTCTGATACTCCAGGGATGACAAAGTTGCTACACACATCCAAAAATTGCCTTAGATGTGCATAAGGATCTTCTTGAGGGAAACCCCCAAATTGCCCTGCAGTCTGCAACATTTGGAACATCATTGGCTTGAATTCAAAGTGACCAGTATGAATAGGTGGTCTTGCAATGCCTGTTTGTAAATGTGCAGGATTGAGCACGGCATAATCACGCATAGGCCTGTCCCTGTCATTGACCATGTCTTGTGGCCCTGCATTGATGAGTTGCTGTCTCTGCCAGTGTTCATCATCAACATAGGTTTCTGTATGAGTTTGTGGTCCACGACCACGTCCTCCAGCATCGGAGTGCCTTCCTCCTCTTGGAGTACGTCCACCTCTAGAGGTTCTACCACCAGTACCATGTTCAGACATGATTGGTGGCTGAACTTGCTGTTGTTGTTGCTGCCTTCTTAGCCTTTGTTGTCTCCTTAGTCGCCTGAAGGTTCTTTCAGGCTCTGGGTAGAATTCAGGTTCAGATCCACTCCCTGGTTCTGTTGAACTAGAGCTTGAACTGGAACTAAGCATACGCTGTAACGTCTACCTGTTCACTCACAAAAACAACAAACAACACAGCAGAATTCTTTCACCTAGTGTTTTAATTCTTGTTGAACAATAAAAGTTAAATACAGTCCCCGGCAACGGCGCCAAAAACTTGTTCGCGATCGTGTGTGTTCTATAGTCGCAATGTCAGTGCAAGTATACACGTCGTACAAGTAATAAAGTGGATAAAAGTAAGAGATCGTTCCCACGAGGACTGATTAGCTTTCAGAGTTCAAGCCTTTAAAACACAAGTGAAACAAGTAGCAAATCGACACTAAAAGTTGATATTAAGACTAAGAACATAAATAAAGCAAGTAAATGAGAAGTGGGTGTGAATATGGATGAGTGTGAGTTGGATTGCTGCATGCAAGTAAATCTCCTCTAGTCAGACGTTATAACGTTTACACGCTAACACGTACAAATGCTATGTTGTATAGACGTTATAACGTTTGAACGCTGTTGCAAAAGAGCTGTGCTTTTCAGTCACAAAACGTCAGAGCTTCAAGTACTAGAATTCCTATGTCTAGGTTCTAAGTAGGCCTACTCCTGTATTTTAAGTACCCACAGCAATGTCCTATGAACTATTATCCATTCTATGTCTAGACTTAGATAAAAAATGCCTAAATGTCTTTAGTGCACCATTTCATTCACATAAATCTTTGAGTTCTTTTCATAGACCATGTCTGTACCTATGAATCTACTTATTTTAAGTGATCAGTTCAAAACAAGTTTGGAAATATTATCATGCAAAGATTTAAAACGCACAAACATCAATACTTCATAACATTAAACTAGAGGTTCATTACATGCAAAACAACAACCCAACTACAAATTGTTTAGCTCATGCTGAGCATCCTTACAGAAATAAGAGGAGTTAAAATCCAAATACCGTACATAGAGAAAAGGAGACTAAACGCAAAAGATACGCCTAAGTGGCCTTCCTTCATGCACGCTGTAAAGACGTTACAACGTCTGAGCTTTACAATAATGGCTGCGAATGGATATGGAAATTGGGGCCTTGAGAGAATTAAAAATGAAGAAGTCTGTGTCCAGAACTTCTCTCAGAAAAACTATCTCTAGAAAATGGTGGAAGGTGGATGATGAATGGAGTAGTGTGTCTTCCGCATGGTGCACCCTTGCCTTTTTATAGAGAGAGAATAGCCATGGTCAAAAGAGGTCACATGCTGCTGATGTCATTCCCCCACCTTCCAAGCTTGCTTGCGAGTTGACTCTGCCCTGAAGTGACACCGCACTGCTACAGTGCGTAAGCCGTGTCAGCGTTGAAGAAAGAGAAGATCTTCTTCATTTCCAGATCTCTGGTCATCATTACATGCGCGCCAAAATGATATATATTATTTTCTTGCTCTGCTGTCCTTCTTTAGACGTGATGAGAGACGCTGCCACGTTTGGATTACTGCACAAACACAAGAAGCATCAAAACGCTCACAAAGGCGCCAATTGGCACCAAAATGCCTAGAACTTGTAATTTAGCCCCTTTCTAACTAAAAAGCAATAAACTAACAGAAACTTAATAGAAACAACCTACTATTGCCAGAGAACTTGCATGATTTAACTTTGAATACGTATAAATAACTCATATAAATATGAGTTATCATTTGCTTGCCGAGAATCCCAAGTAATGAGAAATTTTTGTCATAGATACGGCATGGAATCTAGAAGGGAAACGGTGTATACTCCAAGGTACCCCGTTGTAAACAAGGTAGATGTGACTAGTCTGAAAAAATGTGTTGACCTGATGGGACCTATTGAAAAGGGATCGTTTGACAATGCTTATGGGAACCTCCGGAAGTTGTTGTTGCTAGAGGTGCAGACTGAGGCTATTGTGGCTTTGAGTAGATTCTATGACCCAGAAATCAGGTGCTTTCTTTTCAAAAATTTTCAAATGGCACCCACATTGGAGGAATATCAGCAGATTTTGGGTTTCACTCAGACAGAAGCTGTCCCCTACCGGTATCAAGAACAGTACTACACAGATGAGGGGTTCGTTGCATTATTGCAAGTGAGTGTAGAGGATCTAAAACTCCAAAAGCAGAAGAGAAACAATGTGATAGGTTTCCCGCAGAGCTACCTTGAAGGTTTAATGGGAGCCTATGCCAGAAGTAAAAATTGGGTCGTCTTCAAGCGAATTTTGGCCTTAACAATTTTTGGGGTTGTTCTCTTTCCGCAGATTGAGAGGTATGTGGATGTGACCGTTATTGGTATTTTCCTAGCTTTTCAGAATAGGAAGAGTCCCATTAATCCAATTCCCGCCATCCTTGCTGACACTTATTCTGCTTTCACTCATCATTGTGACTTGAGAAGGAAGAAAATCTCTTGCTCTTCTCACCTGTTATATGCGTGGCTTCTCATTCATGCCTTCACCAACCCAACACGAGTGGAAAAGTTGATTGGCTACGCTGTAACTTGTGAAGTGAAAGCTACGAGTATTCAAGAGTGGGTCCAGTTTCTAGGGGCCTAGATGAGCACTCGATCCGTTGGTATCTCTCATCTTGCTGGGAAGACAGGCCTAAGGTAGTCTTCCGTTGTGGTGGTTTTCAAAATGTCCCGCTGATGGGCACTAAGGGATGCATCAACTACAACCCGTCCCTGACTCTGAGGCAATTGGGGTATCCGATGAGGAACTCGCCTACTGAAGAGATGATATCCCCGCTTTACATCTTTGAAGGAGGACCGAAAGATGACAGTTTGCTTAGAAAGGTATTGCAAGCCTGGAGTACGGTGGTTCGCATGGGAAAAGTAGAGCTTGCTCAGAGGACTAGTGGTATCACCTTCGCTCAGTGGCTCGGAAAAAGGATCCAGAATGTTCAACTGCCCTACCAAAAAGAGTTGCAAGTCGAGAGGGAAGTAGTAGACGCCAGTGTCCCTGTTGTCGAAGAATTAGGCGAGGTTAAGTTGGCTCTGATAAAGGCAGAGGAAGAGAAGAAATCTTTGCAAGCTGAGATAGAGAAGATGGCTCTGAAGAACAAAAGGTTGAAAGAAGAAAATGCCCTGAAGTCTGCTACCATTGAGAAGTTTAGTCAGAAACTAAAAGGGGAAGAGGAGAGCAAGTTAGAAGTTCAAAGGTATCTGCAAGGAGCCAAGGAGGAAATCAAGAGGCGAAGCTTGAAAGAGAAGAAGGCCCTGGAAGAAGCCAATCAGTGGAAAGAATTGTGGGATGAAGCAAAAATGGAAGAGAGAGCTGTGAAAAGCTTGCTTGCCAAGTCAAAAAGAGAATCCCGCATGTTGCAAGCTGAATGGGAGAGTAAGTTAGACAGTGTTGTGCAAGAAAGAGACTCATTTGAGAACATCCTCAGAGAATATCAGCGAGCCCTAAAAGCAGAGCAAGAGGATTCTGATGAGTTGAGGGAGCGCCTTTGTCACATCAGCGACGCGTACCGGCAAGTGAGGGATGAAAGTCAGTATTGGGAACATCGCTATGTTGAGCTGCTCGGTAGGATTGAAGAGCAGGCAGTCATCATTGAGCTGAGGGATGAAGTTCAACACTGGAAGGATAGGTTCTCCAAGCTATCAGAATTGGTCAACCAGGCTCTTGCGGATATGCCCAGGAAATTAAGAAAAGCCGAAACTGAGATGTATCCCCTCAACACTCCGCTTGAGGTGTACAAATTTGTGGAGTACTGCAGAGCCCTAGTTGAGGAAGCCAAAGGAAAAGCCGGAAGTACCTCTACCAACAACAAAAGGAAAAAGAGTAGAAATGTCAAAGCTCTTTGTATTTGAGCTTCTTTATTGTAATTTTCCATTTTGTTTTATTGTACCTTTCCTTTTCAATCATTGTATCAGAATGTCGTACTTTCGGATTCAGATTTTGAAGTATTTTGTTTAAATACACCCGTTTCGCTTCCAGATTCCAATTTCAGTATGATCCAAAGAAAGATAACAAAAATGATCCAAGATGTACCTGCGTATCTATAATAAGACATAATACACTGCGATTCTCGGCAAGACAAACTAAACACGCATTCATTCGCATTGCATTCATTTATTCGTTCTTGTGTTCATAAGCGTGTTCCGTCAACAGAAAATCAGGCAAGCTGGTTAATCATCGCTATTGGACGCGTCTGCAAGCAAGAAACATGGAAAACAATCAAGCCAACCCTGATCAGGACAATCCGCAGCCACATCAGGATGATGGAGCTCCAGGGGGTCTGAATCTTAATGGTCAGGGTCAGCATGGTCAGAATCAGGGGAATCAAGTCACTCAAGCTGAGATGGAAGTCCTAAAGGCTCAAATGGCGGAGGTCATAAGAGTGCTAAGTGCCTTAAGAGATGTTGGCACAACTGAAACTGCTGTTGCTGGGATGAGCAATCCTCCTCCCCTTCCTGGGTCTGGGATCTCTCAAACCCTTCAGGCTGTGCAATGGCCTCCCTATGGTCTCCCACTGGGCTATACGCCTCCTGCTGCTGATGCAAACCCTGGAAGAGATCCTTCAGGAACCACGGGGCACGCTCAGCCTAATACAATTGTGAATGAAGTTGGAACAGGGACGCATCAAGCCCAGATTCAGATCCCAATTCCTGTTATTGCTCCAGGAACTCCGGCGGGTTTCAATTCACCAATAATGGTTCATCCACACGTACAGGGCCCAGTCCCTCAGAATATTGCTCACCGACACATGACCCCGGTCGCGGTATCGATGAATAACCCTCACTATGGTGCCGGCGGTTTCCCACAGAATTACCCTGCCGAAGCTAGAAGTCAGTATCAGATGCTGGAAGAAAGATTAAGAGCTGTTGAAGGGGCAGGTTCTCGAGCCAGGAATGCCCATGAGTTGTGCTTGGTTCCTGATCTAGTCCTGCCGCCCAAGTTCAAAGCACCAACTTTTGACAAATACAGAGGGACAACTTGCCCAGTCAGCCATGTGACAATGTACTGCCGAAAGATGACTGCCTATGCCCGTGATGATAACTTAATGATGCATTGCTTCCAAGAAAGTTTAGCCGGAGCTCCCCTTGACTGGTACATGCAGTTAGAGCCAACTAATATCCGTTGCTGGAAAGACATGGCGGATGCCTTCATGCGTCAATACCAGTATAACAATGATTTGGCTCCAGATAGAACTCAGCTACAATGCATGTCTAAGAGGGATAACGAGTCGTTCAAAGAGTATGCTCAGAGATGGCGGAACCTTGCGGCTCAAGTAAAACCCCCTCTGCTGGACAAAGAAATGGTCCACATGTTTATGGAAACCCTTCCTGCGGTGTATTATGATAGGTTGGTTGGCAGCGTAGTCTCAAACTTCTCTGAGATGGTGGTCACAGGGGAAAGAGTAGAGAATGGTATGCGGAGCGGAAGAATAGCTCAGGGCCCGACACCTCCTGCCGGTCAAAAAAAGCCATTTTTTGGGTCTCATAAGAAGAAAGAAGGTGAAACTAATGCAGTCATCGGAGCCAGTGGTCCGTCGCACAGCAATCCACCGCAAGCTATTTCGGTTCCTCCTCAGGCACCACTGGCACAGCCTTTTCAATCAAATTATCAGTACCGGAATCATAATGAAAGGAAGCCTGTTGTCTTTGATCCCATTCCCATGTCCTACACGGACTTGTTTAATTATCTCATCACCAACAAAATAATCAGTACTCGTCAAATGAAGCCATATCAGCCTCCCTATCCCAGAGGGTACAACGCAAATGCCACCTGCGCCTTTCATTCTGGGGCAGTAGGTCATGTGGTGGAGGATTGTAAAGCATTCAAATATGTGGTGCAAGAATTACTTGATACGAAAAGCATATCATTTCAACAACCCAATGTAGCCACCAATCCGTTGCCAGGGCATGGAGGACCTGCTATTAATGCCGTTGACCATCAGGGGGGTCAGTGTTTGGTTAGAAAAGTTGATTGCATTCAGATGCCTTTGAATTTTATCCATGCTGAATTATGCCGTTTTGGTGTCATCAAAGAAAGTTGTGCTAGGAAAGACGCCTGTGATAATCCTCGCTGCATCGGGGCATGCGAAGGCTTTAAGCCAATTCTCCAAGATCTCTTAGACAGACACCTGGTCCAAGTGGGAATCCAGGAGAAAGAAGAAAGTGTATTTACCTTGCAATCAGGCAATGGAGGCTTCAGGAGACCGATTGAAATTCCCTGCAATCTGAATTCCAGCCTAGCTGTGACGAGACCCTCGACTGTTGTTATTCCAGTACCTGCTGCTACCCCTAGTGGGGAGACTAGGATGACTCCTTGGAACTGCAATGTGCAAATGCAAGCGGGGGTCCCTAAAGGCACTCTGGATATAACAAACATTGCTGGAGGTAGTTGTATCACAAGGAGTGGAAGGTTGTATACTCCTGAAAACCTTAGAAGAGAGCAATCCAAAGGAAATGAAGAAAGGGCCCGTAAGGGAAAAGATAAGGAAGCTGTAGAAGTCAGGGATGTGTCGGACAAAGAAGCTCAAGAATTCCTGAGAGTAATGAGACAGAGTGAATATCGGGTGGTAAACCAGCTGAATCAAACTCCATCCAAGATCTCAATCCTCTCTTTGCTGCTTAGTTCAGAGGCACATCGTGCTGCACTGCTAAAGGTCCTGAATGAAGCTCACGTCTCCCATGACATTACAGTAAACCAGCTTGATGGTATTGTTGGCAGCATTGTAGCCTCTAATTACTTGACCTTCTCAGACACTGAGCTGCCTCCGGCAGGAAAGAATCATAATCAAGCTCTTCACATCTCAGTCAAGTGTGGGGACCATATACTTGCCAGGGTGCTTATTGATAACGGTTCATCCTTGAATGTACTGCCTAAGTCTACAATGGATAAGCTGGATGTAGACTGTTCATATCTGAAACCGAGCTCCACCTTGGTCAGAGCATTTGATGGGTCAGTGAAGGAAGTTTTCGGAGAAGTAGAAGTGCCGCTGCAGGTAGGCCCTGAAGTATTTTATATCGTCTTTCAAGTGATGGACATCAATTCATCCTACAGTTGCCTGCTAGGACGTCCTTGGATACATGCGGCTGGGGCAGTGCCATCCTCGCTTCATCAGAAACTCAAGTTTGTGGCTAGGGGAAAGCTGATAGTGATCTCCGGAGAGGAAGAAACATTGATAAATCGATCACCACCTGAATATTATGTGGAAGCAGCAGAAGAGTCCTTTGAGACTGCTTTCCAAGGATTGGAGATTTCAAACGCTGTCTTCGTCGAAGGTGAGCCTCAGTGGAAGCCTAAGTGGTCCAGGGCTGACATGATGGCTGCAAAGGTGATGCTAGGACATGGGTATCAGGTTGGCAAAGGCTTAGGAAAAGCTGCTCAAGGAATTGTAATGCCTGTTCAGTTGAGGGGCAATATCGAGAGGTTCGGTGTTGGGTACATCCCAAGTCTTGCTGATCGGGAGAGGCTGACATCTGACAGGAGGGAGAAATGGCTGGCCAAACTCAGAGGAAAGGCACCAAATCAGGGGAGAATGGTCATCGCTAATCTTAAGAACAACTTCCGGAGTGCAAGTATGCTGAACCCTGACCAGGTTAATATGGTTGAAGAAGGATCAAGCTCAAGTGGCCGTGCTGTAGGTCTGGTGCGCTGCTGTGCGGCTGGAGAGAAGCTGCAAAACTGGGAGATCGTGGATTTCCCCGTATTTTCCAATTTAAAGTAATTATCGTTGTAATGCAGATCTCTCGGCTCTGCCCAAGGCCTTGGGATATTTCATTCGGGCACACATGTTTTCGTCAAAAATCATCAATCAATAAAGTGTTATTTTGAATTTTCAATAAAATTTCTGTCTTCATCTTTTATCTGTGTTGCTTTTTCTTTGTTTTTATTCGCCGCTCCATTCTAATGCAGATCAAAAATAAACTCTGAAAATAATAATGCCCATAACTCATACTGTGATTTTGATTACCCGGTTAATCAAGCCGAGGAAGATGTTGAGAATGATTGGGATACTCCTCCAGAAATCATGAGAATGGTAGAACAAGAAGAAAAGGTCATCGAACCCCATGAGGAGTCTACAGAAATGGTCAATTTGGGTACTAAGGAAGACAGGAAAGAGATCAAGGTTGGTACCGCAATGGAGGATAAAGAGCGCAAAAAGTTGATTCAGCTCCTGTTCGACTACGCTGATGTGTTCGCATGGACATATCGGGACATGCCAGGGTTGAGCACAGATATTGTTGAACATAGATTGCCGGTGAAATCAGAGTGTCCCCCGGTGAAACAGAAGTTAAGGCGGATGAAGCCTGAAATGTCTTTGAAGATCAGGGATGAGGTCAAGAAACAGTTTGATGCAGGGTTCTTAGCTGTGGCAAAATATCCTGAGTGGGTAGCAAACATTGTTCCAGTCCCTAAGAAAGATGGAAAGGTCCGAATGTGTGTCGACTACCGTGACTTGAACAGAGCAAGCCCTAAAGATGATTTCCCTCTACCCCATATTGACGTTTTGGTGGACAGTACTGCTCAGCATTCGATGTTCTCCTTCATGGATGGATATTCAGGCTATAACCAGATCAAAATGGCTCCAGAGGATATGGAGAAAACCAACTTCATAACCCTTTGGGGAACTTTCTGTTACAAGGTCATGCCTTTCGGGTTGAGGAATGCCGGGGCAACCTACCAAAGAGCGATGGTAACCCTATTCCATGACATGATGCATAAGGAGATCGAAGTCTATGTGGATGACATGATTGCCAAATCAAAGACTGATGAAGAGCACGTGGTTAACCTGCAGAAGCTGTTCGAGCGTCTCAGAAAGTACAAACTCAGGTTGAACCCCGCTAAGTGCACCTTTGGGGTTAGGTCAGGGAAGCTGTTAGGTTTCATTGTTAGCCAGAAGGGAATTGAGGTAGACCCGGACAAAGTACGAGCAATCCTGGAGATGCCAGCACCTAAAACAGAGAAAGAAGTTCGTGGTTTCCTGGGAAGACTAAATTACATCTCTCGATTCATCTTCCAGTTGACTGCAACTTGCGAACCAATTTTCAAACTGCTGTGCAAAAACCAAGAGATGAAGTGGAATGATAAATGTCAAGAAGCATTTGAGAAAATCAAGGCGTATCTTCAAAATCCACCCGTCCTAATGCCACCTGTGTCTGGCAGGCCCCTCATCCTATACCTCACGGTGCTAGACAACTCTATGGGCTGCGTGCTGGGGCAACACGATGAGTCAGGAAAGAAAGAACACGCGATCTACTACATAAGCAAGAAGTTCACAGACTGTGAGGCAAGGTGTTCCTCATTGGAGAAGACTTGTTGTGCTCTAACCTGGGCTGCGCATCGACTGAGACAGTATATGCTGAGTCACACTACCTGGTTGGTGTCCAAAATGGACCCAATCAAGTACATATTTGAAAAACCTGCGCTCACAGGTAGAATTGCTCGTTGGCAAATGCTTCTGTCAGAGTACGATCTCGTGTACGTAACCCAGAAGGCGATTAAAGGTAGCACACTGGCAGACTACCTGGCACATCAACCGGTTGAGGATTACCAATCAATGCAATGTGAGTTCCCAGATGAGGACATTATGGCATTATTTGACGCAGGGAAATCTCAAGATGATGAAAGGTGGAGAGTGTTGTTTGACGGTGCCTCTAACATGTGGGGGCACGGAATCGGAGCAGTGCTGATCTCCCCAGACAACCGCTTCATACCAGTCACTGCCAGACTAAGCTTCTATGTCACAAACAATATTGCAGAGTATGAAGCGTGTATCTTGGGTATCCAGGCGGCTCTCGATCGGAAAGTCAAGAGGCTCGACGTGTACGGAGATTCAGCTCTAGTTGTCCATCAAGTAAAAGGAGACTGGGAAACAAGAAATTCTGATTTGATTCCTTACCGTGACTACATTCAAGAATTAATCAAGCCCTTTGAGGAAATCACTTTCCAGCACATACCCCGCAGCGAGAATCAGTTGGCAGATGCCTTGGCAACTTTGTCTTCTATGTTCAACGTCAGCTGTGACAAAAGTCTGACGACTGTCAGAATCCAGCACAGAGGACAGCCTGCTTATCACTACTGTATGACAGTCGAAGAGGGGTCAGACAGTAAGCCTTGGTACCATGACATCAAGCAGTATATCATAAACAGAGAGTATCCTCCCGGAGCTACAGAGAATGACAAGAGAACCCTCAGGAGGCTGTCAACAGGTTTCTTCTTGAGTGGAGACGTCCTTTACAAGAGAAACCATGACTTGGTACTCCTCAGGTGTGTAACAGGAGAAGAATCAGTAAAGATTATGCGAGATGTTCATGAAGGCTCATTTGGGGTTCATTCCAACGGGCACGCAATGGCTAGAAAAATCCTGAGAGCTGGATACTACTGGTTGCAGATGGAATCAGACTGTTACAGTTTTGTGAGAAGATGCCATAAATGCCAAATCTATGCAGATCACACCCATGTACCTCCAACGTCTCTGAATGTTTTGAGCGCACCATGGCCATTCTCAATGTGGGGCATGGACATCATTGGTTCCATTGAACCCAAAGCTTCCAATGGTCACCGTTTCATTCTGGTTGCTATTGACTACTTCACTAAGTGGGTGGAGGCTGCTTCTTATCCCAATGTAGCGAGCTCAGTGATAGCTAAGTTCATCAAGAAAGACTTGATTTGCCGCTACGGCCTTCCAAACAAGATTATCACAGACAACGGTAGTAATTTGAACAGCAGAGTGATGAAGGATTTGTGTAAAGACTTCAAAATACAACATCACAACTCTTCTCCCTACCGCCCAAAGATGAATGGGGCAGTTGAGGCAGCTAACAAGAATATCAAGCGGATAATACAGAAGATGGTCGTGACCTATAATGATTGGCACGAGATGCTCCCCTTTGCCCTGCATGGTTACAGAACCTCAGTACGCACCTCAACAGGGGCAACCCCTTACTCCCTGGTTTACGGGTCAGAGGCAGTCCTCCCCATTGAAGTTGAAATACCATCCCTGCGGGTGTTAATGGAGACAAAACTTGATGAAGCAGAATGGGTTTGGTCTCGTCTTGACCAGTTGAATCTCATTGATGAAAAACGGGTGGCCGCAATGTGTCATGGACAGTTGTACCAACAGAGGATGAGGAGGGCTTTTGACAAGAAAGTCCGTCCTCGTGAATTCCAAGAAGGAGATCTTGTGCTCAAGCAGATCTTGCCGATTCAGAGACTCTAGGGGAAAATGGGCTCCCAAATATGAAGGACCTTATGTGGTGAAGAAGGCATTCTCAGGAGGAGCTTTAATTCTGGCAAACATGGACGGAGATGAGATCCCAAGTCCGGTGAACTCATATGTGGTCAAGAAGTATTATGCCTAGAAAAATAGACGAAAAAGAGAAAGATAAGCCAAGGAAAATCAGCTCGCTAGGTTGAAAACCCGCAAAGGGCGACCTAGGCAAAATCAGAGTGGCCCGGTGGATTGAAAACCCGCAAAGGGCGATCCAGGCAAAAATTAGGGTCAGAAAACTTGGGCTTGAGAAAAGAAAAAGGCAATCAGCGTTCCAAAGGTTCGGATAAGGGGGTGATCAGTATTATGAGTATGGACGGTGGGCACCGTTACTTCAGAGATGGAACCACGAGATCTGTTCCTTTTGCTTGTATTTTTTGTAGTTTAAAAGAAAGATTGCAATGCACTTTCGATTGGCGTGACTTTCTGCACGTCCAGTTTCTATATCAATAAAAGTCCAACTTTTCTTTCATATATGTGCTTTTCGTGTCTCTGCTTTCATCTGTTCAGTTTCTTTCAAAATAATAACTTTTATGATTGATGAAATTGAACTGCAAAACATGTGCACATTCAGAGCATTACAGGATCATTGCGAAATCTTTGAAAAAATACAGAAAGAAGTGATTTCCCAAGTGAATAAAATTGCGAAAAAGTCGTGACGAACCAGTGTACAATCCTCGCGGGATCATCGTCCTGGAACAGCCTCCGTCCAGCAGATCGATTTAACCAGCAAAAAAAGAGTGCCAAAGAAGAAAAAAAACAAATAAGCAGAAAAAAGAAAGCTGCTTAAAGAAAACAAACAGAATAAACAAAAAAACAAAAGAGAAAATCACAGAAGACGGAACATAAAAGAACACAACATCTTCACATCATTCATCATATCATCCATACCATTCGTCATTCCATCAAACAGTGGTGCGTTACACTTTCAAATTCGCATCTCAGAAGAGCGAAGAATAACAAAAGAAGAAGAAGTGAATGAGGAATCAAACAGAAAAAGCATCCCACCAAAACCAATCATTGCATTCATGTGCATCCAAATACCCAAATGCATGCATTTCGTGCACCATCCAAGAAGTTACTTTGGACCAGAGAGTCCCAAAATCTCCTTTTTAGAAAATCACCATCAGCACTGAGTTAGTAAACTCCATCAACCCAGAGTTAGTAAACTCCATCAACACAGAGTTAGTGAACTCCTCCCACAGATCACAACATCGTGTACGAGCACGCGATGGATCCATCAGACTTCGTTAAGTCCTTCGGATTAGTTGTGTCAGCCTAAGGCATAGCGTAAATCCATTGATCAAATCAGTTCCGGACCTGATGTTGATCGGCCGCTCGAAAAGGCCACCCCCAAAGCTCGGACTCGACCAGAGTTCGTTAGAAGGTTTTTAGGCAACCTCCGAATCCCCAATTTACCGCTTTTTCCAATTCACCGTTTTTCCCAATTTACTGCTTTCCCGTTAATGCGACAAGTGTTAACCCCCCTTTCTCAAAAGGAAAATAACAAAAAGAAAATTTGAGCTTTTCTGGAGCGAACAAAATTAGTGTTATTTCTATATCTTTATTTCCATTTCACCAACAAATATGAAAAGGCCAAGTCATATCTCTTGGTGAAATGTGAAATAAAGAGGGGCAGCTGTAATACCCTAATTTTGTCCGATCAAAAATGAAAGATTTTATTTATTTTTAATAAAAATAATAATTATTTTATTTTCATGCCATGTTTTATTTTATTTTAGTTTGCTACAAGTTTTAATCTTTGAAAAAATAATAATTAGAAGTAAAGAAACAAAAATAAGCAAAGGAGGAAATAGGGGGGTTTGTTAAAAAAGAATAGAGGTGCAATCAGGATTGGGCCATCTAAAACCCAACCCAACACAAAAAAGGCTAGCCCATTTCGCATAACCCAACTCCACCAAAACCTAACCCATATCCAACCCATAACCCACAACCCAACTCACCAAAACCCTAAAATCCCTCCTCTTCTAACCCTAATTCGCATACCTCTCCCCCTTAACCCTAAAATGTGGCCACATTCACTCTCCCCCTTAACCCAAAAAATCATCCACATTCACTCCCCTTCAAACCCTAGAAATCCGCCCCCATTCCCTCTTTTCCCTCCTTGGAACTCACAATCCCACTTCCCCACACTTCCCACTTCCCCACATTCCTCTTCCCCATACACGTTTCCCACTTTTCCTCTCCCCTCCCCAACGGCTCTCTCTCCCTCACGCATCCCTCACATCACTCTCTCACCACACACACTTCCTCTCTCTTTCTCCCATTCACACTCAACATTTCCTCCCTCATTCTTTCCTCCCCCTACGACCCCTTTCTCTCTTACACTCTCCTATCACACTTCACTCCATCTTTCTCATCACTCTCTCACACAACCTCCAAAACACATCACCTCCACCTCTCCCATTAAACCCTAGCCGTCCCCTTCCCCTCTTCTCTTCCTTTCACGCTTCCTTTCTCCCACCTCTCACGAAATCACCATTTTTGGTGCCCCCCCTTTCTCTCCTCTCTCACGAAATCGCCATCTTTGGGCATCACCCCACAAGGGGCCGTTGGTCCCTCCAAAGCTCACAGGTTCATTCAAGGAAACATGTTTTCCATCTCGTTTTTCTCAAGGATAGCACACAAACGGATATATACACAAGGTTTGGTGAAAAAACCGAAAGAAAAAGCACACCACTACGATTTCGGTTTTGTTAGTATAAATATGAGTTGAGATCTTGAAGGAAGGGGACTTTTTTTTGGGAGAGAAGAGAGTGAGAGGTCGAAATCTTGAAGATCCAGGAGCAAGAAAAAACGGTTCTGAAAGTTTCGTTGAAGCAGTGAGAGAGAGAGATTTCGTTTTCTTTTTTTTCTCCTCCATAAAATTTTTATAGTTTTTTTGTATTCTGTTGTTGGTGAAGTCTGGAAACGTGCTTCACACCGTACAAGCATAATATTTGGTAATCATTTTTATTTCTGTTTCATCTCCTCTTTACTGTAAATCTTGTCTTCTTTTATGATGTTATAAGTTATTAGTTGCTAATCTCAAAAAGATTAATCCGTTCTTGCTTATATCTTCCTGTAGTGTTCATATGATATCCAGAAAATAGGCTTGTCATGTTGGTCCAAATATTCGTTTATCATGATTCGTTTGTTTGTCCAAATAATTCGGTTATAAGCTATTTTTATCATGTTTTCTGTTTTTTTTTAAAAAAAATAATGATAATAAAAGAACCCCAAAAACAAAAGAAAAACATCTCCTAGTAATTAATAAAAAAGGGGTAGTCAACACATTTCTTTTACTATTTTTAAGTAAACAAGTAAACTGATTTTTATGTTTTTCTTTTATTTATTTATTTATTCGTTTTTTTATTTTAATCAAAAATTAACAAAAGAAAAAAGAGAACAAAAAAACTTTCCCTTAGTAAAAAGGGGGGGCAGAAAAGACATTTTTTCTATTAAGTAAACAAGTAAATTGATTTTTATGTTTTTTTCTTTTATTTATTTATTTATTCATTTTTTTTATTTAACCAAAATTATCTCAACAAAAAATGATAACAAAAGGAAAAAGAACAAAAAAAGGAAAAAACATTCCATTAGTAAAAAAGAGGCAGATGAGACTTTTTTTTAGTAAATAAGTTAAACTGCTACTCGCACCCCCCCAGGCTCAAGCATCGGGCCCTTTTTGTCACTTAAGCCCAGTTTCGCTAACTGGGCCCTCCTATGCGAACTGGGCTTCCTTTTTTCACACCCCTCATTTTTGATAACTTAACCTCTTTGAGAGAGCCCAGCATTTACACAGTCCATTAGAACTAATTCCTGATTTCTGCACCCCCTATTTTAAAACGCAACCCTTCTCACTGTTTACACCCCATTTTTGCTAATACAGCCCTCCTACCACTTGCACCCCCCATTTTACTATTTCACCTCCTGTTTCTCTTTTTTTAAATTTCGTTTCTTTTCCCTAATCGAACTTATTTTCTTTTTTTTTCACAAACCCTTTTTTTTTTCAATAGTGGATAAATGTTTCCCCGAACAAAAATCAATCCAATTGCAAATTCCTTTCATCACGACGTTCTCTCCAATTAAAATCAACGAGAACACTTTTCAAAAACAAATCTTTTCAAACATCGGGATCAAAACTAATCATCACTAATGATCACTCGCGCCGTTGCCGTTTGATTGTGGGTGATGATTTCATTCCTGTGGGAGCTAGTAGTGTGGCCACTCTAAACCGTTGTTGTTTGGTCCTCACAAACGCTCTCCTTCAATTGCGAAAACCTTTTCAATGCTCAAAATAAAAACCGATTATCATTAATCATCACTCGCGCCGTTGCCGTTTGGTCGTTAATGATAATTCATTTTCATAAGAGTTAGTAGTGCGACCACTCTAAACTATCGTTGTTTGGTCACCGCGAACGCTCAACCCCTTTGCGAAAAACTCAAAAAAGATTAAAAAACAAAAGCCCTTTTTTAAAAAAAAACAAGAACTACGTAGCTTTGAATTCTCCATCGCACCAGGAGATACGTAGGAGCGAGAGGCTAACTCTCGTCAAGCACCAAAAATAAAAATTTTTCATTAAGTCTTTTCATTCTCTTTTCGAAAAAAGGGGCAAATTTAAGTATTTTCCAAATCAGCACTTTAAACCACACGTTTAATTAAAGGTTCCCTTTCAGTAGAAAGGAGGCGTGGGGTGCTAAAACCTTCCCCATGCCTAACCGACCCCCGAACCCAAATTTTCAAGTTTCTAAAAGGCCATTCGTTTTTCCAAAAAGGTTTTCTTCAATATTTTCCTTATAAAAAAAATATTGGTGGCGACTTCATTGATTTTCAAAAAGTTGTAAACGAAGAAAGATTCCCTCAGGGACTTTTTCGGGCGCAACACATATTAGGCATCGAAATAGAGCAGTGCGATGGATTATTAAGTAGTTTCGAATTTTTATGAAATTTGATATATATGATCTCAAAGATAATATCATATTATTTAATGGATAGATTGATAAGTTTTATTTTATACACGAAGATATTAATTGGTGTAAGTCGCTAAGTTTGACACATGATATCAATATATATCCTTACTCATATATATATATATATATATATATATATATATTCCCTCTGTTCCAAATTATAAGGCCTCATTCCACTTTTCACGGTTATTAAGAAAAATTGTTGGTGTAATTAATATGTTAAAAATATGTATAACTATTACTAAATTAACCTAACATTTAATGCTAACTTTTCATATACTAACACAATTTAGTACTATTAATAAGGACATATTTGGAAAAAAGAGTAATAAATGTATCTAGAAAGTTGTAAGGGGCTTTATATCTTGAGTCAAGTAAAACTGAAAATGGGATCTTATATTTTGGGACGGAGGGAGTATAACCACTACAAAATAATAGGGTATTAGCGCTGGATTTAGCGACGGATCAATTCCCTCGCTAAAAACCTTGACGCTAATGAATTTAGCGACGGAATTTTAATCTGTCCCTATTAGCGACGGAAATCCTTCACTAAATCCGTCGCTAACCTTGTTTTTTTAAAAAAAAATGCTTCCCATACCACACCACCACCACTAGGGATGTCAAAATGGGCTTGGCCCGCTGGCCCGCCAAAAAAAGGCGGCAGGGCTAAGGTATTGTTGCTTGCTGACCAGTTTTGCCCGGCCCGCTTAAAGGAACAACCCGCGGGCTAAACACAGTGGCGGGGCGGGCTGCCTAGGGGTGTTCAAAACCGAACCAAACCAATAAAAAACCGCAAATCGAACCAACCCAAACCGAAAACCGTAATGTATTGGTTCTGTTCGTTTTTTTTTACTAAGCAACCGAGCGGTTCGGTTCAGTTTGCGGTTCTTATTTGCGCAACCGAACCAAACCAAACCGAACCGCAACAATATCATAGAGTATAGCTTTTTTTTTGTTTGTCCATGAAGAGGCCCACACTTGCAAGTTGCACCACGCTGTAAGAAAGAATCCCAACACTCTCATCAGCAAAACCCAACACACTCTCATCAGCGAAAGGCAACACAATCCAACATACCTCTCTTCTCTTGACCAAAAACTTACCTCGCTTCTTCTCTTGAAAGCTATGCATTTAGAAAGCTGGAAGTTTAATTATGCAATTGGAAAGCTTCTGTTTATGAATTTTTTTTGTAGGCAAAGCTTCTCTTTACTGCAAGGAAAGCTTCTGTTTATGCCCAACACTCAATTACTTTTATTGGCAGATTTGTCATATTTTTAAATTGTTTTAGATGGTAACTTTTATTGTAGATTCACTAGATTGACAGATTTGTAAATTGGCAGATTTTTTTATGGTAGATAGGCAGATTTAAATTGTTTTTTTCTCGAAAAAAAAAAACCGAACCAACCCAAACCGCAATGGTTTGGTTCGGTTTGGTCCAGTTTAACTTTTTTTTGTGACCCATAATAAGCATCAGTCCATGTAACCAAAAATAATTAGTCCATGACTTGCAAAACACAAGTAGCCACTTTTGGTTGATGGTTCTAGGTGAAATTGCTTGATGGTTTTAGTTGCTTTATAGTCAATTCTAGTAATTCCAATGCTTGATGGTTTTATGGTTTTATACTTTTATTTGTGAATGTATGCAAGAAAAGTAAAAATTTGTTAAAAAAAATGCTTTATAAAAAACTGTTTTAAAATGAAATAAGTGAAAAATCTACTTGAAATGCAAAAAAAATAGGTGAAAAAGTTTGTTAAAAAAACCGCAAAAAAAAATAGACGGGCCAGCCCGCCTGCCCATCACTTGGGGGGGCTGGGCTAGAATTTTGAACCCGTGTTCAGTTGGCGGGTCAGCCCGCCCCGCTCTATTTTTAGCGGGCTGAAGGCGGGCCGAGCCAGACCAGGCCGCCCGTTTTGACATCCCTAACCACCACCACCACTACCACCTAGCGCCTCTAATCCTCACGAGGGACGGTTTGAGAGAAAGAGAGAAGAGTGAGGATTAGAGGAGCTAGGTGGTGGTGGTGGTGTGGTGTTGAAGAGGTTCGAATAGAGAGAGGGAGAGATAAGGGGTTGAAGAGGTTCGAAAAAATGAAGTGAGATGTAAATGGGAGTGATGGTGTTGGGGGTGGTGGTGGTGTGGTGTTGAAGGGGGACAGTTAGAGAGAGAGAGAGAGAGAGAGAGAGAGAGAGAGAGAGAGAGAGAGAGAGAGAGAGAGAGAGAGATGGTTCGTGAGAGAGAAAAAGGGAGAAGATGATGGTGGTGGTGGTGGTGGTGAAAAAGGAGAGATTTTCGTGAGGTAAGAGGAAATGAAAACGGAGAAGAAGAATGAATGAAAGAGGAAGAGGAAGAAATGAAAGAGGAAAGAAAGAATTCGGGTTTATAAAAAAAAATTAACATTTAGCGACAGATTTAGTGAGGGAAATTCGTCGCTAAAAGTTTCCCAGTTTTCAATAATCTACAACGGTCAGAGTGGCACATTTCCCCATGATTAGCGGCGGAAATCCATCGCAATTCAAAACGAAAATTTCGAATTTCCCGCCTTGTCAAATCCATCGCTAAAGGTGCCAAAAACCGTCGCTAAAGATTGCGTAAACAACCAAAGTCTTTTCCGTCACTAAAGGTGCCAAAATCCGTCGCTAATGATGTTTTTAGCGATGAACCATGAATCCGTCGCTAAAATCCATCTCTAATAGGTGTTTTTTTTAGTAGTGAACGACGACAAATTTACACCCCTTAAAAAATTAGGTGTACATTCGCAGCGTTTTTAGCGATGAACCATGAATCCGTCGCTAAAATCCATCTCTAATAGGTGTTTTTTTTAGTAGTGAACGACGACAAATTTACACCCCTTAAAAAATTAGGTGTACATTCGCAGCCAACACCCATTTATTTGGACAATACTGTAATTTTATATTTCTTATTTTTTAAAGACTAAAAAATCTTTTGAATTCCTCTCTCTCTCTCCCTCTGTCTCTCTTTCTCTGTTCCAGTTCCACTCTCACGTTTGGCCCCATTTTCATTGTATGTAGTTCCACTCCCTTCAACTCATTCTTTCACTTCAACTGAGCCATATTCCAGTTTTGTTTTAATTTAGATTGACGTGGTTCCACATTTCATGTTTTTATATTGAAGCACTATAATAATATTGATTATGATATTGAGTTTTTACGTGGTTCCATTTCTTCCCGCGTGTTGATTTACTTCTCTAAAATAGATTTTTTTCTCTCTGCTAGGGTTTTGAACTGACGAGTTTGAGATCGGTTGTGATGGTTGCCCATGCGACGCCTATTAGCGGCGCTGAGGATGCACGCTGCTATGTAGCTAAGAAAGGCGGGACAACAGGGGGAAGTTGTTATGGAAGACTTGAGTGGGAATGGTTCTCTTAAAAACTTTAGGGAAGCCCTTCTCAACGTGAATGGTTTGAGTGAGAAAGTGGTGGGGTTGGTTGTTACGGCTGATGATGATGATGTGAATGATAAGGTTATTTTATGAGGGGGTAGGGCTCCGTTGTTTCAAGTGTCAGAAGAAGAAATCCAATAGTGGAGTCAACCATGTGGTATGGTTCAAATTCCACTGATTAGGGTTTCAAATCACAACCAGAAGGTTCAAATCGCAGCAAGATGGTTCAAATCGTACCTGAGTTGCTTATAAAAAAAAAATCAGACCCGAGTTCAAATCGTTCCAAAGAGTTAGGGTTCAAATCGTAACCACTGTTGAACCAGCGTAGTTTAGAATCGTTCCAGAGAGACGGTGGTGGTCTTGGTGATTGACGGTGGTGAGGCTTTTGTGAGAACAACGATGACGGTGAGTGGGAGAATGATGGAAGCGAGAATTTTGTTTGTATGCGAGAGGGAGAGAATGCGACACTCAGAGGATGAGTTAGGTTAAGGGAAAAAAGAAAGCGATGAAAGTTACTGGGAGGGAAGCGTAAAAACAAAAGTGGGACTAAGTAATTTACTAATTTTTTTGCTCATTGAGGGATTTTGCATTCCTCACTATTAGTGAGGAATATTTTTCCTCTCAAAATCCGTCTCTAAACATTTTTTTAATATTTTGTGACAAGTTTCTTGAATAATAAACTATCATATTGTTTATTATTTATGCAAAAGTAATAAAATAATTACTTTGGATATCATATTGTTTATTATTTGCATAAATTTGATATGTTTGATAATTGCTTGATTTTGTTCTTATTTTTATGAAATTGGAGGTTTAAATACTTGATTGATCTAGTCATTCATTTGAATGTCTAATTGTGAATGTTGGTAACCAATTGAGTATCATAAGTAGGTAGCTCAGTTGACGAGCTAAAGGATACCGAAGGAGTGCACCAAAAGAGTGCTAGAAGGAGGTCCTGGGTTCAAATCCCGAAAAATTAATATTTCTCCCACCCACATTAACCTTGCCTATAAAAAAATGTAACCAATTGAGTGAAGTAGAAAAAAAAGAGAGGGTGTTTTCAATAACTTATAATTGCACCGTCACTTTTAAGGGCTGGTCGTGAACCCCTACCTAAGAGGGCCAAGCTTCCTTTTTTATTTAGTTTTTTATTTTAAACTAGGCCCATACTTCGTACAACCCTCTCTACTCACTGGATACCCCCAAAACTAGCAAAAAGACAAAAATGTCATTAATGAAACGCGCGATTTCCTTTTTTCTGGGTTTACGATAGTTCGGAAGTTTACCACCGAACCCGTTCGGAACAAAACTCCTGGGTGTTGTTTCTTGACAGACACCCCCTCCGATAAAGATTTTACCACGTCCGGAAGTTAAAAACCGAACTGGTTCGAACCCAAAGTACCGAACCACTATAAAATATAACAGATATTTTATGTCGTTCAACAGCTTAGATTCCATGTCCATTATTATCAACGGCCTACAATCAGTCAAAAAGGCAGTCAAACGTGTTAGAAAAACGAGTGGCTGAAATTTTCTTTGGAAATTGTGCCACAACAGATAGAATTTCAACGGTTCTGATTAGGGGTGTCAAAATGGATGGATCGGATGGATTTGGATTTGGATTATAATGGATGGATTGAAAACAATCCATTTATCCATTTATATCCATTAAAATTGTGTCAAAAAAAAACCAATCCAATCCATCCGTTTACAAAAAAATTCATCCAATCCATCCAATTGCAATTTTTTTATGGATGGATATCCAATCCATCCACTAATATATTTAAAATATAAACAAATCTTTGGATAAAAAAATATTGAGTCAAAAAAAAAAATTAACATTTTTTTTTTGCAGAAATTAAATTTATTATTATTTTTTGATAAAATTGAATTTTTTAGATTTATAAATATATATATATATATATATATAACTATATGTATATATAATATTGTTAATATATATATAATATAATATATAAATATATATTTTAATATGTGGTGGTGGTAGGGGCGGCCGGCGGCGGAGCTCCGGCGGCCGACGGCGGAGCTCCGGCGGCCGGCACGGCGGCCGGAGGCGGAGCTCCGGCAACCGGCGGTGGTTCCGGCGGCGGCGCTCCGGCGGCCGGTGGTGGTTCCGGCGGCGGTGGACGGTGGCCGGCGGTGGTTCACGGTGGCCCTCCGGTGTGGTCAATATTATTATTATATATATATATTATATTATATTATATTATATATATATATATATTATATTATATTAGTTTTTGAATGATTTTTGGTTAAAAAAAATTATTTTTTAATGAATTTTTTTAAAAAAAATTTCTGGAAAAAAATATATTTAAAAAAATATATTTTTTTAAAAAAAGTATTTTTATAATTATACAATGGATTTGTTTAAAAAAATTAATTATCCAATGGATTTTGATTTTGTAGTTATTGTAATCCAATGGATTTAGAAAATACAATGGATGGATCACAACCATCCACAAAATCAAACGGATGGATTCAATCCAATCCATTACTTTTTTTTTTGTAATGGATGGATTGGATGGATTTTGTTATGGATGGACCGGATATCCGGTGGACAAATGGACCATTTTGACACCCCTAGTTCTGATAAATTAAAATCAACGGCTCACATTCGACCACACCTATTATAAATAGGTTCTCACTTTTCACTAAGTTTCACAAACACCCTACCCACATTTCTGTTTCATCACAAACACCCTACCCCCACTTGTTGAAATGGAATGGGAGTTGTGCCTAGCCCAATACTCAAATGACAATTTCCTAACTGTCCTTCATCACCGTGGAACTATCACCAATAGGGAAGATGGTGTGTTTTTTCAATGTCGCAATCCTATCTTCTGTAGGTTGAATAAGGATATAACATTCACCCAGTTGAAGGAAAAGACAGAGAGGAAGGTTCGTCGAGAGGGAGAGTGGCGTAAAGACGTAAGTCGTTTACGTTACCGCAAGTACAGTTATGGAGACGACGAGGCTATTCATTATTCCGCTATGGAGATTCAGAGCGATGCCGGTGTACACACCATGATGGAAGCACATGCTAATGTTCCAGCAGGACGCCGTTACTTGGAGCTCTATGTCGAAACAATACGCACTCTGGATGAGATCATTTATCTTTTGCAACAAGGTCATTAAAATAATCGCCAGTTTCGTTATTGTTTTTTATTTGTTGTTCTTGTTTCTTTATGTTTCAAAAAAATGAAATAAAGATTGAATGTTTCGTTTCGTTTTGTATTGTTGCTAGATTTTATTCAACTAAAGATAGAATGTTAAAATAAAGATAAAAATTAAAAAAACTGGCATTCAGAGGACTGGAAAGCAAAAATTCGACGGTTCGGAAGATGATTAACGAACAGGTTCGGTAATAAAATTCCAAACCATGCAAAAACACGGGTTCGGAAATAAACTTCTGAACCATGCAGATTCCCATTAAAAAAACAACGACAAAGACAGAGAATGCAGAGACTCTTTGATTACGTTGGGAACCCTGAGTGAGAGAATTTTCGATATGTAAGTGACTGAGAGAGTGAGGGAGAATGTATAGAGAGAGTACGAGAGAGAGAGAGAGAGAGAGAGAGAGAGAGAGAGAGAGAGATATTTTGGGTTGGAATGGGGGTGTGGGTGTGTGAGAGAGGGAGGGGAATGGTGAAATTTGGGTTTAGGGAAAGAGGGGTCTTTTGGGGATTTTGGAGGGTTGGGGATGTCTAGTGAGTAAGGAGGGGGTTGTATGAAGAATGCCTCTTAAACAAAGCCACACCTAGCTAGGGGGAAAGTATCTCTCATTTCTTTTACTTCCCTGAAACTAGAATTAAAGAAAGAAAAGAGAGCTATGGAGAGAAAAGAGAATGGCGAGAGATGTGGAAATCGGGTTCATGAGGAAATGCTGAAACTTGCTCCCCTACAAGCCACACTCATCTTCTCATGATAGTTTCATCTCCTACTCTCCTCCTCAACAACACAAACCAACATTCATACTACTTCAAGAACCCTACAACAGTAACCTAAACCCATCCTTCCGAACCTTCATTATAGCACTTGCATGCTTTGTTTTCGGAGAAATAAGAGCTTTGTGAGTTGTGTTTTGGGTAGAGGAAACTTCAAGCTAGGACTTGGGAGCTGGAGATGGTGATTGGAGTTACATTTTGGTGGTTAAACAAGCTTAAGAGAGTAGTAGGGTGCTGTCAAAGAAGAATAAAACTAGAGGATAGCATTCCATGTGATTTTCTCACCTCTTCTCTAGTTATTTAGGGCTGAATTGCATGTTTATCACTCACCCTAATTCATGAACTAATGATGAACTTGATTGAATGGCACAAATTCTGAACTTGTTTAGTTGTGCATGAAGTGAAATGGTTGATCGTTAGTCCTAGGTTCAATGTGGTGATAATGGGAAACGGATCCACTGACGTTAACGCGGGAACGTGAGGGTGCAGTTTCCTTCCTACTGTATCCCAACGTTGGGATAATGTGAAACCAGTGGAATTAAGTGGAATGGGTCCCACTGTAGCAGTATTGTCATCATTAAGTGGAATTATTTTATAATAAATTTCCCGCTATACTGTATCCCAACGTTGGGATAATGTGGAACTGCACCCTCACGTTCCCGCGTTAACGTCAGTGGATCCGTTTCCGTGATAATGGAGTCTAAAATACATGTAAGTATACTTGAGTAATCAAGTTTAAATTGGAGTATGAAATTGATTAATTGAGCTGACTGTGATTGTATATTATATTTGTTGATTTTTGACATTGATTGAGGTTTTCTAAGACATGAATTCAATGAAAATATGCATAAAACGATTTTCTGCAGAAAAATCGTATAACATAGGTTCAGTGTTTTGCATATAACTCTTTCTGTAGAACTCTATTCAGAATGATGTTTGTTTTGTTGAAAGCTAGACTCATTTTTCTTCATTTTTAGCACAAATTTCATGTAATTTGGCTGAGTATTTATGTCTCAAAGCATGTTACAATTTGGATAACCGAAACTGTTTTGTGTTCGAAACTGTCAGTAGTGTTTTATTAAACTGTACCTTTTGGGTCTTTATCATGTGAAAGAAAAATTATTTTCATGACCTAGACACCCTAAGCTTTCTAAAGAGTGGTCATTTTAATTTCGACATAGTTTGGTATTTTAATTAAATAATCGAAATTGACAGTTAAATGCTAAAAAATTCTGCACTTTGAGTATTTTTGTAATGTGAAGGGATATGGTTAGGGTTGTTTCTTTCTTTTACATGACATGAGATTGAGGTATGTTGAACTTAGTAGGAAGATGATGTAATCTTGTTTGATTTCTAGTCTTATGTAACGACACAAAATATATGAGAGATTGATCTATTTGAATGTGATTCTTTTTGTAGTTTAGAATAGATGAGATGAGTATTGTTTACTTTTGATTATGTTTGAAACATGTTGCAAGTGTTTGTTTTGTCTGAGAACCCTTTTAGGAAACTTGTATTATATTTTATAGGTTATGAATGAAGTGATGAGCAATAGGAAAATGAAGTATAGAGAGCTAAAGTCTCAATAGAAAAAGGAAGTATTCAGAGGTAAAATCTCAATAGAAAAAGGAAGTATTGAAAGGTAAAGTCTCAATTAGAAGTACAATTGAAAAGTGAAGTTACATTGTACAAGGATGTGTACCATCTTTAAAGCTTTTATATTATATAGTTTTTGAGTCAATTGAAAGTTTTGTATTTCGATAGCTAATCCAAATTGATCAGCACACCTCTGATTTTGTAAAATGTATCAGGTACTAGATTTTAATGATAATTAAAATTTAGGATGTTACACATTCTCTTGAGGATTATAACGCTATGCTTTGATGAAGCAATTTTTGGGAGTAATGTAATTTTTGAAGGGAAATAAAATATTTTAGTTCAATTTTTTTAAGTAAAATATTTCAATTTCCCCCAAACGTTACGGTACCCCAAAAACTACTCCGTCAAAACACACTGCGAGATGCTTAAATAAGAGTTGTGTCTAGGTTTAGGTCAATTTATTTGAACATCTCAAACTCTACACATTTTTTTTTGGTACAATCAAACTACACATTTAAACTCATTTTAGTAATTACAAACTAAAAAGTAATTTTAATCAAAACTGCTCAATTCATTTATTTTAAAATGATTTTAAAATTCATTTAAAATCATTTTTAGCCCATAATAACCAAACACACAAAATACACGTATGCCTTGAGACACGTGGCAAAAATATAAAATGATGATAAAAAATAATGATAAATTATTAAGAAATTCGACCCGAAAATAATCTACCAACCAGCACATCGAAATGGCTTTAAGGTTGAGTACAGTGCTTTCAGTTGTAGGGTCGAGGAAACCCAGGTTCAGTTTCAGAAGTGGTGCTCCAACAAGGTCAATTAGAATGGTGTTCAGTGAAGAAACCCCTTCCACTTCAACATTCAAAGTCATTGATTCTCATCTCCACGTCTGGGCTTCACTTCAAGAGGTACCATATCATACTTACTTTTTCTTCAAAGCTCAAAGCTTTGTTTGTTTATTTATTTTTACAATTAGTTTTAACTTTTTAGTAACAATCAATATTATACTTACCAAATGTCTCTCAGAGGCTTTTGTTAATTTTATGTAAACAACTTATTTGTTGGTTATTCAATTTACTTTCATTAGTCAAATCTCTTCTGCATAATCCTGTGCAGAATTATTTTTTTTTGACGGCAAATTCATTCATTCAATAGATGAAAACTAGAACATTACAAAGAGGATTATCAATCAGTATTGGGGCATTCCTACCCACAAATTAGAGTTGTTCCTAGCAATTAGAAAATATAAAGCATTGGCATCAATACACAAATAAAGTCCAGGCCACATTGGTCCAACATCAAACCTAACAACTAATCCTATCAACCAAGCAAATAACTTCCGCACATTTTAAATGGCCAAAAATGAAAGAAAATCCACCGTCTTTGAATCTATCCAGTTACCGATAATTTCTTTAGTTGGTATAGGCACGATTCGACTATGTATGGTCTCGCGATGGTCCAAAATGAGGTTGTTGATGGTCACCCTTGGTCACCCTTGCTCTTGCACAAAACTTGCTATTCCTAGAAAACAGAGGTTCAAAACAAATGCGACCAGGGACACAACACTAATCCAAAAAAGATTTGAACAACCAGAATATTTCATTAAGCACAAAGCATCTAGCGACGAGAAAACAAAATTAGCATAGCCATAAACAACCACTAATGACACAAAGCTTTCCCAAGTTGGTTAAGGGAGTGGGCCAATCGGATTAGAGGCCGAAGGAGGGGGGTTCAGTTGTGCTAAGAGTGGGAATGGGGGTTTCCTCCACGTCTTCGAGGAGATGTAAGGAAATCCCCCCACCCCCGATTTGTTCTTGGCCAGCGGTGGAGGTTCAGTGGGTGTACGGTTCATCGGATGTGAGGGTGGGCCGAAAGTGACGGGAAAGGAAATCAGAGACTTACCTTGAGTTGCGACCAAGAGGGATGTTGTAGAGGGGCAGAGCTTAGCCTGCGAAGCAACACTAGCAATGAACAGGGCTCCTAGATCTTGAATGTGTCTTTCGATTTGGTCCAGAAAACACCCTCACAAAGGGTGAGCAAGTGAGTGCTGGGAGCTGAGAGTTAAGACTCTGAGTTTGGGGCCACAACCGGGGTGGGTGAGAGCTGCGTAGGACCAGGGATGCGGAAGAGGGAGCTCGAGGCGGTGGAAGTGGAGAACCCATGGCAGAGTGGAGTGGAGAGAAAGGAGAGAGCCCAAACAAGGGGAGAAATAACTCCACAGAGAAAGGAGATGGAACCTCCACAAAGGGAGGGAATGGGCCGCTACTACCGCTGCTCAAGGGTTTGAAACCCTAGCAAAGCGCGAGGGCAGAGGTGAGACATTTTGACTCGTCACATTCTGCAAAGCAAAGTAATAATTTTGTGCTTTATACTCTTGTTATTGTTTTGATAAGGTTGTTGATATAACAGCCATTGTCCCTCTTTTTGTAGGCTAGTAAATATCCTTATTCACCTGGACAAGAGCCCACTTTACGAGGAGATGTCGATTTTCTGCTCCAGGTTTGCATTCATATGTCTCCATTGTTAAGTGGTTTTCTTTCTCCATTCACACAAATCCTAATTGCTTGAGGTTACTTCCATGGAAACTGATTGATGCTGATACCAAACTTCTGCAGTGTATGGAGGAAGCAGGAGTAGATGGTGCACTCATTGTGCAGCCAATTAATCATAAATTTGATCATAGTTATGTCACAAGGTATTTTCATCCTTTCTTCTGTTTTCCCCATCTAATGTAAGTCAATGATTCAGCTCTTTTGTTGCTTTTTATTGAATATGGCTCGTATGCAGTATATATGGGGCTGGGGTGGGGAGCTGAGCTAGCGTAGTCGCAAACGTATGCATACTTGGCTGAACTGAAACCCTAATTCAAGGGTATTGTTGTAATTTGACCGAGATATTGTAAATACCAATTGCAACACTAAAACCCTTACTCATTTTGAAATATGACGGAACTATAGCTACTGTGTAGTCGCAGACGTAGGCATACTTGACCGAACTTCATGAATAAAGATCGTGTTCTTGTTCTTGCGTTTTCGTTTCTTTATTTCTTCTTTTACTGGTTGCTGCTCTAACGCTTTTATAGACAATGATACAATGCTCTTAGTTTGAATTAATTGTGCCGTTCGCTGATGTCGTTACATCTTCAATGTAAATGGCTTCTTTTAAATGTAAATTTGTTCATTGGACAGTGTTTTGAAGAAATACCCAACCAAATTTGTTGGTTGTTGTCTTGCTAATCCAGCTGAAGATGGAAGTGGACTTGAGCAGTTTGAACACCTTGTTTTGAAGGTCTAATGGTTAATTTTTATCTATTATACATAGCTGATTTCTTTAGAAAGCTATTGAATTTTGTTTTCATTTTTTTCGTGTTAGGATTGCTACCGAGCCGTTCGGTTCAACCCTTATTTGTGGCCATCTGGAGAGAAGGTAATGGGATTTTTTGTTTGTTTTTATTGTTGATTGTATCTAAATTGTGTTTTTTCTGCGTTATATTAAAATGATCTCATTGCAGATGACAAATGAAGTTGGGAAAGCAATTTTCCGAAGGGCTGGAGAACTCAATGTACCAGTAGGCTTCATGTGTATGAAGGTATTTCTTATACAAAATTTCCTATTATTTCTCCTCCGTGTCAGTGTTGTGTCCGGTCTCCACAGAATGAAACCGATGGAACTAAATTACCAAGTTTAATGATATTTCAGGGACTTGATTTGCATATATCTGAAATTGAGCAATTGTGTGCTGAGTTTCCATCAACAATTGTATTGCTTGATCACTTGGCCTTCTGCAAACCACCATTGTAAGCTATATTATAGTCATTGTTAGTTGTTGCAAAGGCCAAGAAACAAACACACCCTTATATGAATACTATATTGCAGAAATGATGAGGAAGTTCTTATCTTTTCCAAGCTTTTAAATCTATCTAGATTCCCACAAGTAAGTGAAACATGGTTAAATTATTTTATTAATTGCATTTCTGCCATATTTCTGAAGACCTTGACAGAAGCTGAAAATTCTAATTCTTTGAGATGCTTTTTCTGTCTTTTGTGCTAATAACATCTTCTTAAGGTTTCTCATGTCAACTGAGTAAAAATATAAAAGGTGTAAATCTAAAGAAGAAAAAAAATCTGTTATCCGTCTTGGAAGCCAAACTCAGTTCCGGAAGCTAGGCCGAGTTGCTGCCGAGGTAGTAAGTCGGATTTGCTCCAGGTGAGGCTTTGTCGCGTTGTTCCAGTGAGGCGGTGGTACTTGCACACACTCTGACGACGAACGCTCAAGTCAGCTCAGAAGAATAGGTATCAGGCAATAATAAATACGTACCTAATGCATTGATTGGACAATGTATTTATAAAGAACTGTGTCAATGACATGGATTGATTCTGTCGGGCGTGTGAGCCCGAGGTCGCATTTCGATCGAACGATGAGATGTTCACAAGATCTACATTGTTAATATGTTATTGGGGCGTGTGAATCCCTTTGAAATTATGGATATGAGCTGCTGAGGTCCGGACTCCGAAATGGGCACGGTCCAATTCGGAACAAACACAATTCTTTGAGTCCGTGTAGCTTTTTGTAACGGCTTATCAAAATAATGCGAATGCACCAGTATCTTGCTAGTAATACTAATATTTGAATGTATGGCAGGTATATGTGAAATTTAGTGCTGCTTTCAGAGTATCAAGGATGCAATTTCCTTACAAGGATTTATCTCCTCTCTTGGCCGAAGTTGTATCTAGCTTTGGTGCTAACCGTGTAATGTGGGGCAGGTAATTAACTTCCATTCAGTAGAATAAGGAAAGGGGTATAACAATAACAATTTTATTCACAAACAATCATCTTAGGCTATTTTCAACCATGTTGCAGTGATTTTCCATTTGTTGTTCCTGAATGTGGCTACAAAGGAGCTAAAGAAGCAGTACATCTCATTGCAAATCAGATTTTTTTGCCTTCATCTGATTTAGAATGGATCATGGGCAGGACTGCCACACAACTCTTCCAAAGCCAATTCACTGCTGCTAAACAATGATTTCATTGAGAGTGTGAATGCTGTCTTATATTTTTAGATGTTGTCTTACAATTCAGTGTAACATAAATAACTGTGTCACAGAACATGTGTTTGGAATGTGGTTCAGAGCTGATTGCTGTTAGCTACTCTGCTGGTTTATAAAACCACTTGGCAAGTATAAAAATCACAAGTATATAATGATTGAATATTGTGACTTAACTGTTTTCAAGAGAAGCTAGTTCCTCTTTCATGGCTAACATCCAACAACTCTGACTATTGTTATCTACTTCAGCAAACAACTATTGTTATCTACTTCAGCAAACACTTGAAGTGCTAGATCAGTGATAAAAGCTTAGGCTTGTATCATCAAGGCACTGAATTCAAATTCCCTCGGGGGACAGTTGAAAAATGGCCATTAGTGCCTTTTTGATTAATAAAATTTCCTCATCCCAAATTTTAAAAAAAAAATTACTTCAGCAAATATTTTTGGCTCCTCATTAATTACGTTTTTAGCTGTTGAAAGCATAACTAATGATGTGTGTAGATAACTGTCATTAATTTTGGGAAGCCATTTATTTCATTGTTGAATAGCAACAAGGCAAAATTAGTTACATTGATCAGAATAAATATTAACTTGAGATAAGAGAAAATGAATTACAAAAGATCAAATAAAACAAGCCATAGATCAAAATAAAACTCAGTTGCAACCATTTTTAGGGTGAGTTAGTTTGGATTTGGCATCAAGATTTCTTCTCTTCTTTCTCCTCAACCTATCAAAAGTGAATGCTCTCTCTAACTGATCAACCCTTTGTGTGAGAGAAGTAAGAAGTGATGTCTGCATCTCATTCCTCTCAAATAACTGTGTCATCATGTTCATCATCTTCTCATTCTCCTCCATCATCCTTTTCAACATTTCCTTATTCCCATCATCTCCACCCTTATATTTCTCCTCCTCTTCCTCTTTCTCCTCTTGTTTGACTTTGACCACACAATCTTCCTCCACCAAGTTTGTTCCAACACTCTCTTCTCTCTCATCATCCATTCCCATTTTCTCACCTTCTTCTTGTTCTTCTTCATGCTCGTCCTCTTGACCCTCCACTTCATTCACCAAATGATCATTCATTTCATTCTCAGCAGCAGAAGCAACTTGAGTGGGAGGCACCGATTGAATTTCATCAACGAATTCTTGAATAAAAATGGCTCTTTTGATGAGTGACTTTCTAAAATCTCTAAGGGCAGAACAATGGAAGACTCTAACAGAATCCAATTTGAGGAGCAAGTTCATGATAGTCTCGGCAATCCTAACCTTCTCCTTTTGTTCCTTCTTCATCAGCTCCACTGTTTCAGGGGCATTAACGGTATTTTCCATCTCCTCCAGCTCCACCTTCATAGAAATCATCTTCTTCACGCTCTTTCTCACTAGGAACCCTTTCGCTACTCTTTGTATCTCCGTTGCTGATTCGGTTCTGCTGCGCTCTGACCCGACGAAGTGCACTGGAATCGAAATCACCTTCGATGGTGTTCTCTTCACCCTGTTGTTGTTGTTGTTGTTGTTCATATGCATCATTTTCACTCCGTTCGTCTTGTTTGTGATTTGTGAATACGAATAATGTTTATGAGATATTTGAGAGAATTATTGTTGTTGAAGATACCATTGGAAAGAGGAGATTTATAAGGAGAACGGGGACGAGGTTGTTGTTTGGTTGGAACATATATGAACGTTCTGGAAGTTTCAGGAGAAGCGAAGAAGAGAAGAGAAACGATGAAATGTTAACTGCTTGCTTACGTGGCATAGGTCCCTTCGGTTTCTAGATAACCGTCGAATCTTCTTGTTTTTTTTTTCGGAGGATCTTTTTTTCTTTGACCAAATTTTTTGGGATGATCTTAAAACAGTAATGGAATTAATAAATAGAATTTTTTTGTCAAAAATAAATGCAGTACAATTTTTAAGAATCGTTTAAATTAATGACTTAACTTCTTTTTTTTTAGATAAGCAAGAATTGTATTGATGGGGCACTAGGGGTGCACCAATCCCATATACATTAATGAAAGGGGGGGCTTCCTCAAAACCTCCCTGAGCCAAAATCCAGTGGGAAAAAGGCTCAGGCAGGGAAAAAGAGTACCTCAAAACGGAATAAGGTTGCTAACAATGTGAATGTCAACCCACCGTTTCTCCCCCTTCTAAGCATTGAAGTGGATTAGACCACCACTTTGAAATTGAAATAGAGGAGCATAACTTCAATCTATAAACACACCAACTCCAAGTTAAGCATTTGATGCGGTTCACCACGGATTCGGCATTTGGTTCCTCGTTGTTGAAAATAGCACCATTCCTAGCAAGCCACACACTCCAACATGTTGTTAACCAGACATGTGTTTTGTACGCTTCGCCTTCTTCCCTTTGCATAAGCGACCACAAGTAAGGAAAAAGTCAACAATATCCAGGGACATGTCGAAATCAACTCCGAGCCAATTGCCAACAAGCTGCCATACGGAACGAGCAAAGTTGCAGTTGAGGAACAAGTGGCTGGCGGTCTCGCGAAAGTTACTGCACAGCGAGCAGCTAGCCTCCTGTTCAGAATGGAGGACATTTCTGTGAGATAATTGGTCACGGACAGGCAGATAATCAAGCAAAAGACTCCATCCAAAGACCGCAACCTTCGAGGGAACAAACGATGTCCACAACGCCCCCGACAGACGCTGGTGAACCGAAGCAGTTGAAAGAATGTTGCTGCGGACCAGTAGCTGATATGCTGAATTCACCGTGAAACTCTTAGTCTAATCCTGCGGCCAAATCCATGCGTCTTCCTTCCCTCTCGTTGGCGTTACCGATTGCAAAATACTGTCCAATATCTCACATTCTGATGTGCAGACAAAATCCGTAAAAACCTGCCACGGTTTGTTCCAACTCCAAGTATCTCCATGCCAAGACCCGAAATCTACCACTGTAACAAGTTGCTGCCCACCTCCATCAAACAATAAGGGAAAGACTTTGAGCAAAGGCTCAGTCGGTACCTAACCATTGTTCCTTCCAAAAGTTTATTAAAGCGCCATCACCCAACACTCTTTTAATGCACCAAGCGAACCTTCTCGGTTCCTCTAAGTTATCATCCAAAGTCACCAAGTCTCTCCACCAAATAGAGCCAAAATTCCAGCGAGAATTGCCTACAACTGAGTCATGAATGAAGCAAGAAGCGAATTCCCCATATCTATGTCTCAACAACCGACTCCAACTCGCATTACTATCCGTCAATGCCCTCCACTTCCATTTAGATAAAAGAGCTATATTAAATAACTCAAGATTTTTGATTCCAAGACCGCCATCTTTTTTTGACTTGCAAACTCTATCCCAAGCCACCCAATACATTCCATTATCTCCCTCATTGATTCCCCAAAGAAAGTCCCGTTGAATTTTAACCATCTTCTTAATAACCACTTTCGAAGCTTTATAAAAGGAGAACATGTATAAAGGGATGCTATTCAAAACGGAGTTGATGAGAGTAACCCGACCACCAATGGATAGAAAACGACCCTTCCACATCGCTAATCTCTTTCTTATACCCCCTAGAACGGTACTCCAAGTAGCTTCCCGTTTCGGATTAGCGCCAATCGGAATGCCCAGGAACTTGAACGGTATTGATTCCGTTCTAAAAAATAGGAAGGTGCTAGCTCTTTCCAAAAAACCATCTGGAATGTTAATACCGATCAACTTGCTCTTGTGGAAATTTACCTTCAAACCGGACACAAGCTCAAAGGCTCTCAACGAGGTCTTAATGCTCCATAGGTTGTCCCACGTGGCTTTACCCAACAACATGGTATCATCCGCGAATTGCAAAATTGAGAACCGGACGTCATCGTTAATATAAAAGTCTTGAAAGGAGCCAATATCTACCGCCTTGCGCACTAAACCCGACAAACCTTCGGCAACAATGAGGAAGAGGAATGGCGACAACGGATCCCCTTGCCTCAACCCCCGGTGAGCTTTGAAGTCTTGCGTTGGGCTACCATTCACTAGAACCGACATAGAGCTAGTACACACACAAGATTTTATCCAAGATATCCATCTACGTGGGAATCCCATTCTTTGAAGCATATAAATTAAAAAACCCCAAGATATAAAATCGTAGGCTTTCTCAAAATCAACCTTAAACAGCAAACACTCTTCCTTACCCCGCTTAGCATAATCCACCACTTCATTGACAATCGCCACCCCATCTAGGATTTTATCTCCCCCCAATGAAAGCTGATTGGTGGTTGGAAATTATACTAGGCATCACTTTCTTGAGACGATTTGCCAACACTTTGGCCAAAATTTTGTATAAACACCCAATCAAACAAATAGGCCTAAATTCACCCAAACCTTGGGTATTGTCATTCTTAGGAACCAATGGAATAAAAGAGGCCGAAATTGTCTTAGGGAGAAAAGCATTCACGAAAAATTCATTGAAAAAGCCCACCACATCATCCTTCAACAAACTCCAACAAAGCTTTATGAAATTGAAGTTAAACCCATCCGGACCCGGGCTCTTGTCACCATCACAATCCCACACACCCATCCTTATTTCTTCCTCGGAGAAAGGTTGAATTAAAGATTCCGACTCGGACGCCGATAGTTGGTTGAAGTGAAGACCTCCTAGAGTTTGGCGATTATAGTTTGGCTCGACAAAACACTTCTCAAAATGTTGCTTAACATACAACTTCACTTCATCTACATCTTCCACTAAATCCCCGTTCTCCCTTTGAATTACGACGTTGCATATTAAGGACTTAACTTATTTTTTTAACGAATAAGTCCCTTAATCTTTTTTTGTAACAACTAAGTCCCGTAAGTTTTAAAATTGTTGCGATATTGCCTTTTTTAACGTTTTTGTTTTAACACTGTTAAAAGACTTATTATTATCTCAAGATGATAGCTCAGTTGCCTATCAAAAAACAGACTTATTATGTGGCTGTTTGACTCTTGACTTAATTGGCACGCCGCATTGGGTAATTTCATTATTTTTAATTAAAACTTAAAAAAAATGTGAATTGTCTTTCTTGTCGTTGTCTTCTTCCTTTCCTCTTATTCTTCTTCTAGCATCCCCATTGCACACAAATCTTCTCCTTCTTGCTACATACCAGAATTGCATTTCCTTTATTATAAAAAAAAGGTTAAATTAATACATATTTTAAATAAAATCCCTACTAGTGAACAACAAAATAGAAAAGAACTAGCTTGGTGGTAATAATGAGAAAAAAAGAGAACAAAAACCATATGGAGTATTTTTTTTTCTTCACTTCTATTTCTATCTATAAAGTAAAAACAGATGATGCATCATTCTAAGGAATAATTTCTTCAGTTTCCTTTAAATCATTGCATATCACTTGTACTTGTCTTATGCATTTTTAGTTTTTTTTTGTTTTTGTTTTCTTTTTTCATTTTCTTTCTCCTGTTGATTTTGTTCTTCTGTTTCAAGCAGCACCAAGATCTTTTGATTCCCCACCGGCTATCATCGTATAGAGTTCACACCTGTCCCAGATTTGAACTCATGTTTTTGGAACAATTTTGTTCTTTCTGGCAAAAACTCTGTTGGGAGGAGAGAACCACCCGGACGGCAAATAAGGAAACTTGTGGCCAGCCAGGTTCCCCGGCGTAGATTAGTCACCGGCAAAGCGGATGAAAACTACGCACCAAAAACATGGTAACAAAAAAAATATCCAAATTGGCTTTGGAAGGCCACCTTACCTTCCATAAGGCATTTAAAAGGCTAAAGTGCTCCCGGGGTCCCTTATCTTTATTTAAAGTAACGATTTGGTCCTTTATCTTTTTTTTGTCCCAAATCAGTCCTTTATGTTTTAAATTTTTGACACATAAATCCTTTTCTGTCCCAAATCAGTCCTTTATGTTTCAAATTTTTAACACATAAATCCTTTTTTTTGACACATAAATCAGCACTGTTAAGGGAAAAGGATTTATGTGTCAAAAATTTAAAAGATAAAGGACTTATTTGGGACAAAAAAAATATAAAGGACTAATTCGTTACTTTAAATAAAGATAATGGACCCTGAGAGCACTTTAGCCCATTTAAAACTATCCCCAAATTGGTTTTGCGGGTTTGTCAAAAAGAAATTGGTTTTATGGGTCAACTACACTATGAATTGCCATTATCTATAAACCCTTAAGACAAACTTGCATATAAGCAAGTTTTGCAAAGTGTGTTAGGCGGCAGACTTAGTTTAAGCTTGAGGAAAAGAAACACTTGTATCACAAGTCTCGGATATACATTTTAGTGATTATTAAGTCATAGGGTATATTGACCCTTCTGTCCCTAATTCTAGTTTTAAGTCTGTTTAATTTTGTTGCTAATTCCAGTTCTGTTATAGGTTAGTTTTCAATTAGTCACTAGTTTGTTATTTGGGAATTAGTTAGCTTAGTCAAGGTCTACATAAGATCAAAACTCTGTTGATTGTAATCAAATTTTTACTTTTCAATGAAGTATTTTTGCATTCACTTCTCTGAGCTTGATAGATTCAATATGGTATCAGTAGGAAATTAGGGTTCCTTCCGCAAAAATCCCTTTCACTGATCTTCGTTTCTTCTCCTCAAATCTTTGCTTCCTTCTCCAATGGCGTTAATCCCAGATCACATGAGTCCATTCTACCTCCATCATTCAGACAACCGATGACAAGTTCTTGCTACGCATGTGCTCACTTCCAATGGAGAAAACTACAACTCATGGAGGCGCGCGATGATTTGGGCACTCAGCTCCAAGAACAAAATCGGATTCATCAACGGCACGATTCTTCCTCCGATGGACTTCGATCCTCAATTCCCTCTTTGGTTGCGATGTAACAATGTTATTGCATCGTGGATCTTGAACTCCGTTTGCAAGGAACTCGCGGTTAGCATCGTCTACTCCTCCATCGCTCGCGACATTTGGCTCGATCTTGAAACCCGCTTCAAACAATAGAACGTCCCTCGCATGCTTCAACCCCGCCGTGAATTTGTCAGTTGCGCGCAAGGCGCCTCTTCTGTCAACGCGTATTACAACAAGCTCAAGACCCTTTGGGAACAACTCACTAAATTCGCTCCTCACAACGACTGCAATTGCGGTGGTGCTCTCCCTCTTTTGACGCACATTAATTCCGAATATGTTCTTACTTTCCTCATGGGCCTCAACAAAAGCTACAGTCAAGTCAGAGGCCAAATTTTCCTCATGAACCCGCTGCCCACGATTGAGCAAGTCTTTTCCCTCGTCATCCAAGAAGAAACACAGCGTGCAGTAGGAACCCTAGCCTTGCCTGCCACCACACCTCTGGCTTGTGCGGTTCAATCGTCTAATCAACCCTCTGCTGCTACGAACTCCTCCAAGAAAGATCGCCCTTTATGCAATCATTGTGGTATTCTTGGCCATGAGAAGGGCAAATGCTTCAAGCTCCGTGGATATCCTCCTGGTCACAAGAAGTTCAAAGGTGCTGCCAACATTGTTCAGACTACGCCTTCATCCTCCACTCCCTCTCCTGAAAAATACCAGCAAATCATGACATACATTCAGACCCAGATGGCCAATGCTTCTGTCACTGAGAGTGCCAAACCAGGTATTTTGTGCATTGGTGCCATACCCTAATTTTGTCCGATCAATCAAAAATCTAAAAAGTTTTTATTCTCATTGTGTCACGTATTGTTTTAAACGCGCGTGTCTTTAGCACTCTCGTGCAACGATTGTTTTGATGCTCGTTTTATTTTATTTTGTAGTTATTATTATTTTAGTATGTTGTTATTGGTGAAAAAATATACAAAAAATAAGTGAAGGAGCTGAATAGCAAAAACCCTCTTCATTACATAATCAAGTTTTTTGTTACACACATATAAACAAAAAAAACAAAAAGAGATAAATAGTACAAAAATTAAAATCCAAGATTCAAAAAGAGGGAGAGGGGCGCAGCTGCTGCTGGCTACCCTAGCTAGGATTTTTTTTCCTTAATGCTGTCCTTCCTCCATTGCCAGCTACTGTCATTTGCTCATTCAAATGGTTGTCCTTTTGTTTTTTCCCTAATGCTGTCCTTTTGCGCCACCTATTGCCAGCTGCTGCCCTTTTGATTCCTCAGTACCTCACCTGCATCACACCAATCTGCCTATAAATACCAAATAGTAGCACACAATTAGGGACAGTGACTAAGATACAGAAAAACAGAAATACACACTGAGATGCACGCTGGGACACGCACAGACACAGAAACCGAAAAATTCACAGAAATCAGAGCCAAAGATTAGGATTTTACACTAAAACCCTAATCAATAAACACTTGAAACCAAGGAACACAGAAGCATCAATAGCAGTAAAAAGCAGTAACAGAGAAGCAGCAATAAGCAGAATAGGTTCTCCTTTTTCTTTTCTTTCATTATATAATCTGAAATCTAAAAATATGTAGATACTTAATCTGTCATGCTTCAGTTTCTCTTTTTTAGGTGTTTATATACTGAACAATACACAGTTTTTTAATATTTGGTTTGTTTTCATTATCATTTTTTTTCATCAAGTATGTGTTCAGTGGTCTGGAAATGAGTACGGCCAATAGAGGTGAGGATGAACATTACCCAAATCGGTTCTGAAAAAGAAAACAATGTCTGAGACGTTTTTAGGGTTAGAGAATTAGTAGTGTGTCATAAACAATTTGTGCATTGTTCAGGGAAACACAGAATCACAAAACAAGAAACATAAAAACCAAAACCGAATTGAAAGTGGGGAGACAAGGTAGAGGGAAACACATATCAGAGCTGGGTGAGAGAGTAGGAGGAGAGGAAAGCAAAGAAGGAAGTTGAAATTTACCTCTATACATTCCGGCCACCGTGGACGGTGGCCGTTGACCGTAGATTCCCGCTACCGCCTCAGAAACCACCGTAAACCACCCCCACGACCATCTCCGCCCCTTCGCCTCCGACCACCTTCGCCTCTCCATCATTCGCCGTTCTCTCAGTCTCTTTTCGCATCTCCCCCTCGTTTTCTCTCTCACCGTCGTCGGTATCTCCACGACTCCCCACTGTGGTTGCGTTCCCTCCGGCAACGTTGTCCTTTTCGTCCACCCATAGTACTTCTTCATCCCTCTCTTCTTTCTCGCACTCATGCTCTCCTTCACGTCTCTCTCTCCTTTTCGAGGCAGCAGCATAAAGAGGTGAGAGATGAGCAAGATCAAGGGTTGCGTGTTAGTGGCGGTGAAGGATGAGAGAAAATACAAATTAGGGTTGCTATGAGTGGGGGGATGGTACAATTTGGTGAGGAGAGGAGGAGATGGTATGGTTCGGCGAGAGGAGAATGGTACGGCTTGATGAAGAGAGAAAGGAAAATTAGGGTTGAAGGGGGAGTGATGCGGCGCTGAGATGAGGAAAAGGAGTTTTTAGGGTTTCTTCAGTTTAGCATTTGCCTTATATACCCCTCTCCTTTTATTTATTGATTTTATTTCAGTTTTTTTAATTCTGTTTCCTACTTACACCCCTGCATTTCATTAAGATAGCGCCCCCTTCCTTATTATTGTTTACACCCTTTCATTTTTATATCTGCGTCCCCCTCCCTTCTATCTTATTTTCATTTTAAATGTTATTAATCTGGTTTATAATGGCACCCCTCATTTTTCTTGTCATAACCCCCTCACTAAAGGCCCATGTTAGAAATCTGGGCCTCAGATACGGTTTGGGTTCGCTGACTGCACCCCAATATTTTAAATACAGCCTCTGTTACTCTTCGCACCCCTTTTGTTTCAATACAACCTCCTCTGTTGTTAATTGCACCTACCCTGAGGTCAAGAAGCAATTCGATGCTGGATTCCTAGTAGTAGCAAAAATACCCTCAGTGGGTAGCCAATATTGTCCCGGTTCCAAAGAAAGATGGGAAAGTTCCGATGTGTGTTGACTATCGGATCTAAATAGTTCCGATGTGTGTTGACTATCGGATCTAAATAGAGCCAGCCCTAAAACTGAAAGAGAAGTTTGTGGGTTTCTGGGAAGGTTGAACTACATCTCCAGATTCATATCCCAATTAACATCGACCTGCGAGCCTATCTTCAAATTGATGTGCAAGAACCAAGAAACAAAGTGGAATGATAATTGCCAAGAAGCCTTTGAAAAGATCAAGAGGTACCTCCAAGATCCACCGATTCTGATGCCACCTGTGCAGGGCAGACCTCTCATTCTGTACTTAACAGTGCTAGACAAATCAGTGGGTTGTGTACTGGGGCAACATGATGAGTCCGGAAAGAAAGAACACACCCTCTACTACCTAAGCAAGAAGTTCACCGAGTGCGAGACAAGATACTCATTGTTAGAAAGAACGTGTTGTGCTTTGGCCAGGGGTGCACATCGTCTGAGGCAGTATATGCTGAGCCACACGACTTGGTTGGTATCTATAATGGATCCAATCAAGTACATTTTTGAAAAATCCGCGCTCACAGGAAGAATCGCCCGCTGGCAATTGCTACTATCCAAATACGACCTCTTGTATGTCACTCAGAAAGCAATCAAAGGTAGTGCCTTAGCTGAATACTTGGCACACCAGCCCATTGAGGATTACCAATCAATGCAGTGTGATTTCCCAGATGAATATATAATGGCTCTATTCGGAGAAGGGAAATCTCCAGACAATAAAAGGTGGAGAATGTCATTCGATGGCGCTTCCAATTTGTATGGGCATGGGGTCGGAGCTGTATTGATTTCTCCTGATAACCGCTTCATACCATTTACTGCTAGACTGAGCTTCTATTGCACCAATAACATCGCAGAATATGAAGCGTGTGTCCTAGGCATCAAAGTGGCCTTTGAATGGAAAGTCAAAAGACTCGATGTATATGGGGACTCAGCCTTAGTCATCCATCAGATAAAAGGTGACTGGGAAACCAGGGATTCCAAATTGATTCATTATCGCGATCACATCCAAAAGATGATTGAACGGTTCGAGGAGATCACTTTCCACCATCTCCCTCGTGAAGAAAATCAGTTGGCTGACGCCTTAGCAACGTTGTCATCAATGTTCAATATCAATGACAACAAGAGTCCGACGTTCCTCCGCATTCAACATCGAGACCTACCGGCACATCATTGTGTGGCAATCGAAGAAGAGCCTGATAGCAAACCTTGGTATTACGATATCAAGCACTATATCACAAGCAGAGAATACCCTCTCGGTACCACTGAGAATGATAAAAGGATGCTTAGGAGGTTGTCAATGTGTTTCTTCCTAAACGGGGAGGTGCTTTACAAGAGAAATCACAATACGGTCCTCCTCAGATGTGTAGCAAAAGAAGAAGTAGAAAGAATTATGAAAGATGTCCATGAAGGCTCGTTCGGAACTCATTCTAACGGGCACACCATGGGCAAAAAAATCTTATGGGCCAGCTACTACTGGTTGTCAATGGAGACCGACTGCTTTAACTACGTGAGAAAATGCCACAAGTGTCAAGTCTACGCTGATAATATCCATGTGACACCTGCTTCTTTGAATGTCCTAACAGCGCCATGGCCATTCTCAATGTGGGGAATGGATGTCATCGGCCCCATCGAACCTAAGGCATCAAATGGGCATCGCTTCATTCTCGTCGCTATTGATTATTTCACCAAATGGGATCGAGGCCGCTTCTTATGCCAGTGTAACAAAATCTGTGGTTGTCAAGTTCATAAAAAGAGATTTGGTCTGCCGTTACGGCCTTCCGAATAAGATCATCACGGATAATGGGACCAACCTGAACAACAAGATGAAGAAAGAGTTGTGTGACGACTTCAAAATCCAACACCATAATTCCTCTCCATACCGTCCAAAGATGAATAGGGCAGTCGAAGCGGTAAATAAGAACATAAAGAAGATTGTACAAAAGATGGTGGTGACCTTCAAGGACTGGCATGAAATGCTGCATTTCCCTTTGCATGGGTATCAGACCTCAGTTCGCACGTCAACAGGGGCAACACCATTCTCACTAGTATATGGGATGGAAGCAGTTCTTCCTATAGAAGTTGAAATACCCTCTCTGCGAGTGCTAATGGAAACAAAATTAGAGGAAGCAGAATGGGTTCAAGCTCGTCTGGATCAGTTGACCCTCATAGAGGAAAAGAGAGTGGTTGCTTTGTGTCATGGGCATTTGTATCAGCAAAGAATGAAGAAAGCTTATGATAAGAGAGTTCGACCCCGACAGTTTCAAGAAGGAGATCTCGTGCTCAAGAAGATTTTGGCCTATCCAAAAGGATTCCCGTGGAAAATGGACCCCTAACTATGAAGGACCTTATGTGGTAAAGAAAGCATTCTCTGGAGGAGCCTTAATTCTCACAAAAATGGACGGTGAAGACCTCCCACTCCCAATGAACTCAGATGCAGTTAAGAAGTACTACGCCTAAAGAAATATATGGAAAAAAGAGAAAGATGAGCCAAGCAAAAATGAGCTCGCTAGGTTGAAAACCCGAAAGGACGGCCTAGGCAAAAATTAGAGCGACCCGGTGGATTGAAAACTCTAAAGAGCAATCCAGGCAAAAATTAGGGTCAAAAGTTGGACTTTGAACAGATACAAAGGAAATCAATACCTTACTCTCAATGTAATTTTCAGCCAGTGTGACTTTCTGCTCACTCGGTTTCCCTTTGGATATTAAACTCTTTCTTTATTCTCTCATTTCCCTATTCGCTTTAAAAAGATGTTTTATGGTAAATGATATTGAATTGCGAAACATGTGCATGATCAAAAGCATTACAATCATTGCGAAATTTCTAAAAATCACAAAAAGAAGATGATCTCTCATAAAATTGCAAAGAGCACAAATGCATAATCACTCCAAACAACAAATCACAATAACCCGCACTTCGGTACCACTACTTTGGGCAACCCCCCTATCTCCCGTCGAGAGTCCTGCGAGTTGATGAGATCAGCAGAAAAGTCAAGAAAGAGCAAAAGAGCAAAAAAGTCAAGAAAGAGCAAAAGAGCCAAAAGAGTCAAGAAAGAGCAAAATAGCGAAAAGAGTCAAGAAAGAGAAAAAGAGCAAAAAGAATCAAAAAAGAAAAGAACCAAAAACAAAAACAAAAATCATTCCACATTTCATTCATCATACCACCAGATACCGATCATTGCGCATGCTTACACTGCATGCACGCATACATCATCCATTGCTTCCTTAAATGCGCTCAAATATAGATGGTTTTTATCTGTCGAGATAAATTTAAATTGTAATATTAGCACTGAGTCTAGCACTAGTCCCTTGGATCCCCAGCGGTCCCTCAGAGCCTTAGCGCTCCTCAGACCTCCATTGGTCCATCAATTCAGATCGCACGTCGTGTTATCGAGCAACCGACGGATCATCCGACACCAGGTCTTTCAGACTAGCTGTGTCAGCCTAAGACATAGTGGACGTCCTTCGAGGTGAGCAAATCAGGTCAACGACCTGATCTTTCCCCCATGGCCGCTCGAAAAAGGCCACCCCCAAGCAGACCGTTTTACTAGTGCTGTTGCTAGTTTGCGCTCCATCAGACCATCTTGGTCCATCAAGGCCCAGGCAGCCCCTCAGACCCCGTCGGTCCTTCAATTTAACTCCAATCAATATGCCAAGCATCGACTGCGAATTAAACCATCAGAGCCCCAGTGCTCCTTCAGATCCCCGGTGATCCCTATTTACTTTTGTTCTATGTAAACCCAGTTTTTCATGAATTTCTCAAAAAAAAGGGTTTTGACAAAATTAGTGTCCTTTCATCTTTATTTCTATTTTACTCGAGAAATTTGGAAGCCCTTCATATTTCCTAGTAAAATATAAATAATGAGGGGCAGCTGTCATACCCTAATTTTGTCCGATCAATCAAAAATTCAAAAAGTTTTTATTCTCATTGTGTCACGTATCGTTTTAAACGCGCGTGTCTTTAACACTCTCGTGCAACAATTGTTTTGATGCTCGTTTTATTTTATTTTGTAGTTATTATTATTTTAGTCTATTGTTATTGGTGCAAAAATATACAAAAAATAAGTGAAGGAGCTGAATAGAAAAAACCCTCTTCATTACATAATCAAGTTTTTTGTTACGCACATATAAACAAAAAAAAGCAAAAAGTGATAAATAGTACAAAAATTAAAATACAAGATTCAAAAAGAGGGAGAGGGGCGCAGCTGCTGCTGGCTGCCCTAGCTAGGATTTTTTTTCCTTAATGTTGTCCTTCCTCCATTGCCAGCTACTGTCCTTTCCTCATTCAAATGGTTGTCCTTTTACTTTTTCCTTAATGCAGTCCTTTTGCGCCACCTATTGCCAGCTGCTGTCCTTTTGATTCCTCAGCACCTCACCTCCGTCACACCAATCTGCCTATAACTACCAAACAGTAGCACACAATTAGGGACAGTGACTGAGATACAGAAAAACAGAAATACACACTGAGATAGACGCTGGAAAAATTCACAGAAATAAGAGCCAAAGATTAGGGTTTTACACTAAAACCCTAATCATTAAACACTTGAAACCAAGGAACACAGAAGCATCAATAGCAGTAAAAAGCAGTAACAGAGAAGCAGCAGTAAGCAGAATAGGTTCTCCTTTTTCTTTTCTTTAATTATATAATCTAAAATCTAAAAATATGTAGATACTTAATCTGTCGTGCTTTAGTTTCTCTTTTTTAGGTGTTTATATACTGAACAATACACAGTTTTTTAATATTAGGTTTGTTTTCATTATCATTTTTTTTCATCAAGTATGTGTTCAGTGGTCTGGAAATGAGTACGGCCAATAGAGGTGAGGATGAACATTACCCAAATCGGTTCTGAGAAAGAAAACAATGTTTGAGACATTTTTAGGGTTAGAGAATTAGTAGTGTGTCATAAACAATTTGTGCATTGTTCAGGGAAACACAGAATCACAAAACCAGAAACATAAAAACCAAAACTGAATTGAAAGTGGGGAGACAAGGTAGAGGGAAACACATATCAGAGCTAGGTGAGAGAGTAGAAGGAGAGGAAAGCAAAAAATGGAGTTGAAATTTACCTCTATACATTCCGGCCACCGTCCACGGTGGCCGTTGACCGTAGATTGCCGCTACCGCCTCAGAAACCACCGTCAGGACCCCGTTTTCTCTCTCTCACCACTGCGAGCCTTCACTCCCTTTCGTACATCACCGTAAACCACCCCCACGACCATCTCGGCCCCTTTGCCTCCGACCACCTTCGTTTCTCCATCATTCGCCGTTCTCTCTGTCTCTCTTCGCATCTCCCCCCTCGTTTTCTCTCTCACCGTCGTCGGTATCTCCACGGCTCCCCACCGTGGTTGCGTTCCCTCCGGCAACGTTTTCTTTTTCGTCCACCCATAGTATTTCTTCATCCCTTTCTTCTTTCTCGCACTCATGCTCTACTTCGCGTCTCTCTCTCTCTCCTTTTCGAGGCAGCAGCGTAAAGAGGTGAGAGATGAGCAAGATCAAGGGTTGCGTGTTAGCGGCGGTGAAGGATGAGAGAAAATACAGATTACGGTTGCTATGAGTGGGGGGATGGTACGATTTTGTGAGGAGAGGGGGAGATGGTATGGTTCGGCGAGAGGAGAATGGTACGGCTTGATGAAGATAGAAAGGAAAATTAGGGTTGAAGGGGGAGTGGTGCGACGCTGAGATGAGGAGAAGGAGTTTTTAAGGTTTCTTCAGTTTATCATTTGCCTTATATACCCCTCTCCTTTTATTTATTTATTTTATTTCAGTTTTTTTTTATTTTTGTTTGCTACTTACACCCCTGCATTTCATTAAGATAGCACCTCCTTCCTTATTATTGTTTACACCCTTTCATTTTTATATCTGCGCCCCCTCGCTTCTATCTTATTTTCATTTTAAATGTTATTAATCTGGTTTATAATGGCACCCCTCCTTTTCCTTGTCATAACCCCCTCACTAAAGGCCCGTGTTCGCAATCTGGGCCTCAGATACGGTTTGTGTTCGCTAACTGTACCCCAATATTCTAAATACAGCCTCTATTACTCTTCGCACCTTTTTTTTTCAATACAACCTCCCCTGTTGTTAATTGCACCTACCCCCTTTCACCACCCATGACATTTTTTTATTACACCGTAATGCTTTCAAATCAATTTTTCTTCTTTTTTTTTCCTTTTCTTCCCTTTTAAACAATCAAACCCACACATAAAGCGGTTCGTTACTAATAGTCACACTGAGCTCAACTTGTTTGACTGTTAGTAACAACTGTAGTTTTCAAATGGGCTGTGAGTAATGACCACTCTGAATTCTACTCGTTTGGTCATTACGAATACCTCTCCCAATTTCAAAAAATAGATAAAAAACACCAAACACACAAACATTTTCATTCAAGAACTACGTAGCTTTGATTTCTCCATTGCACCTGGGGATACGTAGGAGCAGGGGCCCACTCCTGTCAAGCGCAAAAAACTAAATTTTTTATTAGGTCTTCCTTTTCAATTTTGCAAATAATAAAAGGGTAAATTAGAGTGTTTTTTCTTCGAATTAACTTTTTTCTACTATTGTTTGGTTAGTTGATTCTGGTGCTTCAGCACATATTTGTATAGACATTAAACTCTTTAGCACATACATCAAACTGCCACACACTTTTGCCACTTTACCAAATAAACAAAAAGTTAGAGTTGCTGGCATTGGTTCGGTTTCTTTAAGCCCTTTTTTTACCATTACTAATGTCTTGCACATACCTGAGTTCACTGTCAATCTTATCTCAGTTGGTGCACTCCTTTATCCTCAACAATTTGATGTTTTTTTCATTAACAATTCTTGTATAATACAGGATCGTCCACACAAGAGGGTGATTGGAAGATGTGATCTCATTCATGGTCTTTTTCCCTTCACTGCTTGTCTACCCACACACAATGCACCTGCTATAGACTTTTCTTTTTCTTGTAATTCTATACTCTTGAATGAATCTGTTCAATGTAATGTTGTTTCTCCTGATTCTGAACTAGTCAGCTTGTGGCATGACCGTATGGGGCACTTATCTGACTCTGTTCTACACAGTCTTAGTAATAAAGTTCCTTTTTCCATTAATGCAAAATTTACTTCTGAAAATTGCACTATTTGCCCTCTTGCCAAGCAAAAACATTTATCTTTTCTTGCACATCATCATGTTTCACCTCACATTTTTGACATTATTCAATGTGACACATGGGGGCCATTTGCTCAACAAACACATGATGGCTATCAATACTTTCTCACCATTGTAGATGATTACTTTAGATTCACATGGGCGCATTTTATGAAACACAAATATGATGCCCCACACGTAATCAAAACCTTTTTTAAATATGTTGAAACACAATTTGGAAAAACCATTAAGACTATAAGGATAGACAATGCCAAAGAATTTTTTCTAACAAATTTTTTGCAGACTATGGGATCACTTCATCAGTTTTCTTGTCCACATAGGCCACAACAAAATGCTATGGTTGAAAGAAAACACCAGCACTTATTGAATGTGGCTAGATCATTAATGTTTCAGGTATCCATCCCTCTCACCTATTGGGGGGAGTGTGTTTCTGCTGCTACTTACCTTCTTAATAGGACTCCTACTCCTAATTTGGAGACAGGTCTCCCTTTGAGGTTCTTTTTTCCACACCCCCTGACTAATCACAAATTAAAGTCTTTGGCTGTCTTTGTCATGCCTCCACCATCCATAATCAAAGGCACAAGTTCAGTCCCAGGGCCATCCCCAATATTTTCATGGGTTATCCTCAAGGTTATAAAAGCTATAAACTGTATGATCTACATCACCAAAGGTTTATCATCTCACGAGATGTGGTTTTTAAAGAGTCCATTTTCCCTTTGAAAAACCCTTCTTCATATGGTTTACCTCACAATAATTCTGAATCTCTCAGTTTTCCCATCACCTCATCCATCCCTGGCAACTTTGACTATCCCACAGATAATCCTCCCACACCAGAAACTACCTTTGTGCAGTCCACACCAGATAATGTCCCTGAATCTGATGTAGCGGACACCGTCCCTGCTACACCAGAATCGTCTTCACCACCCATCACTGAGGTCACTTCAACTACAACCTCTTCTATAGCTCCTGCACCTAACTCAGACACTGCCTCTTCCCTGTCATACCCCAATTTTGTCCGGCTTAGGTCCAAACCCTAATTTTCCACACAAAAAATATATAAATTATGCATTGCATTTTGGGTCCTAGAAACCATTCCAAAGTTTTTGAAATCATTTTTAGGGTTAGAATGCACTTTTAGGGTCAAAAGGGTAGTCCTTATAGATAAGGGTAGTTCTTAGGGTTTGGGTGTGTCTTAGGAAAAAAGTGTAAGCTCTTCCGAAGGTCAGCTCGTATCTCAAAGTCTCACACACTCACAAGTTTTTCAAAGATGCATGCATACTTACGTAAAAATTCTTATCATCTTTGAAAAACATAAAATCGATTTCTCCATGCATAAACACACATCAAAATCGATTTTCAGGTCAAAAAGAAAAGGAAGAATCGATTGTCAGGTCATGTTACTTCATTGCATAAATTGATTTTCAGGCCAAGCATTTTCAAACAAAGAATCGATTCACACACTTTTAAACTAAGATGAGAATCGATTCCTACATGTCTCAGGCAAGCTGAGAATCGATTCATACAAGTTTTAACTTAGTAAAGAATCGATTCCTAGCCCTCTGAATCACAAGAATCGATTGTCTCTATTTTTCAAACAAATCAAAATCGATTTCTCTCTTAAATGAATCGATTCCTAGATCCATTTCAATAGCAAAGAATCGATTCCCTCAAATGTTTCAACGTGAGGTCTAGTTTTTTGAAGCCTATAAATAGGACGCCCATTTCAAAGAAAGGGGGAGACAGACATTTTTCACGAGATCAGAGAAAAAACCCATTTTTCGAAATCTCTCACATTTTAGAAAAAAACTCTCCTACGCTTTATCTTCTTGCTCTATTCGTTCCGTTGGTCCGTCAGAGTTGATCCTTCGCTAAGAGTTAGTTGGGGCTGCATTCTTCAAGTTGTAAGATCCGCCTTCATTAGAGGTATTTCTGTCTTTACATTCGTCATTATTTAATCATTGTGGTCCGTGCCAAAACTGCCCTATGTGATTCTACTTAGCTTTAGTGTTTATTTACTTGTTCTTGTATATTATTGTCCACTGTTGATGATGAATCATATGATTCCCACTTATGCCCAGTGCATCATGTTCTAAGTGGTGAAGATGGTCTCAGATGATTCAACCTCCCCCTTTCAAACCCTTTCAAAAACATTTTTCATTAGAACTACGTCGCTTTGATTCCCATTTGGGATACGTAGGAGCGAGTCACGTTCTCGTCAAGCGCAACGAATAAAAATCCTTTCGCAATCATAAACAAATCATTTTCATAAAACAAATAAAAAGAATCATTCTCAAACCCATTGTTGCTAGTAGCTCATCAGAGCCTTTGTTCGTTCAGCTATTAGTGGCAATGTCCTTTTCTCATAAGAATAATAAACGATGATCCATCATAACCTTTGTTAGTTTGATCATCGTGCGAATCAATCTCTTTCGAAAATCACTTTCAAAAAAAGATAATAAAAACGAGTTGTTATCAAATAGTCCATCAGAACCTTTGTTCGTTTGACTAGCGGTACAACTCTCTTTTTTGAGTATTTAGTAGTGATTCATCATAGCCTCTGCTAGTTTAATCATTCACTAATGCTCGTCCTATTTCAAAAACTCACCAAAAAAAGATAAAAAACAAAAACTTTTCAAAAAGACAACCAAGAACTACGTAGCTTTGAATTCTCCATCGCACCGGGGGATACGTAGGAGCGGGCCATGTCCCGTCAAGCACTTTTTCTAAAAACCCCTTTTTTCCCCCTTTCTCGCCAAAAATAAAATTTTCATTAAGTTTTCCCATTCATCTTCAAACAAGAAATAAATAGGCAAATCTAGGTATTTTTCAAATCAAACGTTAAAACCACACATTTAATTAGAGGTTCCCTTTCGGTAGAAAGGACGTGCGCGGTGCTAACACCTTCCTCGCACGTAATCGACCCCCGGACCTATATCTCTAGTTTTCAAAAGACCATCCGCCTTGTTCAAAAGACCTTGATTCAATGTTTTGGTCTTAAAATTAAAATATTGGTGGCGGCTCCAAAATTTTTCCACGTTGTACATTGAGAAACCCAAGCCGGGGATTTTTCGGGGTGCAACAGCTGGCGACTCCGCTGGGGACACTAAAAAAAAACATTTTTTTTTTAAAAAAGTGGGTCAAGCCTAATTAATTAAGTGTGTGGTTTATATGATTGATTCGAATATCTTGCTTTGCCTCTCTTCTTCTTCCTTTTTCATAAGCATATTACATCCATGTGCATTCTTCTTCTATGTTTGCTTTTGTTTAAAGCAATAGATAGTTACTTCTTTGCTTAGTTCCCTCATGCATTTCTTCCCCTTTCTTATCATGTCCCCCTCTTCTTTGCTCCCTTTCTTGAGGTAAGTAGTGCATTGTTATTGGCACCCTAGATTAGTTTATATTGGATCGATATTGAACCCTAGGATAAACAACATTCTATTTGTCTGGACTGCTCTGGATTTTCATTTGCAGGCGGGGAAGGGTAGTTATTCCTAGGTGTTGTGCCCTCGACACACACTTCACATCCTATACTTGTGAGCATTGAGTGGGGCCTAAAACCCAAGGTCTGAACAAAAACCTAGGAGAGTGGGAACGATTAGTGACTGCCATTCGTAGACCTTTGTCTGTATGGCTCTCATGAAAGTTCCGCCCAAGAGTGCGCTTTGTCATGATGCCTCACACTCGGTAGCTTTCTACGATTGTGGGTGCCATCATGAGAGAGACTTTAGCTCTTGGTTGCCATTGTAAGGAAGTGGTTAGAACCTACATGGGAGGATTACCCCTTTCGTCGACTTTAGACCCTAGGATTCCCACCCTTTGTAGGACACGGGGGCACGCCTTTGTTTGTTGCATTAGTTTAGGCATTCCTTTTCCTTAAACTCTATTTCAAAAAAAATCGTAGAAAATAATATCCTTATTTTCTTGCCCTCTTTTTATGTAAATGACACATCATTTCGCATCCACATCATTTCGCATTCACATCGTTTCGCACCATTGCATTTGCATCTAACAAAAGTTTGAAAAAAAAAAAACTTTCATCATTTGCATTCTTCATGCATTAAAGTTTGTTGGCCGGAGATCGCAACATAACATCGAACCTTGTCATAGGTGTGTAAGAAGCAACATGGAATCCAAAGGCAAAACCGCATTCAATTCGAGGTTCCCCATTGTAAAGAAGATTGATGTAACTAGTTTGAAGGAGTATGCTTCCCTATTAGGTCCTATTGAGCTTCGGTCCTTCGACAAGACTTATGGGAACATCCGCAAGTTATTATGGTTAGAAGTACAAGAGAGCGCCATCGCCGCCCTATGTTGGTTCTATGACTCTGAGATTAGATGTTTCCTTTTCAAGAACTTCCAAATGGCACCTACCCTAGAGGAGTATGAGAAGATTCTGGGTTTTGATCGCTCAGAGGCTAGACCTTACCAGTATCAGAGGCAGTATTATTCAGATGAGAAGTTTGCTTCCTTGTTACAAATCAGTGTAGAAGAAGTGCGGTCCCACAAAGTTAAGCGTAACAAGATATTTGGGTGTCCTCAAGAGTACTTTGAGAGTTTGATGACTAGTTATGTAGCATCAAATGATTGGATTTCTTTCAAGCAAGTACTAGCTTTGACCATCTTCGGCATTGTTCTTTTCCCTCAGATTGAGAAACATATAGATGAAACCGCTGTTGGTGTGTTCTTAGCTTTCAAGAGTGCAAAAAGTCTCATCAACCCGGTTCCCGCTATTCTCGCCGAGACCTATCGTGCCTTCACCCGCCATCATGATTTCCGAAAGGATAAGATGTGTTGTTCCTTCCCTGTGCTATACGCTTGGTTGATCAGTCATGTGTGCATTAACAAAAGTAAAGTTGGGGACCTGCTTTCCTACACCTTGGGTTGCAATCCGAAGACTATGAGCCCTCAGGAGTGGAAGGATACTCTTAAGAACCTTGATGCTCTTCAAATTCGGTGGTACTTGCACAAGTTTTGGGAAGATAGACCCTCAGTGATATTCCAATGTGGCAGTTTCCAGAACGTTCCTCTCATGGGAACACATGGATGCTTCAATTATAACCCGTCTTTGACCTTGAGACAACTCGGGTACCCTATGCGGGACTCACCCTCCGAAGCTATGTTGTTCCGTTTTTACCTCCATGAGGGGATCCCTAAAGACGAGGGCTTACTTCGGCGAGTCTTGCAAGCTTGGGAAACCGTGGTGCGGAAAGACAAGGGCGAGTTATCTAAAAGGACCACTGATACCTCCTTCACTCAATGGCTTGAAAAGAGGATTAAGGAAACTCGATCATCCAACCAAGGAATGCCATCACTTGAAGAGAAAATACCAGAACCCCACGTTCCCCTAATTGAAGAACTAGAAGAGGTAAAGTTGGCCTTATCGAAAGCGGAAGAAGAGAAAAGGGCTTTGCAAAACAGATTGGGAAAGGTGACGCAAGACAAGCGGAAGCTAGAAAATGAAAATGCTCTTCAAGCCGCCGCTATTGAAGCAACCAATAGGAGGCTTGAAATAGAAGAAGAGAGCAAGAGGGGAATTCAGAAACATTTGGAGGGAGCTAAAGAAGAAGTAAAGAGGTGCGCCTCAAAGATGAATGAGGCTGTGGCGGAAGCAAGGGAATGGAAGAAATCATATACCAAGTCAAAGAGAGATGAGAAAATGGTTAGAGAGGCGCTAGCTAAGTCAAAAGAGGGATTCCAAAGGATGAAGTTTGAAATGGAGAACCAAGTGGAAAACATCAGGCAAGATAGAGAGTCTATCATTGGGATCTTGAAAGAATATCAACAAGCTTTGGAGTTTGAACAAGGAAGGTCGGAAGAATTGAAGAGGAACGTCCGATGCCTAAGGGAATCTTTTGGGCAAGTGCAAGCAGAGAGCCCGTACTGGGAGGAACGCTTCATGGCATTAATTGGCAGAATAGAAGACCAAGAAGTTATCAAGGAGCTAAGGGATGAGATTCAGCTTTGGAGGAGCAAATTTTCAAAGCTAGCAGGGCTAGCTAATCAAGCTGTGATAGGTGTTCCCAAGAAGCTAAGAAGAGCTGAAGCAGAAATGAACCCTTGCAACGCTCCGGCCAAGGTGCGTGAGTTTGTCGAGTATTGCAAGATCCTGACAGAAGAACTCATGGAGAAGGCCAAGGGGGCGGCCGAAAGCAAGAAGAGAAAGAGGAAGGAGAAATTGAAGGCTATATGCCTCTGAAGTTCACTTTAGAACATTGCAATAATTCTTAGGAAATTGTAATTTTCTCTAAAAAGTTGTAATTTTCTTTGGATATTGTACTTTGTCCTCAGAATATTGTACTTTGCTTTTCCCTCGAGTTTGAAGTATTCTTTCCTTTTGAATAAAGTGTGTTCGTTTTGCCCATTGCTTCCAACTTCGTTGCAAAAAAAAATATATATATAATAGCAAAAAAATAAAAATAAAAATAAAAATGTTAAGCTTTAGACCTACACGCCTATGACAAGACGAATTACACCGCGATTCCCGGCACCCAAACAAACATAAAATCATGCATATTGCATCGCATCTGCATTCATTTATTTAATACTCGTGCTCATAAAGTGTATTCCCTCAATAGAAAAAGGCAAGCTGGTTCGCCGACATCGATATCTGACTCGGCTACAAGCAAGGCTCATGGCAACTAATCAGAATGACCAGGGCCGTCCTGTTATTGAAGACTTGGGAAGTGGGGAATCAGACCATGGTAACACCGCTGCTGAGGTTCCCAATCCAGAGCAGTTGGCTCAAGAGAATCGGGAGTTGAGAACGAAAATTGGGGCAATGGAAGCACAGATGACGGAAATGATGGGTATACTACAAGCTTTGAAGAACGAAACTGCCGCTGAAAGTCTCGCTGTCACTACCGGAGTTGCTGTCACTCTTCCCCCTCCGAGTCTCGAGACTGACACCTTTGCTCATACTTCAGGAACCAACAACCAGGGCCAACCAGTTATGCATGGGATGCCTTGGGGACTCCCATCCGGATACACACCTCCAGGAGCCGAGGCTAATGCGGGAAGTAATCCCCTTAGTGTTGCAGAACAAGTCCGACCCATCTCAGCCACAAACAGTGGAGGAGCGGGAGCGCCTCAGGGCCAAATTCAGATTCCTATTCCGCCGGGAACTCTGTTTGACTTTCATTCACCAGTAACGGTCCATCCCCCAATTCAGGGACCAATTCCTGGGAATATCACTCACTCACGTGACCCACACGTGAACCTAGCCGTAGTGTCGATGAGTAATCCTCACTACGGTGTGAATGGTTTTCCTCAGAACTACCCTGCTGAAGCTCCTCAAGCTAGAGACAGGTATCATATTGTAGCGACCGAAAAATCCGGAGGAGGGATTCTTCGAAGTTCTTGAATGAAGCCGCCACCAAAGTTTTAGTTTAAGGGCAAAAATTGGAAAATCCCTATTGAGTGGATAAGGAGGTTTTGCAGACCAGGTTTAGGCTCGGGAGTCGTTTATGCGTAGGGAAGGTATTAGCACCCTACGACATCCTTCCTAAGGAAGGTTACCTTTTAACTAAATCTGTAAACACTTATTAATTCAAAAATAATGATTTACCCTTATAATAATAAAAAAAGACTCACTAAACGGTTAATTATTTTTTGTACTTTTGGAGAAAAAATGAGAGAAATGAATTAAAAGAGAAAAAAAAGGGTGTTTTATTAATGCAATTGACAGAGGTCGGCCGCCCTCTGGTCCTACGTATCTCCTGGTAGAGAATCAAATCGCACGTAGTTCTTGGTTTAGAAAAAGTTCGCGTGTTTTTTAATTATTTTTGAAATTGGAAGAGGTATTCGTAATGACCAAACAAGTAAAACTCAGAGTGGTCACCGCCCATAGCTCGTTTGAAAACTGAAGCTGTTATTAATGGTCAAACAAGCTAAGCTCAGAATGCCCATTAGTAACAAACTATTTTTATGTTTAGGAAAACATTTATTCGTTATTTAGGAAAAAATGGGTTTGTGAAAGAAAGTGATTATTTATGAAAAAGAGAAAAAAAGAATTTTAAAAGAGAAACGTGGGGTGCAATGGTAAAAGAGTGGGTGCATTTAGCAACAGCCCAGCCCACTATCAGGCAGGCTACACCACTAAATGTGGGCTTTCCTAGTGGGGCGCGGAATTAAAAAATAAAGGTGGGGGAAGCAATCTGATTAAAATTAAAAACAGAATTAAAATAAACCAAAACCTACACTATATAAAGCAAAAGTGAAATCAAAGTGAACCCTAATTTCATCTCTTTGGCTCCAGCGCCACAACCCAACTTCGAAGAGTAGAGAGCTCATAGAAAGAGGGAGAGAGAGAGAGCCCACCGAGGGAGAGAGAGCTTTCGTTGGGGGACGGTGGCGCTGCAGATCGACCACTTCCCGACCGGTGATGGCAGCGCCTTGGTGACGACGATGGCTGATTCGAAGGGGAACGGTTGCGACGGCGTAGGGGGGCTTTTGACCGAGAGGAGAAGACTTCGCGAGGGGCACCGGAGACCACGGCGGCGCGAAGGGGAGGAACGAAGGGAGGTTCACGGTGGTGCGGTTGACGGTGGGGGAGGAGAGAGACGACAAAGGGGGTTCGGTTAGTTGAGATGATGATGGTGAGTGGCGTGGGGGTTGTCACGGTGGTTGGAGGTGTTTGCTGTTGGTGGTTTTATGGCGCGTAGGTGGTTGTTGCGACGACGGCGCTGGTACGCCGGTGGTGGAAACGGAGGCGTGGTGGTCTGGGTTTGGGGGTTGAGTGGTGGTGGTTGTGGCTATGGTGGTCCTGACGGTGGTTAAGGGTGGCTGTAGTTTGGTGTTTGGAGGGAGGTGGTGTCGGTTTTGGCGTACGGTGCGCGAAGAGAGAGAGCAAAAGGGGGGTGCGTTGTGGAGGGTGGTTTCTGTGGTGGTGCACGGTGGTGGTGCACGGCGGCGACCACCACAGATGGTGAGGTAGCTCCCTCTCTCTGTTTTCTGATTTTCGGTTCTGTGTGTCTGTCTGTGTGTATTGCTGTTTTTTGACACTGTCCCCCCCTCTCCTGTTTTTGGTTTGATTTCTTTTTTATAGAGTAGCTCTGCACTCTGAGACAAATTTTGCTGTTATTCTTTTGCAGGGATGGTGGCATTGGAGCAGAGCTGTAGGAGACAAGGCAGCAAGGGAGGTGCTGCCCAAAGCTGCTTGGTTGCTGCTGATTTGGAAAAAAAACAAGGGAGCAAGGAGAAGGAATGTAACGCCCCAAAATAATTTAATTATTTATTTAATTAAGTTATTTAAGGCTTACAATATTTATTTAATTTAAATAAATAATTCAAGGTTTAATTTATTTATTTTATTTTAATTATTAGGAGGTGTTGTCTCGAATTAGATGGTGCACGGAGCCCATGACCCACAAGTGAGCCCATGACCCATTGGACAGTCATAGGATTCGACTCACTAGGGGTCTTGTGACTTAGTGGTATTTTTGTCTCAATTGTGAAAAGAAAGAAAAGAAACGTAAAAGAGAGGAGAAGTGAGAAGAGAAGTCGCAACTTGCAAGAGGAAAGGGGGAGGAGCTTCGCAAATCACTCAAGGAAGAGGAAGAGCTTGTTGGTGACTTGCATTTTCCTTGGAGCTTTGCTAGCAATTTCGACTTCTAAGAGGTTAGGGGGTCCTCTTTTTATTCTTAATGGCTTATGCGAATTGTAGTGCCTAGGGTTAGGTTCTAGGATAATTTATATGAACGAATTGTGTGATGATTGATTTAATCGTAGTGTTGTGATATATGATCATGAATTGCCTATGTTGAAATCGCATGATTGATGTTTGGATTGTTGCTAATGTAAATCGTATGCCACGTGTTTGAATGTATGGCTTGTTGGTGTTTGCTTGGTGAGAATTGAGGATCATGATGATAATTGAATCATATATATATATAATTGAGTGTTTGGTGAATTCATTTTGGTGTTTGAATTTGAAAAATTCTGATTTTGGAAGCTCCTAGGCGCCTTGGGCGCCATATACATTGTTGCTGTTTTTTTTTGTCCTGCGCCTCAGTCATGGGCGCCAGGCGCCCAGCCAGTGTGCCTGCGCCAGTTTTTCCAATTCTGTTGCCACTGTGTTGCTGTTTCTGTTGCCACTGTGTTGCTGTGTCTGTTGCCACTGTGTTGCTGTTTCTGTATCACTGTGTTGCCAGTTTTGGCGCTAGGTGCTTGTGTCATGGGCGCCAGGGGCCCCAAATTTCTCTTGTCCATTTTGCAAAAACTGATACTGGGTCTTTATGTCCAAGCTAAATGGCTCGTGTAAAATCATTTTTGGAGTCATAGGAGTTGTGGGTTGTCTTGGCCTTAGGCGCCTAGCCCATGGGCGCCAAGGATGAATGTCACTTTTTGCCAAAAATTTTATTGGGTTCTCTTATTCTGAGCATTTGGCTCGTACAAAATCAATTTCGAAGTAAAATGAGTTTTATTGCGTGTTGGCCTTAGGCGCCTAGTGCCGGGGCGCTGTGTTCCCCTGCGCCAGTTCCTGCGCCAGTTCCTGGGCGCCAGCGATTCTGCGCGTGTTGCTGTTCCTGGGCGCCACCGCCAGCGCCTGTGCGTGTGTTGCTGTTCCTGGGAGCCAGCGCCAGCGCCTGTGCGCGTGTTGCTGTTCCTGGGCGCCAGCGCCCATGCGCCAAGTTTTTGTGTTGCTCCTGGGCGCCCAGCGCCCATGCGTCAGTTTCCAGGATGTCTAAGTATTTTTCCTATTTTGTTTTTAATGTAACTTTTGACTCGGTTATCCAAATTTAACGGTTCAAAATGCGTTTCGAAGCTAATTTCAGTGTCTATCCAAATGTTCCAATTTTATGCAAAAATAAATTATTTTACTGGTGTTTCTGGGCTTAGGTGTTCAAGTGCCCAAATGGCAATTTTTATCTACTTTCCCTATGTCGTGTCAATATCCTAAATTGGCCTAATTGAAATTGGTGTTGGTGTGAGTGGTGGGCTGAATTGGTGAGTGTGCTATGGTGAGATTGGTGAGCAGAGGCTTCGGCCTAATTTTAATTTGGTGAGCTGATTAATGCACTATGGTGAGAATATGAATTTAAATGGTGAATTGATTGAATTGTGGTGTGTTGTGATGCATTCCCATAGCATCTCATGAAACATGTGCATTATTGGTGAGCAGAGGCTTCGGCCTAGTTATATTTGGTGAGCAGAGGCTACGGCCTATTTGTATTTGGTGACGGATCCGACATGCATGTGCCCGTGGAGTTTGGGTTGCATTTCATTGCATAACCATACCTTTTGCATTGTGGATTTGTGATTGTAATTGTGATATGGTTATTGACTTTGTTGTGAATCTGTTTGCCTGGTTCCTTTTTGTATGCAGTGCTTAATTCCCACATGTTATTAATTATGAAAAGAGACTCACCCTACTGCTTTTATGTTGCTTCTTATGTCGGCAATGTGCAGGTAATATCGAGTGAAGGTTATCCTTATGCCTTCGTCTGGTAGGAAGTGTCATGCTCTGATACGTAGCACCAGGGGGGTGTCCTATGTTTATGCGTTATTTTCCTTATACTGTTAGATTGTTATTGGTGATGTATTGGTTTTATTTTCAAACTTATTATTATTCCGCTGCCGGTAGTAACTGAATTTAGTTGATGTGAACTAAACGTTTTTTTTATGGTGCTATGTATCTTGTGGTTTTAACTGAACTATGAAAAGCGAAGTGGTTGATTTAATGGAGTAAGTGTAGCACTCGCTTAAATTGTTTTCAAAAAAAAAAGAAACTCTGATTTTATTAAATAGTAAGGTTATTAGAAAAGGGGTGTTACATTAGTGGTATCAGAGCAGTTCGGCCTGTCCGGCCAAGTCGTCCTGTCATAGTGTCATATGACAAATAGAATTGTTAGATTAGTTCTAAATTTCTGTTTGTGCTGCAGTGATAGTTTGAAATGGCTGGGAGGAACGACGCTGCTCTTGCTGCTGCTTTGCAGGCTATGGCTCAAGATGTTGGGAACCAGCAAAATGGTGTTGAAAATGCTGGGACTCGCAGTTTAGCCACGTTCCAGAGGGAGAATCCACCTGTTTTTAAGGGCAAGTACAATCCAGATGGTGCTCTAGCATGGCTGAAAGAGATCGAAAGGATATTTCGGGTCATGGATTGTAATGATGCGCAGAAGGTCAGGTATGGTACCCATACGCTGGCAGAAGAGGCTGATGATTGGTGGATGGAGGTTAGGCAGAGATTAGAAACTGCTAATGAGGAGATAACTTGGGCTGTTTTCCGTAGAGAGTTCTTACGAAAGTATTTTCTTGAAGATGTGAGAGGTAAGAAAGAAATAGAGTTCCTTGAGCTGAAGCAAGGAAGCATGTCAGTGACAGAGTATGCTGCCAAGTTCACTGAATTGTCTAAGTTTTACCCCCACTATGCTGATGCTGATTCTGAATTTTCAAAGTGTATAAAGTTTGAGAATGGACTGAGGGCTGATATAAAGAAAGCTATAGGGTACCAGAAGATTCGGGTATTTGCTGATTTGATCGACAGTTGCAGGATATATGAAGATGATAGTAATGCTCACTCCAAGGTCATGAGAGATCAGAGGGGTAAATTTCAGAACCGGGGTAAGCCATATGAGGTTCAGGCTTTTAAGGGTAAGCAGAGGTATGCTGATAATAAGAAACCAAGTGGGGGAGATGCCCCTGTGAAGGTTGTGTGCTACAGGTGTGGCAAGCCGGGCCAGAAGAGTTTTGACTGCTCGGATAATAAGTGTTTCAAGTGCGGTAAAGAAGGTCATGTGGCTGCGAAATGTGAGAAAAGGGATGTGGTGTGCTACAACTGTGGGGAGGCAGGTCATATTAGTACCAAGTGTACTAAGCCGAAGAAAGAGAAGTCCTATGGAAAAGTGTTTGCTCTCGCAGGATCAGAGGATACTAATGAGATTAGAGGTACATGTTTTATTAATGGTATTCCTTTGATTGCTATTATTGATACTGGTGCTACGCACTCATTTATTGCTGCTTTATGTGCTGAGAAATTGGACCTTGTTTTATCTTCTATGATGAGGGAGATGGTTATTGACACTCCAGCTAAGGGTTCAGTAACTACCTCTCTTGTGTGTGCTAAGTGCCCTCTGTCAATCTTCGGCAGAGATTTTCTTGTTGACCTTATTTGTTTGCCGTTGGGAGGGTTGGATGTCATTCTTGGTATGGACTGGTTAGTATTTAACCATGTGCATATTAATTGTTTCCGAAGATCTGTGAGTTTCCTTCCTCCCGAAGATGAAGAATCTGTTTTGTTGCCTGCTGGTCATTTGCATAAGGTAATGAAAGAGGGAGTTCATCTGTTTGCTTTGATGGCGTCATTGTCTGCTGAAAATCAGGCGATCATTGAAGGGGTGCAAGTAGTGTGTGAGTTTCCTGAAGTGTTCCCGGATGAAATTCCAAGTGTTCCGCCAGAGAGGGAGGTTGAGTTTGCTATTGATCTTATACCTGGTACTAGGCCTGTGTCTATGGCACCGTACCGGATGTCAGCCTCAGAGTTGTCTGAATTGAAAAAGCAATTAGAAGATCTACTTGAGAAGAAATTTGTAAGGCCAAGTGTGTCACCGTGGGGTGCTCCGGTATTGTTAGTGAAAAAGAAGGACGGGAGTATGAGACTTTGTGTCGATTATAGGCAATTGAACAAAGTGACAATAAAGAACAGGTATCCGCTTCCCAGAATTGATGATCTGATGGACCAGTTGGTAGGTGCTAAGGTGTTTAGTAAAATCGATTTGAGGTCGGGTTATCACCAGATCAAGGTAAAGGATGAAGACATTCAGAAAACCGCTTTCAGAACGAGATACGGGCACTATGAGTATTCTGTGATGCCGTTTGGTGTTACCAACGCGCCGGGTGTGTTTATGGAGTACATGAATCGTACTTTCCATAGTTACTTGGATCAGTTTGTAGTTGTGTTTATTGACGACATTCTGGTGTATTCTAAGACGGAAGAGGATCACGCAGAACATTTGAGGTTAGTACTAGAAGTGTTGAAAGAAAAGAAATTGTATGCAAAATTGTCTAAGTGTGAGTTCTGGCTGAATGAAGTAGGTTTCCTTGGTCATATTATCTCGGGTAATGGTATAGCTGTGGATCCAGCCAAGATTGATGCTGTGTTGCAATGGGAGAGCCCGAAGTCAGTTACTGAGATTAGGAGTTTCTTGGGATTAGCTGGTTACTACAGGAGGTTTATTGAAGGTTTCTCGAAGTTGGCACTTCCGTTGACTCAATTGACGTGTAAGGGAAAGGCCTTTGTGTGGGATGCTCGCTGTGAGGAGAGCTTCAATGAGTTGAAAAAGAGGTTGACTACATCGCCCGTTTTGACTTTGCCTGTTCCGGATCAACCGTTTGTAGTATATTGTGATGCTTCCAAGATGGGTTTGGGAGGTGTGTTAATGCAAGAGGGTAAGGTAGTAGCTTATGCGTCTAGGCAGTTGAGGACCCATGAGAAGAACTACCCTACTCATGATTTGGAGCTTGCTGCAATTGTGTTTGTGCTGAAAATTTGGAGGCACTATCTGTATGGTACTAGATTTGAAGTATTTAGTGACCTTAAGAGTCTGAAATACTTGTTTGATCAGAAGGAGCTAAATATGAGACAGAGACGTTGGTTAGAATTGCTGAAGGATTATGATTTCGGCTTGAACTATCACCCCGGCAAAGCTAATGTCGTGGCTGATGCTTTAAGTCGGAAGAGCTTGCATATGTCGGCTATGATGGTGAAAGAATTAGAGTTGATTGAGCAGTTTCGGGACATGAGTCTGGTTTGTGAAGTGACACCGCAGAGTGTCAGATTGGGAATGTTGAAGATCGGCAATGAATTTTTGATTAGTATTCGAGAAGCCCAAAAGTCAGATATGAAGTTGGTGGACTTGTTAGTTGTGAATGATCAAGCTGTGAATGGGGATTTCAAGTTAGATTCCCAAGGTGTATTGAGATTCAGAGATAGGATTTGTATTCCTGATGATGCTGAGATGAAGAGAATGATTCTTGAGGAGAGCCATAGGAGCAAGTTGAGTATTCATCCAGGGGCTACGAAAATGTACCAAGATTTGAAGAAAATGTTCTGGTGGCCTGGTATGAAGAAGGATGTGGCACAGTTTGTGTATTCTTGTCTGACTTGTCAGAAGTCTAAGATTGAGCATCAGAAGCCCGCGGGGTTGATGCAACCATTAGAAGTTCCGGAATGGAAATGGGATAGCATTTCCATGGATTTTGTGACTGGTTTGCCAAATACAGTGAGAGGGTTTGATGCTATATGGGTGGTTGTGGATAGATTGTCAAAGTCTGCTCATTTCTTACCAATTAATATGACTTATCCAGTTCCAAAATTGGCAGAGATCTACATCAAGACAATTGTGAAGTTGCATGGCGTTCCGCTTAGTATTGTATCTGATAGAGATCCAAGATTCACTTCTGAATTTTGGAAAAGTTTGCAGGAAGCTTTGGGTTCTAAGTTGAGGTTAAGCTCCGCTTATCATCCGCAGACAGATGGTCAGACGGAGAGGACTATTCAGTCGTTAGAGGACTTGTTGAGGGCATGTGTTCTTGAGTAGGGAGGTTCGTGGGATTCTCATCTTCCGTTGATAGAATTCACCTACAATAACAGTTTTCATTCTAGTATTGGAATGGCACCGTTTGAGGCGTTGTATGGTCGGAGATGTAGGACTCCGTTGTGTTGGTATGAATCTAGGGAGAGTGCAGTGTTGGGGCCTGAAATTGTGCGAGAAACAACTGAGAAGGTAAAATTAATCCGTGAGAAGATGAAAGCGTCGCAGAGTCAGCAAAAGAGCTATCATGATAAGAGAAGGAAGGATTTAGAGTTTCAGGCCGGTGATCATGTGTTCCTGAGAGTCACTCCGGTGACTGGTGTTGGGCGTGCCTTAAAATCTAAGAAGTTAACTCCCCGTTTCATTGGTCCGTATCAGATTACGGAGAGAGTGGGAAGTGTTGCCTATAGGGTGGCCTTGCCGCCTAATCTTTCGAACTTGCATGACGTGTTTCACGTGTCACAACTTCGAAAGTATGTTCCGGACCCGTCTCATGTGATTCAGATGGATGAAGTAGAGGTGCGGGATAATCTCACTGTGGAGACTATGCCCGTGCGGATTGAAGATAGAGAAGTGAAGACTCTGAGAGGGAAAGAAATTCCTTTGGTGAAAGTGGTGTGGCTAGGAGCTGCTGGTGAGAGTATGACATGGGAGCTGGAGAGTAAGATGCGGGAAGCATATCCGGAGTTGTTTGATTCAGGTAATTTCGAGGACGAAATATTCTAAGTGGGGGAGAGTTGTAACGCCCCAAAATAATTTAATTATTTATTTAATTAAGTTATTTAAGGCTTACAATATTTATTTAATTTAAATAAATAATTCAAGGTTTAATTTATTTATTTTATTTTAATTATTAGGAGGTGTTGTCTCGAATTAGATGGTGCACAGAGCCCATGACCCACAAGTGAGCCCATGACCCATTGGATAGTCATAGGATTCGACTCACTAGGGGTCTTGTGACTTAGTGGTATTTTTGTCTCAATTGTGAAAAGAAAGAAAAGAAACATAAAAGAGAGGAGAAGTGAGAAGAGAAGTCGCAACTTGCAAGAGGAAAGGGGGAGGAGCTTTGCGAATCACTCAAGGAAGAGGAAGAGCTTGTTGGTGACTTGCATTTTCCTTGGAGCTTTGCTAGCAATTTCGACTTCTAAGAGGTTAGGGGGTCCTCTTTTTATTCTTAATGGCTTATGCGAATTGTAGTGCCTAGGGTTTGGTTCTAGGATAATTTATATGAACGAATTGTGTGATGATTGATTTAATCGTAGTGTTGTGATATATGATCATGAATTGCCTATGTTGAAATCGCATGATTGATGTTTGAATTGTTGCTAATGTAAATCGTATGCCACGTGTTTGAATGTATGGCTTGTTGGTGTTTGCTTGGTGAGAATTGAGGATCATGATGATAATTGAATCATATATATATATATAATTGAGTGTTTGGTGAATTCATTTTGGTGTTTGAATTTGAAAAATTCTGATTTTGGAAGCTCCTAGGCGCCTTGGGCGCCATATACATTGTTGCTGTTTTTTTTTGTCCTGCGCCTCAGCCATGGGTGCCAGGCGCCCAGCCAGTGTGCCTGCGCCAGTTTTTCCAATTCTGTTGCCACTGTGTTGCTGTTTCTGTTGCCACTGTGTTGTTGTGTCTGTTGCCACTGTGTTGCTGTTTCTGTGTCACTGTGTTGCCAGTTTTGGCGCTAGGTGCTTGTGTCATGGGCGCCAAGGGCCCCAAATTTCTGTTGTCCATTTTGCAAAAACTGATACTGGGTCTTTATGTCCAAGCTAAATGGCTCGTGTAAAATCATTTTTGGAGTCATAGGAGTTGTGGGTTGTCTTGGCCTTAGGCGCCTAGCCCATGGGCGCCAAGGATGAATGTCACTTTTTGCCAAAAATTTTATTGGGTTCTCTTATTCTGAGCATTTGGCTCGTACAAAATCAATTTCGAAATAAAATGAGTTTTATTGCGTGTTGGCCTTAGGCGCTTAGTGCCTGGGCGCTGTGTTCCCCTGCGCCAGTTCCTGCGCCAGTTCCTGGGCGCCAGCGCCTATGCGCGTGTTGCTGTTCCTGGGCGCCAGCGCCAGCGCCTATGCGCGTGTTGCTGTTCCTGGGAGCCAGCGCCAGCGCCTGTGCGCGTGTTGCTGTTCCTGGGCGCCAGCGCCCATGCGCCAAGTTTTTGTGTTGCTCCTGGGCGCCCAGCGCCCATCGCCAGTTTCCAGGATGTCTAAGTATTTTTCCTATTTTGTTTTTAATGTAACTTTTGACTCGGTTATCCAAATTTAACGGTTCAAAATGCGTTTCGAAGCTAATTTCAGTGTCTATCCAAATGTTCCAATTTTATGCAAAAATAAATTATTTTACTGGTGTTTCTGGGCTGAGGTGTTCAAGTGCCCAAATGGCAATTTTTATCTACTTTCCCTATGTCGTGTCAATATCCTAAATTGGCCTAATTGAAATTGGTGTTGGTGTGAGTGGTGGGCTGAATTGGTGAGTGTGCTATGGTGAGATTGGTGAGCAGAGGCTTCGGCCTAATTTTAATTTGGTGAGCTGATTAATGCACTATGGTGAGAATATGAATTTAAATGGTGAATTGATTGAATTGTGGTGTGTTGTGATGCATTCCCATAGCATCTCATGAAACATGTGCATTATTGGTGAGCAGAGGCTTCGGCCTAGTTATATTTGGTGAGCAGAGGCTACGGCCTATTTGTATTTGGTGACGGATCCGACATGCATGTGCCCGTGGAGTTTGGGTTGCATTTCATTGCATAACCATACCTTTTGCATTGTGGATTTGTGATTGTAATTGTGATATGGTTATTGACTTTGTTGTGAATCTGTTTGCCTGGTTCCTTTTTGTATGCAGTGCTTAATTCCCACATGTTATTAATTATGAAAAGAGACTCACCCTACTGCTTTTATGTTGCTTCTTATGTCGGCAATGTGCAGGTAATATCGAGTGAAGGTTATCCTTATGCCTTCGTCTGGTAGGAAGTGTCATGCTCTGATACGTAGCACCAGGGGGGTGTCCTATGTTTATGCGTTATTTTCCTTATACTGTTAGATTGTTATTGGTGATGTATTGGTTTTATTTTCAAACTTATTATTATTCCGCTGCCGGTAGTAACTAAATTTAGTTGATGTGAACTAAACGGTTTTTTTATGGTGCTATGTATCTTGTGGTTTTAACCGAACTATGAAAAGTGAAGTGGTTGATTTAATGGAGTAAGTGTAGCACTCGCTTAAATTGTTTTCAAAAAAAAAAGAAACTCTGATTTTATTAAATAGTAAGGTTATTAGAAAAGGGGTGTTACAAGGAACACTTGGCTTCAATCTCTAAATGTAAAAGTAGTGGCAACAGCCTTGCTGAAGTCCACTCTTGTTATTTTATTTTTAAAATTGTTTTTCACTTTTCTTTTGATTTTGTCCATATTGTAAATACAAATTTAATTATTTTTGTATTTGTAATAAAAGACACTTTTGACTAATCAACTTAAATTGCATATCTCATTTTATTTATAACAAAATAATGATAACAACTTCGAATGATAACAATAAAGTAACGAGTACAAAAAAAATGCGTACACGACGAGAGGCGAACACGCGCGCGCAAAGAGAGTAACGACACGCACACGATTAGGAGTGACACGTGTATGTGGTTAGAAATAACATGCGCACGCAACAATGCAAAAACGTTAGGCTAACGCGTGTACGCGACTAAAAATAATACGTGTGCACCATGGAACATGTTTTTGGGATTTTTCGAGAATGAAACAAGAAACCGATTAAAATCAAATGTCTACAATATTATTATTTTAAAAAAACAAATCACATTAATCTAACGGACAAAATTAGGGTATGACAGCTGCCCCTCTTTATTTATATTTTACCAGGAAGTATGAAGAGTTTCCACATTTCTCGAGTAAAATAGAAATAAAGATAAAAAGACACTAATTTTGTCAAGACTATTTATTTTATTTTATTTTTCTTTAGAAATTTTTGAAAAAAAGGGTTGACATAAAACAAAAGTAAAGAAGGATCGCTGGGGATCTGAAGGAGCATTTGGGGCTCTGATGGTCTAACTCACAGTCGATGCTTGGCGCATTGATTGGAGTTAAACTGAAGGACAGACGGGGTCTGAAGGGCATGCCTAAGCCTGATGGACCAATGGGTCTGATGGAGCGCAAACTAGCAATGGTACTAGTAAAACGGTCTGCTTGGGGGGTGGCCTTTTTCGAGCGGCCATGGGTGGCAAGGTCAGGTCGTTGACCTGATTTGCTCACCTCGAAGGACGTCCACTGTGTTTTTTAGGCGGACACAGCTAGTCTGAAGGGCCTGGGGCCGGATGATCCGTCGGTTGCTCGATAACGCGACGTGCGATCTGGATTGAAGGACCATTGATGGTCTGAAGGAGCGCTTGGGCTCTGAGGGACCGCTGGGGGTCTGGAGGGGTACTGAGATTCTGAATTGTTGTATGAGACCAGCATTTGGAGTGCTGACTTTGGGGGAACAAAATATTGGGATTGACAGATGGCGTACTTGCCTAGAACATACCTAATGAATGCATTTACCCGAGACGAGGAGAGCTATCTATATTCGGCATGTCTAAAAATGCAATATAGGTATGTGAAATAGTAGGTATCCGATGGGATGAATGAAGCGTGGCAGATGATGTGAGATGAAGTTGATGGAACATGGAGGTTGTATGTGAATGCAGATAAGATATGAGTGTGATTGTGCTGACTAATGATGGATGTAATGAAATGAGCAATTTTTCCTCCTTTTGTTTTTTTTTTTCACTTTTCTCTTTTTCTCTTGGTATATAATGAGTGTATGCAATGCAAAGTGTGAATGTGATGCAAATGCCATGCATGGTACAAAGATATGATTAGTGATGTAAAAAAAACTCTTTTTGGGGGCAACGATGAGACCGGCACTTGACACGTCTATCGAAGCAAACAATGTCATGCGTGTAATGTGATGAACGTGCAATGATTGGCATCTGGGGGATGATGAATGAAATGGGTATACCATGGGTGTTGAACCTGGTGGAATGAGAAAGTTGACAACGGTGTGTGAGATGTGAATGTGACTGTAGTGATTAATTTTTGGTGTGATGATGAATGTAATGGATGGATATTTCTTTTTCTTATTTATTTTGCTTCTTTTCTTGATGCATGCAATGCGAATGTGAATATGATGCGAATGTAATTCTTTGATGCGAATGCTATGGTGAATAAAGGAAGCACGTGAATGCATAGCAAATGATATGATGAACGTGCAATGCGAAAGTAAATGGACTACAAAAGGCCCGTGAATGATGGATGTTGAAGCTGGTCGGGAGCAGAAATTGATAAGCTGTGGATGCGGATGCAGATAACATGCGAATGTAAATATATTGTTGATTGCATGAAGGAATGATCTATGCTTTGGTGGGAGTAACGGGTGCAATGTGGATGACTTTCGCCTTTTTGGTTTTCTCTTGTTTTGCCCCTTTTCATGAATAAATGAATGAATGAATGAATGAATGAATGAACGTGCACACGTAATGCTTAGATGAAGGGTTGTGGTAGCCGCATGACTTGATGTTGTATGATGCAATGATTGGATGTTTGTTGGGTTGTAGACAGACTTTTGGTAATGACGGGACCGACATTTGGCATTTTTATTGAAGCGATACATGTTATGCGTGGCTATGCATGCCCGCATACGCAATGCGTAATGCACAAGAAGCAAAATTGTGTAGGCAAAACAAATGGAATGTGAATGCATATACAATACTTGTATGAAAGAGTTGTGACGGGTATGATCAGATGCATGGTTTTAATTCTAGAATAATGAGGACATGCATAATGCATAATTTGTTGGTAACAACACTTTTTTGTTTTTGTAAGGATGCAAAAATGTCTGATGTGAAACGAAACTTTTGATGCTGGAAACAGAGAGCTGAACATTTTGAATTGATCGTTCCTTGGAAGAAAGATTTTTGATGGCTTGGACTTGAACTCTGGTAAGCTCAAGATTGTCATCTTGAAAAGTGTGGCTTGCAGCAACGTATTAGTGTCATTTCTAGAGATCGAGATGTGTATTTGCAGATGGGTTCTCATTTGGTTATGATGACCCATGATGGCTAAGCTTTCAAGTCTAAGATGTTAACTTAGAGGGATTGTCATTATTGTGTGTCTCTCCCTTTGAAGCATTTGCTTAATAAACATGAAAAAAAAGGTGCGAATGCAAATGAATGTGTCAGTTGACTTAGGGTTCAAGAAATGCAGGGTATAGTCAAGTGTGACACATGAGTGGAGTGGAGGATGAGGTTTATTGGCTCAAACTTATGAGAGATAAGCTTGCCCCAAGGTAAAAGTGTTTGACTGCCCCAATTTTGACTTCAAATAGTGGGGAATGAAACAGTCTGCCTTTGTCTAGGGAGGACAATGACAACTAAGGATATAGACTGGTTGAGGGACTGGGAACTATGCAGGTGTTGCACCCCGAAAAATCCCGGCTTGGGTTTCTCAATGTACAACGTGGAAAAATTTTGGAGCCGCCACCAATATTTTAATTTTAAGACCAAAACATTGAAAAAAGGTCTTTTGGACAAGGCGGATGGTCTTTTGAAAACTAGAGAGATAGGTTCGGGGGTCGATTACGTGCGAGGAAGGTGTTAGCACCGCGCACGTCCTTTCTACCGAAAGGGAACCTCTAATTGAATGTGTGGTTTTAACGTTTGATTTGAAGAATACCTAGATTTGCCTATTTATTTCTTGTTCGAAGATGAAGGAGAAAACTTAACAAAAATTTTATTTTTGGGGGAAAAAAGGTTTTTTAGAAAAAAGTGCTTGACGGGACATGGCCCGCTCCTACGTATCTCCCGGTGCGATGGAGAATTCAAAGCTACGTAGTTCTTGGTTAGAAAAAAAAAGTTTGTTTGTTGATGTTTTTTAGTATAGGGGTTTTAGGACTGTGTGATCTGTGTTGGAGGACCACTGGGGGTCTGAAGGAGCGCTGGGGCTCTGAAGGGCCACTGGGGGCTGAAGGAGCGCTGGGGCTCTGAAGGACCACAGTTCACTTATCCTAAAACGATGATTAACCCGGCCGTACGACCGACTTAATCCCCTACTTTGAAAATAAGATTTTTTTGATTTTTGTTTTATGAAAGAGATGTGTTTGTATTTTTTAATTTAGAAATTGTTTATTTTTGCGCTTGACAGGGGCGTGGCCCTGCTCCTACGTATCTCCGGGTGGAGAATCAAAGGCGACGTAGTTCTAGGTTGTCTTTTTGAAAAGTTTTTGTTTTTTAATCTTTTTTTGGTGAGTTTTTGAAATAGGACGAGCGTTAGTGAATGATTAAACTAGCAGAGGCTATGATGAATCACTACTAAATGCTCAAAAAGAGAGATTTGTACCGCTAGTCAAACGAACGAAGGTTCTGATGGACTATTGATAACAACTCGTTTTTATTATCTTTTTGAAAATGATTTTGGAAAGAGATTGATTTGTACGATGATCAAACTAACAAAGGTTATGATGGATCATCGTTTATTATTCTTATGAGGAAAGGACATTGCTACTAATAGCTAAACGAACAAAGGCTCTGATGAGCTACTGGCAACAATGGGTTTGAAAATGATCCTTTTTGCTTGTTTTGTGAAAATGATTTGTTTACGGTTGAAAAAGGATTTTTATTTGTTGCGCTTGACGAGAACGTGACTCGCTCCTACGTATCCCGAATGGGAATCAAAGCGACGTAGTTCTAATGAAAAGTGTTTTTGAAAGGGTTTGAAAGGGGAAGGTTGAATCATCCGAGACCATCTTCACCACTTAGAACCTGATGCACTAGGCATAAGTGGGAATCATATGGTTCGTCATCAACAATGGACGATAGTGTACAAGAACGAGTAGATAAACGCTATAGCTAAGTTAAATCACATGGATCACAATAACTAAATATTAACAAATGAAAAGACTGAAATACCTCTGATGAAGACAGATATTACAACTCTGAAGAACGCAAACCCCGACTAACCCTTGCAGGAGATCAGCTCAGACGGACCAACGGCGCGAATAGGGCAAAAATGAAACGTAGAACTGGAAAATGAGATTTGCGAGAGTTGTCTTCTCAGATCTCGTGAAAATGTGTCTCTGGAGCAATTCTTCTCTGATCTTGTGAGATGTGTGTGTATTTTCTGATTTCGTGAAATCTCCCCCCCAAAATGTGACTTGAGGCTGCCTATTTATAGGCTTAGGAACGCGTAGATCTGAAAAACATTTTAATGAAATGAAAAGAATCGATTATGTATGATGTGTAATAATGTGATAATCGATTCTTATCATCTTAGAAGCCTCAAGAGTCGATTCTTTGGATAGTTGAAATAGTGAGGAATCGATTCTTTATTCTTTGGAAAACATGGGAATCGATTCTTTGTTCTTTGAAAATAAGTAGGAATCGATTTTCAGGACCTTTTGTATAGGTGAAAATCGATTCTTAGCTTAGTTAAAACAAGGAGGAATCGATTCTTGCCTTTTAGGGAGATCCTGAAAATCGATTTTATGGTTTAACATTGGATTAAGGAATCGATTTCATGGCCTTTATAAAATAATGGGAATCGATTCTTCCCTTTTAGGAGATCCTGAAAATCGATTCTATGGTTTAACCTTGGATTAAGAAATCGATTTCATGGCCTTTACAAAATAGTATAAATCGATTCTTGGCCATTGGAACAGAATAGGAATCAATTCTTGCTTTCCACAAAAATGTTTTTAGGTCTTTGCCATGCATGCTTAAAATATTTTCCAAAGCTTGCCATGCATGCATAACACATTTTCAAAAACCCTAATTTGATGCATGAGGCTTATTGCAAAAATTATTTTCATAGACCCTTTTGTGAGAAATGACCAAAATGCCCTTTTTGACCATAATTTCCCAAAACGTGTATTCTAAACCTAAAAATGATTTCAAAAACTTTGGGATGGTTTCTAGGACCCAAAATGCATAATTTATTTTTGTGTGGAAAATTAGGGTTTGGACCTAAGCCGGACAAAATTGGGGTATGACAGCTGCCCCTCTTTATCTGAATTTTAACGAGGAATATGAATTGGCCGAAACATATTCCAAGGCAAAATGAAGATAAAGAATTCAGAAATTATACCGATTTTGTCCACTTGGGGAAACCCGAATTTTCCTCTTTTTTCTTTTGCTATTTTTGAATAGATGGGCTTGAGAACAAACGGGGAACGGTTAACACTTTGGCGCATTAACCGAGAGAGAAAATGACGGACCACTCGGGATCTGAAGGAGCACTAAGGCTCTGAAGGACTACTCAGGGTCTGAAGGAGCACTAAGGCTCTGAAGGACCGCTCAGGGTCTGAAGGAGCACTAAGGCTCTGAAGGACCGCTCAGGGTCTGAAGGAGCACTAAGGCTCTGAAGGTCTAATTCGCAGCTGATGCTTGGCGCATTGATTGGAGTTAAACTGAAGGACCGACGAGGTCTCAAGGGCATGCCTAAGCCTGATGGACCAATGGGTCTGATAGAGCGCAAACTAGCAACGGTACTTAGTAAAACGGTCTGCTTGGGGGGTGGCCTTTTCCGAGCGGCCATGATGGGTCAAGATCAGATCCGGAACTGATATGTTGACCATGTAGGACGTCCATTGTGTCTTAGGCTGACACAACTAGTCTGAAGGACCCCTCGGGGTCTGAAGGACTTACCCGCAGCTCGAATACGAGGTGAAGTCTGCTTTTGAAGGGACACTTGGGTCCTGAAGGGATTCACGAATCCTATTGGTTGATTGATTGAAATGTTCAACTAAAGCAGACAGAAAAGTAAAATGAGCACTTGGCGTGCAAACAGAAAAGTAAATGGGCACTTGGCGTGCAAACAGAAAATTAAATGGGCACTTGGCGTGCAAATAGAAAGGTAAATGGGCACTTGGCGTGCAAACAGAGAGGTAAAATGGGCACTTGGCGTGCAAACAGCAGGAAAAATGGGCACTTGGTGTGCGAACAGAAAAGTAAATGGGCACTTGGCGTGCAAACAGAAAGGTAAAATGGGCACTTGGCGTGCAAACAGAAAGGTAAAATGGGCACTTGGCGTGCAGACAGAAAGGTAAAATGGGCACTTGGCGTGCAGAAGCGGGAAATAAAGCGGTAAAGAACGCGGTAAGGAAAGCAGTAAGGAAGGAGCACTGAGGGCTCAGGACGAGCGCGGAGGGCTCAGGAGGGAGCACAGAGGGCTCAGGATGAGCACAGAGGGCTCAGGAGGGAGCACAGAGGGCTCAGGATGAGCGCAGAGGGCTCAGGGGGAGCGCAGAGGGCTCAGGATGAGCGCAGAGGGCTCAGGATGAGCGCAGAGGGCTCAGGATGAGCGCAGAGGGCTCAGGGAGATGAGCACAGAGGGCTCAGGAGGAGCACAGAGGACTCAGGATGAGCACAGAGGGCTCAGGAGGAGCACAGAGGGCTCAGGGTGAGCACAGAGGGCTCAGGATGAGCGCAGAGGGCTCAGGATGAGCACAGAGGGCTCAGGGGGAGCACAGAGGGCTCAGGATGAGCGCAGAGGGCTCAGGATGAGCACAGAGGGCTCAGGAGGAGCACAGAGGGCTCAGGGTGAGCACAGAGGGCTCAGGATGAGCGCAGAGGGCTCAGGATGAGCACAGAGGGCTCAAGGGGAGCACAGAGGGCTCAGGATGAGCGCAGAGGGCTCAGGATGAGCACAGAGGGCTCAGGAGGAGCACAGAGGGCTCAGGGTGAGCACAGAGGGCTCAGGATGAGCGCAGAGGGCTCAGGATGAGCACAGAGGGCTCAGGGGGAGCACAGAGGGCTCAGGATGAGCGCAGAGGGCTCAGGGGGAGCACAGAGGGCTCACAAATTCTGCTGATTGGTTGATTTGAAATGACCGAGGCTGCTGTATTGGATTGAGGTACCTGCATACGTTGGTTGATGCAAGGAATGGTGCATGGAGTATGAGTGCATGTTATGCAAGGGCATGTTATGCATGTGCATGCAATGCTATGATTTTGGTGTAATGATGAATGTGATGAAATGCTATTCCTGATTCTTTTACTTTGGTTTTCGTCATGTGATGAATGCACAAGATGCGGTTATGCAAATGTAATGCAGATGTATGCTACGTGGATGCATGTGACGCTGATGCATGCAATGCTGGACGCTTTTGATATTCTCTTTTGGCTTTCCTTGATGGTTGCTTTTTTTATTTATGAAGTGCGGGTATGCAAATGCAATGCTTGAGAGTTGTGAAATGCCTTGGTTTATTTGATGGAATGCTAAATTATGGACTTGACATTAGTCTGATTTAAGGACCACAACGAGTCTGGTTTATGGGCCGACAAGGTCTGGTTTATGGTCTGGTTTATGGACCCTAAAGGTCTGGTTTAAGGACACAAAAGTCTGGTTTATGGATCACAATGAACTGGTTTAAGGACACAAAGGTCTGGTTTATGGATCACAATGATCTGGTTTAAGGACACAAAGGTCTGGTTTGACCGCATGGAATGCCAGTGTATGCAATGGAATGCTTCGTTTTGTTTTTTCTATGAGATGCATGATGCAAATGCCATGATTGCTATTTTCTTTTTCTTTCTCTTATGATGAATGCAAATGCCTGAATTTCTCTTTTTCTTTACTTTATTATCATTATTTTCCTGCCTGATAAATGCATGATTTTATGCATGATGAATGTAATGCATGACTGTGTTTGTTTATTGCCTTTTTTTTTTGCTTACTTTTTATTTTTGCTGGTTCAGCCAACCCGCGACACTCATGACACGAGACTGAGGAACCTGTTGGACTTGCGGGGCTCATGGGCCGAGTGCATGTTGGTCTTGACTTTGCTGGTTTGGAGCAATCGTGGATGTAGTTGCTCTCTTGCATGATTGACTGATTTTGAGGATGTGCTTTCTCTCAGGACTCTTAAGAATCTCGTAATGATTTGCAATGCTCTATGATATATGCACATGTTTTACAGTTCAGAACCATCATCATCATAAAACGTTTATTTTGAGCAGAAAAGCAGAAAATAAAAGAGTGAACAGATACGAGAAATTTGAACTTTATTAATGCGGAAACCGGTCGCACAGGAAGTTACGCCGATTGTTTATTGCATTTGAGAGTTTAAACTATAAAAAGACACGAAAAAAAGGGAGAAACTAAATTCTGACTGTCCGTCTCTATGGAACAGTGCCAAACATCTATGTCCTTGACCTTGACCACTCCCTCATCCAAGCTTGTAGGAGAGTTGTATGCCTTTCTTTACTTTTCATGCCTAAGTTTTTAGACCCTAATTTTTGCCTGGATCGCCCTTTGCGGGTTTTCAATCCACCGGGTCGCTCTGATTTTGCCTAGGCCGCCCTTTGTGGGTTTTCAACCTAGCGAGCTAATTCTTACTTGGCTTGTCTTTCTCTTTTTTTTTTATATTTCTTTCAGGCATAATACTTCTTCACTTAATTTGAATTGACTGGATTCCCGAGATCTTCGCCGTCTATATTTATGAGTATCGGCGCTCCTCTGGAAAAAGCTTTCTTGACTTCATATGGACCGTCATAAGTGGGTATCAACTTCCCACGGAGTCAGTCTGGATAGGTAGGATCTTTTTGAGTACAAGGTCTCCTTCGCCGAATTCTCGAACACGGACTTTCCTGCCGAAAGCTGCCTTCATCTTTTGTTGGTACAACTGGCCATGGCGCAGGGGAGCAATTCCTTTCTCTTTAATGAGATTCAGTTGATCTAGACGAGCTTGGACCCCCTTTTGCTTCTTCTAACTTGGCCTCCATGACTACTCGTGGAGAAGGTATCTCAACCTTGATGAGAAGAACCGCTTCTGACCCATACACTAGAGAAAAAAAGGGGGTTGCCCCTGTATGATTTCAATGAATGTGAGTGCGACAAGGGATGAGATAGGTGTAGGGTCAATTTCCCCAGTTGTAGGAGGAGTGAAGAGCGACAGAATTGCCCCACTTGGCATATTGTAAACAAATGAATTTACTTGTCCTTGAGCTAAAACTTTGAGAAAACAACAGCAATCAATCATTGATCGGAATGGACCTTTCGGGATTGTGGTGTTTTGTGGAGGAGAGATGAGTAGGCTTAATGAGGTATTTGGGGTTAATGGCAGGATGGTTTTTATTCGGTGTTGGCTGTCGATCGATGATTTATGATGGTTAACTGGCTTGATGAGGTATTAGGAGGTTTTATTCCTGGCTAAGGGTCTGTGGAGGGCGAGCCATCGCGGTCAAATGAGAGTGTTTGCGGTTTATGAGAGGAGGGGTGCATGGAATGAGAAAGTGTTTGAAGGTTTATTGAGACGAGGACCTCTTGGGTTTTGTGGTAACATGTATCAACTCACTATTTACATCTCTTTTGTATTTTTCTTTCGGTTTTGGGATTTTCCTTTTGAATGATTTTTTCGTTCTTTGACTTCTTCTTTTTCTTGAGCTTGGGTGAACTGATAAAGAACGATGCACCGTTTTTTCCGAGGTGGTCCTTGTCTAAGGTGACTTTTGGATTTTTGGCTTTTTCTTGGCTTAAGATGGGTCGGAAAGGATTATGTTTTTCTCTTTGGGATTTTCTTGGCTTACGGTGGGTAGGAGGGATTTTGTTTTTCTCTTTGGGATTTTCTTGGCTTAAGGTGGTTAGGAGAGGATTTTGTTTTTGGATATGGAATGGTAGTCCGACTTCATTTCAAATCATGATTGCTTATTTCCTCAAAAATTAACTCTGGGACAATAATTCACTTATTTTCATGCACTTGCCCTTCTTCTTTATTTCCTTTTTGCGGTCTAATTTTCCTTTATTGAAGTACCCATCTTGACCTCTTTCTTGTTTTCAGCGGTCCCCAAGTTGATCACTTCAGTGGATTCCCCGTGATGCTGAATAACCCTTTTTCCTTGCTTCATTAACCTTCTGGAGGATTTTCCCGGTCTTTCTCAACGTCCCACTCTGCTTGATTGATAAGGTGATCAAAGTCAAAATATGGACCGTTGGCACTGTTATTTTGAGAGACAATTGCTGTGGATTTGCTTTTTGCCGAGGCGAAAAAGCAGAATGGAAGGTGAGACAAGCAAGCAAAAATAATAAAGAAAAGAAGAGACACATGAAATGAAAAGGAATTGATTTGTATTGATTGGAATTCAAAAACAACGTTTTTATTGATGATGATGATTTAGAAAATAAAAACATGTGCGCCCCTAACAACTGGTCCTGTGGCCTTGGGCAGAGCCACAGGGTTGCATTACAAATGACTACTTTAAATCAAAGGTCCCAGGAGGATCAACAGTCTTTCAATTCTTTAATTCTTTCACCAGCACTGCAGCGACAAACCAGGTTTGCACCACCCCCTCTTCTGACTTAGTACCATCATTGATGACAGCAATTTGATCGTGTTGTTCCTCTTCCTCATCCCATCCTGTGGGCTGGATGTCTTCCATTCGGATTTGAGCACTCCCGGGAGCGTCATATCTGACCAAGTAGTCAAACTTTCCACTGGACTCCCCTAGGGTATCCCAACATCTCTCTTTCATAGGCACCGCTATTACTTCCTCATTGATTTCTTTTTCATCTTCAATATCATGGGTCCCTATCTGAACCACGCACCGATCTATCAGGTCTTGCAGGACTGACTTGAAAACTTCACAGGCACCCACACATAAAGGATCGGCGCATACACAGCCCTTCTTGATAACACCACGACGACACAACTCAGCATGTATATTTTCCAGAGGAGTCTGGATACACTTAACATCTTTTATCATTGTCTGCCCCACAGAATCCTCTACTGCATTAGCGGATGGTGTCCCATGTCCCGGTAGGGGGTTTGTAGTTGTACTGGGACTGTTCGGCTTGAAAGAGATCCAGTTGGCGTCAATCAAATCCCGGACTACATATTTGAAAGCCTTGCAGTCCTCCACCGTGTGGCCGACTCCTCCACTATGAAAGCTACAAGTAGCATCAGCATTGTACCCCCTAGGAAAGGGAGGTTGTATAGGCTTCATGGGGCGAGTATTGACCAAATTCTTTGAGACAAGATGATTGAACAATTCAGTATAGGTCATCGGGATCGGATCAAAATTAGCACGCCTCTTCTCTTGATAGTTCTGGGCTCTGTAGCCTGAATTAGTTTGCTGCGGAGAGTTGAAAGATAATGGCACCGCCTGCTGTGGAGAGCTGAAAGATGGGCCTCCCCTTGCGGAAATAACATTGGTTTCCCCTTCTTTCTTCTTGGGGAAATTGGAGAAGGGTTTCTTTTGTCCACTAGAATTGCCAAAACCTCCAGCAATCTTTCCGCTACGCAGTCCGTGCTCTAATCGTTCCCCAATGACAACCATATCTGAGAAATTGGACGAAACGCTCCCCACCAACCTATCATAATACAGCCCTGGAAGGGTCTCCATAAACATGTACACCATCTCCTTTTCAGTTAATGGCGGCTTCACCTGAGCAGCTATGCTCCTCCATTTTTGAGCATATTCTTTGAATGATTCTCTATCTCCTTTGCTCATGTGCTGCAATTGAGACCGGTCTGGAGCAAGGTCCATGTTATACTGGTATTGTTTTAGAAAGGCTTCAGAGAGATCCTTCCAACTATGAACTTCGGAGGATTGCAGCTGCATGTACCAATCTAGTGATGCCCCAGTCAGACTGTCCTGGAAATAATGAATGAGCACCTTGTCATCATGAGCATAAGCGGCCATTTTTCTAACATACATCGTCAAATGGCTAGATGGACACCCGGTGCCGCGATATTTATCAAAGTCAGGTGTTTTGAATTTAGGGGGTATAACAACATCTGGGACAAGGCACAAATCTCGGGCATCCCTGGCTCTAGTTCCTGATCCTTCCACAGCTCTTAAGCGCTCTTCAAGCGAGTGATACCGATCCCCATGATGAGTGTTCCCAAACAAATGACCTTGTGGATAGTTCCCCGGACCGTGATAATAACCCCCATGCTGAGCATGGTTTCCCATATGATGGACAGCGTTCTGAGGGTTCACAGTAACTCCCAGAGTAGGACTAGGTGAACCTCTTGGCAGCACAGTATCAGGACTAGGAGTATGAATTTGTGGTCCCATAGCAGCTCCACCAGGCATAGTCGTGACAGGTTGACTCGACCCCACAGGAATAGCTTCAGCAGCAGGTGGCATATAACCCATTGGCATCCCCCAAGGATATATCGGTGCATTCAGATGACTCTGTCCACTCGCTCCTGGAGGATGGGCAAAGTGACTGACCCCCTGTCCATAAGAGGTGTGAGCAGTTGTAACTTCAGCGGACACCGGAGGAGAAACGAAAGTAACAACCCCTTCGGAATTTACAACAGCGGCGGCCCCAGCGGCGGCCCCACCCCTCAGATTCTGTAGCATACTCATTACTTCGGTTATCTGTGCTTCTCCAGCTTTAGTCTTCGGAGTTTGACTCTCCCGATCCAGCTGCTCAGGATTAAGAACCTCTGCAACTAACTCCTCTTGGCTCCGGCGGCCCTTATTCTTAAGATTCCGATTACTAGCCATCAACCTTGATTGCAGAAGGGTGGAGTATCGGTGTTGGTGAACCAGCTTGCCTTTTGTTTCTCTCTGATGATAGAACATTTTTTATGAGTACAAGTATGAATGCGTAAATGAATGCAATGCATATGGTTTTATGTTATTTTTGTATTTAGATGCATGAGGAATGCTGTATGAATTTTTCAGAATTTTGCTTATGTAATGCATGCTGTTATGATGTAAAATGCGGGTGATGAGGATGCTTGTTAGAAAGACAGATATTTACAGGTGGGGGTTTTGAAATTTTAGGGCAGTATACCTTATATGCCACCTCATATAGGTATTCATGAAAGAGAAGGAAAAACATATTCTTTTTTTGATTTTGTTGTTTTTTTTTTTCAACACACAATTTTGGAAAAGCCCTTGTGACCTAAAAAGAGGTAAGACCTATGATCTAGGGCAATTAAAAGGGTAATCCTTCCATGTAGCTCTATTCACTCCCTCACAAGGCCACCAGAGCTACAGTCCCTTTCACAAAATTCCCCACAAATGCAGCAAACTGCTAGGTGTGAGGCATCATGAAAGAGCACAACTCTGGTTGAAACTTTCGCAAGTAGCCAAACGGACAAAGGTCCTGATGGGCTCTCACTACTTGAATCCACTCTCCTAAGTTTTTGCAGACCTGGGTTATGGTCCCACTCAAAACACATAGTCACAGGGTATAAGTGTAGTGTGTGTCAAGGGCATTTTCCCTAGTACTACCCTACCTGAAATGAAAACCAGAGCAGTCCAGACAAAAGCAAGCAATAACAAGTTATCTACCCTAGGGTTCCATACCTAGAATACCTATAAACAAGGATATTGCTCACCTTAGGAAAAGGAGCCAAGAAGAGGGGATCATGGGGATTGGAAAAATGCATGGGCATAAGCGATAAAAGAAAGGGAATAAAAGATAAGAAAGAAAGGCAAACAGGGTTTTAATCAAATCAACAATACATTAAACCACACATTTAGATTAGTTAGGCTTGACCCTCGTCTTTTTAAAAAAAAAAAAAATGTCCCCAGCGGAGTCGCCAGCTGTTGCACCCCGAAAAATCCCGGCTTGGGTTTCTCAATGTACAACGTGGAAAAATTTTGGAGCCGCCACCAATATTTTAATTTTAAGACCAAAACATTGAAAAAAGGTCTTTTGGACAAGGCGGATGGTCTTTTGAAAACTAGAGAGATAGGTTCGGGGGTCGATTACGTGCGAGGAAGGTGTTAGCACTGCGCACGTCCTTTCTACCGAAAGGGAACCTCTAATTGAATGTGTGGTTTTAACGTTTGATTTGAAGAATACCTAGATTTGCCTATTTATTTCTTGTTCGAAGATGAAGGAGAAAACTTAACAAAAATTTTATTTTTGGGGGAAAAAAGGTTTTTTAGAAAAAAGTGCTTGACGGGACATGGCCCGCTCCTACGTATCTCCCGGTGCGATGGAGAATTCAAAGCTACGTAGTTCTTGGTTAGAAAAAAAAAGTTTGTTTGTTGATGTTTTTTAGTATAGGGGTTTTAGGACTGTGTGATCTGTGTTGGAGGACCACTGGGGGTCTGAAGGAGCGCTGGGGCTCTGAAGGGCCACTGGGGGCTGAAGGAGTGCTGGGGCTCTGAAGGACCACAGTTCACTTATCCTAAAACGATGATTAACCCGGCCGTACGACCGACTTAATCCCCTACTTTGAAAATAAGATTTTTTGATTTTTGTTTTATGAAAGAGATGTGTTTGTATTTTTTAATTTAGAAATTGTTTATTTTTGCGCTTGACAGGGGCGTGGTCCTGCTCCTACGTATCTCCGGGTGGAGAATCAAAGGCGACGTAGTTCTAGGTTGTCTTTTTGAAAAGTTTTTGTTTTTTAATCTTTTTTTGGTGAGTTTTTGAAATAGGACGAGCGTTAGTGAATGATTAAACTAGCAGAGGCTATGATGAATCACTACTAAATGCTCAAAAAGAGAGATTTGTACCGCTAGTCAAACGAACGAAGGTTCTGATGGACTATTGATAACAACTCGTTTTTATTATCTTTTTGAAAATGATTTTGGAAAGAGATTGATTTGTACGATGATCAAACTAACAAAGGTTATGATGGATCATCGTTTATTATTCTTATGAGGAAAGGACATTGCTACTAATAGCTAAACGAACAAAGGCTCTGATGAGCTACTGGCAACAATGGGTTTGAAAATGATCCTTTTTGCTTGTTTTGTGAAAATGATTTGTTTACGGTTGAAAAAGGATTTTTATTTGTTGCGCTTGACGAGAACGTGACTCGCTCCTACGTATCCCGAATGGGAATCAAAGCGACGTAGTTCTAATGAAAAGTGTTTTTGAAAGGGTTTGAAAGGGGAAGGTTGAATCATCCGAGACCATCTTCACCACTTAGAACCTGATGCACTAGGCATAAGTGGGAATCATATGGTTCGTCATCAACAATGGACGATAGTGTACAAGAACGAGTAGATAAACGCTATAGCTAAGTTAAATCACATGGATCACAATAACTAAATATTAACAAATGAAAAGACTGAAATACCTCTGATGAAGACAGATATTACAACTCTGAAGAACGCAAACCCCGACTAACCCTTGCAGGAGATCAGCTCAGACGGACCAACGGCGCGAATAGGGCAAAAATGAAACGTAGAACTGGAAAATGAGATTTGCGAGAGTTGTCTTCTCAGATCTCGTGAAAATGTGTCTCTGGAGCAATTCTTCTCTGATCTTGTGAGATGTGTGTGTATTTTCTGATTTCGTGAAATCTCCCCCCCAAAATGTGACTTGAGGCTGCCTATTTATAGGCTTAGGAACGCGTAGATCTGAAAAACATTTTAATGAAATGAAAAGAATCGATTATGTATGATGTGTAATAATGTGATAATCGATTCTTATCATCTTAGAAGCCTCAAGAGTCGATTCTTTGGATAGTTGAAATAGTGAGGAATCGATTCTTTATTCTTTGGAAAACATGGGAATCGATTCTTTGTTCTTTGAAAATAAGTAGGAATCGATTTTCAGGACCTTTTGTATAGGTGAAAATCGATTCTTAGCTTAGTTAAAACAAGGAGGAATCGATTCTTGCCTTTTAGGGAGATCCTGAAAATCGATTTTATGGTTTAACATTGGATTAAGGAATCGATTTCATGGCCTTTATAAAATAATGGGAATCGATTCTTCTCTTTTAGGAGATCCTGAAAATCGATTCTATGGTTTAACCTTGGATTAAGAAATCGATTTCATGGCCTTTACAAAATAGTATAAATCGATTCTTGGCCATTGGAACAGAATAGGAATCAATTCTTGCTTTCCACAAAAATGTTTTTAGGTCTTTGCCATGCATGCATAAAATATTTTCCAAAGCTTGCCATGCATGCATAACACATTTTCAAAAACCCTAATTTGATGCATGAGGCTTATTGCAAAAATTATTTTCATAGACCCTTTTGTGAGAAATGACCAAAATGCCCTTTTTGACCATAATTTCCCAAAACGTGCATTCTAAACCTAAAAATGATTTCAAAAACTTTGGGATGGTTTCTAGGACCCAAAATGCATAATTTATTTTTGTGTGGAAAATTAGGGTTTGGACCTAAGCCGGACAAAATTGGGGTATGACAGCAGGTATTGGGAGTGACAAGTGACTAGGAACGAATGGAATGAAAGGCAAAAGGATTCTTTCGGCCCAAGGGATATGATGCCCCGGTATACAAGAGGACAAGGTTACCCCAATCCATTAAAGATGAAAATTGCCCCATTTTGAGTGTGGTTGCGAGGGTGCGAAGTTAGAATAATGGTTTGGAAATTTGTCTGGTACGGCTATATGGGTGTAGAACGGGATGAAAGGTGAGAGCATTTTGGGGGTTGTTGAAAAAAATTTCTGAGTTTGAGTGGAATGAAGGGTGGGGTTTTGCCCCATTTTGATATGATAAGTCAAGTAACTGCCTTAGTAGGGGTTTGTGGTTTTCCTTGGGAAGGATTCCACAAGCTAAGACAGTCGAGAGTTTATGGTTTGATGAAAATCCACTGTTATCTTCTCTTGATGAACTTCGAGCGTGCAAGCCCTTTTAAGTTTTTTTCTTTTTTTCCTATTTTTTTTGCAATAATATTTTTCTCTTTGTTTTTTTTTTCTTTTGAGCAAATAAATTATTCTGATTATTTTGTCCCAGAGTACAAGCTTTGAGAGAAATGGAAGCGACCAATCACTGATCAGAATAGGCCTTAGGATTGTAATATGGCCAATGGTTAATGATTCATGAATGAAACGATTACTTTGCTCCTGAGAGTGTTCGGGGTTGGTTGAGACAAAGAATCTTTTATGTGCTTCATGGTAGAATGTACCTGTTTTAGGGTTGTAGCGCATTTGAGGGTTTATGGAGGATAGGATGCTTAGGCCAAAGGAAGTGTTTGAGGGTTTATTTCAGACAAAGATCTTCTATATGCTCGATGGTGTGAAGTGTCAGCTCACAAATTCTACCGTTTTGGTTTTCAGGATTTTTCGATCCTCTTTTTTTAATTTCACTTTTTTGTGATTTTTCTTTTTTCTTTCGAGCTGAGCGAGCTGTTAGATATGGGATTGATCCTTGTCTAAGGTGTTTGAAAGATTTTTGATTTTTTTTTTTGGCTCGAAGTGGGTAGCAAAGGGCATTTCTCTTTTTTGGATTTTTGGATATAGGAAAATGGCCAAACTCCAATTCAAATCATGGTTGCTTATTTTCTTGAAATTGTAACTATGGGACAAAACTTCATTTTAATGTATTTGCTTTTCTTTATTTATTATTTTTTTATGCCCTAATTTTTGCTCAGGCTGCTCTCGCGAGTTTTCAACCTAACGGGCTTTTCTTTTTTGGATCTCTTTTGTGTTTTTTTTTTACTCAAAGGACTTGCACGAGTGTTTAGAATGCTAACAGAAAATATTAGTGATCATCACTCTGCCCCAGTATGGAGCGTACGAAGTGTTATTCGTGAAATTTCATCACTGGGGGAAAGCGAATGAAATACTCTTGTGGGGACTGGGCCTTTTATGGATGGTTGGGTCTGGTTTTGGAAGTGGCGGAAAGACAGGGGTAGTATAACTGACTCAAACAACGGTAAACACACATGTCAGGTTAGTTTATTTTGCAAATGCTTCACGGAGAGTTAACACCGCTTAAGATAGAACAATTTTAATTGTCAAAAACCACACAAGTTAACAAAATAGACATTTAAGCTTCTTGTCACGGGGGTGAGATATATGTTGGCTGATGCCCTTGGTGGGGCGTGCCGTGGCTAAGGGTCAAGCCTATGGGAGCAGGGGTTTGAGGACGATACGGTCAATATTGTAGTGACCATGATGGTGAATGAGTTATTGGTGAATTCCGTTGAATGGTTAAGTGGGTATGTGGTTTCCATAAATGTGGTAGGATAAAGAGTGAAGAACTTGTTGTTGGTGAATCAAGTTAGGGTATGGCCACATTTTCCAAGGAAGAGGAATCAATTAAAATATATTTTCAGGAAGGCTTCGTCTCTCATCAAACAGCATGTCAAAAAACATATGAGTTTCATTTTTTACTTTTTGGAAAAATTATTTGAATAAAGCAGAATGCATGAACATATGGATGTTGTACACAGACAATGATGCAGGTGAATGGAATGCATAATGATACCTTAAGCAAGTATGTGATTTTTTTATTTTTTTATTTTTTAAAGTTCAACTAGAGTGAGAGGCTAACAAAACAACAAAAAAACTATTGGATGATGAATAATGCAAGAATAGAAGAAAATGAAGCAAATCCTAATTTTGTTTTAATGCATGTGAGAGGATTAACGCCCTTGAGATGGATGTGAGAGAAATAAATGACTTTTGTTTTTGTTCTTTATGACGCATGAAGGAACTGTTTTTGAGATGCATGAGAATGAATGACTTTTGTTTTTGTTTCTTCATGATGCATGAAGAGGAGTAATGAAATAATGAATGAATATAAAATTTTTTTTTATAATATCAAGGTGATATTATTTTCTCATTTTTGGCGTGGGGCTTATGCAAGATGAAAAATAAAAAATATGAAATTTTGTTATTTTCTAGATGATGAGATGCATGTTGGTACCATGATAATGAAAACGATGACCGTATTCTATTATGAATGCATGATAATTTTTTTATTTTCTAGTTGAAAGACTAACTATGCTCACGCAACAAGAATAATCAAGTTAAACGCACCTTGTGTCCTAATGCATGAAGGAACACATGGTGAAAAATGACGAAAATGCAGATGCGAATGCATGAAATGCGTGCATGAATGATCACTTGGAAAGGTCAGTTATTCTAAATGATTTTTGGAGACAATGCGGCACGTGACCGATGCAGAGCCTCCTTCATGTATCAGAATGAAATGCTAAGTGTGTATCTATGAATGATGCGAAAATGATGACGTAATTTTTGAAATGATGCATGTTGAAACGGTATATAAACGATGTGTGGATGAAATGGCGTATGGATGATTTAATGAAACAACAGTTTTTGGATGAGTGAAAAGGTGCGTGAATGCTATGCATTTCATGATGTTGCAAATGATGAAATGCCTATATTATTTGATGATGGAAATGCATGCTAAATGAGATATTCAATCACAATTTTTTTTTAATTGTGATCATGTTTTTTTATTCTTTTCTTTTTGGCGAAAAGAAAGAAAAATGCAATGTGTGAATGAACGAATAATGTTGCCTGATGCAGATGCGAGGGATGTGAATGAATGATCGCTTGAAAAGATTGACTATCCGAAATGATTTTTCGGACGCAATGCAATATGATGATGAATAATGCAAGAAAGTGGCATCATTTTATTATTTTTCTTTTATTTTGCATGTCAGATGACTAATGCATTTTTATTTTTCTATAGTATATTCTTGAGTATGCAGGATGATGAAAGTTGGACAACTATGTAGCGTCTTTATTTTTTTGGAGGATGATATGCATGTTAGTACCATGAGAACGAGATGTATATGAAAACAAGTTACTCGTTCTATGGTGATTTTTTATTTTCTAGCAAAATATAATGCCCATGATGACAGATATGTATGAAAAAAGTGAATGCCTGCATGCATGAAGAAATAAATGTTTGATCCTAATGCAATTATTTTTATTTTTTCAAGAGGCAGTGCAACATGTATGCAGACTCTTATTTTTAATTTATTGGACGACGAATGATACAATTATAATGAAATGATTTTTTTTTTGTTTTATTTGGGAAAATGATACCCGAACATGGAGTTGATGCATTTAAACTAGGATGGCAACATGAGGGAAAATGATGTATGGATGATATGTTTTTTTTGAAATGTAATTCATGACTTTACAAATGATGTGATGCCTACGCTATGTGATCATGATTTTGAATGATTATGAATGAATGTCGGTGCATGTTAAATATGATGCTGGTGTTTTTTTTTGATCAAATGATATGCTAACGTTATATGGGTAAAACTTGTTTTTTTTTGTGTGCGAGGAAACAAAATGCATGACACTCGCAGCGACTTTTTCTTTTCAATGCGTGGAAAAGAGTAATGAACATAACTTTTGTATTTTTGGTGTAGGATATATGCAAGATGAATGCAGTTTTGAAAAAAATGATATCTTTATTATTATTTTTTTTTATATGACAAGATGCGTAATAGTGCAGTAACAATGAAATGCTTATGGAAGAATGGTTTTAGTATGAATGAATGGTGATTTTTTATGTGTTTTCTTTGAATAAAGTATAATGCATGAACATATGGATGTTTGTTGTACATGAGCAACAATGGAGATGAATGAAATGCGTGATGGTTTATCCCTTTTTTTTTATGCTTCAACTAGAATAAAAAGCAAATAAAATGCTATTGGGTGATGAATGATGCAATAATGAAGAAATTTATAATTTTTGTTTTGACGCATGTTGAAGGACTGATGCATTTGAGATGGATAGGAATAAATGACTTTTGTCCTTGTTTTCTATGATGCATGAAGATGATGCATTTAAAAATAAATTTTTATAATAGCAATGAAATGTATGAGTATGAGAGATGATGCAACTAGGATAAAATGATGCATGTATGGAGAAATTGCGCATTTGGACTATGATGACAATATGAGCGAAATGTTATTGAATGTCTCATGCACTTTGTAATAATGATGTTGCAAATGACAAGATGCCTACACTATTTGATGATTTTTTTCCGATATTTATGAATTATGAATATATGATGAATGGTACGGTAGGGAAATGGCAATGTGATGCCTATGATGAAAAAATGATCTTATTTTATGATAATTTTTTTGTATGATGAATGAAAGGAATGATGTCGTCTCGTATGCATGCAAATGAAGGAAGCATGAAATTTTTTTGAGTGATTTTGATTTTGGAGAAAAACTAACCAGATTGATAGAGAGGGTAAGTATAGTGCCCCTGTGTCCTAGGAGGGTCATGTCTAAATTGGGATTTTCAACATGATCTAGGGTCACTTATGTGATCAATCTCTCAGGTGGCTCTATTCGCTTCCTCACAAAGGTCTCCAGAGCTAAAATCCCCTTCATGATATGATCCACAACGATAGCGAGCTACCTGGTGTGGGATACCATGAAAGAGCGTACTCTCGTTGAGACTTTCATGAGAGTCAGACAGATAAAATCCAGAATGACTGTCACTAATAATCTCCACTCGTCCTAGGTTATTTGCAGACCCGGGTATAGGGCCCCACTCAAAGGTGTATGCAAAAGTGTAAGTGAGGTGTGTGATGAGAGCACAATACCTAAACTAACCAAACTGGACAAGATGTACAACAATAATAACAAAAAAGTCGTCTACCCTAAGGTTCAATAATATAAAGAAATGCTAATAAATAAATAATATAAGAATAAGGGTAAAAACAAAATATTAATAAAATTAACAAATACTTACACATTTAGTTAATTTGGCTTGACTCTCTTAATTGTCCCCAGTGAAGTCGCCAGCTGTAGCGACCGAAAAATCCGGAGGAGGGATTCTTCGAAGTTCTTGAATGAAGCCGCCACCAAAGTTTTAGTTTAAGGGCAAAAATTGGAAAATCCCTATTGAGTGGATAAGGAGGTTTTGCGGACCAGGTTTAGGCTCGGGAGTCGTTTATGCGTAGGGAAGGTATTAGCACCCTACGACATCCTTCCTAAGGAAGGTTACCTTTTAACTAAATGTGTAAACACTTATTAATTCAAAAATAATGATTTACCCTTATAATAATAAAAAAAAGACTCACTAAACGGTTAATTATTTTTTGTACTTTTGGAGAAAAAATGAGAGAAATGAATTAAAAGAGAAAAAAAAAAAGGGTGTTTTATTAATGCAATTGACAGAGGTCGGCCGCCCTCTGGTCCTACGTATCTCCTGGTAGAGAATCAAATCGCACGTAGTTCTTGGTTTAGAAAAAGTTCGCGTGTTTTTTAATTATTTTTGAAATTGGAAGAGGTATTTGTAATGACCAAATAAGTAAAACTCAGAGTGGTCACCGCCCATAGCTCGTTTGAAAACTGAAGCTGTTATTAATGGTCAAACAAGCTAAGCTCAGAATGCCCATTAGTAACAAACTATTTTTATGTTTAGGAAAACATTTATTCGTTATTTAGGAAAAAATGGGTTTGTGAAAGAAAGTGATTATTTATGAAAAAGAGATAAAAAGAATTTTAAAAGAGAAACGTGGGGTGCAATGGTAAAAGAGTGGGTGCATTTAGCAACAACCCAGACCACTATCAGGCAGGCTACACCACTAAATGTGGGCTTTCCTAGTGGGGCGCGGAATTAAAAAATAAAGGTGGGGGAAGCAATCTGATTAAAATTAAAAACAGAATTAAAATAAACCAAAACCTACACTATATAAAGCAAAAGTGAAATCAAAGTGAACCCTAATTTCATCTCTTTGGCTCCAGCGCCGCAACCCAACTTTGAAGAGAGAGAGAGCTCATAGAAAGAGGGAGAGAGAGAGAGCCCACCGAGGGAGAGAGAGCTTTCGTTGGGGGACGGTGGCGCTGCAGATCGACCACTTCCCGACCGGTGATGGCAGCGCCTTGGTGACGACGATGACTGATTCGAAGGGGAACGGTTGCGACGGCGTAGGGGGGGCTTTTGACCGAGAGGAGAAGACTTCGCGAGGGGCACCGGAGACCACGGCGGCGCGAAGGGGAGGAACGAAGGGAGGTTCACGGTGGTGCGGTTGACGGTGGGGGAGGAGAGAGACGACAAAGGGGGTTCGGTTAGTTGAGATGATGATGGTGAGTGGCGTGGGGGTTGTCACGGTGGTTGGAGGTGTTTGCTGTTGGTGGTTTTATGGCGCGTAGGTGGTTGTTGCGACGACGGCGCTGGTACGCCGGTGGTGGAAACGGAGGCGTGGTGGTCTGGGTTTGGGGGTTGAGTGGTGGTGGTTGTGGCTATGGTGGTCCTGACGGTGGTTAAGGGTGGCTGTAGTTTGGTGTTTGGAGGGAGGTGGTGTCGGTTTTGGCGTACGGTGCGCGAAGAGAGAGAGTAAAAGGGGGGTGCGTTGTGGAGGGTGGTTTCTGTGGTGGTGCACGGTGGTGGTGCACGGCGGCGACCACCACAGATGGTGAGGTAGCTCCCTCTCTCTGTTTTCTGATTTTCGGTTCTGTGTGTCTGTCTGTGTGTATTGCTGTTTTTTGACACTGTCCCCCCCTCTCCTGTTTTTGGTTTGATTTCTTTTTTATAGAGTAGCTCAGCACTCTGAGACAAATTTTGCTGTTATTCTTTTGCAGGGATGGTGGCATTGGAGCAGAGCTGTAGGAGACAAGGCAGCAAGGGAAGTGCTGCCCAAAGCTGCTTGGTTGCTGCTGATTCGGAAAAAAAACAAGGGAGCAAGGAGAAGGAACACTTGGCTTCAATCTCTAAATGTAAAAGTAGTGGCAACAGCCTTGCTGAAGTCCACTCTTGTTATTTTATTTTTAAAATTGTTTTTCACTTTTCTTTTGATTTTGTCCATATTGTAAATACAAATTTAATTATTTTTGTATTTGTAATAAAAGACACTTTTGACTAATCAACTTAAATTGCATATCTCATTTTATTTATAACAAAATAATGATAACGACTTCGAATGATAACAATAAAGTAACGAGTACAAAAAAAATGTGTACACGACGAGAGGCGAACACGCGCGCGCAAAGAGAGTAACGACACGCACACGATTAGGAGTGACACGTGTATGTGGTTAGAAATAACACGCGCACGCAACAATGCAAAAACGTTAGGCTAACGCGTGTACGCGACTAAAAATAATACGTGTGCACCATGGAACATGTTTTTGGGATTTTTCGAGAATGAAACAAGAAACCGATTAAAATCAAATGTCTACAATATTATTATTTTAAAAAAACAAATCACATTAATCTAACGGACAAAATTAGGGTATGACACATATGTTAGAGGAGCGCTTAAGAATGATTGAAGGGTCGGGCTCTAGAGCAAGAGAAGCTCGTGATCTGTGTCTCATCCCTGATGTGGTTTTACCTCCCAAATTCAAAGTGCCCGACTTTGACAAGTACCGAGGCGTGACTTGCCCTAAAAGCCATCTGACCATGTACTGTAGAAAAATGGCTGCACATTCTCATGATGACAAGTTGTTGATCCATTACTTCCAAGAGAGCCTTGCGGGAGCATCCCTCAATTGGTACATGCAGCTAGAACCGTCCCATATCCATTGTTGGAAGGACTTGGCTGACGCTTTCCTCAGACAGTACCAGTACAATACAGATATGGTGCCAGACAGAACACAGTTGCAGGGTCTGGCAAAAAGAGATAATCAGTCATTCAAAGAGTATGCCCAGCGGTGGAGGGCTTTGGCTGCACAGGTAACACCCCCTTTGTTAGAGAAAGAATTAGTCTTCATGTTCATGGAAACCCTGCCGCCGTTATACTACGATCGGTTGATTGGTAGCGTGTCTTCCAATTTCTCAGACATGGTAATCATCGGTGAAAGACTAGAAAACGGAATGAGAAGCGGCAAGATTGCCCATGGTTCCACAGGTACAACCACCCAGAAAAAGCCATTTTCCGGATTTTCAAAGAAGAAAGAAGGAGAGACCAACGCCATCACCATAAGCCCACCTTATCAACCAGAAAACATCCCTGTCCCCACTCAAACACGACCAACCCTTCCACCAGAAAATAACTACCACAAAAGCTATCCAGACAAAAAACAGACCACCTTTGATCCCATCCCCATGTCCTATACTGACCTCTTCAACTATCTTTTTACAAGCAAACTCATCAATTGGACATGTGCATTTCATGAAGGGGCAATTGGACACGTTGTTGAAGACTGCAAGGCCTTTAAAATTGTAGTGCAAGATCTGATTGATGCCAAAGGGATAACCTTCAAACAAGAAAGCCCAAGCATCGCAACTAATCCGATGCCTGGTCATGAGAAACCTGCGACCAACGCCATCCATGACATGGGGGGTCAATCCTTAATCAGAACTGTGGAGTGTATCCAGACGCCCCTAGAGGTTATTCATGCAGAGCTGTGCAAGTTCGGGGTCATCAAGAGAGGTTGTGCACAGAAAGAAGTATGTGTTGATGATAATTGTGTCGGAGCATGTGAGACCTTCAAGACAGTTTTGCAGGACCTGTTGGATCGTCATATAATCCAAATGGGTGTGCAAGAGAAAGAGGAGGATGTGCTGACCTTCGAATCAGATAAGAATGGAAATGTTCAGGTACCTATTGAGGTCCCGTATAGCCGAAAGCCGATCGTGGAGAGACCTAAGAGCATTGTGATTCCTATCCCAGCTCCTCATCAAAAGAACAATGCTGTTCCATGGAGCTATGGGGTGTCAGTTCCAATTCAGAAGCCTCAAGTTGTTCCCGATGTCACCAACATTGCAGGAAGCAGCGGAGTCACTAGAAGCGGGCGTGTTTATGTCCCTGAAGTCCCGAAAGAAGGTCCCTCAAAAGAGGAAGAGGAGAGAATTCGCAAAGGCATGGGTACAGCACAAGAACCCAAGGAAAGTAGGAAAGTGTCAGAACAAGAAGCCACTGAATTTCTGAAGATCATGCGTCAGAGTGATTACAAAGTGGTGGACCAGCTGCACCACACTCCTGCAAAGATCTCTATCATGTCCCTACTGCTCAATTCTGAGGTTCACCGTGCAGTCCTAATGAAAGTATTAAATGAAGCCCATGTAGCTCAGAACATCACTGTTGACCAGCTCGATGGCATTGTAGGGAATATTGTTGCATTCAATTATATTACTTTTACTGATGATGAGCTCACCCCTGAGGGAAAGGGGCATAATCAGGCACTTCACATTTCAGTTAGATGTGGTGAATATACACTCTCCAGGGTCCTCATCGACAATGGATCCTCTTTGAATGTCATGCCCAAATCTACTATGAGCAGATTAAATGTAGACTATTCATATATGAAGCCTAGCTCAACACTGGTTAGGGCATTTGACGGATCCAAGAAGGAGGTTATGGGAGAAATGGAGTTCCCGATGCAGATAGGGCCAGAAGTATTTTATGTGAATTTTCAGATCATGGACATTGCATCATCCTACAGTTGTCTCCTGGGGAGACCCTGGATTCATGCTGCCGGTGCTGTTCCTTCATCCCTCCACCAAAGGCTTAAGTTTGTAGTCAACGATAAGCTGATAGTCGTTTTTGGAGAAGAAGAGTTCATCGTTAGCAAGCCCCATCCTTCTCAATGCATTGAGGCTGCAGAAGAGTCACTTGAATCTGCCTTTCAATCACTAGAAATTGCAAATACTGCTTTTGTGGGGGAAGAAGCCCCGTTGCCCGTACCAAAGATGTCTAACGCTGCTATCATGGTAGCCAAAGTCATGCTGCAAAATGGTTACCAGATCGGAAAAGGGTTGGGAAAGTCCGAGCAAGGAGTTCTGACGCCGGTTCAGCTGCAAGAGTACAAGGATAGGCGTGGATTAGGATATTGGCCCACTCAGGCTGACAAGAAGAGAATGGCTGAGGAAAAGCGAGAAAGGCGGCTAGCTAAGCTTCAGGGACGGGAACCAAGCTTGAAGAAGATTCCTATCTATGATCTCTCTCGGAGCTTTAGGAATGCGGGTATGCTGGATCCCAAACAGGTGGCCGTCATTGAGGAAGAATCAGTTGTGGAAGACAAAGGCGTGGACTTGGTGCGTCGCAGTGCAGCAGATGAAGAGCTTGATAATTGGAAGATCATTGATTTCCCTGTTATTTTCATTCCAAAGTAATGATTTTGTAATGCAAATTCTTTGGCTCTGCCCAAGGCCTTAGGATATTTCATAAGGGCATGCACGTTTTTCCTTCAAATATCATCTATCAATAAAATGTTGTTTTGGATTCTCAAATGAATAAATTTGCTTTTCATTATCATGCGTCTCCATCTTGTGTTTCTATTTTTGCCTGTTCATTTCTTTCTATTCCCGCGAATGCAGATCTAAAATGAATATCTTTGAGAATAATGATGCCAACGATTCATATGTTAATTTTGATCACCCCGTTAACCAAGCTGAGGAGGATGTTGAGGATGACTGGGAAACTCCTCCAGAGTTGATGAGAATGGTTGAACAAGAGGAAAAGGTTATTCAGGCACATGGGGAGTCCGTTGAGATAATCAACCTAGGAATAGAGGACAGCAAGAAGGAAGTAAAGGTGGGTACTTCAATGAAGAAAGGTGAGCGCAAAAAACTAATTGAACTCCTACATAAGTATGTTGATGTCTTTGCATGGACTTATCAAGATATGCCAGGTTTATATACTGACATAGTGGTGCATAAGTTGCCAGTCAAGCCAGAATGTCCTCCGGTAAAGCAGAAACTGAGAAGAATGAAGCCAGAAATGTCCTTAAAGATCAGGGATGAAGTGAAAAAGAAGTTTGACGCTGGGTTCCTGGTGGTAGCCAAGTATCCGCAATGGGTTGCCAACATCGTGTCAATTCCGAAAAAGGACGGGAAAGTTAGAATGTGCGTTGATTACAGAGATCTGAACCGTGCTAATCCCAAAGATGATTTTCCCCTGCCCCATATTGATGTCTTAGTGGATAGTACGACGCAACATTCACTGTTCTCCTTCATGGATGGGTATTCAGGGTATAACCAGATCAAGATGGCTCCTGAGGATATGGAGAAGACGACTTTCACAACTCTTTGGGGAACATTCTGTTACAGAGTCATGCCATTCGGGTTGAAGAACGCCGGTGCTACCTATCAAAGGGCTATGGTGACATTGTTTCATGACATGATGCACAAGGAAATAGAGGTCTACGTGGATGATATGATCGCCAAGTCTAAAACTGATGGGGAACACATTGTCGGTTTGCAAAAGCTCTTCGAGCGGTTGAGAAAATTCAAGCTCAGATTAAATCCTGCCAAGTGTACCTTTGGCGTGCGATCAGGAAAGTTGTTGGGGTTCATCGTCAGCCAAAAGGGGATAGAGGTCGATCCAGACAAGGTGCGTGCGATTCTTGAGATGCCAGTCCCTAAAACAGAAAAAGAGATTCGGGGTTTTCTCGGAAGACTGAACTACATCTCTAGGTTCATATTCCAGTTGACTGCCACTTGTGAACCAATCTTCAAACTTTTGTGCAAGAATCAAGAGACCAAATGGAATGAGGATTGCCAAGAAGCATTTGAAAAGATCAAGAAATATCTTCACAATCCACCTATCTTGATGCCTCCTGTACCCAACAGACCTCTGATCCTGTACCTAACCGTGCTAGACAGCTCAATGGGTTGCATGTTAGGGCAACATGATGAATCTGGGAAGAAAGAGCATGCCATTTACTATTTGAGCAAGAAATTCACTGACTGTGAGACAAGGTACTCGCTGCTAGAAAAGACTTGTTGTGCTTTAGCTTGGACTGCTCATCATTTGAGGCAGTACATGCTAAGTCACACTACTTGGTTGGTATCTAAAATGGATCCTATCAAGTATATCTTCGAGAAGCCCGCACTTACAGGGAGACTTGCCCGTTGGCAAATGCAGTTATCAGAATATGATCTCCTATATGTCACTCAGAAAGCAATTAAAGGTAGTGCGCTGGCCGAGTACCTAGCACACCAGCCTGTTGAAGACTATCAGCCTATGCAGTACGACTTTCCTGATGAAGATATCATGGCTTTGTTTGAAGAAGGGAAATCCCCAGAAGATGAAAGATGGAGAATGGTATTCGATGGTGCCTCCAATATGTACGGGCACGGAGCCGGGGCAGTGCTGATTTCCCCTGATAATCGCTTCATCCCATTCACTGCCAGACTAAGCTTCTACGTCACTAATAATATCGCAGAGTATGAGGCATGTATTCTTGGTATCCAGGCAGCCATTGATTGGAAAGCTAAGAGACTTGATGTGTATGGAGATTCAGCTCTAGTAATTCACCAAGTGAACGGTGATTGGGAGACCAGAGACTCCAAGTTGATCCCTTACCGAGATTACATTCTAGAGCTGGTTGAGCTTTTTGAGGAAATCGCATTCCAGCACCTTCCTCGCAATGAGAATCAGTTGGCTGATGCACTAGCCACTTTGTCTTCAATGTTTAATATCAGCTGCGACAAAAGCTTGACTCACATCGGAATTCAGCATCGAGATTTGCCAGCACATCATTATTGCATGGTCATCAAGGAAGAGTCTGATAACAAGCCCTGGTATTATGACATCAAGCAGTACATCTTGAACAGAGAATACCCTCCTGGAGCGTCAGAGAATGACAAGAGAACCCTCAGAAGATTGTCAAGGAATTTCTTTTTGAGCGGTGAAGTTCTATACAAGAGAAATTATGATATGGTCCTTTTAAGGTGTGTGACAGAAGAAGAGGCAACAAAAATCATGAGAGAAGTCCATGAAGGCTCATTTGGGGTTCATTCCAGTGGGCACACCATGGCAAGAAAAATATTAAGAGCTGGCTATTATTGGTTGCAAATGGAATCAGATTGCTATAGTTTCGTAAGAAGATGTCACAAGTGTCAAATCTACGCGGATCATATTCATGTTACCACCTGCTTCCCTAAATGTCTTGACCGCCTCTTGGCCATTCTCGATGTGGGGCATGGACGTCATAGGTACTATCGAGCCTAAGGCATCAAATGGGCATCGCTTCATCCTGGTCGCTATTGATTACTTCACCAAGTGGGTTGAAGCTGCTTCATATTCCAGCATTACCAGCTCTGTGGTTGCTAAGTTTGTAAAGAAAGATTTGATTTGCCGCTATGGGCTTCCGGATAAGATTATCACAGATAATGGCAGCAACTTGAACAGTAAGATGATGAAAGAGTTATGCGAGGACTTCAAAATACAACATCATAATTCTTCTCCGTACCGTCCCAAGATGAATGGGGCGGTTGAAGCGGCCAACAAGAATATCAAGAGGATTGTGCAAAAGATGGTAGTAACCTATAAAGATTGGCACGAGATGCTTCCTTTCGCCTTGCATGGGTATCGTACCTCAGTGCGTACTTCAACCGGGGCAACCCCTTTCTCTTTGGTGTATGGGTCGGAAGCAGTCCTCCCCATTGAAGTTGAGATACCCTCTCTGCGGGTACTGATGGAAACCAAGTTGGAAGAAGCAGAATGGGTCCAAGCTCGTCTGGATCAGCTGAATCTCATTGAGGAGAAAAGAATTCCTGCCCTGTGTCATGGCCAGTTGTATCAACAAAGGATGAAGACAGCTTTCGACAAGAAGGTTCGCCCCCGAGAATTCAGCGAGGGAGACCTTGTGCTCAAGAAGATTCTGCCTATCCAGAGTGACCCCCGTGGGAAATGGACTCCTAGCTATGATGGACCATATGTGGTAAAGAAAGCCTTTTCTGGAGGAGCATTGATACTCACCAACATGGATGGTGAAGAACTCAGAAACCCAGTCAATTCAGATTCAGTCAAGAAATATTACGCCTGAGAAAAATAAAAAGGAAAAAGAGAAAAATGAGCCAAGCAAGAATTAGCTCGCTAGGTTGAAAACCCGAAAGGGCGGCCTAGGCAAAAAAGAGCGACCCGGTGGACTGAAAACTCGCAAAGAGCGGTCCAGGCAAAAATTAGGGTCAGAAAGGTTGGACTGAAAAAAGTAAAAGAGGCAAGCAGCGTCTCCAAAAGCTTGGGTAAAAGGGTGATCAAGGATATAAGTATGGGTGATTGGCATCAACACTCCAAAGACGAAAAACGCTCATAAGATCTGTTGCGTCCATTTTTTCTTGCTTTTTCTTAGTTTCAAAGTTCTCAATGTACTCTTTTCAGTCGGCGCGACCTTTTGCGCGTTCGATTTTTATATGAATAAAAGTCCAAAACTCTTCACTCCGTCTGCTTATCGTTTTGTCATTGCTTCCTTTTCATTTGTGCTTTAAAATATTGTTTTATGGTAGATGATAAATGAATTATGAAAATGTGCATAAATCTGAGCATTAAACTCATTGCGAAACTTTTGAAAATCATGAGAAAAGAAATGATCTCTCAATCAGGTAAATCCATAAAAGCCAAACAAAAGCACTGAGTGCGTCAAAATAATTCACAAAAGCACTGAGCAAAAGCTGAAACATGACCCTCACACCATGATGGACGATCATCGTGCCTCGTGGCGCAAGTCCTACGATTTGGTTGAACCGGTAAAAGAAAAGCCAAAAAGAGCAAAAGAGCAACAAAAATAAGAAGAAAAGAAAAAGGAAACAATAAAAAGGGGGATTAAAAAAAAGAGCAATAAAACGAATAAAACTCATGCATTGCATTCATCAAACATAGACAAAAAATTCATGCAAGCAAGAAGAAGCTCCTGCATCACATCACATTCATCCCATCAAAAAGCAATCATGGCATTTGCATTGCATGCATTTGTTCATATCACTTGCAGGTACAAAGACGGATAAATACTTCGGTGTTAATCCTCGCCCTCAGTTCCCAGAAAATGCTCCCTTAGTTCGGAGTTCAAATGCTTTTCAGTTCAGCGCTCAAGCGTGCATTGCAGCTTGGAGTTCAAGATCGCTCTCGTCAGAGTTCAACGCTCCCTTCTGTCCAGGTCTCACGTCGCGTACGAGCAAAGCGATGGACCGCAGCCCCATGTGAGGTTCAACGGAATAGTTGTATCAGCCTAAGATACAGTGGACGCCGTGCATTGATCAGTATATCAGTTCCGGAGCTGATAACGATCCCCCCGGTCGCTCGAAAAGGCCAACAGGAACAGCGTGCTCCTCAAAGCCACGTGCAAACTCGGATTCGTCAAGAGTTCGTTTAAGGATTACAGGTTTTAGGCAGCCTGGGCAATTTACCGCTTTCTGTAACATCCCTAATTTTTAAAGACTCGTACTATGATGCCTAAGACCGAGTAATTATTTGTGGGAATAATTGGTCGTGTCTCGGGGATTAATAGTCGAGGAAGAGTCCAAAGAAATCCTACTCTACATTTAATTGTGGCTTAGTCATAATTTAATTGAACAATTCAGCTGAAGGGTAAAATCGTCTTTTCGCCTCACATCGAAGACATATCAATTGAGTGAGCAGTTAGTCTCGACTCGAATGAGGATTAGTCGAGAAAACCTATGCCGAGCGAAAAACCATAAGATTATTGGGGTTTTAGCCTCAAAACCAAGAATTAAGGTGTAAGGGCATTTTGGTCATTTCCAAACCCTTTAAACCTTTAACCCAAACTACCCAACATCAAACACATTCCTCAATTCCACAAGACCATAAACAAGATTTTTGAAGGAAATTATGGGTTAGTGGTGATTTAGAAGTGTATTAAAGTAAGGAAATTACTTAAGGGTATTTATGTCTTTTCCCCTTTTTAGAACTCTACCTCAGCTCCAATATTTTAAACAGCAATCCAACACCTCTCATTTATCTCACTTTGCTGAACACCAGAAAGAAAGGAAAAGAAAAAGAGCTCTTAGGGAAAAATGAGAGGGAGAGGCGAGAGTGAGTGTGAGAGGAAGAGGATGGAGGATCTTCACCAACTCTCAATGCATGTAGATGCAAATTTCACCAATCTCTTTCCTTTCTCCTCCTCTATTCAATGAGAGCATTTTCCACCCTTCATCCCACCTCTAACAATCTTCACCATGGATGAAGTATCAAGCTTTTAAAAGGTGAAGATGCAAGTTCAACAAAATTCTGGGTAAAACCCGTTTTACACACCTTCATTGTTTTCATCGTATCTCACCATACACAACTCCGATGATCGTGATTCCTGTTCCTCTGGAAACTAGACTCGAAGCTCTTCATTTTGGGCACAAGAACCGTATGATTTCATGGAGAAATGAAGGAGATATCATGTCCCCAAGTTACGGTTTCAGAATCTGCCACTGTACTGAACCAGTCACATAGTTTCGGTGATATCTCTCAATCTACTGGATGCATGCGCGTGAAACTTCTTCCATATGAAAGTAGACGAAATTATCTTCACAATGGGCACTGATTTGAGTATATTTGGTCACAGATTGACCAAGTTATGCTTATTGCAAAATTGGGTCCTGATTCTGGGAAATGGAAATGGAAGCTAGTATGCCGTTCGTCAAATTTGAGTTCGATTCGCCGAAGTCTCGAACGCCATCAGTTCGATATATTGAAGTGGGGTCCAGTAGCGAGGATGATTGACTTAGCTACCGGTTGCGCAAGTGGGACCCATCAAGTTCAGATGCGGAGGCACTTGGAGCGTGTACGTGACTACGGGGATTGTTCGAGTGGTTAACGGTTCGGTTGTTCGAGCGAGGACGCGACTTCTCGGGGACTCGTCAACCGGGTGAGTTCTACTCACGGATAGGGATATTTTTCGTGTCTTGAAATTATATCGGGTTGAGTCATAAGGCAATTATCAATTTTCGAAAGATCTTGGAACCGAAAACTGTTTTGAGCAATATCGCGTTTTTACGGTTTTTATTGACTTGTTGAACAATTTGCGAAATTGTGATTTTAAGTGTTTTCACTAGAATATGGTCTGGAATGTTGTTTATTAAATCCGTTTTCAGGTTGGAGAACGATCGGAATTCGATTTGGGCGAGAAATGGAAAGCGGAATGAGAAACTAGAATTCAGTAACAGAACAGGCCGCACGGGTCGTGCGCCCCTGGGCACGGACCGTGCGTCCTCTTCGGGTTGGCTGTGTGATTTTGGTAAATCACGCACGGGTCGTGCGCCCCTGGGCACGGACCGTGCGTGAGCTGCTGTTACCGGACTCCGATTTCTCATTTCGTCGCTCCTTTCGATCCCGAATCACTTCTAATTTTCTCCCCAACCCACTTTAAGGATATTGCCTTACTGACAACCGTATTTTGAACTTATTCCACTCATGATATTGAAAAAGAGTTTCAAAAGCATATTTGATTGAAAAACCGAAACCCTAGTATACGTGTGGGTACACCGTCTGATGGACTGACTGAATATATATGTTTATATATGTTAATTGAATTTGATTATAATGCCGGATGTTATAAATTCATCAAAACGGGTTATAAGTCAATAATACGTTAAATATGATTATAATGCCGGAGGTCTAATTTATGAATTCCTCAAAACGGATTATAGATCGATATGGATATTGTTTATCCAATTACTATGTGAATGATCCTTTGGTGATCGAAAGACATAAATTATCCAATGAGCTTATATAACTGATCCTTTGGTGATCGAAAAGATATATATTATCTAACTCTCGAGAACTTGATGCGTATTGTCATACGTATTGCGTTGGGTGACGACCCGACAAGTAGCATACTAGGAAGGGAAGTCATGAGCCCTCACCCTAGGCCCTGAATGTGTTTTGGCGTGGTCAACTCACGGGTTACCGGGATTAGCAGGCGTTGTGCGGCCGGTTTGTGCTAAGTAATTCACGAATTGCCGGGATTAGCAGTCGTTGTGCGGTCGGCATTCGATTACTAAGTAATTCACGAATTGCCGGGATTAGCAGTCGTTGTGCGGTCGGCATTCGATTACTAAGTAATTCACGAATTGCCGGGATTAGCAGTCGTTGTGCGGTCGGCATTCGATTAATAAGTAATTCACGAATTGCCGGGATTAGCAGTCGTTGTGCGGTCGGCATTCGATTAATAAAGTAATTCACGAATTGCCGGGATTAGCAGTCGTTGTGCGGTCGGCATTCGATTAATAAATAAAGTTCACGAATTGCCGGGATTAGCAGTCGTTGTGCGGTCGGCATTCGATTAATAAATGAAGAACACGAATTGCCGGGATTAGCAGTCGTTGTGCGGCCGGCAATTCGATAAATAAATAAGACATTGTTATGTCAGCTTTTGTTGTAACGGTTTCATAAATTGAACCGAGTGTTAGTGAGGGGTCACGGTAGGACTCACTGAGACAAGTTGTCTCACCCAATCCATATTTGTTGTTTTTACAGAGAACAGGTTATAAGGACAGCAGGCGGCACAGTTGGTTGTCGGGTTTGATGAGAAGATTGAAGATTGATTCATTTATTATTGTCCTTGTTCTTCTGTAGTTGTCTCGGTATTCGATCATATGACTCGAGCTTGTATTATTTTATTTTTATAGTTTCCGCTGTTTCTTGTAAAGATGTATATCTAAACAGGAATTTTTATACTCTGATTTATACCAAATTGTATATTTAAGTATTTCTTTGTTAAAGAAATACCGGGGTGTTACATTTGGTATCAGAGCGGTTCGGCCTTGTCGGACGTAGTGACCTTCGGGTCGAGAACATAGGATCGAGTCAGCTAGGGACTTAGACAATTATATGTCAGACCTTTTTAGTATATTATGTGACGTATTGAGTCAGGATCCACTCAATGTTTCATGTAAAGTACTGAAAATTATGACAGATAGTTGCCTCAGCCCCGAAAATGTCCGAGACCCTACACCATAGGATTCTCAGCCTTCTCGTTCCATCAGAACGTGCAGCGGCAGCAGAGGGCTACATATTACATTTGGAAACAAGGATGGGCATCCGCGATGGTTCAAGGAAACTGTGGGCGACTGTTCAGTAAATAAATCGGATGCGGCTAGTGAGTCGCGGGATGAAACGTCTTAGATCTTATCGAGAAGTACAAATCAAGCGAAGCCATTGTGCGGCAGTAACATCAGTGTACTGAAATCTGTCAGATTAGTTAACACCCGAAACCCTGACCTTTATTTAGTCAGCGTATCAGTTTTTGAAATATCGTTTTCATCATAAATCCCACCTTCTGGAGTAAGTCAATCCCAGTTTAGGTATCAGTTGAGGAAGTCCCTCCAGAAAATTTCAAGTACAGATCCCAATTCTTCTTCTTCCGAGTCACAATGTGACAGATAATAAAGCTAACAGAGTAAAGATATTCCGTTACCAGTAATGACTAGCAGAGTCATAATGTGCTGATCAGGTTAAGTCCCGATCAGGAATTGTGAATCGAATCCTTCAAAGCAGATCAGTATGTGGAATCGGTAGAAGTAACCTTTTCTCAATCCGCTGCCGGAATCATTCCGATCACGGTCTGTGAGAAATTCTCGTTAGTCTTCCGAATCGTTTTGTTCGTAACTTCTGCTCCGGAACTCGGATTTTTATGTTCCGAGAGGCGTTGGAAAGCTAACGGAAATATCTACACCGATGAGTGGGTTGTGAATCGTATCTTCAATTGTATTTTGAAGTGTACCTCTGTTTTAAATCTGAACCTCCCTGTTGTACGGGAAATTGGTAAAAGGATCTCCAATCAGTCATTTTAGACTCCTAGAACCCGTCCTGAAACTATATTGATTAATGTAATGTAATAATTATGTCTGGATAGTCGCGAAAGTTCGAAAAGAAGCTGGGCCAAGGAAATTCTAAAGGATAAATCCAATTTCAACGAATCAATACGGAGACACTCATGGTGTGCTCGTGTGATTCCCAAAATAACCTTTTGTTTTCAAAATCCCCTGGTGCCACCGCAATTTCAATTTCGTGACTAATCCGAGAATAATTGCTACATTGAAGTTAATCGAGAAACCAAGGATTGCATAGGATGGTACTAGATCGTAACTTTTGAAGAAAACCTTATGTCATCCTAGTAAGATTCCTAATATCGAAATTCGCATCTCCTTAAGATTCGAGTAATCAATATCTATGAAAGATAGGTATCAAAATTCAAAGCCTCGTTGATCTAGAAAGACAACTGTGACTGGATAAGTCGTTGACTTAGACAATCCTGAAAGAACCATATCCTGTATAAGGGCACCGAACTGTAGGTTGAGTTCTAAAGACAGAGTCTTAATGGTCGAAAGATACACCCTTGTCATTGGTTTGGGTTAGCTAAAACATCGGTTGTACCGGTGACCTACTGAAATGGAACTCAAATCGTCAATCTTGAATTCGTTAAAATCAACAGTAAGTTGTTGTGGCTTGAATCCGTCGGATGGGTCAAGGCTAGTTTTCTCCATTCTAATAACCTCTGGTTAGACGCCAATAAAGCAAGTATGTGCTGAACTCAGAATTATCTGATTGTGGTCCAGCACCCGAGACTTCTCTAAGAAATCCGATGAGTTGGGTGCGTGTAGTTCATCTTCCTTTTACCTACAACACCGGTTTGATGAGGGAGTGTGTGATGATGAACCGTATGTCGGTCTGAGACTAAATGATTGGACAGTGAGTGTATCACACATGAGTCCTAGATAGTGAATCCTATAGCCGTTGTGTAGTCTCTTGAGACAATTGAGTCGTGCCTACTGTTCATCATGAAATACAAGCCTTTGTTTTAACCTCAAAGTTTTATCTTGGACTGATTCGAGAAAGGAATTGAAGGGAAATGAATTGAATCGAATAGAATAACGGCTTGGGAAAATTTTAAAACAAATACCCGCTTTCCTTTCGGCTCAATGTCCTTCCCGATCCCTTCCTCGAACGAACCCAATTGTTTTGTCTTACCGGAGCCGAACTCAAACACGATAATAGAAGTTTGTGAGATCTTGATCGCACCAATGGCTGGTTCCAACAAAGTAACACTTCTACTCTTACTTTCAAACTCGTAACTTTTAGATATCAGAGAATGAGATTCTGCTTTGTTGGAGCGCCGTGCACTGAGTATGGTCATCTATAAGTTGGGGTGAATTAAGTTTTGAGATAGTCGTACTTTCAAACTATCGTCATTAGAAACCCCATTGAAAAAAATTTTCATTCAAATGGAACTATTATACTTTCAAGTTTTTGAACCAATTTAATGAAAGAATATTTTGCTATTATTTTAGAGTTTTTCCTGGATTCGGTTGCAAGGAAAATCGTTTCTAAATTCCTTGGACTGAAAGTCAACCTGTTTTATAAAATAACTCTGTTTGCTTCAATCGAGATTTTTTTTAGTAAAATGAGTCAAGTGCTTATGTGAGCGTAACTCGGGAAGGGAAGAAAACTTTTCTTCTGGATACTGTATGGTTTGATTCCAAAGATATTCTTTTAAAGTCATCATTTCGTTCCAATTCAAGGTACGGCTAGGCCGAAACCTTCCGAGTTCCTGACTTCGATAGTGCAGGATGTGTGAATACCATATCTATGAGTCGTATCCTCAACAGATTGTAGGCATTCCATTGTCCATAACAATTAGTGTCAACTTTCAAGAGGTCGGAATAGTTAATTTCTGAAGAAAGTTTGTATCTTCATGATGTCTTTCACGTGTCTCAGTTGAGAAAATGTATTCCCGATCCACTTCAGCCGTTGAGCATTGAAACGATCGATCTTCGACCGGATTTATCATTCCAACCTTATCCTAGACATATCCTAGGGCGTAGCGTGAAGACATTGAGGTCAATGACTATTCCGATTGTCAAGGTAGTCTGGGAAGACTTCTCAGCCGAAGAGACTACTCGGGAATTGGAAGGGGACATGATGAACCGATAGCAATATCTTTTGGCTTAAGGTTCGTCTTGTCAATTTTGAGGACAAAATTTTTAAAAGTTGGGGTGATTGTAACATCCCTAATTTTTAAAGACTCGTACTATGATGCCTAAGACCGAGTAATTATTTGTGGGAATAATTGGTCGTGTCTCGGGGATTAATAGTCGAGGAAGAGTCCAAAGAAATCCTACTCTACATTTAATTGTGGCTTAGTCATAATTTAATTGAACAATTCAGCTGAAGGGTAAAATCGTCTTTTCGCCTCACATCGAAGACATATCAATTGAGTGAGCAGTTAGTCTCGACTCGAATGAGGATTAGTCGAGAAAACCTATGCCGAGCGAAAAACCATAAGATTATTGGGGTTTTAGCCTCAAAACCAAGAATTAAGGTGTAAGGGCATTTTGGTCATTTCCAAACCCTTTAAACCTTTAACCCAAACTACCCAACATCAAACACATTCCTCAATTCCACACAAGACCATAAACAAGATTTTTGAAGGAAATTATGGGTTAGTGGTGATTTAGAAGTGTATTAAAGTAAGGAAATTACTTAAGGGTATTTATGTCTTTTCCCCTTTTTAGAACTCTACCTCAGCTCCAATATTTTAAACAGCAATCCAACACTTCTCATTTATCTCACTTTGCTGAACACCAGAAAGAAAGGAAAAGAAAAAGAGCTCTTAGGGAAAAATGAGAGGGAGAGGCGAGAGTGAGTGTGAGAGGAAGAGGATGGAGGATCTTCACCAACTCTCAATGCATGTAGATGCAAATTTCACCAATCTCTTTCCTTTCTCCTCCTCTATTCAATGAGAGCATTTTCCACCCTTCATCCCACCTCTAACAATCTTCACCATGGATGAAGTATCAAGCTTTTAAAAGGTGAAGATGCAAGTTCAACAAAATTCTGGGTAAAACCCGTTTTACACACCTTCATTGTTTTCATCGTATCTCACCATACACAACTCCGATGATCGTGATTCTTGTTCCTCTGGAAACTAGACTCGAAGCTCTTCATTTTGGGCACAAGAACCGTATGATTTCATGGAGAAATGAAGGAGATATCATGTCCCCAAGTTACGGTTTCAGAATCTGCCACTGTACTGAACCAGTCACATAGTTTCGGTGATATCTCTCAATCTACTGGATGCATGCGCGTGAAACTTCTTCCATATGAAAGTAGACGAAATTATCTTCACAATGGGCACTGATTTGAGTATATTTGGTCACAGATTGACCAAGTTATGCTTATTGCAAAGTTGGGTCCTGATTCTGGGAAATGGAAATGGAAGCTAGTATGCCGTTCGTCAAATTTGAGTTCGATTCGCCGAAGTCTCGAACGCCATCAGTTCGATATATTGAAGTGGGGTCCAGTAGCGAGGATGATTGACTTAGCTACCGGTTGCGCAAGTGGGACCCATCAAGTTCAGATGCGGAGGCACTTGGAGCGTGTACGTGACTACGGGGATTGTTCGAGTGGTTAACGGTTCGGTTGTTCGAGCGAGGACGCGACTTCTCGGGGACTCGTCAACCGGGTGAGTTCTACTCACGGATAGGGATATTTTTCGTGTCTTGAAATTATATCGGGTTGAGTCATAAGGCAATTATCAATTTTCGAAAGATCTTGGAACCGAAAACTGTTTTGAGCAATATCGCGTTTTTACGGTTTTTATTGACTTGTTGAACAATTTGCGAAATTGTGATTTTAAGTGCTTTCACTGGAATATGGTCTGGAATGTTGTTTATTAAATCCGTTTTCAGGTTGGAGAACGATCGGAATTCGATTTGGGCGAGAAATGGAAAGCGGAATGAGAAACTAGAATTCAGTAACAGAACAGGCCGCACGGGTCGTGCGCCCCTGGGCACGGACCGTGCGTCCTCTTCGGGTTGGCTGTGTGATTTTGGTAAATCACGCACGGGTCGTGCGCCCCTGGGCACGGACCGTGCGTGAGCTGCTGTTACCGGACTCCGATTTCTCATTTCGTCGCTCCTTTCGATCCCGAATCACTTCTAATTTTCTCCCCAACCCACTTTAAGGATATTGTCTTACTGACAACCGTATTTTGAACTTATTCCACTCATGATATTGAAAAAGAGTTTCAAAAGCATATTTGATTGAAAAACCGAAACCCTAGTATACGTGTGGGTACACCGTCTGATGGACTGACTGAATATATATGTTTATATATGTTAATTGAATTTGATTATAATGCCGGATGTTATAAATTCATCAAAACGGGTTATAAGTCAATAATACGTTAAATATGATTATAATGCCGGAGGTCTAATTTATGAATTCCTCAAAACGGATTATAGATCGATATGGATATTGTTTATCCAATTACTATGTGAATGATCCTTTGGTGATCGAAAGACATAAATTATCCAATGAGCTTATATAACTGATCCTTTGGTGATCGAAAAGATATATATTATCTAACTCTCGAGAACTTGATGCGTATTGTCATACGTATTGCGTTGGGTGACGACCCGACAAGTAGCATACTAGGAAGGGAAGTCATGAGCCCTCACCCTAGGCCCTGAATGTGTTTTGGCGTGGTCAACTCACGGGTTACCGGGATTAGCAGGCGTTGTGCGGCCGGTTTGTGCTAAGTAATTCACGAATTGCCGGGATTAGCAGTCGTTGTGCGGTCGGCATTCGATTACTAAGTAATTCACGAATTGCCGGGATTAGCAGTCGTTGTGCGGTCGGCATTCGATTACTAAGTAATTCACGAATTGCCGGGATTAGCAGTCGTTGTGCGGTCGGCATTCGATTAATAAGTAATTCACGAATTGCCGGGATTAGCAGTCGTTGTGCGGTCGGCATTCGATTAATAAAGTAATTCACGAATTGCCGGGATTAGCAGTCGTTGTGCGGTCGGCATTCGATTAATAAATAAAGTTCACGAATTGCCGGGATTAGCAGTCGTTGTGCGGTCGGCATTCGATTAATAAATGAAGAACACGAATTGCCGGGATTAGCAGTCGTTGTGCGGTCGGCAATTCGATAAATAAATAAGACATTGTTATGTCAGCTTTTGTTGTAACGGTTTCATAAATTGAACCGAGTGTTAGTGAGGGGTCACGGTAGGACTCACTGAGACAAGTTGTCTCACCCAATCCATATTTGTTGTTTTTACAGAGAACAGGTTATAAGGACAGCAGGCGGCACAGTTGGTTGTCGGGTTTGATGAGAAGATTGAAGATTGATTCATTTATTATTGTCCTTGTTCTTCTGTAGTTGTCTCGGTATTCGATCATATGACTCGAGCTTGTATTATTTTATTTTTATAGTTTCCGCTGTTTCTTGTAAAGATGTATATCTAAACAGGAATTTTTATACTCTGATTTATACCAAATTGTATATTTAAGTATTTCTTTGTTAAAGAAATACCGGGGTGTTACACTTTCTGCACGCCAAGTGCCCATTTTACTTTTCTGTCTGCACGCAAGTGCCCATTTTACCTTTTCTGCCTGCATATCAGTGTTCATTTACTGTTTCCTCCCCGACACTCCAAGTGTTGATTCAAAAAAAAGAGAAGGAAAAAAAAAATTCGGGTCTCTCCAAGTAGACAAAATTGGTATAATGTCTGAATTCTTTATTCCTATTTTACCTTCGAAATATGTCTCGGCCAATTCATATTTCTTGCTAAAATCCGAATAAAGAGGGGCAGCTGTCATAACCCGATATTGTCTGGCTTAGGTCCAAACCCTAATTTTCCACACAAAAAATATATAAATTATGCATTGCATTTTGGGTCCTAGAAACCATTCCAAAGTTTTTGAAATCATTTTTAGGGTTAGAATGCACTTTTAGGGTCAAAAGGGTAGTCCTTATAGATAAGTGTAGTTCTTAGGGTTTGGGTGTGTCTTAGGAAAAAAGTGTAAGCTCTTCCGAAGGTCAGCTCGTATCTCAAAGTCTCACACACTCACAAGTTTTTCAAAGATGCATGCATACTTACGTAAAAATTCTTATCATCTTTGAAAAACATAAAATCGATTTCTCCATGCATAAACACACATCAAAATCGATTTTCAGGTCAAAAAGAAAAGGAAGAATCGATTGTCAGGTCATGTTACTTCATTGCATATTTCGATTTTCAGGCCAAGCATTTTCAAACAAAGAATCGATTCACACACTTTTAAACTAAGATGAGAATCGATTCCTACATGTCTCAGGCAAGCTGAGAATCGATTCATACAAGTTTTAACTTAGTAAAGAATCGATTCCTAGCCCTCTGAATCACAAGAATCGATTGTTTCTATTTTTCAAACAAATCAAAATCGATTTCTCTCTTAAATGAATCGATTCCTAGATCCATTTCAATAGCAAAGAATCGATTCCCTCAAATGTTTCAACGTGAGATGTAGTTTTTCGAAGCCTATAAATAGGACGCCCATTTCAAAGAAAGGGGGAGACAGACATTTTTCACGAGATCAGAGAAAAAACCCATTTTTCGAAATCTCTTTCATTTTAGAAAAAAACTCTCCTACGCTTTATCTTCTTGCTCTATTCGTTCTGTTGGTCCGTCAGAGTTGATCTTTCGCTAAGAGTTAGTTGGGGCTGCATTCTTCAAGTTGTAAGATCTGCCTTCATTAGAGGTATTTCTGTCTTTACATTCGTCATTATTTAATCATTGTGGTCCGTGCCAAAACTGCCCTATGTGATTCTACTTAGCTTTAGTGTTTATTTACTTGTTCTTGTATATTATTGTCCACTGTTGATGATGAATCATATGATTCCCACTTATGCCCAGTGCATCATGTTCTAAGTGGTGAAGATGGTCTCAGATGATTCAACCTCCCCCTTTCAAACCATTTCAAAAACATTTTTCATTAGAACTACGTCGCTTTGATTCCCATTTGGGATACGTAGGAGCGAGTCACGTTCTCGTCAAGCGCAACGAATAAAAATCCTTTCGCAACCATAAACAAATCATTTTCATAAAACAAATAAAAAGAATCATTCTCAAACCCATTGTTGCTAGTAGCTCATCAGAGCCTTTGTTCGTTCAGCTATTAGTGGCAATGTCCTTTTCTCATAAGAATAATAAACGATGATCCATCATAACCTTTGTTAGTTTGATCATCGTGCGAATCAATCTCTTTCGAAAATCACTTTCAAAAAAAGATAATAAAAACGAGTTGTTATCAAATAGTCCATCAGAACCTTTGTTCGTTTGACTAGCGGTACAACTCTCTTTTTTGAGTATTTAGTAGTGATTCATCATAGTCTCTGCTAGTTTAATCATTCACTAATGCTCGTCCTATTTCAAAAACTCACCAAAAAAAAGATAAAAAACAAAAACTTTTCAAAAAAACAACCAAGAACTACGTAGCTTTGAATTCTCCATCGCACCGGGAGATACGTAGGAGCGGGCCATGTCCCGTCAAGCACTTTTTCTAAAAACCCCTTTTTCCCCCTTTCTCGCCAAAAATAAAATTTTCATTAAGTTTTCCCATTCATCTTCAAACAAGAAATAAATAGGCAAATCTAGGTATTTTTCAAATCAAACGTTAAAACCACACATTTAATTAGAGGTTCCCTTTCGGTAGAAAGGACGTGCGCGGTGCTAACACCTTCCTCGCACGTAATCGACCCCCGGACCTATATCTTTAGTTTTCAAAAGACCATCCGCCTTGTTCAAAAGACCTTTTTTCAATGTTTTGGTCTTAAAATTAAAATATTGGTGGCGGCTCCAAAATTTTTCCACGTTGTACATTGAGAAACCCAAGCCGGGATTTTTCGGGGTGCAACATCCCCTTACTCAGTCACAAATTGTTCCTGTTACCCCTCAACATGCCTTAAGCAGATCATCTAGACCTCACCATCCTCCTGCATACTTAGGAGATTACGAATGTAACATCACTTACCCTATCCAAAATCACCTCACCTACAACAATTTGACCCTAAGCTATCACAACTTCATCATTCACATCACAGCCATTTAGGCTTAAATATGTTTTAGGCCCCTGCAAATATAGGGTGTTTTGGTTTAAGCCCCTGCAAATTTATTTTTTTTTTTGTTAAAAGCCCTTGCAAAATGAAATATTTTGTTATAAGCCCTTCTCAACATATCCAGCAATCATAGAATTCCATGTTAAGGCTAACATTTTAGTCATAGAAGGGCTTATAACAAAATATGTCATTTTGCAATGGCTTTGAACAAATTTTTTTTTTTGTAGGGGCTTAAACCAAAACACCCTAAAACATATTTAAGCCCAGCCATTTATGAGCCAGATATTACCATCAGGCAGTCAAAATACCTAAATGGCGTGCTGCTATGGCTGCTGAAATTGCAGCGCTTGAACTCAACAACAGTTGCACCATTCAGAGTCTTCCTCCTGACAAAAAACTATTGGTTGTAAGTGGCTTTACAAGGTCAAATACAATGCAGATGGTAGCCTAAAGAAATACAAAGCTCGCTTGGTTGCTAAGGGGTATACTCAACAAGCAGGTATATACTTCATTGAGACCTTTTCTCCCGTTGCCAAGCTTGCTACTGTCAGAATTTTATTAGCCATTGCAGCTCAGAAAAATTGGTCCATGCTTCAGTTAGACATCAACAACACCTTTTTAAATGGAGACCTTGATGAAGAGGTCTACATGCAACTCCCTCTTGGTTACCCTAGTAAGGGGGAGCATCTAGTGTGCAAACTAAATAAGTCCTTATATGGTCTTAGACAAGCATCAAGACAGTGGTACAACAAGTTTTCCAACGTTATCCTCCAACATGGTTTCACACTTAGCAGTGCTTACAACTCCTTGTTCACAAAGGGTGCTGGTGCCACTTTGGTTGTGCTAGTGGTTTATGTTGATGACATTTTGATAGCTGGCCCTTGTTCTACTCTCATCACTCAAACAAAACAAATGTTGGAAGACAACTTCAACTTACGAGTTATAGGTAACTTGCATTACTTTTTGGGCCTTGAAATTGCTCATTCCACTCAAGGTATCTGTCTTTCTCTCTCTCTCTCTCAATGCAAGTACACTCTACAACTCTTGGATGACACTGGCTTCCTTGGCTCCAAACCCCTCCCCACACCTATGGACTCAAATGTGGTCCTGAATGACACTGACGGAAGCTCCCTGTCTGAGCCTTCATTATATAGAAGGCTTCTTGGTCGTCTAATCTACCTCAGTATCTCACGCCCTGACATTGCCTTTGCTGTCAACAGGTTAACTCAGTTCATGAATAAACCCAGAACACCTCACTTATCTGCTGTACACCTTCTGTTACAGTACATGAAGAATGCATCTGGCCAAGGCTTGTTATTTCCTGTTGCCTCCTCTCTCCGTGTCTCTGCTTTCTGTGATGGTGATTGGGGTAGTTGCACTACCTCTAAACGTTCTACTATAGGGTTTTGTGTTTTTCTAGGTTCAGCCCTCATCAGTTGGAAGTCTAAGAAGCAAAACACTATTGCCAGATCCTCCGCAGAAGCAGAGTATCGCTCTCTTGCCACTCTCACTTCAGAATTGCTTTGGATTCGCCATTAACAGCAAAATTTAGTTCAAACTAAACTAGCCATTAAGAGGGTAGTATCTGTTTTAACAGTCCTTAACAGCTAAGTGAATCTGTTAATTTAGTTAAAGTTTGTTAGGATTAACAAACTTCCCTAACAAACTTAAACTAACTTAACAACTTCAGCATATAGTCGTTGCTTTTAGTGTATATATAGTAGCTATGTACAGCACTGTATTAACAATAGTTTCTACAAGAAATAAAATTTTTACAAGCATTCTTTAATATACCCTAAGTCTTTTGTTCCTTCTTCCTTCTGTGTATAGCCATCTTCATATTGTTCTTCTAAGAATTTTGTGTGGGTCTGTTTGCTTCAACAGGTGGTTGAAATCAGTCTCACAAAACAAGAGAAAAACAACAAAGTGTTAGAAAACTGTTTTCAGTGACTGAAAACACAACAAAAGTAAGAAAACAGAGAGAGGGTGAGAATAGCTACCTGTTGGTCTCAAGGTGAGTTCCACGATCCATAAACTGTTGGTGATCTTCAAAGGTAGTGAAGATCCATAATCATACAAGGCAAAAAAAAAAACAACCAGAGGAAGTTAGGGTTTGAAAGGAAATCAACAAATAAAAAGCAGATAGAAGATCTAACAGCGTGGTTACCTTCGTGGTAGTGTTCGATTCAAAACCCAAGCATCAATTCCTAAGAAGATCAAGATTCAGAAAGTTAGGGTTTCTGAATCTTAGAAAAATCAAAACAAAAACATAAATCTGTGGCTAATCGAAGTTACCTGAGTGTATAATCCACAAGATTAAGCTCTAGCTAGCCTTGATTCGTGTATCTGGGTGAGATACAACGAAACCCAAGCAGAAGTTGAACAGAGAGGGAGCAGAGAGAACGCAGCGAAGAAGAAGAAGGAGAGAGAGAAAGAAAAGAAAAAATGATTCAGAACCGGTTCATTTTCCTTTTATAGAACTGGATCGGGTTGGATCCGTTTCTGAAAGTCAGATCCGCGTGTTGCTACAGTAACGCTCCACTGGGTTCCGTGTTAACCCGTTTCATTGTGCTGGGCTTAGTCAGTTGGGTTGGGCTTCACTTCTGGGCTGAAAATTCTGTTTCCTGCACACCCAGAATTGCTTCTTGCATCCCTGAATCAAACAAACATAAAATTGCTTAAATTTGGTTAGATGATTATCAAAGTCAATATGGTATCTCAGAGCTAAAGAAACTGGGACAATTCTCTTTTACTCCTACTATTTCTACTGTTCTTTTAAATTCTTTATGGTTCTTTTTTCCCTATACAGTGACTGTATAGGTGTTTTTTAATCTTCTTTCCATTAAAAACATACAGCAAGAAGGTTGTGTGTGTGTGTGTGTTCTAATAAGTCTGTTCTTTGTGTTCTTAGAAGATACAGGTACTAGCTAAGGAACAATTTCAACAAGTCAAATGCTAGCTTGTCAACTCAGGTCCCTAAATTGAATGGGAAAAACTGGGACAGGTGGAGTTTGCAAATGTAAGCCATTTTTGGCTTCCATGATGTCCTTGAAATTGTTCAAGAAGGGGTTCCAGAATTAGCTGAGGAGCCAACTCCTGAACAAAGGGCTGAACACAAAGAAAATACCAAGACGGACTGGAAAGCCATCTATCTCATACACCAGGTGTGTGATGAGAGCAACTTTGACAGAATTAGAGGCATCAAAGTCTCTAAAACTGCCTGGGACCTCCTTGACAAATACTATAATGGGGCTGCCCCAGTCAAGGAGAAGAAACTGCAATCATTAAGAAAGCAGTATGAAAATTTAAACATGCAGGAAAATGAAAGCATTACTGATTTCTTTGGAAAACTAAAGAAAATCACAAATGCAATGAGTCTCAATGGAGAGACACTATCTGAACTAACTGTCTGTAAAAAAGTTCTTAGATCCTTAACAAGGAAATTTGGTTTTATTGTAAACAGCATTGAAGACACCATCAAGCCTGCAGATCTTAAAATTGAAGACCTCCAATGCATGCTTGAAGCCAAAGAGATTAGGTTGAATCTCTTGAATGGTGAAGGTGAAGAAGAGCAAGCTCTGTTTGCTGCAAAATCCAAGGGGAAATGGAAAAAGGGCAACAACAACAACCAATCAGGCCAAAACAACTGGTCCAAAGGTAAGGGAGGAAAACCTAAAGGTAAGGGTGATTCCTCCAAGAAAAACTCTGGTTCTAATAAGAAAAAAGACAAATCTAAAGTCCAATGCTATAGATGTGATAACTATGGGCACTATGTCACTGAATGCCCTACTAGGAAAGATACTAAACCTAAAGAGTCTGAAGAAGAGGCAAATGTGGCCACAGAAGACTCTGACACAGAATACACACCTGTTATGTTTAGTATGATTTCAGATCTAAGTGATGTAACTGAACCTAGGGTAGAAACTATTGTTACTAATGTTAAAGTAGAAGAAAATTCAGAATATATTGCCCTAGTAGTCACCAACAGTAATGGTGAAACTATTACAGAAATTTGGTACTTGGATTCTGCCTGTTCTAATCATCTTACAGGGAATAAAGAATGGTTAATTGACTTCTACCCAAATAAGAAGACAACTATTAAATGTGCTAGTGACAGATCAATTGAGGCTGCAGGTATGAGAAACATCATGTTTACTAAAGAAGATGAGCAGGTAGTATTAATTCATGATGTATATTATGTACCTGGTATTAGATGTAATCAAATTAGCTTGAGACAATTGATAGAAAAAGGTTTTTCTGTCATAATGATATTAAAATATTGTTAAATTTAGTAGAGTAATGTTTGTATAAATTTAGAAATTTAGTTAAAAAAACTAAAGTGAAGTGATAAGGAAAAAAAAAGAATTGTTTATGGGAAAAGTAAAAGTAAAGTAAAAAGAAAAAAGAAAGAAAGAGAGTGTAAGAGAAAAGTGAAAAGGAGGAAAGAGAGTGTAAGAAAAAGAGAAAAAAAGTAAGAAAGAGAGTGTAAAAAGAAAAAGAAAGAAAGAGTAATGACATTTTTACACAAATTGGTAATTTCATAGGAGGTTTGATTGTATAAATAGATATTAGATTGGTAATTTCATAGGAGGTTTGATTGTATAAATAGATATTAGATTAGGTTAGATAAATAGATATTAGATTAGATTAGTCTACAAAAATTACCTATCACCTTTTTGGAAAAAGTTATAAAAATGTAAATGAGTCACACTATAAAAAAAACTATCACCTTTTTGGAAAAAATTATCACCTTAAAATTTCAATTTTTCTCTCCAAAATCTGTTTACACTCTTATTGAAAATCTACTATCACCTCTTATTGATATTCTACTATCTAACTTTTACTATCTGCTATAATCTACTAATCAACAAAATAATCAATTGAAACTATGAGATAACTGCAATGATAAATAAAAAAACACGGGATAACTGCACTAATATATAAAAAACACAGGATTAATATTTGTCATTAAAAATTAAAAAATTTTAAGACAACTATAAACCTACTATCTAAAAAACAATAAGATTTAATGACTATTTAAACTACTGATTAATATTTAAAACAAATATTTCTTATTGATAATCTACTATCTCTCTTTTACTATCTACTATAATCTACTAATCAACTAAAATAATCAATTGAAACTACGAGATAACTGCACTAATATAGAAAAAAACACAGGATAACTGCACTAATATATAAAAAACACGAGATTAATATTTGTCATTGATAATTAAATTTTTTGAAGACTACTACTACAAACCTACTATCTAAAAAAAGAAGACTTAATGACTATTTAAACTACTAATTAATATTTAAAACAAATATTTCTTATTGATAATCTACTATCTAACTTTTACTATCTACCATAATCTACTAATCAGCTAAAATAATCAATTGAAACTATGAGATAACCGCACTGAAATATAAAAAAATACACGAGATAACTTGAGTGATATATAAAAAAACACGGGATTAATATTTGCGATTGATAATTATAATTTTTGAAGTCTACTATAAACCTACTATCTAAAAAAATAAGAAGGCTTAATGAGTATTTAAACTGATTAATATTTAAAACACACGTGACAAATATTTGTCACTAATACCTAAAAAATGACAAATAATTGTCACTGATATATAAAAATCACGGGATAAATATTTCTTATTGATAATCTACTATCTATCTTTTACTATCTACTATAATCTACTAATCAACTCTAATAATCAATTGAAACTATGAGATAACTGCACTGATACATAAAAAAACACCGGATAACTGCACTGATATATAAAAAATATGGGGATAATTGCAATGATATATATATAAATATATATATATATATATATATATATATATATATATATAAACACGGGATAGCTGCACTGATATATAAAAAACACGGGATAACAACACTGATATATAAAAAAAATGTGGGATTAATTCATAGATTATTTTTAAATGATACTTTTACATTTTTAGATTTTAATATTTATCTATTTTTTATTTTAAACTCCTTTTTTATCTACTTTAAATTTGTCTTTATTTTCACGGGGTAATGCTCATACTATTTAAATACTCTCTAAGTTCATTCATATAAAGAACACGACAGCACCCGTGCGTAAGCACGGGTATCCTACTAGTAATTAGAGAAAGCAAAAGTCATCATGTTGATACAAATAAATTTATTTCTTCTGATATATCAAAAAAATTGTTATTATTTGAATCACATGTTCTAATAATGCACTATCACTACAAAAAAAAAGAGTTATTAGCGATGGATATTAGCGAGGGACTAGTGTTCCCTCACAAAAACTAGAATTAGCGACGGAATTTGCGACGGAATAGGGTCTGTCGTATTTTTGAGAATTAGCGACGGAAATTTAGGCAATAGCGACGGCCAGTCCGTTGCTAATGGCTTGGGCGGAAAAGTTAGCGACGGAAATAAGATCCCTCGCAAACGAATTTTGACCGTTCAAATTTGGGAATGTGTACTGTATTTAGCAACGGACCATTCCGTCGCTAACGTTAATTTTTTTTCCAAATCAGATTCTCAGAACACGTTCCCTCATTCTTCCGCTACTCTCTCTCTCTCTCTCTCTCTCTCTCTCTCTCTCACACACACACACCTACGACCACACAACCACCACCACCACCATCACAACCACACAACCACAACCACCACCACCACCATCACCTACGACCTCCTCTCCTCTTCCTCTACTCTCTCTCTCTCACCTACGAACCCTAACCCACCACCACACAACCACGACTGGAGCTCTTCTTCTCCTCTTCCTCTACTCTCTCTTAAGCTACAAAGTGCACCACCAACACCACCACCACCACCACCACCACCAATTTCTGTCCTCTCTCTCCTACGACTATCATCAACACCACCACGACCGGAGCTCTCCCTTTTGTAGGTTTTGATTTTTATTTTTATGATATTGTTTTGAATTTTTAAATAATTTGTTTTGATTTATGTTTTTTTCTTGAATTGAAATAATTTAGGATTGACATTGTTGGTGTTTGAAGTCTAAGAACCGCACCGGAGTGCGCACCGTCACCAAACCACCGCACCGAAGTGTCACCGTCACTAGACCTCAATCTAACAGTTAGTTTTTAAAATAAATTTGTCGTTGTTGTTGTTGTTTTAGAATTGAGTGTTGTTGTGAAATGTGAGTTATAATTGAGTGTTAGGATTAGTGTTGTTGTAAAATGTGAGTTAATTGTGTTAAATTGTGTTTAATTGTTGAAATTGAAAAGTGTATGTTGTTATAGCAAGACTTAATTAGAGATGCTAATTGAAATGTGTTATTGAAAAGTGTATTATTTTAGAGTTGTTAATTGAAAAGTGTTTAATTGTTGTTTTGATGACCGTGTGTTGTTGATGGAAAAGGGTGAGGTGATGTCCCTCACCCCCATATTTTGCTCGAAACCATCTCCATTGAGATAATTGCGAGACGATACTAACAATTTTAAGGTTGAGAGTTAGAAATAACTTCCTTCACTATTTATATGGAAAAGGGTTTTGTCTGATCTGCCCTTAACCCCCATATTCGGCTCGAAATCATCTCCACTGAGATCATATCGATGCCTCTAACTTGAAAGATTATTGGGAATGTTAAGGGAATCTAACACATTTTCTTAAATGCGTGTAGATGAATTTGTATGAATTTAATTGTGATTGGGTGTATGATCGGTTATATCTGAGAAGAGCGGGTTTGAAGGAATCTTTTGTAATTGGTGTTGAACAGTTTCTTGTGGTAGCATGGCGACATGAACTGGCTAAACGGGAAAAGGGGGTTAGATGTCCATGCTTAAAATGCGACGGTGTACTTATTAGGACCGATGATGAAATCAGGGAGCACTTGTATCATTGGGGGTTTAGGCCTAATTATTGGATTTGGGTGGACCATGGAGAACAACGACGACAAAATTTTGAGGTAGGGGCTTTAAGCAGTTCTGGTGTTGGTGTTCCACGTAATGAAATTTTTGAGTCGATGGAAAACATGATTTGTGATGGTCTCAGGGTGAATGTGTCATTTGATGAGCCTCAATATGACGATCATGATGAACTTCCAAATGAAGAAGCACAAAAATTTTATAATTTGTTAAGAGATTCAAACGAACCGTTGTTTGAAGGCTCGCCACAGTCAAAATTATCTATGTGTGTGAAACTTTTAGCTCTCAAGCCCATGAGTAATATTTCTGATGTGGGTTTAGACTATGTGAATGAAATGATGTTGGAAGCGACACCTAATAAGGATAATTTGCCAAAAAGTTATTATGAAGCAAAGATGTTAGTTTCGAAGCTGAGATTGAAATTTAAGAAGATTGATTGTTGTGAGAAAGGGCACATGTTGTTTTACAACAGCGAATTTGGTAAAAATGATGGTGAGCTACTTGAATGCAAATTCTGTGGAAACCCAAGGTATCATGAACGTAAAGGGGCAAAACGTAATTATAAACCTATCCCTGTAAAGTCGATGTTCTATTTGCCTATAGTTCCAAGGTTGCAAAGAATGTTTGCATCGACCGAAATTGCGCAGAAAATGACTTGGCATTATGACAATAGGCGTACCTTAGACGACATTTTACGCCACCCATCTGATGGTGAAGCGTGGAAGCACTTTGATCAAGTGCATTCAGATTTTGCCTCAGACCCACAGAATGTTCAGCTTGGCTTGTGCTCTGATGGATTTACTCCATATATCCAAGCATCGGCATCACCCTACTCTTGTTGGCCAGTCATTGTTACCCCTTACAATCTTCCTCTTGATCAAGTGCATTCAGATTTTTCCATCCTGGTTTAAGGCTAGAGTAATTAAATAAAATTAATGTTTTAATGTCACACATTTAAAGTAGATATGAGACATGACTTAGTTTTTCCATATGTGGTTTACTTAGGTTTATGAAGCGGAACCAACTCCCCAAATCCGACACATGAGAAACTTAGTCAATGGTCCTTTTCTTGAGGTGACCGAGTGGCACACGTACCTAGTTAACGTTTACAAATTTGAGACCCAATCATGGAGTGAGGGGAAAAAAAACAATTAATAGTGGGGTATATGTTAAAGATGAAACGGGAGGAGGTGAAAATGACTACTACGGTGTGATCGAACACATATATGAACATGAATACCCACGGTTAGACTATGAAAAGAGAATAGTTTTGTTTTTTTGTAGATGGTTTGATCCATCACTTAGAGGAACGAAATTGAATCCAAAATGTAATATCGTGGACATTCAAAGGAATGGAAGGTATAAATTTTATGATCCGTTTATCATGGCAGAAAATGTGAGGCAGGTGTATTATGTTCCATATCCATCAACTCAGAGGATGGTGTGTTTCAATTAAGACAAAACCACGGGGTCGCATCAAAGTCACTGATGCGGAGGATGAGGTTTCTTATCAGGTGGATGAAATTTCGGGAGTAGATGAGGTAATTGAAGTTGAACCGATTGACTCCTTATGTGATGATCGACTCCTAGTTGAAGAAGTTGATGAAGATGAAGAACAGAATGAAGATGAACAAGATGAAGAAGAGAATGAACAGAATGAAGATGAATAATTTGATTAATCTTATGTTGTATTTAAATTTATTAGAGTCATTATTGTTCTTGTGTTTTCTTATATATGTTGTCTACTTATGTTGTCTTTAAATTTATTAGAATCATTAATATATCAATATTGTTAATTTACTTTCTTTAATTTATTTATAAATATATATAATTAATGTTGTTAGTCTCACATTTCGTTTCTATTTTTTCATAGATATGGATCCAGGAGGAGTTTCTGACCCACCGAGACGTCCTCATAAGGGGAAGAAGACTATGGCCGATGAACCTCCTAAGAGGAGGCGTAATCGTGAGGTGGTACTTAATATTGGGAATATGAGGGGTCATACGTTTATGGGCCCACCAGCTACCGCTCCGATTGCCCCACAACCTCCCTCTCCATCTGGCCCCAGATGGTATCATTTACCATCACATGGGCATTATATGGGCCCACCAAATGCGTATGCAGCAAGGCATATGGGCACATCAGCTGGGTATATGGGCACACCAGCTGGGTATATGGGCACATCAGCTGGGCATATAGGCTCATCATCTGGACCAGCTGGGTTATCTATGCCTACACCAGAGCCCCAGGATGATATTGAGCATGATATTGGTAGTGGTAATGTTGATTTTGATGCATCGACCGATGACGAGAGAGTGGAGGTGGTTGTTATTAATGGTGTCAGACTCAAAGTCATTTATAGTCGTGGTAACGCGTAAGTATTATATTGTTTGTTTTTTAAAGTTAATTATGCAACGACTTATATATTTGATTGTTTGATATATCTTTCATTATGTAGGCTTCTTCCTGCAAAGACAGCTTCATTAAGCATCACTCATGTCATCCGCAAAAGATATTTTCAAAGGGTTCTATAAAAAGTGGAGTAAAGTCGATGATTATGACAGGAAGGATCTGCTGGACTTCTTTAGGGTAAGTGTCAATTATTTTGTCATTACTTATATTGTTAGTTTAAATTTTATGTTTAATAACGTTTAATATAATTACTAATACATATTTTCATTTTACTTAATACAGACCAAAGTGACATGGGACATAGAAGATGATGACAATGTGCAGAGACTTTTTTTTAAAAGGATGGGCGCTCAAATATCAGATTTGCTTTATAAGTTGCGGTGTAAAGATAAGAAGTCTGACTACATGAGTGATGAAATTTGGAATGCCTTCAAGGGCCATTGGGCTATAGAGACTTTCAAGAATAATGCTGCAAAAGCCAAGAATAATAGAAACTCAGAAAAGGGTGGCTCGCTTCACTGCGGCGGGTTGATCAACCAGGCTCAGCATGCTTCTAGATTGGTAAATTATTTTTAAAATTTGTGTTTTTTTACATTAGTTAATTAGTTAGCAATTTTTGAAAATGTGTTTCATTTTACACACACTACAAGAAATTCCTGGATTACCAATGGCCAAAATCCGCCGGAAAAGGGCAAAATCCGCTGGAAATTGGCCATTACCGGCGGATTTTTTTTTAAATTTTTTTTTAATTTTTTTTTTTAATTTTTTTAAGTTTTTTTAATTTTTTTTTCGAATTTTGTATTTTAATTAAATAAGAAGTAATTAAAAATAAATTAGAATATGAGAAAAAAATTATATAGAATAGAATGAGAAGTAATAGAGAAATTTATTTAAGTTTGAAGAGTATATGAGAAAGAAGAAATAAGAATGAATAAGTGGTGAATGAGAAGGAAGAAGAAAAGAAATGAGAAGAGTGTAGGAGAAAGTTTTATTTATAGGAATTTCAAAACGTTCCGGCGGATGTACCGCCGGATTTTTAACATTTCCGGCGGATTTTTTTGAAATTTTTTATTATTATTTTTAAACAAAATCCGCCGGAAATGTTAAAAATCTGCCGGTAAATTTCCGGCGACATTTCCAACAGATTTTTTTGAATTTCCGCCGGTAATTAAAAAATCCGCCGATAAATTTCCGGAGACATTTCCGGCGGATTTTTTTGAATTTCCGGCGGATTTTCAAATTTTTCTTTTTTGAAAATTCGCCTGTAATTAAGAAAAATCCGCCCGTAAATTTTCGGCGGATTTTCAAAAAAAAAGAGAAATTTTTTTTTTAAAAATCCGTCGGTAATGTAAAAATCTGCCGGAAATACCATTTTTGCAGCCGGAAATTTACTGACGGAAAAAATCCGCCGGAAACGTACCGGCGGAAAAAATCCGCCGGTAACACAGGATTTTCTTGTAGTGAGAGTAAGAAGGCAGGACGCCTTATCACTGCTCCTGAGCTACATAGAGCCACCCATGTGTGGAAAGGCACTGGCGAGTATGTGATGAGCGCTCCAGGATGACTCAGGTAAATATACAACTTGATTTGTATTATATAATGTTGCTTTGTCAGAAGGGAGCGCTAATTTGTGGTTATTCAAAACAGGAGCAAATAAATGAGATCATGACTTAGCTGACTCGGGGGACACTACAAAAAAATTGCCCATTAGCGAGGGATTTTTCCCTCGCTAAATGCTCCAAATCCGTCGCTAATTCCCATTAGCGAGGGAATTAGCGACGGAATCAGTCCCTCGCTAAACTGCTCCTCGCTAATGGTAATTAGCGAGGGAATATTCCGTCGCTAATTCCCTCGCTAATTAGCGAGGGAATATTCCGTCGCTAACTCTGACAGCCACGTTTTTTTATATTAGCCTATTTTTTATATAGTTATTATTATTATTATTATTATTATTATTATTATTATTATTATTATGGTGTGGTGGTGGTGGTGGTGGTGTGGTGGTGGTGGTGGGGAAGGGTATTAGGGTAGAGAGAGAAGGAGAGAGAGAGAGAGAGAGAGAGAGAGAGAGAGAGAGAGAGAGAGAGAGAGAGAGACAGAGAGAGAGAGAGAGAGAAATGAGCTATGTAGTGGTGGTGGTGGTGGTGGTGGTTGTGGTGGTGAAGGGTATTATGGTAGAGAGAGAAGGAGAAAAGTAAGGGAGAAGGAGAGAAAGAGAGAGAGAAACGAGTGGTGGTGGTGGTGGTCGTGGTGGTGGTGAAGGGTATTAAGGTAGAGAGAGAAGATAGAGTGAGAGAAGAGTCTGAGGAGGTGGTGGTGTTGGTGTGGTGGTGGAAGAGTGAAGAGAGAAGAAGAGTGTGAGAGGAGGTGGTGGTGTGGTGGTGGAAGAGTGTGAGAGGAGGTGGTGGTGTGGTGGTGGAAGAGTGAAGAGAGAAGAAGAGTGTGAGGAGAGAAGAAGAGAGAAGAGTGTGAGGAGAGTAGGAGAGAAGAGTGGCGTATGAGAGGTTAAATAAGCTGAAAAGTCAGAAATTTAGCGAGGGTTTGACAAATCCGTCGCTAAACACATGCACGAAGTCCTATCATCTAAAAGCTGTCAGAAATTAGCGAGGGACTGAAAAATCCGTCGCTAATTAGCGAGGGACCTAAAAATCTGTTGCTAATGACAGAATTAGCGAGGGACTAAAAATTCCCTCGCTAATAAGCTTTTTTTTTTGTAGTGGGAGTTGGGGCCCTAAATCACTTGGCCAACTTACTCCTGAGATGATAGATCTGGTAAACAAAAATTGGGAGAAGACGGTAGGTTGGTCTAAGGATCGCCTGTATGGTACGGGGCCCTTGGCTTCATGTATGGGCCAGTCTGTGGCCGGGAGCAGCAGAAGACGCAGTCGACCAGCTTCTACTCCTGCGGAGACAGAGCATATTAGGCAGCTGGAGCAGGAGCTACTGTCTACTCGACAGGAGCTGCACGATACTCTACAGGAGGTCAGGACCTCTACTGACGCTATGAAAAAGATGCAGGAAGACTTTGCGAAGGTGACCCGTAGGCATGAGCTGATGTTTAGGTATTTTAAGAATATGCAGCAAGATGAGCAGCAAGATGAGGAGCAAGATGAGGAGCAAGCTGAGGAGTCTGGGGAGCTTGGGAAGCCTGAGGAGTCTGATGGCGGCAGCTTTTAGGATTTGTTGTATCAGTTTGACATTTCAATTTTTTGTTATAACATTTCAGATTAAGTGTTGTTGATTCGAATTTTATGTTATTGAAGAATTTTATTCTCGGAATTTTTATTTTAAACTGTTTTTTGTATTTTAAATTTTATTATTTATTAATAAAATAAACAGGTATAAAAGCAGGTTTATCAAAAAAAAAATCAATCAGTTGGGCATTAGCGAGGGAATTAGCGAGGGAATTAACGAGGGAAATTGGACGCGTGACTGTCAAAATTTAACCATGTGGCTGTCTTTATTAGCGAGGGAATTAGCGAGAGGGATATTTCCAGCGCTAATTATTGAGGGATTCAGATTCCCTCACTAATCAGATTAGCGAGGAGCGATTTAGTGACGGGACATGTCCCTCGCTAATGGGAATTAGCGACGGATTTGGGGCATTTAGCGAGGGAATAATCCGTCACTAATTAGCAAGTTTTTTGTAGTGTATTAAAAATAAAACCCCCACTATTTTTGCATTTAAACAAAAAACGATTTTCATAACGTCCACGTTATTCATTTCAATAAAATAAATAAATAAATAAACATTTTTTTTTTCATATCATGGTGTGGTTTTTTCAAAACTTTTCCTATTCCAAAATCTGGTTTTCATAAAATCAATTGCATGACAAATCTCTTGTAGCTCATTAAAAAATATATAATACAAGAGTAAACATAAGAATAGTCCAAAATGAAACATATATGTTGCAGCTCATTAAAAACAATAGTTCGAAAAATGTAACAATTAATAGTAACGTAATAATAGTATAATAAAAATTACTAATTAGCCATTTAAAAGTTCATAATAAAAATATTATAAAAAGTAGGCTTAATTACAGTTTTGGTCCTCCTGTTTTCACCAATTCACGATTTTGGTCCCCCAAGTTTTAATTTGACGATTTTGGTCCCCCTATTTTTCCAATTTGAAAAATCATAGTCCCCCTCTTAAATAAGTCAAAATTGAAACTCAATTTTGACTTATTATCCTACATGGCAGTCTACGTGGCACCCACCCCACCCCACCCCCCTCCACTGTTCCTCTTCAATCACCGTCGCAGTCTACGTGGACTGCCACGTAGAATGAGTCAGTCAAAATTGAGTCTTCATTTTGACCAAATTAAGAGGGGGATCAAATTCGTCAAAATGGGAAAATAGGGGGACCAAAATCGTCAAATTAAAACTTGAGGAACCAAAATCGTGAATTGGTGAAAACAGGGGGACCAAAACTGTAATTAAGCCTAAAAAGTATGAATATTAAAAATAAATCATCGATCTCAATTCAAATTGAGCGTTCTCACAGTGCCATAATACTTCCGTGTTTGTAAGGGTATACAAGTTAATTCTCGTGGTTTGAGTAAACCGACTTTGTTATGAAGATAATCTCAAAACTAAGTTCTCCTTCATCTCTGGAGTATACATAACATATTTTTTTGGCTTAAATATGTTTTAGCCCCCTGCAAATATAGGGTGTTTTGGTTTAAGCCCCTTCAAAATATTTTTTTTGTTAAAACCCCTTGCAAAATGACATATTTTGTTATAAGCCCTTCTATGACTAAAATGTTAGCCTTAACATGGAATGATATGATTGCTGGATATGTTGAGAAGGGCTTATAACAAAATATTTCATTTTGCAAGGGCTTTTAACAAAAAAAAAAATTTGCAGGGGCTTAAACCAAAACACCATATATTTGCAGGGGCCTAAAACATATTTAAGCCTATTTTTTTAAAAAAATAAACATCAATTCCACAAAATTTGTCTCAGCAATATCAATGGTGTGATAATCTTTCATTATTCGACAATAGAATAAGACATAAAACTTTGTCAGAGCAGACATGACGCATTGCGCCAGTGTCTACCCACTACCTCCGGATCCACGAACATTGATTTCATAAATCATAATAATTGGTGTTTCTACAACTCTTATTCTTATTCTAATTGTCATTTTTTTCGTTCATGAATTTGAGTTTCCAAAATTTATCTTTAATTTCGAGACAGTATAAGTGAAAATCACAATAGCGAAATACCGAGTATAAGACATACCTTTAGAGTATGTATAAAGCATCCCTTTGGAGACCGTATAAGACATACCTTTGAAGACATCAACGAGAGCGTCGTGCTCAACCGAAATGGCAGATAATGTAACGTCTTAAAATTGTTGGAACAATTACGAACACACTGATGAACACGAACAAAATAGGCTGAGTCGCGGACTAGGTCGCTCTCTTTAAGACGTTTCGCGGCTCTGCTCAAAGTGTGCAAGCAGTCTCTCCTAGCCTCGTCGTCCCTAGGATAAAACAGCCTTCTTAGAAAATAAATATGATCTTCCCTGCACCTAGAAAATCCACCAGACTCACGCCCTCTTCTCTTTAATTTACTGCTCGGTATTCTTATTCTTTTCTCAAAAATAAGAAATATCTTCGCTTTCTAATAAACGAAAAAGAAAAAACAAAGCAAAAATATATGAAAAAACATCACATCAATTTCTGAAGTGAACAAATGAATAAAAAAGAACTAGCTTGGTAGTGATAATGAGACAAAAAGAGAAAACAAAGACAACATGGAGTAACTTTTTCTCATTTTTTTTTTTCTGAAAAGTAAAAACGGATGATCTATATATATATATATATATATATATATATATATATATATATATATATATATATATATATGTAAAGGAGACCCCAATGGAGCCTCCACATTGCTTCTCACAATTTTTATTTATATTAATATATATTTATAATTTAAATATGTGACTTTAATTTTAGCTTTTAATTAGATATAGTGAAAACACATAATTACACACTATAACTTATTGAATGATGATTTAGTGGAATATTATTCTTGGATGGAAGCTCACAATACTTCTCATTATTTCTATTTGTATTCATATTTATTAATAATTTATATATGTATTTTTTAAATATATATTAATAAGGGAAACTATGATGGAGTATAATTACAAAAATTGATGTATATAAGTTGAAATCAAACTTTATTGAAATCTTAAAGTTTAAGTTCGAACATATATTTTTTAAATTTAGTTATTAAAAAATTAACCTAAAATAACTTAAATTGTATATATAGATTATTTCTTATATAATTAGGTCATAAAACACAAAAAATAATTTGTATATATTTATTAAAATTTATAAGTTGAAAGGATAGTTTATTATAATTATACTATTTAACTTCAAATATATATATATATATATATATAATTTTTAAATTTAGTAATTATAATCCCATCAAAACAAATTAGTTATTGTAAAAGAACCTTAAAAAAATCAATGCTTTTGGCATTCACGGTAACCCAAAGACATATATATAAAAACAAGGACCTTATGAGCATTGATAATAAAACAGTTTTATAATTTATTTGGTCATTTTCTTTACAAGGTTATGGCTATGAAATGAATAGTCACCTAACCAAAAAAAAATTTCTCCCATCCTACGTATTATTAATTTTTTTATTTGATATAATTTATCTTTAATTCATACAACCGTTATAGAATTCAGCCACTAAATAGCCACACCATCTATCTATATATCTATATATAAAGGAAACCCCAAAGGAAGCACCACAATTTATCTCAAGATTTTTATATATTAAAATATGTATATATAATTTAGACATAAAGAAGAGTTTAATTTTAATAAAAACAATCAATTGCTAACTATTCAACTTCCATCTATTATTAATTAATTTTTCATTTTTGTGTCAATACACTAATAACTATTAAACTATTAATTTATTATTCTGATTTTATTAAAATTCTTTTTTTTTGTGTAATTTAAGACCACAAAATTCTACAAATTTATCTATATATATGTGTAAAGGAAACTCAATGGAGCCTCCACAATGATTCTCATGAGTTTATTTATTAAAATATTTATTTAAAATTTGCACATAAAGAAGACATTAATTTTAATGAAAGCACATAATTGGCACTACTTTAATGATGATTTTAGTGGAATATTATTTAATTATTTTTATATTAATATGAAAATGATATTTTCTTATTGGAATATAGAAACTGATAAAACCAATTAACAAAATATAATATTATTTAACAGATTATAATATAATATAATATATAATAGTTTCATAAAACCTCCTAATGTTCTCATATATATATATATATATATATATATATATATATATATATATATATATATATATATATTAACTCAATTTGTTATTATTTGTATAAAATTACATGCACCTGACCCTTGAACTCTTAATACATATACATGATGCTTGAGTTTGAAAACATGCTTGATACAATTTTTAGATGAAAGAAACTATTGACATGCCTTTTAGATATCAAAAGGTTTAGAACAATTAATGCTTGGTTAATTTTTTTAACTCCTTTTAATTGATTTATCCAGTTGGATAGTTGACTAGGTAATTACGTTTTAATTATCATGTTAATGGGTTTTTAAACTTTTAACTATTTTTGGTCAAAAAAAAACTTTTAACTATTCAAATTCATTTTATCTACGTACTATTTATATGCTATAAAGAGTGCTTCAAGAGACATTGTACCATATCTACCTTTGTTTGACATTTTCACGAGTAGTTGTTTGCTTTGGTGCAGGTCTATCAACTTTCTACCTTAGTTCAAAATAACATAGGAAGAGATTGCTAATTAAACCCCCTTGGTTTCAATTTAAGCTTTTTTTTGTCAACTTTTTGTTCTCATACTTTTCTGAATTATTAGAAATTAATTTGGGTCCTATGGTTTTCCAAATTATCGTGCTTACTTTTTATTGTCAACTTTTAGGTCTCATTCTTTGTTGCTATCTATTCCTTCTTTCGATTGTTAGATAGGGAATCCCCCATCCAAGACTTCAACAAGAGTGTAGCATTTGTTTTAGCCTTTCAAGTGAGTACTTTAGAGGTTTGCTATTTTCTCATTTCCTATTTTAATTATGTGCGTTTTTTCATATCTCATTTTCCATTTCTCCAATCAAGGTACCAACTTCATTTTTCTACCTCTTCTTTTAATTTTTTCAAGTTGCAGGCTGATGAAGAATCAAGTAATGTGCAAGAAAAAGAAGAAAATGAAGTAATAAAAAAAAGGAAGAAAAGGAAATTCTAAAAGATCTATATGAGTGAAAAAATAGTTTCTATTTCAAGAAATTTACTGTATTTCTTCATTAAATTTATAGCACCAGACATTTTTATTTTTGTGTTGGAAGATCTATATTTGATTCTTCATTATTTAAGCTTTATTCTTTTTGACGAATAATATATCTTAATTATTTATTCGGATAAAATTACCATTATATTTGATGACTTTGACATCACCATGATAATTTTGGTGTCAAAAACTTTATACATTAAATTATTATCCACCCAATTTTGATTACTAACTAAGGGAAAATCTTATCAAATCAATGGATAGTCCGCTAAAATAGATTGTGGATAATATATATATATATATATATATATATATATATATATATATATATATACATTTCTCTTAACATGTGGATATTTTACTCTTCCATGTTTGATGACATGAGAGTCTTTTAGTGCATACTCTATGGTAAGAATTGTCCTATATATTTTTGAATTCATTCTTCAATTAATATTCACACTCCAAAGTAATGATTTTTTTAAACATTCTTTGGCGCTTTTGATTTTAGGATTGAGTTCTTTGTATGACGATTAAATATATGATGATGAGCGTTACACTAGCAATTTCAATTAAAGAGATTGTAAGTAAGTTTTCTTCATCTTTCATGTCTATTACAATGTATATAAGGTATGGATTAATATTGCTTTGGGTTCCATTTTGTATTTAAATTTTATTCTCTTTCCGATTATAATGTAATGTTTTCTTATTGTATAATGTAATGTTTTCTTATTGTATCCAAATGAGATTCCACAATGCTTCTCAAGGTTTTTATGTATTAAAATATTTACTTATAATTTAAACATAAAGAAGGTTTTAGTTTTAATGGAGACACATAACTGCCACTAACGTATTGACATATATAAAGAAGGTTTTAATTTTAATGGAGACACATAACTGAGTGAAAATATAGAGGTTGATAATAAAAACTAACAATATAGTTACGTATAATATAATATCATCTGTAAACAAGTTTCTATATTTTGATAAATTATGTCTACTTATTGAAAGATTACAGTTTCAAATTAGTATAAATTATTTCATTAATTATCAATAAACGAATGAGTTAGTATAATATGAGTGAAAGATGTAGAGATTTAATTAATTCATCGTATATTTAATTAATTTTTTATTAACTATTGTATTTTATTTTTATATTTAAGTTATGTATTTGTTTCTTTTTTAATAAATTATTCATACGTTTCTTTAACTTATATTTCATAAGTTTATATATGTGCTTTTATATTTATTGTAATTATATAAAATAACTTCAACATATTATATTGACATATAATTAATCAAATTTTATTGAACTAAGAAATAATGAGTGGGTCTTTGAATTTTTTTTTTGGAGTAAGTGTTATGCAATGAGAGTGGAGAGTTTCACATTAATGTGATTCATTTCTTAGTTTCCATAAATTCATGAGTTAGTAAAATATAAGTTGAAAATGTATAGTTTTAATCGGTTATAATATATAAGACACAACTATTTATAGAAGAAAATTTTAGATGGTGTGGGGAGAGATTTTGGTGGAAAGTTTAGAACAAAAAATGGGATGTGCAAGTGAGCATTAGAAAAGAGTGGTCACTCGAGAAGATGTAGAGTGCGTAGAGAGAAATGTTAGGGTGTGCAGTCAAGGGAGTGAAAATCACGTTACATGCATAGGAAGATAAAAAAGGAATCTCTAGCATATTGGACCTAAGTTTCAACTTTTGATAGGTTATTTTCAATTGTAATTGTCATTGTTCTTCTACAAGCATTTGTGTCTCTCTTAGTTTCAATCGAAGCATTTTTCTAATTTTCAACTTCTAGGTACCTTTATTCTCTGGAGTATTAAAAATAATTTTGGCCTCATTCCTCAAATTATTGTGCTAATTTTTTGTGGTACCTTTTTTATGTTGCCTACCATCAATACCCTCTATACCTCAAAGGTGAAACATTTCTTAAACCTTCTCTCTAAATCTGGGTTGTAATGAATCTTATGGAATTATGTGCTAATTTTTCAATTCATTTTAAGAGTTCATTTCCTTACTTAAATTTTTTATATGATTTTTTTATTTGAGAATTCACAATGAGTGTAAGTTGTCTCTTTATTGCGGAAATGAGTAATATATTCAAATAAAATATTGAAGTTGTTATATAAAAACATTACATACTAATTATAATTTTCCCTCAAAAATACTAATTATCATTTAAGAAAAATGCTTCAAATATATTTAAAATGAACTATACATAATAAATATTCCAATTGAATATAAAACGTTGTGATATTTATTAAATATTTACTGATTTTTTATTTTATGTTTTGAACAAATTTTGTTATCAAGTCTTTGTTTATCTTCTCTTCCACTTTTACTTAAATTTATTATTAATTCAATATTTAAGTAATATTTAACTAATTTATATAATTATTTAACAATAAAAGTGACTAAAACTATAATATTCTTGACAATCGCTACAACGAAGTTATGTCTGAACTTTTATGCATGTATTTAAATTATATCACATTTGCATATTTTTAGAAAATTTATATAAAATATAAATAACATGAAAATATAATGAAAAATATAGTACCACTATAATAAAACATATAAATATATAGATATATATTCAATAAAGTTATATAAGAGATATTATAATTTATGTATTTTTATATGTTTAAACTTCATAAAATTTAAGAAAAAAATATTTTAATAACCCGTGCAACGCACGGGCATTCCGCTAGTATTTCATTATATGGAATAATTTCTTCATTTTCTTTAAAATCATTGCATATTCCCTTTACTTACCTCATGCATTTTTTTAATCCTTTTTTTCATTTTATTTCTGCTGTTGATTTTATACTTGCGTTCAAGCACATCACATTCCATAAAGCATTCAAAACTATCTCCAAACTAGTTTTGTGAGCCAATTACACGGTGAATTACCATTACCCTCCCTAAGAGAGTTGTTGAACTAGTATTAGATCTTGTTAAAGATGGTTACTGCAGGAGCAATAAGAAGTGTTTGGTGATTAGATAAGGGTGGCTAAAATATTAATAACAAAACTAATTTAGAAAGTTATGAGTTTTTAGATTTTAATCTTGTAAAAGTAGGAAAGTGTGTGCAGAACCTAGTTGTACTTTTTTGACAAAAGCTCAATTAAATATCACAATTCACTTGCACGAGAATAATACTATATATATATATATATATATATATATATATATATATATATATATAAAGCGTAAAAAACATTCATATATTATTTTTCTTTCTAAAAAGTAAAAACAGATGATGCATCATTCTATTCTATGGAATAATTGCTTCAATTTCTTTTAAATATTTACATATTGATTGTGGAAAGAATTGAGAGGGGTGTATATAGCAAACCCTGAATTATAAGCGGAAAGAAATTATTCTCTGGACATGCAAAGTTACCAACGGGCCAGCCATAATAGCATCGCAACGCAACGCAAAAGTCTGAGAAGTTAAACTTTGATTAATGAGGTTGAGAGAGGAAAGTGTGTTTTGTGTGATTACCAATGTATGTGTATGTATGTATAACCAGACAAGAACAAGAAGGACGACAAAAGATACAAAAAAGTGTGGCGGTCGTCAGTACGGTTCCGCCGCCCTAATCAGGAAAGCAAAGGAAGAGATAAGCATGGGATGCGGTTGAAGAATGAAGTAGCCACGCCTTCCCAACACCAACTGCCACTTTGTAACCGCTTTAGGTGAACATAACACAAATTACTAACACACCTCCCCTCCCTATATTTCTCTCTACCCTTCACTATCCCTACCTACCTAGTACTCTACTATAGCCTATACTATATACTACTGGCGTAGTAGTATATTACTTCATGTTTTGAACCCCCGGTCTCGTATTTTCCGGAAAGGAATGCATTCTATCCATTACTCCTGTTTATTTATTTATTTTTGGTTTTACCTAAAGTATCCATCACCGATCTCGCTGAATTGTAAGTGCCCCGAAGGGCAGAATAATTGGCCCAGAGTTTTAACGCTGCTCCGTACTCAATGTGGGGATCGAACCCTCTCGACCATTGGTTAAGGGAGTATCAGCCCCAACTGCTGAACCCCACGCTCTGGGTTATTACTCCCGTTTATTAATCTATTTAATCTTTATTATTATTTATGTGAAAAGATAAATATAAATTCCAAAATTTTCATATTAACAAAATCAAGTACGCTAGAAATTTTTTGACAGGAGGATTAGTCAGAGAACTTATTCTCCTCATTTTTGCTGCAATAAGTATAATGCCATAATAAATCTGTACGTACGTTGACAAACCACGCACACTCGACAACCTGAGTCATGCATGCTGCCTAGTACCTGTTTTATTTGCATCGTCAATGGCCTTAGCCATAGGATAGGAAAGCAGCTTTATAATATTCTACCTTGGTCAAACTAAACTATACACATGTTGCTTTAACTATAGTATATACACATTTTTCTTTATTCTTTTGGAACAATATACTTTTTTAATTATGGTGATAATTTTAGTCACAGAGAATAATTGTAAAGACTATATAGTAAGCAATGTGTATATGCTGTTGTGAATGGTAATGATAGAGATAAAACATGTTTGACTTTGAGGGTGATGAATATTAGAAGTTTAGAACAAAGAGAAGCGTATGGGGTGAATGAATGTCAGAAGAGAAGAGAAGAGAACCAAAAAGGAGGTTTGGTCGACGCACCCCTCTCTCTTGCCGCCTTCCAAATTCACTTTTCAAAAGTATGTCAGTATGTTCCTAACGGTCGGGTTCAAATCCTCTCTATTTACTGGATGTTTTGTGTAGGAGAGAGAAAGACATGATGAATAAAATAATAATATTTTATTCAGTGTGTTTTTCTCTCTCCAACTAGAACCATCCAGTAACTGGAGATGATCCCATTCTCTAACCGCTCAATACTTGATCTTCTTTCAGTAGTAAAATATTGAGATCGATTGATACTAAATTTAATTCATCGTATTTTGCGGCACCAATTTTTTTATATGGTATATATACATATAAATTACTCTACATATTTGGTTGATTAATATATGTATAACTATTTTTGCTATAATTAATTCTATATTGAAATATTGGTTTGAACATTTCAAAATTGATGTAAACTTTGACATTTTTTCCATAATAACTTATTTTATTTGAGGTTGTATTAAAACAATAAATTTTAATATATACCACTAATAAAAATAGGGTGCCACATCCAAAATTTCAAACACGTCCCTGCATTAGATTGAGCAAGATTTCGAGTTCTAGCAGCATTATTACTATGGATGAAATAGTGTTTGAGAGAGAGACTTCACAGAAGGTGTAATCAGTTTATTTCTTCAGTAATTATTAGTGAAATCATTAAATACTTTGCACCTATGACATAGACTTAAAATACCATCTCAAGCAATTAGGGGTGTTTAGGAGAGACAATGATAAATAAAATAGTATTATGTGATGAGAGAATGGTGAGTTAAGAGATAGATAGATAGAGAGAAAGTCACCAAAAGTTGGAGAGGGTGAAGTTAGCCAATCTTTCTTTGGTGTTTAGTGGTTAACTCCAAGGAGTTGGTCTAATCGAGCATGATTGGATTTGTATCTATGAGGTCCCGAATTCAAATCCTAGTCCCTAGAGTGAGGTAAATGTATTTTCCTTTGTAAGGGCTCAAAAAGTTTGAATATTTTCCTTGCCTTGAACTGGGGCACTATTTTGTAATAAAAAAAGGGTTTTTAGTGGTTCAGACAAATCCAGTCAATCCAAAATCCAATCCACATCAGCCTATTTGGTTTTCGAGTCAAATCTAATATCAATCCATACACTAACCGGTTGTAGTTTGGTTTGAGCTACAAATTTTGAAAAACAAACCCGCAAATATTCTTATAATTGCATTAGTTGTATCATGAGGAGTTTTTTTTTACGCTCTAATATTCTTCTAATTGTATTGGTTGCCTTGAAAATTTTAGCAACATGGGGACGTCGGCTCCCAGATTCGAACTTGGGTGTGATCGGTAGTAATGTGTGTGGTATTTATTTGTCATTTCATGTAAGTAGATAAAAAAAAAGAATAAAATAGCTCTTAATTGTGCTTAAATTTTATTTTAGGAGTTGCGTTAATCCTACTTATTGCCTGCCTCCTAATTAGTAGCTTTTGACGAATGAATATTTCTCTATTGAACAAAGAAATTATTTTTACATGTGTTACAATAGCATGCATAATTAACGAACCATATTTGCTTATCGAAAAAAAAAATGAACCATATATATATGGAGTATTTCATAACAGCTGTAATAAAAAAAGTAGAAATTTCACAATACTCATTAAAAATCCTGAATTCACTTTTTATTATTTGACATTAATTTCTTTCAAATTTCTCGTTTACTTTTTTTATTTCTTTTTTTGACAATGGTTTACTTTTATTTCTTTCTTCTCGATCTTTTCATTAATTCTCCCTCTATTTTGGACAAACATCTAGCCACCTTCTACGTACCAAACCTTCCTCTGACTTGTGACTTGTGACCATTTCTCTTTTGTTGTTTAGTGTATGTTTGCTTGCTTTTTCCACTGTTTGACAAAATATGTATGCACCACAGCATGCAGACTCCTCGATCAAGTAAACATTATGGCTTAGAGACAAACAAACAACAAGACTTCCCTCTGAATCACAAACAACAACATCAGACCACGCTCCTGCGACAACATCAGACAAAGCAAACCTTACCCGGGGCCCTATATTATTCTTCATTACTTTCATGTTTTCTCACACTAGTATAAAACCATGCTTTCCCTTCCCCATTTTCAACATCAACACACAAACAAAGAGCTTTCCAATTCCTTCAAATTAAGTTTCTACTAATATATTAGTATACCCTTTTGCTTATTATTCTGTGTTGTGTTGTGTCCGGTGTTCGTGTCTGTGCTATAAACTATACCATATGAATATGAATCAAGAGAAAATGATGCATTACCAAGTGGAGCCATGGAGCTATTACATGACGGTAAGGAGGAGCATGGAAGCTGATCAAATGGAGAGAGTGGTGAGGATGGCATCTGAGAGTGCTGTGGTGATATTCAGCATGAGTAACTGTTGCATGTGCCATGCAATGAAGAGTCTATTTTGTGGAATGGGTGTGAACACTACTGTTCATGAACTAGATCAAGATCCTAAAGGGAAAGAGATGGAGAGAGCATTGATGAGGTTGCTTGGAAGTTCAGCTACTGTTCCTGTTGTTTTTATTGGTGGGAAGCTTGTTGGTTCTATGGATAGGGTTTTAGCTTTTCATATTAATGGTTCTCTTGTTCCACTTCTCAAACAAGCTGGTGCTTTGTGGCTTTGAATATTGATTTGAGATTCTATAAGGTCATATTTTATATATGCTATAGAAACAAAACCAAAACAAGCTTTTCTTAGTTCATTCTAAGTAGATTTCTAGTGTTGTAAGGAACTGATAATCCTTTGTGGTAGAGAAATGAATATTTCTTTTAATTTTCTTTTGCTTTTCGTAGCTAGCTAGTTAGTTTGTACTTGTAGTTTGTATAATTAAAAATGCACTTGGAATATTTGGATTTTGAATAACTTGTTCATGTTATAGTGAAATATCTCTTTTTCCTTTTTCATTTCAAATTTGATCAAGCTGATACCTCGTTGCCAAATATATGCTCCTCTCTGCAGTGTTGGAAATGGTGGACAATTTTGACTAAGTGTTGTGAATTGAAATATGGGAAGTCCTATACATTAGAGACAATAGATATATTAGTAGTGTTTATAAATGTCGAGATTGGTACATTGGGATGTGTTTCAAGGGGTACCTAATTTTGGGGAAATGATTTTCTTAATTGACATCAGAGTCAAGTCAAATCTTACCATTCATTAAAGAGAAGAAACAAAAAGTGGGTTTACGATACAATAAATGAGGAAAAAGAGCTTTAAAAAAGGTGAGATTTGTATCACTTTAGTTCCTCAAGTTGTTTTCCACTTGAGATGATTCATTGTCTTAATTTTGTAAATGGAAGAGAACAGACACAAATCAACCACCAAAGGTGTGCTGACGCCGTCCGACTCGTCTAGGTGTGGGATATGTGGTGTAATAATATTTTGTACCTGGAAAAATTTATTATTTTATTTTGGTGCGCCTCTTCTCTCTTGATCCACGTCTTTATCATGTTGCACATTTTTAGCATGTGACTTGCGCTCTCTACTCACTCGATAGGAAGATCCACATTATGCTCCACGATCTTCTCACACCTGTTTCTTTTATTCTCGCACCAAAAATTAAGTAACCGTTGGAAAATTTTTCTATAAATAGAGAGTTCGTCTCATTTTCGCTTTTCGCACCAAAAATTTTAAAGATTCACGAGTTTTTTTTCTCTTCCCCCTCTCGTTTAATTTTCTTCATTAAATATTCGAGTGGTCCATGTGCCATATTCGAGTGATCTTAGTGCAATATTCGATAGCGTATTTCTCGAACGATATTGTACGGTGTAGGGTGTAGTATAATTTCGATACAATTTAACTGAGCTATTTTATTTTTGGGACTTCGTGATTGATAGTTTGCTTCCACAATTCTAGACAATGTCACGAAACATATTAAAAAGAGTGACTTTGTACGCGACTCAACCCAATAATTTTTTGTGGATCGAATTTTTTTTCTTTAATCAATTCTCGCGTAGTTCAAAAACAACTTGCACGAGACCATCACTCTCATGATTTCTTTAATTTTAATGATTAGGATGTGAAATTTACATTAAATTTTAATTAGAGCACGTCTTGTTTTTATTTTTAATTCCATCATTAATTTTATTACCGTATATTTTGAGTTCCTTTTTGTATAAATTCTAATTTTTATTATTGAAAAATTGCTTCGTGGTGATGTTCTTATTAATTTCGTGATCACGAAGACATCAAAATTAAAGAAATCAGGAGACCCAAAAATCTGGTTTCTTTAAACAAATCGACAGAATTAACTTGAAGTAAAAAACAATGGACCAAAAAATCTGGTTTGGTGAGATGTTGCCTTTTGATGCATGGTAAGGGAAATACGGCACTAAATAATTCTATCTCTCATCCACAATATAATATAAGAAACAAATTCATAGATCGCACAGACATTGAAATCAACTATTCTCATTGAAATCAACTATTCTCATTCAATAAGACTAAAAGTTTAACTTATTTCCAAAATTGTCTTTTTCATTTAATAATGATTTATACTCCCTAATTATTGACATCACTTTCAATTACACCACTTAAATAGGGGTAAAGCTGAGATTAATCATTTAATACATCTTAAAAATAGTCTAGTGGAGCTTGACAAGATTGTATCCGGGAAGTCCCTTAGGGTGAGGTAAATGTAATTACATCTGTAACTACTCAAAGAGCTTGGAGGTTTTCCCTACCTTGGATTGGGCTGACATCCCCCTCACCGGGTTGCTTGATTTGATATTTTTTGACAATTGTTTTTCCGTTTTATAAAAGTTAACAAGGAACAAATTTGTTCTTTTAAAATTTTGAAAACTAAAAACTATTTTTATAAAGGGAAATCAAGCATAACAGTATTCTATTCCTTTTTTCTTGCAACTTACTCTAAATAACCATTTGAGTCGAGCAAGAGTTAAGTCTTTAGAATCTACATAAGTCTTTAAAGTAGTTTCTCCAAGATTCAATCTTGCCACTTCTCTTTAAGATTGTGTGTTGCTAATCTAAACAAATCCTTTAAAATTGTAAATTGATACCGAATTTTGTTTAAATTTTTTCAAGCTTTTTTTTTTTTTTTCAGTCGCGCGGTTTGGTTTGGTTTGCAGTTTACTTACTTAAAACGAAACCAAACAAACCAAATCACTAAATGTAGTACACAACTGCCTATTGATCCGACAATTCCATGTATATCTTTTTTTGTGTTATAAGAGCCTTCTTTTTGTGGTTGTATTTTTGCTAAAAATGTAAACAATAAAACTAATTAATCAGTAAAGAGAATGTTTCTATACATATTTTGATGAGGCAAATGTGTTGATTTTTACCTCATTAGTTGCAAATATTGTATAAAACATTTGTTAATTTGCCTCAAGGCCCCTTGTCGATTCAGAAATATACCGAACCTAAAACCACTCTAATCTCAGGTAACTATTACAAATTATATACGTTTTTAACAAATAAACTTTAATTTGTTATTTGGGGTGACATAAATAATTAGCGACTTAAGACTCAAGAAAAACTAAGAAATGAATCATTAGATCCAATTCAAACCGCATTTGATTGCTTCATATATTTTAAAAGAAGTCATTCAAGTCAAACCAAATCGCATAATGTTCATCTTTAGATCATACGATTTTTAATTAAAATTGAACCAAACTGCACTGTAAACATTGTTAATTTCTATTAAACATCGTTAAAGCATGGATTTTTGGTACCTACCTAGTCTCCTTCCAAAGGTGCAGGTGCAATCTTGGTACTACTTTGGATTATATAAAGCATACCACAACCTGAAAATACAGCAAAGACAACAAAAGCAAATGCAAAGATTACAAACAAAGCAACTCCAAATCCTGCCCACAATACTTCTTGATGTTTTCTAGCTGATGATCTATTCGTCACAGCTGCCAATTCCATTACGAAATGGATCACTAAGATGAAGCAGAAACAAACCATCACTGCACTAAAGAAAAGTGAAAGTGCAAGAATTGCTATCTTTTCTTTGCCATTCAACATCCTTTTTTTTTGGTATAGAAATGAATTTGAGAGAAGACGGAAAAGAAATTTGTTCCTGTATTGTTTTATTTAGGATTTGTATACCAAAGATGTAACAATGATGAGAATATTATTATATATGTGGCCTTTGCACTTGTTGAGGCACTATACTAACAAAAAATTATCTATTGTTATGTTTTTTTTGGTAATGATCTATTGTTATGTTTTGATTTTGTGTGAATTTATAGAATTAGATAAAGATAAATATAAAATAATAATAAATGTGTTACGGATTAGGCCTGTGGTGTTTCTCTCTAAGGCCCAATACCACCAAATCCATTAACCAATGGTGGAGATCAAAGACCTAGTTCCAATGGTTCACATTAATCCCCAAAACCTATAAATAAGCATTGAATGCTTGCATTAAATGTACACATTTTCCAATTCTCTTACTTGCAACTGATTCACTTGCTGACTTGAGCGTCAGAGTATCATTGCATGTACCACTTCACCTCGGATCAGAGCATAACTCGAATTGACCAAGGACACTTCTACCAACTATCTCGGATCGGACCAAGTATCCAAGATCGGATACAAGGCAGGAGATACGGTACATATCAAAATGCTTTGGAAAATGCGTGGTAAAACTAAAACATAAATAAGTATTATGTAAATACTGAGAGCACGAGTTCGAATCAGATACACTCTACTTGTCCCTCACTGTTGGTTTCTTTAGCAATTTCAATGACATGAGGACGCCAGTCAGGTGTGAACAGTGATAATTTATGCGCGTGATGTTTATTTGACATTTGTTTAAAACGACTAAATAAAAATAGGCTCTACTTTCTCGCACGTCATCTCCAATTTCTCACTGTTTGTTCTAAAGACTAAAAAATTAATGTTTTGTACAATCATTTGAATTTTAATACTTTTTTTTTACCTACACCCACTTTTTCAATTTAAGATAGTCTAATACCCTCACTTCCACACATACCATCCACATTAAATAAGACCCATGCTTAATGGGACAATGAGTCTGTTTGGATATGCAGTTTAATTAAGTGTTTATAGCATAAAGCTTATCATATAAGAGCTTACGCGTAAGATGTTCCTATAATAAAATAGAAAAAAGTGTTAACTATTTTTCTATAAGCTAGAAGTTGTTTTTTAGGTATAAGTTGTTTTCATAAGCTATCACAGAGGACTTGTTGGAGTTTTTCTTCACTGCACTCACACACTCACACACATGCACTCAGAGAGAGAGGGAAAGAGATGAATCAGAAATGTAACAGAAAAACAGAATACAGTGAGCACTCTATTTGCTTCACTGTATATACTATATTTATACTCAGCATACGTGGCATACTTTGTGTGAGTCAGCAACTGAAAGTCAAGATACAAAATACAACCAATAGAAAGTCAAACTAGATTATATTTAACACACCCCCTTAAGCTAGTTTCTAACATAAAGCAAATAACAAAGTTCATCTAAGCAAATTTATTACAATCAACAACATTCAGCATACTCCTTAGCTTCTTAAAAGTCTCTGCCTTCACTGCCTTGGTGAAGATATCTGCTGCCTGCATATCTGATCTGCAGTAGCTTAGCTTCAATCTTCCTTTAGTGACTTGATCTCTTAGAAAATGATAGCGTGTCTCTATGTGCTTGGATCTTCCATGTGCTACTGGATGTTTGGCCAAGCTAATTGCAGATTTGTTGTCCACAAATAGCTCCACAGTACCTTCCTTCTTGATCATCAGTTCCTGCATCAAATTGTCTAACCAGATAGACTGACAAGCTCCCATTGAAGCTGCAATATACTCAACTTCGCATGAAGACAGTGCCACAGCTGATTCCTTCTTTGAACTCCATGAGATGAGACCTGTTCCAAGCAGAAATACAGAGCCAGCAGTGCTCTTTCTATCAGTTTTATCACCTCCCCAGTTTGCATCAGTGAAGCCATAAAGACCTTTCTCATTTTCTCTGCATTTACTGGGCAACAGAATTCCGTATGCCATAGTGCCTTTGACATATCTTAGGATTCGTTTTGCAGCAGCTAGGTGAGATGTTCTAGGCCTGCCCATAACTCTGCTGATCAAACCTACACTGAAGGCAATGTCAGGTCTGGTGTTGCAGAGATATCTCAGTGCCCCAACCACCTGTCTAAATTTTGTAGCATCAACCTCTGGCTCATCAGCATCCTTGTCAAGCCATAGTCCTGCTTCTGCTGGTGTTTCAGCACTGTTGCAGTGTTGCATATTGAATCTCTTCAGTATATCAGAAGCATACCTTTTCTGTGACAGTAGCACACCATCACTAGTACTTTGAAATTCAATTCCTAGAAAGTAAGAGATCTCTCTAGGTCTGTCATTTCAAAAGTATTCATCATTTTTTTCTTAAATTCAGTTACCTTTGCTTCATTGTTTCCAGTAACCAATAAATCATCAACATAGAGGCATAGGATTACCACATCCCCACCTTCTGAGTTCACATACACTCCATGCTCAGAAATACATCTCACATACCCCATGTTGATCAAGCTCTTATCTATCTTTTTGTTCCAAGCTCGTGGAGCTTGTTTTAGGCCATACAAGGCTTTTCTCAATTTCAAGACTTTGTTCTCATTTCCTTGTTTCACAAAGCCTGCAGGTTGTTCAACATACACCTCCTCTTCCAATTCTCCATTTAGGAAGGCAGATTTTACATCAAGTTGGTGTATCTTCCACCTTTGCATGCTTGCATGAGCTACCACAACTCTCACAGTTTCAAGTCTTGCAACAGATGCAAAGACTTCTTCATAGTCAACACCATGTCTTTGGAGGAAACCTCTAGCCACCAACCGTGCTTTGTACTTCCCCACTTCACCTTTAGGATTAACTTTTACTTTGTACACCCATTTCACACCTATTGCTTTCTTTCCTTTGGGTAATTCAACCAATTCCCAAGTCAAGTTCTTCTCTATAGATCTGATTTCCTCTTGCATAGCTTCCAGCCACTTAGAATTCTTCATTGCTTCTTCCCAAGTTACTGGTTCTGTCTCAGCAAGAAGTGCAAAGTGCACTATGTCACCTTCATCATTAATTACACCATCAGACATTATCTCACAGTCCTTTAGCCTTGCAGGGACCTGTTTCTGTCTTAATGATCTTCTTGGTACCTCAGGACTGCCACCTTCACCATCATTCTCCTCAACTGGCTCAATCTTTCCCTCAAGATCCAACTTTGTTTCACCAGCAGGCACATTAAACAGATTTTGTTCAATAGCAGTAGAACTCTTTCCCTTGTCACCCCACTTCCATGTCTTCCCCTCATCAAACACTACATCTCTACTTATCACAATTTTGCTATTCACTAGTTTGTAACCACCAGTTGAATGATAGCCCACCATAATCATCACTTCTCCTTTATCATCTAGCTTAGTTCTCAGTTGATCCGGCACGTGTTTGTAGAAGACAGATCCAAATATTCTGAAGTGTGATACATTTGGCTTGGCACCTGTCCAAGCCTCCTCAGGGGTGATATTCTCCATTCTCTTTGTTGGACTTCTATTAATGATGTATGCAGCAGTATTAACCGCCTCTCCCCACCATATATTAGGCATATATCCTTACTCTTTAATATGCTTCTCACCATATTAAGCAGTGTCCTATTTTTCCTCTCAGCCACTCCATTATGTTGAGGAGTGTATGGAGGTGTAATCTCATGTGTTATTCCTTCATTTTCACAAAATTCATTAAATTCAGTATTAACATACTCCCCAGTATGGGGGTGGGGACTCCCCACCCCCATCAGTTCTTAAAATTTCTATGTTCTGTCCACACTGTTTTTCAACTAGGACTTTGAATTTTTTGAATACTCCTAACACATCATTCTTCCTCCTAATCAAATCAATCCAAAGCTTCCTAGTGAACTCATCAATAAATGTAACAAAATACTTGTTACCTGCAGGTGTTTCATGCTGTATTGGACCACACACATCTGAAAAAATCACCTGCAGCTTTCTCTTTGATCTACTTGGCACACTTGGATTGAAGGAACCTCTAGGCATCTTGCTTTCTACACATTCTGCACATACATCTTTTGGAACATGGATATGAGGCAAGCCTTTCACAATTTCTTTGCTTTGCATACTGTTCAGATCACCAAAGTTCAAGTGTCCATATCTGAAGTGCCATAACCACTCTTCTTTGTCAACTGCTGTAGCTAAACACTGCTGCATCAGCATACCCAATTCAATCTTGAATGTCCTGTTTTTGGAGAGTGTTGCCTTCACTACTGTTCAGTGTCATACACTTTCATGGTCTTGTCTTCCAGCACCATCCTATATCCCTTCTTGTTGTCCAATACTCAACAAGTTGCTCTTCATTTCTGGCACATAAAGCAGACCAGAAATGAAACACAGTGAACCATCCTTCTTTCTTATCATCACCTTCCCCACACCTTCCACCTTCATGGTTCTATCATCAGCAAACCTTACTCTACTCTTGATTGAGAATTCAAGTTCAACAAACCAGTCTCTCCTCCCGGTCATGTGTATTGAGCAGCCTGCGTCTAGAAACCAGTGCTCACCACTCTCACATTCTTCCTTAATTGTCACCATTTGCACTGTTTCATCACTACTCTCTGTTTCTTCAATCACCATCAACAGAGATTCCTCCTCCTCCTCCTCCTCTTCTTCAGCCATTTTAGCATCATTGCCATCAACATTGCTGTAGCACTCATCAGCAAAATGTCCATATTTCTCACAGTTATAACACTGTATACGGCTCTTATCAAATCTTCTCTCTCTTCCTCTAAAACCTCTACCACCTCTACCTCTATAACTTTCATTACTACTACTTCCTTGTTCATTATTGTTATTGTTTTCACTAGAGTGTCCTTTAGCAGAGTTTGAGTTATGGAAATTACCTCTTCCTTTTCCTCTTCTGTAATTGTTTCTGCCTCTACCATGTCCTCTTTGATTTCCACCAGTTTTGTTGTCAGTTTGTGCTGCTAGTGCTTGCTCAGTGCCAGGCTTCATCGTTTTCTTCTCATTCTGCTAGTGCTTGCTCAGTGCCAGGCTTCATCATTTTCTTCTCATTCATTCTCTGCTCATGTGCTTCAAGAGATCCTTGAAGTTCTTCTATCGTCATTATTGACAGATCTTTCGCCTGTTCAATCGCCACCGTGATGTGAACGAAACGCGAAGACACAGATCGCAAAATCTTCTCCACGATTGATTCATCGGACAACGTTTCACCACAATACAGCATCTGATTCATCAGAGTTTGAACTCTAGTGAAGTACGCAGCAATCGATTCACTCTCCTCCATTCCTAGCAGTTCGTATTGTCTTCTTAGGGTTTGAAGTCGCACCTTCTTCAATTTCTGATCTCCGGCGTAGGAATTCGCGAGAATGTTCAACGCTGCTTTGCTCGTCTCAGATCTAGCAATTTTCTCAAAAATTGCAGGACTCACACACTGAAGGAGGATACACAGACCTTTCCAATCCTTCTTCTTCGATTCTCTGTAAGTTGCTTGTTGCGCAGCGGTTGCGTTCGCCGGTAACGGAGCTAGTCCGTTCTGCACCAAATCCCACACATCCTGATAACCAAGGATCGCCTTCATCTTCATACTCCACTGGTCGTAATTTCTTCCGTCGAGGATCGGAAAGTTCGCCGGAAAATGGTCGTTCGTCGTCATTGTTGCTCACTCACTGATTTTGTCACTCTTGAGATTTCACTCGTTTTTCTCACACTGGATTCACTCTCCAAAACTTCAACAACACGCTCTTGATACCATTTGTTGGAGTTTTTCTTCACTGCACTCACACACACACACATGCACTCAGAGAGAGAGAGGGAAAGAGATAAATCAGAAATGTAACAGAAAAACAGAATCCAGTGAGCACTCTATTTGCTTCACTGTATATACTATATTTATACTCAACATACGTGGCATAGTTTGTGTGAGTCAGCAGCTGAAAGTCAAGATACAGAATACAACCAATAGAAAGTCAAAGTAGCTTATATTTAACAGGACTTATCGGAATTAGCTTAAAAGAGCTTATGAATATTCATAAGCTGTTTTCATAAGCTCTTTCAAATAATCTCACAAGTACTTATGTCAGTAGATAAGCCAATCCAAATTATAGACCCAATGACGCATGAAAACTATTGCTAGCTAACACAATAAGAAAAACATAGAAATGTTGCGATGCCACATCATTCCTTTTGTTATCATTCCGTTGTACCAACATGTGTTATTCTTTCTTTGTCAAAAAAAATGAGGGTTATTCTTTCGAGTGTTTTGAAAACCCAAATATTTACTGCATTTATTCAACACCTCAATTTCTCTTTATCCCACTCTTCTTATCACATCATTCACTTATTAAATCTACGATGTCACCCTTTATTCCTTCTCGCTTTTAGTTAGAGCTGAGCATTGGGCGGGTTCGGGCCCAAATGGCCCAAAATATGTAAAACCGAGTGGACTTTGTTTAGGCCCAATCCCGCCTGATTCTACAATCGGGTTAATGCGGGTTCGGTTTTGGGCGAGTTCGGTTAAGGGCGGTTGGGTTTGGGCGGGTTTGGGCCTAATTGGGACAATAATATCTTTTTTATCTTTTTAAGCCTTTTTCAATTTAGTTGTTATAAAAAGGCTTTTTTTAGTGTATATAGTACAGTAATACCAATTTCAAGCCAAATAAATCATGGCAAAATCTGAGTGTTATATATGGGCCAAGTTTTTGGGCCAAAAATATCAAACATAGAAATAATAATTCAAACCTGTGATATTAAATTTAACAAAATACCAAATAAATTCACTTGATACCCAAGTCCATAATATAAAATCATCTAAATCTAAATAACTAATTCAAAACCTGGAAATTCATCCATAGACCATAGTAAAAGTCTTCAAATGATTAAAATAGTCCTTAATCCATAGACCATAATAAAAATCTTCAAATGATTAAAACAGTCCTAATAGAAGTATATAATTAAAAACAATCCTTAATGAAGCTTTGTTCAATGTCTTCAAAACTATCTCCATAATGAAGAGTCCACTTCAATCTCCTACACCAAAACCAACTCCTGTTACTCATCAATACTTGAAGACAGGAAATTGTAAATGCCCCAAGCTTCATAGCTGAAACAGTAGACAAGAGAACGTAATTAACAAACCTAGCAAAAAAATGTATACATGCAGAATTCATCATGATTTTAATTTCAAGACAGAATTCATCATAGCAGCATTCATCACATGCAAAAAAATGTATACTAACAAACCTAGCAAAATTCATCACAGCAGCAACACGTCTCCAAAATGTAAAACTGTATATGTCCTCATTTGGACATGATGAATAACATAATTGAATAATTAGTAGTGCAGTAACAAAACTTCAACATAATTGTACAGCAACATTAGTAGTGCAGCAACATAAGTTCAGCAGTGCAGCAACATAAATTGCTAACAGAATAGCAATTTCTTATTGTTAACTTAACTAACAAAAAACTCAGTCAACATATAAGCCATTAAGCACACAAATAGACAAACTAATAATTAGGATTAGGAAACCCTAAAACAGAAATAGAAATAGGCAACTAGCAAGCAAACCCTAAAATAGATAGAAATAGAATACCTTATGTATCGTTTTTTTTCCAATCCCTTGTTCAATAATCAATCCATTGCTTGTATGTCTACAGTTCTGCACTCTGCAACATAAAACGAAACCGAAAAATACCAGAAGTAAGTTAAATCATAAAACGAAATTGAAATACCTACAAATAAAAAATGAGTAACTGAAAGAAGCTACAAATAGAAAACGAAATCGAAATACCTTGATGAATGATGATGAAGGAGGCGCTGAGAACCTACAAATATAAAACGAAATGATGATGATGATGATGATGAAGGGAGTGAAAAAAATCAGAAACTGAGATGAGAAAGAAAGTGAGAAACTGAGAGAGCAGAGACGAGAGAAAGGGAAACGGAGATGAGAAAGAAAGTGAGAAACTGTGAGAGATTTTGGGGGTTTTGCAATTTGGATTTGAGGGAGACGAGAGAAACAGTGAGAACGACGAGAGAAGAAAAGGGTTTGAGTGTTTGACGTTTTGAAGCCCCAGTGCAGTGCGCTACGTTTTAATACCTAGGGTTTAGTAACATGTACACGGGCGGGTTCGGGTAGTGCGGGCGGGTTTGGAGTGCCACCGCACCCGCCCGTGTACAACCGCGTCAACCATTTTTCGTTTTGTCTGTACCCGCTGCACCCGACCGAACCAAACCCGTACGCATTTTCCAGCTGCGGGTTTGGGCGGGTTCGGTTTTGATCATCACCCCTACTTTTAGTGTTGTCGGGGTGTACTAGGTGTCCAAGAATATTTTTCCTATTCTTAAATTCTTAAATAAAAGGGAGAGGGATACTGACAGAAAAAAGGGGTGCGGATAGTACTCCTCATAATCGTATTCATATCATGGATTATTTAGTAGGCCACGCATACAGTATATATTCTTTAAATATAAATTTACTACTGTATATATTCTTTAAATATTTTTTCATTTTATGATGACATATTTAAAATTGAACATGATATTAGTGAGATTATATATTTAAAATATATGTACGTGTGATTTATAAATAATGAGGGGACAACTTTTCCTTCCATTATTTTATAAATAAATAAATAAATAAAAAGTAAAACTGAGGGGGCAACAAATTGTATTTCCCCAAAGCCTTTAGCGAAGAGTTGTGATGTACTTGTTGTTTTGTGTGGTCTAATCAAATAACAAAGAGTTAAGAATAATAAAATATTTATTACCAAAAAAAGTAATGAAATACATACTATGATGGATTAGCCAATTAGCTAGGCTAGCTTGTTTTTAGATTTTGGTAGAATTAAAAAATTTAAAGAATTCATGAAAAGAATTAATTTTTAAAAATTGAGTTTTAAAAGGTACAATGTTTAATAAATTCGTACGTTATTGAATTTCTCATGTCATGTACCAAAATTAAATAGAAGTTTTTTCTTTTTACTCAAAAATTTTAATAGAAGTTATAAGCAATTAAAATCATAAGAGTTTCACATGGGATGAATCTATATGATAATTGAGTGTGGTTTCTTCTGTTACTTGGTAATTTACAACCTACCTCTTTAGTTATACATGAAGCACAAATTTGATATCTCTATCCATCTATATCTGGCTTTTAAAGATGGGTATATAGGTAAAAATAAACGTGGTATATTTAACACGCAATATGAATCAGTTTGAGTTTAAAAATACAAGCTTATTTTAGCACGTGGTTTTTACCTATCCTCTTTAACACGCGAGCTAAACGAATTTGGCTTGTAAATTAGTCAGTTAGCTCACGAATCAATAAGTTTTTTCTAAAAGTTTTTTAACATGAGAAATGTTAAGTGGTAAGAAAAGAAAAGTAAGAAAAACAAAACAAGACACTTGGTGTGTAGTATTAGTTGGTGCCTACATTTTAGCTTTTAGTGTATTTCTTACATTTCTTACAAAAACTATTCTTACTAAATAGCATTACTCGCTTGCATACTTTCTCTAAGTCACGCAAACACAATTCGCACAAATAAGGGAAATTTTAATAGGAGCCCCTTTTCATTCCAGCATGCATGCTTTGTTTGATAGTGAGAAGAAATTAGAGAAAGGAGAAAGAAGTGAGAAAAGTAAGAGAAGGGGGAGGGGTGAGAAATAGAGTAGTTTAAGGGAAAAACAAGAGAGTTCGAAGAGCGAGATACGTCTCTTGGTTCGGTTGGAGAGAAAGAGAGAAGAGAGAAATGATATTATTTTTTATAGGACAAAAACAACCTTAAACTAAAAAAATAATATATGATTTATTCATTAATTTAATTAACTAAATTTTTATTTTAATTAAATATATATTTATTTTAATTTTTAATTTAATTAGATAGATATTTATTTTAAAAGTTTAATTTAATTAGCTGAATGCGAAATTAGGGCAAGTAAAGTGCAGATAAAATCGTAAATGTATTTATTTCTCTTCACATTCTTCTCATCTTTGAAGAGATTCAAAAAGTGTAAAATTAGTCACTTATATTTATCTCTTTCCTATTTCTCTCCTCCACACCGATTAAGAGAAAATCATATTTTCTCTATTTATCTCTTTCCTTCCTCTCTCTATCTCTTCACTATTTCACTGAAAACAAACACAATATTAAAATAACCGCTATCGCTTTCATATTTTCCCAAAAACTTGATGTTTTTAGGTGTGTAGTTAGGTCTAACAAATGGATTACCACACCCAGAAGTTAGTTTGTGGGCATTTTGAGATCATTGTTGTTTCTAATTGGCTTGTAAATACAGAATCCCTCTTCTTCATCGTTAAGTTTTAGTTTTCATTTTACGTAAAATGAAAACTGAAACTTGACGATGAAGAAGAGGGATTCCATACCTATGAAACATGGTGGAGAGGGAGTTGGGGGTGGTGTGGCAAAGGATGATTTTTGGTTTTAGGATAGGGGTATTTTAATTATTTACTTTGGGATAAGAGGTGCTGAAAATACAATGGAGGTTCCTTTAGCATAGCCCATAATAAGCAAGTTAGTTTTGTAAGCCACCTCAATTCGTTTTATTTACATGCGAGCCAATATGGATCGGGTAGAGTCCTATTTTCTTCTATTAGAAAGAAAGACATTTTCTTTCTCACCAAAAAAAGAAACACATTTTCTTTTAGCTATTGTACTGTCTGTTTATAATCTTTTGCTTATTAGTTAATTTTTTGTTTCGTTCGGACCATTGCGGGTTGGCTACTCCCGGAGTGTCCTAACGCTTTCATCAAAATATTAATCTCTTTTTGTGCTTAGAATCAAATTTCGCACTGGCCAATACCGAGTTTGTCGACTGTGGGAATCTAATTCGAGAGCACCGGGTCGCCCCTGTGTCCTAGGGTAGATTGAGTTACTAGATCAACAATGTTGGTTTGCTTATTAGTTAATTGCTCACTCCTTATTAATTTTCTATATTTAAAAGCTGTTTAAATTCAAATTTCCTAATTTTGTCCAAAAACAAATAAATTTCTTAACAACTTTCGATTTGATGAGTATTTTCAAATTTTGTATAATATTAAATATTGTATAAACACTTGGAAGCAATTAAAATTTATACTACATCACAACAAATCGGTGTTGAGTATATATCCTCTCAAGTACTTGTTCTGTCAAATAGGAGATAGAGTGACACATACAAAATAATAGCAATAACATTTACTGCATTTATTACTTTTTTGATATTTACTGCATTTATTTTTTTTTTTTTGTATGTATCACACTGTCTCCTACTTGACACAACAAATATTGAAGAGAATCAAAACTCATCGGTGCTAAGTTAGTGTAAAAATAATAGTTGAGATCTCACGTGACAATAATGTTACAAGAAGGGATAAAAAGCATGGAGTACATAGCTAGCTATGTACCATACACATTAAACATCAAGAGAAAATGGGGAGGCTCTCACACAACTTGAGAGAGCAATTTTGCCATATTCTTGACATTAATTTACATTTATTTGATAGTATACTTCATAATTTTATAATTTTTTTAAATGAGCTATATTCAGTATTCTCTAATTAATGAGTTTGGATAATTCAAATTAAAGCATCTCAAGTTCATTAGTAAGTAGCGGGTGGGAATAGGCTAGGTTGTCTGATAGGGGCCTACGCCCAGTCTATGTCAGACTCGAGCTAGGCCTAGACTTCTTTTTAAATAGATCAATCTAAGGTTTTTTTAAAAGCCTATTTAACTAAAAAACTTGCATATTTAAGTAAACTAGGACAAAAACCCGTGCGGTGCACGGGCTAGTGTGATTCCTACATCTGTTGGAACAAGTTATACAGATTAAATAGATGTCGAATGTGGTATGTAAAATGGTGACCTGAATCGGTTGGAAATAAAATTAATTTATTAATTAGTTTTCTTAATGGATGCAGCTATATTTGTGGAAATTGTTTACATGAATAGTAGGGTGACAATATTATATATGTATTTAAAATGAAGTTTTTTTGAAAATAGAATTGGCAAAATTAATTATAATAGAAAAACAAATTACAGAGTAGTAAAAGGAATAAGGGAAAATAATTAGAAAAACCTATTAGGTCGAAAAATGGTAATAAAGGGTGTGATTAGCAGTGGGGCTCGTTTTATTAATACTGGGGTGCAGTACACATAGTCCAATTCTGTTTGTTGGGAACAGGCATGCGTTACAAAAATGGGCTTCTATAGGGGGTGTACGAAATAAAAACGAAGGTTCTGTTAGTAATCTAATTTTTATTTTATTTTAAATAAATGAATGAAAACAGTATAAAAGGAAAGGGGTAATTTGAAACCCTAATTTCTGGTTCTTATCTTCCTCTGCGCCGCAACATACACTTCCATGAGAGAGAAAATGAGTTTTGCAGAGAGAGAAAATGAGAGAGGGAGAGGGCTCGTGAAAGTTACGGCCAGCAGAGAGAGGGAGAAGAGGATGTCGGAGAGAGAAAGAGTGAGAGTTCCCCAAAAACAGAGAAAGAGAAGGGAACGAAGAAAGAGGGCAAGCGACTGAGAAGGAAATCACGCCGGAGAGGTGGTGGAATCGCCAGTCATAGGGACAGCTACGGCGGTGATGTCACTTGGTAGCGATGTGGTGCTGCTACGCAGGAGAAGACGGTGGTTGACGACGATAAGAACGCCGGAGAAAACGACGGCGATGGGGGTTTCGCGGCGACTAATGGTAGTGAAGGAACTGTCCGACGGAGATGATGGTGGTGCGCGCTTAGGACGAATAGAGAGGGAGGACTTGCGGTTGTTTCACGGCCAACGATATGAGGTTACGTCTACCACGTTTCTTGGTGTTTTCCGTTTTTTCTGAACCATACTTCCACTTCTGTTGTTATTTTTGGCTAGTTCTGATTTGGTGAATATGATGATAATCGTAGCTGGCAGTTACGAAGATCAACACACAGGTAGCTCTGTTAATCTTGATTATGTATATTATTAGTAAAGTTAATCTTGATCAACACACGGGTTATTTTTACCCTGGATGTGTATTATAAGCAAAGTTGGTCTTTTTGGTATGTTATTTTGTATATTATTAGTAAATCAGTTTCTAAAATATTGGGGAATGATAACAATAGAAATGATAATAAAGCATAATAGTAGACTAACACACACACACACACACACACACACATATTGTAGAGACTACCTTTACTTATTGCTAAATATGATTGATTTTACATATGCTATTGTTATATTTCTATGTCTGTTGTATTTGGGATTTATGATAGTATTTAGTTCATTGAATCTGACTTTGAGAATGATGGTCAGCAGTATTTTAGTTTTCCTATTTGATGACGATTTTTCATATTCTTGAAGTTTGGGGAAATCATGAATCAATTTCATGGAGATATGATTAATTGGGGGAATTTTTTAATCAGCATTTTCTGCTATTTTGAGTTGACTGACCAAATGGTATTATGCATTGTTAAAACCTGTTATATAGTAGAGTAGAAAGTTATCAAAACTTGTGTCTAAATGACTATATATTGTGGTAAAGTTAAGAAAGAAAATTTCATTTGAAATAACCTGATTTTATCTTTTACAGATCCTGAGTTTTATGAGTTGACAATAACATAATTTTAAAAAACCTAAAGATATACTTAACACTACTTTTTGGTAAGGTTGCTAGGAATTTCACACCTAAAAATCTTTGATAGTCTATCTTTGAAAAGTTGTTTGTTGTTTGCAAAAATCATTGTTCCCTGTTATAGAGAATTGTATTTTGGTAAGGTTGCTCGGAATTTCACACCTAAAAATCTTTGATAGTCTATCGATAAGCTGTTTGTTGTTTGCAAAAATCATTGTTCCCTGTTATAAAGAATTGTATATTGGAGGTGGGGGTTAGGTATAAGCACTGATCTGAATTGTTTGTTTTTTAAATTGCAAATCTCCCTTGTTATAGATAAAGGCAATCAAATATCGTTGCTTACACAAAGTCCACAAGAGTGAATAGAAATTACAGAAATTTTTGTATGTAGTGAACCTTTGTCCACCAACTATGCTCTGAACAAATATTGTTGCAGGAGTAATTTAGCTACCAACTTGAAGATGATGATCAGCCATAGGAGGTAGACTTTGCTGAAAAGAAAAAGTGCATTTGGTAAGTAAGTTTGTATTTGTATTTCAAAATAAACAATACATTAAAGATAGATATTGGGAGTTGTATGACCAAACTGCAAAAATCATTACAACGACAACTATGTTTATTTGTATTTCAAAATAAACAATACATTAAAGATAAATCAGTACTGCAAATATCATTACTTTCTCTCTTTCCTCATTTCTTTATTCTTTTAATACTTATTTGAGCAATCATTACTTCCACCTTCAAAAACTTTGAATCTATTAGAGTTGGAAAACTTACTTGAGAAACCATTAAATTTAGAGATAATTTTAAGCTCAAAACGAATAGGAAACTTACTTGAGCTAGAGCAAAATCTCTTGGCGGCTTCGAAATTTTGTTTTCAATCTTGGTTCTATTTGACCTGGTTCTCTTTGAATAACCATTTGCAGCGGTGATTTGGCGAACGCTTCTCAGTTTTGAAACGGCGGTGAACCATGCTCCAAGGTGGGTGGCGGTGGTGGTGAGTTTGAAAGAAAGAAGAGCATTTGAAGGAGAAAGAAAGAAGAGGTTCACTTGTTTTTTAGAAGGGAGAGACAAGTGTGTGCAGAATTGTTTTTCTTAAGTGAAAAGTTGTTTAATCAGATCCATGGTATAGGATTGGCTATTCCAAAAGTTGAGTATAAGAGAGTTATATATAGTCAAAGTTGAGTATAGTAGAAGAAACGCTTGTTTCCTTGTGGGACCAAGGGGAGAGTACAATGGCCATTAAGGATACAGTTGGGGGTAGGGATGTGTTGTATGTGGAACCATTTTGTCAAAGTTTGGCTTTAATACTTGTTGACATGGGAGACCATATTTACTACTTTTGCAACAATATTTAATACTTGTTCACATTGGGTGCATGAAATTTCCCTCCCAATGGTGTAAAACCTACGTAATTGTTTGCATGGGTTGTTAATTTCCCGCTTCTGGTGCCTGATTATTGTTAAAATCCACGTAAAAGTTTGCATGGTTTGTAGTATTCCCGCTTGTACAACTGGAGAGGCTTCCAGGATTAATATATAGAGATTTAAATAATATTTTTATTACTATTATTATATAAATTTTTTGTAATTTGTGTTAAATCAGAAAATTACTAATGTTTTCTATTAATTTAAACATATTACATGCATCAATTTTTGACATATTTAAAGTTATTGGCCACGGAAGGCAATAATTCTATTAATTTAAACATATTACATGCATCAATTGGTAGTGGGAGGTGTGTTTAACTTGCACTTATGCCTCAGGTGCAAGGTTCAATTCCCACGGAAGGCAAAAATTCTACAAGGGGGGTAGAGAAGACCGTGATGTAATAGTGCTGGGGTGGCCAATGCGTTGGACCTGGGCTGTTACACTATAGTTCTATATTCTGCCTCTGCAGAAGACCTGGCCACTGTGGCTTGCTTCTTCGACTTCCAGCCTACCAAGGACTGGCCAAAATAGATGCAGAAACCCGTAGTAGACTTCCTGCTCACCTCACAGGAACCCCAATCAGCATCAACATATGCTGTAAGTTTCAGTGAAGGCTTGACAGGGAACAGAATGCCTTGCCCGCAGTTCCCTTCAAATACTGCAGTAAGAAGTGGGCAGCTTGCAGGTGAGGGGTACGCGGTTTTGACATGAATTGGCTCAATTTATTTACAGCATAAGTGATGTCAGGTCTGGAGATAGTCAGGTAGATTAACCTTCCAACGAATCTTCTATATTGAGCATCATCTTTCAGTAGAACACCATCAGATTAATTTAACTTGATGCTAGGATCCATAGGCACACTGACAGGCTTAGCGGATGTGAATCCAGTGTCAAGTAACAACTGTAGCGTGTATTTACTTTGACACAAATGTATTCCAGTTTTAGACCTAGCAATTTCCAAACCCAGGAAGTACTTCAAGTCGCCAATGACTTTCAACTTGAAGCATTGCTGTAACATGGTCTGAACTTCATGTATGAGAGAGTTGTTAGGTGTAACACCTCATTTCTACCCGGTAAAATAATACGAAAAATCAGAGTTTATAAAAATTTCCAACAAATGAATGGAGTGCCACACTTTCTTCTTAAAAACAACAAACATGATTAATTCGCCTGTGAAAATAGATACATAACACTTTACTTTTGGATGAACCAATAAATAACCTTTTAGTCTTTAAAAATAAGTCACATTCATTACTACGCAGCGGATTCACAACAAAAGTCAATTCAAAATAATCGTGGCGTCTCTAACCAACTTAAGACAGCTCACAAATAGCAAAATCCTTGATAATAACGACTTTAAGTTTCAACAATAAAATAATCATAACAAAATAATAAGGAAAACACGTGTTCATCCCCCCGAGTGTTACGTATCAGAGCGACGACACCGACTCGATCAAACGAAGGTAAGCAGCCTTCATTCGTGATTACCTGCATGTTACCAAAAGGAGGGTAACATTCAAACAGAAGGGGTGAGATATCAAACCATATAATAGGACATATGAAAAACAGTATATTAGAATCAGAGGATATGAATTCACCACTCCACAGCCAACAATCAACTTCGATCAATCACAAGTCATCAACATAGTCACTTAAGGGTGCAATATGAATGCGACTCGATACTATGCATATGCATGTGGTACCATCGGAGCAGAATTCTCAACGTAAAAATCTGCCAATAAATAGAGGCATCAACAAGGCATAAGCCTTCAACATAATTTGCCAGTCCAGGCCAACGTGGGATGCTATGCATGCGACGCGGTGATGAATGCTCAGGCAGTCAATAACAATGGTTACATAGCAGCACAACAACAACAGGGTCTCAACAATGGCCATAGGCCTACGACATAACATCTTGCCAATAAATAGAGGCAATCCAACAAGGTGCAACATCATCAACAATTCAACAACTGAGCCAACAATTTAGCAACTTAACAAGTTAACAGTGTAACAACTCAACCAACGGTTAACAACTCCACAAATTAACGATTAACAAATTAACGACTTAACCAACAATTAGCCAATCGTGGGCCTAATGCGCCTAAAGCGCCCAACAATCCACAAGACGGCGCCCAAATGCGCCCAGCAACAGAACGAGGCAGCCCCACATGACGCCTATGGCGCCCAGTGCGCCCAGCAACCAACAGACAGCAAGCAACAGGCAGCCAGACATGGCGCCCATGGCGCCCAGCAACCAACAGACAACAAGCAACAGGCAGCCAGACATGGCGCCCATGGCTCCGAGTGCGCCCAGCAACCAACAGACAACAAGCAACAAGCAGCCAGACATGGCGCCCATGGCGCCCAGTGCGCCAGCAACAACAACAGGGCAGCCACATATGGCGCCCATGGCGCCCAGTGCGCCATCAACAACAACAGGGCAGCCACATACGGCGCCCATGGCGCCCAGTGCGCCAGCAACAACAACAGGGCAGCCACATACGGCGCCCGGTGCGCCAGCAACAACAACAAACGGCGCCCTATGCGCCCAGGACCATATTTTGTGCATCATTGTGTTCAAAAACGCCTAAACCGATTTCAATCATCAACAGATATATTCAAACATCAACAAATAGTTTTCAAACAACAACAATAGATTTCAAGGATTAAACAAACACATAGGATCCCTTATTTTCCTACATAAAGCCCTTCATGTACCCTATTATAGAGTTAGAACCCCGCCCTTACCTGGTGATAGAAACTTGCGCAGCCACCCCCTTTCCCTAGATGAAGTCGCGCCTCCACCCTCCTAGGTTGTATGAGTTTCGCAGCCCCCTTCCTTGGTTCTTTCTCAAATCCTTATTTTCTTTTTCAGCTTATGACACTTAACCTAATTCTAATCCTTTTATACTTCTCTTTGTTTTTTTTTCTAATTAGCCTTATGGGCCACTCTTCACACCCCCTTATATTACTATTTCTACATAAAAATAGGCCCATACAATAATAAGTAATATTATTACTCTAATATTATTTTCTAGAAATCAACGTAGCAACTATACTAATAATTCCCAACTTCAACAATTCACACACTTAATCATAGGGGTGTTCAGTGGTTCGGACAAATCCAAACCAACCCACGATCCAATCCAAACTGATATGTTTGGTTCGGATATTTTTTGTGTTCGGGTCAAAATCGAACAAATCCAAACCAACCCGTAGTTGTTTGGATCGGGCAACGGGTTTTAAAAATCAAATCCGCGAACCCGAACCAACCCATATTACGTCATAACAATTTTGTAATTTTAGATGCACACCATTTTATTTGCTTAGAGTTTTTACCTTAATAATTTATGCTTAAGTTGTAAAATTTTAATACTATAAATGAGAAGACTATTAGTGGATTTGAGTTTGATTTCGTGTGATTTTCAATTTTTTAGCTATTTAAAGTGTTGGAATATCATAAAAAAATGTTTTTTTTTATATTATAGAAAATTAATATTTTAGTGAATGACGCGTGAGCCCAATCCAAACCAACCCGTCCAATATCGGTTCGGTTTGGTTCGGATTTTGGAGGAAAAAATGTAAAATCCGAACCAACCCAAACCGAATAATTATCATTGGTTCGGGCAACGGATTTGGTCAAATCCGATCCAAACCGACCCACGAACACCCCTACTTAATCATTAAATAAATCAATTAAATAATTAATTAAATATTCGGGGCGTTACATTAGGACCAGCCACTATAATGTCATCAACATAAACTAATAGGGCTATAAAATTTGGTTCTGAGCCCTTGGTGAACAGGGAGTGATCAGCTGAACTCTTTTAGAAACCCAGGGTGGTGATAGTTGTGCTAAATTTTGCAAACCACTGCCTCGAGGCTTGTCTAAGTCCATACAATGACTTATTCAGTTTACATACCCTATTCCGCCTGGCTTGGATAGCCAAGAGGAAGGTTCACGTAAACTTCTTCCTCAAGCTCCCCATTGAGGAAAGCATTATTAATGTCCAATTGCAATAAGTGCCAATTCAATTGTGAGGCCAAGGAAAGTAAAATTCTCACTGATGTTAGCTTGGCAACCGGAGAGAAAGTATCTAAGAAATCAATACCAGCCTGTTGTGTAAAGCCTTGAGCCACTAGCCTAGCTTTATATTTATCCAAGGAACCATCAGCATTATACTTGACTTTATAGACCCACTTACAACCAACTATTTTCTTACCAACAGGTTTAGGAACTATAGTCCAAGTATGGTTTGCCTCTACACTACAAAAAAAAAACGTCATTTGCGACGGACATTAGCGACGGAATACGATTCCCTCGCTAAAACTGACATTAGCGACGGAATTTACGAGGGAATAAAGGTCTTCGTTTTTTTGAAAATTAGCGACGGAAATTAGTGCATTAGTGACGGAACAGTCCGTCGCTAATTGTTTGGAGGGAAACTGAAATCAGAACAGCACGGAAACCGAAGCGATTAGCGACGGAAATACTGGTCCCTCGCTAATGTTTTTGACCGTTCCACCTTGGTTAGCGTGAAGGGATTAGCGACGGAATAGTCCCTCGCAAATTCCGTCGCTAACCCCAATTAAATAGAATCAGATCCCATTTTCCTCTCTCTGTTTCCTCTTCTCTGTTTCCTCTTCTCTCTCACTCCCTCACTCTTCTCTCACGAACCCCAACCCCACCACACCATTTCCAGCACCACCACACCACGACCACCACACCACCGCCACCACACCACCACAACCAACTGTCGTCGTCGCTCCTCTCTCTCTTTCCTACGCGACGTCACTCTCTCTCCTCTCTCTCCTACGCGAACCTCTCTCTCACCGGAGCTCTCCCTTTTCGCCACCACCGGAGCTCGCCCTCCTCACCACCACCGGAGCTCTACCTTTGGAGGTTTTTTTTTTACTGATTTTGATTTATTTTTTTTACCAACTGATTTTGTTTGATATTGTTTTGTTAGGATTTGCAAAATTACTTTTGTGATATTGTTGTTTGGTAATTTTAGTGAATTTAGTTTTGTGATATTGTAAAATTAATTTTTGATATTGTTTTAGTGAAATTGTGTTTAGGATTAGAAATTGAAATTGGGTAGAAATTGAAATTGTGTTTTAGGTTTTAGGATTAAGTTTAGGATTTATAGAAATTGTGTAGGATAAAAATTTGAAGTTGAAATTGAAATTGTTTGTTGAAATTGAAGAAGTTGTTTTATTGAAATTGAAATTAATAGTGAATTGATTTATGTTTTTTGCTTGAAATTGAAATTAATAGTTGAAATTGAAGTTGATATTGAAGTTGTTATTGAAATTAATAGTTGAAATTGAAGTTAGTTATTGAAATTGAAGTTGAAATGGTTTAGGATTGAAATTGTTGGCGTTTGAAGTCTCACAACCGCACCGGAGTGCGCACCGTCACCGAACCACGTACCGCACCGGACCTCAATCTCATAACGGTTAGTTTCCAAAAGAAATTAATTGTTGTTTTCATGAACCCTAGGTTAGATTACTGTGTGTTGTTGATGGAAAAGGGTGAGGTGATGTCGTCCCTCACCCCCATATTTTGCTCTCTCCATTGAGATAATTGCGAGGCGATACTAACAATTTTAAGGTTGGGAGTTAGAAATAACTTCGATCCTTCACTACTTATATGGAAAAGGGTTTTGTCTGATCTGTCCTTAACCCCCATATTCGGCTCAAAATCATCTCCACTGAGATCATATCGATGCCACTAACTTGATAGATTATTGGGAATATTAAGGGAATATAACACATTTTCTTAAATGCGTGTAGATGAATTTGTATGAATTTAATCGTGAATGGGTGTATGATCGGTTATATCCGAGAAGAGCGGGTTTGAAGGAATCATTTGTAATTGGGGTTGAACAGTTTCTTGTGGTAGCGCGACGACATGAATTAGCTAAACGGGAAAAGGGGTGTAACACCCCGGTATTTTTATCGAGTAAAAATACCCAAGTGCACCGTTCCTAAAACATCAAAGATACATTTCCTGTTTAAATACTGAACACCACTATGAAATTTTCACTGAACAACTACAGGACAGTCTTAAACATAAATAAGACCATAAACCTTCAGTGAAATACAGTGTTCAATATCGTACAAGAAAGCGGAAATAAATACATAACTTTTACAACACTTAAAGTCATAATGTCGTGATACATAACTAACAAGGGAAAATATAACTTAAGCATAAAAGCTAAGTCTTCAGCAACCATCCGAGTACCACCTACTCGTGCCTCTTGGATCTCCACTTTCCCTGTTTACCTGTAAAACCACAACATATAAACAATGAGATACAATCTCAGTGAGTTCTACCGAGACCCCTACTAGCACTCTCGGTCCTTTTAAAACATTTTTAAGATTTGACACAACACCGACCGCAATCCACTTGCTAATCCCGGTGAACCATACAATAAGTCTTCGACCTAGTAAGACACCGGTTGCAATCCACTTGCGTCTCCCGATGAACTAGCATCCTAGGCCTTTCTACGTACCACCCACCGCAATCCACTTGCTAATCCCGATGAACGTAGCACAAACTTTTGACACAACACCGACCGCAATCCACTTGCTAATCCCGGCGAACCCCATTACCAATAGTGTTTCCTAATGGCACGAAGCCTAGGGTAAGGGTTCATGACTTCCCCGCCTAGTATGTCAACATGGGTCGTCACCCAAACTCGATATAATATATATATATATATATATATATATATATATATATATATATATATATATATCTACAATCATATGACCATTTAGTTCATTTACATTCAGACCAATAATTGAACATAACACCCGCATCGGGCCGTTTCCCATAGTCGATATAATTTATATATCGTGAATCGTAGACCGGTTTAGACAATAAATAATAATCATCTCGCGTCAGTTATACCGTACCACGTAGGACTCAGTCCGCTTTATTATTAATAAACATATCCGCACACGTGTACTATTAGTCGGTTTTTCGAAACAATCTATAACTTCAAAAACAGTTCATTATACAATTTAAATCATTTATTTGATTAGGCCTTTCAATAAGCTTTCAAACGCACCTGAAAACACCTCAATCGGGTTCCCGGATCAAAAGTTATCGCGAAAACAAAAACAGTGAATAGTTGCTGAAAATCTGCAAAGCGTCGCGACGCGAACTGCTGTCGTCGCGACGCGAAAAGCGACAGAAATATTTGCGTGACAAAACTGGGCCCGGTCGCGACGCGAAGGAGACGGGTCGCGACGCGACCATCTGCAGAAAAGTGCAGGTTTTCCGTTTTCTTGCGAAATTCGCTATTCCGCTCAATTTCGATTCTTGTTCTGATTGAAAACAGTTTTGACAACTATAAAAACAGTCTCAATCAAAGTCACACAATCAATCAAATCAATCAAAAACTCATTTTAAACGAATTGTATCAAAACACGACATATTTTCCAATTAACGGTTTTTAAGTCAAAATCTTTCGAAATCAAATCACCAAAAATTCCATTTCAACACGACACAACTCGAGACTCGCTCCGATCGATTCCTAACCCAAAAAAGACAATATCCAGTAATATTCCAGACCAGCGAAAGCGATAAAACGATCAATCAATTAACTCGAAAAACAAAAATCCTAAACGTGAGTAGAACTCACCCTTGACGCGTGATCCACGATCGAGCCGAAATCACCGAGTAACCACACGAACGCTCCCCGCATAAACTTTCCGTTCCGACGACGCTCAAATCCGCTTCCAAAGCTTTCCACTCGATCACGAAACCTCTTTTTGACCGAAATACCGAATTCCTCGAAATCCTCCATGGACACTATTCATCATCCCTAACCTCCAAAACTACTATTCACACATAAACCCAATTTTTGATTTTCAACCCCAAATCACCCAACTAGCTTCCAATCTTTCAATCGAACTTCCTTCACCGATCCATCACCCTTGGGTTTGCGCCAAACACAATCCTTAGCTATCCTTAAGCTTCAACCATCGAAACCTCACTTTTGAGCTCAAATTCGAAAATGGTGGATTTGAGGAGAGTGAGTTGATGATGAAGATTTTGGTACCAAAACGAAGAGGAAGTAACGCTGAACATTTTTCGTGTTGGAAGGAAGTCGTTTCGGCGAAGTCTTCTCTCTCCCTCTTCTCTTCTCCCTCACGCCAATCTCTCTCTTTTCTCTCCTTCCTTCTCTGCTTCTCGTTCTCTTCTTCCTTTCTTTCTTTAATTCTTTCTTTTCTTTTTAACACACACACACACTTATATTTATTTATTTAATATATAAGTTGTAACGCGGTCAAATTACCATATTGATCGAAATCTCTTATTTCGATTCTAAAACTTCATTGACCCGTATTATTCGGTTAACGATCCGATGACGATCAATAAATATCTTTTGCACTCAATAAATTTACCAGTCAAGTGCTAAATTAATTTAATTGGGTTAACACCCAAATAATTCTACTAATTATTTTGAGGATGTTACAAGGGGGTTAGATGTCCATGCTTAAAATGCGACGGTGTACCTATTAGGACCGATAATGAAATCAGGGAGCACTTGTATCAATGGGGGTTTAGGCCTAATTATTGGATTTGGGTGGACCATGGAGAACAACGACGTCAAAATTTTGAGGTAGGGGCTTTAAGCAGTTCTGGTGTTGGTGTTCCACGTAATGAAATTTTTGAGTCGATGGAAAACATGATTTGTGATGGTCTCAGGGTGAATCTGCCATTTGATGAGCCTCAATAGGACGATTATGATGAACTTCCAAATGAAGAAACACAAAAAATTTATAATTTGTTAAGAGATTCAAACAAACCGTTGTTTGAAGGCTCGCCACAGTCAAAATTATCTATGTGTGTGAAACTTTTAGCTCTCAAGTCCATGAGTAATATTTCTGAGGTGGGTTTAGACTATGTGACTGAAATGATGTTGGAAGCGACACCTAATAAGGATAATTTGCCAAAAAGTAATTATGAAGCAAAGATGTTAGTTTCGAAGCTGGGATTGAAATTTAAGAAGATTGATTGTTGTGAGAAAGGGCACATGTTGTTTTACAGATTTACTTTATAAGCTCCGCTGTAAAGATAAAAAGCCTGACTTCATGGGTGATGATATATGGAATGCCTTCAAGAGTCATTGGGCTACCGAGACTTTCAAGAAAAATGCTGCAAGCGCCAAAAACAATAGAAACTCAGAAAAGGGTGGCTCGCTTCACTGCAGCAGGTCCATCAACGAGGCTCAGCATGCTGCTAGATTGGTAAATTATTTTACAAATCTGTGTGTGTTTTTTTACATTATTTAATTAGTTAGCAATTTTTGAAAATGTGTTTCATTTTACAGAGTAAAAAGGCAGGACGCCCTATCACTGCTCCTGAGCTGCATAGAGCCACCCATGTGAGGAAAGACACTGGCGAGTATGTTGATGAGCGCTCCAAGATGACTCAGGTAAATATACAAATTGATTTGTATTATATAATGTTGCTTTGTCAGAATGGAGCGCTATGTTGTGGTTATTCAAAACAGGAGCAAGTAAATGAGTTCATGACTCAGCTAGCTCAGGGGAGCTGGGACCCTGAAGCACTTGGCCAACTTACTCCTAAGATGATAGATCTGGCAAATCAACATTGGGAGAAGACAGTTGGTTGGTCTAAGGGTCGCCTGTAAGGTACGGGGCCCTTGGCTCCATGTATGGGCCAGTCTGGGGCCGGGAGCAGCAGAAGACGCAGTCGGCCAGCTTCTACTCCTGCAGATACAGAGCATATGAGGCAGATGGAGCAGGAGCTGCAGTCTACTCGACAGGAGCTGCAGTCTACTCGACAGGAGCTGCACGATACTCGACAGGAGGTCAGGACTTCTTCTGAGGCGATGAAAAAGATGCAGCAAAACTTTGAGAAGGTGAGCCGTAGGCAGGCGATGATGTTAAAGTATTTTAAGAATATGCAACAAGATGAGGAGGAAGATGGGGAGGAAGATGATGAGCAAGATGAGGAGCAAGCTGAGGAGTCTGATGGTGACAGCTTTTAGTGTTGTTGATTAACGTTTTTGGTATAACATTTCAGATTAAGTGTTGTGGATTCAAATTTTATTATCGTAATTTTTATTTATTGAAGAATTTCAGTTTTAAACTGTTTTATGTAGTTTAGATTTTATTATTTATTAATAAAATAAACAGGTATAAAAGCAGATTAATCAAAAAAAATACAATCAGATGGCATTAGCGAGGGAAATTGGACGTGTGGCTAGGCGTTAGCGAGGGAATTAGCGAATTGGACGCGTGGCTAGGCATTAGCGAGGGAATTAGCGAGGGAAAGTGGACGCGTGGCTAGGCATTAGCGAGGGAATTAGCGAGGGAAAGTGGACGCGTGGCTAGTCATTAGCGAGGGAACGTGGACGCGTGGCTGTCAGAATTTTCCCACGTGGCTGCCATTAGCGAGGGAATTAGCGCCGGAATGGTCCGTCGCTAATTAGCGACGGACTCAGATTCCCTCGCTAATCCCATTAGCGAGGAGCAATTTAGCGACGCAACAGGTCCCTCGCTAATGGTCATTAGCAACGGAAAGTGGACATTTTGCGAGGGAAATTTTCATCGCTAATAACCAATTTTTTTGTAGTGCTAGAGCAACTAGCTCATCTGCCATAGCCTTTTGCCATTTGGGGTATTTGATGGCTTGGTGGAAATATTGTGGTTCAAAAACAAGGGAAATGTTGTTAATGAAGGCTTGGTAAGATGGGGAAAGGTTACTATAGGTAAGAAAGGATTGAATTGGGTAAGTTATAGAGTTGCAATCATAATTTTGCAAGTAAGATGGAGTTTTGTGAGGTCTATCAGATCATCTCAAATCTGTTTGAGCAGAGGGATTGGCAGGGACATTTGTTTGGGGTGGGTTAGATGGTGTATCAGGGGAATCTTCTATTACAGGAAGAGGAACCACCGGGGTAATGTCTATAGGTTGAGTGTTAGGAGACACAAATACTTGGTAGGAGAGATGTTGGAAAAAGTAATTGTGAAGGAGGGTTAGGAGATGTTTGGTGATATGGGAAAGTAGTTTCACAGAATGTGACATCCCTAGAGATGATAAATCTATTGGTGGTTGGGTCAAGAAGCTTATAACCTTTAATTCCAACAGGATAGCCCATGAAGACACAAGGAGTAACTCTAGGTGAGAACTTGTGTCTTTGGGATGGTATGGTTGAGGCAAAGGCTAGGCAACCAAAAATTCTTAACAATGAGTAGTCAGGCTCAGTTTGACAAAGCAGTTCATAGGGAGATATACCTTTGAGAGCTGCAGAAGGAGTCCTGTTGATCAAGTGTGCTGCTGTGGACACACACTCTCCCCAATAAGCAAGAGGAACCTTGGACTGGAAGTAGAGGGATCGAGCTACATTGAGTAGGTGCTGATGTTTCCTCTCTACCACTGAGTTTTGTTGGGGTCTGTGTGGACATGATAGCTAATGTAGAGTGTCTTCAGCTTGAAGAAAACTATGGAGGGCTAGCTCTTTGGCATTATCAGTACGAATAGCTTTGATCTGCTTCTCAAATTTGTCTTGGCAAACTTGAAGAAGCAATGGATCAGATGTGTTACCTCAGACTTGGCTTTCATGAGATGAATCCAAGTGAACCGGGTACAGTCATCCACAATGGTCAAGAAGTAGTGTTTGTTGTCATGTGAAGGTTGATGGAATGACCCCCAAACATCACAATGTATTAGATCAAAAGGAGAGTCAGAGTAGTGATTATTTGCATTAAAAGGTAAACGATGCATTTTTGATAAAGGACAAATGGAGCAAGAATTGTTATTAATTACAATCAATATGTTTCAAAAAGGGAAATTTTGCAGACATAGATTTCAGTACAGAATCAGAAACATGACCTAACCTAGAGTGCCAAAGATGAGCACCAGTAACAGAATTAAGACTATGTGAATGGTGTGAAACAGAATTGACAACATTACAATGGAAATGTGAAGTGTAGAAATATAAGCCATCAGGGAAATTACTCCTTCCAATCACCTTCTGTTGGTGAGCCTCCTGAATCAATAACACATTATCAGAGAAATAAATGTGATAATTTGGATCTTGATTCAAGGAACCAACAGAAATTATGTTAATGTGAAAATCAGGAATGCATAACACATTGTGAAGTATCAAACAAGATGATAATTTCACAGAACCAGAAGCTAAAATAGGTACTCTATGATTGTTTGGAAGAGTGACAAAAGTGTTATGCAATTTGGTATATGAAAGAAATGAAGCTAAAGAGGTACAGATATGGGCAGTAGCCCCATAATCGAAAATCCACTCATTTAGATATAAACATGAGAAGACTAAATGAAACAAACTCAAGGAACAGGAGAAATGCAAGATAACATCACCTGAGTTCTCTGTGTGATCCGAAGCATTCAAAGATGCTTTGGCCATCTGGTTTTGCATGAATTGGATCAGCTGTTGGTATTGATGGTGATCAATTTGAGGCTCATTTGAAGCACCGGTTCCAACGGTGACCTAAAGAACACTTTGTTGAGTCACAGTAGCCTTTTACTTCTTGTAACCCGGTGGAAAACCATGTAATTTGAAGCATTTGTCCCTTGACATGGCCAAGAACACCACAATGAGAGCATTAAGGGCGATCCCTTCTTGCACCTTTAGCATTAATGGCAAACACAAGTTGAGGAGGGTTTTCAGCGGTGGCATTACCAATTTCCCGTTGTTTTTTGTCTTGAATTACAAGGGAGAAAGCCTTACTAATATCAGGCAAAGGTTCCATTAACATAATTTGTCCACGAACGTTGCTAAACGGCTCAATTAGACCCATGAGAAACACATAGACATGTTGACGCTTCAAGTAGGCAACTAAATCGTCGGAACCATCGCCATTGCACGTGTTCTTAGGGTTATGCTCAGCAAGACTATCCCATAAACCCTTGAATTTACTGTAGTAAGCGCTAACAGAAAGATTACCTTGTGTGGAATTCAACACTTCCTTGTTGAGTTGAAAAATGTGCGGGCCATTGCTCTGCTCAAACCGGTTCTTAAATTCCTTCCAGATCACCGCCGCAGAATCGGAGTAGAGAACACTGTTGTGGAGTTCTGGTGTGTGGAAAAGTGTGCAAGTATACACAGTCACAAACAAGTAGTATAAAAGATCAAACCCACATGGATTGGATTAACTCTTGTATGTTTAAGAAAATATAAATTGGAGCTACTACACTACTCACAATTTTGGATATTTGATGTTTAAGGAAAATAGAATGTAAATATGTAAAAGAATATGAACGAAATCAGTTGAGAATGATAGTTGAGATGTCTTCACTAAATAATTCACTTTTGAGAGTGTTGTGCTTTTACGTGGTGCAGATGCACCAAGGTGCAGATGCATTGAGTGCAGCTGCATGAGTGTGTGCCTTTCAGCTACTTTCTTCAGAGTTTCGTTACAAGTTTCCTATGTCTAGGCGTGCTAAATAAGTTCACTCCTGCCTTTGAAGTACCCACTATTTCACCCTAAAGACTATGTTATCCTATGTCTAGGACTTAACATGGTATTAACAAAGTTTTCTTTATTACTCAAGTTAACAAAGCCTTCATTGAAACACTCACCCTTATTAGTCTTGATTTCTAGTTATAAACCATGTCTGTGAATATAACTCTACTTATTCTAAACGATCAACCTCACAATAAGATGGATATAGTATAACACAAGACCCAAAATACATGCAACACTTAAATGCACAATAACTTACTCAAAAGCTCATTATAAAGTTAGAACATCTCAACCAAAGAGGTTTAGCTCATAATATGCATTGCAAGGCAAAGATAGATGAAATAAAACATGTTAATATAATGGAAAATCAAGAGATATCAATAGGGTAGAGATTACACTGATTGAAGTACTCTTGCATAAATTTTGCCCAGCAATGCAGAAGCACTGACTTCCTGGTGCAGTTGCACCTAACTAACTTGATGAAGAAGTGAAGGAAGAAGTCGTCAGTTTCCTCCTTACCTTCTTTCCAACTAACTACTACTAAAACTATAAAATAAAATACAAGAAAGGAAACTACTAAATTATATGTGAATTGCTTATGAATGAGATGATCTTCAAGTGAGAAGTGGAAGCCTTTATATAGCCTTGGAGGTTTCCTTCAAGTGAGGGTTTGCTTGGAGATCAAGCTGACCAAAGGTGGCTTAACCATGGTTACTTTTCAGAGCTTTGATTGAGAAGATTGAGTCCAAAGGGGAGGTCCAATTGTGGAAAGCCATGTGTTCTAGATCCGTAGCCTTTCATGATGATTTTCCATTGTGGGCACCTCCTCTTGCATGTTGGCATGTGTCTCCATGTAACTTATGACTAAGCATGATGTCATAGAAAAGTTTATGCATTGGTATGAATTGAGGTGCTTCCAAGGTGGGGTTAAATCTGTCTTCAGCGTAGGATGGTGCAGATGCACCTAAGTGCAGTTGCACTGCTGTAAGAGTAGTTTAGTGCAGATGCATTGCTGTTTCCCTGGTGTATTTGCACCTAACTGCAAGTGTACTGAACAAACATATCAAACATACCAATATATATATATATATATATATATATATATATATATATATATAATGCTTAAATCATTACATAATCTTCTTTGAAACATAAAATGTTGTTATCTTACTTATACTACTATTTTTAACAAATACTATACTTGGTTTCAAGCAATTTAGTTATGTTTAGATGCATAAATAACTCTATATAAAATAGAGTTATCAAGTTCCTTGGCGATGGAGTTCAAAATCCAAGAAGTGGCCAAATGATTGCTGCGAATCCAAGCAGCAGAATCTGCAGAAGTAGTTGCAGGTTTGGGAATTGAGCCATCCACGAACCCTAATTTGTTCTTGGCGCCAAGAGCGATGGTCATCGAGCGAGACCAAGAACCATAGTTCATGCCGGAATCGGAAAGAACATTAGACACGAGCACCGCTCCGGGATTATCGGAGGGATGAATGTAATAAGGACTGGCGGTGGAATTGGGATCCGCCATTGGAGAAGAACTTCAAAGATGAAGCAGACTTTCGAAGGAAGACGAAAGTGAAGGTGAACTCGCGAAATGAAAACGAGGAATCACCAATCGATTGGAGAAACAATCGAGGAAACAGAGATGAAGCAGAAATTTGCGACTGATACTACCATGTTGATTTATCAATCATCCATGGAATTTGGATGAAGAATCTGTTGAACACTGGAACCGAATATCAGAGAATTGGAGAAGAACAGTAAAGTTTATTTCTCTATAAAATGCTCAACCGAATACAAAAGAGTTTAACTGTACAATATATATCAACTAACTGTAGTTGACTTAATACAAACAGATTTACTAATCACAGTCAACTTCTAACTAAAGCTAACTAATCAATTTAACCAACTAAATAATTACAATTGAGTTGCAGATAAACTAATTTACCGTTACATTTACGGCAACTAATCTAGGAGGGGAGGGAAAATAAAAAAGAAAAAGATGTGAAGGGATCCTTTTACATACATCATCATCACAGTCACTGTTGAGAATCAATGTATGTGGTGTTGAACATTTTTGCGCCTCCATAATTTCTAGTCACTGTCCAAAGGTAGTGATTGACAGTGAGGCACAACAATAATTTGGTTGAAGTTGACTTTTTGCTTCAATCGGTGTTCCTGTTTAACGGTGGTGTGACTAAACACAAGAACATAAATCGCAGGTTGGTTTTTAAAGTATAGGAGTTTATTGATATCGACATTTGAAAAAGTCTCACATTGCTTAGTTCTGTGAAGGAAAAGGGAGATTAACGCTATATAATGGACTCAATATGGGTGTTTAAGAGAGGTCCTATGTGTTTTAAAAAATTTCACATAGTGTTATCTCTGGTTGTCATTAGACAATGGTTCGTGGTTTTTCTTCAGTTTTAGAGTTTTCCACGTTAAATTCTTGTGCTCCGACTGTGCTTATTTTATTTCTCTATATTCTTTTTCCCAACAACTACCCCACATCAATCAACTCCAACAATCTCCACCTTTATTGTAATTGGTCAACAAGATATCTTCCGCTTTCATTGTCTTTTCCGACAATCATTGTTTAAAAGAACTATCATACTCCACCATAGAGAGTATACTTCACTTAAAACTAAACCACTTCAAGAATTTCTCCATGCCGAAAGCCATCGACATAACTTCTTCAAAATGCTCAATTCCAATCAACTCCAACATTATGTTCGGACCACTTACAGAGTGTAGTAACGCTTTCAACGAAAGACTAATCTCCGCTAGTGCTTATGATCAAATTTCGCAATGGCCTACACCGAATTTGTTTGTTACCAAGAAACAAAGAGGAAAAATAAAAGAAAAGGAAAAGAAGTTTGGATCCTCACAACTACTCTCTCCAGACAAATAGTATGCCCCTTTTGAGAAAAATGTCAATTGTTATTCAATGAGGCGAAATAGAAAAAACGGACCGGCGATCACTTTAGTATTTGTTTTTCCGCTAGTAACCTCTAAAACTAATAAATAAAATGGTTAAATATGTTTGTGGTCATTTTAAAATTTTAGTTTTTTGTTTTTAGTTCATCAAAAACATTTCACCTACTTTTGGTCCCTACATTTTATTTTTTCATCAGTTTTAGTTTTTCATGACTTTTAATAACGTTTCATTACTTTTAATAACACCTTTTTGACCTTTTATAAGCGCTATTAAAAGTCGTGAAGCGCTATTAAAAGTCATGTGAGATTGTTGATGAAAAAATAAAACTTGGAGACCCACATTTTATAAGGACGAAAAACATATTTAACCCTAAATAAAAAAGAATAAATAAATTTTCTCAAACTTGATAATACATAATATAAATAAAAGGGAATATATATACAATTAATAAATGAAAATAATACGTATTACTAACTGGTGGTGGTGAGTAGTGTCTAGCGGCGGTGCTCTAGTGGTAGCTCCAGCGAAAACTATATAAAACAGTACAATTAGGAGAGTGAGAGATACACTGTGACGAGGGAAGCAATATATGGAGAGAGGAACACTCGCCGTTACTGAATTCGAGGGAGATAAGATGGTGGAGGTGAAGAGAGAAGAGAGTGGAAATTCGATTGGGGGAGGAAGACATAATAGGTCATTAAACATTATCGACAGTCAAGACCAGCAGTAATAAATTAAGTACATTATTGGCAGTTGTGGTCGTGGATATGTTTGAAAATCAAATTGAAAACAAAGTTGACGCGTTAGGTTTTCGTGGGTTAATCTGCCTATAACCATTCACTAAAGTTTTTGCTGGTCATGACTCGTGAGGATAAAAAGGACGACGACGTTTCATTTCCAAGGAGCGTCCTCAATCAACATTAGCGTTTCAGACATTTTTTAAATATTGGCTCACCGCTAACCACCTATCAAAGTGACCCATCAGAGATCTAACACACACGACTACTTTTTGTATTATTGAGAGTACTAGTACATTTTTTCCTTATTCTATTCAAATTTGTCTTTCTTTCTTGGCTAAATAGTACTTTTGGTCCTTTATCTTTGTTCCAGATTTCACTTTGGTCCTTTATCTTTTTTTTGGTCCGTTTTGGTCCTTTATCTTTCATTTTCGTTTCACTTTGGTCCTTTATCTTTTTTTTGGTCCGTTTTGGTCCTTTATGTTTCATTTTCGTTTCATTTTGGTCCCTCACGTTATTATTTAATTCAATTAAAACATTAAAACAATTAAAACAAAATTATTTTAAAACAATTAAAACAATATTTTGGTCCCCCACCGTGAACCCCTCCCCCCCCCCCCCCCCCCACTATTCATCATCTTCAACCTCAAATCACTATTCACACATAAACCCCAATTTTTGTTCCACTCACCTTAACCCAACCAAACTCTAATTTCTTCACTCCAAGCTTGCAATCAATCACTCAATGGCATATCCCTAAGCTTTCAAGACAAGAATGAGCCAAGAAACTCAACATTCCTCATTTCTTCATAATATTCGAAAATGGTGAATTTGTGTAGAGTGAGTTGATGATGATGATGTTGGTACCAAATCGAAGAGGAAGTAATGCTGAACGTTTTTCGTGTTGGAAGAAATTCGTTTTGATGTGCCTTTGGACTTCGTTTTTCCTCTTCTTCTCCTTCACCCATTCTTTTCTCTTCTTTTTTCCTTTTCTCTCCTTTCTCTCTGTTTCTCTTCTTTCTCGCGTACCTTCCTTTTCTTTCTTTCTTTCTTTCTTTCTATTCTTTAATTCTCACACACACACATATTGTTTTAATGGTGGGGATATGAATGGTTGAAGATGATGAATGGTGGTTGTTGGTGGCTGACGGTGGTTCACGGTGGGGGGGGGAGGGGTTCACGGTGGGGGACCAAAATATTGTTTTAATTGTTTTAAAATAATTTTGTTTTAATTGTTTTAATTGTTTTAATGTTTTAGTTGAATTAAATAATAACGTGAGAGACCAAAATGAAACGAAAATGAAACATAAAGGACCAAAACGGACCAAAAAAAAGATAAAGGACTAAAGTGAAATCTGGAGCAAAGATAAAGGACCAAAAGTACTATCGAGCCTTCCTTCTTTCTTTTCTTTCTTTCTTAATACCTTTCATTCTATCAAACAACAGAAAATCTTCTCATTATCACGTTTTCTCTAGTATCACAAAGCATTGTATACCACTTAGCACAGCCATTTACAATGGGAAAAAGAAAAAGAATCCCATCTTTATGGCGCCAAATGCGCAAACAAGACAAATTATTATAGGCTCCTTGTTCGACATACGACCAAACCAACCAAAATAATCAATCAAATTGAAAATAGAAGGCGTGAGCCCACATCACCGTCATCATTTCAATTACTATAGTCTCAAACCCTTCCAAAACCAATTCCACCATAGAAATTAAATTTGTTGCGTGTCCGCTCTGTCCTTTTCCTTGTAAATTAAACTATTTATTAATTTATTGATTGCCCAAGTTGCTTTCTTGTAAAAGGAATAGACTTTGATTGTTTTTGTTGCATGCAATGAGGATTTTGGATTATGGGTACCCAACATAATCCAAAAAAAAAAGTGGTCATACTCATGCCCCTTTTGGATTTTGCAGAGAATTGTCAAAGAAGGTTCTTTCTTTCAACCCTTTTGTTCTTTTTGGCATATAATTAATTATTTCCTGGGTATTTCCTTTTTCTTCTTCTCTTTCATGATTATCATCTTTGAGTTATGATTTTGTTCCGATCTTGGTTTGCTTCTGTTTTTCTCAAACCAGGTTTCTATTTTTAATTTTTGGGATTTCTAATGGGATCAGAATGATTTTGTCTCTTTTTTTTTGTTGTTTTTTGATTGGCCTATTTTTGTTCCAATTATGATATCGTGTTTCGTTTTCTTGATCAATTTGCACTGTTTCTTTGCTGTCACTTGATTGCACACAGTTCAATTGGATTCATTGACATGTTGATCTCTTTATTCTCTATGCTTTTATTACATTAATATTATTATAATCATTATCTTTAGTTTAATGTTTGTTTTGATACTAAATAGGAAAGGATAACTACCATGTTTCAATACATGGGATGTTTTGATAATCTTAGATCAATTTCCCCCATTTAGTGCAGTTTCTTTCTTTTCTTCTTTCTTGTTTTGCAATATGCATTTGGTTAAACTGGTATAATTATAAATGTGAATATGGTTCAGGGTATGATGTCTTTTAAGATTATTGTTTTTGCTGAAATTCATATTTCTTTCACACCTTTTCTCCCTTTTTTGGTTTCTTCTTTATGCTGATAGAATATTCAAATCATTTACAGGGAAATAGAAGGCATTGAAGCGTATGAGATGTAGTATGAATGTTCCTTTGCAATACCTATTGCTTCGAGTTCGCCGGTTTGATAAGTTGTTTTTTTTATTCTGAAAAGAGAAGAAGTGGATGAATAGGTAGTAGTTTTCAGTGTGTATTCATTAATTACCCTCATTTCCTTGCAAGTTGTAGCAGTTATTGTGGTTTGTTTTAGACAGTTTTGTTGAACTTTTAGGGAGTGCTTCGATTTCGGTTTATGAACTCAATCTTGTAGAACAATTATTTGCTAATTGCATAATGGAGTCTAAACAGCAAACAGCAAGTGTAATTTTAAAATTGATGGGACTTGATCATGTGCCTTCTCAATATCATCCTTTTAGAGATAGACAGAAAGTGCTCTCTGAGGATTACCTGCAGAAAGTTGCTTCTATTGGAGTAAGAAAGAAGCGTTCATCTCATCGCCATCAGTCCATTGAAAAGGAAGAATCTGATGATGTTTTAAAAGTTGTCAAAACAATAAAGAGAGATGAGAACCATAACCCATCAAAGGGAAATGGGAAACAGAACCTGTCTTTGTATGAAACAAAGGTAGAAGGTGTGCTACAACAGCTATTGGATGCTGCGGTCATGTCGAAGCCTGAAACCTGGAACTCAAGAATTGCTGTTTCAAAAGTGAAACTGGGAAAGGAAGGAATTGGTTTAAAATATTCTTCATTTCTCCATTCCAGCCAAAATTCTTGTTTTGGTAAGCAGGGTTCAAGATCTTGTAGAGAAGTTTCAGAAAAGGTTTCTATGCAAACGGGAAATGTTGGAAACGGAGTTTTAGACAGCGTTTCGAGTTCCTTTAAAAGGAACATTAGATGTAAAGTCGGTGTGAATTATAGATTTGCAATGACCAGAAGTCTTTGTGAAGCTTCTGTTATTGCTGATAATTGCGCAACTTTGACTAAGGATGACTTGTTTCAGAAATATTGGGGTCTGAGGAAAAATGTATCTGTAAATTGTTCAACTCAGAAGTCAAAGAAGCAAAATATAATTCGGAAGTATTGTTCAGAAGGTGTTAACCTTAGGTCCAGCAGTGAGAAATCCACTTCTTCTTCATCACCTGCTTTCATACACAGTTATATATTGCAGCAGACACGCTTAATGAATGACGACGTGAAGAACAACAAGCATGAAGACAGCAGTATGTCTAAGCAAAGTGCTGTGTCTACCGATTCATTAGTTGATTGCTTGGTGTCTGATGCAATGGCTGAGGTTGTTGATTGGTCACAAAATAATCCAACCAAGCACGAATTTGATTCTCTTAGTCATACTTCATTGCAACAGGTATGATTTTTCTTTCTCATAACTGTAGGATTGTTCGTACTTTTTCATTATACTAGAATTAGAATTTCGGTTTAGGCCAAACTCAACCTTAAAAGCTAGTTGTGGGGTAAGGGTTGCCTCCACTTATAACCATTATTCACGCCATATCACTATCTAATGTGAGACTCCAACACGTTATGTTGTAGAACTTTTGGTTTGTCGAAATTAAAATCCTTAAAGATATAAACGTGTTAAAAGTTGTGTCGTCGTATTCACTGTTAACAGAGATTGTATATGTAAGTATCCTGTTGAAGGTAATATAGATGCATAAAAATATGATGAAATCATGGAGTTGAGTGGTAGAAAATGCTAGGTAGAGATAATTTCAGAGGATACAAACTCTTGTTATGTATTATGTTTCTTTTCTGAATGTTATAGAAATTACAACAGTATTTATAGTTGTTCGGCAAACCACTAATAATCACTAACTGAATCTGACAGTTAGTAACGGAATAGGAATATTTCAGACTCTTAACTGAAGCATGCACAGCCCAGAAACTAAAAACAGAAAAGCAAACATAACATAGTCAAATACAATCCATCATAATGCATCACTATATCATTGCGCATCTGTATGTATGAAGCTTAACATATCCATAAACACTGAATAGAATTATTTGTCATCTTATATCAAGTTTCTTGCTATAAAAGGCCATTTATCCAGCAATTCAATTGCTTGATTCTTGATTCTTAATGCAAAACACTATTATATATCAAAAGGCAATTATTTATAACAACTCTTTGGTATTTTCCATTTTTCCTAGTATTTTTTGATATTATTGGAACCATAAATAAAGCAGGTCCTATAGGATATTGTTATGTTTTGCATTTCAATAGAAGTATCTTATGCTTTGGATGGATTAAATGAATGAGCATTTAATGTTTCTAGCATTTGCTGAGCACTGAGCAGAAATGGTTGAAATCACTAAACTGTCAATCTAGGGTGATAATAGCAACAATTTATACTATTAGGTGAACTTTGATGCCAGCTTGTTCTGTATCGAAGGCGTTGGGCATAAAATCTAGTTGCTGATTATAGTGATAACGTGGATTTGTAGTGTTAATTTTTTATTTATTTGTTTTCATCAGTTTTCCTTAAGTAACATCTCGAAATGTCCTCAGTTATATTACATATTTTTTTATTGTTATTGATTGAATATCATAGTAGAAGCCTGATAAAAGAATATATCATTAATTTGTTGGTTATTTTACTTTTTCGATTCTTATGATTACATAGAATGTGGTTGATCTCTTGGTGGTCCTCTGTGATCGCATTTATTTCAGTAATATTAAGTTCACTCCTTGTATGTGATTGCTGAAGTCATGCTATTCATTATATTGTTTTTAAATTACAGGATACATCAGAATTTCAAGAAGATTCTGCGTGTTCAACTCGATCCGGGGCTGATCCAGATTCTGTTGGTAGCTTCCATGATACATATGAACCTAGTCCAATTTCAGTTTTGGATCCCACATTTAGCGAAGACATCTCATCTATCTCTGAATGTGGTGCTGGTGCATACGGTATGTAATGATGGTCGTGGCGAATCATATATATAACTTACTCACGTTTCATCCGATTTGATGGAAATTATTGTTTCAATTCTTTCCCAGTCCCTCCTCCTATTGTTTTAGTATCTATTACCAATGTGTCATCATTTCTTGATTTCAGATTCCTCTGAAGTGGGCGATGGACTTGATATGAATGTTTCAAGCGATGAAGAATGCGAGAATGAATCCGTTGGCGACTTTGCAGAAAAGAAAGATATAATAGGCTTATCTAGAACCGAAGAAAGTAGGGATTTCTCCTATGTTGTCGAGGTCTTAACCGAGGCAGGTATATCTAATAGAAGCCTATTCAAAGATTTTTCCACATGGCACACTGCCGAATGCCCTATTAGCCCTTCCGTCTTTGAAATCCTGGAAAAGAAATTCGGCGAGCAGCAACATTGGAAAAGATGTGAAAGACGGCTTCTCTTCGACCGCATTAATTTAGGGCTGTTAGAGATTCTCCAGCCACAATTATATGTCCCTAAATGGGAAAAGCCAGTGTCAAGAAGGGTGATTAGTGAACCAAGCCAAGATATGATTGAAGAGGAGATGTGGGGGTTGCTTGTTTCCCAAGAAAAGAAGGTTAGTAAAGATTCAGAAGACAATAAGCTTGGAGGGGAAATTAGGTGGATTGAAATAAGTGAAGATGTTGAAGATATTGTTAGAAATATAGTTAAGTTGTTAATAGAGGAGCTTGCAAATGAGATAGTTAGCTTGGAGGATTTTTGAAAACTCTAGCTTTGTGTGCGGCTATATAGCATTTCTTTTATATATTTATACATGCAATTCATGTGTAGCTTGATTTGGAGAGGTTGAAGAGTTTGAAATAGGATATAGTTTGGTATAGTTTCTTTATTCATTCATGAGTGGTACAATATTGTATTTCATTTGTATCTCAAAAAGAAAAAGGAAAGGGCTTGTTGTTGCTTTGTACTATTTCAATTTACAGACAATGGCATTTACTGCAATTTTTTAGAGTGAAATTTATAAAGCTTTTTTGGTGCTCATTGTACTAGTTCATCAGAGTCTCAAACTAGCCATCGTTATTATTATTTTTTTTGACTCAAAGGTGATGGTATAATTACTGTCAGTGTATGTGTTGTAGTGGTGCAATGAGACAAACTAGAAATGAGAAAAGGAATCGCACTTTTGGTATATGTAGAGAACAGACAAGGTTCTGGGATGTACATTGTACAGTCTTCTGATCTCCTGTGTCGTATTATATATTTTGTAGGTCACAAGCTAGATCAAATACATGCCGTTTATTCATTTAAGATTAACATCATTTATACATGTTGTGTCAGTTTCACTGTAGCTTTAGTCCCACATCGTATTAAAGAGATTCTTTCCTCATCTCTCTAGCCTATAGATATGTGATATGTGTGCAGATATAATGTCGTTTCTCAAATGTATTAATTCGATCATTTTTTGTTGTTTTCAAACTGAAACATTACACAACAATTATCACTACAAAGTCTAGCCCATTAGTTAGGGTTTCCAATGGCAAGCAACCGAAAGTACCAAAATACCCCTCTCTTGTCTCCACCATCCCGCAAGAGAGCTCTGACAAGCGCCCGGCAAGATGGCAAGCCACCACATCCAACAAAACTAACCCACAAAGAAAGAGAAGGGGAAAAATGGAAAGTCCTAAGCTTTCCCCATAAATGAAAGTCAAACGGCCAAAGGGGTCTCTTCCTTGAAAGATGGCAGTCACACAAATAAAACACACAACAGCAGCGAGACAACAACAATCACTACAAGAAAAACATGTTTTACTGGCAAATTTTTTCCCCAACAAATTTTCGGCGGAAAGTATGGAATTTCCGGCAGATTTTTGTTTCCGCCGGAAACGTACCGGCGGAATTGTTGGCAATTCCGGCAGATTATTCCTTTGAAAAACGTTCTTAAAAAAACCCGCCGGTAATGAGCGTTTCCGGCAGATCTAGTGGATTCCGTAATTTTCAAATTCCGTCGGTACCGTAATTTTCCGGCGGATTTAAAACTGCCGGTACTGTAGAAGCGGTAAAATTTGAAATTTCAAAATTCAATATTTAAAACGGAAATATTTAAAACCGCCAGTAATGGACTTTTGTGGCGGAATAGAACCGCCGGAACACGCGTACGAAAATATCCGTTGGTACCACTCATTTCGGTTGGATTTCGAGTGTGGAGCGGGATTTTCGAATTTCAAAATTTCCTCCTGTAATGCTTATTATTGGCGGATCAGGTCCGCCGGTAACATCCGCTCCGAATCTATAAATACCAACATTCCCATTCACTACTCATTCCTCATCCCTTACTCCATATTTTTCATTTCTCTCATCTTCTCCTCTTCTCCCTCTCATTAATCTCATCTTCTCCCACACTCTAATTTCTTTCATTTCGGTTGTCTTCTCCCATTCTCGCAAATTTTTAACAGTATATTTCTAAATAAATATTAGTTATATGTTTTATTGAATTTTTAATTTTTAATTTATAACATATATTAGTTATTTTAACTAACAATTCTGACTTTATTGTTTATGATTGACTTAGAGCTTTGTGAGAATTTCGTTGGAGGGAGCCCGGAATTAGCATCAAGTCAGAGACTTTCATTGTTGGTTAGTTATCAAGTTATTTCTTAATTTGAATTATTTTGTATGGTACGTTAATAATATTTTTTTGGTAGGAGTAGGAAAACATGGTACCTTAATAATATGTTAGTAATGGTAGTTAATTAGTTAGTAAATAGTTAGTAAAATTAGTTAAATTGAAATTAGTTATAAAAAATAAATAAATTTTAGGTGATATAATATATGCTATAAGAAAAATATATTATGGTATAGAAAATAAATTTATTTGTTATTAGATATTTAAGTTACTACGCTCCTATCAATAATTAGATACTAATATATAATCTATGCTATAAGAAAAATATATTATGTTATAGAAAATAAATTTATTTGCTATTAGATAAATTATATATAAATACAATATGTACTATTTAGTAAAACTAATTAGATTGTGATTATTTAGTTAAAGAAAATAAATCTATTTGTTATTAGATATTTTAGTAGTATGTTACTAATATGTAAGTTATGCTTGTTAATTAAAAAATTATAGGTAATTATTTGGTAAAAAGTTTTTAAAACTAATTAGATGATATATATCGTAGTATTACATACTTTCACCAAAAAAAGGATCGTAGTTGGATGTATGATCGAATGTTTCCTAGAAGATAGCTGGCAACAACAACAAGGACAATGGAACCGACGAAGAGGATGAAGGGGGAAAAATGGAAAGTCCCGACCTTTCCCCAAAAATGAAAGCCAAATGGCCACCTTCATCCATGAAACCAAGTTGCAATAAAACGAAGAGACACAAACCTGAAAGAGAGAGGTTGAGGCTCCATGTCACAAAGGCTTCTAGAAGCAAGACATGTCTGTAAAGAGGAGGAAAGTAGGGAGGAGAGGCAAAGGATGAGGATTCAAAAGCAAAACGAGGAAAAGGAGGTGGGTAACCATCAAAGAAATCGGATCTGGTGGGTCTGGTGGTTCGGCAGGGGGCAGGTTGAGACTAGATAAGAGGTAGGGGAAGAAGAGGGTCTGGTGGGTGAGGAGGAGGGAGTGAAGGTTGTGGGCGGCGAACGAACAGAATGGTATTGGTGTGGGTAGGCATATGTTTGAAAGTAGCGCGGAAGAGAGAATAGATGGCGCCATGGAAGGAGCGAGCTAGTGTCGAAAGAGGAGAGAAGGTTGCTTGAAAGCAGCGCCGAACCTAGAAGCTTCTAGGAACAAAGGTGCCGGAGCGCCACTAACACCCAACAACGGCAGCTAGGTCACCTTTTTTGCTGAAACCCTAGCAGAGCCATTTATAAAACTTCACTCCGATTTGTATTTGATCATTTATCATTTATGATTTTCCGTATCTATATATTTATTGTATTTGTATTTTTATACTTGTACGATGGATATTTCTAGTAAATTTGATTATTTTTTTAGTAAATCTGAAGTACGCTATTACAAAGGTTAAGTTTGGATTTGATTTCGGCAAAGGGACATAATACTCTTCTCCTTTTTTATGATTTTATCTCATTCTAAAACCCTGAACTAGATAAGATAAATCTGATGTCACACGAAAAAGGGTGAATACGAGATCGAACAAAGGTGATAGAAGAATGCAAGGGGGCCATTTTCTCATTCTCAGAATACAGTTTCAGTTTGGGAGTTTTGTTTGCAAAAAGTGAGTATCCATGGGTTACAAGCTCCTCGATTTTTCCTTCTTCGTTTCAGCATTTTATGGTTTGATCGCTTTGGACCGTTAGTTTTACTTTCCTCGTTTCACCCTCTTTTTTTTTTTTTTGACAAGGGTAGGGTTTTGTGTTTTTCGAATAATTAAACAATGTTGAAAGAAGATTAATTAGAAGAATTAGCGATTAATATATATGGCCCAAAATCAAAGGGACTATTGTGTCCCTTTTTTATTTCTTCATAGGGACTAAATTGTCCCTAAATTATCACACTTTCATGCATTTACATGTTGACGATATTTAATGATCCATCTAAGCAATTAACATTACATGTCATCCTTGCCTTCGAGAATTTAAACCCTGAACCTCATTCTTATACTCCGTCGGTATCTCTTATCTCACCAATTGAGCTATCAACTTGGGATATATATATATATATATATATATATATATATATATATATATATATATAATTCATGAAAAAGGTCTTGAAATTATATATGGTGGGAATCAGTTGGACGGGTCTGTAGTGTAATATTGACGTTACATTGAGTTCTGTTATCACATCATTCGTACGTGTCAGCTTGTGTAGATTGCATAGACAAGTAGAGAAATCTTCATTTGCCACACATCATCACCAACACGAACTGTTTTATCATTTATGTATAACGTTATCTAAAGAAATCAAAATCAAATTACAGAGAAATCCTTGTACTGCTGACATGGCATGCTGTTATTTGCTAGTTCATGGATCACCTAACATTTACATAAGATAGGGCCTAGCAATTGGATGGAGGACCAGTTACAACTTCTGTCTCCATATATATATAAGAACCTTTTTTTGTTTGGAATATTGTGTATATATGGTATCCGCTAAGTTTCTTAGCGCTTTCAATAAAGATTAATCTGTACACGTGCTTAAAAATAATTTTGCACTAATCACCAAATTTATCACTGTAGGAATCGAACCTGAGAGCACCAGACTGATCCTTGTACCCTAAGATGTTGGTTAATTGCGATATTTCATTATTACATAATTTTCAATAATAATAATAATAATAATAATAATAATAACAACCATATAGTTATATGCATGCATTGCAAAAGGACCACATATGAATAGGACAAGACATTATGCTAGAAAGGTAGAAAAGCCTTTGTATTTTTGGCTTGTTGCAAGAGGAAATTGATGAGGAAGGGACTCTACAAATATCATATAAATAAGCAGCAAGAAAGACATAGAGGTGAGGTGAGATGGATCGTTTTCAAGGGGTGTTTGAACCTTTAGAGGAATCTGAAATCATCTTCTGTATCATCTGGTTTGTCTCTTCCTCGGACATTCGCTCGTCATTACTCTTTGATTTGGCATACGCCTCAAAAAATTCTTTGTTCTCTTTCTCCAGCTCATTCCACACTGCGTATATTATATATATACATATATGCATTAATTATATATACATACATGTTACTAACATTTAACGTACGGATGTTATTTGGTTCACAAATGTGACTGTCACGTATAGTACATATGATCATTGTGTTTTGGAATAAACATAAATGAAACAAACATGCTTATATTCATCCCTTTTTCCTTAATTTTGGGAAACAAAGGAAGGCTATATAGTATATATACATAAAGCATAAAAGCAATACTAGAAAATAATTGTAATTGAATAATTACCTTCAATACGATTCAGTTTTTTTTTCTACTCAGATGAAATGACAAATATACACCACACACACTACCACCAGGCACGTTCTGGCTCGAACCCGAGAGCCGACGTCCCCATGTCACTAAAATTGCCAAGGCAACCAACAGTGAGGGACATTGATAAAGACTTACAAGGAATTGATAAAGACCCAAATGAAGATAGCAATTGGTTCGGAGACATGATAAGGATAAAATTGGGACGAGGCGATAAGGCAAAATTTTGGAACGATAAGTGGTGTAGCCCGATATCGTTTGCCGAGCTATATCCACGGTTACATGTAATTTCATCAGCGGAAGATGGTCGTGTAGCAGAATTCGGTTTCTGGAGGGGAGAAGAATGGATATGGCAGCTTCGATGGAGAGAGGATATGACGGAGGAAGTAGCTGAACAGGTTAGAGAACTGCAAGAAATCCTTCGGCCAATTACTTTGGATAGGTATCGTGACGAACGGTGGTACTGGAAAGCTTCTGCGTTACAGCACTACACTGTAAAATCGGCTTACAGCAGGCTGATTGACAGCAGCACCGATTCATAACTGCTGTCCGATGGTGAGAAGACTCTGCTGCAGAAACTCTGGTGCACTTCAGTTCCTTCTAAGTTCCTGGTACATGGCTGGAGAATATTGATCAATCGCTTGCCAACAAGATCAGCTCTTGCGCAGCGTGGAGTATTAAATAGTAACGAAGGAATCAGCTGCGTGTTTTGCCTTGCGCATGAAGAGGACATAGTACATCTATTCTGTCACTGTACTGTTTCGGTACAGTTGTGGCTGAAGGTCTGGGAATGGCTTGGCATCACAAACAAGGCATGCAATTCGATGTGGGATCATCTGTGGCATCACAGAATTTCGGCTGGAGGAAAGAAGAAAAGGAGAGTCAGATTCCTTGTATGGGTAGCTGTTACATGGGTTATATGGATCAACCGGAATAGAGTTATTTTTCGAGGAGAAATACCATGTACAACACAAATGCTAAACCATGTAAAAGGTTTATCGTGGGGGTGGGTAGTAAATAGATTGGGATCTCAAAGCCACTTGGCTTTCGAGGATTGGAATAGAGACCCAATAAATTGTTTGAACCGTGTAAGCTAATTGTATTTGGGTTGAGGCACCCCTAGTGCCCCAAGCTAATAAAATCTTTGACTTATCAAAAAAAAAACAGTGAGGGACATTCAATACGATTTAGTTATTTCAGCATCTAATTTTAGATATCTTATCGGATTATATATATGCAAGGGCAGACATATATGTTTTTCAAGGGTGTATCTAATCCTCTCAAAATTTAAAATTCTCATTCACCAACGCAATAAATTTTAGTTGACCTTTTTTTTGGTCAATTTAGACAAAATGGTAAATGAATACAACACATATACTATCACGCAGTCACATCCAAGCTCGATCGAACCTAGGACACCATTCCCATATTGTTAAAATTGCGAATACACTAGGACGGGTAATAAGGTTTTTTTCTTCTCTGTAAAGAAGAACATGAGGTCCACATATTCTTTTTACTACTCTGGTTGACATAGTAATTAAACTTATTTGAAGAGCATCACGATCAAACTCACATGTGAATTAATAGTCAAGTTAAATTTAGGTTCAAAATATTTCACCAATAATTTTGGAGCGTACATATCTAATGTTCTTTATTTGCTTATGAAAAAAACATCTAACGTTCTTTAAGCGTTTGCATCATTCTCTCTCTCTCCCTCCTCTTTTAGTGCCCTAGATTAAAGTCAAATTGTATTGGTTTATTCTCATAGTGGCTCTTTCTTATGTTTTCCTTTTTCTAGAAGACTCTACTTATTTTAATAGCAAGAGAAATGTCACAATTAACAAACAAGCTACGGACACACTACTTTTCTTTACTAAAAACAATGGTGACAGACACACTACTTGAGCTTAAAGGGTCTACTTGTTTAATATTTTATTATATACTCTCCATTATCATGTTAAAAATACTATTTATAACTATTGGTAAGGAAAACAAAAGAGATCTATTGTGAAACAAAAGTTTAAATTACCAAATTAATCAATGATTAAATAAAGTAGAAAATTCAGTGAATCAAACTTTACCGGCTCCGTCCGTCACTGTTGGTTGCCTTGGCAATTTTAGTGATATAGAGACGTCGGCTCCCAGGTTCGAATTCGGGTGTGACCGGTGGTAGTGTGTGTGGTGTTTATTTGTCATAAAACCAAAAAACAAAACTCCACCAGCTCCGATAGCTTTTGGTTCTCTTTTAATAAAGTTAGTTTTTCCTTTAAAAATTATCTTTATATTTAACCCTAATTATAAAAAATAGGTTAGATCTGCTATATATTGGGTGAAGCTCCTCTAGAGTAAATTGCCTCTAGCTAAGTAAATAATGATTTTTTTCTTGGCTTGCAAATTTTCCAAAAGTACTAGTGTGGGCCATGAGTAAAGAAGTTCTGAGGTGATCGATCAGCATGTATGTTCTGGATTGGGCCTTTCTCATGAAATTCACTAAGGACCAATGTCAAAAGGCAGATCCATTAGCTAATGGTTGAGATCAAATACCTAGATCTAACGGTTCTCAATGATTTTCAAAACCTATAATTATAAATAAGCTTTCAATGCTAGCATTAAATGTACACACTTTTTCCAATATTCTCACTTGGAACAGACCCACTTGCTGACTTAAGTGTCGAAGTGTCTTTGCAGGTACCACCCCACCTCGGATCGGATCGGAGTGGTGCTCGTATTGACCAATACCATTTTTACCAACTATCTCAGATTGGACCTGGTATCTAAGATCAGATACCGGTTCAGAGATACGGTACAGATCAATGTACATATGGTAAACTCTCAATACACTGACAGACCAATAGTGTTTCAATTAGTTTATCAAATTGAACTAGCTAGCTTGTGTTAAAAGGTCAGTGACATATATAATACATGTATAATTTTAATTCTTAATTTGTATATGATCTTGTCTCTTATCTCTTCAATTTCTGCACCACGTAAAATTGTTTCAATTCCACTATATAAACATGTTTCCTTGCATCTAGGAGTATGCTATCACAGGATATATATGGATTGGAATGAAAGTGTGAATAATTAACATACCAGTGGAGGTTATGACAGGCTTAATATTTGCATGCTTAGAGAGAGCTTCCATGCATTCTTCTTTTGTCATGTGAAAAATCAAACACTTCTCAATCAAGTGCTGCACCTAATTGATTTTTACACCAACACATGTAAACATATATGAATATAACTAGGTATATATATATATTTGATCAACACAAAAAAAAAACAATTAATTGAGCTAGGTTTAACTATATATCTTACCATATGAATATATGAAGCAGAAGAATGAGAAGAAGAAGAAGAGGAATCTCCCATGATCCTACTTAGTGCAAATTATTATGTGTATTATTTATAACTAATTATATGAGACTAGCTATGTGTAACTGTGTAAGTAGAGTAAAGTGTAGAGAAAGAGGTGCAAATAATATGATATTGATTCATAAGATCTAATGCAGATCTAGACGCAAAGAGAGAGAAAGAGTAGTAGAATATAAAGTGGAGAGGATGGTGAGGTGGCATGGGACCATGAGTCCCACGTGAGAGATAAATGATAATTGGTTGAGAGGGGATTAGAGGAGATTGTAAATGACCATTCTTTTCTTTGTCTTGTGCATTTTGCCAATTGATCAGCCCCCTCCACGTGATTTGTGGGACATATTTCCTCCTACAAGACAAGCCTAGATCATCAACAACTATGCTATATATGCTATTCATTCTACTGTTTCTAGGCTTCTAGCTACTATTATATTATATTATATTTATTGTCAAAAAAAGTACTATCATTGTTTGGAAGTCCGGGGAGCAACAACGAGAGCTAGTCAATGAACCGGGCCACCAAGAGACTTGGACGCAATATCTCCACCCAAAACCTTAAGATGTTAGGTATATGAGTCCCCTCTCTTATATGTCATTCAAAGCCTAAATCATCAACTATTCATTCTACTGTTTCTAGGCTTCTAGCTACTATTATATTATATTATATTTATTGTCAAAAAAAAGCTACTATTATTGTTAGGGAGTCCTGTTAAGAGTCCCACATCGGATGTGATATGGTCTATAAAAGAGTTTATAAGTGGGAGACATCCCCCACCTTACAAGCTGGTTTTGTGGGGTTGAGTTAGGCCTAAACCACATTCTAAGATGGTATCAAAGCCAATCCAAGATCCGCTGGACCACCCGTTATCGGGCCACTCGGGTCACGCTCCAGTTGTCCAGTCCTGGGCGTGAGGGGGGTGCGTTAAGAGTCCCACATCGGATGTGATATGGCCTATAAAAGAGTTTATAAGTGGGAGGCATCCCTCACCTTACAAGCCGGTTTTGTGGGGTTGAGTTAGGCCTAAACCATATTCTAAGAAGTCCGTAGAGCAACAATGAGCTAGTCAATAAACCGGACCACCAAGAGACTTGGACGCCACATCTTCACTCAAAACCTTAAGGTGTTAGGTATATGGGTCCCCTCTCTTATATGTCCTTCAAAGCCTAGATCATCAACAACTATGCTATATATGCTATTCATTCTAATGTTTCTAGGCTTCTAGCTACTATTATATTATATTATATTTATTGTCAAAAAAAGCTACTATTATTGTTAGGGAGTCCGGAAAGCAACAACGAGCTAGTCAATGAACCGGACCACCAAGAGACTTGGACGTCACATCTCCACCCAAAACCTTAAGGTGTTAGGTATATAGGTCCCCTCTCTTATATGTCGTTCATATAACTCATTCATAGCCGATGTGGGACTTATAACCACTCACACTTGAATTTCCAACATCTCCCCCCAAGTGTGAGTCACCCACATCACTATACTTGATCCAAACCAGGATTCACTACCCGCTCCCCCACCAAGCCGAACCATGGCTTTGATACCACTTGTTGGGGAGTCCGGGGGAGCACCGAGGAGCAACAACGAGCTAGTCAATGAACCGGACCACCAAGAGACTTGGACGCCACATCTCCACCCAAAACCTTAAGGTGTTAGGTATATGGGTCCCCTCTCTTATATGTCATTCATATAACTCATTCATAGCCGATGTGGGACTTATAACCACTCACACTTGAATTTCCAACAATTATATTATATACACGGTTTACCGGTAGGGCTATGCATATTTGATAAGGGTTTGGATCTTTTCTAGTTGCTTAACTGTTTTAGTAGGAGAGAAAAAGACTCATTAAATAAAATATTATTATTTTATTTGATGAGTCCAATAATTGGAGAGAATTCTTACCCATTTGATTGTGCAGTTGAATATTTTCTATGATTGCACGAGTTTAAATTTGGGATTTCTTAATACGCGCATGAGTTTATGAAATTTGATTAAGTGCAGTTAGGGATTAAGTGAAGTTAGGTATATAGTGCAGTCACACGGTCATTAAAATAGTAGTCATTAGATTTACTCTTCATATACACCGGGAGGATATCCGTGCATACGTACGGGTGCTGTCGTGTTCTTTATATGAATGAGCCTAGAGAGTATTTAAATAGTATGAGCATTACCCCTTGAAAATAATGACAAATTTAAAGTAGATAAAAATGAGTTTAAAATAAAAAATAGATAAATATTAAAATCTAAAAATGTAAAAGTATCATTTAAAAATAATCTATGAATTAATCCCGCATATTTTTATATATGAGTGCAGTGTCTTTTTATATATCAGTGTTGTTATCCCGTGTTTTTTATATATCAGTGCAGTTATCTCATAGTTTCAAATTCAATTGATTATTCGAGTTGATTAGTAGTTTATAGTAGATAGTAAAAGATAGATAGTAGATTATCAATAAGAAATATTTATCCCGTGTTTTTTTATATATCAGTGACAATTATTTGTCATTTTTTAGGTATTAGTGACAGTTATTTGTCACGTGTGTTTTAAATATTAATCAGTTTAAATACTCATTAAGCCTTCTTGTTTTTTTAGATAGTAGGTTTATAGTAGACTTCAAAAATTATAATTATCAACTGCAAATATTAATCCCGTGTTTTTTTATATATCACTGCAGTTATCCCGTGTATTTTTTTATATTTCAGTGCAGTTATCTCGTAGTTTCAATTGATTATTTTAGCTGATTAGTAGATTATGGTAGATAGTAAAAGTTAGATAGTAGATTATCAATAAGAAATATTTGTTTTAAATATTAATTAGTAGTTTAAGTAGTCATTAAGTCTTTTTTTTAGATAGTAGGTTTGTAGTAGTAGTCTTCAAAATTTTTAATTATCAATGACAAATATTAATCTCGTGTTTTTTTATATATTAGTGCAATTATCTCGCAGTTTCAATTGATTGTTTTAGTTGATTAGTAGATTATAGTAGATAGTAAAAGAGAGATAGTAGATTATCAATAAGAAATGTTTGTTTTAAATATTAATCAGTAGTTTAAATAGTCATTAAATCTTCTTGTTTTTTAGATAGTAGGTTTATAGTTGTCTTAAAAAAATTTAATTATCAATGACAAATATTAATCCTGTGTTTTTTATATATTAGTGCAGTTATCCCGTGTTTTTTTATATATCATTGCACTTATCTCGTAGTTTCAATTGATTATTTTAGTTGATTAGTAGATTATAGCAGAAAGTAAAGGTTAGATAGTAGATTATCAATAAGAGGTGATAGTAGATTTTCAATAAGAGTGTAAACAGATTTTGGAGAGAAAAATTAAAATTTTAAGGTGATAACTTTTTCCAAAAAGCTGATAGTTTTTTTTTATAGTGTGACACATTTACATTTTTATAACTTTTTCCAAAAATGTGATAGGTAATTTTGGTAGAGTAATGTTTGTTTAAATTTAGAAATTTAGTTAAAAATACGTGTAGTGATAAGAGAAATAGAAGAATTGTTTATGCGAAAAGTAAAAGTAAAGTAAAAAGAAAAAAGGAAGAAAGATAGTGTAAGAGAAAAGTGAAAAGGAGGAAAGGGAGTGTAAGAAAAAGAGAAAAAAAGTAAGAAAGAGAGTGTAAGAAGAAAAAGAAAGAGATCCAAATTGGTAATTTCATAGGAGGTTTGATTGTATAAATAGATAAATAGATAAATAGATATTAGATCCCGTGTTTTTTATATATTAGTGCAGTTATCCCGTGTTTTTTTATATATCATTGCAGTTATGTCGTAGTTTCAATTGATTATTTTAGTTGATTAGTAGATTATAGCAGAAAGTAAAAGTTAGATAGTAGATTATCAATAAGAGGTGATAGTAGATTTTCAATAAGAGTGTAAACAGATTTTGGAGAGAAAAATTAAAATTTTAAGGTGATAACTTTTTCCAAAAAGCTGATAGTTTTTTTATAGTGTGACTCATTTACATTTTTATAACTTTTTCCAAAAAGGTGATAGGTAATTTTAGTAGAGTAATGTTTATAAAAACTTAGAAATTTAGTTAAAAAAACTAAAGTGAAGTGATAAGAGAAAGAGAAGAATTGTTTATGCGAAAAGTAAAAGTAAAGTAAAAAGAAAAAAGGAAGAAAAAGAGTGTAAGATAAAAGTGAAAAGGAGGAAAGAGAGTGTAAGAAAAAGAGAAAAAAAGTAAGAAACAGAGTGTAAGAAGAAAAAGAAAGAGAGAGTAATGACATTTTTACCCTTAAATTAGATATGTGTCATGTTAATAAGAGATCCAAATTGGTAATTTCATAAGAGGTTTGATTGTATAAATAGATATTTGATTAGTGCAGTTATCCCGTGTTTTTTTATATATCATTGCAGTTATCTCGTAGTTTCAATTGATTATTTTAGTTGATTAGTAGATTATAGCAGAAAGTAAAAGTTAGATAGTAGATTATCAATAAGAGGTGATAGTAGATTTTCAATAAGAGTGTAAACAGATTTTGGAGAGAAAAATTAAAATTTTAAGGTGATAACTTTTTCCAAAAAGGTGATAGTTTTTTTTATAGTGTGACTCATTTACATTTTTATAACTTTTTCCAAAAAGGTGATAGGTAATTTTAGTAGAGTAATGTTTGTATAAATTTAGAAATTTAGTTAAAAAAACTAAAGTGAAGTGATAAGAGAAATAGAAGAATTGTTTATGCGAAAAGTAAAAGTAAAGTAAAAAGAAAAAAGGAAGAAAGAGAGTGTAAGAGAAAAGTGAAAAGGAGGAAAGAGAGTGTAAGAAAAAGAGAAAAAAAGTAAGAAAGAGAGTGTAAGAAGAAAAAGAAAGATAGAGTAACCCTTAAATTAGATATGTGTCATGTTAATAAGAGATCCAAATTGGTAATTTCATAGGAGGTTTGATTGTATAAATAGATATTAGATTAGTGCAGTTATCCCGTGTTTTTTTATATATCATTGCAGTTATCTCGTAGTTTCAATTGATTATTTTAGTTGATTAGTAGATTATAGCAGAAAGTAAAAGTTAGATAGTAGATTATCAATAAGAGGTGATAGTAGATTTTCAATAAGAGTGTAAACAGATTTTGGAGAGAAAAATTAAAATTTTAAGGTGATAACTTTTTCCAAAAAGCTGATAGTTTTTTTTATAGTGTGACTCATTTACATTTTTATAACTTTTTCCAAAAAGGTGATAGGTAATTTTGGTAGAGTAATGTTTGTTTAAATTTAGAAATTTAGTTAAAAATACGTGTAGTGATAAGAGAAATAGAAGAATTGTTTATGCGAAAAGTAAAAGTAAAGTAAAAAGAAAAAAGAAAGAAAGAGAGTGTAAGAGAAAAGTGAAAAGGAGGAAAGAGAGTGTAAGAAAAAGAGAAAAAAAGTAAGAAATAGAGTGTAAGAAGAAAAAGAAAGAGAGAGTAATGACATTTTTACCCTTAAATTAGATGTGTTATGTTAATAAGAGATCCAAATTGGTAATTTCATAGGAGGTTTGATTGTATAAATAGATATTAGATCCTGTGTTTTTTATATATTAGTGCAGTTATCCCGTGTTTTTTTATATATCATTGCAGTTATCTCGTAGTTTCAATTGATTATTTTAGTTGATTAGTAGATTATAGCAGAAATTAAAGTTAGATAGTAGATTATCAATAAGAGTGTAAACAGATTTTGGAGAGAAAAATTAAAATTTTAAGGTGATAACTTTTTCCAAAAAGCTGATAGTTTTTTTTTATAGTGTGACTCATTTACATTTTTATAACTTTTTCCAAAAAGCTGATAGGTAATTTTAGTAGAGTAATGTTTGTATAAACTTAGAAATTTAGTTAAAAAAACTAATGTGAAGTGATAAGAGAAAGAGAAGAATTGTTTATGCGAAAAGTAAAAGTAAAGTAAAAAGAAAAAAGGAAGAAAGAGAGTGTAAGATAAAAGTGAAAAGGAGGAAAGGGAGTGTAAGAAAAAGAGAAAAAAAGTAAGAAAGAGAGTGTAAGAAGAAAAAGAAAGAGAGAGTAATAACATTTTTACCCTTAAATTAGATATGTGTCATGTTAATAAGAGATCCAAATTGGTAATTTCATAGGAGGTTTGATTATATAAATAGATATTAGATTAGATAGATAGGTTAGATAAATAGATATTAGATTTTCACCCTTTGATTCCTAGTTTTTCAAAAAAAATTGGAAAAAATATAAGCTAGAGATAAGAATAGATGATTGCACCTAATTCAAATTTGTGAGTTTATAGATGGTATTTGCTACCTGTCTGAAGACAAAAAAATTACATTTTATAACACTATAAATCAAAATCTAAAGATATAACAATGAGTTTTAGATAGATAGTTTTTTTTATTCGAAAAGGATGGGATATTGTGTAAAAGAAAAATATACAATTACTCAATCATATTTTGCAATGATGTGACTTTGTAATAGTATTCTAAAATATTTTAATAAACACTTATAAAGTGAGGTCGATTAGATGATGGTGTGAAATTTTTTTACACTATCGGAATATAATTTTTATATTCTGAGAAAATAGTTTTTCTGAGTAAAAATGGGTTAAAATATTTTATTAATGATAATATTCTCAATACCAGAAGGAGGAAGATCATAAATTTGAGGATTGGTCTTCAGTGGCCGATTCAGGACCCTAAGTTAGGGTGTTCAAAAATTTAAAAGCATGACACTACAAGAAAATCGCTGATTTGCGACGGTATTTGCGACGGACAAAATTTCGTCGTAAAAACGCTCGTCGCAAATTGTTTCCGACGGATTTTCCGTCGCAAAATATTCCGTCGCAAATTAGTCGCAAATGCATCGCAAAATTTCGTCACAAATTCCGTCGCAAATCCTTCGAAAATATAAAAAATAAATTAAAAAAATTAAATCATACGCTATTTTTTCCTATCATAAAAGCCCTCATCAGTCAACACACTTCATACGCCATTTTTTCCTATCATAAAAGCCCTCATCAGTCAACACACTTTAAAAGATTTTCATATTGCCTTATAATTTTACTCAAACTACCTAAATAAGCTCATAGTAACCATGACTGAAATCAAACCATCACTCCCAGTAAAAAGCAAGAAATCAAACCATTATAATAATAATAACAGCCTCTGCAGTCTCCACAACACATATATCATAATAAATCGAAATATCTTCATTTTCATAACAATTTTTAAATAAGACAAAAACTCATGACAGTAGCAGTTTATAATTTGAATCCTATCTAGCCAATTTGTGGTCTCCTTAGAACCTGATAATCTTCTCATGACAGTAGCAGTTTTATCATCCTTTATGATCTAACAACAATGCACATCAAAAAGAAAAATGAAACATGTTGGAACCTGACTTGGAATCAGAGAATTACATCGGAAAAATAGACACACCTAGCTAAAGAGCAATTTTTTTATTGCAACTTTTGTACTATTTGATTCTGCAAGAGGTTATAATAATAACCAAATTAGTTTTGATTTGCAAGTTGGACATTGAATATGGAACATGTGAGTTTGAGGCCAACATCTCTGCCTTTCACTTCTGTGCTTCAATCATCTGCTTTCCGCGCATCATGCAATCGAACAGACTTGAAACTCCAACCAGGAACTAGAAATATAAAATAACAGTTGGCATATTTTCAGCTTGTAATCATTCACTACACAAAAATCTAGAGAGTGCATTGAAATACTTATCACTGATAAGTGATAACTAAGTAATAGTGTTCTTTCCAACTTCCACATTGACCATATCATGATCATGACCACATATCATAATACTACAATACAATAGGAATGTGAAAGACCTTTCATGATCACCATATTATAAGTAAATGGACGTATCATGATCACCATATTAGAAATAATAGAATTTTTATGAATATTTACTAGAAGATCTATTATGTATATGTTTCTTTCTTAATTGCAAAGGTTGTTGTTTATTTACCAATGCTATGACATCTCTAGCCGCCAATGCCAAAATGTCAGCCAGGTACACGTACTGTCAACATCATCCTTGGCTTTGATCACTGTATCAAAACCATCACTAGCAGCAAGTGAAAGATATATAGGATTATCCATCTCTGCAGTGCTGTTTCTTGAAGCTTGGCATCACGGAAGCATCACATCCCTGTCCAAATACACACACACACACACACACATATAAATACATTACTGTAAACTGTAAAGTTTAATAGCAACTGTTACCAAAGAGGTGTATGCAAAAGAAAAAGATCAAATTTAAAACTACGATGACCCGAACAAAACAATCATGGAAGAATAACCTAAGTATAGCAGGTGCTATCACTAACAAGTAGATCCGCCACTTTTAGTCTTCCATAAGGCCGCCCTTTCGGCCTTACTAAAGAGTGAGCTGCCTCATTATTTGGAAAAAAAAGCTAAAACAAATTTTAGTATGCGAGACAAGCTAGCGCGCGCGCGCCCACACACACACACACACACATATATATATATATATATATATATATATATATAATAGTTCTAAAATAAGAGGAATCTAAATTATGTGTGCAGCAATTTTTTTTGACATCAAAATAGTTATTATAAATTGGTTACTAGAATTGATGTTATATTAAAATATTATAATATTTTTAAAAATGTTTAATTCGTTATAATTTCTTTTTGTGAGAAGTAGTTATACCTAATATAGACGTACAAATATATATAATACATGAATTATATTATTCAGTCATCTATCAATATGGACGGTGCAATACCTGTTTTTCTTTTATAATCATTGTTAGTCGTGGAGAGAGAATGTTAGTTTTCCAAATTTGAACTTGAGACCTCTTACTTGCACTCTGTTGGTGCACCTCTCCGGTATCCATTAGAAGCAATACCTTTGATCATTCTACACTCATGCTTTCTCTTGCCACACCATCCAAAAATTGTCCATGCCATTGTCATTGCCATTCAACGATCAATCGATATCACCTTATTATTTTATTTACGGTCGATCCTCATATCAATAGTAATGCGTACTCTAGAGTATGTTCATGATGTGATGATATTCTTCATTTAATCTAAAATTCGCAATGATATATAACATGTGAACTAAAATCCTAGGAGCGTCTCCGATAGCGAGTTCTTACCCATTAAGAGTTAGATTTTAATAGGTATTTTCATTATGGAGAATGGGAAATGGGTATTTATTAAGGAGGAACTCTTAAATAGGAAATCCTCTCTCTCCTCTGACGCGCGGACTCACAACCTTACTTTTGATTGAAACTCTAATAAAAAATTGTAGTTGCCATGAAAGTGGGACCCATTTAATAAATTTTGTTAGGCTTTTGGATTGGAGAGATGAAGTTCTTATTAGATACTACTAGTAAAAAAATATAAAAGAATGATGTGTACACGTGAGAGTTTCTCCATTGTGGATGCTCTAAGAGCAAGTAATAATGAAACGGTGAGAACCGAATGTCGAACTCAAGGATTGCACGTACTTATCATTTTAAAGGTCTAGTTGCTAGATTGAACGAGGGACTGAATATAGTTGTGTTGACAATAATATAAAGAATAACAATAAAATATTTTTGTGACTTCTAGAATATAGAACTGAAAAACGCTTTTGAAATTTACTAGATGATAAAAGAAGTTAGGGATGAACTCCTATTGATTCCACACTATTGCAAAATGACTTGTTATGGAAAATTACCCCCTCTTTAACTTTGTTATCAAACCCACCATTAATCAATTCCTAATTCCTTAGACAACTAGACCTTTGTAAGCAACTAAAAATCCTAATTCCTTAGGCGATTCTAGTTGAGAACAAACATTACAATCAATGGTTTTCAAGATACAACAACTCCAAGACTATTCCTAGACTAAGAAATGAAGGTATTCAATCTCAAACATTCAAGTATAAAACTTCCATCTTCTACAGAAATGAAGGTATTCAATCTCAAACATTCAAATATAAAACTTCCATATTCAATCGCAACTTAAAACCCAAATGCAGAACAGATGCGCCCAAGCGCACGACAAAAGCGCTTGGGCTTGGGCCCTAGGCAAACATATTCTACAGAAGAGCTTGCGCCCAAGCGCGTGACAAAAGCGTTCGGGCGCATGACAGAGAGAAGCATCAGATAAGGAAGCGCCCTAAACACATGCAGAAGCACTTGGGTGCGTGGAAAATATAAACATCAAACTTGCTTGCACCCCAAACACATGCAGAAGCACTTGGGCGCATGGGAGGTAGCTCTTTGTAGTAGTTGTTACTCCAAACACTAAGCAGGTGCATCCTTGCGGCGCACAGAAGGACTTTTAGCAACTGATCAACTCTTTCTTTCAAGCTTCAAGATGATCCAAAACATCAATTTGCACCTGAAAAGCATGGTTATGACAAATGTGGCAAGTTGTGGTCCAAAATCAATGTATTTCCTAACTTTAGTATAAAAATGGTAACAATTCAGCAAGTGTACCGAAACGTTGCAAGTAATAGTAAAAACGGTAAGAACCGGTCGATTCCACATGGATTGCGTGTTGTAACAGTAGCAAATTTGATTAATTCTAGATTGTGACAATTGATTTGAGTTGTAATTGCGTAACGTGAAAATAAAAACTATTGTTGAATTGATGAGAAAAAGCGATTAGGGATCGAATTCTCTCCCTTCACCTATGTTACGAACCTTCAGCTAATTACAGATTAATTGTTTGAACTACCAGATTCAATTCACTATAGTAGGTTAAGGACAATTCCTTGCCTCAGAACCCCTTTTACCTAGTTGAGTTACCCTAATTCCTTAGGTGAATCATGCAAACCGGTAAAGCAATAAACTTAAGAAATAAAGAATTCATGCATCTAACCCCATATTCCTATGGTGATCACAAGTACATGATCTAATACCCCATATCCAGCATGCAACCCATATCCCTATGCGATCACATAACCTAAATCATTATAAGTATCATATGTAACTATAAAGCATTACGATCAGAGGCATAGACTTATGATAATTCAAACAACTAATTGTATTAACCATAACAAAGTATTCATAACATAGGTTCGGGGAGAATCATCTCTCCCTAATCTTAGAAAATTAGTTACACATGGTGAATAGAGACATAACTAGAGTAAAGAAAGCACTACAAGTAAAGATAGACATAGGAACCTTCAACCCTCGTTCCCAAGTGGTGAAGAACTCCCAAAATCTGACTTTCCTCTGCTCCAAAACGTCTGGCTGCGCTCCAATGACCAAGCTCCCTTGAAAAAACGCAAAACTGATTTAAAAACCCTAACTTCAGCAAACCATCGCGTCGCGACACGAGCCCGTCGCGACGCGATATTGGACAGAATTGTAGGTTGCTCCTGCATCAGGCTTCCATCGCGACGCAAACCCTCCTGGTCGCGACGCGATATTGAACAGAAACTTGAGTCTTCCCAATTGTGCTGCGTCTCCGGGCAAGTGTCTGGTTCGCCGAATGATAACACACCAATTGGAGGTCTTCAAGTACAAAATAACTCCAACAATGCAGGAATGGCTTCCAATTTGACTTCCTACTACAAAATTCTAATACTCAGCTAAATCCCCAGATACTGACTATAATACAATCAAAACTCCGCACAATTGGTCCTAAAATTGGACAATTGGTCCACAAGAGAAGGAATTATTTACTTATTTATATTTAACCTTTTTTTTTGGAAATATATATATATATATATATATATATATATATATTCTTTTTCCTTATTTTCTTGTAGGTTCCTTCTCTTGTATACCACCTCAAACTTAGAATGTTGCTATTCCATGAGCAATCCCAAACTTAGAATATTTCCCCACTCTCATGATTTAATCTACCTAACTCCAAGTTAAGAAAATTTAGGCAATGATGTGCAGGAAATTAACAAAAAATAAACAATTAGGCTCAGAGGGGCTAACAAGGGATAGCAATTAAAGGGTTGGCTTGAAAGGCCCAGGTTTGCAAAAATTGCCTCAGTGTGTATATAAATCACATGCAAGATAGTTAAGTACAAGCTCAAGTTCTGCAGACTAATGCAAGCAAGGAATAATCACACAATGAATAGAATAAGTGTTTGGGGCAAACCTCACAGCTGGGAATTTTAAGAGATGTTACTTGAGAGAATGCCCGCAGATGATCTCAGTCTGCCTCAACTTTTGGCATGACCACTAGCAATACCTGATGATAAAATTTGACACACTAGCAATCACAAGGTAAAATGTAAAACATATGAACTAAATACCACAATACCATAAAATTGAAGCTGCTTGCAAAAAGCCTAGGGTAATGGGTGCCTCAATATCACAAGATAAGTTGTAATAATATAGTACAGACCAAAGTGCAAAAATAAAGTCAAAGGGGTAAATAGGACTAAAAATGCAAGATAAAATTGTCTGAAAATAACAGTAAAACATCAATGAGCCTCCTGCTCAGGGAAAAGAAATATGATCATCAATGTACTCATCCCCTGAAAGTAGGGGGTCCTGAGAGTCTGGCTGCTGCTCTGCCGGTGGTGCTGATGAAGATGCACCTGCTCCCCTGTTTTCTGCCATATACTCCTGGGCGGCCAGGTGGACTCTAGCTGATGCAAGGTAAGAGGTGTCTATGCCCTGCTGCTGTAGTAGCATCGACGTCCCGCACCAGTTGGCCATATGGAGGTCATACTGGAAGGAAGGGTCGCTGCAATACTGCTGACGGCAGGATGGGCCTGCTGACTGCTGCTGTGCTGGAGATGCTGGCTAAGGTGGTGGAACTGCTCCATCCATAGGCCCCTCGGGCTGCTTCATAATCCAGGCTGCAGTGATGGGCTCCCTGGGATCAACTAGTAGGTCATCAGGGTACTCAGGACAGCCCTGCTGTATACATAAGGCATGGATCACAGAAGCATGTCCCAATCTAGCCCTGGGACATCTGACTATCTCAGCAATACTCTCAGAAATGGCTCTCCCCAGGTTCACCCTCTGTCCTCTCATAATAGCCAATAATCCCAAGGCCACCTTGACCTTCACATCAGTGTTGTTGGAACAGGAGATGATTGACTGGTTGAAGAATGCGTTCCAGGCCTTCGGAATTGGCTTGGGTCCCATATTGCAAAAGCGGCGTGGAAGGTTCTGGGATCCGGCCCATTGTGCCCCTGGACGGCACAGCTCTCTCAAGGTCCCCTCATAATCAGTCTTTCTGGGGTTGACTGCAGCGTAGCACAGTAGGCATCTGTGGGTAGGCCAAGTAGGCTGTTGATGCTATCTGGAGAGTAGGACACGGTCTTGCCTCTGACATAAACTGATGTGGACTTGTCCTGCTCCTCCTCCTAATAGGCGTTGGAGTAGAACTCCCTGACCAGGCTCTGGTTCGCCTGCTTAATCATTGCATTGAGTGGAAGCCACCCCAACTCCCGCAGTGTGGAAGTGATAATCGGGAACTCATCTGTGGAGAGGTCAAAGGCCCTCTCAGGATTTATTTTCTTGCCCTTAACCACCTGCTGGTACCGCTCTTCGTGCGTGGGGGACTTGAATCTTTCAACCTCAACTGGTGGTCCCCCTCGCCTTTTCTTGGAGGTGCCTGCTTTGCTTTGCCTCATCATTCTGTTTACCTGTAATGTCCTGTAATGAAATAAAACAGAATCCAGCACAAATTATTAGTTCATGGTGGGTCCCTGGTGTGGGCCCCACTCACAGCAGAGAATTCAACAAAAACAGGCAATACCATTTTCTCAGCACTAGTCCACTACCCTAAGGTTCAATGAGCATTGACAAAATTAAAGCACAGGCTAGCATCCAAAAACAGCATTCACTTAGGCATTTTCACAAATAGTTCGGTTGCTTAGCAAAAACTCACTTAGGCATTTTCACAAACACCTTGGTCACACAAATTTTTTTCATTCAAGCATTTCATCAAACACCTCACCTACACTCTCAAAAACAACAATTTTCTATCCTAATTCAAACAATACCATCACAAATCCAGAATTAAGAAGTAATGGTGAGAATTATCATACCTGGAGAGTGTTGGGGATGCAAAATTATGTGCTCTTTCACACGTTGAGTGCCAAAATTGAATTAGAGGGGGAGAGTGCTTGCAATTCGCGCAAAAGGAGAGAAAAATTGTTTGGTTGTTGCTATGTTCGGTCTGCCTGGTTTTTAGGCAAATTGGCGTCGCATCGCGATGCGACGCGTCCTTATCGCGTCGCGAAATCACACAGAAAAGATTTTTGCTGAAAATTTTTAAACAGTCGCGACGCGATGCCATTCCTTCGCGTCGCGAAATCAAGCAGAAAAGATTTTTCTTTGAATTCTCCTTTTTCGCGAAGCAAATTTTTGACCGAACACAGTTTTTCCTAAGACTAACAACAATTTAAAACTACATTGCACACTTGAAATTAAACGAAAATAAATACTTGGTACCTCACAGTGGGTTGCCTCCCACTCAGCGCTTCTTTAACGTCACTGATAAACTCCAATTATGTACATTTTTTAGGGATATTTTTAGGACTTTTTAGAGCAATTATTATCCATTATATAAATTACTAACTTAATTTGCTCTATTTTTGCAGAAAAGGAGAAAAGATAAAATTGAATATATATATATATATATATATATATATATATATATATATATATATATATATATATATTATGTGTGTGCTTGAAAGAAAAGGGGTTGCATGTTTTAAAAAGAAATAGGCCCAATTTTTAATGGAGCCCATGAATAAAGAATATGATGCACAAGACCTAGCCCAAAAGGAATGGTAAGAGGGAGTTGAATTATTGAATTAAAGGAAAAAAAAGCTGAAGCCTGAAGGACGTGATGGAGTAGAGAAGAAGTTAACATCACACAACCCTAGGCGTGAAGGATATAGAACGCACGCTACAGAAGAAAAAGGGCCGCACACAACAAAAGGGAATTATATAAATTAGTAAAAGAACAGTGAATTGAAGGAGAGTGCCGCACACAAACACAAACAACGCAAGCAACAGTACACACGGCAAGGAGAGGAGGAAGATTTGGTACCCGTTTTTGACACCGTGAGAGAGCTCTGGAGCAGAAAAAGGAGACTAAATTTTCAGGATCAGAAATTTCTCTATTCCGGGTTATTTTTATCTCTGTAATTTATGACTCCTAATTTTATTTTATTGTTCTCGAACACTATGGATAGCTAAATCCTCTTCTAGGGTCTTAGGTGGATCTTGCATGTTTAGAGACCTTTTTATGTTCTAATTTCTGGTTTGAATTCCTATTTTTATTTTAATTAATATTGTCCTATTGTTTTTATCACATGATTAGGATTAGCTACCCTTTGCATGTTTATAATCAATTAGTTGATCAGCGACCGTACTGCAATTAGTTGGTGGACCTATAGGATAATTGGGGCTATAATTAGGGCATGACCAAACCATAATTTAGTCTTCCAATCATTCAACCTTTTTGCTCTTTATGCTTTTCCTGAATTTAAATTCTTGCATGACCAAACGAGGGTTAATTTAGGAAAAAGAATATTAATCGCGAATGACCAAACGGATTAATAGTTTTAGTAAAGGGATTGGTAATTAAGTAAAATAAGGGAATTCAGGTAGGATTAGACATAGGGGAATCAAAGTTTGCAAGTGAAACCGTGACCCTAGACCTCTCTCCATTGCATTAAATCTAGCATTTTAATTCTTGTTATTTATTTCTTTTTATCTGTTTTCATTACAACTAAATCATTGGTTCGTCTAAACAATAAATAATCTCGACTAGTTTGGTATTTGTTAATTAGTCCCTGTGGATACGATAATCTTTTATACTACTTCTGCGGTAGAGTACACTTGCTCTAAGTGTGTTTTTAACGCAACAAGTTTTTGGCGCCGTTGCCGGGGATTAATTTAGCAATATTAAACGAAAAAGATTTTTATTGCTTTAGACATTTTTTATGCACTAGTTTTATTTTATTTTTTTATCTTATTGAAAAAAAATACAAAAAAAAGGCTGCTAATACTTTCCCAAGAGACCGCTGCAGTTCACCTTTTTTGCAGATAAAAGTTTAAATCATGGTTAAGACAATTGGAGATTATATTAGAGATGCAGAGGCACAAAGGAATTTAGAGAAGTCATATTGGTATATGTCTCAATGTCAGATGCAGATTTCTCCTCCTCCTTATGAACCTTATTCAGACTATTGGGATGACTATGAGCCACCTCCTTATTCCTCCCACTGGGATAATTATGAGTCACTACAAGTGCAAAGGCAAGAGGAGGAAAAGTCGGATGTCAATGAGGTCTTGGCCAAATTTATGCAGCAGACACTTGAAAATTTTGAAAGTCTGAATGGTCAAATCTCAAGTCTCATTGCTTTGTTATCTCAAGAGGCCCAAGAAACTCCTTCACAAACTAAGTCGACCCAAAATAAAGAAGCTGAGCAATACAAAAAAAGTATTCCTACGAGAGATGAAGTTGTCTCCATGGAATATAATTTGGATGAAGAAGCTCCCAAGAAAGATGAGGAGACTCCTACTGAAGGGAGTCAAATCAAAATAGTAGCTCCTACTGAAGGGAGTCATATTGAAACAAAAGATCCTATTAATGAGAGCGGTTGTGAGGAGAATGAGAAAGATCCATTGGTTCTGGATTTGGAGAAAGAGGAGAAAGCGCCCATTTTTGGGCAAATTGTTTTAACCATTGGTGATGCTGTGATTGAGGTTCACCGGGGAAAGGTAACTTTAAGGAGTGGTAAAGAAGATGATGTTATTAAAGCTTTAAATTCCAATGAAAATTTCTCTTCTTTAACTTCTTATTTTGATGATGTGGTTGAAACTAACATTTTTTGTGAATTAAAGATGTAGGACCTTTTGAAAAAAAATCTTATTTTGCAGGATCCTAGCATAGTGGTGGATGGAGATAAAATAAAAATTTCACAATCCTATGAAGTTCATCCACCACGTGGAAAAAGAAAGAACAATGTCAACCACATTGTTAGAAAGTTAAGAAGGTGTACAGCGTTAGATGTAAAATTTGCCCTTGGAGAGCCCCCTGATTGAGCACCAGCTATCGTCAGGCTCATGACGTTAAACAAGCGCTTCGCAGGAGGCAACCTGTGTTTTCTTTTCATTTATTTTTATTTTACTTTTATTTTTGTTTTGTTTTTAGGAATAAGCTCAGATTGCAAGCTCTCTCAGGGAAGTCACTCTTACTCTCTCTCTCTCTCTCTTTCATTTATTTCCTTTTGTTTCTATTTGATCATTTTGCATTGAGGACCATGCTTCATGTAACACCCTAAATATTTAATTAATTTATTTAATTAAGTATTTAGGTATTTAATTTATTTAGTTGATATAATTAGATTATTGAGAAATTATATTAATTAATTAAGTGGAGGTGTGGTATTAGGAAATTGGTGGCACCAACTAATTAAATTAGGGCTTAAGTGGAGAGAAAGCCCATGACCCATGACCCAACAAACATAAGCGCATATATAAACCAAGTTTTTGGGTTTTTAGCTCATTTGGTGAAAAACAAGGAAGAGAGCCGTGAGGGCCTAAGCTATGAGCGCCGCACCCATGAGAGAAGACAAGAAGGATTTCGCAAGTTCCATAGGGGAAAGGGAGGGATCTAGCTTGTTGCGGTGGTTCTTGGTGGTTCCAGTCAAGAGGGTTTTGTCTTCGGTAAATTAAGGTAAGGGGAGTTCTATCTTTCTATATAATAGATATTCATGATAGGTTGTAAGGGTGGGGTTCCTTTATCTAATGGGTTTATATGAAGGGGGTTATGTGGGAGTAGGAATTATAGTGCCATAAATCTGAAATTGATGTCGTGTTATGATGATTGGAATAAGCCCTTGCCATATGATGTCTTGTTGTTGAAGATTTGTGATTTGTATGCCAAGTGTTTGATTAATGTTTTGATGGTATTGTGATTGGTGATAATTGGAGATGACCGTGGTAATTTGATGTTCATATTGGTAAGTGAATTTTGGTGTTGAATTAGTAATTTAATTGACGAGAAATAAGATTTTGTAACCCCTAGGCGCCTTGGGCGCCATATGTGTGCATTCTGGACACTGTTCGGTTTTTCTAAAACTGGTATTGTTTTGTTGATCCAAAAATTATGTGGCTGATTGTTTTTGAAAATAGACTTAAAGCCGGTCGTTTTGGCACTGGTTTCGTTCGATTTGGAGTTGTGTAGCTCAAGTTATGAGTCTTCAAAGTTGAGTCAAATTTCTGGAATCAAACTTGTTTAAGCTGCGCCAGTTTCTGGGCGCCGGATCCCCTCTCCTGGGCGCTGTGTTGCGCGCCAGTGCGTGTGTTGCTGCCCTGGGCGCATGGCGCCCGTGTGCGCGCCTGTTGCCTGTGTTGCCAAATTCTGTGTTGCTGGGCGCCGGATCCCTGTGCCTGGGCGCCATTTCCAGGATGTTCCCAATTTTTTTAATAAAACTGTTTTCGCTATATCTTTTGACTCGGGCATCCGTTTTAAACGTTTCAAAAAGCGTTGGGAAGCTTTTTCGGTCGTCTACCTGTGTGTCATATTTTTAGAATAAAAATTTATTATTTGCTGGTGTTTTCTGGGCGCCCAAGAGGCTGTCCCCGGTGGTCCTCCCAGGACGTTGTGAAGCCCTGTTGAGTTCTTTAAAAATTCTTTTTTCGCACAGCCAACAGTTTTAACGTTTTAGTATCAAAATGGATGATTATGACAATGATGCCCTTAGTGGTTAGTTAAATGACGCTTTTGCCCTTAGTGGCCAATATTTTGATGAAGATGAGATTATGGATGATTATGACGATGATGCCCTTAGTGGCTAGTTAATTTACGCTTTTGCCCTTAGTGGCCAATATTTTTGATGATGATGTGATGGTGATGATTAGGACGAGGATGCCCTTAGTGGCTAATTAAATGACGTTGTTGCCCTTAGTGGTCAATATTTTGATGATGATGATGATGAGTACTCCAGGTGAGTGTTTTGATGAAATGCACATGTGTATATAGAGTCTCATGGCATGTGCATAATGTGAAGAATAGGCTTCGGCCTCCTGTGAAGAATAGGCTTCGGCCTCTTAATTGTGACGAATATGGTACCATCATGCATATGCCCTGGTGGGGGTTGCATCTCATATAGTAGCATGACATTGTGATGAATTATTGTAACGACGTGATTGATGATTTGCGATGTGGTTGCTTTAATGCTGTGATTTGACTTATTGCTTATCATGTGATTTATTATATGGATTGAATTGAGCTCACCCTTCTGCTTGGAATGTTGCTCTATTGTGGCAACGCTGCAGGTAACCGCGAGTGAAGGTCCTGCTGCCTTCCTTATTAGCTGTGGGATGTCTGTCGAGTCGCTCTCTGATACGTAGCACTCGGGGGGATGAACGCTAGTTTTATTAGTTGTTTCTATTATTCTAAGTTTTGAAGTTTATGGTGATGTTTTGATTTTTATCGAAAACTTTATTTTATTCCGCTGCGTGGTGATGGAGTTAGTGTTATGTATCGTACTGTTTTAACGGTGAAATTTATTATTGGCGTGTGATGTTTATTGGTGTAAATGTGGCATCCCTTGTGGGTGTATGCGAAAAACTTTTTTGAAAACTCTGATTTTTGTCAAAAAAATTTCCGGGTAGAAAAGGGGTGTTACAATAGTGGTATCAGAGCAGTTGGTCCGTCCGGTCGAGTCGTTGTGTCGGTGTACGACCAACTGTTGTCTTTTGAATCTAACAGTTGTTTGTGTTGTACTAACGTTTCTGCAGGTGAAGGTAAAACAAAAATTGCTAATGGTAAGAGTACTAGTGGGGGGAGATGTCCCTACTAGCGTCATGTGCTGGTATTGTGTGTTTGACGTGATTCTGTGTGTGGACCCTGTTTCTTCTGTTTTTGGTTCTCATTGTTAACTTTCTGGTTGTGTGAATCTTGACTTCATTAGTGTGGTTCCCAATGATTTACACCGTGATTTGGCGACCCAAGTTTTGAATGTGTAATTGATGTGCTTGTGTGCTTCCAACGATGTGATTGTTGTTGATACTCACGTGTGTTTGATTTGCTTAAACTATTTTAATTAATCAACACTAAGCCTTACGTGAAACTCATTGTGGTATGTCTTGATGTTAAGGTTGATTGTTTTGTAAAATGGTTTTGCTGATTATTTAAGTTGTTACTACGTTGATAACATGCAGTGATTGTGAGTTTAGAGTCCTCATGAAATATTTTCTAATTCCCATGCTTCGTGAAGTCGACATTGAGCGCTTGAATTTTTTAAACAAAATCTTTTTGGTTATTGCCTCTTGATTTACACTGTGTGGTCTTGTAATCTGGAAAGTAAAGAGATTTCTGAAAATTGCTTTTGACATCTATTAAAGAAATTTTATAGTTGGATACTCGTGATGGTATTAAAATTATTTTAATAAATGGACACTGGTCTTGTTTTTACTACGGTGTGCTTTTGATTGCACAATGATGCTACATGCTAAGTGCCTTGTGAATTGGTCTTGCCAATTACGTTACGATGTTTCGCTACCTTGACTGCTGCAAGTGATAAAATTTTTGGTTTGAACACCCTAACTATTGTGTTGCCCTCTTTTTCAAGCCACGTGAAAAGATTTTAAAACGAGTTATAGTTATGATTATTATTATCCCACGTATTCTGTCCCAATCTTTCTTAATTGCTATTTTGGTGCATTTGGGTGGACCATCCTAGTATGGCATAACATGTAGTACACCGGGAAGGGTCAAAAATTTATTTTTATCAAGTTAATTCGGATTATAACCGGTACGAATGTAATAACCTTATTTCTGTTTTCATAACTGTGTGGAAAGTTTCTTTGGTAAAATAATAAGTATGACTTGTAATTTCCAACACTGGGTTTCCCTTGATTTTGTTTGCTGTTGCACTCTTTATAAGTTGTGCTAAATAGTTTGGGAACCTTGAAATTTAAAATGTGCACTATGTTGAATAAAATGTTAGTGTTAAATGTTAGTGTAACTGTCCGTTTTGAGCTGACCAGTGGTAATAAGGTTTTAAATGTTAACTGTATTCTTATGTACTTAGTGACCTTGCTTCGTGGATTATTTTGAGTTATTGCTGTTTTAAAGTGTTATTGTTGTGGCTATTTTAAATGGTAATGTTATTGCTGTTTTGAATTGCCATTGTTGTTGTTTTCAGAGAAAAAAAAAAAATTGTTACTGTTTTCAGAAAAATTGTTGTCGTCGTTTTCAGAAAATTATTGTTGCGGTCTGTTGAAAGTTGTTGTTGCTGTTTCCAAAAATAACTGTCACTGTTCCTACTTTTGTACGCTACTACTATTTCTGGGTTGTGCCTGTTTTGATTGTTGACCGTCCCTATTTTTATGAGTGATCCTATTTGGTGGTTTGTGGTCTAAAAATGTTAAGAGATTTTGAAAATCGCTTTTGAACAACTCATAAACAATTCTGTGGTTGTATACTGATAGTAGCATTGAAAATTATTTTTTCTATAAAAGGGCACTATTGTGAGCTTCTTTGAGTTAGCTTTTATTGGCATGTGTTCTTAAGAATATTTTATTCGAACTGTTTAAGCTGACGTTTAGTCTGGTGGTGGAAAAAAATCAATTTCTAGGACATGTTTTAATTCTCGTGTTGAAAAATCTAAACGAAATGTTTTGTACGTGAATGTTTGTACTATTGAAATCGTGTGGTGTGATCTAGGGTTCTGATAATTACCATATGTATGCTATGATGCCCTGTTAGACAATTTTGCTACATGTCTTAAAAACTAGTTGTGGAGGCTGCCTTGACTCCTTGATTGTTTCGGTGATAATTGCTTATGGTGTTAAGTTGTTGAATGTTGATTCGTTAAGGTGAGACATGTTGTGTGCTATTGTTGATTTGTTGTCTTAGGCCATTGGCCATTGCTGATTTGTTGTTGCTGTAGTCTAGTGGTGAAGGCGCCCTGCCCATAGGCGCCATGTGCCATTTTGTTAGTGTTGTTGGAGGCGCCCTAACCGTGGGTGCCATGCCTATTTCGCTGTCATTGGTTGTTGGCGCCTTAGCGCCCATTGTTGTGATCATGCTGTGGTCCTGTGCTGTTGTTGTTAATAATGTTGATGTTGATGTTCTTGATGATGTTGTTGACGATTGTATTGATATGAATGATGTTGATGTTGGTGTGGTTATTGATGTTGTCTTGGGTACCGCCGAATGGCCCAAGTTATGTTGTCATTGTTGGTTGTTGTCTTGGGTACCGCCGAATGGCCCAAGTTATGTTGTTGTTTTGTTGTTGCCTTGGGTACCGCCGAATGGCCCAAGTTATTATGTTGTTATTGTTGTGGGTATCGCCGAATGGCCCACATTGTCTTGTTGAGGGTACCGCTGGATGGCCCGAATTGTTTGATTAATGTTGTGGGCCTATGGCCATTGTTTTAAAAGGGATATTTGGTCCCGGAGTCTGACTGTGTTGATGAATATGTGTTGTTGTGATATGTTGATTGTGTGGCTTGTTTTGCAATCGTTACGCACTCTGTGAACTTGTTGTGATTATTAGTGTGCTTTGATATGTTTTGTTGTCCGGAAGGGTAGATGAGTGAGTTGGAATGTAAGTTAGTTTATCAGAGTAGCGCAGCGGGATCCTTGCGGGATCACTAGAGAGTGAGCCTGATTGTTATTACTTGAGTTACCTGGGTGAACAAGTAGGAGGGACGGCCGCCCAATCACTTACCGCCGGTGATCAAAGCGATAATGATCAGCATGATAGATAGCACTAGTTGCCTAGGTGCCGTAGTCGGTTAATGGAGGAGTGTTAGCATGGGCAGAGAAATTTCGAGGACGAAATTATTCTAAGTGGGGGAGAGTTGTAACACCCTAAATATTTAATTAATTTATTTAATTAAGTATTTAGGTATTTAATTTATTTAGTTGATATAATTAGATTATTGAGAAATTATATTAATTAATTAAGTGGAGGTGTGGTATTAGGAAATTGGTGGCACCAACTAATTAAATTAGGGCTTAAGTGGAGAGAAAGCCCATGACCCATGACCCAACAAACATAAGCGCATATATAAACCAAGTTTTTGGGTTTTTAGCTCATTTGGTGAAAAACAAGGAAGAGAGCCGTGAGGGCTTAAGCTATGAGCGCCGCACCCATGAGAGAAGACAAGAAGGATTTCGCAAGTTCCATAGGGGAAAGGGAGGGATCTAGCTTGTTGCGGTGGTTCTTGGTGGTTCCAGTCAAGAGGGTTTTGTCTTCGGTAAATTAAGGTAAGGGGAGTTCTATCTTTCTATATAATAGATATTCATGATAGGTTGTAAGGGTGGGGTTCCTTTATCTAATGGGTTTATATGAAGGGGGTTATGTGGGAGTAGGAATTATAGTGCCATAAATCTGAAATTGATGTCGTGTTATGATGATTGGAATAAGCCCTTGCCATATGATGTCTTGTTGTTGAAGATTTGTGATTTGTATGCCAATGATGCCCTTAGTGGTTAGTTAAATGACGCTTTTGCCCTTAGTGGCCAATATTTTGATGAAGATGAGATTATGGATGATTATGACGATGATGCCCTTAGTGGCTAGTTAATTTACGCTTTTGCCCTTAGTGGCCAATATTTTTGATGATGATGTGATGGTGATGATTAGGACGAGGATGCCCTTAGTGGCTAATTAAATGACGTTGTTGCCCTTAGTGGTCAATATTTTGATGATGATGATGATGAGTACTCCTGGTGAGTGTTTTGATGAAATGCACATGTGTATATAGAGTCTCATGGCATGTGCATAATGTGAAGAATAGGCTTCGGCCTCCTGTGAAGAATAGGCTTCGGCCTCTTAATTGTGACGAATATGGTACCATCATGCATATGCCCTGGTGGGGGTTGCATCTCATATAGTAGCATGACATTGTGATGAATTATTGTAACGACGTGATTGATGATTTGCGATGTGGTTGCTTTAATGCTGTGATTTGACTTATTGCTTATCATGTGATTTATTATATGGATTGAATTGAGCTCACCCTTCTGCTTGGAATGTTGCTCTATTGTGGCAACGCTGCAGGTAACCGCGAGTGAAGGTCCTGCTGCCTTCCTTATTAGCTGTGGGATGTCTGTCGAGTCGCTCTCTGATACGTAGCACTCGGGGGGATGAACGCTAGTTTTATTAGTTGTTTCTATTATTCTAAGTTTTGAAGTTTATGGTGATGTTTTGATTTTTATCGAAAACTTTATTTTATTCCGCTGCGTGGTGATGGAGTTAGTGTTATGTATCGTACTGTTTTAACGGTGAAATTTATTATTGGCGTGTGATGTTTATTGGTGTAAATGTGGCATCCCTTGTGGGTGTATGCGAAAAACTTTTTTGAAAACTCTGATTTTTGTCAAAAAAATTTCCGGGTAGAAAAGGGGTGTTACACTTCATGCTAGTGTGGGGGAGGAGAGTATATTTTGTCGCTTGGTCTCTATTAATGCACATACCCACTAAATATGTTGATAGCATTTTTTTTTTCTGGCTTGTTTTGCATGAATTATGCTTAAATTGAAAAAATAGAGATTATGCCTTTTTGGGACCCCATAATTGATTCATTTGACAGACTTGTGCTTAATTGTAACTGTGAGGATGTCCTTAGGAAGCTGATAATTAGCAATTGTCCCTATTGAGTACTTTTTGTGAACTAGTTTCTAAATGTGAGATTTGAGCCTTCATAAGGGGATTGATACTAAATCATAAATTTTTACCCATTTTCTTTCTATGAGTGTGTTTCCCAATTTGTTACATTCTAGAATTTGTCTTTTGACCATTTCAAGGCGAAAATTGATTTGCATCATGTAAAAAGATTTGGGGAATGTAGGTATTTTTCTGGCCTCAGAGTTGTTTGTTGAATTTATCCCTTAGTTGCCCCCTTTGAGCTTATTTGTTATATTTTTTTTCTTTGGTACTCAGATATAATTTTCCTTTTTTTGTGTTTGTGGTAACCATTTGGAATTAAATGTGGAGCAACTATTGAAAATTGCAATTTCGTCCTATACTTTAGTTGTCTATCTTGTCAAGATGAAGAAAAAAAAAAGGAGTGAATCATGTGTTTACAAGAATATTCTCCTACAAAGGAAACAAAATATGAGTTTTCATGTACTTACCTTTTTCTCATGAAAAAAAATATAGAAAAATGAAAAAGAAAAAAAAAAGAAGAAAGAAAGCAAGAAGGAGGAAAAGGCACATCAAAAGAATGAAAGAGCCACAGGGCAAATCCAAAAAAAAAAGAGTCTACTCAAGAGCAAAAAGCAAATCAAAAAGAGTCGACTCAATAGAAAAAGAAGAGTGAAGAATGAAAGTGAAATTAATTTGGAGTTTGGACAAAAATTGCAAAATAAATAGGAGCTCCATATTTGGTTTCAAATGTTACTATTTGTTTCTTGTTTTTAGCCCTTTGATTATCTCTTACTTCTTATTTCCTACCCTACTTGAATTCACCTTGGCCCCATTACAACCCATAAAACCCCATCTTTTGCATGCATGTGAACTATTTAGTGGAGATTTGGTCAAATTACAAACATATGGTAATGTACATTTTGTTGAAACTTGAGTGTATATTTTCCCTAGTCCCTAAACACTTAGAGAGATTGTGAGCGAGTGTCATTGTTCACAGAAATGTATTTTTCAGGGTCATGAGCCTCTAATTGGGTAACCTTTTGACACCTCATATGTGCTATATTGTCTATTGTCTGTCATTGTACTTCTAATTTTGGGTTCCTTATTTGGTCGTCTCTATCTTGTGTTGAAAATTGATTGAGCCAGAAAATCTGCTTGAGGACAAGCAAAAGTTAAGTGTGGGGGAGTTGATAAACTCCAATTATGTACATTTTTTAGGGATATTTTTAGGACTTTTTAGAGCAATTATTATCCATTATATAAATTACTAACTTAATTTGCTCTATTTTTGCAGAAAAGGAGAAAAGATAAAATTGAATATATATATATATATATATATATATATATATATATATATATATTATGTGTGTGCTTGAAAGAAAAGGGGTTGCATGTTTTAAAAAGAAATAGGCCCAATTTTTAATGGAGCCCATGAATAAAGAATATGATGCACAAGACCTAGCCCAAAAGGAATGGTAAGAGGGAGTTGAATTATTGAATTAAAGGAAAAAAAAAGCTGAAGCCTGAAGGACGTGATGGAGTAGAGAAGAAGTTAACATCACACAACCCTAGGCGTGAAGGATATAGAACGCACGCTACAGAAGAAAAAGGGCCGCACACAACAAAAGGGAATTATATAAATTAGTAAAAGAACAGTGAATTGAAGGAGAGTGCCGCACACAAACACAAACAACGCAAGCAACAGTACACACGGCAATGAGAGGAGGAAGATTTGGTACCCGTTTTTGACACCGTGAGAGAGCTCTAGAGCAGAAAAAGGAGACTAAATTTTCAGGATCAGAAATTTCTCTATTCCGGGTTATTTTTATCTCTGTAATTTATGACTCCTAATTTTATTTTATTGTTCTCGAACACTATGGATAGCTAAATCCTCTTCTAGGGTCTTAGGTGGATCTTGCATGTTTAGAGACCTTTTTATGTTCTAATTTCTGGTTTGAATTCCTATTTTTATTTTAATTAATATTGTCCTATTGTTTTTATCACATGATTAGGATTAGCTACCCTTTGCATGTTTATAATCAATTAGTTGATCAGCGACCGTACTGCAATTAGTTGGTGGACCTATAGGATAATTGGGGCTATAATTAGGGCATGACCAAACCATAATTTAGTCTTCCAACCATTCAACCTTTTTGCTCTTTATGCTTTTCCTGAATTTAAATTCTTGCATGACCAAACGAGGGTTAATTTAGGAAAAAGAATATTAATCGAGAATGACCAAACGGATTAATAGTTTTAGTAAAGGGATTGGTAATTAAGTAAAATAAGGGAATTCAGGTAGGATTAGACATAGGGGAATCGAAGTTTGCAAGTGAAACCGTGACCCTAGACCTCTCTCCATTGCATTAAATCTAGCATTTTAATTCTTGTTATTTATTTCTTTTTATCTGTTTTCATTACAACTAAATCATTGGTTCGTCTAAACAATAAATAATCTCGACTAGTTTGGTATTTGTTAATTAGTCTCTGTGGATACGATAATCTTTTATACTACTTCTGCGGTAGAGTACACTTGCTCTAAGTGTGTTTTTAACGCAACAGTCACTAGCTTGACGGTTGTCAGAAGATGACTCAGTTTGGCTCTGGTGGAGCATTCAGCTTTTCCAGTGCCTCTTCCAGCACTCTCTTGGCATACTCCACTTCCATTTTATAGTTCTTACCGGATGTACTTGTGGCTTCCTTCAAGTCCTTCCAGACAGCAGGTGGCTTCTCACGGGTTGGGTGGTAGATTTTTTTTCCACCCATCTTGGAATTAATGGTCTCAATGCAGTGACACTCTTCTTTTTCCTTCATTGGGTCTGTGTACTCAAGCACATTGAAGGTCTCAGATTCATCTTGGACCCTCAATTTCACAGTCCCTTCAGCCACATCAATTACTGCCCTACTGGTGGCCAGGAAGGGTCTTCCCAGAATGAAAGTAATGTCATTGTCTCCATTCATGGAGCTTTTGACATCCGTATCCCCATCCAGTTGCAAAATTACAAAGTCTACTGGGAAGAGGAATGTTCCAACCTTGACCAGGACATCTTCCACAACCCCATAAGGGTTCCTGATATACCTGTCAGCAAGACGCAAGGTCATGGTGGTTGGTTTCACTTCTCCTCCGCCCAGTTTCCTCCACATAGCTAGGGGCATTAAGTTTATGCTCACCCCCAAATCACACAGTGCTTTATCAACCTTTTCTTCACCAATTTTGCACGGGAGGGTGAAGCTCCCAGGATCCTTCAACTTCTGAGGAAGCTTGTTTTGGATTATGGCACTACACTCTTTAGATAGAGCCACAATTTCATCATCCTTAAACCTCCTCTTTTTAGTCAACAATTCCTTCATGAACCTTACATACATGGGCATTTGCTCTAATGCCTCTGCGAAAGGAATGTTGATCTGAAGACGTGAGAAGATTTCCTTAAACTTGGAGAATTGCTCCTCCTTCTCTTTCTTCTTAGGTAGTGGGGGATAGGGAAATTTCATGTATGATGGGATCTCCTGGACCTTCTCTCTTGCTTCCCCCTCAAATTTCTCACTTCCTGTTTCTTTTTCTTTTTCTACCACCTCATTCTTTTTTGTTAATTCCTCACTAGGCTTGTGTTTGGTTACCTCAACGGGTCTCAACTCTTTACCACTTCTCAACGAGATCGCATTGCAGTTCTCATTCTTGGGGTTGTCCACAGGGTTTGCAGGGAAACTGCCATTGGACTTCTCAGCTAATTGCTTTGACAGTTGGCCAATTTGGGTCTCCAAATTCTTCATGGATGCTTCATGGTTCTTTCCCATGTTTATCATTATCTGTTCTTGGGACTGGAAGGTGTTTTTGGTCATCTGCATAAACTGTGTCAACGCATCTTCTAACCAAGAAGGGGGTTTCTGCTGTTGATTAGGTGCCTGAGACTGTTGTTGGGAACCTGAGGCTTCATTGTTTTTCCAAGAAAAGTTGGAATGATTCTTCCACCCAGGATTGTAGGTGTTGGAATAAGGGTTCCCACCTTGTTTTTGGAAATTTCCCATATAATTGGCCTGTTCCATTGCCTCTCCTTGGGATGCACAATCCCCTTCATGAGCTTCTCTGCCACAATAAATGCACCCACCTGTTTGAACTGCTTGGGCGGTTGCTTGGCTTTTTGACCCAATCTCACAAGCTGCCGCCAATTGTTTGGTGAGGGCCTCAATCTGCATGGACATTAATTTCTGCTGGGCTAACACTGCACTGTTTGAATCTAGCTCCAGCACACCTTTTTTACTTACACCTCCCCGATCATTCTGAATTCTGTATTCATTGGAGGCCATGTCTTCTACTAGCTGCTTTGCTTCCTCCCAAGTCTTTGTACCCAAAGATCCTCCAGCTGAGGCATCTAGCTAGCATTATTCTTGTCTGAGGTCTCAAACCATGACAGGAGGTTTGCAGCTGTAAGAAGTCATCTATACCATGCCCCGGACACTTTTTGAGCAACAGTTTGAATCTCTCCCAAGAATCATACAACGACTCTGACTCCCCTTGAGTAAAATTAGAGATTTCAGCTCTTTTCCTTATAAACTTGGAGACAGGGAAGAATCGCTCCAAGAACTTATTCTCGAGATCATTCCAAGTGTTGACGGTCCCTGGGAGAGTGTTCAACTAATCTTTAGCCCTGCCCGTTAGAGTGAATGGGAACAACCGAACCTTCTTTGCATTATCAGTCACCCCCTCAGGGTGTGTAGTACCACAAATCTCATAAAATTGGAAGAGATGTTGGTTGGGGTCTTCAGCATCAGACCCAGAGAACTGCTCTGATTTAAGGGCAGTGAGGACAGAAGACTTGATGTCAAACTGGGCCACGCCCACTGGTTGAAATGCTAAAGCTTGGGCACCTTGATTTCTTCGTCCTAAGTCACCTAGAGTACGTCTTGGTGGAGGTGGAGGATCAGCCATTTCTTCCTCTTCACTCGAAAAATCTTCCGGTACCGAGGTAGAAGTTGCTTGTACCTGTGACAATTCCCTTGCTTGCTGCTTGGCAAGCTTAGCCTTTCTTCGATTTTCCTTTGCTAGTTTTTCAATTTCCGGATCAAACAAGAGTTCTTGTGGACCCTTGCTTTGCATGCACAAATCTCTGAAACACTTAAACAAACGTCAACAAGTTCAAGAACCCAACAAGTAGCAAAATTAAGTAACTAAAAACAAACAAAAACTAAAAACCTAGAATCAATTCGTTTGCCTTGTCGACAACAAAGTCAACAATCCCCGGCAACGGCGCCAAAAACTTGTTAACAATTCAGCAAGTGTACCGAAACGTTGCAAGTAATAGTAAAAACGGTAAGAACCGGTCGATTCCACAGGGATTGCGTGTTGTAACGGTAGCAAATTTGATTAATTCTAGATTGTGACAATTGATTCGAGTTGTAATTGTGTAACGTGAAAATAAAAACTATTGTTGAATTGACGAGAAAAAGCGATTAGGGATCGAATCCTCTCCCTTCACCTATGTTACGAACTTTCAGCTAATTACAGATTAATTGTTTGAACTACCAGATTCAATTCACTATAGTAGGTTAAGGACAATTCCTTGCCTCAGAACCCCTTTTACCTAGTTGAGTTACCCTAATTCCTTAGGTGAATCATGTCAACCAGTAAAGCAATAAACTTAAGAAATAAAGAACTCATGCATCCAACCCCATATTCCTATGGTGATCACAAGTACATGATCTAATACCCCATATCCAGCATGCAACCCATATCCCTATGCGATCACATAACCTAAATCATTATAATTATCATATGTAACTATAAAGCATTACGATCAGAGGCATAGACTTATGGTAATTCAAACAACTAATTGTATTAACCATAACAAAGTATTCATAACATAGGTTCGGGGAGAATCATCTCTCCCTAATCTTAGAAAATTAGTTACACATGGTGAATAGAGACATAACTAGAGTAAAGAAAGCACTACAAGTAAAGATAGACATAGAAACCTTCAACCCTCGTTCCCAAGTGGTGAAGAACTCGCAAAATCTGACTTTCCTCTGCTCCAAAACGTCTGGCTGCGCTCCAATGACCAAGCTCCCTTGAAAAAATGCAAAACTGATTTAAAAACCCTAACTTCAGCAAACCATCGCGTCGCGACGCGATATTGGACAGAATTGTAGGTTGCTCCTGCATCAGGCTTCCATCGCGACGCGAACCCTCCTGGTCGCGACGCGATATTGAATAGAAACTTGAGTCTTCCCAATTGTGCTGCATCTCCGGGCAAGTGTCTGGTTCGCCGAATGATAACACACCAATTGGAGGTCTTCAAGTACAAAATAACTCGAACAATGCAGGAATGGCTTACAATTTGACTTCCTACTACAAAATTCTAATACTCAGCTAAATCCCCAGATACTGACTATAATACAATCAAAACTCCGCACAATTGGTCCTAAAATTGGACAACTTGCATCATATGACAGAGAGTCAACAAAAAACACTTAATTTTGGACCAACAAATCCATATGCAATGCAGACTTATCACAATCCAAATTGAAAGTTTTGCTTGTTCTCAAGCAACCAACTTAATTTAATCAAGAGGAGATTGCACATGACACATTTTTTTTCTTAAAACTCCATTCAACTTTTACCACATTATGAACAATCTACCAAATTTGCAACAAGAATTTCATGATCAATTCACTCATTCTTTGATTTCATACTACCAAATGAAAGTAACTCAAGATAACCCAAATTTTTGACCCACTAGAGACAACATACCAATCCTCACCTTTTCTCTCCAGAATATGTGTTTCTCTCACACTCAAGTGTTTCAAGGTATACTTTGCACTCAATTCACATCACGTGCAATCATCTAACATATAGGCTTGACAAAAAATATTCAGAAAAACAAATACACACAAATACCACACATCACGAGGAATTTATGAAAGTTGTAATGGGGCTTGGGTCAGGGTGGATAACTTTTGGAATCTATAGGCTTTCTTGATTGAAATTAATAAATGCATTCTTCACTCTAGATCCTATCCTTACTCACCAAACCTCATCAAAAGAATTACCCACAAGGAAAAATTGTCCTTGTTCACTCTAGATCCTATCCTTACTCGCCAAACCTCTTCAAAAGAGTTGCTCACAAGGAAAAAATTTCCTTGTTCTTTTCTATTTATTTTGTTTTTTTTTCTCGTGCTTTCTTTTTTCTTCTTTTTTTCTTGAACTTTTTTGTACTTGTCTTCTCTTTTGTTAATTACAACCTACTTTTGGTATGCCCACCCCAAAGTTAGAACAATTTATTGTCCTCAAGCAACCCCAAACTTAGTTCATAGCCAGTAATTGGTTTTTCAGTTATTGTGTTGTAATGAGGGTCATAAACCAAAAAAAAGGATTCAAGGCTCAAATGGGCTGCTCAAAGGTCAATATTTAAGGCTAGAAATTTTAAGGCTCTAGCTACCAAGAAAATGAAAGTCCTCAATCATGTATGTGTGAGTATGTGCAATGAAAAACAACCAAGAACTAAATCAAGTTTTGAAGAATGTTGAAAGTGATGGAGCACTCAAGAATAAAATTTTTGTTTAGGCCCAACACTCCCAGGTTTTGTTTAGAGAGGAAAGGTATGCTACACCAAGATTTACGAGATTCGGGTTACAAGGAGTTGTTTACACTAACAGAAGAATCATCAAAGAATTTCAGCTCCTTAATCAAGAAATTGAAGCACAAATGCAATATCAAATTCAGAAAAATATTTTCATAATGGGGTTTCAAGTGCACACGAATTCAAGTTCAACACACCTATCATTGCGACAGTCATCAGAACATTTCAAAATATGCATGATTAGCTAATCTATTCCCTAGACAAAAACAAAAAAGAAATGTTAAAACCAGAAAATAAGAAAGAAAATAAGATGAAGGTAAAGAGATAGGGTTTCCTCAACCAACACTGTTGACCCAGTGGCTTAATCTATCCTGGGACACGTGGGGTCAACCCGGTGCTCCCGGATTCGATTCCCGCAGTGGACAAACTCGGTGTTGGCCAGTGCGAAATTTGATCCTAAGCACGAGCGAAGATTAGTCCTTCGTTGAAAGCGTTGGGACACTCCGTGGGTAGCCAGCAATGGTCCAAACCAAAAAAGAGATAGGGTTGCTGTTGTGGATAAAAGGTGTGGAAGTGTACACAGTATTTAACAAGTAATATAGTAGAAAGTAGAGATCGTACCCTCAGGGATTGGATTAATTTCTAAAGTTTAAAAGGGTAGTTTAATTAACTAGTGAGAAACAAGTAATAAAATAATAAATAAAATAAGAGTATGTATGAGATAACAGAAAACAAATAAGCTAAGTAAAGATAGAGTGTATTCAAGTTTGAAAGATAATTGGAATGCTCTTCACTAAGTAAATCACTTTTGATAGCATTATGTTATATATGATGCTCCTGCAATGGATGTTGTAGCAATTGATGGGTGTTTTTCAGCAACTAACGTCAGGGTTTGATTACAAGTCTTATGTCTAAGCTCTAAAAAAGTTCACCCCTGTATATGAAGTACCCACAGTATCACTCTATGGACTATGCTATCCTCTGTCTAGGTTTTAGCATGGAAATAACAAAGTTTCCTTCATTAAACACTTATCCATATTAGTTCTTGAGTTCTAATCATAAACCATGTCTATATTTATGATTTGAATTCACTTTTAGTTGGCCAATTCTAAAGATGAATATGAAAGAGTTATCATGCAAGAACTAAAATGCAAAGGGAAGAAAATAAAGAAAGAATTACACGGTTGAAGTTCCCTTGCAAAAATCCGCCTAGTAATGCACCAGCATTCACCTCACAACAATCAAACAACAACACGAAATGGTGTAGAAGTAGAGAGAGAAGTTGTCAATTTCTCTCCCTCCTTCATACCTATGAAGCGTAAGTGATTCTAATTCTCTAACTTGGTATTTCTTCAAATGAGGAGAAGGAGATGTATTTATAGGCCTATTGGAGTGGAGTTGTCTTGGGCACCAAGGTTACTTTGAGATGAAGTTAGGGTTTACTTTTCCTAATTGTCTCAAAAGTATGATTTGACAAGTGTCCTAAAAAGGTGCAACTTGCAAGCTATTATGTCTCATAAAGTGGAGCTTGAGATGATCCACTTGGGCCACTTGCTCTTGCTTGGGTCATCATGACATCATCACCAGATTGCTGGGGCATTTTAGTCAGTCACGAATGTTGAAGCATTTGACTGCCAATGATGTTGGGGCAATGATTGTTGGGGCATCTGATGCTGTAGCATTGAACAAACACATAAAAATATCACAAAATATACAAAACTGTCAAGTTGTTTGCCAAAACATTTCTTAACCTTAAATGTTGTATTTCTTTATTTTACAAAATATTATTACTTGAGATCTTACAATTATTTAGATTTAAAGCCATAAATAACTCTATATAAAATAGAGTTATCACAACCCCCCCTCCCCCCCAAACTTAAACCATTGATTGAACATATCAGCTAGATTCAAAAAGATTTTCAAAAAGTGTGCCTTAAGATCTCAATTTGCAGATTTTTCATGACTACACACACACCATTTACTCTTTCAACATTCAGAGTTATTACTGCTCATTTATGTGAGTGTGTGATTGCTGAGCTTAGATTGGTTCCTAACTAATTTCAAAAAGTTCACTTAGCTTTGGAAAGGATAGTTTGCTTTTGATCAAGCTAAAGATTTTTCAAAAGGTAGAATAGACTAACAATTTCCTCAAAGTGTTGTGGGGCTTCAAAGCACAACAAAGGGCTTGGTTTAAGTATTTCAAATTATTGGTCAGTGCGTTAACTTCTAACTTGGTGGCTTCTGAATGCTGGAGCATTGAATGATGTAGCTTTGGATGACTTTGGATGCTCCAACATTGGATGACTACATAAAGAAACTTAGCTACACTGCCCTCATTACTGAACTCCTTTTTGCGTATATTTTCTTTTTCCTTTTCTCTTTTTTTTTCTTTTTCTTTTTCTTCTTTTTCCTTTTTGCATTTATTTCGTTTTTGGGGAAGGAATTTCATGAAGTTGAGGTATAATTGTAGATGCTTCCATACTCTCTCAAGATGGAGAATGACGAACAAGGCATAGTATCACCACCACCACCACTGCTTCCAAGCGCTAAAATTATTTTCATGAAAGTTGCTTGATGATGGAGAATAAAACCAAAAGTTGTGAGGTGAAAAAATGGATATAAGAATCATGTAAATTGTAACTTTTGAAAGTCTTGTTTGACAAAATTTAGAGAGCTGCGAGGAATTAGTGGGTGAATAATCTGGAGTTCAGCTGGGAGGATCGAAGCTGGGTACTAGCCGAGTCTGCCCCTTTAGATAGAGTGCATTAACCACTTGTACCCAAGGGTGTTATTAATCCCAATGTTTCGTGTTTCTTCTAATAAATCTAATATAAGATTATTTTTTACGTCCTTCTGATTTTTTGTTAAATATTTTTACTATGGATATTGACATGTTAGTATATATATAACATTCTTAATGGGAGAATTAATGGCAATATTGACATAATTTTGATTTATATTTCCTTCGTGAGTCATTATAATATATTTTAAATCATTAAAGTATTTAAATTGTTTTTAAACCTTTTTTTTCTTTAAACAAACATACACAATATGGTTCATGATTACAAGATGAGATATTTCAAATATCCTTTCTCTTTCTCTTTGCTTATAAAAAATAGGCTCAAATATCCTTTTTTTTCCTTTAAACAAACATACACATTGCCCATATGTTAATCATTGATGATGTCATGTTGACGTCATCTCCGTTAGCCACATCAGATTTTTGGATGAAAAGTTAACAAAGGGGCTTAACTGTAAACACTTAATATTTGCAAGGGCCATTTTAATTTTTTTTTACAGAGGCCTAAATAAATTATGGCCTTATTTGCAGGGGCCAAACATATATTTAAGCCTAAAAAATATTCTTTTTGCATAAAAAAACTATGCTTCTCGTCGTTTAGAAAAATGACTACATATATTTATTTTATTACAAAATTACGCCAACTTAATTTATCAGCCAATCATATACTATATTTTAAATACATGATAAAAAATATTATATATTTTTTATAAGCAAATGTTAGTTTTTAATTAGTTAAAGAAAGGAGAAAATGATAGTTTTCGGGGCTTGAATCCTAGACCTCATGCATGTGGTCTTTCAATGTCCCTTAGTTCACCAACCGAGTTACCTTCTTGAGACCAAAAAAAATTAGAGTCTAGAAATACAACCGTCCAGAAATAAATTGATAATATATAAAGGTAATTGTTAGATAAAAAATAGAGTTCAATAAAAAAGATAAAAATTAGAGTCAAATATGTTTTTTTATTCTTATCAAATTCATAAAATATTATTTTAAGTCCTTAAAAAATATTCTCCTAAATTCAAAATACTCTCATAAATTTTTTTATCTAAAATAGATAATAATAGTTGTATCATTCTCAACGATAAAGAATATTGTTAACAAAAATTTGTATTATTTCCAACGACTTTATTTGTCATTGGAATAAGTCACTACAAGAATTACTTGATTTACTGGCGGTTTCTTTCGGCGGAATTAATCCGCCTGTACTGTTCCGGCGGATTTTAAGTAGTTTGTGGCGACATTTTTCCCACAAAAGCTTTCCGGCGGAATATGGGGAGTTTCCGGCGAAATATTCCGTCGCAAAAGCGTTTCAGAAAAACGAAAATAAAAACCGACGGTAATGCATATTACCGGCGGTTTTTTGGAGGAGAGGGAAATTCAAAATTTGAAAATTCCGCCGGAACGTTTGATAAAACCGCCGGAAATAATGGACCAAATAAACCGCCGGAACTGTGCAATTACCAGCGGTTTTTGGGAGGAGAGGGAAATTCGAAATTTAAAATTTCCGCCGGAAATGTTGATAAAACCGCCGCAAATTATGGACCAAATAAACCACTGGAATTGTGCAATTACCGGCAGTTTTGTGGAGGAGAGGGAAATTCGAAAATTTGAATGAAACCGCCGGAACCTGTTACAAAACCGCCGGAAACATATAGCCGTTGGTAAAATCCGCCGGAAATGGCCAATTCCGCCAGTAATGGTTATCCGTTGGTGGGAAAATATTCGAATTTCAAACCAGTTCCGCCGGTAATGGTTTTAGCGGCGGTTTTTGAAAATAGTCGTTGGTCAATTCCGAATATATAAATAGCCCTACGACTATTACTCCATTTCTCATTCCTTCATCTTCCCCATTCCAAATTTCTTCAACTCCATTCACTCATCTTTCATCTTCTCCATTCATTCATCTTCCCCTATTCCGAATTTTTTCATTTCATTCACTCATCATTCATCTTCCCCTATTCCGAATTTCTTCATTTCATTCCCTCATCTTTCATTCTCCCCATTCCTTCATCTTACCCATTCCAAATTCCTTAATCCCCATTCACTCATTCTATTTCATACACTTATTAACTCTGATATTCTATTGTTCCATTCCAAATTTTGGCTCATTTTGACGTGTTTACAAATTTTTCACGGTATGTTTTTAAACAAATATTAGTTATAAGTTTTATTTTATATTAATATCATATATGTACTTAATTTAACATTACTAACTTTATTTGTTTAGGATTCGGTTGGAGGAGCTTGAAGATATTTTTGTTGGAGGGACTTTGGTTGGACGGACACTGAGAATATAATTTGGATCAATCAGAGACTCATCTTCAATTCTGGTTAGTTATTAAGTTGTTTGTTATTAGATATTGTAGTGACATGTTAATAATATATATGTTTGAATAGTAAAAAATTACGTTTATTTAGTAAAACATGTTAATAAATAGATATTGTAATGAGATATATGTTTAGATAGTGAAAAATTACGTTTATTTAGTAAAACATGTTAAAAATAATATTTATTTTTTACATATATATTGTACTAAGATATATGTTTATATAGTGAATGATTAAAAAAATACGTTTATTTAGGGTAACATGTTAATAAAAAATGTTTTTTTGGTGATAAATAGTGTAACATGCTAATATAAAATGTTTTTATGGTGCATTTATTATACAGGATAAAAAATATATCACATTATAAATATATTTATTTTTTACATATAGATAGTAATTAATGATTAAAAAATTACGTTTATTTAGTAAAACATGTTTATAAAAAATTAATTTTATAAGGTGTAACTTATGTTTGTTAAAAAATATTAGTTATTTAAGTGTTATGTTTATGTTTTAACTTTTTTTAATTAGAATTATTTAAAATTTATAGTTAATTATTTAGTAAAAACATGTTTATGTTGTAACTTTTTTTAACTAGAATTATGTTGTAATTTTATATGGTGCATTATATTATACAAGATTAAAAATATATCACATTATAAAAAAATATTTTGTATTAGATATAAAAAATATGTTTGTTATGTTTGTTAATTAGAAAGTTATAGGTTTGTTAATTAAAAAGTTATAGTTAATTATTTAGTAAAAAAGTGTATATGAAATTAAATATATATTTATTTTTTACATATAGATAGTAAATGATTAAAAAAACTATGTTTATTTTAGTAAAACATGTTTATAAAAAATTAATTTTTTAAGGTGTAACTTATGTTTGTTAAAAAATATTAGTTATTTAAGTGTCATGTTTATGTTTTAACTTTTTTTAATTAGAATTATTTAAAATTTATAGTTAATTATTTAGTAAAAATTTTTTATTAAATAATTTAAATATTTAATTTTCAGTGTTTTAAAAAAACCTGTTTCGGTTTTGAAATATTTATTTTTTTCAGTATTTATTTAATATTATTGTTTAAATATTTATTTAATATCTTTTGGTTTTAAATATTTATTTAATATTAAAATTTGCAGTGTTTTTAAAAAAAATTCAGAAAACGTTTCCGGCGGTTTTGGGAATTATCGGCGAGTCTGTTAATAAAAAATTAATATTATTTCCGGCGGATTATCTTAGTTACCGGCGGTTTTTGCGTTTTACCGGCGGTTTTTGAATGAAAAATAATAAAATATTGAAATTTGTTTCCGGCGGTTTTTGGCGTGTTCCGGCGGTTTTTTCCATCGGTAATTTCCGGCGGAATTTCTGCCGGAAAATATTACCTACGGGCGTTTTTCCGGCGGATTTTTTCCGTCGGTACTGTGACATTACCTACGGATTTTGTCCGTTTCCGGCGGAAATTATCCGTCGGTAAATCCTGTTTTTCTTGTAGTGAGTCTTTTTCCCAACTAGAAGGATATATTGTTGAGGGAAAAAAATCTTATTGCAACGACTTGAAAATATTGTTGCTACATGTACGTAATTACCTTCAAGTTTATTGTTATTATGAAAAATTCGCTGCCTAATATCTTCATTCTTGTCGTGATTTATATTGGACAGTAGTCTAAGTTCATTATAAATGGAAGCTGGTAGAGAGGGTGGAAAGTATTGAATATGTTTGATTCAATTGCTCTTAGTATTGTTAGGTGTAACTAGTAAAACATCCAATGAGTCAATATGTGGCCCAGTCGAAATATAGGCCCAATATGGGCGCTGCATCTTTGTATATATACACCTTCGACTCCTTGTAATAAACATAATCTTTCGATACAGTTTTGAATTACGCTTTAATTGCCTTGCCCAGTTTTTCCCTCTCTTTTCTGTGTTTTCTATTCTTTTCCTTCTACCTGCGCAACTCTCCTCCAACAAATTGGTATAACAGAGCTATAAAGATCCTTCAAGATTCATCATGGCGATGCGAGACAACAGCGGCGGAGGAATTCCGACGAACCTCCCTGTCTTTAATGGAAAAGATTATGACCGATGGTGTGCGCAGATGAAAGTCTTGTTTCGTTTTCAAGATGTACTTGAAATCGTGAATGATGGTGTTCCACCATTGGCAGCAAATGCCACTGAAGCGGTGAGGAACAACCACCATGCACTGAGAAAGAAAGATGGAAAAGAGATGTTCTTGATTCATCAAAGTGTTGATTCAAACATTCTGAACCTGATCATTGATTGTGATTCAGCAAAAGAAGCATGGGATATCCTCAAGAATGCATATGGAGGTGCGGATAGACTGAAGAAGATACGCCTGCAGTCTCTCAGGAAGCAATACGAGGCATTGAGGATGAAAGATGGAGAATCAATTGGTGAATTCATTACGAGGTTAGTAGCTCTAACTAATCAAATGAAAGGCAATGGTAAGGCTGTATCTGAAACAAGTAAAGTAGAAAAAGTGCTTAGATCCTTAACCCTAGAATTCGACTATGTTGTAACTGCCATCGAAGAATCCAAGAACATAGATGAAATGAAGTTAGATGAACTTCAAGGCTCCTTAGAGGCTCATGAATTGAGAATTAGGCAGAGAAGTTCAGAGAAGGAGGCTCCTTAGAGGCTCCTTACTATCACACTCCTCTAAAAAAAATTGGAAGGCAGGCAACAAGAAAGAAAAAGGAAAATGGAAGGGTAAAGAAAAGGGATCTGGAAGCAAGAAAGAAGAACAAGGAAGTTTCAACAAGAAGGAGCAAGATCTGTCGAAGGTGCAGTGCTATAACTGTCAGCAATTTGGGTATTATAGGAACAAATGTAAGAATAAGAAGGTTCCTAGGAATAAAGATGCTGAAGCCAAATTTGCAAGTTATGGAGGCACAGACTCTGATTCTGACTCGGAAGGATTAATGCTAATGGCAGTCATAGATGACGAGATTGAAGAAGACAGACATCTCAAAGTAACAGTTGTTGAAAGTGGTGAGCAAAACAGTGGGAACACTAGTGAAAGTGGAAACACTTGTGATGCTCAAAATACTTGTGCAATGTATGTGTGGCAGGGCAGTGGTGACACTGGTGATGCCTCCAACATGGCCAGCAAGAATGATGAAGAATTATCCTTCACGACAGCTACTGACACAGAATTGTTGTTGCTGAAGGCAGACACAAATGAGATCGAAGAAAAATCTGTCGAATGGTATCTCGACACAGGATGCTCAAACCACATGTGCTGTCATAAGGAGTGGTTTGTCGAACTGAAGCAAATAAGTAAAAGAATCAGATTTGCAGACAACAGCAGAGTCACTGCAGAAGGAATTGGTACCATAAAGTTTCTGTCGAAAGATGGAAAGTGGTGCTACATTCAGGAAGTATTCTATGTACCAAAGATGAGGAGTAATCTGTTGAGTCTTGGACAGATGATTGAGAAGAAATTCTCTGTCGAAATGGATGATAACAGTCTCAGCTTGTTTGATTTAAACAAGAGGTTGATCCTAAAGGTGCCAATGCAAAGTAACAGAACATTCAAGGTCGAATTGCAAGTAGTCGAAGAGCAATGCCTCACAACCACTGTCGATGATGAGAACTGGAAGTGGCACAGAAGATTTGGCCACCTAAACTTTAAGAGCTTGAGACAACTACATGAGAAGAAGATGGTCCATGGGTTGCCAGCAGTAAAGATGCCTGGTGAAGTATGTGATAGTTGCTGCAAGTTGAAGCAACCAACAAACTCCTTCAAATCAGAGGTTCCGGGCAGAGCAACGAAAAAGTTAGAGGTGATATTTTCTGATGTTTGTGGTCCCTTTGAGGTTGGTTCATTAGGAGGGAACGATTACTTTGTCACATTCATTGATGAGTACACCAGAATGACATGGGTGTACCTGATCAATAAGAAGAGTGAAGTATTTGGAGCATTCAGAAACTTCAAGGTGATGATTGAAAAGCAAAGTGAGTGTGCAATCAAAACTCTTAGAACAGATGGAGGTGGTGAGTACAACTCACATGAATTTGCAAAATTCTGTGAAAATGAAGGCATAGTACATGAAGTCACTTCACCTTACACACCTCAGCATAATGGAACAGCTGAGAGGAAAAATAGAACCATCCTCGACATGGTGAGAAGTATGATGAAGGAAAAGAAGCTACCTTACAGCTTATGGGGAGAACAAGTAGCCACAGCAGTATACATTCTGAACAAGTGCCCCACAAAGAGATTGATTGGGAAGACACCTGAAGAAGCTTGGCTAGGAAGAAAGCCAAGTGTCAAGCATCTCAGAATAATTGGCTCATTATGTTACAGACATGTCCCTGAGCAACTAAGGAAGAAGCTGGATGATAGAGCACAACAAATGATCCTTGTTGGTTATCATTCGACAGGAGCATACAAACTGTATGACCCGTAAGGCAGAGATCAGTAAGGCTAGAAGGATTCGACACATTCCCAGATTCTGCTATTACAGCAGAAGGAGACCTGACTCACTTTGCACTAATGGCTGAAGCAGAACCAGTGAGCCTGGAGCAAGCTCTTAATCACAAACAGTGGAAGGAAGCTATGATTGATGAGCTGAAGTCAATAGAGAAAAATGGCACATGGAAGTTAGTCGAACTTCCAAAGCAAAAGAAGGCAATAGTTGTGAAATGGGTCTACAAGACCAAAGTCAAACCCAATGGAGAAGTGGCCAAGTATAAGGCCAGATTAGTAGCTAAAGGTTTCCTGCAGAAGCCTGGGTTGGATTTCAATGAAGTCTTTGCCCCTGTAGCCAGGATCGAGACCATAAGACTGGTAGTGGTATTGGCAAGTCATAGAGGCTGGCCCCTACATCAACTTGATGTAAAATCAGCATTTCTCAATGGACCTTTGGAGGAGGAAGTCTATGTTTGCCAACCACCTGGATTTGAATTAAAGGGACAAGAAGACAAGGTATTCAAGCTTGAGAAGGCTCTATATGGACTTAAGCAAGCCCCAAGGGGATGGAACAAGAGAATTGATGGATTTTTCTTGGCTCAAAAGTTCACTAGATGCACCAATGAACATGGTGTGTATGTTAAGAAGAATGGAACTGAAACTCAATTGCTGCTGTGCCTGTATGTAGATGATCTACTAGTAATTGGCGGCAATGAGATTGAAGTCGACTCCTTTAAGAGGGTGATGATGTCTGAATTCGAAATGAGTGATCTAGGACATCTATCATATTTCTTAGGAATGCAATTTGTGAAGACAAGCAAGGGAATATTTCTGCATCAGTCGAAATATGCAGCAGATATCCTGAACAGATTCGACATGACCAATTGTAAGTCAGTTTCGACGCCAACTGACATAAGCAGCAAGCTGTCGAAAGATGATACAGAGAGTGAAGTAGATGCCACCCTCTACAAACAGATTGTTGGTTCCCTTAGGTACCTCTGCAACACTCGACCTGACATTATGTTTAGTGTTGGAATGATCAGTAGATTCATGGAGAAGCCAAGAACCTCCCATCTAATAGCTGCAAAAAGAGTGCTTAGGTACATAAAGGGAATACAAAGTTAGGGTATTCTATTCCCTAGTAAGACTGAGTCGAATGTTACCGCTGAAGTGTTTGGTTACACTAATTCCGACTGGAGTGGAGACAAGAGTGATCGAAAGAGCACAAGTGGCTATGTCTTCATGTATGGAACAGCACCCATCTCATGGTGCACGAAGAAGCAAAGCATAGAAGCTTTGTCCTCCTGCGAAGCCGAGTATGTGGCTGCTTCATTTGCAGCATGTCAAGCATCATGGCTAAGCCTGCTATTGGCTGAAACTGGTCTGCACAAAATTACAGCAATGAAGTTGCTGATCGACAACAAGTCTGCGATAGATCTGACCAAGAATCCTGTCGCCCATGGTAGGTCGAAGCATATAGAGACCAGATATCACTTCCTGCATGATCAAGTCAACAATGAGAAGCTGAACCTGCAATATTGTTGCTCAGAACTTCAAGTAGCTGATGCAATGACCAAGCCATTGCAAAAGGGAAGATTTGAAGAACATAGAACAATGCTTGGGATGATGTCACTTAGCAATGTGAATTAAGAGGGAATATTGAATATGTTTGTAATTCAATTGCTCTTAGTATTGTTAGGTGTAACTAGTAAAACATCCAATGGGCCAATATGAGGCCCAATCAAAATATAGGCCCAATATGGGCGTTGCATCTTTGTATATATACACCTTCGACTCCTTGTAATAAACAGAATCTTTCGATACAGTTTTGAATTACGCTTTAATTGCCTTGCCCAGTTTTTCCCTCTCTTTTCTGCGTTTTCTATTCTTTTCCTTCTCCCTGCGCAACTCTCCTCCAACAGAAAGTTTAATCAAAGTTCAAGTCCATTCTCTTAACATTTTTTCATTCATTACGATTTTCCAAATAGCAGTAATTTCATCATATGTCAATTCAAATCTTAATTCTGTGACTTTTTACATTTTACAACACGTTTTGATAAAAGTATAATTAGAGGCCCAAATTTTAATATTTGAACAAGGCCTTCACATTGTTTGGGACGGCCCTGACCCTTAGACTAAGGTGCTCGCTTTCCTTCTAAAAGTAATAAAAAATATATGGTTAGCCATTGCATTTTGCTAATTAGTAATTTTAAATATATAGAGGTTCTGTTTAACATGTTTAGTCTAGTCATAGGTATAGTCCAAATTAGGGGTGTTCAAAACCGAACCAAACTAATAGAAAACCACAAATCGAACCAAACCAAACAGAAAACCATAAAAATCGCTTTTATTGGTTTTGTTCGTTTTTTTTTTCACTGCACCGCGCACTTCGGTTCGGTTCGTGGTTTTGATTACAGAAACCAAACCAAACCGCAAAAACCTATATATAATACACTTTTTTTTAATGTTCCAACTTATGCCTACTTTTTGACTATTGACATAAATGATTTTCAATTTGGATTATGATTTTCAATTTGCTTATGATTCCTTTTCAATCTATATGACATAAATGATTTTCAATCTGTATTATGATTCCTTAGTTTTTCAATCTTTCAACATAAAACTTAACTGTAAGTTGATTCATGACCTTCTCCATTAATTAAAGTTAAAACATAATAAAGGGAGCTACTCTATTTATCAATTTATTGTTCTTGTATCAATTTGACAAACTCTCTTTCTATTTAGAAACGATTAACCATACAGTGCATGACTATGTTTTGAAAATTCTTGATGCAATGTATATAAATTATTGTTCTTGTATAACCATACACTCCTCCTCATTAACTGTTCCCAATTATAATTTTTTTACTGAAATTTTCTAAATTGTAAATCTCATTCAAGTTTGGAGAATGCCTTTCAAGTTTTATGTATGATTTTTGATTATGTTAATGTATTGACAGATTTTAAATTGAAATTGACAAATTTTTAATTGTATTTGGCTACTTAATTTAGTAGATTTTTATTGAATTTGGCAGTAATAAATTTTAAAGAAATGGTAGATTTTTAAATTATGTTTTGTCTCGTAAAAAATCGAACCAACCAAACCAATCCAAACCGCATTGGTTTGATTCGTTTTTTTAGGAAGTCAACTGAACCAAACCAAACTGCATGTAATTTTACCTTACGGTTCAGTTCACTTTTTGTCTCAAAACCGAACCAAACCGCACCGCGAACACCCCTAGTCCAAATAAGCAAAGACAAATTATATTTTTTATTTTTATTTCTTTCTTCTTGTTTGATCAGCAAATGAACCTTTTGATACTGGCTTAAACAAGTGAAAGTGTAGATGTTCTTCTCTCCAAGAAAAGAGAGAAACTAGTACACTCTTGCTAATTGTTCTAACTTCTAACTCATGTGATTGCCATTCAGGTAAAGAATCGCATATAATGTGGTTAAAGAATCGCATATAATGTGGGTTAACCCGAAAAGCTCAAGGCCCACATAAGATTGGGCTTGAGTCGTAAAGGGTTATCTCAAATTTCAATCTGGGCTTTTTGGCCCGAGCCTTAAAAACTTGAATCAGATGTAGACCAGGGAGCCCATTTTTCCAACTCTACTAGGAACTATTCCATTGACCGTTTCATGTGAATGTTTCAACTGATGAGTCTCTGTTTAGCCGTTCTAAAACGTAAGCATCAATATGTACGAGGCATGACAAGTACAATGCGATACTCACAATTTTTTTTGACTGAACACATAAAATTAGGAAAAGAACAATTTTTCAAAAGCAAAAAATTTAAATTGATTTATTACCATGTGTGGAAAATTTATGAAAAAAAAACGTTATGGCTATCACACGCATTCCAAATCAATAGTTTCTTATTTATCCAAAAAAAATCTGTAGTTTCTTGATTTTATTATACCATGCGCCACACCTATATTTCTTTTCTCTAGGCCCAATTTGAGTAATTCAATTAGTTGACTTTTTTTGTCAAAGTTAACTTTTTTTTATAAGAAAAATACTATATTACTAAATACCAAAAAAATACAATATTACTGGGAGTACAAAGGGTACAATAGGCCTCATTAAAACGTCCCTTACCAAATAGAAAAAAGGCCAAAGAAGAAAAAGAGTACCCAGAATAGCGAGACGAAAAGCCAATTATAACGAATTTAAACATACAAGAAGATTTCTCCACCAATCAGAAATCTTAAAAACAGAATTAATTGACTTATTTCAAGCTATCAATCACACAGAAGGAAGAACAAAAGACTAATAGACAATATATCTTCATTGGGGAAATTATGCATAGGCGATAAATGTCTAAAATTCAGTCTATGCATTAAAGGTAGGCAATCACCATTCAAAAATGGATTTGATGATAAACCTAATTAAACAACATCCAAATAAAATAAATGGAAAACAAAAGTTTGCAGAGTAAAAAAAATAATTAAAAGTGAGTCTTAGCAAGACGATGTTGATGATACAACTGTCAATTGCATCTACATCCTATAACGATAATTATAATTGTCTGCATAACTAGTAGACTGGACCATGGGGTTGTTTCTGGGCAGCCTTGAACCATAATATCCATAATTGGGCCTCATGGGCTGACCCAATCCATTATAACCATACATGGTCCTTGCTCTTGGATACATAGGTGGTGGTGGTGGTGGTCTTGCATATGCATATGCCATATGTTGATTCCATGGCATTGATGGTGGATGAGGATGATACTGCTGATACCCTTGTAGTGGTTGTTGGTAGTAGTGATGCCCTGACATTGATGGATCATGATGATATCTTGACATTGGTGGTGGTGGTGGTGGTGGTGTATGTTCATAACCAAAACCATACCTTTCATTATGGTCATACCTTCTCCTATGGCCATGTCTTGTCGTATGCATGTGATGATCACCACTATGGCCGGTTTCAAATTCATCCTCAGAGTCGCTACTCTCGCAACAAGAATGAGAATGATGTTTGTGTTTTCGACGAGACTGACTTTTCTTTGGTTCTTTCTCAAAGAAACAAAGTTGTGCCTTTTTGCCAATCTTCTCAAACAAATTGATAAGTGTTGTAGGATTTACGTTGCCAACAACTGTTACTTTCCCTTGTTTTGGATCAACGGAAATTGATTTCACTCCTACATAAATTTTTTACATTTTAATCACATAAAATAATTAGTAGAAAACTAGAAACTATAAACCATTGCATAGAAGATATATGGAAAAATTTATCTCTATATATAATTCTTCAAGTTAGAATACGTGTGCCACTTCCACACACGTTTTTTTTTTTTGTATTTCTAATTTTTTTGAATTTTTATATTTTCATTGCTTCTAACACCTAACCTTGCATTCGGTTCTGGACTGGACTAGGAGGTCCATTCAGCAATATCGGGAGGTGCTTTTAGCAATTGGATATGGATTGGTCCAATCATTTCGGCCCATATCCACAAACATACAAGGCCAATTAATTAGGCCATCACACTTGAATGGATAAGATCGATTCTACTGATCCAACGATCCACAAGCGGCTCCCAATAGCCTTCATAAGGTACACTCTCATTCCTAGCTAAATCACTCATCTGTTCTCAATACTGACTTGAGCGTCGGAGTGGCTTCGCATGTACCCCCCCCCCCCCCCCCCCGCGGCTCCCCCCAGGCTCACACTAACCTCCGGCCAGGCAGCAAGAGACCTACCAATTGCAGTCAACCCAATACTGCAAGGTACAGAACACATTCTAACAGTGTCTTCTTCCCTTTTCACGCGTCTTTCTCTTCTCATCAACACACATCTTCCTTTTCTTTGGATAGTATCTTAAGGTGTGTGTTTTGAGGTATTTTAGAGTTTAGAAAAAAATTTAACTATTCCAATATGTGTAGTTCGTTACTCAATAACTACTTTCGTGAAAAAAAATTAATTTTCTGATAAACTACGTAAAGTGTGATGTTACAAAAAAAAGTTTAGATGTTCAAATATGAGAAGTCTGTTCTTCAAAAACCGGTTAGGTGAAAAAAAAGATATAGTTTAATGACAAAATATGTATAAGTGAGATGCTAAGCAATGTATTTTGGTGTACTTTATGACTAAAAAAATTTAACGATTAAAATACGCAAAGTTTGTTCCTCAATAACCGATTTGGTGAAAAGAAATATAAGTTCGTGACAAAATACATAAAGTACGATGTTAAGCAATGTGTTTTGGGGTACTTTAGTGTTCAGAAAAAATTTAAACTCTTCAAATATCCAAAGTTTGCCCTCAGTAAACCGGTTAAGTGAAGAAAAAAATTAATTTCGTGACAAAATACGTAAAGTGAAATGCTAAGCAATATGTGTTTTGGTATACTTTATGGTTTAGAAAAAATTAACTGTCCAAATATGCAAATTTTGTTACTCATTAACCGTTTGATGAAAAATAATAATAATTTTGTGACGAAATAGGTAAAGTGTGTTAAATTGGTGTTGATAATTTTATCTTCATTTTATATTCGAGAACTGCAATCATATTTACAATAGAATCTCCATATTCTTCTTTCAACTTTGTATAGTTGCTCTTATTTTATTTGTGGTATATATTCATCTAACCATACACGATACCCATGTGTTTCACTTTTTAATTGTGTTATTTTCTTTCTAATTAAGAGTTAACTTTTTATATTTACATTTGATGAATATGGATTATGTTATAAAAATTCTTTAGACTTTTTATTCTTATTATCTATAGATGCTCAATTTCATTGTCTTTGTTAATATTCTTTTTTAATTTTATAATCTTCTTATTTAATTTATAGTTATAATTTAATTTTTATTCACAAGAACTTCAACAGCATTTACAATAGATCACCCATCATATTCTTTTAACTTTGTATAGATTCTTATATTTTATTGGTTGTTTTCATCCAACCCTACATGATACCCACATGTTTCGCTTTTTAATTGTGTAGTCTTCTTTTCTTTCTAAAAGCGGATTATTTTATTAAAATTCTTTAGCCATTTTCTTTTCATTATCTATGGATGTTCCATTTCAATGCCTTTGTTTAATGTTCCCTTTTAATTTTTTAATCTTCTTATTTAATTTATAGCTATAATTTTATTTTTATTTACAGCTATTAGACTATATATTTTACAAGCCAACATCATTGGCCCAGTGGCATAGGCTACCCTAGGACACGGGGGTCGACCCGGTGTTCCCAAGTTCGATTCATGTAATGGACAAATTCGGTGTTGGCAAGTGCAAAATTTGCTCCTAATGTTTTGTATTCTATTCGTCTTCTCTTATTATAAATTTCACAACTTCCTTCCATTCACATATCTCTATCCTCTTTGTTTCTTACTTGCTTTATCTTTAAGCTTTGGCAACTTTTGTTCACAAGTTCCTTTTGAGATTGAAACAATCGCTCCAAAAACAATGGGCTCAGCCATGTATTGGCCCATTGCAAAAAGGCTTTAGCTAAACCAAGTGCAGGAGGGGGTGAAGGAATGAACAATAGCATGTAAAATTGGCAAAAAAGTTAAATTCCATTTTAATGAAGTACATGTACTTTAAAAATATACATACCAGTAAAAATCTTCTTATAAAATATTATAATTAATAAAAATATAATTTCTTCATCTAACTATTTAAAATTACTAAAACAATTTTATGAGGCAGACCAATGAAAAGGTTAAGAAATGAGTGTAATGTATATCTTATTATGAGTTCGGCTATTTTATTAATTTTAGTGAATATAAAACTACATTAATCAAATTTAGATAATCATTTTCATATTATTATGAAACAACAAACGCTTACAAATAGTAATATTCCTATTTATAATCATTATCTTATTATCAATAACATTCACTTACAAATTGTAATATTTATATCTATAATAAAACATTTCAAACTATTTACTCATTAATGCTTTTGTCAAGTTTAATTTATATAAATATATTCTCCTTAAAAAAATTATTTCTGCACACTTATATTTCCAACAACTATTTAATAAAAAAATTAAGAGTCACGTGCGTAGTGCGGGTGCTGAGGCTAGTAAAAATAAATAGAACACCAAACATACCTTTTAGTTGCTGCAACATGTTCCTTACATCGGCCGGACAACCTTTTGAGCAGCCAAAATCAACCTTAAAAGTAGAAACCTGGCTACATAGCGAAAAGTATGAAAATGAAGAATAAATATGGGGACAACAATGTCAATATATGAAGTTTTTGTCATACCAAATGAAAAAACTTACTTACCGGATATTCAGTATTACTATTTCCTTCCATTGATGTAAAGCAGTGACGACTTGTTGTAGACGGATTTAGAACTCCGAGTCAGGAGCTACAAAAAATTTTAAACACACGCATCGCCAAAAATGTAATAAAAATAAAATTAATATATTTAAACAAATAAATTACATAACTCATAATTGTTCTTTATTGTGATACAATAGGACGACGTCGTAATCTTAATTCGATTTTCGGGATCCAATGAAAATTTATCTAAATTAACTTCAACACATTGTTGTTGAAGTGATTGTGAAGTTGGTCAATGTTACTCGTGTTCGATAACTTTGGTCTCTTTATTAGAAACTTATCCTTTAACTATCAATAGACAACTAATTGAATTAACTTTGACCCTATTAATAGATAACTAATAAGGGAACAAAATTGAACAACACAACTCAATAACACCTTCACAAGATGTAAAGATTGAACAACTAATTTGACCCTATTGTATCACATTGGGGTTAAACAGAAGAAAGAAGAAAGCTTGGGAGTGAGAAATACGGGGAGAGAGAAAATTAGAAATATGTGAGTATTGGAGTCGTGCAAAATTAGGAACTTGGGTGCAAAAAAATATTTCTAGGATGTGAAAAAAAAATTAATAAGAATATTAATGCTTATTTTATTTTTTCTGGATAACATGTAGATGAGAAGTGTATATAAACAAGGATTGGCTTATATTTGTGAAATGTTTTTTTTTGTTACTATGTCATTTATGCGTTGCTTTCATTGGCTTTGCCGATGACTATTTGTGAAAGGTTGTTCATGGGAAAACACTTTTTATCTTAGGGTATGTTTGGGAGGGGGTTTTGGGAGGGGAGAGGAAGGGAAGGCTTAGAAAATAGAGGAATCAGAAAGACTAGGGTTATTAAGGCTTACCTCGGAAGTGTCATTTGCCATAAAACATATATCATTTGCAACCTCCTCAGATTCACTATTAGTGTCAGAATTTTCCCATTTAGCCTCCATTTGGCTTGTACCGTGTGTGGCTTCCAAGTAGTCCCAGATTTCTTTTGTTGTTTGACACCCTTTTACCCTTCCATATTCTTCTTCACATAGAGATAAGTGAAGAATGTTCATTGCTTTGGCATTTTGAGAGATCTTGTCTAACTCAGACTTCCTCAGTTCACTTAGATCAATGGTGTAGATGTCTTCAACTGGAACTTCCTCTGCTCTGCCATTAGCTTGAGTTTTGATTCTCATCGGAATCAGAGGTCCATCAGCAATGATCCTCCACAGAGTGAAACCTATAGCCTGCACATGACATTTCATTCGACTACTCCAATAGTCATAGTTAGTCCCATCAAACAGGGGTGGCCTATAAGAAGACATCCCCTCTTTCATAAAAGAACCCATAATCACAGATATGTAAAGGATAGATTTAGAATTGCGAGATGTAAAGCTCTATATGCAATTTCTAGCTACTGATACCACTTGTTAGACTTAGAGTATAACCTTAGAGGGGGGGTGAATAAGGTTATGAGTAAATATGGATTCTTTTCGCAAATGATGATTATATTCTTTTTCAAATCGGATGCGGAAAATGTGATTTGAACTTTTGGATAAGAAAACAAACAAGAGTTGTTTAAATTGTATTCAATATTTCCAATAAAGATATTATAAGAGATAATCAGGATATTGAATATATTAGATCTTAGGGAAGAGGAGTAGAAGATGATTGATGAGTATTGATAATATCACAATTAATATGTTTATATGACAGAGTAATTTAAGCACAGTAATATAAACAATAAACAGTGATAATGATAGTGATAATATCAATAAGCACAATAATATTAATAATAAACAGTTATAATAATAGTGCAAAATATAAAGAGAGAAGGGATAGAGGGACACAGATATTTAGCGAGGTTCGGGATAAAACCCCTACGTCCTCGGCCCTAGGCTTTTCAACCCTTGGACTTAGCAACCACTATATTGAAGAGAGTTTAATACAAACAGTCGACTTCAACACTAGTGAATCTCAATTCCCCTGAACTGAGAACCCAAGCACCCGCTAAGGATTTCAAAACCAACTCAATCACCCGATTGAGAGACCCAAGAAAAACTCCCAGGATTTCAAAACCAACTCAATCACCCGATTGAGAGACCCAAGTAAAGCTTCTCAGGATTTCAAGAAAACCACTTAAAACAATATAAGGTTTACACAATTTGAGATCTAGAGATCCAATCACTTCTTAGAATGTGTCAGTTTAGAACTGAGAGAGATGAGTGATCTTAGGAAAATAGATTCTCTAAAATATGAAATCTTGTTTTTGCAAAAGCTTAAAGATTGATATGACAGTGGAAGCTAGCTTTGCAAAATTATAAAAGCCTTTTAGAAAAGATTCTATGATTTTCGAAAACAAAAGACTTTTAACAAGATCAAAACAATGAAGCTCAAGATCTTAGATTTAGATTGATAAAAAAGCTTTTGAAGATAATATGACAATTTCGAAATCAAAATGCTTTTTAACAAATAAAACAATGAAGCACAAGATCTTAGATCTAGATTTATAAAAACATAAAAGCTTTTGGAAATGATATGACAATTTCGAAATCAAAAGCTTTTAACAAAATAAAACTATGAAGCACAAGTATAGATCTAGAATCGTATAGAGAGAAATTGTGAGATGAAGAGATGTTTGAGGTGAAGCTCAACCCAGGTATTTATAGGCTTAGGCACTGTTGAAATTTTTGAAAAACATTTAATATAAGTGAAGAATCGATTCATTGATCAAGTTAAAATGTTGATGAATCGATTCATTGCCTTTAAAAAATAAAAGAATCGATTGTTTGTTTAGTTGAAATAAGAGAGGAATCGATTCATTGATGTTTGGAAAATGAGGGAATCGATTACAATGCTTATGTAGAAAGGCATGAATCGATTTTCAGGCCATATGGAGGTCCTGAGAATCGATTCTTATCCATGTAGAAATAAAGGGAATCGATTTCATAAGCTAAGGAAATGGCTTGAGAATCGATTCATTAAGCTAAGGAATGACTTGAGAATCGATTCATTAAGCTAAGGAATGACTTGAGAGTCGATTCCTAGGCTAAGGAAACCAAGAAGGAATCGATTCTTAGTATATGTAATGTAGTGAAATCGATTCTTTTGCTTCAAAAATATTTCTTTAGTTTTGGTTGCCACCTTAAGCATGCATGCAATTTTGTAAAATATTTTTCAAAACTATTTTTGTGCATCATGCATGTTTTGAAATGTCATCTCTCTCAATAACTAAAGTGCCATACACTTTAGGTGATAGGACCTTACATAGTGTCCTAAAGAAGGCACATAAACAATCTAGGTCTTGAGTTTGCTTCTTCTTCAAGCTACTCCACTTTAGTGTCTTCTTCTCTTTAATTTGTGTCCTGCACTTTGTTCAACTTGAAACATTAGTAGATGTAATTTGTTATCATACAAAATAAAGGAGTGTTTACCCATGGTTCAACAACCACTTCCTAGAAAAATAAATTAGCAATGTTACAAGCATCATCAACTTTATGGCAAGCAATAAAGTGGGCCATTTTGAAGAAACGGTCAACCACTACAAATATAGAATCATGCCCATGCTTGTTCTTAGGCAAACCCAATACAAAATCCATAGACAAATCAACCCAAGGGGAGGATGGTATAGGGAGGGGAGTGTACAAACCATGAGGCATACTTTTGGATTTAGCCTTTTTACAAACAATGCATCTAGAACATATCAAATGCACATCTTGCCTCATTTTAGGCCAAAAGAAATGCTCTTGCAACATCTCTAAAGTCTTGTGCTCCCCAAAATGTCCCATTAACCCCCCTTCATGCACTTCCCTAGCAAGTAACTCACGCAAAGAACACTTAGGGATGCACAATTGATTTCCTTTAAACAAATACCCATCATGTCTATAATAGGAATCATGAGACATAAGTTCACAAGCATTAAAAAGAGAGGCAAAATCATCATCCAAGGCATACAATTCTTTCAAATGGTCAAAACCTAATAACCTTGTTTGAAGGGTGGTGATTAATGCATATCTCATAGAAAGAGCATCTGCCACTACATTTGCTTTCCCCTTTTTATGTTTAATGACATAAGGGAATTGTTCAAGGAATTCTACCCATTTAGCATGTCGCTTGTTAAGCTTTCCTTGGCTCTTTAGATACTTCAAGGATTCATGGTCACTATGGATCGCAAACTCTTTGGGAAGTAAATAATGTTTCCAAGTGTGCAATGCCCTCACTAAAGCATATAACCCTTTGTCATAGGTGGAGTAGTTTAAACTAGCTCCATTCAACTTTTCACTGAAGTAGGCAATAGGATGTCCTTCTTGAAGTAGCACGGCTCCTATGCCTATATTGGAGGCATCACATTCAAGTTCAAAAGTCTTTGCAAAATTGGGTAAAGTTAAAATTGGGGCATTCATCAATTAATCTTTGAGAGCATTGAAAGCCTCTTCTTGCTCTCGTCCCCATCTAAAAGACACAGTCTTTTTAACAATTTCATTCAAAGGAGCGGCTAATGTGCTAAAGTTAGGCACAAAGCGCCTATAAAAACTAGCTAAGCCATGGAAACTCCTCACTTCACTTAAACACTTTGGTGTAGGCCAATCCTTGATGGCCTTGATTTTAGCTTCATCAACCTTAACACCTTGTGCACTCACAACAAATCCCAAAAAGGTAAGTTCAACTTTGCAAAAACTACATTTCCCAAGATTAGCATACAACTTCCCACTTCTCAAAACATTCAAGACACTTCTCAAATGGTCAATGTGATCATGCATATTAAGAATGTATATGAGAATGTCATCAAAGTACACAACAACAAATTTTCCAATGAAATTTTTTAAGACATGGTTCATCAAACGCATAAAAGTGGTAGGGGCATTAGTCAAGCCAAAAGGCATGACCAACCACTCATAAAGCCCAAATTTGGTCTTAAAAGCGGTTTTCCATTCATCTCCCTCTTTGATTCTTATTTGATTGTACCCACTCTTTAAGTCAATTTTAGAAAAAATGCAAGCACCATGTAACTCATCAAGCATGTCATCAAGTCTAGGTATTAGGTGCCTATATTTAATTGCGATGTTATTAATGGCCCTACAATCGGTACACATACGCCAAGATCCGTCCTTTTTTGGGACTAAGATGACCGGCATGGCACAAGGGCTTAGGCTTTCCCTAATCCAACCACTACTCACAAGCTTTTGGACTTGTCTTTCTATTTCTTTTGTTTGCTCTGGATTACTCCTATAAGGAGGCCTATTGGGCAAAGAAGCACTTGGAAGCAAATCAATTTGGTGCTCAATGCCTCTTAAAGGGGGTAGGCCTTGAGGTATATCCTTTGGGAACACATCATTAAAAGCATGCAATAGACAATCCAAAGCATTAGACGAAACCTCTTGAGAAGAAGACAAACACAAGTCATTACAATAAAGCAAATACAAACGTTGTCTTGCCAATAAGGTTTTCCTAACCACATGCTCTCTAAGAAACAAACTCTCCACTTTTGGAGTGGAATCCGCGGAACAAGATGGATTGATATTCAAGATGGTTTTTCCTTTAGCATTATTTTTCTCTTGTTCCCTTTTTTGTTTCAAAATGATTTGATCATGAACAACTTCTTTGGGACTAAGAGGTAAAAGAGTCACTTTGTGTTTGTTATGCACCAAGGTGAAAGTGTTAGATTTACCATCATGAACTACCATTCTATCAAATTGCCAAGGTGATAACCCTATTTTATATAGGTTATTTATGCTCCTAATACTTAAGCCAAGCTTACTTCTCAAGTAATTTTAGTACTTAAATATGTGAATATATGAATATTAGAATAAATATAGGTTATAAGTCAATTCCTTAAACCTTGGGCATAATCAAATGCCTTTGTGAATATGTTTGATGTTTTGCTTTAGCGCTGCAGCGGTATGCTATTAAGGAGACGCTACAGCGTTATATGACGACTGACCATTGAGATATTTGTGTGACCACTTGAGGACATGATGAGTCACCACCCTTATCTCTTCCTCTCAGCTGGATATTTTGACTTTCAAGTGGATGCTAAATTACACCTGGCGCCTCCTAAATGGAACCCATGTGATAGTTGGTGTATTCCATCATTAGTACTTTTTGTAAAGTGCTTTAAGGATAATATCTAAGTCTTATGATCATCATGATATATTATTATTCTATTAAGACTTAGTTAGTTTTGAGATTAATTAAGATTGCTTCATTAGTAAGTGATATACGTAGACACAAGTAGTAGTAGCTTGGAAGAAGAACTTCTTATGACATAGAAGCTTTTCTCCATGGTTATACTACCTTTAAGCTTTTATTTTTAGCATAGTTTTCTAGTCTTCATCCAAGGTTTTGCCCACGCCTCAACTTCATCCTTTGTATGCTACTTGGGATTATTGGCGTGTATCTTTTGCAACCACTCTTCTCTTGTCTTCATACGGTAATACATGCTCTTTAGTTGTATTATGTTGATGGAACTTGTGATGAGCTAACTTTGTTGTAGTTGGATTGTTCTTGGTGTGTAATGAACCTTGAGTAACTTTTGTATAATATTATGATGTTTGTGTTTTATTCCTTGTGTCATAATGCTTTCAATCTTGGTTTGGGAATGATCAACGAAAACAAGGTAACTTTGTGGGTACAGACATGGTTCACAAAGAGAACTCAAGGAATGATATGAATGAAAACCCTTTAAAGACATTTAAAGGAAGCACTACTTAACTCTAGACATAGGGGAGTAGTAGTTCATAAGGCAAATGTTGTAAGAGCTTAATATACAGGGGTGAAACTTATTTAGAGCCTAGACATAGGAGTCTTGTAACATAACCCTGACGAAAGTGACTGAAAGGCACGCCACCAAAGCGCTACAGCGCCTACGGATTCTCAAGCGCTACAGCGCTTAACGCTACAACGTCTAAATATTATTTGAACATCACTCTTGGGAATTTACACAACTACTAAGCTATCCAACTCACATTTAATTACTTCAACTTAATATTGTTTTATCACAACTTATAATGTTTACAACTCTTTACCTTTACTTGTTACTTAATTCTTTTCACTAAGCTTCTAATCACTTAAACTTCTTAGATTAATTCCAATCCCTGTGGGAACGAACTTTACATATCGTTATATTACTTGTTGCGATTGTGTATACTTGCACATCACCTTTTCGCACAACAAGTTTTTGGCGCCGTTGCCAGGGATTGCATTTAATTTTCATTGTTTAAGTTTTTAGTAAACTTAGTGCCTATTTTACACTGGTGTGTTGTTTCTTGTTGCTGCAGCAGTAAGCGCTACAGCGTATGCCCAGGTCTCAACCACCAGAATTTGAACCATACTCAGAACTAGAGAGAAGGTTTAGGAAACTAAGACATCTTCAAAGGCTCAGACCCACCATGTCAGAACATAGTCATAGGACCAATTCTGGTAGGGCTACCACTCTACATGGCAGATCTAGCTCTGGTAGAGGAGGAACTGAACTAGGTGGAAGGGGTAGAGGTAGACATCAGCAGCCACCCACTCCCACCTTACATGACCAAGAAGACTGGTACAGACATCAATTCATAAATGAAGGACCTGCTCAAATGGTAAATGACAGAGATAGACCAATGAGGGACTATGCTGTGTTTGATCCACAAACCATGGAAACAAGCATAGCAAGACCTACTCTCAATACAGCCCAGTTTGAATTCAAACCTATGATGTTCCAAATGTTGCAAACAGTGGGACAGTTTGGTGGTACTCCTCAAGAGGACCCATATTTACACTTGAAGCAGTTTTTGGAAGTCTGCAGTAACTTCATCATTCCAGGGGTAAGTGATGATGCATTCAGATTAAAACTTTTTCCTTATTCTTTGAAGGATAGAGCAAAGACCTGGTTAACTTCTCTAGAGCCTAACTCTATCCATACTTGGAATGAAATGGCTGAGAAATTCTTAGCAAAATATTTTCCTCCAAGTAAGAATGCAAGAATGAGGTTACTGCATTCAGACAAAAAGATGCTGAAACACTGTTTGAAGCATGGGAAAGATGGAAGGAGCTGTTAAGAAAGTGCCCTCATCATGGTATACCTATGATTATCCAAATGGAAACCTTCTACAATGGATTAGATCCAACAACCAGACAAATGTTAGATGCTTCTTCAGGGGGTGTGTTGTTGAAAACCTCCTATAATGAGGCATGTGAGCTGATTGATGATATTGCCACAAATAGCTATCAATGGCCTACAGAAAGGTTAGCTCAGCAGAAGAAGGTAGCTGGTGTACATGAAATAAGTGAAGTTTCTGCTCTATCTGCACAGGTTGCCTCTCTCACTAACATGATAAAATTTATGAGCACATCAAACGCTGTAGCGGTTATCGCTGCAGCGGTACGTGAACCTACAGTAGCTGTTATTGAGCAAGCCTCTCCAGGGTCAGTAAGCTGTGTATATTGTGGATGAGAGCATTTGTATGAAGAATGTCCTGGTAATCATGTCTCTGTGAACTTTGTGGGTTTCAATAAAAATAATAATCCCTATTCAAATACATATAATCCTGGTTGGAAGAACCACCCCAATTTCAGATGGGGAGCCAACAATGCAACAACACCTAATTATAGTGCTCCAGCAAATCCACCAGGATTCCCTGCTCAGAACTACCAAAGGCAAAATGCCCCTGTCATAGATAATTCATTAGAAGGATTGATGAAAAGCTTTATGAGTGATTGCAAGACAGCCCTGAAAACTCATGAAGCTTCCATTAAAAATCTAGAAGTACAGATGGGGCAGATGGCTAATGTCCTTTCCCAAAGAATTAGTGGATCATTACCATCCACTACAGAAACTTCAACTTCAAGTACTACAGGGAAGGAGCATGTAAAATCTATAACTTTAAGGAGTGGGAGAGATTTGATAGGATCTTCAACTGTTTCAGAAGATGAAAGAAACAAAAATTCTGAAAAACAAAAAGAACCTGCAACAGACGCTACAGCGCCTGAACCTACCGCTGCAGCGCCTGTTGTTGAGAAAACACCACCACCACCCAAAATTATCCCAACATACCCAGATCCTCCATATCCTCAAAGACTTCGAAAGGCTCATGAAGACAAGCAATTTAACAAATTCCTAGAAGTCCTTAAACACTTGCACATTAATGTCCCTTTGGTGGAAGCTCTCCAACAAATGCCCAATTATGCAAAGTTTATGAAGGATGTACTTACTAAGAGGAGGAGACTAGGGGAATTTGAAACCGTAGCAATGACTGGGGAGTGCAGCATGTTGATGCAAAACAAGCTCCCACCCAAATCCAAGGATCCTGGCAGTTTTACTATACCATGCTCAATTGGAAATTTTTACTCTGGTCGTGCTCTATGTGATTTGGGAGCCAGCATAAATCTTATGCCCAAGTCCATATACACACAGCTAGGAGTGGGAACTCCCAGACCTACCTCACTTACACTGCAGCTAGTTGATAGAACTCTTGCATATCCTGAAGGAATCTTAGAAGATGTTCTAATAAAGGTAGACAAATTTGTATTTCCTGTTGATTTTGTAATCTTGGATTTTGATGCAGATAAAGAAGTACCCATCATACTGGGAAGGCCATTCTTGGCCACTGGAAGAACTTTGATAGATGTGCAGAGAGGAGAATTGATCATGAGGGTCAATGACCAAGAAGTCAAGTTCAACATCCTCAATGCTATGAAATTTCCAGGACCCAATATTGAAGAGTGCTCCTTTATATCCGCTATTGACAAAGTAGTTCAGGACCACTTCCAGAAAAGCACAGATCATCTGAGGCAACTACTGGACAGCAGCGAAGATACAGGGTCTGATGCAGAAGCTGTAGAAGAGGAGGAGCAGACAGTCAAAGAAATTTGGGCTAAGAAATATGAATCTTTGGAGCAGGAGAATTCAGACATGAGAAAGGATCTCCCCTCCACTGAACAACCACCAACTCTGGAACTTAAGCAGTTGCCTTCACACCTCAAATATGCTTATCTAGGTAACAATAGTACTTTGCCTGTTATAATTGCTTCTGACCTTTCTGAAAAGCAGGAACAAGATCTGATTCAGACGCTGCAGCGGCATAAAAAAGCAATTGGTTGGCAGATGTCAGATATTAAAAGTATCAGCCCAACCATTTGTATGCACAGAATAGTGTTAGAAGAAGATTCTAAAAATTGTATTGAAGGGCAGAGGAGGTTGAATCCAATTATGAAAGAGGTGGTGAAGAAGGAAATCATTAAGTGGTTGGATGCAGGTATTGTATACCCCATTTCTGACAGTGCATGAGTTAGTCCTGTACAGTGTGTGCCAAAGAAAGGAGGGGTAACAGTAATAACTAATGAGATGAATGAGCTGCTCCCAACCAGAAAAATAACAGGCTGGAGAATATGCATGGATTACAGGAGGTTGAATAAAGCAACAAGAAAGGACCATTTTCCATTGCCTTTCATTGACCAGATGCTGGACAGGCTAGCAGGTAAAGAATTTTATTGCTTTTTTGATGGTTATTCAGGTTATAACCAGATTGCAATATTGCCTGAAGATCAGCAAAAGACTACATTCACTTGTCCATATGGCACCTTTGCTTTTAGAAGGATGCCATTTGGCCTGTGTAATGCACCTGCCACTTTTCAAAGGTGTATGATGGCAATTTTCTCTGATTACATAGAAAGATCCATGGAGGTCTTCATGGATGATTTCTCTGTATTTGGAGAAACATTCCATCTATGCCTATCCAACTTGGAAGAAATCTTGATTAGGTGTGAAGAAACTAACCTTGTGCTAAACTGGGAGAAATGCCATTTTATGGTGCAAGAAGGTATAGTTTTGGGGCATAAGATATCCAAAAAAGGATTGGAAGTGGATAAGGCTAAAATAGAGGTCATTGAGAAGCTATCTCCTCCAACAAACATCAAAGGTATAAGAAGCTTTTTGGGGCATGCTGGATTCTATAGGAGATTTATAAAAGATTTTTCAAAAATCTCCAAGCCTTTGTGCCAACTATTACAGCATGATAACCCCTTCATATTTGATGAGCCATGCATATTAGCCTTTGATAAATTAAAGAGAGCTTTAATAACAGCACCAGTTATTATAGCTCCTGACTGGAGTAAGCCTTTTGAGCTTATGTGTGATGTTAGTGACTTTGCCATTGGAGCTGTGCTTGGGCAAAGGTATGATAAAATTTTCCACTCTATATATTATGCTAGCAAAACACTTGTAGAAGCCAATTGAATTACACAGTCACTGAAAAAGAACTATTAGCTGTAGTCTTTGCTTTTGACAAATTTAGATCATATTTGGTTGGCACCAAAGTAATTGTCTTTACAGACCATTCAGCCATTAAATATTTGATAACAAAGAAAAATGCAAAGCCTAGGCTAATTAGGTGGGTTCTCCTACTCCAAGAATTTGATTTAGAAATAAGAGATAAAAAGGGAGTGGAAAACCAAGTTGCTGATCATCTGTCTAGATTGGAAAGAGACATTGCAGGTACAGCAGGTGGGGAGATCAAAGAATACTTTCCAGATGAGCAGCTATTGAGAATAATTGCTGAATCATCAACTGCTGTAGCGGCCAGTGTAACAACACTTGACGTTGTAGCGGCTGAACCTGCAACACCTTGGTATGCTGACATAGTGAATTTTTTCGTTAGCAAGGTGGTACCTACTGAGATGACTTATCAGCAAAGGAGAAGGTTCTTCCACACAATGAAACAATATTATTGGGATGAACCTTTTCTATACAAGAAGTGTCAAGACCAGTTAATGAGGAGATGCCTAGCAGAGGAAGAACAATTTCAAGTGCTACAGCACTGCCATTCTGCACCATGTGGTGGGCATTTTGGCGGTATTAGAACTGCTGCAAAGGTATTGCAATCTGGCTACTATTGGCCTTCACTTTTTAAAGATGCTCAAGACTTTGTAAAAAAATGTGATAGGTGCCAAAGAACAGGGAATATTTCAAACAAACATGAAATGCCTTTAACAAACATTCTAGAGGTTGAACTCTTTGATGTTTGGGGAATGGATTTCATGGGACCTTTTCCCCCTTCTCATGGAAACCTATACATTTTAGTAGCTGTAGACTATGTTTTGTATATTTTGTATGCTTGAATAGGAAATATGATTAGCTGCATGTTTTAAATTTTTTAGTAAGCAAAAGCTAAAGTAAATAAGAATTTTTGAGTAAAGCAGCCTTGTGTAAACAATGAAATGGTTTTATTGCTGCTTTTACACAAAATCCAAGCTTAGTGAAGAACCTAGTTAGCTAGGGGTAATCTAAGGATAAGGATAGTCTTGGATAACCAAGGGTTAGTCAAGTTTTCATTAAAAATGGAGAGTTGTTTTGAAGCTAAGTTTGGGGGAGCATCGGTTATGTTAAGGCTAGAAACAAAAGATAATAAATTGGCCTTTGCAAAATGAAAAATAAAAATGAATGTGGTCTTGTAAAAAGTTGCAAAATATCTTAAATAAATTGCTGAGCTGTTCCAAAAAGCAAGAAAAGAATATGCAAATAAGGAGCTCAGTAATGAAGATAGCATCTAGTTTTTGATCATTAAAATTCAGCGCTACAGCGTCTACTGACCTTGAAGCGCTAGAGCGTTTGATCACCAGACCAAAAGTTTATGCACTGACCAATGTTCTGAAAAATGCCTAATTAAAGCCCTTTGCTGTGCTTTGAAGCCCCTCAGATCTTGTGTAAAATTGTTATTCCACTCTTCTTTTTGAAAACATTCTTTGCCTAACCCAAAAGAAATCCATTCTTCCCAAAAACTTGGAGAAATTCTGAAATTAACTGGGAACTAAGTTAAGCTTTGATATCACACACTCACAACTGAGCAGTAATGATTCTATTTGAATTGTGGACCAGAATGATGTGTGAAACTGATAAGAATTAGCTTATGCATAAATTCTGTTTAATTTAAAAGCTGCAGCTAGTTATATGATCAGTTTGTCTTGTTATTACTTGGGGACAAGCAATGGTTTAAGTTTGGGGGTGTGATAACCCTATTTAATATAGGTTATTTATGCTCCTAATACTTAAGCCAAGCTTACTTCTCAAGTAATTTTAGTACTTAAATATGTGAATATATGAATATTAGAATAAATATAGGTTATAAGTCAATTCCTTAAACCTTGGGCATAATCAAATGCCTTTGTGAATATGTTTGATGTTTTGCTTTAGCACTGCAGCGGTATGCTATTAAGGAGACGCTACAGCGTTATATGACGGCTGACCATTGAGATATTTGTGTGACCACTTGAGGACATGATGAGTCACCACCCTTATCTCTTCCTCTCAGCTGGATATTTTGACTTTCAAGTGGATGCTAAATTACACTTGGCGCCTCCTAAATGGAACCCATGTGATAGTTGGTGTATTCCATCATTAGTACTTTTTGTAAAGTGCTTTAAGGATAATATCTAAGTCTTATGATCATCATGATATATTATTATTCTATTAAGACTTAGTTAGTTTTGAGATTAATTAAGATTGCTTCATTAGTAAGTGATATACGTAGACACAAGTAGTAGTAGCTTGGAAGAAGAACTTCTTATGACATAGAAGCTTTTCTCCATGGTTATACTACCTTTAAGCTTTTATTTTTAGCATAGTTTTCTAGTCTTCATCCAAGGTTTTGCTCACGCCTCAACTTCATCCTTTGTATGCTACTTGGGATTATTGGCGTGTATCTTTTGCAACCACTCTTCTCTTGTCTTCATACGGTAATACATGCTCTTTAGTTGTATTATGTTGATGGAACTTGTGATGAGCTAACTTTGTTGTAGTTGGATTGTTCTTGGTGTGTAATGAACCTTGAGTAACTTTTGTATAATATTATGATGTTTGTGTTTTATTCCTTGTGTCATAATGCTTTCAATCTTGGTTTGGGAATGATCAACTAAAACAAGGTAACTTTGTGGGTACAGACATGGTTCACAAAGAGAACTCAAGGAATGATATGAATGAAAACCCTTTAAAGACATTTAAAGGAAGCACTACTTAACTCTAGACATAGGGGAGTAGTAGTTCATAAGGCAAATGTTGTAAGAGCTTAATATACAGGGGTGAAACTTATTTAGAGCCTAGACATAGGAGTCTTGTAACATAACCCCGACGAAAGTGACTGAAAGGCACGCCACCAAAGCGCTACAGCGTCTACGGATTCTCAAGCGCTACAGCGCTTAACGCTACAGCGTCTAAATATTATTTGAACATTACTCTTGGGAATTTACACAACTACTAAGCTATCCAACTCACATTTAATTACTTCAACTTAATACTGTTTTATCACAACTTATAATGTTTACAACTCTTTACCTTTACTTGTTACTTAATTCTTTTCACTAAGCTTCTAATCACTTAAACTTCTTAGATTAATTCCAATCCCTGTGGGAACGAACTTTACATATCATTATATTACTTGTTGCGATTGTGTATACTTGCACATCACCTTTTCGCACAACACAAGGCCTACCCAAAAGGATATGGCTGGCTTCCATAGGCACAACATCACATAATATTTCATCGTTATACTTGCCTATGCTAAAAGAAACCAAAACTTGCTTGTCCACCAAAATTTCCTCATTTTCAACAAGCCATTGAAGTTTATATGGCCTAGGATGAGTAGTTGTTTTCAAAGAAAGTTTATTGACTAATCTAGAGCTAGCCACATTTGTACAACTACCACCATCAATTATTAAAGAGCAAACATTTCCCTCCACCAAGCATCTTGTGTGGAAAATGTTTTCCCTTTGTGATTGATCATTTTCCTTCACATTGACTCCTAGGAGTCTCCTAATCATTAGAAGGTCTCCTTAGGTGGGGTAAATCCGAATTCCTTTTTTTAGGGAAATCGAATTTATCTACCCACTAGGTAAATCCGATTTGAAAATTAACAAAGCGGATGTATCCCCATCTGAGGTAAATCCGCTTTGTTATTTTTAAAGTCGGATTTACCTATTAGGTACCCCCATTTGAGGTAAATCCGCTTTGTTATTTGGGCAGGGGTATTTTCGGGTATATGATGTGATGGGGGTATATGAGATGTGATGGGGGTACAAAAAAAAACCTTCCAAGTAAACTTTAGCCAGGTAGAGCCCAAATCAATCAAATTATAGTCCTGGATTCTTTCACTGAACAAAGCCCACTTCCTCAAATTTGTTTGGCCACCCCCTTCTTTTCATGTAGACTAGTGATGTCACTTCATCAAGCTGAACCACAATTCTCTTCTCAATTCGTCATCCAGGCTAGCATATACCGAAGTAAAGTACCACTGCCACCCCTTGCATGGAGACTTGAAAGCAGTGTTATAAAACTCGGACCGGTGGCCGACTCGGTGAAGGTACCGGGTCACTGGGTCAAGGGTCGGACCGAGGGGTTGACAGATGAATCGCATGACCAAAACCGGGACCGCATGACTCAGACCCGGTCTCTATTTCGCGAATTTTCAAGACCTATATAGTATATAATATAAATTTCACACCTGTAAAATTAATAACTATGTTTATTTTATATCTACTAAAATATAAAAATTAATATCTTAATTTATTAATATTTTTAAATTTATTCATACTTAATATTGATCTATTTTAGATCACACAAATTAATATGTACTCAACAAATATAGGACCTATAAATTTCGTACTCGTACAACTTAATTTTCTAAAACTACACCTCATGCCTAAAAAATCTAATTATTATATTAAAAATGCTCATAGAATAAGTCCTTAAAAATATAAATTATATATTTAGTAAAACTCTTAGGCAGCGTAGATGTTTGGAAGCTTTTTTTAAACCTTCTATTTATTGTTAGCACATTTGTCTTATTGGGCTTTCAATCCAAGCCCATATCAAACCCTAAATAATAACCCTATCTAGTATCTTCTAACCAAGCTGCCGCATCACTGAGTTAGAAATCCGCCGCATCAACATCATCGTTTCTCAGCTAGCTCCTTGTTTTCTACATGTTTATGTTACTTTTTCATTTTTATTTGATTGGGAATTTTAGATCTTAACCTTTCTATTTCTTTCTCTCATCTCATTCTCTTTTCTTTCATCTTCTTCTTTCATATCGTTTTTCTGATTCGTTTTTTTGGTGCCTGAAAATGGCAAATCAGTGAAATCACTGTCACAACCGGCCGAGTTGTCAAAAACACCGAGTGACCGAGTTTTTCAAAAAATCGAGCGAGTTAAACGAGTTACACCGAGTTGAGTGCATGTCTGATCCAACATGCAACTCGAACCTCCCACATAGCCGGTTCTCGGTCGGGCCGGTCCAACCGGCCGGTCCGAGCCGGTTTTTAAAACACTGGCTAGTGTTAGTGTTGTTTAAGGGTTCGGGTAGACGGGTTTGGTTTGGTTTTATTTTTTAAAATCTGTTATCCAGACCAAATTAGTACAGATTTTGATGGGTTGGTTCAGATTTGATCTGTTCATGAAACTTGCCCAAACCAAAAGTTTCAGGTTGGGTTGGGTTATGGATTGGTTTGGATTTGCTCAAATCGTTGAACACCCCTATTCGGGTGTGACTTTAACTCACGGGTGGATTGTGCCTCCTTCTAGTTTCTCAAAGTATAACATGCAAAGATCATGATCGACTAAATCCTCAAATTTGTCCCTCAACTATTACTTTTTCTCCTTAGTCCCTGAACTATAAAATATAATAAATAGCCCAAAAGTATTCTAAATTCATCAATTTAGTTCATGAACTATATCTATCATCTCTCCCATTTAGAAACCAACTGAGGGACTAAATTGATGGATATAGAAATAATAAGGACTATTTATTATATTTTTATAGTTAGGAACTAAATTGGAGAGAGAGTGATAATTGAGGAACAAAATTGAGGGTTTACTCGTTAATGTACCATGTGCACAAGCATGCGCATCCAAAACGAGAGATTTGGTGGATTTAAAGGAGATCATTAATGATTTCCAATTCCTTCACTTTCAAGCAGTGTTTTAAAAACCGGCTCGGACCGGCCGGTTGGACCGGCCCGACCGGGAACCGACTATGTGGGAGGTTCGAGTTGCATGTTGGATCGTACATGCACTCAACTCGGTGTAACTCGTTTAACTCGCTCGGTTTTTTGAAAAACTCGGTCACTCGGTGGTTTTTGACAACTCGGCCGGTTGTGACAGTGATTTCACTAATTTGCCATTTTCAGGCACCAAAAAAACGAATCAGAAAAACGATATGAAAGAAGAAGATGAAAGAAAAGAGAATGAGATGAGAGAAAGAAAGAGAAAGGTTAAGATCTAAAATTCCCAAGCAAATAAAAATGAAAAAGTAACATAAACATGCAGAAAACAAGGAGCTGAGAAACGATGATGTTGATGCGGCGGATTTCTAAATCAGTGATGCGGCAGCTTGGTTAGAAGATACTAGATAGGGTTATTATTTAGGGTTTGATATGGGCTTGGATTGAAAGCCCAGTAAGACAAATGTGCTAACAATAAATAGAAGGTTTAAAAAAAAAGCTTCCAAACATCTACGCTGCCTAAGAGTTTTACTAAATATATAATTTATATTTTTAAGGACTTATTCTATGAGCATTTTAATATAATAATTAGATTTTTTAGGCATGAGATGTAGTTTTAGAAAATTAAGTTGTACAAGTACGAAATTTATAGGTCCTATATTTGTTAAGTACATATTAATTTGTGTGATCTAAAATAGATTAATATTATGTATGAATAAATTTAAAAATATTAATAAATTAAGATATTAATTTTTATATTTTAGTAGATAAAAAATAAACATAGTTATTAATTTTACAGGTATGAAATTTATATTATATACTATATAGGTCTTGAAAATTCGCGAAATAGAGACCGGGTCCGAGTCATGCGGTCCCGGTTTTGATCATGCGATTCAACTGTCGACCACTCGGTCCGACCATTGACCCAATGACCCGGTACCTTCACCGAGTCGGTCACCGGTCCGAGTTTTAAAAGATATGGTTAATAGATGCAACTTGAGTTTTGAATTTTGATATTGCAGTATTGCTGACGTTCATTGCATATTTTAAGAATGATTCGGCAATGTACTTTTTTCCTATAAAATAAAGTTTTTGCCAAAAAAAAAGATTGATAGCTTTCTTATTTACTCTCATAATAAAAAATGTTGAATTTTCCCTTTAAAAAAATCTCCATTGCATTACCCGTGAGCCCAATCTGAACCAACCCGTTGAATATCAGGTTGGTTTGGTTTGGATTTTGCAAAAAAAACTTTAAATCCGAAACAATTCAAACCGAATAAATATGATTGGTTCGGTTAACAGATTTGGTTAAAATCGATCCAAACAAACCCGCGAACACCTCTACACCCGAACGTTGAGTTCTAAGAGCAGATTGAAGAATAATCGCTGGTCTCTCTAACCTATCAAATATGTTATTGCTATGGTGCAAATTTGATCGTGAGACCAAAACTCGTCATTGCTTGCTTTTCAAATGCTACATATAACATATATAACTAATACAAAAACTTCCCCTGCTATAATTCTATAAGCATTGTATATCTTCTTCTAAAATCATTCATCAAACATGTAAATAGAAATGGGCCTAGCCCTTTGTTGTGCCACTTGGTCTAGTTCATGGGCCTGTAGGAGTTGGCCCAATTCAGTTTTTTGTCTCACTGAATGTAACAAATACACTGTAACAGAATCAATGAAGTTATATACACTCTGTTAGTTACAATTGGCATCAGAGCTCTAACGGGCCTGTTGCAGAAACTCAGTTCATGACGAGCGGCGAGCTTGACGACGGCGATAATGGCATAGAAAGAAAACAGCAGCTACGTCCACGCTGCAATTCCTAAGTTTGATGGTCATTACGACCATTGGGCTATGTTGATGGAGAATCTTCTCCGATCGAAAGAATATTGGGAAATCGTGGACCAAGGAATTCCAGTGTTGACAGCGGACGCAACTCCGGAGCAGAGGAAGACGGCGAGTGAAGCCAAGTTGAAGGATCTAAAGGCTAAAAACTACCTGTTTCAAGCCCTAGATCGTAACGTTTTGGAGACAATCTTGAAGATTGACACGACCAAGGATATTTGGGAATCATTGAGACAGAAATTCAAGGGATCCTCGAAGGTAAAGAAAGCTCAACTACAAGTCTTGAGATCTGAGTTCGATGCTTTGCGCATGAAGGAAGAAGAATCGGTCAATGAGTACTTCTCAAGAACCCTTGCAATTGCTAACAAAATGAAGGCTCATGGTGAGACAATGCCCGAAACTGTTGTAGTTGAAAAGATCATGAGATCAATGAACCCTAAATTCAACTATGTTATGTGTGCAATTGTTCAAGCAAATAACATTGATGAACTTTCAATTGATGATCTGCAAAGTAGTATCCTTGTTGAAGAAGGGCGTATGAAGAATCAAAAGGAGGATGAACAGGCTCTAAAGGTTACTGACTCTGGGAAAATTGGAGGTAGAGGAAGAGAAAGATCCTCAGGTGGTAGAGGCAGAGGCAGGCAAATGTCAAAGGAACATATAGAGTGCTATAGATGTCATAAGATGGGTCACTATCGTAATGAGTGTCCAAATCTTGATGACAAAGAAGCAAATTATGCTGGTTTTGATGAAGAGGAGGAGTTACTTCTTATGACATTGACTGATGAAGTTCAAGAACCAAGAAGCAAGAGGCGGTTTCTTGATTCTGGTTGCAGAAACCACATGAGTGGTGTCAAGGGATGGTTCTTTGACTTGGATGAAAGCTTCAGAGAAACAGTTAAACTTGGCAATAATATGAAGTTGTCTGTTATGGGAAAGGGAAGTGTAAAGATGAGAATTGAAGGGCGCATATTGACCATTACAGGTGTGTACTACATTCCTGAGCTGAAGAATAACTTGTTGAGCATTGGTCAGCTTCAACAGAAGGGGCTGAAGGTGGTGTTTGAAGATGATCTTTGCCAAGTTTATCACAAAGAGAAGGGACTTCTAATATCCTCAAGAATGGCAAGCAATAAAGTGTTTACCATTATGGGATCTGCCATAGTGACAGAATGTATGCAGGTTGTTAATGAAGATGAGTTTACCTTGTGGCACAGGAGGTATGCTCACCTGAGTCACAGCAGGTTGAAACTACTTCATCAGGAGCACATGGTGACAGGACTACCAGAATTGAAAGAACCAGAAACTAGTTGTCCTGAATGCTTGGTGGGAGGGCAACACAAAGATAATATGGCAAAGAAGAGCAAGTGGAGAGCCTCAAGGAAGCTGGAGCTCATTCATTCAGACATTTGTGGACCAATATCTCCTGAATCAAACAGTGGAAAAAGGAAATCAATGGAGCAACACTTTGACATGACTGACCTTGGCAAGATGAAACACTTTCTGGGTGTAGAAGTCACACAAAACAAGAAAGGGATCTTCATTAACCAAGAAAGATATGCTACTGAGATACTTGCTAGATTTGGAATGGAGAACAGCAAATCAGTGACAAATCCTACTGTGGCAGGCCAGAAACTCACAAAGAATGATGATGAGCAGCATATTGACTCCTCCTCCTTCAAACAAATCATTGGAAGCTTGATGTATTTGAATGCCACGTGTCTAGACATTATGTATGCTGTAAGTCTCATTAGCAGGTACATAGATAAGCCTACTAATAAGCATCTAATTGCTGCAAAACGTGTCTTGAAATACTTGAAAGGCACTGCAGGATTAGGAATCTGGTACAGGATTAATGAGAAACAAGAACTGATTGGCTATTATGATAGTGGTTATGCTGGGGACTTAGAGGATAGAAAGAGCACTACTGGTTTTGTGTTTGTGCTGAGTGCAGGTGCTGTTTCATGGTCATCCAAGAAGCAGCCCATAGTGACTCTCTCTACAGCAGAGGCTGAGTTTGTTGCAGCTGCCTATTGTGTTTGCCAAGGTGTTTGACTTAAAAGGATATTGAATGAGCTTGGTTTGAATCAAGGGAAGTGCTTAACAGTATTTTGTGACAATAGCTCCACTATCAAGTTGTCTAAAAACCCTGTCATGCATGGTAGGAGTACGCACATTGAAGTAAGATACCACTTCCTCAGAAATCTGTGCAAGGAAGGAGTCATTGAATTGAAGTTCTGTAGCAGTGAGGAGCAAGTTGCTGATCTGTTAACAAAGTCATTGAAGAATGAGAGCTTCTTAAAGCTTAGACAGTGTCTAGGAGTCTGTCATTTAAATGATGTCCAATGATTGTTCAATTGTAGTTTCTCTGTGATTCTCGGTGGCAACTCTGTTTGTTTGTTGTCTGTCTGAAATTTCTCTGTAATTCACTGTAATTTTTCTGTAATAATTAAACTGAATGTATCAATGATCATTCAGTTTAAGGGAGGGTATGTAAATAGAAATGGGCCTAGCCCTTTGTTGTGCCACTTGGTCTAGTTCATGGGCCTGTAGGAGTTGGCCCAATTCAGTTTTTTGTCTCACTGAATGTAACAAATACACTGTAACAGAATCAATGAAGTTATATACACTCTGTTAGTTACAAAACATAAATTTGCATAGAGTATGTTTCCTTTGGACCGTTTCTCATCGTCGCATCAACGAGAAAGCTATTGTTTCAGCGTGTCCTAGAAAGCTTAAACAAACGCTCAAGAACAAAACAAAAATTCACGAGTTTGGCTAAGAAAATAAAACACACTAATTCACATAAATATGTAAATTTTATCAGTATCAATTATAACTTTATTTGGTATATAGATGATTTGTTACAAAAGAGTACATTAAGGATTTCATGCATTCAACCAATCGATCACAAGTATTAAGGAGCCTTGGAGAATGATTCTCCAGTGACACAGTATTGTAATACCCTAATTTTGTCCGATCAAAAATGAGAGATTTTATTTTTAATAAAAATAATAATCATTTTTATTTTCATGTCATGTATTATTTTATTTTAGTTGCCACAAGTTTTTAACCAAAAAAAAATATATTAATTAGAAGTGAAGAAACAAAAAATAAGCAAAGGAGGAAATGGAGGGGGTCTGCCAAAAAAAAAGAATGGAGGTGCAATCAGGATTGGGCCATCAGAAATCCAACCCAACAGAAAAAGGCTAGCCCAACTCGCCTAACCCTAAATCTCCTCCACCAAACCCTAACCCATCCAACCAACCCATGACCCATGACCCAACTCCTCACCTAACCCTAATTCCCTCCTCTCCTAGCCAAATTCGGCCACCCCACTCAAAAAACCCTAAAAATTTTAACTTCCCCCCTTTACCCTAAAAATCATCCACATTCAATCCCCCCCTTAACCCTAAAATTCGACCACATTCATTCACTCCCCCTCCTAAAAATTCGACCCCACTCCCTCTTTTCCCTTCTTGGAAATTGCATTTTTTCCTTTCCCACACTCCACCTTTCCTCTTTTCTCTCAACTCCCCACTTCCCCATACACGCCTTTCCCCTCTCTCTTCTCTTCCCAACGGCTCCCATCTCTCTCTCTCCTCAATCTCACGCCTATCTCTCTCTCTTTCTCCCACTCACACTCAACCTTTCCCTCACATCACTCCTCACACACCCTACGACCCTTTCTCTCTCACACTCTCCTATCACACACTTCACTTCATCTTTCTCATCACTCTCCCACTCACACACACTTCCTCATTCACACACACTTCCTCTCTCCCATCTCCACGCACACCCCTCCCACCAAACCCTAAACTCCATCATTTTTTTCTTCCCTCACATTACTCCTCACCACTCACGGATCCCCCTCTCTCTCACACAAAAAAAAGCCATCATTCTCTTCTCTGCTGTGCCCATACCACTCTCACGAAACCCTAAGACACCATGCCCTTTTTCCTCCTCAGAAATTTCTGCTGTCTCTGTCATGTCAAGCCAGTCTCAAAGCAAAGAAGAAGCAACAAGGTATGGTGAAGAGCAGGAGAAAGCAAGATGGAACGTTTTGTATAAATAGGGGGGCCATGACTTTGAAGGGAGGACGGTTTTGGAGGAGGAGGAGAAGATTTTCGAAAAAAGAGTTTTTCAAAGAAGAAGTTATTAGAGGAAAAAAGAAAATTTTCGGAGCAAAAAAAAAAGAGAGTTTAGATCTTCAAAAAAAAAACAGTGAGATTTGTTCACTGTTTTTAGTTTAAATTCCTTCTCCTTCCAAATTTTTTTTTAGTTTAAATTCCGTTGTATTAAAGAGATCCTAGGAGGAATTCGTGTCCCCAACATTTCCAGATTTTTTTCTTAAGGTACTGTAATGTAATTTTCGGATTCAATATATTGTTACTGTTTTTGCTGTTTTATTTTATTTTATTTGTTGCTGTAGCGTTTTTTATATACATAGTTGTTGCTGTTTTTTTTTTATTCGTTCTTAGTTGCTGTAATATTTTTTTTCATATATATTATTGGGGTTGTTGCCTTCTTATTTATTTTAGCTGTTGTAACATTTACAGATATTATTATTGTAGCTTTTCTTTATTAATTTGTTACTGTTTTTCTATTAAATCGTTTTTTTTGTATATATTTGTTGCTGTTTTTCTTTATTTAATTGTTGATGTTTTCTTCATTTTATTTGTTGCTGTTTTTTTTTTATTAATTTGTTGCTGTTTTTCTATTAAATCGTTTTTTTTGTATATATTTGTTGCTGTTTTTCTTTATTTAATTGTTGCTGTTTTCTTCATTTTATTTGTTGCTGTTTTTTTTTATTAATTTGTTGCTGTTTTTCTATTAAATCGTTTTTTTTGTATATATTTGTTGCTGTTTTTCTTTATTTAATTGTTGCTTTTTTTTATGTAAATTGTTGCTGTAATTTTTTTTCTATACATATCATTGCTGTTTTTTTATTTAAATTGTTGCCATTTTTAAATGTGGCTGTAATTTTCGAATTAAAATAAAGTCATTTTAAAAAAAAATGTTTTTTTTTCTTCCAAAATAAATGGTTACTAATACCACTACCTTCGTAAAAAAAAAAACAGGAATAATAGCAATATTTATTTTCCCAAAAAAAAACAGCAAAGGCACCTTTTAAAATAATAAACATGACAATTATTTTCAAATTAGAAGGGGCATTTCTTTATAAATGAGTAAATCTTTTCCAAATCCAATGCTTATTAGTCTAGGTGTTTAAAAAAGGAGCGCTTCAGAATTATATGTTTTAGGGTAAGTTAATGAAATGGTAAAAAAGGAAAAGTCAAACAATCGTTTTTTAGCGTCAAACCGCTATTCGCACCCCCCACATTTTAGTAATACAGCACTCCCCACTTTCAGCCCAATTTTCGCGCAAGGATCCAAAAACCCAAATACTCCGTTTTGGGCTGCTACTAAGCCCACCACCCATTTCCATTTAATACAACACCCCTGTTAGTTGCACCCACCTTTTTAATTATAACTCACTCCGCTTTTATTTACACCATAATGTTTCCAAACCGTTTTTTCTTTCTTTCAAACAATCAAACTCGCGTAAAAAAATAGGTTGTTACTAATGGTCACTCTGAGCTTAGCTTGTTTGACCGATAGGGCTAACCTTCTTTTTTTCAAAGCGGATTAGTAGCGGTGATCACTCTGAATTTATTCGTTTGATCATTGCAAACACCCGCCTAAACTTCAAGAAATTTTCAGTTAATCGAATACAAACGTAATCTCAACTCCCTTTTTTTAAAAAAAAAATCACGCTTCCCAGTAAGCATTTTTCAAACAAAACGCTCGATCGCAAACCGGGTATTTATAGCGTTCACTCTGGGCCCAACTCGTTTGAACGCTGTAAACACTTTTTTTTTTCGAATAAGCCATTAGTGGTGACCACTCTGGATTTATCTGTTTGGTCACCATGAACGGCCTCTAGTTTTCGCAAATCTTTCAATAAATAAAAAAATACCAACACACAAATATTTTCTACCCGAGAACTACGTAGCTTTGATTTCTCCATCGCACCCGGAGATACGCAGGAGCAGGGGCCCACTCCTGTCGAGCGCAAAAAACTAAAATTTTTTATTAAGTCGTCCCTTCCGATTTTCGCAAACAATCGAAATGGGTAAGCAAAATATCTTCTTTTAAAGCTAACTTTTTCTACACATTAAATTAAAAGGTAACCTTTTTTAGGATGTTGCGGGGTGCTATTACCTTCCCCGCACTTAATCGACCCCCGAACCCAAAAACAAAGGTTTTTTCAATGTTTTTCCTAAAAATAAATATTGATGGCGACTCCATTGTTCAAAAACAACGAAGAATCCCTCCTTCGGATTTTTCGGTCGCTACAGCTGGCGACTCCACTGGGGACTATTTAAGAGGGTCAAGCCTAATTTAGTTAAATGTGTAGATATCTGTTAGTTTAGTACCTTTGTTTACCCTTAGCCTTTCTATTAGCACGTCTATTTCATTTATCTGTTTATTTGCTTTATTGAACCTTAGGGTAGAAGACCTTTGTACTATTATCTGTATTTCTTTTGCAGCATGGGTAGTCTAGGTTGCTTATATCACACACATCACCTACACATATTGCACACACTCTTGAGCGGGGCCCTATACCCGGGTCTAAAAAAAACCTAGGACGAGCGGAGACGATTAGTGTCAGTCATTCTGGATTTTATCTGTCTGACTCTCATGAAAGCCTCAGCCAGAGTACGCTCTTTCGTGGTATCCCACACCAGGTAGCTCGCTATCGTTGTGGGTCATATCACGAAGGAGATTTCAGCTCTGGAGACCCTTGTGAGGAAGTGATTAGAGCCACCTGAGAGATTGATCACACAAGTAGCCCTAGACCGTGACCTATATATAAGACCTAACCTGTTTAGGACACAAGGGCAATTCACCTACCCGTTGCATCATCGCAAAAACTTTTTTTCTTTCAAAAAAAATCAAATAAACCATTTACTCCTTTTGCCCTTTACGTATATTTTATGTGACATGGTTAATGTTTCTCAAAATTTGAATCACCAAAATTTTCTTTGTAACGTCATTCTTTAATTCATCATACATCATCGTTATTTCATAAAATATATATATATATATATATATATATATATACAAAAAAAAATCCTCACATGCATGCTATTCATCTCATTTAGGTTTGCCGGGAATTGTAAGGGGCTCGAAAGTTTTGTCACAAGCAAGGCGATATGGGATCAAACTGTGAAGCAATCCAAACTCTGAACTACCCTATAGTAAAACAGCCTAATCTGACAAGTCTAAGGGAATGTGCTGGTCGATTGCCGCCCATCGAGCGCAGGTCTTTTGATAGAGCGTATGGGAAAATTATTATGTTACTACAATTGGACGTGCAAACGGAGGCCATTGCCGCTTTGAGCCAGTTCTACGACTCTTCATTAAGATGCTTCACCTTCAAAGATTTCCAGATGGCACCTACCCTAGAAGAATATACACAGATCTTCGGCTTTCCTCAACAAGACAATGGACCCTACCAGTATCAGGGACAATACTACACAGATGAGAAACTCGCCTCAATGTTACAAACCAGCAAAGAGAACTTGAAGCTCCGGAAGAAAAATCGAAATGGCATTGCAGGATTCCCACAAGAGTATCTGGAAAGCCAAATGAAATCCTTCGCCGACGCTAGAAATTGGGGTCCTTTTAAGCAGGTGTTAGCCTTGACCATCTTTGGCATTGTCCTATTTCCACGCCTTGAAAGATATGTGGACACAACAGCTATTGGTGTCTTCTTATCCTTCAAGGATGGAGAAAACCCACTCAATCCGATTCCAGCCATGCTTGCAGACACTTACTGTACTTTCACTCATTATAGTGAGCTAAGGGGAAAGAGGATATCTTGCTGCCTGCACGCCTTGTATGTTTGGCTTCTCACCCATGCTTTCGTTAACAAAGTCAGAGTAGAAGGCCCAATTGAAGACGCCAGAGGGTGTGATGTGAAGACAATAAACACTAGTGAATGGTTGCAAGTGCTAGGGGGCCTTCATGAATACAAGGTTCGTTGGCACCCATCATGGTGGAAAGATAGGCCCGCAGTAGTTTTTCAATGTGGAAACTTTCTAAACGTCCCGCTCATGGGGACAAGAGGATGCATAAATTACAATCATTCTCTAACTCTAAGACAGCTGGGGTACCCCATGCGAAATCCGCCCACCGAAGACATGTTAATCCCTTTTTACCTCCATGAGGGAAGCCCAAAAGAGGTTGACATGATCCAGAAGATTTCTCAAGCGTGGGATATGGTCGTCCGCAAGGGACAAGGGCTTACTAAGAGGAGCGGCGATAAGGAAACCACCTTTCGTCAATGGCTCCAAAAGAGGATCCAAGACACCCGATTGCCTTACCAAAGTGCACTATGGGTTGAGGAAGAAATACCTGAACCTACCCTTCCCACTGCCGAAGATTTAGATAAGCTTAAAATGGCGTTGTCAAAGGCCGAGGAAGAAAAGAAGGACTTGCAGGCAGAGTTAGAGAAAGTGCTCCTAAAAAACCAGAAGTTGGAGGAGGAGAACGCAAGTAAGTCAGTGGCCATTGAAGACAGCCGCAAGCAGCTCAAGATTGAACAAAAGGACAAACTAGACGTTCAAAAGTACCTAAGAGGGGCGAAAGAGGAAATAAAACGTCGCAACCTGAAAATGAACCAAGCCATCGATGATGCATACAAGTGGAAAAAGTTATGGGAAGAATCAATGATTGCTGAAAAGACCGCACAGAGCCTGCTAATGGTATCAAAAAGAGAGTCCCGGATGATGGCAGCCGAGTTTGAAGAGCAAGTGAAAAGTATCAAGCAGGATAAAGATATCATTGAAGAGATACTCCGAGAATACCAACAAGCCTTGAGAAGGGAGCATGAAAAATCTGATGAGCTGAACGACCATATCAGATATCAAGAGGAGGTTTACCACCAGTTGAAGACAGAAAGCATCTATTGGGAGAACCGCTTTGTGGAGTTGGTCAGCAGGATAGAAAACCATGAAGCCTTCATAGAGTTGAAGAATGAAAGCTTATACTGGAAAGATAGATTCTCAAAGTTGGCATGGCTGGCCAATCGAGCTATCACGGGAATCCCCAAACGTCTAAATGAGGCTAACGCGGCAATGCACCCGTTTAACACCCCGGTCCAAGTTTCCGAATTCATGGAGTTTTGCGAGGTTCTGATTGCCGAACTCCGGGAGAAGGCTGGCAGCACTACTAGTAGAAAAAGAGGGAGGAGTGGAAAAATGAAAGCCATATGTATTTGAGTGAAATTTAAAAAACATTGTACTTTTCTTTTCGAAGTTTTATTTCCAAAATGTTGTACTTTCCTCCATCAATGAAGTTTGTTTGTCTCACATGCTGATCCTTTATCTTGAAAATATTGTGGAACTTTAATCTGTGTACTTATGACAAATCAGGATGCGCTTGCAATTCCCTACCTAAAACAATAAGACTCATGCACACATGCATCATTCGCATTTTCATCCATTCATATACTCATACATATACTCATACCATGTGTCCCACCAACAGAAAGTAAAAGACAAGCTGGTGCGTCAACATCGCTATTGGACTCGTTCTCAGGCCAGAAACATGGAAGAAAATCAGGACAATCCGCCTCAAGATAACCTGGATCAAGGCAATCCCCCTCAGGACCTAGGCAATCAAGAGCTTAGGGCAGAAATAGATGGGATGAAAGAACAGATGGCTGAAATCTTAAAGGTTTTACAAGCTTTGAAGGGCAAAGACACAAGCGAAGATGTCTCCGCGGGGAACACGGAAAATCAAGTTACCAACCCTCCTCCTCCCAATGGACTCGGGATCCCGCATACAGTGCCCCCCACTGGGACTAATGACCAGGGTTACATATGGCCTCCTTACGGACTTCCACAAGGTTACACACCTCCGACAGTCGATGCTAGTCCAGAAGACGGTCCCTCAAGAGTCGCGGGCCAACAACAGCTTACACCAACGGGTCACGATGGTAATCCGGGGGCACCACAAGTTCAAAACCCGACCCCCGTCGTCATACCACAAAGACTCCCACTTGGCTGCCCTCCACCGCCGATAGTTGACGCTCAAGCTCAGGGTTCCAACTTCAGGAATCCCACTCATTCACATACCCCAAATGTGAACCCAGCCATAGTTCCGATGATTCATCCTTACTATGGTATGAGTGGGCTCCCTCACAATTACTCTATGGCGAACCCTCAAGCCAAAGACAAACTACAAATGCTTGAGGAAAGGTTGAGAGCAGTCGAGGGATCCAATGTTGGTGCGAGAGATGCTTATGACTTGTGCCTCGTCCCTAACGTAGTCATCCCTCCAAAATTTAAGGTGCCAGACTTCGACAAATATAGAGGGTCGACTTGCCCTGTAAGCCACTTAACCATGTACTGCAGGAGGATGGCGGCGTTTGCTCACGACGACAAATTGCTCATCCACTACTTCCAAGATAGTCTGTCTGGGGCAGCTTCGAGCTGGTACATGCAATTAGAACGTGCCCATATCAGATGCTGGAAAGACCTAGCCGATGCATTTTTGAGGCAATACAAATATAACATTGACATGGCTCCCGATAGAACACAGCTGCAGGGCATGACGAAGAGAGATAATGAGTCCTTCAAAGAATATGCCCAACGCTGGAGAGGGTTGGCTGCACAGGTAGTACCACCTTTGTTAGAAAAGGAGATGGTATCCATGTTCATGGATACCCTTCAATCACCTTTCTACGACAGGTTGATTGGGAGCGTGTCTTCGAACTTTTCAGATATGATCGTCATCGGAGAAAGATTAGAGAATGGATGGAGAAACGGGAAGATTGCATATAGCTCTGCTGGAACCAGCATTCAGAAAAGGCCCTTCCCAGGTTTCCCTAAAAAGAAGGACGGAGAAGCCAATGCCATCTCTGGATCAGAAAAGCCTCCCTACAACAACCCCCGACAAACTTTCCAAATACCTACTCAAACACCACAAGCCCCACCTCACCAAGTCAACCCAGGCTATAGACCACAAAACTACCAAGAAAGAAAGCCCGCCAATTTCGACCCAATACCCATGTCATACACAGACCTATTCAATCACCTCATCAGTCACAACTTGATCACTCCCCGTCCAATGAGACCCCTTCAACCTCCTTTCCCTAGGAGCTATGACCCAGAGGCTAGCTGTGGATTCCACGCTGGGGCAGTTGGCCATTCAACAGAAAATTGCAAGGCATTGAAATATGTAGTACAAGACTTAATTGAATCTAAATGGTTAAGCTTCGCAGAAGATGGTCCAAATGTTGCCACTAACCCTCTGCCGGGGCACGGGAAACCCTCCGTCAATGCCATTGAGGATGTTGAGGGGCAATTATTGGTCAGAAAGGTGGAGGACATTGTCACACCCCTGGACCTCATCCATGCTGATTTGTGTCACTTCGGAATCATTATGAAGGGATGTACCGGAAAGGGTTCGTGTGTTGATCCCCTTTGTGTCGGGGCCTGTGAAGCATTCAAGCCAGTCCTGCAAGACTTATTAGACCGACACATAATACAAATAGGTCTTCAAAAGAAAGAGGAAGGCGTGTCGACTCTCCGGTCAAGCATTGACCAGAGCAAGAGTATCCGGAAACCACTGGAAATCCATTACAAAAAGGACACAAAGCTAACCACCGCTGTGCCTAAACCAATCACTATTCAAGTACCAGTCCCTTTTCCCTTTAAAAGCACCAATGCGGTCCCGTGGAATTACAATGTGAAAGTTCAGACTACTCCTGATGTCATTAACATCTCAGGGACCGGTGGGATGACTCGAAGTGGGCATTTCTATACCCCTGGAGGGCCTAGTGAGGACCGAACAAAAGAAGGGGAGGAAAGAGCCCGTAAGAGCAAAAGCATAGAGCAGGAATCTGTCGATAAGAATGCAGGAAAGAAGACGTTATCCGAGCAAGAAGCCAGTGAATTTCTGAAGCTTATGAGACAAAGCGAGTATAAGGTGGTTGATCAACTGAACCAAACTCCCGCAAAGATATCTCTGTTGTCATTATTGCTCAGTTCCGATGCCCATCGTGCAGCATTGACAAAAGTATTGAATGAGGCCCATGTCGCTCATGACATCTCGGTCGGCCAATTTGATGGGATCGTCGGAAACCTTGTTGCAAGTAATTATCTCACCTTTACTGATGATGAGATTCCAACTGAAGGAAGAGGGCACAACAAGGCCCTACACATATCTGTGAAGTGTGGAGATTATTCTCTTGCTCGGGTACTTATTGACAATGGTTCATATTTGAATGTATTACCCAGATCAACCATGGAGAAATTAGATGTGGACTGTTCATACATGAGACCAAGCTCCATATTAGTCAGGGCCTTTGACGGATCGAAAAGGGAAGTCATCGGAGAAATAGAATTACCTGTGCAAGTAGGTCCGGAGCACTTCGTGGTGACCTTCCAGATAATGGATATTGCCCCATCTTACAGTTGTCTCTTGGGGAGGCCGTGGATCCACTCTGCAGGGGCAGTTCCCTCTTCTTTACACCAGAAGCTCAAGTTCATAGTCAACAATAAGCTGGTGGTTATTTTCGGTGAGGAAGAAATGCTGATAAATAGGTCCTCTCCCACTCGTTACATTGAGGCTGCTGAAGAGTCTTTTGAATCTGCCTTCCAAGCATTGGAAATCGCCAATACATCTGCTATGTTAAAACCCAAGCTATCCAAGACTGCCGTGATGGTTGCTAAGTTCATGATAGGAAAAGGCTACCAAGCTGGAGGAGGCTTGGGAAAGACTGGACAGGGGATCCTGACGCCAATACAGCTAGAGGAGAACAAAGATAGGCATGGGATAGGATATCGGCCCAATCGCACTGACAAGAGAAGGATTGTGGAGGAAAAGAAGGAGCGGAGGTTAGCCAGGCTTGAGGGCAGAGTGCCAAATACGAAGAGGATCATCATCTGCGACATCAAGGAAAGCTTTCAGAGTGCGGGAATGTTGAACCCCAATCAGATCGCCGCAGTTGAGGACGATCTAAGCGCTGAAGAAGGTGTCGTCAGTCTTGTACGCCCTTGTCCTGCAAACAAAAGGCTCGAGAATTGGGAGATCATTGATTTTCCTGTGGTTTTTAGTTCAAAGTAATGTTTCTATAATGTAATCCTCTGGCTCTGCCCAAAGCCTTAGGATATTTCATTCGGGCACGCATGTTTTCCTTTCAGTATTAATATCAATGTAACGTTATTTCAGTTCCCAATAAACCCCCGTTTTCCTTTTTTTTTTACATTCGCTTCTTATTTTCTTTCATTCGTTTTTATTCCGTTAATTTACACTAATGCAGATCCGAAAAAAATGTCTTCGAAAATAACAACGTCAATAATCCATATTGTAACTTTGATCACCCCATCAATCAAACTGAGGAAGATGTTGAGGATAATTGGGAAACCCCTCCAGAGTTAATGAGAATGATGGAACAAGAGGAAAAAATAATCGAACCCCACGAGGAATCAACTGAAACGATCAACTTAGGCACGGAAGAAGACAAAAAAGAAGTTAACATTGGCACCACATTGAAAGACAGCGAGCGAGAGAAATTGGTTAGGTTGTTGTTTGACTATGTTGACGTCTTCGCATGGACATACCAAGACATGCGTGGACTGGACCCCAACATAATCGAGCATAAGTTACCGGTAAAACCAGAATGCCCGCCGGTAAAACAAAGGTTAAGAAGGATGAAACCAGAGATGTCATTGAAAATCCGAGATGAGGTTAAGAAGCAGTTCGATGCTGGGTTTTTAGCGGTGGCCAAATACCCTCAATGGGTAGCCAATATTGTACCAGTCCCAAAGAAAGACGGGAAGGTTCGGATGTGTATTGATTATCGAGATCTGAACAGAGCTAGTCCCAAAGATGACTTCCCTTTGCCTCACATTGATGTTCTGGTAGATAGCACAGCACAGCACTCTCTGTTCTCCTTCATGGATGGATACTCCGGATACAACCAAATTAAGATGGCGCCCGAAGACATGGAGAAAACCACCTTCATCACTCTCTGGGGAACCTTCTGTTACAAAGTAATGCCATTCGGACTGAAGAATGCTGGTGCAACATACCAAAGGGCAATGGTCGCATTGTTCCATGATATGATGCATAAGGAAATAGAGGTTTACGTTGATGACATGATTGCAAAATCCAAGACTGAAGAAGAGCATATCGTCAAACTGCAAAAACTCTTCGAACGTCTCAGGAAGTTCAAACTCAGATTAAACCCTGCCAAATGCACTTTCGGTGTAAGATCGGGAAAGCTGTTGGGTTTCATAGTCAGTCAGAGGGGAATAGAAGTAGATCCAGCCAAAGTACGAGCAATACTAGAAATGCCGGTACCGAGTACTGAAAAAGAAGTTAGTGGTTTCCTGGGAAGATTGAACTACATCTCTAGGTTCATATCGCAGCTAACATCTACATGCGAGCCTATCTTCAAGCTTTTGTGCAAAAACCAAGAAACAAAGTGGAATGATAATTGCCAAGAAGCCTTTCAAAAGATCAAGAGGTACCTCCAAAATCCACCGATTCTGATGCCGCCTGTACAGGGAAGACCTCTCATCCTGTATCTAACGGTGCTAGACAAATCGATGGGTTGTGTACTGGGACAACATGATGAATCCGGAAAGAAGGAGCATGCCATCTACTATCTAAGCAAGAAATTCACCGAGTGCGAGACAAGATACTCATTGTTGGAAAGAACGTGTTGTGCTCTGGCTTGGGCTGCACGTCGTTTGAGGCAGTATATGTTGAGCCACACGACTTGGTTGGTATCTAAAATGGACCCAGTCAAGTATATTTTCGAAAAACCCGCACTCACAGGGAGGATCGCTCGCTGGCAAATGCTACTATCTGAATACGACCTTTTATATGTCACCCAAAAAGCAATCAAGGGTAGTGCATTGGCTGAGTACTTGGCACACCAGCCCATTGAAGATTACCAATCAATGCAGTGCGATTTCCTTGATGAAGATATAATGGCTCTATTCGTAGAAGGGAATCCTCCGGACAACGAAAAGTGGAGAATGTTATTCGACGGCGCTTCTAATTTATACGGGCACGGGGTCGGAGCTGTACTGATCTCTCCTGATAACCGCTTCGTACCGTTTACCGCTAGACTGAGTTTCTACTGCACCAACAACATTGCAGAATATGAAGCGTGCGTCCTAGGCATCAAAGCAGCCCTTGAATGGAAAGTCAAAAGACTCGATGTATATGGGGACTCAGCTTTAGTCATCCATCAAACAAAAGGTGACTGGGAAACCAGGGATTCCAAATTAATTCCTTATCATGATCACATCCAAAAGATGGTTGAACAATTTGAAGAGATCACTTTCCATCATCTCCCTCGCGAAGAGAATCAGTTGGCCGATGCTTTGGTGACTTTGTCATCAATGTTCAACATCAATAACGACAAGAGTCTAACATTCATCCGAATCCAACATCGAGACCTACCGGCACATCATTGTGTGGCAATCGAAGAAGAGCCTGACAGTAAACCTTGGTATTACGATATCAAGCACTATATCACAAACAGAGAATATCCTCCTGGTGCCACCGAGAATGATAAGAGGACACTTAGGAGGCTGTCAATGGGTTTCTTCTTAAATGGGGAAGTGCTTTACAAGAGGAATCACGATATGGTCCTCCTCAGATGTGTAGCAGAAGAAGAAGCAGAAAGAATTATGAAAGATGTCCATGAAGGCTCATTCGGCACCCATTCTAATGGGCACACCATGGCAAGGAAAATCCTAAGGGCTGGCTACTACTGGTTGTCAATGGAGACTGACTGCTTCAACTACGTCAGAAAATGCCACAAATGTCAAATCTATGCCGACAATATCCATGTACCACCTGTCTCTCTGAATGTCCTAACAGCACCATGGCCATTCTCAATGTGGGGAATGGATGTCATCGGTCCCATCGAACCCAAGGCATCAAACGGACATCGTTTCATTCTTGTCGCTATTGATTATTTCACCAAATGGGTCGAGGCCGTTTCTTACGCCAGTGTAACAAAATCAGTGGTTGTCAGGTTCATAAAGAGAGATTTGATTTGCCGCTACGGTCTTCCAAATAAGATCATCACGGACAATGGGACCAACCTGAACAATAAGATGATGAAAGAGTTGTGTGACGACTTCAAAATCCAGCATCATAATTCCTCCCCATACCGTCCAAAGATGAATGGGGCAGTTGAGGCAGCAAATAAGAACATAAAGAAGATCGTGCAAAAGATGGTAGTGACCTTCAAGGACTGGCATGAAATGTTGCCCTTCGCTTTGCACGGGTATCGGACCTCTATCCGCACGTCAACAGGGGCAACACCATTCTCACTAGTATATGGGATGGAAGCAGTTCTTCCCATCGAGGTGGAAATACCCTCCCTGCGAGTGCTAATGGAAACAAAATTGGAGGAAGCAGAATGGGTTCAAGCTCGCCTGGATCAGTTGAACCTCATAGAAGAAAAGAGAGTAGTTGCTTTGTGTCATGGGCAGTTGTACCAACAAAGAATGAAGAAGGCTTATGATAAAAAAGTGCGCCCCCGCCAGTTTCAAGAAGGAGACCTCGTGCTCAAGAAGATGTTGCCTATCCAAAAGGATTCCCGTGGAAAATGGACCCCTAACTATGAAGGACCTTATGTGGTAAAGAAGGCATTCTCTGGAGGAGCATTGATTCTCACAAAAATGGACGGTGAAGACCTCCCACTCCCAGTGAACTCGGACGTAGTTAAGAAGTACCATGCCTAAAGAAATATATGGAAAAAAGAGAAAGATGAGCCAAGCAAAAATAAGCTCGCTAGGTCGAAAACCCGAAAGGGCGGCCTAGGCAAAAATTAGAGCGACCCGGTGGACTGAAAACTCTAAAGAGCAGTTCAGGCAAAAATTAGGGTCAGAAGTTGGACTTTGAGCTACAAAGGCAGTCAATACCTCCGAAAGTTGGACAATGAATGCTCAAAGTTATGTTAATGGGCGATTGGCGTTATTACTTCAAAGATACAAACAATCAAAAGATCAGCTTTCCTTGTTTTCTTTTTCTTCTCTTTATTTTTGTAGTTTAAACTCCCAATATAATTTTCAGCCAGCGCGACCTTCTGCGCATTTGTTTTCCATTTGAATATTAAAAACTTCATTTATTCTCTCATTTCCCTATTATCGTAAAAATAACGTTCATGGTAGACGGTACTGAATTGCGAAACGTGTGCATGATCACAAGCATTATAATCATTGCGAAATTTCTAAAAATCACAAAAAAGAGATGATCTCTCATAAAGTTGCAAAAAGGACAAATGCATAATCTCATCAGTAAATCTTAATAACCCGCACTTTGGCACCACTGCTTGAGGCAACCCTCGTATCCCACATCGAGAGTCACGCGACTTGATGATACCAGCAAAGTCAAGAAAGAGCAAAAGAGTATAAAGAGCTAAAGAGCAAAAAGAGCAAAAGAGCAAGAAAAGAAAATGAAAAAAAAGAAGAAGGCCAAGAACAAAAGCCAAAAATAAAATCATTCCACATTTCATTCATCATGTCATCAATTACTTAACTACATGCACGCATGCATCATTCATTGCAAGTGACTGTTGAGATAATTTTAGTATGTATCGTTAGCACCATTTCTTCAGACCCCCAGCGGTCCTTCAGAGCCCAGGCGCTCCTTCAGACCAACAATGGTCCTTCAATCCAGATCGCACGTCGCGTTATCGAGCAACCGACGGATCATCCGGCCCCAGGCCCTTCAGACTAGCTGTGCCCGCCTAAAAAAAAACACAGTGCACGTCCTTCGTGGTTATATCAGTTTCGGACCTGATTAACCCTAATGGCCGCTCGAAAAGAGGCCACCCCCAGACCGTATTACTAGTACCATAAGCTAGTTGCGCTCCTTCAGACCCATCGGTCCCTCAGGCTTAGGCATGCCCTTCAGACCTCGACGGTCCCTCAGTCGAACGCAAGTCGATGCGCCAAGCATTGATTTTGAACTAGACCTTCAGAGCCCCAGTGCTCCTTCAGAGCCCCAGTGCTCCTTCAGAGCCCCAGTGCTCCTTCAGATCCCCAGCGATCCTTCAGATCCCCAGCGATCCCTATTTACTTTCTGTCTGAATCAACCCTGCTTTCATATGTTTCAAAAAAAAAAACCAAAAAAAAAACCTCGGTCCGGACAAAATTAGCGTCTTGTTATCTTTATTTCTATTTTCCTCGAGAAGCTCGGAATCCCTCCGATTTCCTAGCAAAATATAAATAAAGAGGGGCAGCTGTAATACCCTAATTTTGTCCGATCAAAAATGAGAGATTTTATTTTTAATAAAAATAATAATCATTTTTATTTTCATGTCATGTATTATTTTATTTTAGGTGCCACAAGTTTTTAACCAAAAAAAAAATATATTAATTAGAAGTGAAGAAACAAAAAATAAGCAAAGGAGGAAATGGAGGGGGTCTGCCAAAAAAAAAAGAATGGAGGTGCAATCAGGATTGGGCCATCAGAAACCCAACCCAACAGAAAAAGGCTAGCCCAACTCGCCTAACCCTAAATCTCCTCCACCAAACCCTAACCCATCCAACCAACCCATGACCCAACTCCTCACCTAACCCTAATTCCCTCCTCTCCTAGCCAAATTCGGCCACCCTGTCATACCCCAATTTTGTCCGGCCTAGGTCAAAACCTTAATTTTCAATCAAAAATAAATAAATCAAGTCTTGGTATTCATCCTAGAGGTTAGGAAGAGCATCATGCTTACATCTTAGAAATTTCAGAATGCATTTTAGGGTTAGAAAAGCATTGCATGGCATTTTAGAACATTTTAGAGAATTTGTAGGGCTTCTAGGGTTTTTCCCAGTTCAAGGGGTATTTTGGTAATTTCGCCAAAAAGGCATATTTTCTCATCATGCATGCATTTCTAGAGTTTTAGAGTCATCCAAAGGGTCTCAGGATCATTGTTAGAGTGGAAATGAAGTTTGGAGCAAATTAGGGTTTTTGGGACTAAAAGGGCATTTTGGTCATTTCACTAAAATAAATAATTTCTCAGTAAAAACCACTATGCATCTCTTGAGGAATTTATGTGAGTCCAAGTGAGTGGAGTTGTGCATTTTTTTTTATGCATCATAGGAGTATTTTTGGCATGAAATTCGGTTTTTGAACAAAAGGGCAAAATGGTCATTTCCTTTGAGGTAGGGTCAATGAATCAATTTTGGGATTGGTGAGATCATAAAATTCAGAGCCCAATCATTGAATCATAGGATGAGGCCCAAAATGGTAAGATTAATGAAGAATTATCTAGAAAAAAATCAAGAAAAAGAAAGGATAATTAGAGAGGTAGTGGGAGGCAAATAGTACAATGACAACTTGCAATTACTCTCTCTCTCTTATCCTTTGGCTGCGAATTCCAGCCCTTTTTCCCCATTTTTGGTTTATTTTATTGATTGCAAATTGTGTTTAAATCATGGCCTTCCATTCAAGTGTTAAATGCAATCCTCACCCTTCATTTGAATTAAAATGGCACTCTTGTAATATGCTTCATGAGAAAATACATTTTTGTAATTAAACTTATCCTTCACCCACCTCCTTAAGCTACACCCCTCAGCCCTCTCTCTCCTCACTTTGTGCTTTCTAATTGCCCCTAATCCATGTGATGATGCATCTCCACCCTCCATTCAAATTTAAAGTCTAATCCTAGTGCACCTCTCAAAGCCAAAGACTAAACTATCCTTAGACCTAGTTTCATCCTATAAATACTCCCTCATTCCCACACCTAAAGCTCCTCTTCTCTTTTTGCTCATTCTCTCCTACACAAAACCCTAGCACACCTCATCTCCCTCTCCTTCCCTCATCAAGGCCGTAGCCCCTTCCTCCCCTCTTCCACATATTCCCTTCAAAAATCAACCACCAAATCCTCCATTTCTTGTTAGATCACCATCTTTCCTTCCATTCTCTTCAAGGTTGCATCATCAAATTGCTAAGAGCTAGTGATTTTTGAGCTTATCATCTCCTTCTTCATTTCATTGTAGTTTTGAGGTAATCCTTGAAGCTTTGCACCTCATATTTAATTTTCTTGCATAATTTCTCCTCTACTCCAAACTCCTTCTTGATTGTTGTTTGCTTTGAGGATCCATTTCAAACATTTTGACAAAGACTTGGGGAGCTTTGGGTGTTTGAGATGGGTCCTTGGCCTTGAAGGAGTTGTTCTTCTACTTGAATAATTTCCCTTGCATCTTTACATATTTTTGCACTAGATTTCATACACAAATTTGTTGTTTAAGCATTTCGCATATCATGAAAAATTAGGGTTGATGTGATTTTGTTGCACTTCTTTGCTTAATCATATAAATCCTTGCAAAAAATAGATCTATGTTGCTTTGTGTTAATTTTGGTGTTTTCTTTATTAAATAAAATGTGGATCTATGTTTCCCTTGGTTCACATGCTTATAGATCTAAAAATATTTCCAAGTTCATTTTGTTGTTGTTCTTTGTTTGGTGATGTTTAATCTTGTTACTAGTATTTCATCTTAGTGTTAAATGTTACTTTTGTTGTTTGATGATTTAGCAATATGATTCCCACTAGTGCCTAGTGCACCTTAACCTAAGTGGTGAAGATTGCTAGAAATGACTCAATTTAGTTTATGTGTCCATTCATTTTTGTGTCTTAGTTTGCTTGTTGTAAATTGTTGATGATAGGCAAGTTGATTCCCACTAGTGCCTAGTGCACTTTGCTCAAGGTGGGAGGATTGCTCTAGGTGATTCAACTTATTTGTTGTGTTTAGTTAATCTTTGCATTTTAGTTTGCTTGTTGCTCATTGTTGATGATAGGCAAGTTGATTCTCACTAGTGCCTAGTGCACTTTTCTCAAAGTGAGAGGATTGCTCTATATGATTCAACTTGGTTTTAGTGTTTATTTACTTTTTACCTTTTTACTTTACCATTCATTAACTTTTTACTAAAACATAAAAAGATTTTACCACTTCCCATTTACCTCATGCATTTTTACTTTACCATCTCATTAAATAATTACCATTTACCTCATGCATTTTTACTTTACCATCTCATTAAATAATTACCATTCACTTCATGCATTTTTACTTTACCATCTCATTAAATAATTACCATTCACTTCATGCATTTTTACTTTACCATCTCATTAAATAATTACCATTCACCTCATGCATTTTTACTTTACTTTTCACTAACTTCTTACTTAAAGTTTTACAACTTATCAACTTGTAAAAATACCCAAAACATTTTCACATTCATGCATCTTCATTCATACTTAGTTTATGTGACACTCTCATGCATCCTCATATGCTTATATCTCCTGCATCCTCTTATGCATCCTTGTATGCCATCCATTCATAAATAAAGTTCTATGCATTCATTCTTGTATGCTCATGCATTCACATGCTTGCCTAATCATGCATCATTGCTCACATGTTCATTCACCTAACCTAGAATACTCTATGCCTATGATCAATTGTATTCCTTTGTTCTTGATGCCATTTGAATGTCTTGACTTAATTGTGCACAAACCCTTTTACACAATCATGTGCCCTTATAAGACTACCAACATGTGTAGCATAGAGGCATATGTGCCCCTCTTGAGATTGCTTCCAACTTGTGTAGCAATTCTCCTTCACACACAAACACAATTGTTTTGAGAACTTTGTCTTGCACCTTTGACAATTAAATCTCTTGATTATATTGGCATGCTTAATCTTAGTTGATGATCAACATGTTCATGATTTCTTGATTAGTTGAATATGTTTGAACTTCATTCATTCATTTTGCATTTGGTTTTGGACATAGATTTCGATTGAAAATGATTTATTTATTTTCTAAAAACTCTTTTCCAAACCAATTAATTTTCAAAGCATTTTCAATAAACAAAAATAAGCAAGTAGTGGAGGTCACCCATAACCTTTGTTAGTTTGATCTCTATGAACGCTCTTCAATTTCACATGAGTACTTAGCGATGATTACCCATAACCTGTGTTAGTTTAATCATTCGCTAATGCTCGTCCTACTTCGAAAACCTTTTCGAAAATATAATAAAAACAAGTCGTTACTAATAGTCAATCAAAGCCTTTGTTCGTCTGACTAGAGGTAACAACTCTTTTTGAGTATTTAGCAGTGATTACCCATAGCCTTTGTTAGTTTAATCACTCATTAATGCTCGTCCTATTGCGAAAACTCACCAAAAAGAACAAAACAAAAACCTTTTCAAAACCAAAGGCTTAGAACTACGTCGCCTTTGATTCTCCACCCGGAGATACGTAGGAGCAGGGCCACGCCCCTGTCAAGCGCAAAAATAAACAATTTCCCAAATAGAAAATACAAACACATCTCTTTCATTTCAAAAACCAAAAATCTTATTTTTTAAAGTAGGGGATTAAGTCGGTCGTACGGCCGGGTTAGTCATCGTTTTAGGATAAGTGAACTGTGGTCCTCCAGAGCCCCAGTGCTCCTTCAGCCCTCAGCGGCACTCCAGACCCCCAGCGGTCCTTCAACACAGATCACACAATCCTAAAACCCCTATATTAAAAAAACACCAAACACACAAACATTTTCTACACAGAAGAACTACGTAGCTTTGAGTTCTCCATCGCACCGGGAGATATGTAGGAGCGGGCCATGTCCTGTCAAGCACTTTTTTCTAAAAAAACATTTTTCCCCTTTTTTCATAATAAATAAATATTTTCATTAAGAATTCTTCAATAAGAAGTAGAGAGGCAAGATCAAGTATTTTCAAGTCAACACACTAAAACCACACATTTAATTAAAGGTTCCCTCTCAGTAGAGAGGACGGGTGGGGTGCTAACACCTTCCCTGCGCGTAACCGACCCCCGAACCCTATTCTCTAGTTTCGCAAGACCAATCGCTTTCCAAAAAAGGTTTTCCTAATATTTTCCTTAATAAATATTGGTGGCGGCTTCATTGTCTTAGGAAAAGTTGTGAACGAGGAAGGTTCTCCCTCGGGGACTTTTTCGGGCGCAACACACCCCACTCAAAAAACCCTAAAAATTTTAACTTCCCCCCTTTACCCTAAAAATCATCCACATTCAATCCCCCCCTTAACCCTAAAATTCGACCACATTCATTCACTCCCCCTCCTAAAAATTCGACCCCACTCCCTCTTTTCCCTTCTTGGAAATTGCATTTTTTCCTTTCCCACACTCCACCTTTCCTCTTTTCTCTCAACTCCCCACTTCCCCATACACGCCTTTCCCCTCTCTCTTCTCTGCCCAACGGCTCCCATCTCTCTCTCTCCTCAATCTCACGCCTATCTCTCTCTCTTTCTCCCACTCACACTCAACCTTTCCCTCACATCACTCCTCACACACCCTACGACCCTTTCTCTCTCACACTCTCCTATCACACACTTCACTTCATCTTTCTCATCACTCTCCCACTCACACACACTTCCTCATTCACACACACTTCCTCTCTCCCATCTCCACGCACACCCCTCCCACCAAACCCTAAACTCCATCATTTTTTTTCTTCCCTCACATTACTCCTCACCACTCACGGATCCCCCTCTCTCTCACACAAAAAAAGCCATCATTCTCTTCTCTGCTGTCCCCATACCACTCTCACGAAACCCTAAGACACCATGCCCTTTTTCCTCCTCAGAAATTTCTGCTGTCTCTGTCATGTCAAGCCAGTCTCAAAGCAAAGAAGAAGCAACAAGGTATGGTGAAGAGCAGGAGAAAGCAAGATGGAACGTTTTGTATAAATAGGGGGGCCATGACTTTGAAGGGAGGACGGTTTTGGAGGAGGAGGAGAAGATTTTCGAAAAAAGAGTTTTTCAAAGAAGAAGTTATTAGAGGAAAAAAGAAAATTTTCGGAGCAAAAAAAAAGAGAGTTTAGATCTTCAAAAAAAAAACAGTGAGATTTGTTCACTGTTTTTAGTTTAAATTCCTTCTCCTTCCAAATTTTTTTTTTAGTTTAAATTCCGTTGTATTAAAGAGATCCTAGGAGGAATTCGTGTCCCCAACATTTCCAGATTTTTTTCTTAAGGTACTGTAATGTAATTTTCGGATTCAATATATTGTTACTGTTTTTGCTGTTTTATTTTATTTTATTTGTTGCTGTAGCGTTTTTTATATACATAGTTGTTGCTGTTTTTTTTATTCGTTCTTAGTTGCTGTAATATTTTTTTTCATATATATTATTGGGGTTGTTGCCTTCTTATTTATTTTAGCTGTTGTACCATTTACAGATATTATTATTGTAGCTTTTCTTTATTAATTTGTTACTGTTTTTCTATTAAATCGTTTTTTTTTTGTATATATTTGTTGCTGTTTTTCTTTATTTAATTGTTGCTGTTTTCTTCATTTTATTTGTTGCTGTTTTTTTTTATTAATTTGTTGCTGTTTTTCTATTAAATCGTTTTTTTTTGTATATATTTGTTGCTGTTTTTCTTTATTTAATTGTTGCTGTTTTCTTCATTTTATTTGTTGCTGTTTTTTTTATTAATTTGTTGCTGTTTTTCTATTAAATCGTTTTTTTTTGTATATATTTGTTGCTGTTTTTCTTTATTTAATTGTTGCTTTTTTTTATGTAAATTGTTGCTGTAATTTTTTTCTATACATATCATTGCTATTTTTTTTATTTAAATTGTTGCCATTTTTAAATGTGGCTGTAATTTTCGAATTAAAATAAAGTCCTTTTAAAAAAAATGTTTTTTTTTCTTCCAAAATAAATGGTTACTAATACCACTACCTTCGTAAAAAAAAAAAAGAGGAATAATAGCAATATTTATTTTCCCAAAAAAAAACAGCAAAGGCACCTTTTAAAATAATAAACATGACAATTATTTTCAAATTAGAAGGGGCATTTCTTTATAAATGAGTAAATCTTTTCCAAATCCAATGCTTATTAGTCTAGGTGTTTTAAAAAGGAGCGCTTCAGAATTATATGTTTTAGGGTAAGTTAATGAAATGGTAAAAAAGGAAAAGTCAAACAATCGTTTTTTAGCGTCAAACCGCTATTCGCACCCCCCACATTTTAGTAATACAGCACTCCCCACTTTCAGCCCAATTTTCGCGCAAGGATCCAAAAACCCAAATACTCCGTTTTGGGCTGCTACTAAGCCCACCACCCATTTCCATTTAATACAACACCCCTGTTAGTTGCACCCACCTTTTTAATTATAACTCACTCCGCTTTTATTTACACCATAATGTTTCCAAACCGTTTTTTCTTTCTTTCAAACAATCAAACTCGCGTAAAAAAATAGGTTGTTACTAATGGTCACTCTGAGCTTAGCTTGTTTGACCGATAGGGCTAACCTTCTTTTTTTTCAAAGCGGATTAGTAGCGGTGATCACTCTGAATTTATTCGTTTGATCATCGCAAACACCCGCCTAAACTTCAAGAAATTTTGAGTTAATAGAATACAAACGTAATCTCAACTCCCTTTTTAAAAAAAAAATCACGCTTCCCAGTAAGCATTTTTCAAACAAAACGCTCGATCGCAAACCGGGTATTTATAGCGTTCACTCTGGGCCCAGCTCGTTTGAACGCTGTAAACACTTTCTTTTTCGAATAAGCCATTAGTGGTGACCACTCTGGATTTATCTGTTTGGTCACCATGAACGGCCTCTAGTTTTCGCAAATCTTTCAATAAATAAAAAAAATACCACCACACAAATATTTTCTACCCGAGAACTACGTAGCTTTGATTTCTCCATCGCACCCGGAGATACGTAGGAGCAGGGGCCCACTCCTGTCGAGCGCAAAAAACTAAAATTTTTTATTAAGTCGTCCCTTCCGATTTTCGCAAACAATCGAAATGGGTAAGCAAAATATCTTCTTTTAAAGCTAACTTTTTCTACACATTAAATTAAAAGATAACCTTTTTTAGGATGTTGCGGGGTGCTAGTACCTTCCCCGCACTTAATCGACCCCCGAACCCAAAAACAAAGGTTTTTTCAATGTTTTTCCTAAAAATAAATATTGATGGCGACTCCATTGTTCAAAAACAACGAAGAATCCCTCCTTCGGATTTTTCGGTCGCTACAAGTATCAGTGATTTCTTGATAGCTTCCGACAGTGATTTCATAACATGATGATCAATGCTGATGGTGTTTGTTTTCCTCGCATGATAGAATTAAGGATTCCATATGGCACCTACAAATTAAAAAAAAAAGAATTTTCAGGTTTACTATAGTATAATCTAACTAATTTAAAGGATGAGATTTTTTGAATAAGAAAAAAGTTATGTAACCCATCTTGTGACTTTGCTTAATCTTCTCAAATTATACTTTACAAGGCATGGACGTGGTGGATGCAAATTTTGATGGCTAAGAAGGGGGGCAGAGGAGAGATAAGATGAAATGAAGAAAGCTAGCTAGCTAACACAAAAAAGAGTAACGAAAACGAGCATGTTTGATTTCTCTTATAAAACATAGTTTTAGTTTTCAAATATTTTGAGAGAACAAATGTGTTCTTCCTTAGTTTTTATAAAGTAGAAAATAGTTTTTAAAAATCAAATCAAACAATTCACTATCTTTTCTCTCTCTGCTCTCCTTCTTTCATCTCAAAGCCTGCATACATAACATCCATGGCTTTCTTAGTCTCCAATGAGGCATAACGAACAAGAATGAATTACTAATTAACATTTCACCATTGTTGCATATTCTATATGATTATTGAAAAATACCTAAACCTACCTCCCTTTTTATAGTGTTTTACATATAACATTCATTTAATAGTTTTATCATATAAAAATATTAATTTTTTCTTATACCATTAATTGAAAATATTTAATGGGTATATACAATTAATTGAGTATTTAATAAAAGTATTGCATTTAATACAATAATTTTTTTATAAATTGCAACCTTTTTGACTGGAAAACTTAAAAGTTGCATTTACAAAAAAAATACTATCTTTGTATTTAAATCATTAAAGACTACTTTAAATGCTTTTATATTATTTGTCATTTTTTATTTTAAATGTAAACTTTTTTCAATTTTGTACTAGGAAAGTTTATCTTTTATTATTTGCCCCTCTTTTTCCGTTTACGTCTTCTATCTTTTAAAATGTTCGTTTGTGTACTTTACCTTTTCAAAGTTTATTAAAGTGGTACTTCCGCTAAGTGACCGTTAATTAAGGTTTATGTGGAAAGTGGCGTGGATTAATTAACCAGTAAGCAGTTGACTATGTTATTATGCCATTGTAGCGAACGAAAAATCCGAAGGAGGGATTCTTCGTCATTTGGAATGAAGTCGCCATCAATATTTATTTAATAGGAAAAACATTGAAAAAAAAACCTTTATTTTTGGGTTCGGGGTTCGATTATGTGTGGGGAAGGTATTAGCACCCCACAACATCCTTTCAAAAAAAGGTTACCATTTAATTTAATGTGTAGAAAAAAAGTTAATTCAAAGAAAACACTCTAATTTACCCTTTTTATTATTTGCAAAATTGAAAAGGAAGGTGCGAATTGTTCGTAAAATACTGGTTTGGAAGCATTATGATGTAATAATCTAGTTTCTATATAATCAAAAGATATGCCAGCACATTTACATTTTTAGACATCACTAAATTTTGACATTTGTAACAATTTAGGGGAAAAATAGACAATTCACCACATAAAGACAAAATGCTACAGTATCACTACAGTGCGCTACAGTGAAGTTTCTGACGCGCTACAATACCGCTTATGTCACTCTACAGTACGCTACAGTGATGTTTCTGGCGCGCTACAGTACCAATACAGCTTTTTTTAGAAATTCAATTTTTTTTAAAAAAACTGATTTTTTTTTAAAAAAAAATTATACACTGTTTTTTTAATTTTTTTTAAAAAACGGTTGTCAATATTTTTATAAAAACAATTAGTCACTATAAATCAATTTTCACTATTTCTATAATCTACTCAAACTACTAAATTTAATAAAATAATTAGTCACTATAAATCAATTAGCCACTAACCATTGTCAAAAAAAGAATTGTAAAAAAACTTTAACCCCTACCAAAAATTACAAAATAACTACTAAAACTAATCAATTTAACTACTTTTGTTAAAATAAAATAATTTAACCACTACAAAAAATTACCAAATAACTATTTTATAATTACTAAAAAAGAGTAAAATGCCAACGGGAGTGCCAAGGAGAGTGCCAATGGGAGTGACAAGGAGAGTGCCAACAAGAGAGGCCACGGGAGTGGCAACAATAGAGGGACAAAGAAGTGAGGGACAAAAAACTGATTGAAAACTGCAACTGACGCAGCAAAAGGACAAAAAACAGCAAATTTTAAAACCAACTTTTTTTCAGTTTTTTTTCCAGTTTTTTTTTCAGTTTTTCTTTCCATAAAAATTCACTTTTTTGTCAGTTTTTTTTACTAAAAACATAAATTTTTTTAACTATTTCTATAATTTACTCAAACTACTAAAATTAATCAATTTAACTTCTACCAATTGTCAGAAAAACCATACCTCTAACAATAGTTTGAAAATTATTTATTCCAAAAAAATAAATTATTAAATTAATATCACACTCAATAATTAAATAATTTAAAATTTACTATTTACTATAATCTCTCTATTAAAACTACTAAAATCAATCAATTTTTCATGTAATAAATAAAATCAATCAATTTAACCACTAACAATTGTAATATTAAATCATATAGAAAAAAAGGAGAAAACATGTGGCAACAGGAGCGGCAACGAGAGACTGACAATGAGAACGGCAACGAGAGCGGCAACGAGAGTGCCAACGGGAGTGCCAACAAGAGAGGGAGCGAGAGCGACGGGGCTGCATATTTTACTTTTTACTCCATTATTAACATTATAAGAAGATACCGATTTTGTTTTAACTTTTTGCAACACAACTATTTTAGTAAATTCACCGCTAAAAGACAAAATTTGCAACACAACGAGAGCGGCAATGCGAGACTGGCAATGGAATCGACAACGAGAGTGACAACGGGAACGTGAGTGGGAACAAGAGAGGCAAGGAGAGCGCCAACAGAGCGCCAACATGGATGCATATTTTAAAAATCTTATTTTCTTTTTTCTTCATTTTTACTCCATCTAAAATTTATTATTTACTATAATCTCTCTATTAAAACTATTAAGATCAATCAATTTAACCACTAAGAATTATAAAAATACAACTTTATCCACTACCAAACTTTACAAAATAACTTACTTATAATTAACCGAATAAGATTTAATTAATATTAAATCATATAGATTAATATGAGTTAACATGTGGCAACGAGAGCGACAACGAGAGACTGGCAATGGGAGCTGCAACGGGAGTGGCAACGAGAGAGGTAACGAGAGCGCCAACGGGAGGGTCAACGAGTATGCAAATGGGAGTGTCAACGGGAATGCATATTTTACCTCTAATGTCCAAATACATTATTATGGATCAATGTAATTCTGATTGTCAATCTCCTTTATTTTCTTCGACTCAATATAATTTTCATTTGTATCTTGTATGACATAATACCTATCTCTTTCCACTTTGAATTTCAAATCATACATTTTGGACATTGTTCACAACTTATGATTATCTTCCAAATTATTATTATGACTTCATGGCAATACACCGACCATACAGTATCACCCGTGCGTATGCACGGGTAAAATACTAGTAAAAAACAAAATGAAGAAGTATAATTAACATGGGTCTTGTATTACTAAAAGGGAGGTGCGAATAGCAGCAGATGCTGTGTTTTTTAAAAAAAAGGGGTGCAAACAGCGAGCCCAGTTTGTTTTTGTAGGCTGGTCTGCGTGGGGGTTAAACTGTTAAAACGAGGGTGCAAGGAACAGTAACCCATGGTGCGAGTAGTAACTGAGGAATTAAACGAAAATTAAAAAAAAAATAACAGTGGAAACTAAACCTACTATATATACCCATATAACCCGTAACCCAGATAAGTTAATCCTAATTTCACTTCACTCTCAACCCACTCAGCGCCGCACTCTCCTCCCTAACCCTAACTTTCCACTTCTTCTCCTCACCGCCGTTTTCACTCTTCTCGTCTCCTCACGATGCCAACCATTCTTCCTTGCCTTCCTCTCTCTTCTCCGCTTCGCCTTTCATCTGATCTTCCTCCTCGCTCACCGCCCTATTCTCTCGATCTCTCTTCTCTTCACCGCCCTAATTTGAGAGAACAAATGTGTTCTTCCTTAGTTTTTATAAAGTAGAAAATAGTTTTTAAAAATCAAATCAATTAATAATAAACTCATCCACAAACTAAAAAAAGGAAAGTGTGTGTGTGGTATTTATTTATCATTTTATCTAAACCAAAAAAAGGAAAGTTTTGTGGATTCATGCACAAATTGCACTCATGGTTTAAATAATTTTATGATAAATCGATTAATAATAAATTCATTCATATTAGTGATATTTTATTAGTTTAAAATTTACGTCAAGACATTCTTAAGTTATATGATAAACTTACTTTAATATAAATTATAGAATTATAATTAAAACCATGAATGTCAATAAACTGGTTAATATAAATTTTAGAAGGCTAAAATAAAGTTTTGGTCATTTATTTGTCACTCTTTTTTCGTTTACGTCTTCTATCTTTTAAAATATTCGTTTGTGTATTTTACCTTTTCAAAGTTAATTAAAATGGTACTTCCGTTGTTAATTAGAGTTTATGTGGACAGTGACGTGAATAAATTATCCACATAAGCAGTTGGCTGTGTTATTAGACCATTAAATATTTTTTCGTTTATGTCCTTTATCTTTTTTAAAATATTTGTCTTTGTCCTTTATCTTTTATAAAATATTCGCTTACGTCCTTTATCTCTTCACATTTGATTAAAATGGTCTTTCGGTAAGTGGTTGTTAATTTTTTGATTATTATATTCATTTTTATTCTTTATCTTTTTTAAAATATTCATTTACGTCTTTTATCGTTTTAAAATGTTCGTTTAAGTCATTTATTTTTTATTTATTTTTCATTTTTTTACATTTAACTAAAATAGTTATTTCATTAATGCGTATTAAAAACGACAAAAATGTTCTATTGGTTTTATGTAGAAAATGAAAAATGACAATCGAATAATGAATTAAAAAAGCGAAAAATTAAAATAGAACGAAAGTGACAAAAGTTAAATTTGCATATATGATCATCGTTAATACATAATGAGTTAGTTAGCTGAATTAGTCATTACAAAGACAAACATTATTGTACAAATGACGCACACAAAAGCTTAGGAAGCCATCCACCTTACTGTTTTACTTGTTTTATTTTTGTCTTTGTAGTGATTGATTCGGCTAACTCATTACGTGTTAACGATGATCATCAATGCAAAGTCAACTTTCGTCACTTTTGTTTTATATTATAAATTATTGTTTTTTTAATTTGTTATTCAATTATCATTTTTCATTTTCTATATTTTTTTGGTATAAACCGGGTATTCTTTGTGCGCAACTGCAGAAACTAATTCCTCGAGCCGGGTAGGACCACAGTGGGCGGCAAAGCTCTCCCTCAAGAGATTTAACACTGCTGCATGCCAAGGCTGAATTCGAACCTAGGACATTGATTAAGCTGGAAGAGACCCCTACCATCTCCCTCATTTTTCATTTTCTATATAATACCAATAGAACTTTTTTTGTTTTTTTAATACGCATTAACAAAATAACCATTTTAGTTAACTGTAAAAAGATAATGGACGTACACAAACATTTTAAAAAATATAAAGAACAAAAATATACATTTTAAAAAAGATAAAGGACGAAAACGAAAAAATAGAAAGCAAAATTAACAACACCTACTGAAAGGACCATTTTACTTAACTTTGAAAAGATAAAGGACGTAAACGAACATTTTAAAAGATAAAGGACGTAAACGATAAAATATTGAAAAATAAAGAATAAAAATTGTATTTTAGCCATTTTAGAATTATAATTAAAACAATTTACCAAAAAAAATGAATTATTGTTGAAACCATCAATGTTGATAAACTAGTAGATATGTACACCACCAAAAAAAAACTAGTAGATATGTATCACTTTGTCGTGGGAACTTGTTTTTTACTTCTCAAGATTCAAAGTTGGAACCTCACATTGTTTTCGTCGTACATGGTACTATCCCATACAGTGCAACTAGTTATAACACACGTACAATATTGTTATGGTAATAGTATTACTGATATTTGCACCCGCCATTTAGGGCCCATTGATGATTTGGCCTGTTAACAGCCCAACCAAATCAACGGCTCAGATGCCTCCTCAAGATCGGTTGGCTCAGAATCATCAACACAAACACATTCAAACTCTATAAATACCCCACTCAATGCTCATTAATGGTAAGTAATTTTTTCCAACCACCACATATTTACTCAAACACTGACTTGAGCTTCGGAGTGTTATTGCAGGTACAACACCGCCGCGTCAAGATCGAATAAGACCACCATCTCAAGATCGAACAAGGCCGTCACTTGAAGATCGAACATTATCTAGGATAAAACATCTACTAACTACTTCGACCTTATCATAAAGCTCGTAAGTACAGTACTGAACATTGGCACTAGTTCCTCTCTCATTTCCTTGATACTCAAATGGCACCTAAACTTCGTTCAAGACCGACCAGTTTTGTTGTCAGACCCATTTTAGACCCAGTGATGCCCGACCTTCAGCCTCAACAAACCCCTGAAGGCTATGTTCAAAGCTTGACCAATTCCACCCAAGCACGTCTTCAATGCCCCAATCCAAACCTTGCCCAAATACAAGTAAGCCCGGGCGAGACCAACTTACCACCCCCCCTCCATTACTCCCGGCCCTGACCGATGTTGTCCAACAGCTCGTCTAATTGCTGGCTAGACAAGAGGTGGTAAACCAAGAAAGAAGCAGCCGCTTCACTGGCCTCGAGGCCGAGGTGGCGAGGTTCCAAGAACGAGGTATTCCAGACCAGGAATCGCCAGAGCCGAATCCCCTTTTAAGGAGAAATCCAGCTCTAAAGAGACACCGATCTCCACCAAGGAGAAGACTCTATCATCGATCTCCCCCTCGCCGTCATCGAGGGAATGGTTCCCGTTCTCCCCCGGCTCGACAATTTGACGTTCTCGAAGATCCACATGATTATCCTCGCAATCATCGAGGGAATATTTCCCGATCTCCTCCAGCTCGACAGTATAACGATCTGGAAGATCCAGCAAATTACCACCGCCCTCGTTCATTTCTAGCTTCTACATCACCACATCGACGGTCAAGAAGCCGGGAAAACGAGCATCCCGATCATCATCACCTGAATCAGGATCAACCACGGCCATTGCTAACCAAGCGCAAAGGCCCGTTCACAACAAGCATCGATAACTACAGAGTTCCGAAGTATCTCAAAAAACCTCCCGGAGGTCTGAAAATATATGATGGAACCGGCGACCCTGATAGGCACCTCGACCAATTCGACACAAGCATGCAATATAGAAATGTACCAATGGAGATGAAGTGTCAAATTTTTCCATTAACGCTCGACAAAGTGGCATCAGAATGGTTCAGGGTTTTAAGATCAAACACTATCTCCTCTTGGGACCAATTAATAAAGCTCTTTTCAGTACACTTTGCCCACTCCAAAAGTAAACCCAAGAACAAAAACGTATTAATGTCTGTAGTACAGAAGGAGAACGAGACCCTCAGAGAATACGTAGAAAGATTCAACTCCGAAGCTCTCCAAGTTCGAGAACTGGACGACGCCTTCCGAATTTTCTTCATGGCGCAGGGCCTACTTCCTGGAAGCCCTTTCAAAAAACATATCAACACTTGGGAACCAAGCACCCTGCAGGAGTTCCTCCAGCTATCCCAGGGTTTCATCAACGAAGAAGAGAACTCCAAGATCGGGAAAATGTCATCACAACCTGAACCATCAAGACCTTGCCAGGAAAGAGACAACAGAGGGAACGATAACCGAGGAAACAGGGATCCCCGACCTCCTCAGAATCGTCACCAGGTCTACACGGAACTCAACGTCTCCAACGCCCAATTGTTGGGGGAATGTTGGAACGTCGAGTTTAGAGACATCAGAACTCCCAGACCTCTGCCTCACCGACCTGGGGAAAAGACTAACAAGTACTGCAGATTCCACAGAAACAATGGTCATGACACGAACCACTGCAATGCTTTAAAGGACGACATTAAAGACTTGATCAAACGAGGAAAATTGTCCGGTTATGTCAAAAAGCCCGGAGCACCCACCGGTGAGGTTAGAGAAGAGCGAGAAGATTAAGTGCAAAGAAAAAGGGGTAAGCAAAAAGCCAATTCCGATGATGAGGAGCAAGATTTTAGAAGGTCGAAAGCTCACTCAGTCATAATGATGATCGCAAGAGGATTTGAGCATGAAGGATACGGGAAATCAATGAAACGAAAGTGGAAAGACTTATTGAACGTAGTTTTAGCATCATCATCAGCACCCTCATCCACTACGAATCGACCTCCATTATCTTTCGGTGACGAAGATCTTATCGACGGGAAACCCAACAAACACGTCCCCCTCATAGTCTCGGCGATCATAGCCAACAAAGAAGTAAGGAGAATCTTGGTAGACCAAGGGAGCTCGTCTGACATCCTTTTTGTCGATATTATAAACAAAATGGGGATCGACAGGGAGGATCTCACTCCATACAGAGGAACAGCCCTATCCGGATTCAACGGATCCCGGACCAAACCACTCGGCCATTTGGAACTCATGGTCTCTTATGGAACCGAGCCAATGGTAAGAACTATCAAGACAAAATTCCTGGTCCTACCTTGCGAGTCCATCTACAATGGTATCATTGGAAGACTGACCTTGGGCAGGCTCGGAGCAATGACGTCTACCACGCACTTAAAAATGAAATTTCACTCTCTCTCCAATAAGGTGATCACATTAAACTCCGACCTGGAATCAGCTTCCAGATGCTTCTTCTTATGGTCCAAAACAGAGCGAAAAGCGGTAGAACAAGAAGGGGTTCCCCCTCCAGAAAACGCTACTCCCAGGCAAGTTAAGATTCGATCTACCGAAGTTAACGCAACGGACTTGGATGTGCGATACGATCCAGAAAGCACTGAGAATGAAGACGACGACAGGCTTACAAAAGAGCTCAAACGAAAAATGATAAGACCTCAACCTGATGGGGAATTCATTGAAATACAACTCAGCGAAGACCCCCGCAGAACAATTAAAATCGGGGTAAATCTACCAGAAGAGGTTAAGATCGACTTAACCCAATGTCTTAAAGACTATGCGGACATCTTCTCCTGGTCGGCAGAGGACATGCCCGGGATTCCACCGGAGGTCGTCTGTCACCAGCTCTCAATCAACCCAGGTACCAAGTGGGTCGCCCAAAGGAAGCGAACTCAAAGCAGTGAGAAAGCCATCGCACCTTCAAAAGCGTTTGACGATCTCATCAAGGCGAACTTCATTTCTGAAGTCAAATATACGACTTGGCTATCGAATCCGGTACTGGTAAAGAAAAGCAGCGAAAAATGGCGCATGTGCGTAGACTACACCGATCTCAATAAATCTTGCCCAAAAGATGCTTTTCCTGTCCCCAGCATTGATCGAATCGTCGACAACGCTTCGGGTTTTCGTTTATTATCTTTTATTGACGCATATTCCGGCTATAATAAAATCGCCATGTTCCCCCCTGATCAAGAGAAAACTGCTTTCATGACCGATCAAGGTAACTTCGCTTACCGAGTCATGCCTTTTGGTTTAAAGAACGCCGGAGCCACCTACCAGAGGATGATGAACAAAGTGTTTCAAAAACAAATCAGTGAGAGTGTCGAGGTATATCTCGACGACATGATCGTCAAGAGTAAGGACGACAACAAACATGTCAGCGACCTTAAAGAAATATTCTCCGAAGTCCGGAAGAATTCTATGAGGTTAAACCCAGAAAAGTTCACATTCGAAGTTCGAGCTGGAAAATTCTTGGGTTTTTACCTAACAGAAAAGGGCATCGAAGCTAATCCTGATAAATGTCGATCCATAACCGAAATGCGAACTCCAACGTCGAAGAAAGAGGTCCAAAAACTTAACGGCATGATCGCCGCCTTATCTCGGTTTATATAAAAAATGCAGCATTCAAATCTCTCCCCCAGTTCAAACTACTTAAGAAAGAAGAGAAAGATTTCGAATGGACCTCCGAACAAAATGAGGCCTTAAACCAACTCAAAAAGGCCCTTTCCGAACCTCCGATCTTGACCAGACCAAGTGAAGGTGAAACCCTCTTTCTATATCTCGCAATCTCGGAAGAAGCCATAGGAGTCGTTCTTGTGCGTGAGTTAAAAACCGGACAGAGCCCGGTCTACTTCGCGAGTAAAGCCCTCCACGGATCGGAAAGTGGCTATCAGAAGATCGAGAAGATCGCTCTAGCTCTCATCATCGCAGCTCGACGCATCCGACCTTACTTCGTTGCTCACCAAATAGTCGTTCGGACTAATTACCCCATCAGGCAAATTCTCCATAGACCCGACCTTGCAGACAGAATGATCAAGTGGGCAGTAGAACTGTCGGAATTCGAAATAAAATACGAAGCTCGAACAGCTCTGAAAGGACAGGTCCTGGCAGACTTCGTAGCAGAAATGACACCAGCAAACGTTGAAACAGATACTTGGATCCTACACGTCGACGAATCTTCCAACCCAAAGGGAAGTGGCACTGGTATTATGTTAGAAAGCCCGAGCGGCATCATCATTGAGGTCTCTCTGACTTTCAGTTTCCCAACCTCGAACAACCAGGCAGAATACGAGGCTTGCATCGCTGGCCTACGCTTAGCAATTGAACTCCGAGTCCCTCGGATAACACTGCACACCGACTCTCTATTGGTAGTTTCCCAAATCAGCAAACAGTACGAGACCAAAGAGCCGATCTTACAAAAATACCTATTCCGGGTACAGACCGGCCCGGACCAGGAACCGGCTCGGACCGGCCCGACCGGGAACCGGCTCGGACCGGCCCGACCGGGAACCGACTCGGACCGGCCCGACCGGGAACCGGCTATGTGGGAGGTTCGAGTTGCATGTTGGATCGGACATGCACTCAACTCGGTGTAACTCGTTTAACTCGCTCGGTTTTTTGAAAAACTCGGTCACTCGGTGGTTTTTGACAACTCGGCCGGTTGTGACAGTGATTTCACTGATTTGCCATTTTCAGGCACCAAAAAAACGAATCAGAAAAATGATATGAAAGAAGAAGATGAAAGAAAAGAGAATGAGATGAGAGAAAGAAAGAGAAAGGTTAAGATCTAAAATTCCCAAGCAAATAAAAATGAAAAAGTAACATAAACATGCAGAAAACAAGGAGCTGAGAAACGATCATGTTGATGCGGCGGATTTCTAACTCAGTGATGCGACAGCTTGGTTAGAAGATACTAGATAGGGTTATTATTTAGGGTTTGATATGGGCTTGGGTTGAAAGCCTATAAAGACAAATGTGCTAACAATAAATAGAAGGTTTAAAAAAAAGCTTCCAAACATCTATGCTGCCTAAGAGTTTTACTAAATATATAATTTATATTTTTAAGGACTTATTCTATGAGCATTTTTAATATAATAATTAGATTTTTTAGGCATGAGGTGTAGTTTTAGAAAATTAAGTTGTACAAGTATACGAAATTTATAGGTCCTATATTTGTTGGGTACATATTAATTTGTGTGATCTAAAATAGATTAATATTATGTATGAATAAATTTAAAAATATTAATAAATTAAGATATTAATTTTTATATATTAGTAGATATAAAATAAACATTATATTAGTAGATATAAAATAAACATAGTTATTAATTTTACAGGTATGAAATTTATATTATATACTATACAGATCTTGAAAATTCGCGAAAAAGAGACCGAGTCCGAGTCATGCGGTCCCGATTTTGACCCAATGACCCGGTACCTTCACCGAGTCGGCCACCGGTCCGAGTTTTAAAACGCTGACACTAGCCGTGAGATTCTAGCACTGGCTTAGATATGGTTAATAGATGCAACTTGAGTTTTGAATTTTGATATTGCAATATTGCTTATGTTCATTGCATATTTTAAGAATGATTCGGCAATGTACTTTTTTCCTATAAAATAAAGTTTTTGCCACAAAAAAAAAGATTGATAGCTTTCTTATTTACTCTCATAATAAAAAATGTTGAATTTTTCCTTTAAAAAAATCTCCATCGCATTACCCGTGAGCCCAATCTGAACCAACCCGTTGAATCTCAGGTTGGTTTGGTTTGGATTTTGCAAAAAAAAACTTTAAATCCGAACCAATTCAAACAGAATAAATATGATTGGTTCGATTAACAGATTTGGTCAAAATCGATCCAAACCAACCCTCGAACACCTCTACACAACGTTGAGTTCTAAGAGATCGAAGAATAATCGCTGGTCTCTCTAACCTATCAAATATGCTATTGCTATGGTGCAAATTTGATTGTGAGACCAAAACTCGTCATTGCTTGTTTTTCAAATGCTACATATAACATATATAACTAATACAAAAACTTCCCCTGCTTTAATTCTATAAGAATTGTATATTTTCTTCTAAAATCATTCATCAAACATAAATATGCATAGAGTATGTTTCCTTTGGACCGTTTCTCATCGTCGCATCAACGAGAAACCTATTGTTTCAGTGTGTCCTAGAAAGCTTAAACAAACGCTCAAGAACAAAACAAATATTCACGAGTTTGGCTAAGAAAATAAAACACACTAATTCACATAAATATGTAAATTTTATCGGTATCAATAACTTTATTTGGTATATAGATGATTTGTTACAAAAGAGTACATTAAGGATTTCATGCATTCAACCAATCGATCACAAGTATTAAGGAGCCTTGGAGAATGATTCTCCAGTGACACAATATCAGTGATTTCAATGCTGATGGTGTTTGTTTTCCTCGCATGATAGAATTAAGGATTCCATATGCCACCTGCAAATTAAAAAAAAAGAATTTTCAGGTTTACTATAGTATAATCTAACTAATTTAAAGGATGACATTTTTTGAATAAGAAAAAAGTTATGTAACCCATATTGTGACTTTGCTTAATCTTCTCAAATCATACTTTATAAGACATGGACGTGGTGGATGCAAATTTTGATGGCTAAGAAGGGGGGCAGAGGAGAGATAAGATGAAAGAAAGCTAGCTAGCTAACACAGAAAAAAGAGTAACGAAAACGAGCACGTTTGATTTCTCTTATAAAACATAGTTTTTGTAACATCCCTAAATTTTAGAGACTCGTATTATGATGCCGGAGGCCGATTAATTATTTGTGGGAATAATTGGTTGTGTCTCGGGGATTAATAGTCGAGAAATTTGTCAAGGAATCCCATTCTCCATTAAGTTGTGACCTAGTCATAGTTTTAATGAAGAATTAAGTTAAGGGGCAAAACTATCTTTTTACCCCCTTTAATGCTCCAACTAGAACTGAACTCACCCTCACCTCACACTTAAACATTTTCTCCAGCTGAAAGAAAAGAAAGGAAAACAGAAAGTGAGAGAGAGGAGAGTGGGGCGAAGGGAGGAGGAAGAAGAACAGAGGAGGGCTTCTCAACTTGTCATTGCATGTAAGTATTCTCATCACTTCCCTACTCCATTTTCGATTTGCTTTCCAATGAACACAATTTCAGAAGCTGATTCTCTCTCTATCTCTCAACCTCAAATTCGAAACTTGAAGCTCCGAGTGGTGAAAATGGTGGAGTTGAGTGTTGATGGGTTGCATGTTATGTTGTAGCTGTTGAAGGTGAAGTCCTAGCCTTGCATTTCGATTTTGGGAAGTTTGTGAGGAACACTCATTTGAGATAGAGTTGCTGTTTCCGTGATTCAGTAGTAGAAGTTGCGGTTTCGCTCTAGTTGGTGTCTTTCGGTTCTCGTTCGCGTGTGTCGCTATTCGGTCATTCCGTGTCTCGGTGGAAGCTCCTAACGAAATCGACTTCACGGTGAGTTCTACTCACGGATAGGGATATTTTTATGTGTCTTGAAAATATGCCGGTTTGAGTCATAAGGCATTATCCTGTTTTCGAAAGATTTTGGAACCGAAAACCGTTTTTGAGAAATATCGCGTTTTTACGGTTTTTATGGAATTGTTGAACAATTTACGAAGTTGTGATTTAATAGTTGAAATGAAATGATTTGAATACTATCTGGGATATCTGGAATATCTGGAATTTTCTGAGTTTCAGGAGTGATTGATATTAGGAATCGAATTGGGCGAAAACGAAAAGCGGAATTGAGAAATAGGTGAATTTTTGGTAACAGACACAGGTCGCACGGACCGTGCGCCCCTGGGCACGGACCACGCGCCTGTTTCGGGTTGGCTAAATTGGAAATAAAACGGGACGCCCAGATCGTGCGCCCCTGGGCACGGATCGTGCGCCTCTTTCGATTTGGATTGTGTGATTCTGGTAAATCACACACGGGTCGTGCGCCCCTGGGCACGGAGCGTGCGTGAGCTTCTGTCACCGATTCCCGATTTCTCATTTCGAAGCTCCGTTTGATCCCGAACCTTTCCTAATCTCTTTCTCAATCATTTAAAAAGGGATTGCCTTATTGAAAACCGTATTTTGAACTTGTTTAACTCATGATTTTGAAAAAGAGTTTTGAAAGCCTATTTGATTGAAAAACCGAAACCCTAGTACGCGTGTGGGTACACCGACTGATGGACTGACTGAATATATATTTATATATGTCAACTGAATATGATTATAATGCCGGATGTCTAACTATTGAATTCATCTAAACGGGTTATAGATCGATATGGATATTGTTTATCCAATTATTATGTGACTGATCCTTTGGTGATCGAAAAGATATAAATTATCTAACTCTCGATATTTGATATGTATTGTCATATGTATCGCGTTGGGTGACGACCCGACAAGTAGCATACTAGGAAGGGAAGTCATGAACCCTCACCCTAGGCCCTGTATACGTCTTGGCGTGGTCAATTCGTGGGTTACCGGGATTAGCAAATTGTTGTGCGGCCGGTTTGTGCTAAGTTAGACACATGGTTACCGGGATTAGCAATTATTGTGCGGCCGGATCATGTTAAGTTCAACTCACGACTTACCGGGATTAGCAATTGTTGTGCGCTCGACAGTTATGTCAGCTTTTGTTGTAACGGTTTAATAAATTGAACCGAGTGTCAGTGAGGGGGCACGGTAGGACTCACTGAGATAGTGTTATCTCACCCAATCCATATTTGTTGTTTTTCAGAGAAGCAGGGAAAGAGGAAGACTATTGTGCACGAGTAGTTGGTATACTTTCGGAGGTGCTGAAGATTTAGTCATATTTAGTCATATCTCACCCAATCCTTTGTTCTATTTAGTCATATTTATCCTTGTGTTGTCCTATTGGTTGAATAAACTTGTATTGGTTATGAGTTTTACAAACCGCTTTATATTTCTGTTTGGTATTTGGACTTGGATATTGTATTCTGTTCGGTATGGAACCGATGAACTTCTATTTTACGAAGTAATGCTATTTCCGATTATGTGTTTATTTCGGAAAAAGTTTGTATGTCCAATACTTAAACAGGAACTGTGTCCTCTGAATTTCCGCATCTGTGCATCTTCGGTGTCTCTACACGTTAGAAATACCGGGGTGTTACAGTTTTAGTTTTTATATTCAACAAAAACATAGTTTTAGTTTTCAAATATTTTGAGAGAACAAATGTGTTCTTCCTTAGTTTTTATAAAGTAGAAAATAGTTTTTAAAAATCAAATCAAACAATTCACTATCTTTTCTCTCTCTGTTCTCCTTCTTTCATCAAAGCCTGCATACATAACATCCATGGCTTTCTTAGTCTCCAATGAGGCATAACAAACAAGAATGAATTACTAACTAACATTTCACCATTGTTGCATGTTCTATATGATTATGGAAAAATACCTAAATCTACTTCCCTTTTTATAGTGTTTTACATATAACATTCATTTAATAGTTTTATCATATAAAAATATTAATTTTTTCTTATACCATTAATTGAAAATATTTAATGGGTATATACAATTAATTGAGTATTTAATAAAAGTATTGCATTTAATACAATAATTTTTTTTTATAAATTGCAACCTTTTTGACTGGAAAACTTAAAAGTTGCATTTGTAAAAAATACTATCTTTGTATTTAAATCATTAAAGACTACTTTAAATGCTTTTATATTATTTGTCATTTTTTATTTTAAATGTAAACTTTTTTTCACTTTTGTACTAGGAAAGTTTATCTTTCATTATTTGCCCCTCTTTTTCCGTTTACGTCTTCTATCTTTTAAAATGTTCGTTTGTGTACTTTACCTTTTCAAAGTTTATTAAAGTGGTACTTCCGCTAAGTGACCGTTAGTTAAGGTTTATGTGGAAAGTGGCGTGGATTAATTAACCAGTAAGCAGTTGACTGTGTTATTATACCATTGTAGCGACCGAAAAATCCGAAGGAGGGATTTTTCGTCATTTGGAATGAAGCCGCCAACAATATTTATTTAATAGGAAAAACATTGAAAAAAAAAACCTTTATTTTTGGGTTCGGGGTTCGATTATGTGTGGGGAATGTATTAGCACCCACAACATCCTTTTAAAAAAAGGTTACCATTTAATTTAATGTGTAGAAAAAAGTTAATTCAAAGAAAACACTCTAATTTACCCTTTTTATTATTTGCAAAATTGAAAAGGAAGACCTAATGAAAATTTTAGTTTTTTGCTCTTGACAGGAGTGGGCCCCTGCTCCTACGTATCCCCAACTATGATGGAGAAATCAAAGCTACGTAGTTCTTGGGTAGAAAAAGTTTGTGTGTTGGTGTTTTTTAGGTATTTTGAAATTGGGATAGACATTTGTTATGACCAAACAAGTGAAACTCAGAGTGGTCATCACTCATAGCCCGTTTGAAAACCAAAACTGCTACTAACGGTCAAACAAGCTAAACTCAGAGTGACCATTAGTAACGGCCCATTTTTTGTGAGTCTAATTGTTCGTAAAATACTGGTTTGGAAGCAGTATGATTTAATAATAAAAAACAAAATGAAGAAGTATAATTAACATTGGTGTTGTAATACTAAAAGGGAGGTGCGAATAGCAGCAGATGCTGTGTTTTTTAAAAAAAAGGGTGCAAACAGCGAGCCCAGCTTGTTTTTGTAGGCTGGTCTGCGTGGGGGTTAAACTGTTAAAACGAGGGTGCAAGGAACAGTAACCCAGCCCATTATTGAGGTGGTCCACGCCTCATTTGTTTTAAAAAAAAAGCTCAAAACCGGGGGGGGGGGGGGGGTAAAACGAAACCCATGGTGCGAGTAGTAAATGAGGAATTAAACGAAAATTAAAAAAAATAACCGTGGAAACTAAACCTACTATATATACCCATATAACCCGTAACCCTAATTTAATCTTAATTTCACTTCACTCTCAACCCACTCAGCGCCGCACTCTTAAGTTGATCAAGCTCAATGTCAAATAGCATACTAAGAAAATCACGACTGAAGGAAGTAAAAGACTCTAATAGCTAAGTCCGACTAGGTCGAACCGCTCTGATACCAACTGTAACACCCCGATATTTTTATTTATTAAAAATACCCAAGTGCACATTAACAACACATCAGAGATATTATTTCCTGCTCAGACACTGAATACCACTATGAATTTTTCGCTGATTAAAAACAAAACAGTCTTATTTACAAACAAGACCATACGGTACTCAGACCATACACTGTCAGCTACTAAAGTATTCAGCATCATACAAGAAAGCGGAAGAAAACATAATACTAAAGTCATGGTGTTGCGATACATAGAGAGCAAAGGAAATAACAAATAACTTAAGCATACATGCTAAGTCATCAATAGCCGTCCGAGCCCAACCTACTCGTGCCTCTTGGATTTCCGCTGCCCCTGTGTCTCTGTAAAACAACAACATTTAAACAGTGAGATACAATCTCAGTGAGTTCTACCGAGACCCCTACTAACTCTCTCGGTTCAATTAATAATCCTTTTTAATTTAACACGACACCGACTACAATAAACTGCTAACCCCGGTGAACGTGAACAAACAAAGTGCGGCACCGACTACAATAAAGTGCTAACCCCGGTGTATCGCACAGTACGACACCGACTGCAATAAAGTGCTAACCCCAGTGTACGTACAACAAACTCATGACATAACACCGACTGCAATCCAGTGCTAATCCCGGTGAACCCCCTTACCAATAGTACATTCTCCTATTTGCACGGAGCCTAGGGTGGGGGAGCATGACTGCCCTGCCTAGTATGTCGAACAATGGGTCGTCACCCAACTCGATATATATTTAAACATATATCTACAATCATATGAACATTTAGTCCATTTAAATTATACTTTACCACGTAGGACTCATAGTCCGCTTTGTTATCAATAAAACATATCCGCACACGTGTACTATTGTTCGGCTTTTCGAAAGAATTTCAACTTCAAAAGTATATTATAAAACCCTTTTGAAACATACCCAAAACCATGGTATTATAAGCCTAATATCATTATAGAAGGGTTAGGAAAGGATTGAAAGAGGATTGGAATCGATCGGGATCGTTCCGGACACTTTTGGAAAATTTAGACAGAACACTACGCACGGTCCGTGCTCCCATGCGCACGGGTCCTGTGCCCTGTTATAAAAATTTGCGAAATAGAAACAGAACCAGACGCACGGTTCGTGCGCCAGGGGGGCACGGATCGTGCGCATTTGATAGCATTCTATTTTCATTCCGCTTTGCGTTTTTCATCGTTCCGATCAATTCCTAACTTGAAAACAGATCATACCAGGCAATATTCCAGTCCAATCAACATCAAACAATCAAGTAATTCAATCAAAAACTCTATCTAAACGGATTCTCATCCAAAAGCGGTATTTTTCGAAATAACGGTTTTTGACTCAAAACTCTCGAAATCAATCAACGCAACAAATCATACCAAAACGGAATAAACCTAAACGTGAGTAAAACTCACCCTTGAATCGAGAGTCGATACCGAACCGAAATCGCCGAGACTTCAAAATCTCTAAACGAGAACCGAAAATCACCAATCCGCTTTCAACTTCGATTCGAGCTACCAAACGCGTTCAACCTTCCTTGGCTTCAATCCTATACCAGATTAAATCATCAATTTCATCATTTAATCCAAGATTTCAACAATTTTCTCCCTCAAAACCCCTAAAATTTGTAGCTCCATAACTTGGGGAAAAATGGATGAAAACTTACCAAGCTTTGGGGGTTTGGCAATGGAGGGTAGATGATGATGGTGCTGAAATTCGGAGGGATGGGCTTCACCTCTTCTTCTTCCTTTCTCTTCTTCTTTCCTCTTCTTCTTTCTCTTCTTTTCTCTTCTTTTCTTCCTCTTTTCCTCTTCTGTTCGCGTCCCCTTCTTCCTTCATATTATTTAATTCTTTTCTTTCTTTTATTTAAAATACTAAGTGGGTATATGGTCCAATGACCATATTGCCCTTATCCCCTTATTCCTTGCTATCGGTTTAACGATCCTGAGACGACCAAATAATTACTTTAGCACTCAATAATTTTACGAATCAAGCACTAAATTATTCCAATTGGGTTAACATCCAAATAATTCGCCTAATTATTTTGAGGATGTTACATTCTCCCCCACTTAAAAGAATTTTGTCCTCAAAATTAGACACAACGTACCTCAAGAAAACAAATACGGATACCGAGTCCGCATATCGTCCTCCAACTCCCAAGTAGCTTCCTCGGCGGAAAAACCATCCCAAACCACCTTGACAATGGGAATTGACTTTGTCCGTAGCGTCCTCTCGCCACGTTCCATGATGTAATTCGGATTAGGTTGGAAGGACAAGTCCGGTCGAAGGTCAATCGTTTCAAAATCTAACGGTTGACTTGGATCGGGAATGTACTTCCTCAACTGAGATACATGAAATACATCATGCAGATTTGACAATGGTGGAGGCAAAGCAATACGGTATGCAAGAGGCCCTACTCGCTCGAGAATCTGGAAAGGTCCAATATACCGAGGACTGAGTTTCCTCACCCGTAATGCCCTACCTGTGCCAATTGTTGGTGACAATCTCAAAAACACATGATCACCCGACTCAAACTCTAGCGGCCTTCTTCTTTTGTCAGCATAACTCTTCTGCCTACTCTGAGCAGCTTTCATTCTCTCCCTGATCTGACGGATCTTTTCAGTAGATTCATGAATCATCTCAGGCCCTAATAATCGGTTCTCACCGACTTCCCACCAACACAATGGAGTTCTACATTTCCTCCCATACAAGGCTTCAAAAGGTGCCATACCTATGCTGGAGTGATAACTGTTGTTATAAGAAAATTCCACCAATGGAAGATGATCCTCCCACTTCTTTTCGTTATTGAGCACAGAAGCCCGAAGCATATCTTCTAAAGTTTGGATAGTTCTCTCGGTCTGACCATCTGTCTGCGGGTGATAAATGGTACTAAGATGTACTTTAGTTCCCAATGCTTCATTCAGAGCTTTCCAAAATCGAGAAGTGAAGTTCGGATCTCGATCCGACACTATACTGGTAGGAACCCCATGTAACCTTACTATGTTCTTCAAATACACCTCAGCTAACTTGGATACTTTACTGCTCGAACGAGCTGGAATAAAATGAGCTGATTTGGTTAACCGATCCACAACTACCCAAATGGAGTCGTTACCGGCTTGAGACCTTGGCAATGCCATTACAAAATCCATAGAAATGTCTTCCCACTTCCACACCGGCACGTCTAGTGGCCGTAACAGACCAGCAGGCTTCTGATGTTCTATCTTAACTCTTTGGAAAGTTAAGCATTGAGATACAAATTCCGCAATCTCTAACTTCATTCCATGCCACCAATACATCTGCTTTAAATCTCTATACATCTTGGTGGATCCAGGATGTACAAAAAATAAACTTCGGTGTGCTTCCTCTAGCACTTGCTTTTTAATATCTTCATTATCGGGCACACAGATCCTACCGTTGAAACAAATAACTCCATCACTATCTTCAGTAAAATCTGGCAAAACTTTTTGTGATTGTAGCTTCACATCCATCCCCAGTGCTAAGCGAATAGAATCCCTTAATGAGCTAGAGATCCTCATATGGCTTAACACTAACCGGTCCTTCCTTGATCTTGCATTCAAATTTAAGTCTCTAAAGGACTCCAACAATTTCATTTCATGCATCATGAACTCCGCTATGTGAATGGATTTCCTACTTAGTGCATCAGCTACAACATTAGCCTTTCCCGGATGATACTTCAATTCGAAGTCATAATCCTTCAGAAATTACACCCACCTCCTTTGCCTGTTATTCAACTCCTTCTGATCAAACAAATATTTCAAACTTTTATGATCACTAAAGACTTCGAAACGAGACCCATATAGGTAATGTCTCCAAATCTTCAGTGCGTACACAATAGCTGCCAACTCCAAATCATGAGTTGGATAATTCTCTTCATGAGTCTTCAATTGTCTGGAGGCATAAGCTACAACTTGTTGGTTCTGCATGAGAACACATCCCAAACTCGTTCCAGAAGCATCGCTGTAAATTTTGGAATTCCAAGGATGGATCTGGAAGAATTAGGATTGGAGCAGAAGTCACCTAACTTTCAATTCTTGAAAACATTCCTCACAATCGGCAGTCCATGTAAACGGTTGCCCCTTACGAGTTAACCGAATAAGTGGAAGAACCAATTGTGAGAATCCTTGAATGAACCTCCTGTAGTAACCAGCTAGACCCAAGAAACTTCTTATTTCAGTGACTGATGTTGGTCGTTCCCAGTTCAACACTGCTTCCACCTTACTGGGATCTACCGCAACCCCCGTTTGGGAAATCACATGTCCCAAAAACTTCACTTCAGGCATCCAGAAGTCACACTTCGACGGCTTTGCGTACAATTTCTTCTCTCGGAGTACATTCAAAACAATGCGGAGATGTTGAACATGATCCTCAATGGTCTTAGAGTACACCAAGATATCATCAATGAAGACTACAACAAACTGATCCAGGTAAGTGTGGAAAACTCGGTTCATGTAATCCATGAATACAGCCGGAGCATTAGTCAAACCGAAGGGCATCACTACGAACTTGTAGTGTCCATACCTAGTACGGAAAGCTGTCTTCGGAATATCTAAGGCTCTTACCCTTATTTGATGATAGCCCGACCTCAGATCAATTTTTGAAAATACCACGGCACCTCGAAGTTGGTCAAGCAAATCATCTATCCATGGCAATGGATATTTGTTCTTAATTGTCACTTTGTTGAGTTGACGATAGTCAATACACAATCTCATGCTTCCGTCATTCTTCTTAACTAGCAACACCGGAGCACCCCATGGAGAAGCACTCGGTCGGATGAACCTCTTTGATATTAATTCTTCAAGTTGAGACTTCAATTCCTTCAATTCTAAAGGAGGCATTCTATAAGGAGCAATAGATATTGATCTTGTACCAGGAATCAACTCTATTGAGAATTCTACCTCTCGGTCAGGAGGTAAGGATGAAACTTCTTCTGGAAAGACATCTAGAAATTCATTTACCACTTGCACAGATGAAAAATCTAAACCCGTTTCAGTAGATGCAGACAACATAATAAGAATAGCTTCCGCACCTTGGAATAATGACTGGGTGGCTTCGGTGTAAGAGATCGTTGCTTCAGAATCCGCCTGTGTCAATCCTACGGATTCGGAGGCGAAGCTAATGGTTCGATCGGCACAGTTGATTGTTACATGATTTTCAGCCATCCAATTCATACCCATAACAATGTCCATACTTCTCATAGGAAAGCAAATAAATTTCACAACAAACTGTCTGTCGCCTATGACAAGTAGGCAATTTTCACACAATGATTGGGTCTGGACACGACCCTTGGCAGCAGTTAATATAGTTATCAGTTCGGATAGCTCAGACAATGCTAGTCCCAACCGATCCACACACGCTTGTGATATAAAACAATGAGTTGCACCGGAATCATATAAAATATTGACTGAATTATTAAAAAGAGATCCCGTACCCCTCAGAAGATTATCAGTAGGTGTGATGGTTCGAGCATCCAATGTGTTGATCCGTTCCTGACCAGGAGCATTTGGTGCTCTTTGGAAATTCCTCTTTGATGGGCACTTATTTGCATAGTGTCCCTCTTCATTACAAACATAGCACCGATCTGATCTTGGCGGACACTCTCCACGGTGATGTCTTCCACAAAGTCTACAATTCCTGAACTGTGCAGAATCAGACGATTGCACCTGCTTCCCTTTGTAATTACCTCCTTTCCCCGAGTCATGCTTGGGACCCATCTGAGAGCTAGATGGTCCAGTGTTCCTCTTACTCTGATGGAACGCCTTCCTACTTGCATATAATCTTGCTAAATCACTTTCAGCAATATAAGCTTGTTGAACCATGGCTGCATAGTTGGTCTTCGGAAAAGAACTAAGACTCTGAGCAATATCCTCTCTCAACCCATATTTGTACCTGTCAGTTTTCCTTCGGTCATTGGGGGCATATCCAGCTAAACCGAAGAATTGATACAACTCTTCAAATTTAGCCGTGTATTGGCCCACGGTCAAGCCTCCTTGTGTGAGAGCTAAGAACTCATTTTCTTTATCAAACCTTATAGCCGTGGGAAAGAATTGTTCCAGAAATGATGTTCAGAAAATTTCCCAAGTCTGGGGAGTTTCCATTGTCTCCATCATGGCCCTAGCATTTGTCCACCAGTTATTGGCCTCTCCCTTCAACATATGGGATGCCAACCTCAGCTTATCTTCATCGGTCACTTGCATTGTGAGAAAAATCTTTTCAATGTCATCTAGCCAATGTTGTGCACTCATGACATCCGGCCCACCTCTGAACTCGGAGGGTTTCATTTTCAGGAATTTTGTAAAAATTCTCCTTGGGTTCACTTGTGGCTCTGGAGCTTGATGCTGCTGAGCATTTTGCTGTTGGATTTGTTGCTGCTGATGCATAAGCATCATGTCTTGCATCATTTTCTGTTGGTTTTCGATCACATTTTGCATCCACTCAAAATGTGGATCAACAGGGGAGGAACCCCTCTACCTCTTCTGGCCATGATTCTGTGAAATATGCACAAAGTATTAAGTTGATCAAGCTCAATGTCAAATAGCATACTAAGAAAATCACGACTGAAGGAAGTAAAAGACTCTAATAGCTAAGTCCGACTAGGTCGAACCGCTCTGATACCAACTGTAACACCCCGATATTTTTATTTATTAAAAATACCCAAGTGCACATTAACAACACATCAGAGATATTATTTCCTGCTCAGACACTGAATACCACTATGAATTTTTCGCTGATTAAAAACAAAACAGTCTTATTTACAAACAAGACCATACGGTACTCAGACCATACACTGTCAGCTACTAAAGTATTCAGCATCATACAAGAAAGCGGAAGAAAACATAATACTAAAGTCATGGTGTTGCGATACATAGACAACAAAAGAAATAACAAATAACTTAAGCATAAATGCTAAGTCATCAATAGCCGTCCGAGCCCAACCTACTCGTGCCTCTTGGATTTCCGCTGCCCCTGTGTCTCTGTAAAACAACAACATTTAAACAATGAGATTCAATCTCAGTGAGTTCTACCGAGACCCCTACTAACTCTCTCGGTTCAATTAATAATCCTTTTTAATTTAACACGACGCCGACTACAATAAAGTGCTAACCCCGGTGAACGTGAAAAAACAAAGTGCGGCACCGACTGCAATAAAGTGCTAACCCCGGTGTACGTACAACAAACTCATGACATAACACCGACTGCAATCCAGTGCTAATCCCGGTGAACCCCCTTACCAATAGTACATTCTCCTATTGGCACGGAGCCTAGGGTGGGGGAGCATGACTGCCCCACCTAGTATGTCGAACAATGGGTCGTCACCCAACTCGATATATATTTAAACATATATCTACAATCATATGAACATTTAGTCCATTTAAATTATACTTTACCACGTAGGACTCATAGTCCGCTTTGTTATCAATAAAACATATCCGCACACGTGTACTATTGTTCGGCTTTTCGAAAGAATTTCAACTTCAAAAGTATATTATAAAACCCTTTTGAAACATACCCAAAATCATGGTATTATAAGCCTAATATCATTATAGAAGGGTTAGGAAAGGATTGAAAGAGGATTGGAATCGATCGGGATCGTTCCGGACACTTTTGGAAAATTTGGACAGAACACTACGCACGGTCTGTGCTCCCATGCGCACGGGTCGTGCGCCCTGTTATAAAAATTTGCGAAATAGAAACAGAAACAGACGCACGGTTCGTGCGCCAGGGGCGCACGGATCGTGCGCATTTGACAGCATTCTATTTTCATTCCGCTTTGCGTTTTTCATCGTTCCGATCAATTCCTAACTCGAAAACAGATCATACCAGGCAATATTCCAGTCCAATCAACATCAAACAATCAAGTAATTCAATCAAAATCCCAATCTAAACGGATTCTCATCCAAAAGCGGTATTTTTTCGAAATAACGGTTTTTGACTCAAAACTCTCGAAATCAATCGACGCAACAAATCATACCAAAACGGAATAAACCTAAACGTGAGTAAAACTCACCCTTGAAGCGAGAGTCGATACCGAACCGAAATCACCAATCCGCTTTCAACTTCGATTCGAGCTACCAAACACGTTCAACCTTCCTTGGCTTCGATACTATACCAGATTAAATCATCAATTTCATCATTTAATCCAAGATTTCAACAATTTTCTCCCTCAAAACCCCTAAAATTTGTAGCTCCATAACTTGGGGAAAAATGGATGAAAACTTACCAAGCTTTGGGGGTTTGGCAATGGAGGGTAGATGATGATGGTGCTGAAATTTGGAGGGATGGGCTTCACCTCTTCTTCTTCCTTTCTCTTCTTCTTTCCTCTTCTTCTTTCTCTTCTTTTCTCTTCTTTTCTTCCTCTTTTCCTCTTCTGTTCGCGTCCCCTTCTTCCTTCCTCTTCTTTAATTCTTTTCTTTCTTTTATTTAAAATACTAAGTGGTAATATGGTCCAATGACCATATTGCCCTTATCCCCTTATTCCTTGCTATCGGTTTAACGATCCTGAGACGACCAAATAATTACTTTAGCACTCAATAATTTTACGAATTAAGCACTAAATTATTCCAATTGGGTTAACATCCAAATAATTCGCCTAATTATTTTGAGGATGTTACATCCTCTCTCTTCTCCGCTTCGCTTTTCATCTGATCTTCCTCCTCGCTCACCGCCCTATTCACTCGATCTCTCTTCTCTTCACCGCCCTAATTTGAGAGAACAAATGTGTTCTTCCTTAGTTTTTATCAAGGTAATCAAAACCGGACCGGACCGGGCGGTTCAACCGGTTAAACCGGGAACCGAACCCCTATCCAGTCCAACTTGCCCTTATAACCGCTTTGGTCAAAACCGCTCTAAGAACCGAAAAACCGCCTCAAAACCGGCAAAACCGGATAAAACTGGCGGTTCAACGATTCATCCGGTTGACTAAAACAAAAAATTTTAAACTATTTTTTCTAAAACAAAATGAGTGTCAGGGCACTGACCACATATATATTATGAAAGCCAAGAATCTCACTTGTATTTTGCTGTGCACACTCTAGCTCTATTTATAGAGAAACACAACTCATTCTTCTTATTTGCCATCCGATGTGGGACTAGATATTCACCTTTCAACAACATTAGCTTCACTGTTTGCAATTTTCTTACATGATGTGATCCTTTCTAAATAAAGCGACATTAGCTTCTTATTTAGCTTCACTGTTTGCAACATTAGCTTCTTATTTGCCAACAACAATTTTCTTATAAAGCCAGACTTGTTTTTTTTATTTCTAAATAATGCATTAAAACATATATATTTTAAACATGTCAAACTTTGAGTTTTTTTATACCTACCAATTTTATGTGTAACTTTAACTAATGACTTGGATATTATATTGTTGAACTTAAGTTAAGCATAATTTAATTGTTTGTGGTGTGAAATTGTGGATATTATGAATTTTTATCCTTTATATATTGTAATAAAAATATTAAATAATATATTTAATTAATTCCGGTTGAACCCCCGATATTCAACCGGTTGGACCCAAAGAACTCCGAACCACTGCCTCTTCCGGTTCATCCTCCGGTCCGGTTTTGATTACCTTGGTTTTTATAAAGTAGAAAATAGTTTTTAAAAATCAAATCAATTAATAATAAATTCATCCACAAACTAAAAAAGGAAAGTGTGTGTGGTATTTATTTATCATTTTATCTAAACTAAAAAAAAGGAAAGTTTTGTGGATTCATGCACAAACTGCACTCATTGTTTAAATAATTTTATGATAAATCGATTAATAATAAATTCATTCATATTAGTGTTATTTTATTAGTTTAAAATATACGTCAAGACATTCTTAAGTTATATGATAAACTTACTTTAATATAAATTTTAGAATTATAATTAAAACCATGAATGTCAATAAACTGGTTAATATAAATTTTAGAAGGCTAAAATAAAGTTTTGGTCATTTATTTGTCACTCTTTTTTCGTTTACGTCTTCTATCTTTTAAAATATTCATTTATGTATTTTACCTTTCAAAGTTAATTAAAATGGTACTTCCGTTGTTAACTAGAATTTATATGGACAGTGACGTGAATAAATTATCCACGTAAGCAATTGGCTGTGTTATTAGACCATTAAATATTTTTTCGCTTACGTCCTTTATCTTTTTTAAAATATTTGTCTTTGTCCTTTATCTTTTATAAAATATTCGCTTACGTCCTTTATCTCTTCACATTTGATTAAAATGGTCTTTCGTTAAGTGGTTGTTAATTTTTTGATTATTATATTCATTTTCGTTCTTTATCTTTTTTAAAATATTCATTTACGTCTTTTATCTTTTAAAAATGTTCGTTTAAGTCATTTATTTTTATTTTTATTTTTTTACATTTTTTTACATTTAACTAAAATAGTTATTTCGTTAATGCGTATTAAAAACGACAAAAATGTTCTATTGATTTTATATAGAAAATGAAAAATGACAATTGAATAATGAATTAAAAAAGCGAAAAATAAAATAGAACGAAAGTGACAAAAGTTAAATTTGCATATATGATCACTGTTAATACATAATGAGTTAGTTAGCTGAATCAGTCATTACAAAGACAAACATTATTGTACAAATGACGCACACAAAAGCTTAGGAAGCCATCCACCTTACTGTTTTACTTGTTTTATTTTTGTCTTTGTAGTGATTGATTCGGCTAACTCATTACGTGTTAACGATGATCATCAATGCAAATTCAACTTTCGTCACTTTTGTTTTATATTATAAATTATCGTTATTTTAATTTGTTATTCAATTATCATTTTTCATTTTCTATATTTTCTTTGGTATAAACCGGGTATTCTCTGTGCGCAACTTCAGAAATTAATTCCTCGAGTCGGGTAGGACCACAATGGGCGGCAAAGCTCTCCCTCAAGAGATTTAACACTGCTGCATGCCCAAGGCTGAATTCGAACCTAGGACATTGATTAAGCTGGAAGAGACCCCTACCATCTCCCTCATTTTTGATTTTCTATGAAATACCAATAGAACTTTTTTGTCTTTTTTAATACGCATTAACAAAATAACCATTTTAGTTAACTGTAAAAAGATAATGGACGTAAACAAACATTTTAAAAAATATAAAGAACAAAAATATACATTTTAAAAAAGATAAAGGACGAAAACGAAAAAATAGAAAGCAAAATTAACAACACCTACTGGAAGGACCATTTTACTTAACTTTGAAAAGATAAAGGGACGTAAACGAACATTTTAAAAGATAAATGACGTAAACGATAAAAGAGTGAAAAATAAAGAATAAAAATTGTATTTTAGCCATTTTAAAATTATAATGAAAACAATTTACCAAAAAAAATGAATTATAATTAAAACCATCATTGTTGATAAACTAGTATATATGTATCACTTTGTCCTGAGAACTTGTGTTTTACTTCTCAAGATTCAAAGTTGGAACCTCACATTGTTTTCGTCGTACATGGTACAATCCCATACAGTGTAACTAGTTATAGCACACGTACAATATTATACGCGTTTAGGGTTAAATTTAGATTTATATGGGTTATATTTCTTCTAGTGTGAAACAAATTGTATATTATTATTTTTTTAATTTTGTAATGAGGTGGCATATTTTGATCGACTATGTCCAAAATTGAGGTTTCATTTTCTTGACCACTAGAGTATGGACAAGGAGGTTTCATTTTTGAGAGTCTCCGGGCTTAAAGTGAATTTTAATAAAAGTTATTTGGTGGGGATGAATATGGACAAGGAGGAGGTGGAGAGGGCAAAACAATTTTTATATTGCAAATTGGGTGACATTCCATTCAAATTCTTAGGGATTCCGATTGGTGCAAACCCAAGGCTAAGTGCTACTTGGAGGCCGGTTGTAAAAAAGGTAAGAGATAGATTGTCAACATGGAGGAGTAGACAACTCTCGATGGGTGGAAGAATTACGTTAATAAATTCGGTTTTGTCTAGTCTTCCATTGTACTTCTTGTAGCGACCGAAAAATCCGGAGTAGAGATTCTTCGAAGTTTTTGAAATGAAGCCGCCACCAAAGTTTAGTTTAAGGGAAAACATTGGAAAATCCCTATTGAGTGGATAAAGGGGTTTTGCGGACCAGGTTTAGGCTCGGGAGTCGTTTATGCATATGGAAGTTATTAGTACCCTACGACATCCTTCCTAAGGAAGGTTACCTGTTAACTAAATGTGTAGAAAAAAATTATTAATTTAAAAAATTATTTTTACCCTTATTTACAAATTAAAAGAAAAAGGACTTGGAAGGAGGACATTTAATTATTTTTGTTTGTTTTTGAAAACATAAGAAATAGGAAATTTACAAAAGGACTAAAAAAGGGTTTTTATTAATGCAATTGACAGAGGTCGGCTGCCCTCTGCTCCTACGTATCTCCTGGTAGAGAATCAAATCACACGTAGTTCTTGGTAGAAAATGTTTGTGTGTTGGTGTTTTTTATTATTTGAATGTTTTGGAAATTTGAAAGACGTTCGAAGTGACCAAACAGATAAATCTAGAGTGGTCACCACTAACGGCCATTGTAAATAACTCATTTGTGACTGAGTGTTTGATTATTTGAAAATATTTGTTTGCAAACATGACTCTTTAAAAAGGATTTGAGATTATTTGAATAGGTATTTTAGGACTTTTGAGCCATGCAACTCATTTATCCCAAAACGATGACTAACCCGTCTGTCCGGTCGGCTAAACCCCCTATTTGCTTTTTTATTAAATCCTAGTGATTTAAAGGTCACACTGTGAATATTCTTTTGGTAGCTCTAATCGCTTTCTCACCAAAGGCCTCCAGAGCTAAAGTCTCTTTAGTAATATTACCCACAACGATAGGTAACTATCTGGTGTGGAATATCACGAAAGAGAACACTCTGAATGAGATTCTCATGATAGTCAGATAGAAATCCAGAATGACTATCACTAATAATCTCCACTCGTCCTAAATTTCAAAACAGACCCGGGTATAGGGCCCCACTCATAATTGTGTGTAAATGTGTACTTAAATTATGCATAAATAAATAAACAATAAATAAATATGTACATAAATGAATAAATAAACAATAAATAAATATGTACATAAATAAATAAATAAATAAATAAATAATAAATATATACATAAATAAATACAAAACTAACCTCAAGCTGATCAACGCCGAACCGGACCGAGCAGTCTGACCAGGTGAACCGCGAACCGTTGAGGGAGAGAGAGAGAGAGAGAGAGAGAGAGAGAGAGAGAGAGAGAGAGAGAGAGAGAGAGACAGAGAGAGAGAGAGAGAGACGACGACGTTGGCAGTGGGGTTTTATACGGTGGTGAGAGAGATGTGGTGAGGAGAGAGAAGGGGACGGTGACTGGGATGAGTGTTGACGACGGTGGAGAGCGAAAGGGAGTGTGACGGAGTGAGGTTTTCATGGTGAGAAACAGTGAAGGGAAGGGAGGTCGTCGCCGGAGGGAAAGCCGTGGTGTGGTGCCGGTGACAGTGAGGGAGGAAAGCTTACTAATAATAATCAATAAAAACAATAAATGACGAGTGCCAAAATAAACATGCGTACATGACGACGAGTGACACGCGTGCACAAACGAGAATAAAAGGCACACACGATCAAAAATAACACGCGTATGCGGTTAGAAATTACATGCGTACACAACGGTGCAAGATTGTCAAAACTAACTCGCGTACGCGACTAAAAATAATGCGCGTGCACAACAAAACATATTTTTGGGATTTTCATGGAAAAACAAAGAAGAAAATAATGATTAAAAAAAATGTCTCTACAACACCAAAAAATTCGATATTGTTTTCCTTTGTTAAAAAAATAGCCGGACAAAATTAGGGTATAACATTTTTTTTCTTTCTTCAAAGCTCCCAAGAAAGTGATTAAAGAAATGGTTCATATTCAACGTAATTTATTGTGGGGTGGAAAAGGAGAGGAGAGAAAGATGGTGTGGGTGAGTTGGAATAAGATTTGCTTGAGAAAGAAGGACGGAGGATTGGGAATAAAGAATATGGAGCTATTTAATTTATCTTTAATAGGGAAGTGGAGGTGGAGAATGCTAACCGAGAAAGAGAGTGAGTGGGGTAAGTTGCTGGAAAGATTGTACGGTAGAGAAGGGATCTCGAACAACAAACAATATTCGGTTTGGTGGAAAGATATCAATAGAATGGACCCTGAAAACTCCGTGGTTAGCGGTTGGTTCTTGGACTCGGTTAAATTGAAACTAGGAGATGGAAAGCAACTGAAATTTTGGCTTGACAAGTGGTGTGGGCTGTGGAGTTTTTCGGAGTTCTTTCCTAATGTTTTCACAGCTGCAGGAGACCAAAATATAGCTGTTGCAGATGCAGGTTTCTGGGCAGGAGAACGCTGGAATTGGCAGCTTAATTGGAGCAGAATGTTGACCTCAGTAGAGACCGAAGACGAGAGGATTCTTAATGATGTTTTGATGCAGGTATCTCCGGAAAAATATAAGGAAGATAAATGGCTTTGGACGCAAGACAACTCGCTGAAATATAGCGTCAAAGCTGCATATGAGTTGCTGTCCACTGCTCCCAGCGAGCCTATTCGTGATGGGGAGAAGCTGAGAGTTCTCAGGCGCGTTTGGTGTACAGCCGCGCCATCAAAATACTTGGTGCAAGCGTGGAGAATGCTAAGAAACAGACTACCGACAAGAGCTGAACTTCTAAAGCGGTGTGTGTTGGATCAAGAGAAGACTCGATGTGTTCGTTATGTTCTATCGAAGAAGAGGACTCGGATCATTTATTCTTTCAGTGCAGATTTTCTGCACAGTGTTGGCAGCAAATCTCCAGCTGGTGTGGCGTGAATTTGATGTCGTTCGAAGATAGGTGGCTGCATTTTTTGAGTAGTGCAGTAAACTTCCAGCACAGTAGGAGAAAGAAGATGAAAAATATGCTATGGGTTGTTGTTATATGGTCCATTTGGTGGTGTAGAAATAATGCTATATTTAGGGGGAAATCACCACAAATAGAGGAGGTGATTCAATTGGTTAAGGCTATATCATGGGGTTGGTTTATTTGTAAAATAGATACTAACTCACAAATTAAGTTTGAACATTGGTGTAAGGGATCTCTAACTAGCCTAGATTTTGGAGACAATGTTTAAACTCTAACAAGTTGTAAGGGAAGTGGTACCCCTTTACCCCCAATCAATGCATTTTTTGACTTATAAAAAAAAAGACGATTAACAACATGTTGATTATTCTAATTCTAAATGGAACAAACAAAATATTTTAAAGCACTTTAGACCTATTTGTGAGATATATTTCCAAAATATATATTTGGAATATGTTATTTCTGGAATGGTTATGTACTTTTTATGAACTAAATTTGCAAAGGTGGTATTGTTGGTCTAGTGGTGGTTTTGCATGGTAACTTGGTCTGTGCAGGGGCACGTCGAATAGGTGCCTTATAACTAGACCATTGCAACGTCTCCAGAGAGTAATGTGACAGTTAGTAATATATAATTGTTCCATTGAATCAGTGCAGAAATTAGTTGAAGTATTGTTAATGTTCACTATGTGGTTCAAATTCTCTATAAATAGAGGCACTTGGAGGACTGAAAACTGACGAATTTTGGCTATGATTCTAGGCCAAATATCTCACATTTACATCACTCTAAACCATCTTATATTTCTCTAATGCATGAGTGAGATATAAGAAACATTTTTCTATAAACTATTATCAAGAGATAGACTTGTTATGATTGTGCAAATTACATCAAGGTATTCAAAGTATCTTGAAGGGAAATCGCTGTTCATCCCATTTGCATCCAATATTCATAAGTTGGTGGAGGCGATTTGAACTTAAAGGTTAGTGTGTAGACAATACATAAACTTTGAATTTTTCCAAGGGCAATCTTCATCAACATCTTCTTTGTCAAAGTGGTGCAACATATTCCCAACAACACGTGCATGGGACATATTCGATATTTATCAAGGTGAAACTTCTGAGAAGGATCTTCGAAATAAACTTGAAACAAGGTACATGCAAGAAGATGCAACAAGTAAGAAGTTTCTTGTTACCCATTTTAATAATTACAAAATGGTTGATAGTAGACCTATTATGGAACAAATGCATGAAATAGAAAGGATTCCTAATAATTATAAACAACACAAAATGCATATTGATGAAACCATCCTTGTGTCATCAATCATTGATAAGCTTCCCCCTTCATGGAAAGACTTCAAAAGAGGTTTGAAACACAAAAAGGAGGACATTCCTCTTGGTCAATTGGGAAATCATCTTCGGTTAGAAAAGGAGTATCGAAAACAAGAAGATACAAAGAACCAATATACTCATGAGAAAGCATATGTTTTAGAGGGTGGAAAGTTTTGTAGGTCCAATGAGAAAATGAATCAAGATGATGAGAAAAGTCATTATAACAACAATTGAAATGGTCACAACAAAAGAAAGAAAGGAAGTTGTTTCCATTGTGGCAAACTAGTGTTGAACCAAGGGCAAACACTCCTTGTTTTGCATGATAACAAATTACACCTTATCTACTAATGGTTCAAGTTGAATTAAGTACAGGACATAAAGCAAAGAGCAAGAAGATTAAAATGGAGCAGCTTGGAGAAGAAGCCACCTCAGCAGTTCAAGACCTAATTGTTTATCCGCTTTCTTTAGGACACTGTGTAAGGTCCTATCACTGAAGGTCTATGACTCTTAGTAGCTGAGAGATGAGTTTTTCAAAACATGCATGGTGCATCAAAATAGTTTTGAAAAATATTTTATAGATTAGGTGCCTGAATGTTTCAGAGCACATAATCGATTACTCTTCTATTTTAACTAAAACAAATAATCGATTAAGAGCTTGTCTTACCTTCCTTTTTTAGATCAATAATCGATTAGTGCATAAAGATAACTATCTACATAAATCGATTATCAACTCTTCAACGTTTCCTTTTTTATAAACATAATCGATTATGCCTTCATTTCCACCAAAACACATAATCGATTAAGGTATTGACTTCCTTCCTTTCTTGACAACTCAAAATCGATTATATCATCATTTAACCAAGTAATATAATCGATTATGAAGCAATCCTTGACAACAATCATCGATTATCCCATCCTATAACTATATGTCATAATCGATTATCAAGCATTCCAACTTTCCATATCCATCAAACTAATCGATTATCACATTCTTTTGTTTTCTAACATAATCGATTATACATGTACTAAATGTATTTTCATATTTTTTCTAAGCCTATAAATAGGCAAGTGTGTTTCACAATTTAATTACACCACTTTTCACAAATCTCTACTTCTCACATACATCTTCTAAATCTGAGAGAGAGAGAAAATAGAGCTTCAACTTTCATATCATTTTCTATTTTCCATATCACTCATCTCTTAGTCACTATACTATCATTATATCTGAGGTGATTAGATCATAGATCTCTGTTTGTATTCGTTACTCTATTTGTGGGGTCACTCTGAAATCCTGGGATTTGTTTTTGGGTCTCTCAATCAGGAGATTGAGTTGGTTTGAAATCCTGGGAAGTTTTCTTGGGTCTCTCAATCAGGAGATTGAGTTGGTTTGAAATCCTGGGAGGTGATCTTGGGTCGTTCAATCGGGGAAGATTGAAGCGGTAGTGAAATCCTGGGAGGTGCTCTTGAGTCGTTCAATCAGGAGATTGAAGCGGTGTTGAAATCCTTAGCTAGGTGCTCGGGTTCTCAGTTCGGGGGAATTGAGATTTGCTATTTTGAAGTTGCCTGTTTGTAAACAATTCTTCAATATAGTGGTTACCATCAAGTCCAAGGGTTGCAAAGCCTGAGGCCGAGGACGTAGGGCTTTTATCCCGAACCTCGCTAAATTCCTGGTGTATCTCTATCCCTACTATTTTACTCTATTTGCCATTTCTGTTTGTTTATTGTTATACTGCGCTAAACATAAAACATCTGTTTATTGTCAAAACCAATCATAGCGTAGTCAGCATAATACATATCCCTATTCTGATCTGTTTATCTATCATCTTCCATATCACTGCAATTGATCTACTCTCTACTATATTCAATATCACTACACTTCTTATAAATAATCTTATTGTGTATATTGAAAATAGCATAACATCTCATTGTGCCTAAATCTGCCTGCTTGCACCATATAAGGTTTAAATCTAAGTTTCCGCATTTGATTTAAACAAACTTATCATTTATTTTGAAAAGAATTCAAGTTTTTCACATAACCTTATTCACCCCCCCCCCCCCATCTAAGGTTATCAGATAGTCTAACAACTAGGACATTTCAAGAGTGAATGTGGGTTCTTGAAGAAGATTAATAAAGAGAAGAATTCTAGTGCACAAAAGGATTATCTTGTTGCATAGAAGTTACTTCTAGAAAGTGCTCACTCTTATAAATGTGTATCATGTACCCAATGATGGGAAGATTGTAATTTAAGTGTTTATTTGTAATAAGTCATGTTTTTGTATTTGATGTATTTAGTGTGTGTTGAATAATGTATCTTATAAATATGAAAGTGTGATTTATATTTATACTATTGATTTTAAATGATAATGAAACTGTCTGTCTATTTTATTTGTGAACAATTAGTCATATTAAGAAGTTGAATTATGCAGTCATTAATTTAATTAAATAAATGGTGAGAATATCATGAATATTTGGTGATATTTATGTTCTCTTTGAAATTGTAAGCAAATGGTTTATTGGAGTTCAAAGTTAATGTTTATATAAATTAATGTTATTAATGCTAAAATATGTGTTATATAACATGTATGTTTTTTGACACTTTTAAATTTATATGCCAATTAAGATGTCAAGACTTATTATCTTAGAATTGAAATTAACTCTAAAGTTGTGTATTAAATTTTGTTATGTGCTATTAACATATTTGCTCCACCATCTATTCTAGAGGCAGCTATTGATGATATGGGGGTGTGGGAGAATGGTTGCTGGCGTTGGAATTTGACTTGGGGCCGGGCGCTTTAATGTTGAGGAAGCGGTTGATGCAGTGACTCTTGGGCAGATTTTGCATGAGATTAAGTTGTGTCAGAGCACCATGGATGGGTGGAGGTGGATCGACAATAAATGGAACATTTTTTCCGTTAAATCATGTTATAATTTTTTGTTGTCTGGTTTGCAAGAAAGTAATGTTGTAGAGGAGATTCAAGATGGTCTGAATGGTCTACGGAAATCACACGTACCATCAAAAATGTGTATCTTTGGGTGGCGTTTGTTGATTGGGAAGCTTCCCACACAAAATAATTTAATTGTCAGAGGGGTTACTCTACAAGAGCCACGTTGCCCGATGTGTAATGAAAATAGTGAAACATTAGCACATCTATTCTTTGAATGTCTGTTTGCACATACAGTTTGGCAGGATGTTAACAAGTGGACTGACAGATAACCGGAGGCAGAGTTATCTGGGCTGGAGCATTTTATGTGGTATGGTGGTCTTGTAACAGGAAAGCATTGCAGGAAATTCAAATTCTAGATTTGGCTAACAACAGTTTGGGCATTTTGGTTGGAAAGTAACTGCCAAATATTCCAAGAGAAAGTTTCTAATCATGAGGCGATTATTAGCAATATCAAACATACCTCTTGTAGTTGGTTTGCGGGTAGATTAGGAAGGAGATTTAATATGACGGTAGCCCAATGATGGAATAATCCACCTATAAAAGAATTGTTGGTTATGACAGTTATTAATCATGTTAGTTGTTAATTATGAAAGTTTGTGTTATCATGCTATGTTTAATGTTGCTATTTATGTGTATTAAATGTATTATATGTCTGATATATTGAAGTAGAAATAGATCTTTCCATTGAAATACTTATTAAATGGTGTAATGACAAAGGTAGAATAATTTAAAGCGTTTGTATGAGATACAATTAAATGACTCAAGTGTCATGGTTTTGGGATAGATGGTCAATTCTATCAAGAATATATAAAGGCATAGCTATGTGATGAATATTCAAAATTTATTGAAGTTGAAACAAATATTGCAATTATTTGACAAAAGAATTGACAAGGAAATGATGTTGAAGACATCATTGGGGATGAGACTCAAGCCCATATCTAATTGATCACCAATAGTGGAAACTCAACTCACACTTGTTAAAATCAAGTCTTGAGTTCAATGAAGAAAGTACACTATTAGAGTGATTGAAGCACTTGATAATAGATACATCTCAAAGAGTAAAAGTACTTGTACCATAAGAATGAAAGCGGTAGGATGAGGGTTTCATCTTAATAGACATATAGCATATGTTTGCTGGAATGCTTATTATGAGAGCATTTTTGATATAGTCTACCTATATGAGAATGAAGTGGGACGCTATATAGATTTCAAGGGCTTGACTCTTAAATTCTCATGAAAAGGATACATGACATAAGGCCTTATCAAATGTGTCCCGTTATAATTCTTTTGATAGTATCGAGATTTTATGTGTGAGTTATGCAAATTTGTTCTAATGAATAGTTTGTTTAAAGCTTATCTACCAATGTCTATTCGGGATAAGTGGAAAACTTAATTCACTAAGTAATGGTTCAAATCGTAAGATACAATTATCTGAAACCATGATATTTTCAGAATTATGGGATTTGGTTATATTTTGTAAATGGTGGGGGATTGTGAGATATATTTCCAAAATATATATTTGGAATATGTTATTTCTAAAATGGTTATGTACTTATTGTGAATTAAATTTGCAAAGATGGTAATGTTGGTCTAGTGGTGGTTTTGCATGGTAACTTGGTCGATGCAGAAATTATTTGAAGTATCTGATGAATTTTGGCTATTATTCTAGGCCAAATATCTCCCATTAACATCACTCTAAATCGTCTTATATTTCTCTATTGCATGAGTGAGATATAATAACATTTTTCTGTAAACTATTATCAAGAGATAGGCTTGTTGTGATTGTGCAAATTACATCAAGGTATTCAAAGTATTCTAAAGGGAAATCAATGTTCATCCCATTCGCATCCAATATTCATAAGTTGGTTGGGGCGATTTGAATCTAAAGGTTAGTGTGTACACAATACACACACTTTGAATTTTTCCAAGTGCAATCTTCATCAACATCTTGTCAAAGTGGTGCAACATATTCCCAACAACAACAATTTCACTCACAATCCCAAGTAGGTAACTCAGTTGGCGAGCTAAGGGATATCGAAGGAGTGCACCAAAAGAGTGCAAGAATGAGGTCCCGGGTTCAAACCCCGGAAACTAACATTCCCCCACCCCCACTAACATTGCTTATAAAAAAACAATTTCACTCACACTATTAGCATATGAAACTTGATCTACAGGATAGTCACGAAGGTAATCTCTAAGCAATTGATACAATTCATGCCCTTCTTTATTAGTTAGAGTAGATTTATGCATGACCGCCACAATTTTCTAATAACATTATTGTTGCCCGAGAAAACTTCCACATATGCATCGCCGCCGAGGTAAAAACGTTATTATGACAAAAAGGTGAAGTTGGAGGTGACGTGGCGGCCGGAACATGATGTAGCTGTGGAGAGATTTTTTTTCAAAAGAATGGGCAAGCAATTGTCGGATTTGCTTTATAAACTGCGGTGTAAAGATAAGCAGTCGAAATACATCACTGACCATGTTTGGAATGCCTACAAGGACCTTTGGGCTACTGAGAGCTACAAACAAAAAATTGAAAAGGCCAAGCAGAATAGAAATTCTGAAAAGGGTGGCTCGCTTCACTGTTGCGGCTCCGTGAACCAGGCTCAGCATGCTGTCAGATTGGTAAATTATTTAAAATTTGTGTTATTTTAGTTTATTTAGGGTGATTAGCAATCATTGAAAATGTGTTTCATTATTACAGAGTAAGAAGGCTTGACAGAAGATCACTATTCCTGAGCTTCACAGGGCAACACATTTGAGGAAGGGTACTACGGAGTATGTTGATCAGCGCTCCAGAAAAATTTAGGTATATACAACTTGATTTGTATTATATAATTTTGTTTTCTTAAAATGGAATGCTAATTATGATGTGTTATCTGGTTATGGAAAACAGGAGGAGGTTAGTGAGACGATGGTTGAGCCGACTCAGGGGACCTGGAACCCTGGCTCACTTGGTCGACTTCCCCCTGAGATCATAGCTCTGGCGACCCACAATTGGAAGAAGGCGGTAGGCGATCCGAATAAGGGTCGCCTGTATGGTTCGGGGCCCTTGGCTCTGTTATTGGACTCTGGGGTTGATTACTTCGACACTGGCGGACCTTCTAGCAGTGGACCTCCTCCTTCTGCATCAGCCGAGGAGACCGTGCAACTTAGGCAACAGGTGCATGCTCAGGCACAGGTCATTCAGGATCAGGAGCAGCTGCTGCAGACTCATGCACAGGTGCAGACAACTCTGCATGAAGACTTCTTGAAGTTTACCCGTACGCAGGCAAAGATATTGAAGTATTATAACCGCAAACGACCAGATGGGTCTGAGTCTGAGGGGTCTGACACGTCTCACTATTAGGACTTTGTTGTATTCATTTGATATTTCAGTATTATGTTCTAACATTTCGAACTAGTTTATTTTGATTCGGATTTTTATTTGGGATTTTATTGTTGATTTGGATTTTATTGTTAATTTGGATTTTCGTATTTATATTAATTTTAGCAGGTTATTATAGAGGTTTTTTAAAAAAGCAGGTTTTTTAAAAAAAAAATTCTTTCAGGGGTCTTTAGATACGTGGCAAGTGGCATATATTAGCGACGGATTTAGTGACGGATTTCCATCACTAATCAGGCTAATAAATAGGACACGTGGCAAGTATTAGTGACGGATTTCCCTCGCTAACGTTGACGAATCTGAGTCTGACATGTGGCACGTATTAGCGACAGATTTTATTTCGTAATAATTGGCTACGGATTTTCTTCCGTCGCTAACCCTTAGTGACAAGGTTTTTAGCGACGGAATTAGTTCGTCGCTAATTCAGTCGCTAAAAGTCATTAGTGAGGGAAATACAGTCATTAGCAAGGGAAAAATCCGTCGCTAATTCACTGTTTTTTTGTAGTGACTATTTGGTACATATTTGATTTGATCTTTTGGAAAATATTATGAAACTCTATATATCATATTCATTGTTGATTCGAAGCTTTCTATAAATACGAGTTTATGGCTTTTGAATTTCAACGACTTTTGGGGTAGACTTTGTCAGAACACTGCATGCTAACAGCAATATATGTGTTATCCTTGGTGCACCATGATTTACCTATCAGGCAGGGAGCCTATTATTGATATTTCGAGGCGGGAAGACTATTATTGATGTTTCGAGGCGGGGAACCTATTATTGATTTCGAGGCGGGGAGCCTTTTATTGATATTTTCAGGCTGGGAGCCTATGATTTATATTTATCGGCGGGGAGTCTATTTTAGTTCCGTATAAGTATTACCCATTATTATCATTATTTGATTTTATAGGACTTACTCGATTACTTGATTAAACTATTTTGTTGAATCGTTTTAAAATTTATATTATCGTGTCCCGCTTGTTATGCTCTTCATTATTTGCTCACTGAGTGGTGACTCACATTGTCTCTCTTATATGTTTCAGATTTCTAGGCTCGCATCGAACCGATAATCCTTGTTAGAGGTTAATACCTTACTTCTAGGTTGTGTACCCTCTTGATTCGGAGGCCGCTAGTGACGTTACTTTTGTTTCCCTTTGTGTGCGTATATAGATGTATATTGGAAAAATCTGTAGTGGCTCTGTTACATTGTTGAGTTGTTTGGCATCAATTATATGTGATTCTATTGGCCCCTATGAGGACCTATATCGGTTAGTATAGTTGTTTTGTTGTTATACAGGTTTATATGTTATTTTGGAATGTCCATATTTCCGAGGAGATTCTGCCGATTTTTCGTTAGAAATTTCTTTGAAATATAGACAATTATAAATTGTGCGATATGATCAATGTTCTTTTGGTCGACTTGATTCTGTTTAGACTTGCCAGATTATGCTAGTAGTCTGTGCGCCGGTCATAGTCCAAAACGGGTCGTGACAACAACTATATTCTCATTAGTGCTGATTAGCTTGGTAGAAGCCTTCTTGGTAGCCTTCTGGCTCAGAAGCTTTCCAAGCTCCTTGCTAAACATAGCCTTCTCACTTTCAATATTGGTCACGGGCCTCCCCAACTCGTTGGACACTTTGTTAGAGGCTTAAAATTATAATTTGAAGTAAGCCTAGTGGACTGCGCTTCGATTTCATAGAAAAGAGTGTGAAGTAACTAATTGACACGAGCTTCGACATCATCTTAATTCTCTATCCAATGCCCATTGTTGTTCCTCAGCATATAATTCATGTTCCTTCTCTTGTGATTAGCTGCCTTAATTTGGTAATACCTGGTGTTGCAATCTCAATCTTGCATCTGTTTCGTCCTTAATCTCTGAAACCACATCAGCTCTTCATGGTAAAGGACCTCCTGAAGCTATTTCTGCATCTCCTCTTCTAGCTAGAGAAGGTAATTATTCATATCTCCTTCATGATGCTACTTCTGAATACTACCCAGTCTGGTAAGCAGCTTGTTCTTCTTGGCTCGAACACACCCAAAAGTGTTGTTCTTCCAAACTTGTAACTCACTTTCCAAATGGTTTAGCTTAGTGGACAAATTACCGCCATTCTGTCACCAAAGTAACATCTCACTGTTGAAAGAGGCATGCATTAACCAAGCACTTTTGAAACGGAAAGGCCGCTCCCTTCTAACATTTTCCAAAACCTGCGGGCATATGTGAATTGGGTGGTGGCCAGAGAAATCCACCCATGGTAGGGTCCTGATAATGGCGTTCGGGAAAGCAATCTGCCATCTATCATTGTAAAGGCTTCTATCCAAGGGAAAAAACAATCTCTCAGTGTGCCACGTGTTTTTAGAGAGTGTGTGTCTGCCTTCTCTCTAAACAGTGCCGCCCTCCCCCACCCGAAACCTAGTTTCGTGGCGGCTCTCTCCCCAGTCTTCGCTGGTTGTTTCTCCATCTCCGTTGTGGTTTTGTCTCCCTTCGTTTAGGGCTTCTCTCCATCTCGGTGGTTTTTGTTTTTTCTTCTTTTTGGTGTGTTGTTTTGGTTGTGTGTATTTCTCTGGTTTTCATGGAGAAATGGAAAGAAGCAAGCTTCCCTGCGGAAGAAGGTTTGGTTATTGTTGCTGAAGGAGATGAAGATGTGGGTGAGGAATCTTTCAAAAGATCTCTTGCCGGGAAGCTGTGGACTGATTCCCCTTTCAACATTCGAGCTTTCAAGCAGACAATGGTGGATGCGTGGAAACTTAAACGTCCGGTGGAAGTTCAAGAGCTCGCTAAGAACCTGTTTCTGTTCATCTTCTCTTCGAAGAGGGATCTGGATAATGTCCTCAGTTCTGGCCCATGGAGCTTTGATAGGAACATTCTGGTCTTGAAGAAGATTACTGGGATTGAACAACCTTCTGAAATGGCCTTAGATACCACTTCTCTTTGGGCAAGGGTCTATGACTTACCCTTGCGTCTTCGGTCAGTAGCTATGGCGACCAGATTGGGCAACATGATGGGTGTTTTTGAGGAGGCTGATACCAGGGATTCTAACAGATTGGGAAAATTCATGCGTATAAAAGTTCAAATTGATCTGAGGAAGCCGGTGAAACGAGGTACGACCATCAGATTCCAAGAAAAAGACCTTAAAGTCTTTTTCAGGTATGAAAGACTTCCCTCTTTCTGCTTCATTTGTGGAAAATTAGGACACCAGATTAAAGAGTGTGATGATGATGCGAATGATGAGGGTGAGAATTATGAGGAGATGGATGATAAGGACCTCCCTTTTGGACCTTGGCTTAGGGCATCTCCTTTGCCCAAGCTGAATCTTGATAATAGAAGGGAAAGTCAAAGTAACTGCAGCAGGAATATTTTTGGCTCTTCTGGTAATAGTAGTAGGACTGAGTCAGATGCTAGTGGGAAATTTAGAAATGAGGATGTTGGTGTTATTCAATCACCTATTATTGAACAGAGTGTCCCCACTTTGATCCCTCCTACCACCAAAACTGTCAACAGGGAAGTGCCAAGTGTTATTTTTCCAATGGTAAAGTCTCCTAATCCAGCTAGGACTACTATTGAAGAAGTAGCTGAGTCTCTTGGTTCAATTGGTATCCATCCTAAGACCATTGCCCCGGTGCCTGCTAGTAATATCACGGCTGATGTTCCTTCCTCTAGTAAACTTTCTGAGAAGACAAAAGAAAAGAGAAAGTGGGTTAGAAAACATGTGAGGAAAGCTTCTGGAGCCAAAAGTAAAGTTACCAAAACTCTTGAGGGGGGAAAGAGACAACTGTTTGATGTGGTGGTGTCTGATGGTTCAATTGATGAGATTATGGGGAGTGCTCACAAGAAACAGAGTGTGCAGATGGATGTGGATCTACCTTTACCAGAGGGGGTGTTGGTGAGTCAACACCTCCTATCACCATGAAAATCATCAGTTGGAATTGCAGGGGGTTGGGGAACCCTCAAGCAATTCGAGCCTTGTTGAGGCTCAAAAACCTTGAAAATCCTCATATGGTTTTCCTTATGGAAACCAAGTTATCAGAAGGTGAGATGAATAAAGTTAGGCAACAGCGTGGCTTCAGTTCAGGCTTTGTTGTTGGGTGTCGTGGTACTGGTAAGGATAGGGCTGGTGGTATTGCTCTATTGTGGTGTGATCTGGTAAAGTTTTCTTTGTTTTCCTTTTCTCTAAATCACATACATGGGTCCGGCTTCTTGGATGACTCTGATGCTCCTTGTATGGTGACTGGGATATATGGTTTTCCTGATGAATCTCTTAGAAAGGATACTTGGCTTCTCATTCAGAGCCTTGTTGATCCTGTTTGCTCGGATTGGCTTTGTTTTGGGGACATTAATGATACTATCTTTTCTGAGGAGAAGATTGGGGGAAATAGTAGATCTTTTGATCAACTCTCTGTTGGTAGAAATACTATGGACATGTGTGGTTTCTTTGATCTTGGCTTCCTTGGCTACCCGTTTACTTGGTCAAATAATAGAACTGCTAAGGATAACATTCAATGTAGACTTGATAGGGCTATGGCTACTGAGAGCTTTTGCAACAGGTTTGCTCCTATTAGAGTTGTTCATCTTCCTAGGTTTGGGTCGGATCATTCTGTGGTTTTGATTAAGCTTGAAGATCATGATCATCTGAGACAAAAGAAGAGAATTCATGTTTTTCGGTTTGAGGAAAACTGGACAAAGGACCCAAGTGTGAAGATGTGGTCAAGAGGAATTGGTTGAGAGGTGATAGAGGCTGTGTGGATAGGCTGAGTAATGTCAAAGAGGTGGACTCTGAGTTTGAAGAGTATAGAACTAATGTGATTAGAAAGGAAATCTCTAAGATTGAAGCTCGGCTGAAGGATGAAAATCTCTGGAGTGGTGATGCTGCTAGCCTTGCTTCCTACCGGAGCTTGGAGAAAACTCATGCTGAGTTACTTCAAAAGCATGAAGTGGCTTGGAGGTAGAGGAGTAGAGCTTTGTGGCTCAAAGAGGGTGATAAAAATTCAAAATTCTTCCATAGAAAAGCTAGCCAGAGAAGTAAGACAAATTCCATCAAGAAACTTAGAGATGAAGATGGTGTGTGGTGGCATGGTGAAGAGCATGTGGAGAGGATTATTCTCTCTTATTTTTCCGATATCTTTTCATCTGCTGGTACTGAGGGTATTGATGCTGCCTGTGGGGGAATTCAGAAGAAGTTGTCAGCAGACCAGCAAGTTTGGTGTGGAAAAGAGTTCACCGTGGATGAGATTAAAGATGCCATTGATCAAATGCACCCCATCAAAGCCCCTGGGCCCGATGGGCTGCCTGCCCTATTTTTTCAAAAATTTTGGCATGTGATTGGTAACGATGTTCAGCAGCTGGCCCTTGATATTCTGAACCGTGGGAGGCCCCCTGACTCCATTAACAAGACCTTTATTGCTCTTATTCCTAAATGTAAGAATCCCAACTCTCCAAAGCAATTCAGGCCCATTAGTCTTTGCAATGTCATGATGAAGATTGTCACAAAAACCATTGCAAATAGAGTTAAATGTCTTCTTCCCTCGGTTATTGATGATGAGCAAAGCGCTGTTGTTAAAGGTCGTCTTATAACTGATAATGCTCTCATTGCCATGGAATGCTTCCATTGGCTCAAGAAGAAGACTAAGGGGAAAAAGGGCATGATGGCCTTGAAGCTTGATATGGCCAAGGCCTATGACAGATTAGAGTGGCCTTTCATTAAGGCAACCCTGCTAGCTACGGGTTTCCCTCCAAGCATCACCTCCTTGATTATTTCTTGCTTTAGTTCTGTCTCCTATCAAGTGTTAATTAATGGCCAACCGAGCAGAAGTTTTATTCCTGAGAGAGGAATTCGCCAGGGTGATCCTCTTTCACCTTATATCTTCATTCTTTGTGCAAATGTTTTGTCGGGCATGCTTCACAAGGAGAGTCAGAACAAAAGGATCCATGGTCTTAAAGTTGCTAGAGCTGCGCCCTCTATCACTCATTTGCTGTTTGCTGATGATAGTCTTCTTTTTGCCCGGGCAAATGAAAGGGAGGCTGCTTCCATTATTCAAACCTTGCACTCTTACCAATTGGCTTCGGGCCAGATGGTTAATTTTGACAAGCCTGATATGTCATATAGCCGAAATGTGCCTATCCATGAAAGAGATTTAATCTGTAACAAGATTGGAATAAAGGCTGTGACTCATCATGCCAGATACTTGGGTCTCCCGGTGGTGTTTCGTAGATCTAAGAAAGATGTGTTCTCACTTGTGCAAGAGAGAGTGTGGAAAAAGCTCAAAGGTTGGAAAGAGAAGTCCCTCTCTAGGGCTGGCAAAGAAACCCTTATCAAGTCAATTGCTCAAGCCATCCCTAACTATGTTATGAGCTGCTTCAGAATTCCTACTGGTGTCTGTAAAGAGGTTGAGGCTATGATAGCTAAGTTTTGGTGGGGATCTACTGATCAACAGAGGAAGATCCATTGGATCAGCTGGGACAAGATGGGTTCTTCCAAAGCTAAGGGTGGTATGGGATTCAGGGGCTTTAGCTGTTTCAATACTGCTCTCCTTGGGAAACAATGCTGGAGATTGTTGCAGGATGAGTCCTCCCTAATGGCCAGAGTCTTCAAAGGCAGGTATTTTCCTAGAACTGATCTTTCTAAGGCTTCTATTGGTTTCCAACCGAGCTATGCTTGGAGAAGTATCTATAGTGCTAGAGAGTTGATCATTAATGGCTCAAGATGGAACATTGGGAATGGTCGGAAAACTCATATCTGGGGGGACAACTGGTTACCTAAGCAAGCTAATTTTAAAATCTGTAGTCCTGTTACTCACTTAGATGCAGATGCCACAGTTAGTCAGCTTATTGATCCTGACACCAGGCAATGGGATAGAAGCCTTCTATTCAGATGCTTTAATAGATTCGAAGCTCAGCTGATTCTTAACATTCCTATTTCTTGGCGTCTTCCTGAAGACTCTCGGGTTTGGCATGGAGAGAAGCATGGAAGATACACAGTGAGATCGGCCTACCACCTTTTGATGGCTGAGTCTAATAGAAACTCTCCTGAATCCTCATCTTCTAGTAATAATGTTTTGTGGAGGGCTGTGTGGAAAGTCTCTGCTCCTAACTGTGTTAAAAATTTCCTTTGGAGACTAGCTAAAGACATTCTCCCAACAAGAGGTAGATTGGAAAGGAAAGGGCTCACCATTGACACTATTTGCCCTTTGTGTTCTATTGAAAAAGAAACTATTTGCCCTGTGTTTCTTTGTGGAAGACTTGGAAAGCTAGGAATGATTTAATTTTCAACAATACTGCCTTTCTTCCTATGTCTATTGCTGCCAAGAGTTCAATGCTGCCAATTTTAAGTGCCCTGCTGCTTCCCCTTCTGTTAGGCATTTCAGTTGCTGGTTAACACCGAGAATTGGTGTAGTCAAACTCAATATTGATGTTGGATGTTTCCCTGATGGTAGCACGGGCTGGGGATTAATTGTTAGGGATTCTACTGGGGCTGTTCTCTGTGCTGGTACACATATGCAGGACATTTCGGTTTCTCCGCTACTGGCTGAATCCTTATGTCTTAGATGGGCGCTTAACTTGTTAAAGGAGCACAACTTTGGGGCAACTTTGATTGAGACCGATGCTGAATGTATTGTCAATTGTTTGACTGGAAGATTTGATAATTGTTCCATTGCTAATGTCATATTGGATTGTAATAGCTTGCTAGGTACTTTACCAACTGTTAGTGTTAGCTATGTTAATCGAAAGTGTAATAGAGCTGCTCATGCGTTAGTAGGAATGGCAAAGCTGTTGGGCTCTGTCTTTTGGTGGGGATATGTCCCTGAACCTTGTCTCTCTGTAACACGTGAGGATGCCTTGTGCTCCTTTTCTTCTCTCTTAATAGAATGAGAGTGTCTTTCCTGTCAAAAAAAAAAACAATCTCTCAGTGTTCCCATGCATCACCCATTTCCAAGTAAACTTAGGCCCAGTAGAGCCCAAATTTGTTGGGCCAACCCCTTATTTTCATGTAGACTAGTGATGTCATTTAAGTCTCCAACAACTAACCTTTGACCTACCATGCTATTGTTTCAAACTGGACCATAATTCTCTTATAAACTCATCATCCAGGCTAGCATACACCGAAGTAAAGTACCACTGCCACCCCCTTGCATGGAGACGTGAAAGTGAAGGAATTGGAAATCATTAATGATCTCCTTTAAACCCACCAAATCCCTCATTTTGGATGCGCATACCTGTGCACATGGTACATTAACAAGTAAACCCTCAATTTGGTCCTTGATGACTCTATTTTATACAGAGTCATTTATGCTTCAAAGACTTAAATTATTACTTGAATCTCAATAGTACTGTCTTGTAATTAATCAAATACGCAAGAAAACATAAAACAAGGGTTAAAGAATGTTTTGATAAACAACGTGGCGCTTTTAGATGTTTTGTGGCGTTTTTATGCATTTGTTCAATACTACAGCATTAGATGCCACAACATTAGAAGATGAGAATGCTACAAAATTGGACGCAAAAGCAATGGATGCCACAACATTACCATGATGACATCACTATGAGCTCAAAAGTCAAAAAGCTAAGCAAGTGGCCCAAGTTGCTCACATCAGCGCCACTCTATTGACAACATGACTTGCAACTTGCAGGTTTTAGGGACACTGGTCCTTACGCAATAGGACCCCTATGGTGGTAGTTGAGTGATCAAATCAATCTTTTTGAAGCAAGTGGATGCAAGTTGAATGAACTTCTTTCTCAAGCAAACTTCACCATGAAGAAACCTCTCTCAAGAAACCTATAAATACCCTTCACCTCCTCATTCATAAATAGACCCGAATTAATCACTTAAAATCACATTTAGAGCAGGTTTCAAAGGAGAGGGAAAAACTTGACAACTTTTTCCTTCACCTTCACGCAATTACAAGGAATGCTGGAGGTGATGCTGCAACATTACTGGCCTGATTCATGCCAAGGAAACTAAACTATATATTTCCTACTCTATTTCTTTTCCTTTGTATTTTTCAGTAACATGAACATGATTATTATTTCAGTAATGTTAAGCATGGGCTAAACTCTTTTGTAGTTGGGATGCCACAAACTTTGTAATGATCTTTTAATTAGTTTTGTGTTATATATTGATGTTTGCATTTTAGTTCTTGCATGATAATTCTTTCAAATTCATCTTTAGAATTGGCCAACGAAAAGTGAATGCAAATTATAAATTCACACATGGTCTATAATTGGAACTCAAGAACTAATGTGGATAAGTGTTTTAACAAATGAAACTTTGTAATTCCATGCTCAACCTAGACATAGGCATAGGCAGCATAGTCCATAGGGTGATACTGTGAGTACTTCATATACATGAGTGAACCTATTTAGGGCTCAGACATAATGTTCCTTGTAATGAAACTCTGACGATAGTGACTGGAATACACACATCAATTGCTACAGCATCCAATGCTACAACGTCATATATAACACAATGCTGTTAAAAGTGACTTACTTAGTGAAGAGCATTCCAACTACATTCTCATCATATATTCCAACTCAATTCAACTTGATTGTTTGTTTTCTATTAATTCTCATTCTTGGATTCCTAATTGTGTGTTACTTGGTTACTTCTCACTAGTAACTATCAATTTAAACTTAAAAATTAATCCAATCCCTCTGGGTACGATCTCAACTTACTATTATATTGTTAAAATTGTGTATACTTGCACATACATTTGTGTATATATATCAAGCACAACCGTCCCTCAACTACCACTGCCAACCCCTTGCATGGAGACGTGAAAGTAAAGAAATTGGAATTTATTAATGATCTCCTTTAAATCCACCAAATCTCTCATTTTGGATGCGCATACCTGTGCACATGGTACATTAACAAGTAAACCCTCAATTTGGTCCCTCAATTTCACTCTCTCTCCAATTTAGTTCCTAGCTATAAAAATATAATAAATAGTCCTTATACTATTTTATATCCATCAATTTAGTCCCTCAATTATTTTCTACATAGGAGAGATAATAGATAGTTCATGGACTAAATTGATGAACTTAAAATTCTTTAGAGACTATTTATATTATATTTTTATAGTTTAGGGACTAAATTAGAGAAAAAATGATAATTGGGGGACGAATTTGAGGATTTACTCGATCATGATATGTGCATGTTATACTTCGAGAAACTAGAAGGAGGCACAATCCACCCGTGAATTAAAGTCACACCACCAAACGTTGAGTTCTTAGGGTATGTTTGGATGGAGGGTTTAGGAGGGGAGGGGAAGGGAGGGCTTGATTTTCAATTCTAAATTGAGGAAACTATAAAATGTTTATTAACAAAAATGAAGTGTTATTCTTTCAATTTTTCAAAATTGAAAGTAGATATTAAAATATAGAGCAAGCCCTCCGAAACCCTCCCCTCCTAAAACCTCTCAAATCCCCCTCCCAAACATACTAAGAGATTGAAGAATAATCGCTGGTCTCTCTAACCGATCAAATATGCTATTGCTATGGTGCAAATTTGATCGTGAGACCAAAACTCGTCATTGCTTGCTTTTCAAATGCTACATATAACATATATAACTAATACAAAAACTTCCCCTCCTATAATTTTATAAGCATTGTATATCCTCTTCTAAAATCATTCATCAAACATAAATATGCATAGAGTATGTTTCCTTTGGACCGTTTCTCATCATCGCATCAACGAGAAAGCTATTGTTTCAGTGTGTCCTAGAATGCTTAAACAAACGCTCAAGAACAAAACAAAAATTCACGAGTTTGGCTAAGAAAATATAACACACTAATTCACATAAATATGTAAATTTTATCGGTATCAATAACTTTATTTGGTATATAGATGATTTGTTACAAAAGAGTACATTAAGGATTTCATGCATTCAACCAATCGATCACAAGTATTAAGGAGCCTTGGAGAATGATTCTCCAGTGACAGTATCAGGGATTTCGTTATAGCTTCCGACAGTGATTTCATAACATGATGATCAATGCTGATGGTGTTTGTTTTCCTCGCATGATAGAATTAAGGATTCCATATGCCACCTGCAAATTAAAAAAAAAGAATTTTCAGGTTTACTATAGTATAATCTAACTAATTTAAAGGATGAGATTTTTTGAATAAGAAAAAAGTTATGTAACCCATCTTGTGACTTTGCTTAATCTTCTCAAATCATACTTTACAAGACATGGACGTGGTGGATGCAAATTTTGATGGCTAAGAAGGGGGGCAGAGGAGAGATAAGATGAAATGAAGAAAGCTAGCTAGCTAACACAGAAAAAAGAGTAACGAAAACGAGCATGTTTGATTTCTCTTATAAAACATAGTTTTAGTTTTCAAATATTTTGAGAGAACAAATGTGTTCTTCCTTAGTTTTTATAAAGTAGAAAATAGTTTTTAAAAATCAAATCAAACAATTCACTATCTTTTCTCTCTCTGCTCTCCTTCTTTCATCAAAGCCTGCATACATAACATCCATGGCTTTCTTAGTCTCCAATGAGGCATAACGAACAAGAATGAATTACTAATTAACATTTCACCATTGTTGCATGTTCTATATGATTATTGAAAAATACCTAAACCTACCTCCCTTTTTATAGTGTTTTACATATAACATTCATTTAATAGTTTTATCATATAAAAATATTAATTTTGTCTTATACCATTAATTGAAAATATTTAATGGGTATATACAATTAATTGAGTATTTAATAAAAGTATTGCATTTAATACAATAATTTTTTTTTTATAAATTGCAACCTTTTTGACTGGAAAACTTAAAAGTTGCATTTGTAAAAAAATACTATCTTTGTATTTAAATCATTAAAGACTACTTTAAATGCTTTTATATTATTTGTCACTTTTTATTTTAAATGTAAACTTTTTTTCATTTTTATACCGGGAAAGTTTATCTTTCATTATTTGCCCCTCTTTTTCCGTTTACGTCTTCTAGCTTTTAAAATGTTCGTTTGTGTACTTTACCTTTTCAAAGTTTATTAAAGTGGTACTTCCGCTAAGTGACCGTTAATTAAGGTTTATGTGGAAAGTGGCGTGGATTAATTAACCAGTAAGCAGTTGACTGTGTTATTTTACCATTATAGCGACAAAAAAACCGAATGAGGGATTCTTCGTCATTTGGAATGAAGCCACCATCAATATTTATTTAATAGGAAAAAGATTGAAAAAAACCTTTATTTTTAGGTTCTGGGTTCGATTATGTGAGGGGAATGTATTAGCACCCCACAACATCCTTTTAGAAAAAGGTTACCATTTAATTTAATGTGTAGAAAAAAGTTAATTCAAAGAAAACACTCTAATTTACCCTTTTTATTATTTGCAAAATCGAAAAGGAAGACCTAATGGAAATTTTAGTTTTTTTCTCTTGACAGGAGTGGGCCCCTGCTCATATGTATCCCCAGCTGCGATGGAGAAATCAAAGCTACCTAGTTCATGGGTAGAAAAAGTTTGTGTTGGTGTTTTTTAGGTATTTTGAAATTGGGATAGGCATTTGTAATGACCAAACAAGTGAAACTCAGAGTGGTCATCACTCATAGCCCGTTTGAAAACCAAAACTACTACTAACGGTCAAACAAGCTAAACTCAGAGTGACCATTAGTAACAGCCCATTTTTTGTGAGTTCAATTGTTCGTAAAATACTGGTTTGGAAGCATTATGATGTAATAATAAAAAACAAAATGAAGAAGTATAATTAACATGGGTGTTGTATTATTAAAAGGGAGGTGCGAATAGCAACAGATGCTGTGTTTTTTAAAAAAAGGGGTGCAAACAGCGAGTCCAGTTTGTTTTTGTACCCTGGTCTGCGTGGGGGTTAAACTGTTAAAACGAGGGTGCAAGGAACAGTAACCCAGCCCATTATTGAGCTTGACCACGGCTCATTTGTTTTAAAAAAAAAGCTCAAAACGGGGGGGGGGGGGGGTAGAACGAAACCCATGGTGCGAGTAGTAACTGAGGAATTAATTAAAAAAAAATAACAGTGGAAACTAAACCTACTATATATACCCATATAACCTGTAACCCTAATTTAATCCTAATTTCACTTCACTCTCAACCCACTCAGCGCCGCACACTCCTCCCTAACCCTAACTTTCCACTTCTTCTCCTCACCGCCGTTTTCACTCTTCTCTTCTCCTCACGATGCCAACTATTCTTCCTTGCCTTCCTCTCTCTTCTTCGCTTCGCCTTTCATCTGATCTTCCTCCTCGCTCCCCGCCCTATTCTCTTGATCTCTCTTCTCTTCACCGCCCTAATTTGAGAGAACAAATGTGTTCTTCCTTAGTTTTTATAAAGTAGAAAATAGTTTTTAAAAATCAAATCAATTAATAATAAATTCATCCACAAACTAAAAAAAGGAAAGTGTGTGTGTGGTATTTATTTATCATTTTATCTAAACTAAAAAAAAGAAAGTTTTGTGGATTCATGCACAAACTGAACTCATTGTTTAAATAATTTTATGATAAATCGATTAATAATAAATTCATTCATATTAGTGATATTTTATCAGTTTAAAATTTACGTCAAGACATTCTTAAGTTATATGATAAACTTACTTTAATATAAATTTTAGAATTATAATTAAAACCATGAATGTCAATAAACTGGTTAATATAAATTTTAGAAGGCTAAAATAAAGTTTTGGTCATTTATTTGTCACTCTTTTTTTGTTTATGTCTTCTATCTTTTAAAATATTCGTTTATGTATTTTACCTTTTCAAAGTTAATTAAAATGGTACTTCCGTTGTTAATTAGAGTTCATGTGGACAGTGACGTGAATAAATTATCTACGTAAGCAGTTGGCTGTGTTATTAGACCATTAAATATTTTTTCGTTTACGTCCTTTATCTTTTTTAAAATATTTGTCTTTGTCCTTTATCTTTTATAAAATATTCGCTGACGTCCTTTATCTCTTCACATTTGATTAAAATGGTCTTTCGGTAAGTGGTTGTTAATTTTTTGATTATTATATTCATTTTCTTTCTTTATCTTTTTTAAAATATTCATTTACGTCTTTTATCTTTTTAAAATGTTCGTTTAAGTCATTTATTTTTATTTTTATTTTTTTTCATTTTTTTACATTTAACTAAAATAGTTATTTCGTTAATGCGTATTAAAAACGACAAAAATGTTCTATTGGTTTTAGGGTTAAATATGTTTTTAGTCCCTACAAAATCGGCTCCTTCTAAGTTTAGTCCTTACATTAACGAAATAGGCGTTTTGGTCCTCATCTTATTTTGCCGTTTTCAATTTTAGTCCCTCATGACTTTTAATAGCGCTTCAAAACTTTTAATAGCGCTTATAAAAGGTCAAAAAAGCGCTATTAAAAGTTTTGAAGCGCTATTAAACGTCATGAGGGACTAAAATTGAAAACAGAAAAAAAAGATGAGGACCAAAACGCCTATTTCGTTAATGTAGGGACTAAACTTAAAAAGAGCCGATTTTGTAGGGACTAAAAACATATTTTACCCTTGGTTTTATATAGAAAATGAAAAATGACAATTGAATAATGAATTAAAAAAGCGAAAAATTAAAATAGAACGAAAGTGACAAAAGTTAAAGAACAAAAGCTTAGTGTGCATACTCTATGCATACTCTATGCATATTCTAAAATCATTCATCAAACATAAATATGCATAGAGTATGTTTCCTTTGGACCGTTTCTCATCATCGCATCAACGAGAAAGCTATTGTTTCAGTGTGTCCTAGAATGATTCTCCAGTGACAGTATCAGGGATTTCGTGATAGCTTCCGACAGTTATTTCATAACATGATGATCAATGTTGATGGTGTTTGTTTTCCTCGCTTGATAGAATTAAGGATTCCATATGCCACCTGCAAATTAAAAAAAAAAAAAATTCAGGTTTACTATAGTATAATCTAACTAATTTAAAGGATGAGATTTTTTGAATAAGAAAAAAGTTATGTAACCCATCTTGTGACTTTGCTTAATCTTCTCAAATCATACTTTACAAGACATGGACGTGGTGGATGCAAATTTTGATGGCTAAGAAGGGGGGCAGAGGAGAGATAAGATGAAATGAAGAAAGCTAGCTAGCTAACACAGAAAAAAGAGTAACGAAAACGAGCATGTTTGATTTCTCTTATAAAACATAGTTTTAGTTTTCAAATATTTTGAGAGAACAAATGTGTTCTTCCTTAGTTTTTATAAAGTAGAAAATAGTTTTTAAAAATCAAATCAAACAATTCACTATCTTTTCTCTCTCTGCTCTCCTTCTTTCATCAAAGCATGCATACATAACATCCATGGCTTTCTTAGTCTCCAATGAGGCATAACGAACAAGAATGAATTACTAATTAACATTTCACCATTGTTGCATGTTCTATATGATTATTGAAAAATACCTAAACCTACCTCCCTTTTTATAGTGTTTTACATATAACATTCATTTAATAGTTTTATCATATAAAAATATTAATTTTGTCTTATACCATTAATTGAAAATATTTAATGGGTATATACAATTAATTGAGTATTTAATAAAAGTATTGCATTTAATACAATAATTTTTTTTATAAATTGCAACCTTTTTGACTGGAAAACTTAAAAGTTGCATTTGTAAAAAAATACTATCTTTGTATTTAAATCATAAAAGACTACTTTAAATGCTTTTATGTTATTTTTCATTTTTTATTTTAAATGTAAACTTTTTTTTTCAATTTTGTACTAGGAAAGTTTATCTTTCATTATTTGCCCCTCTTTTTCCGTTTACGTCTCCTGTGGATACCTTGCGTTGTAGGTAATCTAATATTGCAGGTTTAGTTTTGATGATGAAAAAGATTAGAGAAGGTTTGAGGATGAAAAAGATCAAGGCGATCAAAGTAAGAGTGATCTAAAAGCCAAAGGTAATGGCCGAAGAGAATAAAAATAACAAAGCATCAAAGACAATCCAAGACAATCAAGCCCAAGAATTGAAGATTAAAGTTTAAGGGTTGTCCTTAAATATAAGGGTAGTCCTTAGGGTTTGGGTGAGTCTTAGGAATTGTGTAAGCTCTTTTCGAAGGTCAGCTCGTATCTCAAAGTCTCACACACTCACAAAATTTTTTAAAGTTGCATGCATATTTACGTAAACATTCTTATCACCTTTTAAAATAACAAAATCGATTTCCTCATGCATAAACAAATATCAAAATCGATTTTCAGGTAAAATAGAAAAGATAGAATCGATTGTCAGGCCATGTATTTTCAATACACAAATCGATTTCTGAGCCAAATAAATTTTAAGGGAAGAATCGATTCCCAACCTTTTGCACATAACTGAGAATCGATTCCCACTTGTCTCAGGCAAGCTGAAAATCGATTTCTACATATTTTAACTTAGTGAAGAATCGATTCCTAGCCTCCCGGAGATCCTAAGAATCGATTACATCCATTTTACAAACAAATCAGAATCGATTCCTAGATCAGATCAAGCAAATGAATCGATTCCTAGATCCATTCCAATTAACAAAGAATCGATTCCTTTAAACATTTTCAACGTGAGATCTGGATTTTCAAAATCTATAAATAGAGGCTTCACCACCTCCATTCAACTACCAACCCATTCTCACGATCTATCACTTCTGAAAAACTCTTATATTTTATTTGTGTTCTTCTCGCACCACTGGTCCGTCAAGAGCTGATCCTACGTTAAGAGTTAGTTGGGGTTGTGTCCTTCAAGTTGTAATATCTGCCTACACTAAGAGGTATTTCTGTATTTACATTACTGTTATATTGTTGTTATAATTTGTACTAGAGAGTGGGGTATCTCTCTAGGGGTAGCTGCATGTACTAGGAAGTGGGGTATCTTTCTAGGGCAGTTGTTGTAACAAGGGTGGGGTATCTCTTGTTGTTGTGCTATTAGATTTTAGGGCTCTTTATAGGTGGGGTATCCTAGTAGAAGAGTGCCTGAGTCTGTAAAGGTTTTCCAAGGCACCTGTAAGCCTTGTTGTTTTGGTTAGTGGAAAATCTCACAAGGGTGTGAGGACTGGACGTAGGTCACTAGGAGGTGACCGAACCAGGATAAATCTCTGCGTGCTTTACTGCTTTCCTGCTTTACTGTTATTCTACTTTACTGCTTTATATTCTAATTCCTTCGCTTCCACTTAACCTGCGCGAAAATTGATCTAAGTCATTGAAAAGGGGAAAAACGTTTTCGAAAGATCTGAAAAGTTTTTAAATCTCAATTCACCCCCCCTCTTGAGACTGAAGCCACTTGGTAACATCTCCTATCTTTCAAAATGTTCGTTTGTGTACTTTACCTTTTCAAAGTTTATTAAAGTGGTACTTCCGCTAAGTGACCGTTAATTAAGGTTTATGTGGAAAGTGGTGTGGATTAATTAACCAGTAAGCAGTTCACTGTGTTATTATACCATTGTAGCGACCGAAAAATCCGAAGGAGGGATTCTTCGTCATTTGGAATGAAGCCACAATCAATATTTATTTAATAGGAAAAGTATTGAAGAAAAACCTTTATTTTTGGGTTCGGGTTCGATTATCTGTGGGGAACGTATTAGCACCCCACAACATCATTTCAAAAAAAGGTTACCATTTAATTTAATGTGTAGAAAAAAGTTAATTCATAGAAAACACTCTAATTTCCGAAATTCCCTCGAATTTAACCTTCTGGAAATACCTCAAAAAATGGTATTTCCGGAATGATTTTTGGAACAATACGTTCTGGAAATACATTTATTTCTGGGAAGTTTAGGGAAAAAACTCACTTTTTCCAAAAATATGATGGAATGATGAAGAATTTCGTTTTTTAACAATTTTTAGGGGTATTTTGGTCCATTTGGTCAATTTGGGGGGTATGGGGTCGGGGGGGTTACAAAAAAAAACACCCTACTTCTATAAGCATTGTATATCCTCTTCTAAAATCATTCATCACACATAAATATGCATAGAGTATGTTTCCTTTGGACCGTTTCTCATCATCGCATCAACGAGAAAGCTATTGTTTCAGTGTCTCCTAGAAAGCTTAAACAAACGCTCAAGAACAAAACAAAAATTCACGAGTTTGGCTAAGAAAATATAACACACTAATCCACATAAATATGTAAATTTTATCGGTATCAATAACTTTATTTGGTATATAGATGATTTGTTACAAAAGAGTACATTATGGATTTCATGCATTAAACCAATCGATCACAAGTATTAAGGAGCCTTGGAGAATGATTCTCCAGTGACAGTATCAGGGATTTCGTGATAGCTTCCGACAGTGATTTCATAACATGATGATCAATGCTGATGGTGTTTGTTTTCCTCGCATGATAGAATTAAGGATTCCATATGCCACCTGCAAATTAAAAAAAAGAATTTTCAGGTTTACTATAGTATAATCTAACTAATTTAAAGGATGAGATTTTTTGAATAAGAAAAAAGTTATGTAACCCATCTTGTGACTTTGCTTAATCTTCTCAAATCATACTTTACAAGACATGGACGTGGTGGATGCAAATTTTGATGGCTAAGAAGGGGGGCAGAGGAGAGATAAGATGAAATGAAGAAAGCTAGCTAGCTAACACAGAAAAAAGAGTAACGAAAACGAGCATGTTTAATTTCTCTTATAAAACATAGTTTTAGTTTTCAAATATTTTGAGAGAACAAATGTGTTCTTCCTTAGTTTTTATAAAGTAGAAAATAGTTTTTAAAAATCAAATCAAACAATTCACTATCTTTTCTCTCTCTGCTCTCCTTCTTTCATCAAAGCCTGCATACATAACATCCATGGCTTTCTTAGTCTCCAATGAGGCATAACGAACAAGAATGAATTACTAATTAACATTTCACCATTGTTGCATGTTCTATATGATTATTGAAAAACACCTAAACCTACCTCCCTTTTTATAGTGTTTTACATATAACATTCATTTAATAGTTTTATCATATAAAAATATTAATTTTGTCTTATACCATTAATTGAAAATATTTAATGGGTATATACAATTAATTGAGTATTTAATAAAAGTATCGCATTTAATACAATAATTTTTTTATAAATTGCAACCTTTTTAACTGGAAAACTTAAAAATTGCATTTGTAAAAAAAATACTATCTTTGTATTTAAATCATTAAAGACTACTTTAAATGCTTTTATATTATTTGTCATTTTTTATTTTAAATGTAAACTTTTTTTCAATTTTGTACTAGGAAAGTTTATCTTTCATTATTTGCCCCTCTTTTTCCATTTACGTCTCCTATCTTTCAAAATGTTCGTTTGTGTACTTTACCTTTTCAAAGTTTATTAAAGTGGTACTTCCGCTAAGTGACCGTTAATTAATGTTTATGTGGAAAGTGGCGTGGATTAATTAACCAGTAAGCAGTTCACTGTGTTATTATACCATTGTAGCGACCGAAAAATCCGAATGAGGGATTCTTCGTCAATTGGAATGAAGCCACAATCAATATTTATTTAATAGGAAAAATATTGAAGAAAATCCTTTATTTTTGGGTTCGGGGTTCGATTATGTGTGGGGAAGGTATTAGCTACCTACAACATCCTTTCAAAAAAAGGTTACCATTTAATTTAATGTGTAGAAAAAAGTTAATTCAAAGAAAACACTCTAATTTCCGGAATTCCCTCGAATTTAACCTTCCGGAAATTACTCAAAAATGGTATTTTCGGAATGTTTTTTGGAAAAATACGTTCCGGAAATACGTCTATTTCCGGGAAGTTTAGGGGAAAAACTCATTTTTTCCAGAAATATGATGGAATGATGAATAATATCGTTTTTTAACAATTTTTTAGGGGTATATTGGTCCATTTGGTCAATTTGGGGGGTATGGGGTTGGGGGGTTACAAAAAAAAAACACCCTAATTCTATAAGCATTGTATATCCTCTTCTAAAATCATTCATCAAACATAAATATTCATAGAGTATGTTTCCTTTGGACCGTTTCTCATCATCGCATCAACGAGAAAGCTATTGTTTCAGTGTCTCCTAGAAAGCTTAAACAAACGCTCAAGAACAAAACAAAAATTCACGAGTTTGGCTAAGAAAATATAACACACTAATTCACATAAATATGTAAATTTTATCGGTATCAATAACTTTATTTGGTATATAGATGATTTGTTACAAAAGAGTACATTAAGGATTTCATGCATTCAACCAATCGATCACAAGTATTAAGGAGCCTTGGAGAATGATTCTCCAGTGACAGTATCAGGGATTTCGTTATAGCTTCCGACAGTGATTTCATAACATGATGATCAATGCTGATGGTGTTTGTTTTCCTCGCATGATAGAATTAAGGATTCCATATGCCACCTGCAAATTAAAAAAAAAAATTTCAGGTTTACTATAGTATAATCTAACTAATTTAAAGGATGGGATTTTTTGAATAAGAAAAAAGTTATGTAACCCATCTTGTGACTTTGCTTAATCTTCTCAAATCATTCTTTACAAGACATGGACGTGGTGGATGCAAATTTTGATGGCTAAGAAGGGGGGCAGAGGAGAGATAAGATGAAATGAAGAAAGCTAGCTAGCTAACACAGAAAAAAGAGTAACGAAAACGAGCATGTTTGATTTCTCTTATAAAACATAGTTTTAGTTTTCAAATATTTTGAGAGAACAAATGTGTTCTTCCTTAGTTTTTATAAAGTAAAAAATAGTTTTTAAAAATCAAATCAAACAATTCACTATCTTTTCTCTCTCTGCTCTCCTCCTTTCATCAAAGCCTGCATACATAACATCCATGGCTTTCTTAGTCTCCAATGAGGCATAACGAACAAGAATGAATTACTAATTAACATTTCACCATTGTTGCATGTTCTATATGATTATTGAAAAATACCTAAACCTACCTCCCTTTTTATAGTGTTTTACATATAACATTCATTTAATAGTTTTATCATATAAAAATATTAATTTTGTCTTATACCATTAATTGAAAATATTTAATGGGTATATACAATTAATTGAGTATTTAATAAAAGTATTGCATTTAATACAATAATTTTTTTTATAAATTGCAACCTTTTTGACTGGAAAACTTAAAAGTTGCATTTGTAAAAAAAATACTATCTATGTATTTAAATCATTAAAGACTACTTTAAATGCTTTTATGTTATTTGTCATTTTTTATTTTAAATGTAAACTTTTTTTTCAATTTTGTACTAGGAAAGTTTATCTTTCATTATTTGCCCCTCTTTTTCCGTTTACGTCTCCTATCTTTCAAAATGTTCATTTGTGTATTTTACCTTTTCAAAGTTTATTAAAGTGGTTCTTCCGCTAAGTGACCGTTAATTAAGGTTTATGTGGAAAGTGGCGTGGATTAATTAACCAGTAAGCAGTTCACTGTGTTATTATACCATTGTAGCGACCGAAAAATCCGAAGGAGGGATTCTTCGTCAATTGGAATGAAGCCACAATCAATATTTATTTAATAGGAAAAATATTGAAGAAAATCCTTTATTTTTGGGTTAGGGGTTCGATTATGTGTGGGGAAGGTATTAGCTACCTACAACATCCTTTCAAAAAAAGGTTACCATTTAATTTAATGTGTAGAAAAAAGTTAATTCAAAGAAAACACTCTAATTTCAGGAATTCCCTCGAATTTAACCTTCCGGAAATTCCTCAAAAAATGGTATTTCCGGAATGTTTTTTGGAAAAATACGTTCCAGAAATACGTCTATTTCCGGGAAGTTTAGGGGAAAAACTCACTTTTTTCAGAAATATGATGGAATGATGAATAATTTCTTTTTTTAACAATTTTTTAGGGGTATTTTGGTCCATTTGGTCATTTTGGGGGGTATGGGGTTGGGGTGGTTACAAAAAAAAACACCCTAATTCTATAAGCATTGTATATCCTCTTCTAAAATCATTCATCAAACATAAATATGCATAGAGTATGTTTCCTTTGGACCGTTTCTCATCATCGCATCAACGAGAAAGCTATTGTTTCAGTGTGTCCTAGAAAGCTTAAACAAACGCTCAAGAACAAAACAAAAATTCACGAGTTTGGCTAAGAAAATATAACACACTAATTCACATAAATATGTAAATTTTATCGGTATCAATAACTGTATTTGTTATATAGATGATTTGTTACAAAAGAGTACATTAAGGATTTCATGCATTCAACCAATCGATACAAGTATTAAGGAGCCTTGGAGAATGATTCTCCAGTGACAGTATCAGGGATTTCGTGATAGCTTCCGACAGTGATTTCATAACATGATGATCAATGCTGATGGTGTTTGTTTTCCTCGCATGATAGAATTAAGGATTCCATATGCCACCTGCAAATTAAAAAAAAAATCAGGTTTACTTTAGTATAATCTAACTAATTTAAAGGATGAAATTTTTTGTAATGAACTTTTGAATAGTTATTATGTTATATTGATACTTGCAATTTAGTTCTTGCGTTATATTGATCACTTAGAATAACTAGACATGGTTTATGATTTGAACTCAAGAACTAATATGGATAAGTGTTTTAAGAAAAAGGAAACTTTGTTAATTTCATGCTAAAACCTAGACCTAGGATAGCATAGTCCATAGGATGATACTGTAGGATCTTAATATACAAGGGTGAACTTATTTAGAGCTTAGACGTAAGACTTGTAATGAAACCCTGACGTGAAGTGCTGAAAAGCACGCATCAATTGTTACAACATCCATTGCAGGAGCATCAATTTCCACAGCAATGATTGCTCCAGCATCATATATAGCATAATGCTATAAAAAAGTGATTTACTTAGTGAAGAGCATACCAACTATTTCTCTCTATTGATTTACAATTTACTTCTATCTTGCTTACTTTAATTTCTGTTTCACACACACACACCAATCGTATTTTATTGTATTTTGGATTTCTATTTCTCACTAGTGTTGCTGTAACACCCAGGTATTTCTACATAGAGAAAATACCAAGATATACTTTCATAGCATACATCAGAGTATTATTCCTGTTTTATGGACATTGAACAATACTAAAACTTTGACTAAACATGTCAAAGTACCACTCATATTTAAAACTTCAAACCGAAGTACATAATTCATTAGGTTCATAATTAGACATCCTCGCCTCATTCCTAAAGTTCAATATCCAAATACAGAAATAAAGGGAAACAATATGCAATTTTGAGTACGAGTACAAGTCATATAATCGAAGTACTTAAAACGAGAAATACATAAGCAGCTATCTAGTCTTCAACATCATCATGCGGAACATCATCTAGCCACGCTTCACTATTTTCAACTTTCCCTGTTTCTCTGAAAAACAACAACATTTAAAGGGTGAGATTAAAAATCTCAGTGAGTCCTATCAAGACCCCTAACTACTCTCGCGGTTCATTATGCTTTCTTAACTCGTTGCCCAATTCTTAGAAACTACGTATCATGTCCTGTCCTCTTCTTAGCACATCACTTTGAACCATTTTTCTTTTCTTTGGTTCTCGGTGCACCCAATCCCGCTGACCTTGGAAAGCGGGCTACATGGAAGGGGCCTAGGGTTCGGGCTCATGACTTCCCTGCCCTAGTATGCTAATAACTTAGGGTCGTCACCCTATCCTCGATGTATATATGAATTATATACTTTGCATATCATGGATAAATGTTTAAACATTAACTTGGCTTGGCATTACATGACTTGAAAATTAACATGGCTTGTACGGACTTATAGTCCCTCAACATAACATAACTTGTGTGCACTCGCTTATACTAACTATGACTCAAGACAATTTCAATTTAATCTTATCTCAATCATAATTCATGGCATTATAATCATAACAATCATTGGGATTCCTTTGATCTCAACCTCATGGGACACATGGTCCATTTTATCATGAAACATAAGCAAGAAATGTTTTAACCAATCTCAAGGAAAACATCACTTATTTACTTTGATTTAACCCACCTATTTTCACATAAATCGTGGCTCAGGGAGAACCTTTATACTTCAATCAAACGCAGGCACACGCCACACATTATGATTGCTTAATAAATATACATGGTTGGGGAAGGGATTAGAAGGGAATTGGAACTATTTGGAATGGCTTAAAACATGTTTTGAAAGGGGATAGCAGAAAGAGACGCACGGTCCATGCGCTAAGGCACACGACCCGTGCGCATTTTAAAAGTTTTGCGCGTGAGTGACCGAAGGATGAGCACGACCCGTGCGCAGGCGCACACGGTCCATGCGTATCAATCAGTGTTTCAGAAATGCAGTTTTTCGTATAAATCCCCATTCCGCTCGTTTCCAATATCCAGTCTAATCGATACCTGAACTAAGGTGCTCGACCTGAAGCGGGTACGAGTAGTCCAGTCCAGAGTCCAACTGTGTGAGTTGATGGGGTGAGCGATATCTGGTCACGCGCAGAGTTCTGCCCGGATTGTACCTGCAATGACACTCCGACGCCCAAGTCAGTGGAGTAAGAGTTTAAGCAGAGAAACAGTTTGGGTTAAGATTATGTCTACCTGTTTAGTGAGAGTAATCACTCTTTATATAGTACAAGAGGGGCAGTGCTGGCCATCGGATCAGTATAGTCGATCTCGACCGCTTGATCAAGCGAGCCTCCACGAGGGTAGATCTGAACCGTTGATCTCAGTGGATCGAAGGCCCAGTCATTACTTCTCCATTTTGGTAATGCGCCGGTCCTGGCCGGTCCAGCGTCGGATTGGGCCGAAGGCCCAGTCCAGAACAGTTTCCCCCCAAGCCGAAGTCGTCCTTGCAGGCGGGTTCAAGCTTGAGATCGATTGCCCCCAGTGCAGTGGCCTTTTTTCTGGGCGGTCACCTGTGCTGAGGTGACTCGTTTATAGTTTCTATGCTGGAATCAAGTCGAAGTCGTCCATGTGATGACGTGGCAGTCAAGCTTTGATGGATATGACGTTTTGTTTTTTATGTGATGGACAAAACGTTTCGCGTTTTCTAATGGGGGGTGTAATGATGTTGGCTCAATTTCCAAGAAATGCAATTAATGCTGAAAAAGGAGGGTCGTGTCGCTTCGATTTTTTCCGGCTTCTCCCCTTATATATAGGGCTCTCATTCCTTCATTTCGTGCTTTACCTTCGCATCAGTTGCTCTGAGAATAACTTGCATTTGCTCTGAGAACGACTTCTATTCTCCGGCGAGCGACCACTACTTTGAAGATATTCTGGCGAGGTTCTCCCTGGTGAGCGACTTAATACTCCGGCGTGACTCTACTCTGGACCATCTCGTCCTCGTGATTGCTGGGGCGACCAACCTATCTCCCACTCCAGGTAATTAGCTATTCACTATTCTTTAGTTTAATTATTATCTTTACTTTTGTGAGGAGGGGGTGTCAGGCCCGGGGTCGACCTTGTCGCCCCCTTCTGCAAATTCTAGACGGCCCTGACTCCCTTGCCTCCTCCTTATAGGGTAACTTTATTTTGGTACGGATATTGTGATCATCCAGTCGAGAGTGGAGTTATGAGTGATTCTCGTGATTCTCAATCTGAAGACCGTCCGCCTACATCCTCTACAGACCTGTCTAGCTCGAGTACATCTTCCGAGAGTACTCCTTCTATCGATACTTTTATTCATCCTTCCCTCATGAGGGCGCCTGAGTCTGCCACTTCCACCGAACGGTCGCCCTCTCGATTAACGGAATACAACACTGAGCATTATGGCGACGAGGCCGCCCATTCTGGGCGGGGAAACGACCAAGTTGACGTAGTTGAGGAAGTGATTGACAAATTTCCTTCGATACTCCGTCCTGGGGATGAGTTACTGCAGTACTATGCAGAAATGGTAGGTGACCCGGGTCAGATATGGGCGATCGAAGGTCCTTCCGCGGACGAGCATGTAGCGGTTGTTCCGTCGTCCTTAAAATTTATCATGTATTCGAACGTCCTACGAGACATGAGGGTTCGTCCACCGTTTACCCCTTTTCAACGCTCCGTTCTTCGCTATCTTGGGGTCGCCCCGTCCCAGTTGCATCTAAATACCTGGGGGTTCATCAAAGTGTTTGAGCAACTCATGGGCGTGATGGGGCGTGATTGCTCTCGCTCACTTTTTTTAAGATCTTCGAGATGAGCAGGCGGCCCGAACCTGGGAGCAACAGGAATCGGTGGGAGCATCTAAGCATCAAAGGTCAGCAAGACTTCAAAATCTTCAAGCCTTACTCCGACTCCTTAAAGCCCTGGAAGCATTCTTTTATGTGGGTCGTGCCTGTTTGTGAAAAGGCTCGTAAAATGGTTGGGTCTCTTGATGCCCGGGGTCGAGTGACCGGTCATAAATTCCCTATTGCATGGATGTACGCGCATTATCGCCGTACCCCAATTACTTACAGGATCAGATGTCGACTTGGTGAGGACGATCTGGAAACCCTGAGATTGCTTGAGAACATGGCCTCCTGGATGGATGAGGAATTGATTAAGTGCTACCAGTTGACTCGGGCTCGGGGCGACGACGAATTCAAAGTCGTTCTCGGTGCGAGTCGTTCTCATTTTTTCTTGTTTTACCTTTGCGCTCTTGGCGGTGATGAATTCAAATTGTTTCTGACCGTTCTTCTTTTTTCTTGTAGGTGAAATGGCGGGTATGGGATATGAGGAACTTATGAGGAAAGCCAGGAGGGGAAAGAAACCCCCAACCACCCCTCCAGCGACTGTTGACGTTCCTTCCCCGGAAGACGGGGAAACGGCCACAGGTGCAGATCGAGGAGGTGACTGGCTTTCCTCCGTGCCTGGCTCTGGGAAGAAGAGGGATCGCCATCAGCACGCTGCTAGGACCAGTGGAAAAGACGCTGAGATCGACCCCCCACACAAGAAGACCAAGGGGGCGAAGGAGGTTCAGAGGAGGTTGACCTCTAACTTAGACTTGGACGAGACCTCTGAGGCGGATTTCGACCGCTTTCGTCAAGACCCTCTCCTCTTCATGGCCGAGGTGGCCAAGGCTGGTTCACGCCTGATCGCAAAACTCAAACAAGGAGAAGCGGATCGGACCGCGGGTAAACGTCTTCTCGCTCAAAATTTGTGGTTGGAGGGTGATAATTTAGATAAAACCGATAAGCTAAATTGTACTTATGACTATATCTCAGAGTTGCGGAGGGAGTTGGAATCCCTAAAGAAAAAGTATCAAGAATCTGAGGCCGCTCTCAAGCCTACTGTTGATGCTCTTAAGGAGACAAAGAAGTCGCTCTCCACCATGACCAAAGAGCGGGACGAGGCCCTGGCCGCCCAAGCTGAAGCAGAGCGGAAGGCGCAGTTGGAGACGACCAAGGTTGACGAGTTGTTGAACCAGGTCAAGGAGCTGGGGAATGAAGTAGCCGGCCTGAAGAAGAACATTAATGTTCTAGAGAAAGAGCGGTATGAGGCTTTGGAGGAATGTGACCGGGTGGTTGAGTCTACACTGGCCATCTACAAAGAGTGGTTTGATGAAGCTTTGGCCCAAGTGCAGTACGTCTATCCCGACCTCGAGATCAACCCCAATATAATCAATCATGCCCACTCTCTCAACGATAGTCGCATAGTATATCCCGCGGAGAGGGACGAGCAGGGGAAAATCATAAGGGAGGAGTCTGTGGTGTATGAACGACCCTTGTAATTTTTTAATCTTGGTTTACTTTTTCTGTATTTGGGCGACCTCGTGGTCGTTCTTTTCGTTGTAATAAGTACTTCTATTTAATCCCTGTTTGCCTTATCTTTATTTTATCATCGATTTATGATCGTTCTTTTGTTTCTCTTTAAATCGTGTTATTTGTAAGGGCGAGTAGTCGCCCCTGGGTGGTTTTACCAGATTTCTATCTGGGTTCAACCCGTCCTTAGGGGTGCGGCTATCCAACGAGGACACTCGGTGTCATCCACGGGCAGTTTACCAGACTTCTATCCGGATTGAACTTGGCCCCTGGAGGTGCGACCATCTTTTAGGCCGCCTCGTTTGTAGCTCGGTTCGACCAAGTACATTATTCCGAACAGGAAATTTACCAAACTCGGTTTAGTTTTATCTTGCCACGTAAGTCGTTGTTGTTGCCGGCCCAAATCGATTTAGGCCATGATTAATATCGTTTCGGCCGGTTTACATGATTCATTTCTCAATGTGACATTCTTTCATTGTTTCCAATTATATGAAGTATCTTCTCAAGTTCATCGCGTTCCAAGTTCTTGGAATAGGCCCTCCATTCATCGTTTCAAGTTGGTAGGCTCCATTCCCCGTCTTCGAGACGACCTATAAGGGCCCTCCCAATTGGGGGCGAGCTTCCCTTGAGAAGCATTCTTCTGACCGATGCTAGCTCTTCGGAGGACGAGCTGTCCTAGTGCAAAATCTCTTGGGACGACCTTTGTGTTGTGCCTAGTGGCCATCGCTTGCTTGATCAGCGCTTCTCTTAGGGTGGCCTCTGAACGGAGTTCTCCGATTAAATCTAGTTCTTCTCTGATTCCTCCTCATTTTCTTGGAGCGGCTTGGGGTTTGTTGTTCTCCAGCTCTGTTCCCCGATCTCGACTGGGATAACTGTGTCCATTCCATATACTAATTTGAAAGGAGACTCACCTGTGGTAGAGTGGGGGGTTGTTCTGTACACCCATAATACGTGTGGGAGTTCTTCTGCCCACATTCCTTTTGCCTCATCTAACCGCCTCCTCAGCCCGCGCAAGATCACTCTGTTGGCGGCCTCCGTCTGACCGTTGGTCTGGGGGTGCTCAACTGAGGTGAAGCGCTGCTTCACTCCTAGATCGGTCACGTGCTCTTGAAAGTTTTTATCCGTAAACTGGGTATCGTTATTCGAGACCAGTACTTCAGGAATCCCAAAACGGGTGAGGATGTTTTTCTTGAAAAATTTCAGACAGTTCCTGGACGTGATGGTAGCTAGAGGTTCGGCTTCCACCCACTTGGTGAAATAATCCACCGCAACAATCAAGTATTTGAATTGCCCAGGAGCGACTGCAAACGGACCCAGGAGATCGATCCCCCACCATGCAAACGGCCATGGCGCGGTCATGCTGTTGAGTTTGACCGGGGGAGCGACATGAATGTCTGCGTGTCGCTGGCACTTATCACATTTCTTTACTAGCTTTTTTGCGTCGTCCTCCATTGTGGGCCAGTAGTATCCCGCTCTTAATTCCTTTTTTGCTAAAGCTCAAGCTCTAAGGTTGTTTCCACAAATCCCCTCATGTATCTCCCTTAAGACATAACTAGCCTCTTCTGGGGGGAGACATTTCAAGAGGGGTATGGAGAATCCTCTTCGAAACAGCTTCCCCTCAATCACTGAGTACGATGTTGCTCGCCTACGTATCAAGGTAGCTTTTTTTATGATCGCCTGGTTCTTCTCCATCTCTAATGTATCTAATGATGGGGTCGATCCAGCAATCTTCTAGATAGACCATGCAAATATCCGAAGGCAAAGCGGTGTCTAGTCGTACACTGGGTTGAAGTAGGACTTTTGAATGACGCTTCTATGGGTCCAAGGGTTTTTCGTGCTGGCAAACTTTGTTAATATGTCTGCCCTAATGTTTTCTGATCGAGGGACGTGTTTCACTACTGCGTATTCAAAGTGTCCGAGTAGTTCTCTCACTCTTGCCAGATACCTTTGCAAGATTACGTCCTTGGCATCGAACACTTCTTTGATTTGGGATATAGCCAGGAGTGAGTCTGAGTGCAGATCTACTCTCTTTACATTGAACTCGCGGGAAAGCAAAAGTCCAACACTACATGCTTCGTATTCCGCCTGGTTGTTGGACGTTGAAAAAGAGAGAGTCAAAGCCACTTAGATAGTCGTTCCCTCAGTGTTCTCAAGAATCAAGCCCGCCCCACTGCCTCTGCTGTTTGACGAGTCGTCCACATGTAAGGTCCACACTGGCATTACCGTTGTAGGGATCGGGGTCATCTCAGCCAGAAAGTCGGCCAATGCTTGAGCTTTAGTGGCCGACCTGGGTTCATATTTGAGGATCGCTTTCAGGATTGCGTGTAACTTGGGTTTCACCCTCGAAGATGTAAAACGGGCGGAAAAAACCCTGGTGAGCTGTTCCCAGGATGAGATGGTGTTTGGCTTCAGTTCCGTGAACCATTCCAAGGTCCGCCCCTCCAAGGTTAGGGGAAATATCTTGCACTTTACTGGCCCGTACTCTCCCCGGTATTGCATCATCAAATCAAAGTATCTCAGGTGGGCATCTGGATCTTTGACGCCGTCGTACATTCTTAAGTCCGACGGGGGTTTTTCGAGGGCACGAGGGACGGATACTCGTCAATGTCTCGGGTAAAAGGTCCCATCCACATACCAACCCTTTCTCTGCGAGGTGGCCGGTCCTCGAAGCGTCGGCCTCAATGACCACGTCGCTCTAGAGAGCTTCCGTAGCGGTTCCGTCGTTCTGGAGACCGACTCTCGTAATGAGAACAGGCATACCGGTCAGATGACCTGCTTCTCGACCGAGTGGGTGACCCAGAGGAGTCGTATGAAGATTCTTGGTAAGAGGACTCTTCTGGCAAATAAGTAGGATCGGTCGAGGAGGGTGTTGTTCTATGTGGCGTCAGAGTCCCTCCTTGATTCCTTCGTCGAGGTGGGGACCGGTGGACGATATGCCTTCTTGGAGGTGATCTATGTCCCCTAGATGGATTCCTTCTTTCGGGTGTGACGTTCGCCCGCCCTGAAGTCACTTGAGTCAGTATTTCCAGAATCTGTTGTACGGCGTTGGGCAGTAGTACGATGTTTGCCTGAGTGGCCGGTCCAGAGGGTGTGCTTTGAACAGTGTTCTCTGTGGTAATCGGAACACCCTCCGGGGTCGGTTGTGGTTGGTCAGGGGGTACTGATAAACTCCAATTTAATACATTTTTGGAGACATTTTGTTAGTCATTTTTAGAATGATTGTTGACAATTATATAAATTACTAATTCAATTTATTCTATATTTTGCAGAAATAATACATATTATATATGTGTGGGCTTACACTTATTTAGAGCATGAATTTGAGTTGCTAAAAGGCAACAACAAGCCAAACCCACGTTGAAGGCCCAAAAGAATTCAAGGCCATGAGAATGTTAATTCAATGAAATTCAGCGCATGAGATAACAAAGAGGGCCCATGATTAAATTGAAAGTGTGGGATGTACGGAACCCTAGCCACATGCTTAATATAAAAGGATATTTTTTTCATAATTAAAAGAGGGAGAGGATACAGGAGCCGCACAAGTCACAACAAGAAAACAATTATTTTTGATAATTAAAGAAAGAAGAGAAACAGTAGCCGCGTGAGGGGAGAAGACGGCAACAGTAGCACTGGCGAGGAGGGAGGAGAGTATTTGGGTACCCGTTCTTGACACCGTGAGAGAGCTCTAGAGCAGAAAAAGGAGACTAAATTTTCAGGATCAGAAATTTCTCTATTCCGGGTTATTTTTATCTCTGTAATTTATGACTCCTAATTTTATTTTATTGTTCTCGAACACTATGGATAGCTAAATCCTCTTCTAGGGTCTTAGGTGGATCTTGCATGATTAGAGACCTTTTTATGTTCTAATTTCTGGTTTGAATTCCTGTTTTTATTTTAATTAATATTGTCCTATTGTTTTTATCACATGATTAGGATTAGCTACCATTTGCATGTTTATAATCAATTAGTTGATCAGCGACCGTACTGCAATTAGTTGGTGGACCTATAGGATAATTGGGGCTATAATTAGGGCATGACCAAACCATAATTTAGTCTTCCAATCATTCAACCTTTTTGCTCTTTATGCTTTTCCTGAATTTAAATTCTTGCATGACCAAACGAGGGTTAATTTAGGAAAAAGAATATTAATCGCGAATGACCAAACGGATTAATAGTTTTAGTAAAGGGATTGGTAATTAAGTAAAATAAGGGAATTCGCGTACAGAGTTAGACATGGGGGAATCAAAGCCTGCAAGTGAAATCGTGACCCTAGACCTCTCTCCATTGAATTAATTCTTGCATTTTATTATTGTTATTTATTTCTTTTTTTATTTGTTCCATTACAATTCAAATATTTGTTCGTCTAAATAATAAATAATCTCGATTAGTTTGGTACTTGTTAATTAGTCCCTGTGGATACGATAATCTTTTATACTACTTCTGCGGTAGAGTACACTTGCTCTAAGTGTGTTTTTAACGCAACAGGTACCAACCACGCTTTGCAAGAGCGGGTTCCTCTGGCGGGGTGGTCTGTCTCTCAGAGCCATAGGAACGAGGTCGGGATAGCACCTGGAGTGGCACTCACTGTGGTCGCCAATGAACTGAGGTGCTCGACCTGAAGCGGGTAGGAGTAGTCGTGTCCGGAATCCAACTGTTTAGTGAGAGCAATCACTCTTTATATAGTACAAGAGGGACAGTCCTGGCCATCGGATCAGTTGGGTATTGTTCTGGACTGGGCCTTCGGCCCAATCCGACGCTGGACCGGCCAGGACTGGCCCATTACCAAAATGGAGCAGTAATGATTGGGCCTTCGATCCATTGAGATCAACGGTTCACCCTGCATTATTTCAGTACCACAACCAGTAGAAACAGCAACTATAACAATCATCCAATCACTTGGCATTCATGAAATCATTTCACACAAAACCAACTTCTACCTTTTCGCAAATACGGTTTTAGACTCGAAAACTTAACGAAACGGAATCCAACCCACATTTCAGTCACATACAGTATTTGACACGAACATTAAATCCCTAAGCGAGTATAGAACTCACCTCTTGCGATGAAAGTCGCACACAATAACAACGACGAAGTTCTTAGGATTCCAAACTCGAGTTTCAAGCACCCACGAGACTGAAATCACCTCAATGCTACCCCAGCTCCCACGAGACTGAAATCACCCCAGCTTCCCCAGTTCCTTATGTTTCAGCAATCATTGCCCCAGCAATAGTTGCTACAACATATGCCCAGGTCCAACACACCAGAATTTCAGTTGGATCCAGAGATAGAGAGGAGATTTAACAGGTTGCGCAGACTTCAAAGACAAAGAGGCAGAGTTAGACAAACAATGTCTAAACCAGGAGTAGGTGAATGTTCTAATCATAGCACAGGAAGAGGCACTGGAAGAGGAAGAGGTTCTGCTCATGGCTCACACCCTGGTCCTGAGAATGATTACAGAAACCAATTCCTCAACATGGGACCTATAGGTATGATAAATGACAGGGACAGACCAATGAGGGACTATGCTGTGTTTGATCAGCAAAACATGCAAACCAGCATAGTCAGACCTCAAATTAATGCAACTCATTTTGAGTTCAAACCCATGATGTTTCAAATGCTTCAAACAGTGGGTCAATTTAATGGTTCTCCTCATGAGGACCCTCATTTGCATCTAAGACAATTTTTAGAAATATGTAGCAATTTCATCATCCCCTGGTGTTTCAGAAAATGCTTTTAGATTAAAACTTTTTCCATATTCCCTCAATGATAAAGCCAAGGCTTGGTTGAATTCCCTAGTGCCTAACTCTAGAAGTGCACTTGTTGAAAACATATTTTTAAAAATCTAGCTGATCTGTTCTTCTGAAAAATCAAAACCTTTTATTTTTAAATTTTGTCTTGTTCAAGTGTCATTACTTGAGGACAAGCAATGGTTTAAGTTTGGGGGTGTGATAACTCTATTTTATATAAAGTTATTTACGCTTTCAAATCTAAATAATTGTGAGAATCTCAGTAATAATGTTTTGTTAAATAAAGAAATACAAAAGAAATACAACTTTTGGAGTTAAGAAAGGTTTAGGCACACTTCATGACTATTTTATAGGATTTGTGGTATTTTATGTGTTTGTCCAATTGCTGCAGCAGTCATTGCCCCAGCAATAGAAGCAGAGGCATTGCCCCAGCATCGCTGCCAGCAGCAATTGCCCCAACAATCTTCACAACACAGAATGCCCCAGCATCTTGGTGATGACGTCATGTTGCGTCAAAAGTAAGGCAAGTGGCCATGTGGGAGAGTTCGGCGCCTACCATAGACCCCGTAGCTGACAAGAGTCCCCCTTCTAAGAGACACTTGTCCTCTCACCAATGGACCTCTTCTTTTTACATGATGGGTGATCACATGGAAGCTTTTGAGATAAAATTAAAAAAGGAAAACTAACTTCATCTCAAAGTAACCTTGGTGCTCAAGACAACTCCACGCCAAGAATCCTATAAATACATCTCCTTCTCATCATTGGAAAACATTTCAAATTTTAGGAAGTAGTCTTAGATATAATATTTTGGTTCGAAGGAGAGAAAGAAATTGACAACTTCTCTCTTTACTTTTATACCATCTTGTATTGTTGTTTCATTGCTCCAGCATCGCTAGGCAGAAAATACAAAGGAACATCATTTGTGTAATTTCTATCTTATCTCATTTCCTTTGTGTTCTGGACTGGACCAAGAGGCCCATTCAGCACTTAGACATGGATTGGCCCAATCACTTTGATCCATATCCACAATACACAAGCCCATTCATGACTCTCATACTTGGATGGCTCAGATTCACTCTACCGATCCAATGGCCCATCACGGGCACAATTCCCTATAAATACTGGCACACATTTCCATAAAGAGGTAGATTCTCATTCCTAGCTAAATCACTCATCTATTCTCAATACTGACTTGAGCGTCTGAGTGGCTTCGCAAGTACCCCTCCCAGGCTCGCACTAACCTCCGGTCAGGCAGCAGGTGACCTACCAACTGCAGTCCACCCAACACTGCAAGGTACAGAACATTGGCGACCATAGTGGGAGATATCTATCTTTCACATCATCTCTACTTTTTTGAACTTCCTCCTTCTTTCCCATGGAACCCAGAGGTAGACCCCGAGTCCAAAGCATTGCCGCTCCGCACCCCCAGTCAGAGGGCACTCCCGAAGGTCTTGCTGCTTCCATGCCAGACCAAGACATTCAGGTCCCGGCACCCGAGCCAGCCTCTATCTAGATCCCCGTCCAACCTGGGAATGCGGTGACCATCCGCCAGCTCTTGGACCTGCTGTGCAACTGTAACGCCCCAAAATAGTTAATTAATTATTTAATTAATTATTAGGAAATAAGTGGTAGAAAAATATTAGGGTATTAATATATTACTTTATATGGGCTTGTGTTAAGGTGAGAATTAGTAAAATTGGGGGTGTGGAGAGAAGCCCATGGTCTAGTCGAATTTTATGAAGCATTGTAAGTAAGTGATAGTAGGTTAGGGTTTGCTCATTAGAAGAGAAAAAGAAATAAGGATTAGAAGAGAGCTTAAGGAGAGGCGACGGCTAGAGCTAGAGGAGAGGAAAATCAAAGAGTTTCAACTTCAATCCAAGGTAAGGGTGGGGTTCTAACTCTATAATAGGGTATATGAAGGGCTTTATGTAGGGAATTAGGGGATCCTATGTTTGTTTAATAAGTGATTCTATTTGTTTAATCTTTGAAAATCTATTGATGATATTCGAAATTATTGTTGGTGAATGATCTTATATGTTGATCTATTTTGATGATTGGCTCTATTGTCTAAACTATTATTGTTGATTGGATCTATTATTTGAACTATTATTGACGATTGAATCTCTTGTTTAGACTATTGTTGATGATTGAATCCATGTTTATCTCTTTAAAACTATGGTTAATGTTGAATCTATGTGTTGGTGTTGGAAACCTATTGTTCATACTGAAATCCATGATTTGATGTTTGTAAATCTATGTTTTAGGGTTTTTATTCATTGGGGACTATTGAAAAATCAATTAGGGTTTTTGAAAATTATTTTGTGGCTGTTCTGGGCGCAGTCCAGGGCGCCAACTGTGGTTCTGGGCGCCAAGGGCGCCAAGTCTGGCTGCCCGTCGCTTGTGTTGCTGATGTTGCTGGGCGCACTGGGCGCCAAGGGCGCCATGTCTGGCTGCCCGTTGCTTGTGTTGCTAATGTTGCTGGGCGCCATGGGCGCCAAGGGCGCCAAGTCTGGCTGCCCGTCGCTTGTGTTGCTGATGTTGCTGGGCGCCAAGGGCGCCAGGTCTGGCTGCCTGTTGCCTGTTGTCTGATGTTGCTGGGCGCCATGTCTTTTGTTGCTGGGCGCCAAGTGTGGTTGCCCCTGATGTTGCTGGGCGCCATGGGCGCCGTGTCTGTTGTTGTTGGGCGCCATGGGCGCCGTGTCTGTTGTTGCTGGGCGCCAAGTGTTGCTGCCCCTGATGTTGCTGGGCGCCATGGGCGCCGTGTCTGTTGTTGCTGGGCGCCTGTTGTAACAGCCCAAAATAATTGATTAATTTATTTAATTAATTATTTAGGATTTATGTGGTAGAAATAATAGAAATAATTATTTATTAGTATATGTGGACCTAATTATTAGTGTTGGTATTAGTAAATTAGAAGTGTTAAGTGGAGGCCCATGATTAGGTCACATAAGATAAGAAAAAGCCCATGAGGTTAAGTGAGTCTATAAAAGGGCTAGGTTAGGGTTTTGTTGTCATTAGAAGGAAAAAGAAAAAAATAAGGATTAGAGAAGTGAGAAGAGGAGAGGGAATGCGTGATCCACAAGCTAGAAGAGAGAGAGAGAGAGGCATGATCTACAACCAAGGAGAGAGAGAAGGAAAGCTAGGGTTTCACACATCTCCTAATCTAAGGTTTCGTTTTCTCCAAGCTAAGGTAAGGGTGGGATTTAATTCAATATAAGGGTTTATGAGGGATCTACATGTGGGGTTTTAGGGTGTCTTGATCACCATATTGTTGTCTTGAAAAATCGCATGCCCTATGATTGTGTGCCTTGTTGAGTAATTTGATGTATGCTTGATTTCCTCACATTCCTATGCCTAAATGACATGTTGTTATGCTCATAATAATAATTGTTGCCATATGATGATTTGTTGTTGAGAATTTATGATTTTGCATGTCAAGTGTTTGAGCAAATGCATAAGTATGTGGTGTTGAAATTGTTGTTTGGGAATTGATCATGATGAGTCCTACTTGTTTATGGTCTTTGTGCATTTCTGGACACTGTTTCGGTCCTCCTAAAACTGGTACTGTTTGTTTGATCCAAAAATTATGTGGCTGATTGTTTTTGAAAATAGACTTAAAGCCGGTCGTTTTGGCACTGGTTTCGCTCGATTTGGAGTTGTGTAGTTCAAGTTATGAGTCACCGAAGTTAGGTTAAAATTCTGGAAACGATCTGAGTATAGGTTCGGTTATATAGTAACTGGGAACAATCTAGTTGTCTAAAAATTATGTGGTTTGTTTTTCTGGAAACTAGACACAATTTTCTACAAATTAGGCACTGATTTTACTCAATTTGGATAAGTATAATGGGAGAATTCTTGGTTGCAAATTGGGTCAAAAATCTGGGACGGTTTGAGATATAGGTTCAGTTTTTGTCTAATTGTGAATGCCCTGATCCTCCAAATTTCGTGGGGTTTGTTTTGTTGGAAAGTAGACTTAATTTCCTACTGAATAGGCACTGATTTCGCTAAATTTCGTTGAGAATTGAGGGAGAAGATTTGATTTCAAAATGACTAATAATTCTGTCCGAATTTTGTGGGGTTTGTTGCTCCGAATTTTGTGGGGTTTGTTGCTCCAATTAAATTGTCAATTATTAATTGTTAATTTGCTAAATTAGTTGGTTGATAATTGTTGGTTGTTGGGCGTCCGTGTGGCTGCCCGGTAGGTGCTGTCCTAGGTGTTGTCAATTAAAATGATGTTGAGTATGTGATTAAGCCAAATTGTTGTGATGTTGCAAATTGTGGTGATGTGGCCAAAGCGCTATAAATTGTTAAGTTGTAATTGTTGACGACGATGTTTATATGACGACGACGAGTTGCCTCTATTTATGGACAGGTGATGTGATGTAGGCCTATGGCCAGTGACGTTGATGTGTGATTGTTTGACTGTTGTGCATACATCATTGAGTCGCATGCATACCATGAACATTAGGCATTGTGCCAGCGACGAGAAAATTAGGCCTTTGGCCAGCGATGATATTTTAGGCCCTTGTGCCAGTGACGTAAATTAGGCCTTTGGCCAGTGACGTAGGTTGGTACCACATGCATGTGCATTGCTTGAGTCTCATGTCGCATTCATATTGCACGACTGATCGAATGAAGTTGTTTGGCCATTGTGATGTGTTGTTAAAGTGATGTGTTGTTGTGGAAGTGACGTGTTAATGTATACTTAGCTGCTATTAACTGTTAAGAGTGATGTTGCTTGCTGTGATTAATTGATGTCTTGAGCTTCGTATGTGGTCTTTCATACACTTCTTATATTGTATGGAATCTCACCCCTTTTTGTGGTTGTTACTTTATAGGTGAGCCCGAGTGAAGATTGTAGTCTTCCTTTTGTCTGGTGTCGTCTGCTCTGATAGGTAGCACTTGGGGAAGGGTCGACTACTGTTTTTAATTATATTTCGGTTGATGTTGAATCTTTTAGTAATTGGTGCACTTTGCACTTTGTCGGTTGTTGATGTTTTTAACGATGTTGAATAGTTCCGCTGCATGTTTTGAGAAAACTACGAGGTTTTGTTTTACGTTGAAAAATGCGACACTCTTTTGGCACGAAAAACTCTGATAATTTATGAATAAACGATGGGTGAAAAAAGGGTGTTACACCTGTGTGGCCGCCCCGTTGGTTGCTGGGTGCCATGGGCGCCATGCTTACTGTTTGTTGTTGCTGTTTGCTGTTTGCTGTTGTTGTTTACATGTTTGCTGTTGCTGGGCGCATAGGGCGCCATGTTTGCTGTTGTTGGGCACTTTAGGCGCATTAGGCCCCCGGTTGGCTAATTGTTGATTACGTTGTCAATTATTAATTGTTAAATTGTTGAAAAGATTAATTGTTGGTTAAGTGGTTAAATTAGGCAATTGCTAATTGTTGGTAAAGTGTTGAATTGCTAGTTGATAATTGTTGGTTAAGTTTTTGATTTGTATTTTGTTGAGGGTACCGCTGATGGCCCATTTGTACTTTGTTGAGGGTACCGCTCATTTGTAGTTTGATGAGGGTACCGCTGATGGCCCATTGTATTTTGTTGAGGGTACCGCTGATGGCCCATTTGCATTTTGATGAGTGGTTATGTTGATGATTCGTGATGGTTGCAGTTATTTGATTGTTGTGAAGTGATGAATTGAGATGTCCTGATTCCGATATATATTATTTTTCATACATTCTATTATATGGTTCGATATCTCACCCCTTCTGTTTGAAAGTTACCCCGTGTTGGTAACGTGCAGGTAACCACGAATGAAGGCTGTGTACCTTCATTAGTCCGAGTCGGTGTCGTCGCTCTGATACATAGCACTCGGGGGGATGAACGCATATTATTACTATTTTATTTTGTTATCCTATTGTCTGAATTTTAATGTTGGTTGTCGTTGTTTTCTGAGTTGTCTTAAGTTGGATAAAGATGCCGTGATTATTTTGAGTTAAAACCTTTTTGAATCCGCTGCGTAGTAATTGAAAGTTGACCTGTTTTCGTTATTGATTCATCCAAGTTTAAAGTGCTATGTATCTGATGTTATAAATGACTTAATTATGCTCATTTGTGGATTTTAGCCGGAAAATGTAGCATCCGTTTATTTGTCGAAATTTTTGAAAACTCTGATTTTTACTATTAAATCGCCGGGTAGAAATGGGTGTTACAGCAACAGCACCCAGACTATGTTGCAGCAAGAAGCGCGCCTCAGGCAGATAGAGAGGCAAATGACAGCCATGCCTGAGCAACCCCATCCTCGCTGGAACACCCCTTCCCCAAGGACAATGAGCTCTAGGCGCCGCAGATCTCCACCCAGGCGTCATCATAATCATCGCTCTCCACCTAGACGGAAGCGAGCTCGCCACTCTCCTCCTCGATGTAACAGCCCAAAATAATTAGTTAATTTATTTAATTAATTATCTAGGGTTTGTGTTTGAGAAAAATAAAATAAAATGATAGGAATAATTATTTAGGGATTTTATGTGATAGAATATTAGAAATAATTAGTTGTTAGTATATGTGGATAGGTGGTGGCGAGTTGAAGTGGATTAGGAGAAGCCCATGATTAGGTCATTAAGTGGAAGCCCATGTCCATTAAGCTAGGCGCCTATACGATGCCAATCTTAGGGTTTGGTGATTCATTCCAACACTTTAGAAAAAAATAGAGAGAGTGGGACGGCTTGGAGAGAGGAGAGGCGTGACACCCTAAGAGAGAGAAGAAAGAAGAAGGGCGCAAAAACCCTAGAGGAGAGAGAGAGAGGAAGATTTCGCATGCACCAAGGAGGGAGAGGAGGATCTTAGTTGCTGAATTTTGATGGTAGCTTGCTCACCAAGAGATAGGTGTTCTTCAATTATGAGGTTAGGGGGCTCTCCTTCATCTCTAATAACCTATTTGATTAATAATTTAGTGGGGTTGGTATTATGGGTGATTGATAAATTGAATCGTTATGTTGCTGAAATTAATTGTGGTGTGAATTTATAATATGTGATGATTATTATGTATGTTGGGGTTTGATGAAAACGGGACGCCTTATATTTTGGAGTTTATGTTGGTATTCGCGTGGCATGACGTGGCCTTAAACCCGAATTGGGAGCGTGACAAGTTTCGGGGTCAAAAATTGATGTGTCGTATTGTGTATTTTCTGAACACTGTTTCGTGTTTTCGTAAACTGGCACTGTTTGGTCGACTCAAAAAATTGGTGGCTGATTGCGTTAGAAAGTAGACTTAACGCCGGTCGTTTTGGCACTGGTTTCGTTTAAATCGGAGTTGTGTAGCTCAAGTTATAAGTCTCCAAAGTCGGGTCACAAAATTCTGTCCGAATTGGTACCTCTCTGTAGTAATTTGAAAAACTGTACCAGTTGGATACTTATTTTGAAAAATGAAAATCACAGGCTGAAACTACACTCAAAGAGCTTTCCAATGAGTGGTCTTTTGTTGAAATCCGTTATCGTTTACTATTTTAATTAATTCGCCGAAGTAGGCGTACTGCTGCGGGAAAAATCTGCACAGTTGCTGTGTGTTGCTTGCTGTGTTGCTGTTCTGCTGCAGTGTTGCTGGCAGAACAGTGACAAATGTGTTTTTCGTCAAAAACTCGATTTTCTAACCACTTTTTCCCTAGCCAAATTTTGTATTGACCGAGCAACTTTTTATTGTGAACGTTTTGGCTCGAGCGGATCTTCTGTAGCACTCACCATTTGGGAGATGTGCGCAAGTTTTGGTTTATGTGTGTGTTGCACAGTGACAGTGTTGCTGTCAAGACTGTTAAAAAATGGTTTTTTGTGGAAAACTCGATTTTCTGAGCACTTTTTCCCTAGCCAAATTTTGTATTGACCGAGCAACTTTTTATTGTGAACGTTTTGGCTAGAGCGATTTCATTTTATCCCGTGTCGTTTGTGAGTTGTCCCGGTGATGTCTAGGTGCGTCTAGGTGCGCGTCTAAGCCTGTGACTCAATCCTACATTAGTCGGTGTCTAGGATATTATTGCCTAGTTTTGGTGCTGTTTGGTCCTTATGGTGAAGTTTTGGCCCTTGGTGTGTTTTTAGTCTTTACGGTGCGGCGTAGTCCTCATAATATGATTGGTGAGCTGAATAAATATTTGTGAGTTGTTATAATATGATTGGTGAGCTGAATAAGTATTGGTGAGTTAATATAATATTACTGGTGAGCGGAGATATAATTGGAGAGTTAACATGATATTTTGGGTGAGCAGAAGGTTTCGACCTTATTATGAATTATTGGCGAGCAGAAGACTTCGGTCTTGTTAGTGATGTGCCCACAAGGTTTAATTGTTGAGTATGTTAATTATGGGGTGTGTTTACATGTGTTGGTGTGTATGGTGCATGGTCATGGCGTCACATTATCATGTGCATATTTTGGTGAGCAGAGGCTTCGGCCTATTTTGGTGAGCAGAGGCTTCGGCCTATCTTGGTGAGTGCCCTCAAGGCAAGTTTTTGGTGTTGATGGATCCACATGCATACGTCTAGGAGTTGGGTCGCATTGCATACATGTCACATACCCTCGTTGTTGTCTGTGAATGAGTAAAGTGACGGTGTGCTATTAGAGCTGTGTGTGTGGGTGTTGTGTCTCAGTGATGTGAAATGATGGTGTGCTATTATTAATGTGAAGTGGTGCTATTCGTTGTCTGATCTATATATTGTTGATCTTATATGTTATTACTTATGAAATGAGACTCACCCTACTGCTTTTATGTTGCTTCCCATGTCGGCAACGTGCAGGTGATAGCGGGTGAAGGTGATCTAGTACCTTCTCTCCAGTGGGTCGAGTCAGCTCTGATACGTAGCACCGGGGTGGGGCGTTTTTAGCTTACTGGTTTATTTTAATTGATGTTGAACTCTATTTTCGGGATGTAATTTGATATGGTGAATTTTGGTAATTATTCCGCCGCGATGTTTTTATATTTATATTGACTGTGGTGCTATGTATTACGCACCCCATGACCTTATATATTATTTTCAGAGATATAATACGTTGGTGTTTTAAATGTGGCACCCTCTCGTGGTTGCATTAAAACGGTTTTTGCGAACTCTGATTTTTAAATTAACTAAATAATAGTTATTAGTAAAGGGGGTGTTACAAGTTGGTATCAGAGCAATGGTTGGTCCGTCCGGCGGAGTCATCGAGTCGTTGTGTCGGTTAGCGACCAACTGTTGTCTTTTATTCTGACTGTGGTTTGTGTTGCAGAGATGATCCTGATCGTGAAGGTAATGGTAAGAGAACTAGTGGGGGAGATGCTCCTACTAGTATTGTATTGCTTGTTATGTTTTTTTTTTTCTTGTGTGAACTCTGTGCTTTGCTTGTGTGTTGTATTTGTTGTTTTATGTTTAGCTTATGAATTTCGAGGACGAAATTCTTTTAAGTGGGGGAGAGTTGTAACAGCCCAAAATAATTAGTTAATTTATTTAATTAATTATCTAGGGTTTGTGTTTGAGAAAAATAAAATAAAATGATAGGAATAATTATTTAGGGATTTTATGTGATAGAATATTAGAAATAATTAGTTGTTAGTATATGTGGATAGGTGGTGGCGAGTTGAAGTGGATTAGGAGAAGCCCATGATTAGGTCATTAAGTGGAAGCCCATGTCCATTAAGCTAGGCGCCTATACGATGCCAATCTTAGGGTTTGGTGATTCATTCCAACACTTTAGAAAAAAATAGAGAGAGTGGGACGGCTTGGAGAGAGGAGAGGCGTGACACCCTAAGAGAGAGAAGAAAGAAGAAGGGCGCAAAAACCCTAGAGGAGAGAGAGAGAGGAAGATTTCGCATGCACCAAGGAGGGAGAGGAGGATCTTAGTTGCTGAATTTTGATGGTAGCTTGCTCACCAAGAGATAGGTGTTCTTCAATTATGAGGTTAGGGGGCTCTCCTTCATCTCTAATAACCTATTTGATTAATAATTTAGTGGGGTTGGTATTATGGGTGATTGATAAATTGAATCGTTATGTTGCTGAAATTAATTGTGGTGTGAATTTATAATATGTGATGATTATTATGTATGTTGGGGTTTGATGAAAACGGGACGCCTTATATTTTGGAGTTTATGTTGGTATTCGCGTGGCATGACGTGGCCTTAAACCCGAATTGGGAGCGTGACAAGTTTCGGGGTCAAAAATTGATGTGTCGTATTGTGTATTTTCTGAACACTGTTTCGTGTTTTCGTAAACTGGCACTGTTTGGTCGACTCAAAAAATTGGTGGCTGATTGCGTTAGAAAGTAGACTTAACGCCGGTCGTTTTGGCACTGGTTTCGTTTAAATCGGAGTTGTGTAGCTCAAGTTATAAGTCTCCAAAGTCGGGTCACAAAATTCTGTCCGAATTGGTACCTCTCTGTAGTAATTTGAAAAACTGTACCAGTTGGATACTTATTTTGAAAAATGAAAATCACAGGCTGAAACTACACTCAAAGAGCTTTCCAATGAGTGGTCTTTTGTTGAAATCCGTTATCGTTTACTATTTTAATTAATTCGCCGAAGTAGGCGTACTGCTGCGGGAAAAATCTGCACAGTTGCTGTGTGTTGCTTGCTGTGTTGCTGTTCTGCTGCAGTGTTGCTGGCAGAACAGTGACAAATGTGTTTTTCGTCAAAAACTCGATTTTCTAACCACTTTTTCCCTAGCCAAATTTTGTATTGACCGAGCAACTTTTTATTGTGAACGTTTTGGCTCGAGCGGATCTTCTGTAGCACTCACCATTTGGGAGATGTGCGCAAGTTTTGGTTTATGTGTGTGTTGCACAGTGACAGTGTTGCTGTCAAGACTGTTAAAAAATGGTTTTTTGTGGAAAACTCGATTTTCTGAGCACTTTTTCCCTAGCCAAATTTTGTATTGACCGAGCAACTTTGTATTGTGAACGTTTTGGCTAGAGCGATTTCATTTTATCCCGTGTCGTTTGTGAGTTGTCCCGGTGATGTCTAGGTGCGTCTAGGTGCGCGTCTAAGCCTGTGACTCAATTCTACATTAGTCGGTGTCTAGGATATTATTGCCTAGTTTTGGTGCTGTTTGGTCCTTATGGTGAAGTTTTGGCCCTTGGTGTGTTTTTAGTCTTTACGGTGCGGCGTAGTCCTCATAATATGATTGGTGAGCTGAATAAATATTTGTGAGTTGTTATAATATGATTGGTGAGCTGAATAAGTATTGGTGAGTTAATATAATATTACTGGTGAGCGGAGATATAATTGGAGAGTTAACATGATATTTTGGGTGAGCAGAAGGTTTCGACCTTATTATGAATTATTGGCGAGCAGAAGACTTCGGTCTTGTTAGTGATGTGCCCACAAGGTTTAATTGTTGAGTATGTTAATTATGGGGTGTGTTTACATGTGTTGGTGTGTATGGTGCATGGTCATGGCGTCACATTATCATGTGCATATTTTGGTGAGCAGAGGCTTCGGCCTATTTTGGTGAGCAGAGGCTTCGGCCTATCTTGGTGAGTGCCCTCAAGGCAAGTTTTTGGTGTTGATGGATCCACATGCATACGTCTAGGAGTTGGGTCGCATTGCATACATGTCACATACCCTCGTTGTTGTCTGTGAATGAGTAAAGTGACGGTGTGCTATTAGAGCTGTGTGTGTGGGTGTTGTGTCTCAGTGATGTGAAATGATGGTGTGCTATTATTAATGTGAAGTGGTGCTATTCGTTGTCTGATCTATATATTGTTGATCTTATATGTTATTACTTATGAAATGAGACTCACCCTACTGCTTTTATGTTGCTTCCCATGTCGGCAACGTGCAGGTGATAGCGGGTGAAGGTGATCTAGTACCTTCTCTCCAGTGGGTCGAGTCAGCTCTGATACGTAGCACCGGGGTGGGGCGTTTTTAGCTTACTGGTTTATTTTAATTGATGTTGAACTCTATTTTCGGGATGTAATTTGATATGGTGAATTTTGGTAATTATTCCGCCGCGATGTTTTTATATTTATATTGACTGTGGTGCTATGTATTACGCACCCCATGACCTTATATATTATTTTCAGAGATATAATACGTTGGTGTTTTAAATGTGGCACCCTCTCGTGGTTGCATTAAAACGGTTTTTGCGAACTCTGATTTTTAAATTAACTAAATAATAGTTATTAGTAAAGGGGGTGTTACACTCGACGCGGCAGACACCAAGGATCAGATTCACCTCCAAACACCCCTCCAATCTCGCCTGACGGTACATACTGGCCTGAGGAGTCTCTCCCCAGGACCTCATCGCTCGCAACCTCCAATTCTCGCGAGAGTTCGCGGAGCCAAGCCAAGACCCATAAGAGGCATCGCCATAGATCTACCTCGAGGAGATCTCCAGCCCGACGTGACTGTCGGGACATAGATCTCGGGGGTTGGTCACCTCACTACTCGCGATGGACCTCCAATGAAGGACCCTTCACTAGGAAGGTTGACGACTGTCCAATTCCGAGGACCTTGGAGAAGCTCCCAGCTCTCAAAACGTATGACGGGACTGGGGACCCTGACAGGCATTTGGCCTACTTCTCAATCATGATGCGTTACCAGGGGGCAAAAGAACCCGTCCACTGCAAGATCTTTCCCCTCACACTCACGGATTCAGCACTAGCTTGGTTCCAGGATTTAAAACCAAACTCAGTCTCATCCTAGGGGCAACTAGCTACCATGTTCACAACCCGCCTTGCCGCCTCTCGCTTGAAGCCAAAATCTGAAGAAGTTCTTAGGGCGATCAGGCAAGGAGAGAATGAAACACTTAGAGAATATCTGGAAAGGTTCAACAAGGAGGCTGCCAACGTCGGGAACCTTGAAGACAAGAGGAGGCTCTTTTGGATGAAGGATGGCCTCAAGAAAGGAAGCCTATTTCAAAGGGACGTGGGGGTTAACAAACCCCGAAGCTTGGATGAGTTCCTTCAGAAGGCACAAAAGTACATGGACTACAAAGAAGACAACATGGCGTACCAAGAGGAAGCCAATGTTGGCAGCAAGGAGGACGAGCTGGCTTACAAGGCCATTGAAGAACCATGGCAGAAGGGAGCCCAAGATGAGAGAACTCCCCGGGATTCCCGACCCCGACAAGGTCGCTTCTCAGAGTACACCCTGCTGAACACATCCCAGGCTGAGATCCTTGCCGAATGCGTGGACGCAGAGTTTTGGGACATCAAACAACCCAAACCTCTCGTGCAAATGAAAGGTCGAACCTCTAAGAAGTACTGTCGTTATCACGAAGGTTATGGGCACAGTACCAGCAAACGCAACACCCTCAGGGATGACATTGAAGAGCTGATCCGCGAAGGGAAGCTCGCCCAGTGCGTGAATGAAGAAGAGAATGAGACTCATGACTCTGAGTAGGGAGCAGGGCATCAGGACCTGAACCTAGGGCTAGGCCTAGTTAAGAATTTTTTGTTTAAACACGAAGAAAGAATGTAAAAGCTCAATATGAATGATTAACAAAAGTTTAGCTTGCAATTACAGTTTTTGCTCTAGCTCACTAGCATTAACACTTGTTCCAAAGAAAATTCATTAAGATCAAGAAAGAAAAAGGGTCCAACTCCATAGTTAGGGGCGGAGCGAGACAAGTTTGAGACCCGACATACCCTGCAGAGACGGACTGCCTGGATCGCAGGGGTAACCTCAGCATTAGCTCAAATCCAAGGCCTTCCCAAGACGGTGTTCTTAAATACACCTCTGGGAATCCTAGTAATGGAGTCAAGAGTGTCATGGCAAGCCAAAACAAATAAGTGACCTTGGTGGTCACAACCCCTTGGGCGAGTTCTATCTAGGCCGAGTCCCGGTAAACTGTGCCAAGGGTATACTTCAAACTGACCTTGGTGGTCACAACCCCTTGGGCGAGTTCTATCTGGGCCGAGTGCTGGTAAACTGTGCCAAGGGTATACTTCAAATTGACCTTGGTGGTCACAACCCCTTGGGCGAGTTCTATCCAGGTCGAGTCTTGGTAAACTGTGCTAAGGGTATACTTCATTACAAATTGTCCTGACGGGCGTCGACAAACTCATCTGCCTAAAGCAAAGCAAACTTAGCAACTATCTACTTAAAATCCAAAAGTCAAGCAAAATTACCTTAGCAAAGTAGGAGCATCACAAAAGCTCGTGGAAGGTTTGAAAGAATAGTGGCACAAAGCAACCAAGGTCACAGCACCCACCCAGCAGGGATCCAAGGTCAATGCACCCACAAGGTGCCAACAAGGGTGCCAATGTCATGAGACAAGACACCCAAGCACCCGGCACCCAGGTGCCCAGCACCAGGGCGTCAACTTAAAACAGGATCTGGCACCATGGAAGGTGCCTAACACCCGGCACCCAGGCGCCCAGCACCAGGGCGCCAACTCAAAACAGGATCTGGCACCATGGAAGGTGCCTAGCACCCGGCACCCAGGTGCCCAGCACTAGGGCGCCAACTCAAAACAGCATCCGACACCATGGAAGGTGCCTAGCACCCAGGCGCCCGGCACCAAGGCGCCAACTTAAAATAGGATCTGGCACCATGAAAGGGGCCTAGCAACCGGCACCCAGCCGCCTAGGTGGGCGCCAAACATCCACGCAAAACGGCACCCAAAAGGGCGCCCAGGAGGGCGCCAACTCATGAGACAAACCGGCACCAAGGCACCTCGCAAGCCGGCACCCAGGCGCCCAGGAGGGCGCCAAGTCTTAGAGAAAACTGGCACCCAGGCACCTCGCAAGCCGGCACCCAGGCGCCCAGGAGGGCGCCAAATCTCAAAGCAAACCGGCACCCAGGCACCTCGCAAGCCGGCACCCAGGCGCCTAGGAGGGCGCCAAATCTCAAAGCAAACCGACACCCAGGCACCTCGCAAGCTGGCACCCAGGCGCCCAGGAGAGCGCCAAGTCTCAAAGCAAAGCGGCACCCAGGAGGGCGCCTAGGAGGGCGCCAAAACAAAGCCACAAACCGGAACCCAGGAGGGCGCCGAGGAGGGCGCCAAACCAAAACACAAACCGGCACCCAAGAAGGTGCCTAGGAAGGCACCAAACCAAAGCCACAAACCAGCACCCTGGAGGGCGCCTAGGAGGGTGCCAACATTAGGACGCAGCATCTTGGCACAAGGCACCTAGGAGGGATTCAACATCAGGACACAGCATCTTGGCACAAGGCGCCCAGGAGGGCGCCAACATCAGGACGCATGGCACAAGGCGCCCAGGAGTGCGCCAAATCTCAAAGCAAACCGGCACCCAGGCACCTCGCAAGCCGGCACCCAGGCGCCCAGGAGGGCACCAAATCTCAAAGCAAATCGGCACCCAGGCGCCCAGGAGGGCGCCAAGTCTCAAAGCAAATTAGCACCCAGGAGGGCGCCAAAACAAAGCCACAAACCGACACCCAGGAGAGCACCAAACCAAAACACAAACCGGCACCCAAGAGGGCGCCAAACCAAAGCCACAAACCGGCACCCAGGAGGGCGCCAACATCAGGACGCAGCATCTTGGCACAAGGCGCCTAGGAGGGCGTCAACATCAGGACACAGCATCTTGGCACAAGGCGCCCAGGAGTGCGCCAACATTAGGACGCATGGCACAAGGCACCCAGGAGGGCGCCAACCTCAGAACGCAGCACCATGGCACAAGACGCCCAGGAGGGCGCCAACATCAGGACGCAACACCTTGGCATAAGGCGCCCAGGAGGGCACCAACATTAGAACGCAGCACCTTGGCGCAAGGCGCCCAGGAGGGCGCCAACATCAGGACGCAGCACCTTCGCACAAAGCCCCCAGAAGGGCGCCAACATCAGGACGCCTGACACAAGGCGCCCAGGAGGGCGCCAACATCAGGACGCAGCACCTTAGAACAAGGCGCCCAAGAGGGCGCCAACATCAGGACCCGGCACCTCGGCACAAGGCGCCCAGGAGGGCGCCAACATCAGGATACAGCACCCTAGCTTGGTGCCTGGCATCAGGATTAGACCAATGGAGGTGTGAGTCACGGTCGCGGTGAAGAGATCTTATACGACCCGACAAGACAGATGAAGTAACGCTTCGGGTTGATCGACAAAAATTCTTAAAGCCAAGACTATCCTTCGGAATAATCTCGGCTTGGGGGGCAACTTTTCTGGACTGGACCAAGAGGCCCATTCAACACTTAGACATGGATTGGCCCAATCACTTTGATCCATATCCACAATACACAAGCCCATTCATGACTCTCATACTTGGATGGCTCAGATTCACTCTACCGATCCAAACAGTCCATCACGGGCACAATTCCCTATAAATACTGGCACACATTGCCATAAAGAGGTAGATTCTCATTCCTAGATAAATCACTCATCTATTCTCAATACTGACTTGAGCGTCGAAGTGGCTTCGCAGGTACCCCTCCCGGGCTCGCACTAACCTCCGGCCAGGTAGCAGGTGACCTACCAACTGCAGTCCACCCAACACTGCAAGGTACAGAACACTTTGTATTTTCAATCATATGAATATGAATCTTTATGTTTATATGTGCTTAGTCATGTCAAGCATGAACTAAATATATTTAGTTGGGATGCCTTAACTTTGTAACGAACTTTTGAATAGTTATTATGTTATATTGATACTTGCAATTTAGTTCTTGTGTTATAATTCTTTCAAACTTATTTTGAGGTTGATCACTTAGAATAAGTAGGGTCATGAATACAGACATGGTTTATGATTTGAACTCAAGAACTAATATAGATAAGTGTTTTAATAAAAAGGAAACTTTGTTAATTCCATGCTAAAACCTAGACATAGGATAGCATAGTCCATAGAATGATACTGTAGGATCTTAATATACTTATTTAGAGATTAGACATAAGACTTATAATGAAACTCTGGCGTTAAGTGCTGAAAAGCACGCATCAATTGTTACAGCATCCATTGCGGATGCATCAATTGCCACAACAATGATTGCTCCAGCATCATATATAACATAATGCTATAAAAAAGTGATTTACTTAGTGAAGAGCATACCAACTATTTCTCTCTATTGATTTACAATCTACTTCTATCTTGCTTACTTTAATTTCGGTTTCACACACACACACACCAATCATATTTTTATTTTATTTTGGATTTCTATTTCTCACTAGTGTTGCTACCATTTTAAACTTTCAAAAATTAATTCAATCTCTGTGGGTACGATCTCTACTTATCATTGTATTACTTGTTAAAGACTGTGTATACTTGCACACCTTTTTGCACAACGGGGACCTACCCTTTCATGTATGGTTACAATGGTTCATCATTATTATGAATAACCATATCCATTCAAACCAAACCCATCCATGAAGAGTTGTAATGGTTCCACCTATCATGGACACATTCACCTATAGGCTACACTATTCAAGTACACCTATATACCATGTGATATCTAATATCTATTAATCACAAGATAGATATTCCAAGACCCATCAAGATACCATTCAATCAAAGTTTTATAAATCAATGGAAGACCAACACTATAGAAATAAAATTTCTTACATTCTCCCACTTGGGCAACATTGATTTAATAAACAAAGTAAAACAAAACAAATAAAATAAACTCTTGAAAACAAAATTTAAGAAAGAAAAAATAAAGTCAAAACTCATTGGTTGAATAAATGTGGCCACTTTCATATCTTGACTAAAATCACAAATAACCATGATCAATGCCGACCGACAAAATTCATCAATTAGATCTATAGGTGAGAAATAAACTATTAAGAGTTTATGTCACCCACAACCACATAACTAACTAGTCTTGCTGTCATGATCACCAAATAAGCGTACTAATGTAATACACATCGTAGTATAGAAATTCGTGATCATTGCATACTACTGTGTACAGGCCCTCATTGTGCCTTCCCAAGAAAGCACAACCAAATCCATAGAAGGAATTCATGTTTCATATGAAAGATCGATGTTTTACCTTGAAAACATTATCAATATCTTGTTCGGAGATTAAGAAACATACTTCATGTGAAACACTATTTCCACAAGGGAAATCAAAGATAATTATCTCAAAATAAACATTTCCACCAAGGAAATCAGAGATCTCAAACAGTTCTATAAAGAGAAATAAACATTTTTCTTATGAAAGAACAATAATCAATGCTCCTTATGAGATCTCACTAACCAATCATATCAATAGACATAAACCATTAAGGTTTAACTAAGTGATTAGATAATAAAAAAATGTAAACAATTCATCACACATTTAATGTATCAACAAAATAATTTACTTAGTGCACAAATTATAGAGACGGGTGACTAACTGCTTTCAAAACAAATATTTAAACTAATAAATATGCCCCCACATTTCCTTAGGAAACAGAGCATATATTAAAAGAAATTAAACAAGCTCCCACATTTCTCTTAGTTTCAAGAGAAAGATACGAATAATATCAATTAAAATATTAATTTCACAAGACACGGAGAACAAGTATCTATTACATGCTACAATTTATTCCAAGTTAGCATAAACATAATGGAGGAATGCCATGACATGAAGTTGAAAATAAACATGATCAACTCTTGGTCGATCAAATGGACAATAGCTAATGACAATAGTCATTTCAACAAAGATTCAAAACATATGACATAAGCTTCCCTATGGGGAAGAATATACCATCACAACAGTGTCAGAAAATTCAACACCTATGGGCAGAAGAAGTTTCACTGTCACAAACCATGCTACTTAAACCAATTCGTGCATTAGTCTTCCCGTGGGTAGACTAATGCACAAATTGACTTTAGCACGCAACATCCCTTTAGATAGGCAACTCTATCAATCTTATGAATAAGTCACTCTGATGACAAACATTCATATCAATTAATAGTGCACAAAAATAGGAATCGATAACATGCATGTCCAAATGTTTTCAATAACATTCACAAGTTTCCTTAAATCATGTTTCCCAAGAAACATATAATATAACTTATACACATACAAAATTGTATCATTAAAGTGATAATAAAAATATCAAGATACACAAAACAAAGTCTCATACATATACTATACATATGTGCAAACTATAAAGATTGATATCAAACACCGTAAATCATATGATACAATGAATCAACCATATTAGTCCAATCAAGATAAGAGCATAAAAAATGATTGTATAAGTTAATGCATCAACTCAGTGAGAAAATAATATGGTAGTCGTCGCTTAATTTATGCTCTATAAAATATCACGATTTCAATAATTGTAACACATATTAGAAATGACTATATTACTCTCCCCCTCAACCGTCACACAGTCGGGAAAAAATAGTCATTTTAATTAATAATTATATAATAATCACCCAAAAAATCCAAGTTCAATTTTTTTTATCAAAATATTTGGGAACTAAAATATAAATGGATTAAAATGATTAATAACAAGAGAAAATTGATATATAACAGGGAATATTAATGACATACAATATAAACTACCTTGTGGGTGGAGTCTGCATCATATAAACAACAATGAAAGGTTCGAACACCTGTGGGCAGAAGGAATTTTTAATTGTAACACATTCCCAATAAACCATGTTTTAAAAACAATTTATAATTCAATTTTCTGTGGGTAAATTAAATTATAAATCATTCAAGAAACAAACATCCACAATATACACATGAAATCCAATTAATATTCATGAGTTACCATGTGGTGGTATACACTCACTTCAAGTAATAGAATTCCAAATTGGATAACCAACATGGTATAGCACAAGTGGTAGGTACTTGGTCTCCTTAACCATTTGGTCAAGTGTTCAATCCCTGGCCGATGCGTATAGAAAAATACCTGGTGGGAGAGGTCAACCCCTTAAATGGATCTCAGTACCTCGGAGGATTAGTCTCTGCAGTTGCGCGCGCAGGTGATACCTTGATTTACCAAAAAAAGAATTACAAATTGGATAACATTTGCTCGAAAATCAATTCATATTAATCAGTTTTTAATTCATACAATGCTCAAAGAGAGTGAACCATGTTTTTATAGTACTCAAAAGAAGGATTAAAATGGTATGACTTTCAGGCTGTTAAACTCACTAGAGAAAGATATTAAACGGGCTCAATGTCTTGAAAACAAAACTGTTATAGAAAACGACCCATTGCGAAGCAACACGATTCTTCACTAAACCACCCAGTGTTTTGAATTATTTTTGATTGGAAATTGTTACGGATTGGCCCAATCCACAATAGTGAGGCCCATAAGCAAAAGCAGATCCATTAACCAACCGCTAAGATCTAGGCCCTAGATCGGACGGCTCTGATTCATTAGGACAACACACTTTTACTCTATAAATAGGCATTCAATGTAACGCTCAAGGTACACACTCTTTCCTACCTTCCTACCTCTAATCAGTTCTATAGCTGACTTGAGCGTCGGAGTGTCTTCGCAGGGACCACCTGCCCTGGATCGGACGCGGAGCTCGGTTGATCAAGACCAACCCCTACCAACTATCTCGGATCGGACCTTGTGTCTAAGATCGGATACAGGTCTAGAGATACATTGGCGACCACAGTGGGAGGATCTTGTACTTTAGTTCCTCTCCCATCTCCTTGATTGACAACGGCTCCGACCTTACGTCATAGGACTATCTCGAATGTCGCTGAAGGACCGGTTCTGCAGCGGGTGACTCCGGAAGGAGTGGAAGTCACCTTACCCCTTAGCCCGGCGCATGCTCAAAGCTCGGCTACGACTATGGTTCCTAGGAGCTCAGCCCGGAACCGACTTCCACCTCCCCCTCCGACCGTCCAGGTACCGGTCGATGCTGTTTAACAGCTCGTCCTGTTCCTAAATCGGCAAGCCGAGGTCGACCGGCAGGAAAGTCAACGCTACACCTAGTTAGAAGCTCAGATTGTTGAGCTCCGGGCCCGTAACATCCCAGATCGGAGTTCCTCTCTGCGCAACTCTTCAAGTGGAATGATTCATGGCCGCGGCCGCCACCGATCTCCGGCTTGGAGGAGATACCATCACCGCACTCCACCTCGTTGTAGAGGAGGGAGAGGATTGGAGACTACCCCAAGTCGGACACCTGATGATCCTTATGGTCTAGGGGTGTCAAAAAAACCCGGACCCGCGGGTACCCGCGGGTAAAACCCGTCACGGGTCCGGGGCGGGTAGTTAAACGGGTACCCGCGGGCCAAATAAACGGGTATTTTGACTACCCGTCAATAAACGGGGCGGGTCCGGGTAGCGGGGTACCCGGACCCGCGGGTACCCGTACCCGTTAGTAAATATAGTTGCCCTCATATATATACCAATATAAAAAGCAAAAACTTATTGTTGTTGTTGTTTAAGTAGATGTTTATTCACATTTTGTTGTATCTTTTATCCTAATAATTTGGATAATGTTTAGTTGTTATTTTTCAAGTTTCTATTATCATAATTTTAGTTTTTTTATCTCAATTCATTAACAATTATATATTAATAAATAGTTGATACGATAAATGCATATCAAAATGCGTAATTTTTTTATATAAATGAATCAAAAAAATAGTGTTAAAAAAACTAATTTTCTATGGTATTTCAAATTTTATTTTTAAAAGTTTTTTATTTATTAATTTACAAATACCCGCGGGGTACCCGTTTAAAAAAATATCCGTTTAAAACCCGTTAAACGGGTACCCGCGCGGGTCCGGGACGGGTCCGGGTAGTGAGATACCCGTGCCCGCCCCGCCCCGTTGACATTCCTATTATGGTCCTAAGGGTTCCCCTCGGCCTAGCTCGTTTCTGTTTCCCTCTCCTCCGAGGTGACGTACCAGAAGTCGGAAAAGGTCTCCAAGGCAGAAATGTCAGTGCCTTCGCTCGCGGGGATCCCCCGGCAAGTGTGGCTACCGACGGTCTTCACCCCTTGTGAGGTCAGCAAAGCGTAAAGGACCTTTCATAAGTAAGATCAACTACTTCCGGGTGCCAAAGCACCTCGAGAAACCTCCTGAGGGTTTGAAAATGCATGATGGGACTGGAGATCCGGATCGCCACCTCGACTACTGATAACCCTATTTTATATAGGTTATTTATGCTCCTAATACTTAAGCCAAGCTTACTTCTCAAGTAATTTTAGTACTTAAATATGTGAATATATGAATATTAGAATAAATATAGGTTATAAGTGAATTCCTTAAACCTTGGGCATAATCAAATGCCTTTGTGAATATGTTTGATGTTTTGCTTTAGCGCTGCAGCGGTATGCTATCAAGGAGACGCTACAGTGTTATATGACGGCTGACCATTGAGATATTTGTGTGACCACTTGAGGACATGATGAGTCACCACCCTGATCTCTTCCTCTCAGCTGGATATTTTGACTTTCAAGTGGATGCTAAATTACACTTGGCGCCTCCTAAATGGAACCCATGTGATAGTTGGTGTATTCCATCATTAGCACTTTTTGTAAAGTACTTTAAGGATAATATCTAAGTCTTATGATCATCATGATATATTATTATTCTATTAAGACTTAGTTAGTTTTTTAGATTAATAAAGATTGCTTCATTAGTAAGTAACATACGTAGACACAAGTAGTTGTAACTTGGAAGAAGAACTTCTTATGACATAGTAGCTTTCCTCCATTGTTATCCCACACCTTTAAGCTTTTATTTTTAGTATAGTTTTCTAGTCTTCATCCAAGGTTTTGCTCACGCCTCAACTTCATCCTTTGTATGCTACTAGGGATTATTGGAGTGTATCTTTTACAACCACTCTTCTCTTGTCTTCATACGGTAATACATACTCTTTAGTTGTATTATGTTGATGGAACTTTTGATGAGCTAACTTTGTTGTAGTTGGATTGTTCTTGGTGTGTAATGAACCTTGAGTAACTTTTGTATAATATTATGATGTTTGTGTTTTATTCCTTGTGTCATAATGTTTTCAATCTTGGTTTGGGAATGATCAACTAAAACAAGGTAACTTTGTGGGTACAGACATGGTTCACAAAGAGAACCCAAGGAATGATATGAATGAAAACCCTTTAAAGACATTTAAAGGAAGCACCACTTAACTCTAGACATAGGGGAGTAATAGTTCATAAGGCAAATGTTGTAAGAGCTTAATATACAGGGGTAAAACTTATTTAGAGCCTAGACATAGGAGTCTTGTAACATAACCCTGACGAAAGTGACTGAAAGGCACGCTACCAAAGCGCTACAGCGTCTACCGATTCTTAAGCGCTACAGCGCTTAACGCTACAGCGTCTAAATATTGTTTGAACATTACTCTTGAGAATGTACACAACCATTGAGCTGTCCAACTCACCTTTAATTACTTCAACTTAATATTGTTTTATCACAATTTTTCATGTTTACAACTTTTTACCTTTACTTGCTACTCAATTCTTTTCACTAAGCTTCTAATCACTTAAACTTCTTTAGATTAATTCCAATCCCTGTGGGAACGAACTTTACATATCATTATATTACTTATTGCGATTGTGTATACTTGCACATCACCTTTTCGTACAACAAGTTTTTGGCGTCGTTGCCGGGGATTGCATTTAATTTTCATTGTTTAGGTTTTTAGTAAACTTAGTGCCTATTTTACACCGGTGTGTTGTTTCTTGTTGCTGCAGCAGTAAGCGCTACAGCGTATGCCCAGGTCTCAACCACCAGAATTTGAACCATACTCAGAACCAGAGAGAAGGTTCAGGAAACTAAGACATCTTCAAAGGCTCAGACCCACCATGTCAGAACAAAGTCATAGGACCAATTCTGGTAGAGCTACCACTCTACATGGCAGATCTAGTTCTGGTAGAGGAGGGACTGAACCAGGTGGAAGGGGTAGAGGTAGACATCAGCAGCCACCCACTCCAACCTTACATGACCAAGAGGACTGGTACAGACATCAATTCATAAATGAAGGACCTGCTCAAATGGTAAATGACAGAGATAGACCAATGAGGGACTATGCTGTGTTTGATCCACAAACTACGGAGACAAGCATAGCAAGACCAACTCTCCATACAGCTCAGTTTGAATTCAAACCTATGATGTTCCAAATGTTGCAAACAGTGGGACAGTTTGGTGGTGCTCCTCAAGAGGACCCATATTTACACTTAAAGCAATTTTTGGAAGTCTGCAGTAACTTCATCATTCCAGGGGTAAGTGATGATGCATTCAGATTAAAACTTTTTCCTTATTCCTTGAAGGATAGAGCAAAGGCCTGGTTAACTTCTCTAGAGCCTAACTCTATCCATACTTGGAATGAAATGGCTGAGAAATTCTTAGCAAAATATTTTCCTCCAAGTAAGAATGCAAGAATGAGGAATGAGGTTACTGCATTCAGACAAAAATATGCTGAAACACTGTTTGAAGCATGGGAGAGATGGAAGGAGCTGTTAAGAAAGTGCCCTCATCATGGTATACCTGTGATTATCCAAATGGAGACCTTCTACAATGGACTAAATCCAACAACCAGACAAATGTTAGATGCTTCTTCAGGGGGTGTGTTGTTGAAAACCTCCTATAATGAGGCATGTGAGCTGATTGATGATATTGCCACAAATAGCTATCAATGGCCTACAGAAAGGTTAGCTCAGCAGAAGAAGGTAGCTGGTGTGCATGAAATAAGTGAAGTTTCTGCTCTATCTGCACAGGTTGCCTCTCTCACTAACATGATAAAATCTATGAACACATCAAACGCTGTAGCGGTTACCGCTGCAGCGGCACGTGAACCTACAGTAGCTGTTATTGAGCAAGCCTCTCCAGGGTCAGTAAGCTGTGTATATTGTGGAGGAGAGCATTTGTGTGAAGAATGTCCTGGTAATCCTGTCTCTGTGAACTTTGTGGGTTTCAATAAAAACAATAATCCCTATTCAAATACATATAATCCTGGTTGGAAGAACCACCCCAATTTCAGATGGGGAGCCAACAATGCAACAGCACCTAGTTATAGTGCTCCAGCAAATCCACCAGGATTCCCTGCTCAGAACTACCAAAGACAGAATGCCCCTGTCATAGATAATTCATTGGAAGGATTGATGAAAAGCTTTATGAGTGATTGCAAGACAACTCTGAAAACTCATGAAGCTTCCATTAAAAATCTAGAAGTACATATGGGGTAGATGGCTAATGTCATTTCCCAAAGAATTAGTGGATCATTACCATCCACTACAGAAGCTTCAACTTCAAGTACTACAGGGAAGGAGCATGTAAAAGCTATAACTTTAAAGAGTGGGAGAGATTTGATAGGATCATCAACTGCTTCAGATGATGAAAAAAACAAAAATTCTGAAAAACAAAAAGAACCTGCAACAGCCGCTACAGCGCCTGAACCTAACGCTGCAGCGCCTGTTGTTGAAAAAACACCACCACCACCCAAAATTATCCCAACATATCCAGATCCTCCATATCCTCAAAGACTTCGAAAGGCTCATGAAGACAAGCAATTTAACAAATTCCTAGAAGTCCTTAAACAGTTGCACATTAATGTCCCTTTGGTGGAGGCTCTTCAACAAATGCCCAACTATGCAAAGTTTATGAAGGATGTGCTTACCAAGAGGAGGAGACTTGGGGAGTTTGAAACAGTAGCAATGACTGGGGAATGCAGCATGTTGATGCAAAACAAGCTCCCACCCAAATCAAAGGATCCTGGCAGTTTTACTATACCATGCTCAATTGGAAATTTTTACTCTGGTCGTACTCTATGTGATTTGGGAGCCAGCATAAATCTTATGCCCAAGTCCATATATACACAGCTAGGAGTGGGAACTGCCAGACCTACCTCACTTACACTGCAGCTAGCTGATAGAACTCTTGCATATCCAGAAGGAATCTTAGAAGATGTTCTAATAAAGGTAGACAAATTTGTATTTCCTGTTGATTTTGTAATCTTGGATTTTGATGCAGATAAAGAAGTACCCATCATACTGGGAAGGCCATTTTTGGCCACTGGAAGAACTTTGATAGATGTGCAGAGAGGAGAATTGATCATGAGGGTCAATGACCAAGAAGTCAAGTTCAACATCCTCAATGCTATGAAATTTCCAGGTCCCAACATTGAAGAGTGCTCCTTTGTATCTGCTATTGACAAAGTAGTTCAGGATCACTTCCAGAAAAGCACAGATCATCTGAGGCAACTACTGGACAGCAGTGAAGATACAGGGTCTGATGCAGAAACTGCAGAAGAGGAGGAGCAGACAGTCAAAAGAAATTTGGGCTAAGAAATATGAATCTTTGGAGCAGGAGAATTCAGACATGAGAAAGGATCTCCCCTCCACTGAACAACCACCAACTCTGGAACTTAAGGAGTTGCCTTCACACCTCAAATATGCTTATCTAGGTCACAATAGTACTTTGCCTGTTATAATTGCTTCTGACCTTTCTGAAAAGCAGGAACAGGATCTGATTCAAACGCTGCAGCGGCATAAAAAGGCAATTGGTTGGCAGATGTCAGATATAAAAGGTATCAGCCCAACCATTTGTATGCACAGAATAGTGTTAGAAGAAGATTCTAAAAATTGCATTGAAGGGCAGAGGAGGTTGAACCCAATTATGAAAGAGGTGGTGAAGAAGGAAATCATCAAGTGGTTGGATGCAGGTATTGTGTACCCCATATCTGACAGTGCATGGGTTAGCCCTGTGCAGTGTGTGCCAAAGAAGGGAGGGGTAACAGTAATAGCTAATGAGATGAATGAGCTGCTTCCAACCAGAAAAATAACAGGCTGGAGAATATGCATGGATTACAGGAGGTTGAATAAAGCAACAAGAAAGGGCCATTTTCCATTGCCTTTCATTGACCAGATGCTGGACAGGCTAGCAGGTAAAGAATTTTATTGCTTTCTTGATGGTTATTCAGGTTATAACTAGATTGCAATATTGCCTGAAGATCAGCAAAAAACTACATTCACTTGTCCATATGGCACATTTGCTTTTAGAAGGATGCCATTTGGCCTGTGTAATGCACCTGCCACTTTTCAAAGGTGTATGATGGCAATTTTCTCTGATTACATAGAAAGGTCCATGGAAGTCTTCATGGATGATTTCTCTGTATTTGGAGAAACATTCCATCTATGCTTATCCAACTTGGAAGAAATCTTGATTAGGTGTGAAGAAACTAACCTTGTGCTAAACTGGGAGAAATGCCATTTTATGGTGCAAGAAGGTATAGTTTTGGGGCATAAGATATCCAAAAAAGGATTGGAAGTGGATAAGGCTAAAATAGAGGTCATTGAGAAGCTATCTCCTCCAACCAACATCAAAGGTATAAGAAGTTTTTTGGGGCATGCTGGATTCTATAGGAGATTCATAAAAGATTTTTCAAAAATCTCCAAACCTCTGTGTCAACTATTACAGCATGATAACCCCTTCACATTTGATGAGCCATGCATGTTAGCCTTTGATAAATTGAAGAGAGCTTTAATAACAACACCAGTTATTATAGCTCCTGACTGGAGTAAGCCTTTTGAGCTTATGTGTGATGCTAGTGACTTTGCCATTGGAGCTGTGCTTGGGCAAATGTATGATAAAATTTTCCACTCTATATATTATGCTAGCAAAACACTTGTAGAAGCTCAATTGAATTACACAGTCACTGAGAAAGAACTATTAGTTGTAGTCTTTGCATTTGACAAATTTAGGTCATATTTGGTTGGCACCAAAGTAATTGTCTTCACAGACCATTCAGCCATCAAATATTTGATAACAAAGAAATATGCAAAGCCTAGGCTAATTAGGTGGGTTCTCCTACTCCAAGAGTTTGATTTAGAAATAAGGGATAAAAAGGGAGTGGAGAACCAAGTTGCTGATCATCTGTCTAGATTGGAAAGAGACATTGCAGGTACAGCAGGTGGGGAGATCAAAGAATACTTTCCAGATGAGCAGCTATTGACAATAACTGCTGAATCATCAACCGCTGTAGCGGCCAGTGTAACAACACTTGACGCTGTAGCGGCTGAACCTGCAACACCTTGGTATGCTGACATAGTGAATTTTTTGGTTAGCAAGGTGGTACCTACTGAGATGACTTATCAGCAAAGGAGAAGATTCTTCCACACAATGAAACAATATTATTGGGATGAACCTTTTCTATACAAGAAGTGTCAAGACCTGTTAATGAGGAGATGCCTAGCAGATGAAGAACAAATTCAAGTGCTACAACACTGCCATTCTGCACCATGTGGTGGGCATTTTGGTGGTATTAGAACTGCTGCAAAGGTATTGCAATCTGGCTACTATTGGCCTTCACTTTTTAAAGATGCTCAAGACTTTGTAAAAAAATGTGATAGGTGCCAAAGAACAGGGAATATTTCAAACAAACATGAAATGCCTTTAACAAACATTCTAGAGGTTGAACTCTTTGATGTTTGGGGAATGGATTTCATGGGACCTTTTCCCTCTTCTCATGGAAACCTATACATTTTAGTAGCTGTAGACTATGTTTCAAAATGGGTAGAAGTTGTTGCTCTACCCAACAATGATGCAAGGTCTGTGAGAAAATTCTTATTGGAAAACATTTTCACTCGTTTTGGAATTCCTAGAGCCATCATAAGTGATGAGGGATCTCATTTTTGTAATAAATTAATTGAGACCCTATTGGCTAAATATGGAGTCAAGCATAAAATAGCAACTGATTATCATCCACAAACTAGTGGTCAAACTGAATTGTCAAACAGAGAAATAAAAAGGATGTTGGAAAAGATGGTAGGGCCTTCAAGGAAAGAATGGTCAATACATCTAGATGATGCTTTATGGGCCTACAGAACAGCTTATAAAACACCTTTAGGGATGTCTCCCTATAGGTTGGTTTATGGGAAGTCCTGTCACCTACCAATTGAACTTCAGCACAAGGCCCATTGGGCTCTAAAAAAACTCAACTTTGACTACAAGAAAGCAGGAGATGCTAGATTGCTGCAACTAAATGAATTGGAAGAACTTAGGCATTTTGCCTATGAGAATGCAGCAATTTATAAAGAAAAAACCAAAATGTGGCATGATCAAAAATTGATAAAAAGAGATCTCACTGAAGGAGGACAGGTATTGCTTTATAACTCCAGGTTAAGATTGTTTCCTGGAAAGTTAAAATCTAGGTGGTCAGGCCCTTTTCAATTGATAAAAATATACAGCCATGGAGCTATGGACCTCTATGATACAGCAACCAATACCACCTTCAAAGTGAATGGCCAAAGGATTAAACAATATTTTGGTGAAAATGTGGTAAGAGACAAAACCACAATTGAGTTTAAAGATCTCTAATTTGAAAGAGAAAGTTTGGCTGCAGACTTTAAAGCAAGCGCTCTTGGGAGGCACCCCAAGGATTCTAACAAATTTTCTATTTGTATGTTTATTCTCTATGCAGGAAATTAGGATGAGCGCTGTAGCGGTTACTTGCTACAGGAACGCTGTAGCGGTTGTGTTAAATCAGGGCTGGGTGTGGTCAAACAAAAAAATAAAAATCTTGCTCAGGGTGAGCTGGCACTGTACCCTCATCCCTAGCCTGAGCTGCACGTGCACCTACTCACCTACACTTGTCCAATCAACAGTTTCTTTTCTCTCTCCCACTTCACTCACAAACGGTCACTTTAATATCTACAACTCCCCACGCTACCATTTTCTCATTCTTTCTCTCTCCTTGCTCTCTGAAACTACCCTCAACCGTTACCACTCACCATCCATAACCTCCATCCTTTCTTCTTTCTTCGTCCCAACGCACACCAACATTTCCCAACAACCAGAAACAAATACGCAAGCTCTTAACCAACCATGACCAAAAAGCAAGCTGCCCTAAAACGATCTGGCAAGGGAGCTACTAGGAAACCAGAACCCTCCAACCCTGTCAAAACCACCATGGCCAAAGCAACTCCAGATCCTCAGAGTTTTTGGAAGATGGACTTCATAGCTGAAAGGGGGTTCAAGACAGACAGCGCTCCTAAAGCTTTCTCAACCGCTGTCACAGCGCTAGGTTAGGAGAACTTCATTAAGCATTGTAAGGAATACATGACGTCTTTGGTAAGGGAGTTCTACGCTGGCATTGAAGAGCCTAAGGAAGGAAAGCCTCAAACACACTCACTGGTAAGAGGTGAAACCGTTAATTTCAACTCCAGAACCATCAATGATATTTTCCATCTAGGCTATCATGGAAAGGCTTTGGAAATTAAAGTTCTGAACTGGGGAGATGAAGAAATGGAGGCTGTTAGGAGAAGAATTTGTGTGGAAGGGGCTACGTGGGATAAATTTGGGGCTGAATACAAAATCAAAAAAGCCTATTTGTGTGAGGAAGCCAATCTGTGGTGTAGTTTCATCAAACACTCCCTGCTGCCTACATCTCACACAACATTTGTGGAAAAGGAGAGGCTCATCGTTATTGATGCAATAATGGCTGGAGAAAAGATAGACGTGGGTAGATTGATAGCAAGGGAGATAGAGAAATGCAGAGTTAAAAAGGGAGGTAATTTGTATTTTCCTTGTTTAATTACTGAGCTGTGTTTGGAAGCTGATGTAGAGGTTGAAATGAAAGAAGAAAGAAGATCCCCTCTTGGGGCATTTCCTTGCATTTTTAAAGTTAAGCAGAAACCTGCCGCTGCAGCGTCTTCTGACTCTGTAGCGCTACAGCGCTTAGAGCTGAAGCAGCAGGTTCTCTGTAAATTTGTGAAGGAAAAATTTGACTGGGAAAAAGCAATGTATGCCCAGATATCCAAAGGAAAGACATCCATTTCCCCTCCTCAATTCTCTGATTGGCTATTGGAGGAACAGCCAGTTGAAAAACAAGAGAAAAAAGGAGTTAGGAAATAAAAGAAGAAAGTTGTGATTAGCCCAGCAAAGAGAGCAAATCCAAGGCCAGCAAAGAAAGTGCAAAAAGCTGTGGTAGAGGAGGAAAGTTTGGATTCTGATGACATTGAAAACATAAGTGAGGAAGATGAAGAAGAAACCATTGCAGTCATGAAAGAGATGGAGAAGCAGGAGGATGAGGAATCATCACGTGAGGAGAGTGATACTGAAGAAGAATCTGAGAGTGAAGAAGATGAAGAAGCAGAAGAAATACAGTGTGATCCAACCCCAAGCCCAAAGAAACAAACCCCCCCCCCCCCCCTGCCAAATCATCCAATCCACCATCAACCCCCACCCCCATCCCTGAACCAACCAAACTAACACCCAAGAAAACACCTGCCAAACAAGCCACACCAAAGAAGCCTGAACAAAAACATCCAATCACCAAAGAAAACCCAACTGAGCAGCCTAAGAAAGTTTATCAGTCATACACCAAGGCAAGAAGAAACCCAGGAGTCAAACTGGCTGAGCACCCAGAAGAAGGTGTTCAGCCAGTAGATGCTGCAGCAACTATGTCTGCAGTACCTAGTGACACAATGCCTGAGGCAATTCTGACCGAGGAGGAAAGTGAGAAGGAGGCTGCTGAGGAGCTAGTGAACTTGCAGGATGAAACAGAGCCAGTGCTGGAAGAAAAAGAGCAGGAGCAAGAGCAAACAGAACAGGAAGAAGAAGTGCAGGAATCAGACGCTGCAGCAGCAGCAGTGCAGGAAGCACGCGCTACAGCGCCACCAACCCCTTAAATCCCTGGCTGGTGCGTATAGAAAAATACCTGGTGGGAGAGGTCAACCCCTTAAAAGGATCTCAGTACCTCGGAGGATTAGTCTCTGCAGTTGCGCGCGCAGGTGATACCTTGATTTACCAAAAAAAGAATTCCAAATTGGATAACATTTGCTCGAAAATCAATTCATATTAATCAGTTTTTAATTCATACAATGCTCAAAGAGAGTGAACCGTGTTTTTATAGTACTCAAAAGAAGGATTAAAATGGTATGACTTTCAGGCTGTTAAACTCACTAGAGAAAGATATTAAACAGGCTCAATGTCTTGAAAACAAAACTGTTTTAGAAAATGACCCATTGCGAAGCAACACGATTCTTCACTAAACCACCCAGTGTTTTGAATTATTTTTGATTGGAAATTGTTACGGATTGGCCCAATCCACAATAGTGAGGCCCATAAGCAAAAGCAGATCCATTAACCAACGGCTAATATCTAGGCCCTAGATCGGACGGCTCTGATTCATTAGGACAACACACTTTTACTCTATAAATAGGCATTCAATGTAACGCTCAAGGTACACACTCTTTCCTACCTTCCTACCTCTAATCAGTTCTATAGCTGACTTGAGCGTCGGAGTGTCTTCGCAGGGACCACCTGCCCTGGATCGGACGCGGAGCTCGGTTGATCAAGACCAACCCCTACCAACTATCTCGGATCGGACCTTGTGTCTAAGATCGGATACAGGTCTAGAGATACAGTACAGAACATTGGCGACCACAGTGGGAGGATCTTGTACTTTAGTTCCTCTCCCATCTCCTTGATTGACAATGGCTCCGACCTTACGTCATAGGACTATCTCGAATGTCGCTGAAGGACCGGTTCTGCAGCGGGTGACTCCGAAAGGAGTGGAAGTCACCTTACCCCTTAGCCCAGCGCATGCTCAAAGCTCGGTTAAGGCTATGGTTCCTAGGAGCTCAGCCCGGAACCGACTTCCACCTCCCCCTCCGACCGTCCAGGTACCGGTCGATGCTGTTCAACAGCTCGTCCTGTTCCTAAATCGGCAAGCCGAGGTCGACCGGCAGGAAAGTCAACGCTACACCCAGTTAGAAGCTCAGATTGTTGAGCTCCGGGCTCGTAACATCCCGGATCGGAGTTCCTCTCTGCGCAACTCTTCAAGTGGAATGATTCATGGCCGCGGCCGCCACCGATCTCCGGCTTGGAGGAGATACCATCACCGCACTCCACCTCGTTGTAGAGGAGGGAGAGGATTGGAGACTACCCCAAGTCGGACACCTGATGATCCTTATGGTCCTAAGGGTTCCCCTCGGCCTAGCTCGTTTCTGTTTCCCTCTCCTCCGAGGTGACGTACCAGAAGTCGGAAAAGGTCTCCAAGGCAGGAATGTTAGTGCCTTCGCTCGCGGGGATCCCCCGGCAAGTGTGGCTACCGACGGTCTTCACCCCTTGTGAGGTCAGCAAAGCGTAAAGGACCTTTCATAAGGAAGATCGACTACTTCCCGGTGCCAAAGCACCTCGAGAAACCTCCTGAGGGTTTGAAAATGCATGATGGGACTGGAGATCCGGATCGCCACCTCGACTACTGATAACCCTATTTTATATAGGTTATTTATGCTCTTAATACTTAAGCCAAGCTTACTTCTCAAGTAATTTTAGTACTTAAATATGTGAATATATGAATATTAGAATAAATATAGGTTATAAGTCAATTCCTTAAACCTTGGGCATAATCAAATGCCTTTGTGAATATGTTTGATGTTTTGCTTTAGCGCTGCAGCGGTATGCTATCAAGGAGACGCTACAGCGTTATATGACGGCTGACCATTGAGATATTTGTGTGACCACTTGAGGACATGATGAGTCACCACCCTTATCTCTTCCTCTCAGCTGTATATTTTGACTTTCAAGTGGATGCTAAATTACACTTGGCACCTCCTAAATGGAACCCATGTGATAGTTGGTGTATTCCATCATTAGCACTTTTTGTAAAGTACTTTAAGGATAATATCTAAGTCTTATGATCATCATGATATATTATTATTCTATTAAGACTTAGTTAGTTTTTTAGATTAATAAAGATTGTTTCATTAGTAAGTAACATACGTAGACACAAGTAGTTGTAACTTGGAAGAAGAACTTCTTATGACATAGTAGCTTTCCTCCATTGTTATTCCACACCTTTAACCTTTTATTTTTAGTATAGTTTTCTAGTCTTCATCCAAGGTTTTGCTCACGCCTCAACTTCATCATTTGTATGCTACTAGGGATTATTGGAGTGTATCTTTTACAACCACTCTTCTCTTGTCTTCATACGGTAATACATACTCTTTAGTTGTATTATGTTGATGGAACTTGTGATGAGCTAACTTTGTTGTAGTTGGATTGTTCTTGGTGTGTAATGAACCTTGAGTAACTTTTGTATAATATTATGATGTTTGTGTTTTATTCCTTGTGTCATAATGTTTTCAATCTTGGTTTGGGAATGATCAACTAAAACAAGGTAACTTTGTGGGTACAGACATGGTTCACAAAGAGAACTCAATGAATGATATGAATGAAAACCCTTTAAAGACATTTAAAGGAAGCACCACTTAACTCTAGACATAGGGGAGTAATAGTTCATAAGGCAAATGTTGTAAGAGCTTAATATACAGGGGTAAAACTTATTTAGAGCCTAGACATAGGAGTCTTGTAACATAACCCTGACGAAAGTGACTGAAAGGCACGCTACCAAAGCGCTATAACGTCTACCGATTCTTAAGCGCTACAGCGCTTAACGCTACAGCGTCTAAATATTGTTTGAACATTACTCTTGAGAATTTACACAACCATTGAGCTGTCCAACTCACCTTTAATTACTTCAACTTAATACTATTTTATCACAACTTATCATGTTTACAAATTTTTACCTTTACTTGCTACTCAATTCTTTTCACTAAGCTTCTAATCACTTAAACTTCTTTAGATTAATTCCAATCCCTGTGGGAACGAACTTTACATATCATTATATTACTTGTTGCGATTGTGTATACTTGCACATCACCTTTTCGCACAACAACTACTTCAACACGGTTATGCAATACTGTAACGTTCCAGGGGAGATAAAGTGCCAAACCTTTCTCCTCACTCTAGAGAAGGCGGCTCTAGACTGGTTCAGGGCTCTTAAGCCAAATACGATCTCCTCTTGGGATCAGTTAGTCAAGCTCTTTTCTGCACACTTCGCCCACTCGAAGATGAAGCCTAAATCTCGGAAGGTATTTCAGGCAATTCGGCAAGGAGAAAATGAGTTCCTTCGGGACTACATAGAGAGATTCAATAGAGAAGCTGCTCAAGTCCGGAATCTCAACGACTCTTTCCGTCTTTACTTCATGGAGGCTGGTCTTCGTGAAGGAAGTCTATTTCAGATAGACGTCGGGGTCAACCAAGCTGAGTCACTTGCCGAGTTCCTCCAGCGATCTCAGAAGTATATCGATCATGAAGAAGGGATTAACGTAGGAAGGTCACGTTTCACCTAGGTCTCGGAATGAGCCTACGGGCGTGATGTAATCCGACTTTGTAAATGTTTAACCATCTAATATATATCCCGACTACGATTTTCCTCACACTGAGTGCTTAGTAAAAGTGAGTTCCGAGGTTGAAGGGAAGGATTTGGGATCGGTCGAACGATCACCTTAAAGTTCCACGCTAAAACCGGAACCCGAGACACTGAGCTCGACATCGCTAGAGGTTCGGGAGCTCCACCAGGTCGGACTCCGGATGATTCCTACTATCCTGAGGGTTCCCATCGGCCCAGCTCGTCTCAGGCTTCCTCTTCTTCAAGGCGGCATTAAATTGACACCTCGAGTCCCTCAGGTGGTCACGTTTTTAACATTGCCGAGGTTAGTGGCAGACACTCTCGCTGGTATAAGCCCGGCCTCGAAGATCTTTGACAAGACCCGTATCTCGGGCGCTCCGAGGCTGGTGGCAGACACCCTCGCTGGTATAAGCCCGGCCTCGAAGATCTTTGACAAGACCCGTACCTCGGGCGCTCCGAGACTGGTGGCAGACACCCTCGCTGGTATAAGCCCGGCCTCGAAGATCTTTGACATGACCCGTATCTCGGGCGCTCCGAGGCTGGTGGCAGACACCCTCGTTGGTATAAGCCCAGCCTCGAAGAATACTGTCCTAAAGGCGACATTAAATTGACACCTCGAAGATCTTTATTATATTATATTATATATTACATACTAATAGTTATTCATTTCTTGGTTGTTACTTTCAGGAAAATTTCTCTGATTAGCATGCCGAGTACCGTGAAACTCAGCAGAGTAGTGACAGCACTGAGATTGATCCCGCTGAGGAGTGTCGAGCGGCTTTACATGCTTGGCAGCAATCTGTTGGTCCATCAAAAAGTGGTCGTTTAGTAGGAGTTGGTGGTGTGGGCCCGTCTGCTTTCCAAAATTCCATTATTCTGAATCTGAAGCCATCATCTTCTTCAGAAAGAAGTACTGGTCGCTCTCATGTCCCTACTCCTTCAGAATTAAATGATGTTCAGCTATTGACACAGAAATGAAGCAATGCACATCGTGAGATGAACGAGCGACAGAACAAATATGAACAGGAATTAGAGCAGATGCGGGAGCAGCAGAGGTTGAATGACGAGCGCTTGAAGCAATTAATGGATAATATGTCTCAACACCCGAGGCCATCTATGCCATCATCATCATCATCATCATCATCATCATCATCATCATCATCATCATTTTATCCATCGTACCAAATGCAGCAGCCTTACGACGGTGCTTTTCAGTCGTACTCTGGTGTCTTCCAGCCTTATGGTCAGCCGTACTCTGGTTTCAACTCTCAGCCCCAGCAGCAGCTCCAGCAGGGCCCATATGGTCAGCCAGCCGTACTCTGGTTTCAACTCTCAGCCTCAGCAGCAGCCCCAACAACAGTTGAACACAGAACCGAACCCGGAATTAAATATATGGTTTGATGTGGACCCCAACAACAACCCCGCCAGAAGCTACTATCGTGATGATGACTAGCAGTTTTAGTCGTTTTATTAGATATTTTAATTTGCATGTGTTGGATATTTCATTTTATATTTTGTAATGGATATTTTAATTAGTACTTTCTTGGATGGATATTATGGAAAATTTATCATAGTGAAACATTATTCAATTCTCGTTTAATTAGTAAATATTTAAATAATAAATATAAATATTTATATTATAAAATTAATAATATTTATTTTTTGAATAAAATTCAAAAATCTGTTTTAAAAAAAATCAAAATAATTAAATAATATTAATTAAAAAAACTGTTTTTTAAAAAATAAATAAATAAATTACCGGCGGATTTTATTAACTTTCGGCGGATTTTTTAAATTAATTTTTTTAAAAAAAATTACCGGCGGATTTTTAAATATTTCCGACGGATTTTCGGAAATTACCGACGGTTTTTTAAATCGATTTCCGGCGGAATTTGGGATGATTTCCGGCGGTTTTCCGCCGGTAACCGTTACCTGCGAACTATTTTCCGTTGGAAAAAATCCGCCGGTAAAGCCTCATTTCCGGCAGCTTTTTTCCGCCGGAAATCCGCAAATTTCTTGTAGTGAATGGATACCCGCGGAGAACTCGTCCTTGTTTGGGACGAGGATGGGGGATGCAAAACTCGACCCTACTAGAAATAGAAGCGGGGACGGGAGATGCAAAACTCGCCTTAGGCCCACCCTATTGCCATGCCTAATTCCAGCAAAGAGAGAAATCAAGAAGTAGAAGAAGGTGCACTACTAGAAAATGGGTTTTTAGCGTCCATATTTTAGCGTCGGCCACGATACCCACACTAATAGCGTCGGCCTAGAGTCGGCTTGACCCACGCAACCCACGAATTTATTTTTTGTTAAAAAAAAATTAGCGTCGGCTCTGGCCAACGCTACTCTGGAAATAGCGAACGTTAAATGCTTAATTTTTAAATATTATTTTTAGCGTCGGCCAGGGCCGACGCTACCTCTCAGTTTATTTTACTATTATCATTCTCACTCTCCCACTCTCGCTCACTCTCACTCTCCTCACCCTATCCTCACTTTCACTATTCTCACTCTCACACTCTCGCTCTCACTATGATCTTAAGCCTATTGAAATGACCTAATACACTGTTAAAGTTGCTTCTCAAGCTTTTGATCGATTTGGCTTTGTGAATATATAATTTTGCTTTGTTTTAGCAGGATCCACCTGTCATAGAATGATCTTGTAAATATTGTAGTGGAACAGCAAAAGATAGAGATCAATGGCACTCATAAAATCGAGACCATTTACAAACTGTTATTGGGTCAACTGTAAGTTGACTGAGCTTTTTTTTTTTTAATTTCAGAGCACAATTCCATATTTTTTATTTGTTGCTCTGCAAGGAAATCCAGTTGATTTCAGAACAACCTATTCAGGTATCATTTTTTTAGTGCCTATGTATTTCTAGATTTATGTATTAGTGTGTTGCAAATTTTGGGTTTGGAGTGGGTATGAATGGGACAAATGTGTATTACTTTCCTGTGATCAAGTTAAACTCATGTGCAAAGATAAAGAAAATTGTCTTGATCATAACTCATTGAATAAGTTACTGGTTTTGTTATCTGCATTAAGTCATTGGTTTGATACTTTGTTTCATGGACAATTATGTTTCTTCTAGTTACTAGCACTTGAGGTGCATGTTTATTTCTGGAGATTAGATAGTGTAAATTAACTTGATTCAAAAGTGCTCATTTCATCAATACAATCTCATTTTCATCAATATTATTAATGGACAAATAGGTTGAGTCTTTATTTACCTGCATTTTCTGGAAATCATTTGATTGAGTAAAGATATAAATGAACGATTGTCACTGCCGCTAAAGGGGGTGGTTACTCTTGTTTTGAGGTTTATAAGCGCTGCTTGATTTGACTGGCATGCATTTGACATTGAACTACACTCTAAAGGCACTGATTTAGAAGATATAAGCACTGATTTATAAGTGCTGCTTGATCTGACTGGCATCCATATTTTCCTGCATGTAGCTAATGCTATGGTTGGATCGCGATCATGGATATATAGGAGGACTATTTCACCGTACAAACACTAAAAGAAATGATAAGTTTGTTGACGACTATCCTTTGACTCCTCTTGAGGTAATGGGAAAACGGAAATTGGTGATTTGTTTACTTTTCCTTCTGATTTTGTGTTTAGCCACTTGTAAGCTACCTTCATCTTTTATAAGTTCATCAAGTAATTATGTTTTCAATGCAGCTATCTTTGTTTCTTCTCTATTATTTTGTCCAAAGTCTTGTCCTAGTTTGCAAAGAGAATACATGCTTCATTTTTGGTTCATACACAACCGATTAGCAATAGTTTTAACATTTGAGTTGTTGTATGCACACTATATTCCACTAACAATATCATTAACATGGACACTTGCAAGTATGTCAAATAAATGCTAAATAGCATACTTTTAGAAACTCTGTTACTTGGTTAAGGTGTTGTATTGCAGTAGAACAATCTCCAGATATAGAATTTTCTGAGTTTGGAGACTGCAAATGAATCTCATTATTGACTGCCGCAGTTTTCAGTTCTGAGTTAGATCATCAACATTAGCAAGATATCTCAATCTCACCATTATTCATTTAAAGATCAAAAGATACAAGTGTGGTTGTTTTACTTGTACATTTATTCATGAACTTCTTTTTTTGGAGCAGGTTACAGAGAGAGGAAGCCAAAATCATTGCATGGGAGAATCTGCAGAAAGCAAAGGCCGAAGCTGCAATACGGAAACTTGAGGTATTTTTATACATCAAAATTATGTTTGAATTTAACTTCCTCATTCCATGTATTTATTGTCTAAAAACAAAATCGTATTCATAGTATCATGATTAAAACTAAATGAGTTCTTTAAAAGAGGATTCATCAAACGAATTTGTATTCATAATATCTTGATGATTATATTTTGCTTTACAATACCTGATGATTATTATAATTTATGTTTGTGGCATAATAATTTGACTTTTGATGGGTTTATTGGTTTCAAGTGAAAACTGACAACAGTTAATTCATCCTGTGTAGTAGGCTAGAGTTGGAAGCAATGCACTTTTAGCCATAATTCCAGATCCAGTAACATGTTTTTCCACTGCAAGATACTATCAAAAACAAATCTTCTCTTTGGACTCAAATTTGGTCGTTGTTGATTGGATTACTAGTGGACGCCATGAAAGTGGAGAAAAATGGGATTTTGATCTATACAGAAGCTCCAATAATATATTTTTAGATGATGTCCAGCCTTTGTTTCTGGATACGGTAATAGATTTGCTGCTGTCCTTGTTATGTTTGTATCAATTGTTTTCAATTGATATGATATTTTCTGTTTCCTGTAGTATTTAGTTGGCATGGATTTCAGTTTCCATTTACAAAGTTTGTTGATTACATTTACATTGGATGCTTTTACATGGTATAGTTCTTGCTGGATTTGATGTAGTCATTTAGTTTACAGTAATATTATGAGGATAAGAGGGATTCTGCTTTCATTTTTAATTAATCAGTGAAAGTTGTTTATATGCATTTGTTATTTGGTGATTAACATGAAAATTGCATATCTTGTGGCTTTTGTTTCATGATTTTAGCTAAAATACTGGCTTGTGGTTTCTATAAGTGTTTCTGTATCAGGATGCAATTTTTTTTTTTAAAAAAAATTTCATTAGCGTGGGCCTAGCCGACGCTACACTTTAAGTTGACTATCATGTTGTTGACTTTAGCGTTGGCCTGGTCGACGCTAGTTAATTCGTTGACTTTTTTTGATTGACTAAGTAGCGTCGGCCCTGGCACTAGCGTCGGTTTTAGCGTCGGTCAGGCCCACACTAAAGTTAGCGTCGACTAAAATTATGGGACGCTACATTTACCTACGAACATTTTAGCCTCGACACGTGGCTGACGCTACTCCAACGCTAAATATCACGGTTAGCGTCCGCTTTTGGCCTGTTAGCGTGGACTTTTGGCCGACGCTAAAAACTGTTTTTCTAGTAGTGGTGTCACATACTCACATGCATGGGAGTTCCCATGGATGATAAGGATTTGGAGTTCATCTAGGATCCACCCTTCAAAACATTTTATAAATGTGTTTAGGGGTTTGCTTGAAATTATGAAATTGATCATGTTTGGTTTTTGGGTTATGGTAGTTTGTTTTATTTTAAGATAAGATGATGATAGACTTCATGCACGTCCCTCTAAAAGCTTGAAATTGATATTATTGTTCTCAACCCATGTGAGTGCATGTTTAATTTTGGTTCACTGCAACTTCCATAGAGGTCATATCGAATGGGTTTGATTCATCGGTAAAAAGAGTTAATAAACATGTTTTCAAGATGAGCGCGGCTATTTATAGCGAGAAATTTTCTCGAAAACTACCCACGAAATAACATGTCAAACTATTAGAAAAAGAATTTGCAAAAATCACGCCTAAATAAAAATCATGACAGTCATATAATAATATAGAATCACACACCACGTCATTCGTGGTGTTGACCACGAAACTCTTTCGCGGGTTTCAGCACTATCCTTACAAGATATAATTTTTAATGCCAAAAGACCACAGTGGTTTTTTTGGGCCAGAAGTCATCCCAGGGAGCACGACTTCTAGACTGCATTTTTGCAATTTTTTTTATTTTGATGTTCAAAAGTCGCTATTTTATGGCGACTTCTGAACTGTATTTTTTAATTTTTTTTATATTAATTTAAATTAAGTTATATTAATTAATTTAATTAATTTAGAAAATTAATATTTATAATTCTAAATTAATTATAAATATTATGGTGATAAAAAAGTGTCGGCAAGATCTCGTGCATCCAAAAGTGTCAGCAACATCAAAACCATTGAAAAAACAAAAAAAAATTGTTAGTTTTGTAGTGTAAAAAATTAGTTTTTTACTATGTTTTGACCGCTTTTAATTATATATATCTAACTTTTTATTTAAAAAAAATATCTACCGTGTAGAAGAGGTATAAAACTACCGTGTTGAGTTATGAAATACTAGATACGGATTTAAATTAGACATGTATTAAAATCGTAAAAAAAAACACTAAAAACACAATTTTTAGTGTAAACTATGCACTATTCACTGTGCCCTATGCGCTATGCACTATTCACCATGCACTACCGTGTTGTGCTGGTGGTATTTCTTTATCAGTCGGGGTAGGTGCAGGTGGTTGTTCGTATTGATTAAGCATCGAGGAATTAGCACCAGCTTGCTCTTGAAGCCTCCAAAGATATGCAACTGATTCGGCGTATCAGAGTGGACACCAAATAGATTATAGAACATATTGTCGTCGCTGCTAGCCGTATAATGCAAAAATTACGACAGAAAATAAAAAACAAGTCAAACCTCATCAAAAAATTATAACAACACCACTAAAAATCTAATAAAATCGAAAAAAGATTATACAATTTTTTTTTTAGATTTTTCAGAGATTATGAAAAATTAAAAAAATTCATAAAAAATAGTAAACGATGAAATTTGAGATTTTGGGCCCCGGAGTCTTGAAAGAAATTCTTTCTTGAGGAGTAATGATCCTTGATTTTTTTTGGATTTAATAGCTGTGGTTTCGAGACAATCAGACAAGATTTTCCGAAAATCGATTTTTAGTCTAGAACCCTAAAACTGAGTAGCGATCTAACAATAAATGAAATTGATATAATTTTGTAATTAATTTTGAATTAACAATATTAACTTTTTAAAATAAATAAATTAATTAATTTTAATTTATATAAATTAATATAAATAAATCAAAACAATAAAAAAAACACAGTTCAGAAGTCACCTTGAGGGGGGGACGACTTCTGAACATAAAAAGGAAAAAATTTGAAAAATTTCAGTGTAGAAGTCGTACTCCTTGGGGGCGACTTCTGGCATAAATTTTGGATATGTTCTAGTTTGGTATATAATCTAAAAATTGTGTTATTTTGGTAAATAATTTTTTTTTTTGGGTCTAGAGTTTTTTTTTATAGACAATGTTAGTGGGGGTGGGGGAAATGTTAGTTTCTCGGGTTTGAAGCCAAGACCTTCTCCTTGCACTTATTTAGTGTACTTTTTCGGTATCGCTTTACTCGCCAATTGAGCTACCTTCTTGAGATTCTAGAGTAATTTTTTTACAAGCAAGCACATCTCATCATATTCCCGTACAATCGCTAAACCGATTTTTAAGTAACCCGGTCCCACCGGTTCAAACTTCATGATTCATGTGGCTCCTATCTAAGCAGCCACATCACAGAATCGTGCAAATCCCACACTTTCTTAATCCCACGCTCTCTTCCCAAGTTTTTCAAACACGCAAGAACACGTAGTAAGTTCCACCAATAACACACGCGCGTGAATTTTACTCTCAGTTATTTCAACTAACTTTCATTTTCGTTTCATTGACCACACATAATTCCGCCCCACTTTCCCGGTTCGAAAAAAAAATCTGCTACGACTGTTCTTATAACAAGCACACCTACATTCCTACAACAACCACATAACGGCCACAATTACTTTCTTCTACAGTCAACCAAAAACGACCACGTTTTGAATCACCGGAGAAATGGCGGAGACGGTGGAGCTTCAAACCGAGGAGCAGTGTTCTCTGCTGTCAGATTCCGACAATGGTGACCGGTCGTGGCGGTTGAACTTTGAGTCTTTCCAGTTATCTACGGAACACACGGAGAAGACGGCGAAACCCCCTCGTGGCCTCCATGACTGCTATGGTGTTCTAGGTTCACACATTTCTTCAAATTTTAATTCCTTTTTTCGAAGCATTGTTCAATTTATTATTTTATTAGTTATATTTAGCTCATAATTGATGAATAATTAAATTAAATATCACATCACATAGTAATAGTGATAGTATACAATGCTAGATGTAACATGGGAACCGATTCCTCTTTATTTATGCTTTTTTTTATAATTATTTTTGGAATCTGCTTTTTTGGAGTTTAAAATCTATCATTTTTATTTTTTAAAATTGGAATCTGCATTTTGTTTTGCATCATTGGTTGGTTGTGGTTGATTGTGAGCTATGTGCTGATGGAATTTTTCTGTTTCGTTGTGTTTTTGACTTCCATTTTTGTCTCGCTCTTTACTTTATATGAGACCTCGTTTGTGTGTTTTCCCTTTGCAATAAGTCTAAAACTTGCTTCAATTTTGAGTTTTTTGAAAGATGCCATCGTTGGAGGTCATCAATGGTGAGTATGCTGTGTTTTGCTGTTATCTTTTTTCTGCCAGATTTAGTAAGTATTAGAATATGGAAGTAGGGTAGTTATAAAATGTTTTTTTTTTTAAATTTGGGTTTTCGGGATTGATTATTGTGTAGCTTAGCTGTACATACTGCAGCTTATGGGCACTTTTTATGTACTGGAAGCTGGATTCAAGTTAAAGGAAATTTTGTGCATACTTTTAAGAGACTAGAGGACAAACTTTTTGACGGTGAACTAATAGTTTTTGGTGATTACTTATTAGGTTTATTTTCGATTTGACGTTCCTGTTTTAAGTGCAAGAAGTTGCAAATCTTTGCAGCATTAGGTTTTACATTTGAAATTGAATGCATGTGGATTTTGTTTCATTTCTTGAAGTGATCTGTTTGTTGTTTGGTCCCTATATAATCTTGCTAAAACTGCTGCTTTTAGGGTTTGCTTAAATTGCCTGCTTGCTGTGACATCACGTATGTTTTCTGATTTGTAGAATTTTCATTGTTCATAGAATGAAGATCATTTCCCTAGAACTGTGAACAGCTGGTTCAACTAATATACTAAAACTGTGAAAGTTCAAAGTTCAAAGCATAACCGTGACTTTAAATATCATTTCCTTCTTCTACAAATGTCTGTCTAGTTTTCGTTTTCAAGTCAGGTCAGCCGTGTTCCGAAATGTATTCTTTGAGTGATGGTATCTTTGCTATTTAATTTAATGGGGGACTTCATGGATTATGTCTTAATCTTTTTTTCTTTTCTGTTTTATATTTCTTCAGGTCAAGAAGATAATATTGCTGAGTACTATCAGCAGCAGGTTGAAGTGCTTGAGGGCTTTAATGAAATGGATGCCTTAGCAGAGCGCGGTTTTATTCCTGGAATGTCGAAGGTTTCAGTTTCATTTTCTCCTTTACGCTCTGTAGATCTAAGACTGATATATAGTCACATCACATGCCTTGGCTGAATATCCACTGATGGGTGCAGGAGGAGCGAGACAAGTTAGCTAAAAGTGAGACGTTTGCCATCAGAATATCCAACATTGCAAACATGGTTCTTTTTTCTGCCAAAGTTTACGCATCAGTCAGAAGTGGTTCCCTAGCCATCATTGCGTCGACTTTAGACTCGCTTCTTGACCTCCTTTCAGGATTCATCCTATGGTTCACTGCATTTTCCATGCAAACACCGAACCCATATCAGTATCCTATTGGAAAGAAGCGGATGCAACCTTTGGTTAGTCCTCCTATTAATTTTCTGTTTGAAATATTCTGAATCATTTTGTGTTCTTGCCAGTCATATTAAGAGATGGTGCTTTTCTGTTCTCAACCTCGCAGTCTCTTAGGATTTACTGTTATCAAATAAAAAAAAAGTAAAACTACCTTGTTTGTAGTTTGGCAGTGTATCAATATGTTCCATAGATTAAGTATAAAGTGGAAGTTCATTATCAAATAATTAATGGTCTACTGAATAATTATGATTACATCTCATGCTGAAATTTTAAATTCAAAATTGTGTGCAGGGAATTCTTGTTTTTGCCTCCGTAATGGCGACACTGGGACTGCAAATTATTTTGGAGTCTGTCCGCACGTTGCTGTCGACTGTAAGTTGATTTTGCTACATTTCTAGAGGCAAAGTTGACACCTAAACAGTTGAAGTTAAAACAATAATATTTCATTTAGTTTGCTAGATCTCATTAATCTCTAGGTAGTCTAAAGTATCTCTTCATGACATTTCCAGGAAACTGCCTTCAACTTGACCAGGGAACAAGAGCGCTGGGTTGTGGGTATTATGCTTTCAGTGACTTTGGTGAAATTCCTGCTGATGGTTTATTGCCGCACTTTTACTAATGAGATTGTTAAAGCCTATGCTCAGGATCACTTTTTTGATGTGATCACTAATGTCATTGGCCTCATTGCCGCACTTTTGGCAAACTATTTTGATGCTTGGATGGATCCTGTTGGTGCTATCATTGTAAGTGAATACTTCCCTTATGTTAATTTACTTTTCTTTCCTTATGTTAATTTACATTGCTCTCCTTATGTTAATTATAGACCCACTGGATAGAAATGCCAATTGGTAATTGGTAATGGATTCAATTGATATATGCAAAGTTTATCCATGATCGGTAAGAAGGAATAAGATATTTACCCTTTTAACAAAATATGGAGTTGGGCATAAGTAATTACTCGCTAAAATCTATGGGTATGAGTATTATAGTATCCACCCTTTTTTAAAAAAAACCTTCACTCCCTTTCCTCATCTCTAGCATTTTAGTTTATGAATTGGTTGTTCTGTAAGTTTGTTTTAATTACATATTACATTATGCATTGTATTTTACCATATTATGCTGTATCTGAGTTTAGTTGAATAATTTTGTTTGTAATATTTTATAATTAAAAATTTGATTGATCTTTGAATATTTTTCAAGTAAGCTATATGTTGTGTACTTTAACGATGTATTTGGCTCTAAAGAGGGGACTAGAAACGACCCCCTTCTTTGATTTGTAAGGGGAGGGAGGTAAAATAAAACTAACTTACTATTTTATCCTTATAATTGCACAAATTTTCAGATGCCCACCTCTACCAAATGGTGGTGGTGGTGGCAGAGGGTTCTCAGTAGTCAGTGGCAATGACAATTGTGGACTGTACTTACATTGGTTGTGATGATGGCAAGTGTCAAGAAATTAAGGAGGATGCTTGACGATGGCGACATTGGTGGACAGTGCCTGATGGTGGAAATGGTGGAGGATGGTGTGCGGTGGTGGTGGTGGTGGTGGTTTCTAAATACAAGTTTAAACATGATTTAAGTCAATACAAGAATTTTAAACACATTTTCTCTTCCCTCCAATTCCCCCCGATATTGAGGGTAGGCAAAATTGAGAGCGGATGGATTTTGGCTCTTCTCCATTCCCTTCCCCTCCAACATTTTGAACCAAACAAGAAATGTTTATAAAAATCCTTCCTCTCCCCTCCATTTCACTCTGACGAAATCGTATTTTAAATTTTTTATAGATGTTTTTATTGATCATTCAATGCTAATGTTATATCCACTTGGGTATGGATCCAGGTATTATAGTATCATGCTCATCCCTAACCATTGGCATCCCTATTTGGAAAGGCTATTTTTTTCTGCTATAAACTTGGGACTTTGATTCTCTCCTTCCCACTCTACCTACATCTCTCTCCATCATCTCCATCTCTCTTAATTTCACTCTCTCATCATTATTTATAATTTTTTAATGATCTTCTCTCTCTTCCCACCCTTATGTTTTATGATGGAGAGGAAGGAGGGAAGGAGAGGATCCAAAGTGTGCTTGATTACTAGGGATAGAAGGTAATGAAACAGAGTACACAAATAGTATTTACAGTAATCTCGTCCCATCCACAACCAGGGGTTCCATAAAAAAAATATGGCCATCCATATTTGTCACAGCCTCTGCTACGCTCTTATAATAAGCTACTTAGACGGTTACAATTATCTAACACTGATCTCCTGCAATGAGAGATTGTTTGATATATCTTATGTCATTTTGCTGAAAACAATTTCTTATTACTATTTGTATATTTAACTTGCCACTTTCTTATAGCCGTTGACATATAACTTGCACTTGTTTTACTTATGTGTAATTGTTCTACTGCAGCTGGCCTTGTACACCATTCGCACGTGGTCATTGACAGTGTTGGAAAATGTGAATTCCCTGGTTGGAAAATCAGCTGCACCAGAGTACCTTCAGAAACTTACATACCTCTGCTGGAACCACCACAAGGCTGTAAGGCACATTGATACTGTTAGAGCTTACACATTTGGGTCTCACTACTTCGTTGAGGTTGATATAGTCCTCCCAGCAGGCATGCCCCTGCAAGAGGCTCATGATATTGGGGAATCATTGCAAGAGAAGCTCGAGCTTTTGCCTGAGATTGAGCGTGCTTTTGTTCATCTCGATTATGAGTACACTCATAAACCTGAGCATACCCAAGCACATTCCTAGAAGCCATATAGAGAAGCAACGCCGTCTTGTTTATTTCATTTACTCTTTCATCTCCCTCAGTTGTAAATGTGAACCACTGTAGGTAGATCTGAATATGAACTTGGGTCTTAGTAGTGAGAAGTTGCTATACTTCCACTAAGGGCCATAGAATTGAATTTGGGATATGCTGTGAAGCCTTATCATGCACCCTGAGCTATTAATTCCAACTTGTTGGGTAGCCTTGATGAATTCCCCACTGTATATCACAATAGGTAGTTAAGCAAAGATGCACCACGTTCCACACTACTTCCCTTTCATCTCTTTTTCTGTTACAGTACACTCGCTAGTACCTAAATTAAGGTGCCTGTGCTGCCCTTTCATCTCTTTACTTATTAGTAATACTAAGATGTGCAAATTTGTTATATACTATGGAGTAGATTCCTTTCCTTATTGTAAGAGAATATGCAGCATGCTATGTATGTCAAAATGGTCAATGATGTAGTTTAGAACATCTTTGACAGCAAATTCTTAGGTGGAAAGGTGATTCATGTGGTCAACCATACATCAACTCATTTGTGCAAAAATAATGTTTTTGATTTTTCTCTGATCTATATCTGCAGTGTTATTAGTCACTTCATTAGGAGGGGAGATGTCATCTAATGGAGGAGCCCTTTGTGAACTCTCATTCTTTATCTTTTTATTGATTTTCAACAAAATCATAGATTAGTGGCAACATCAAAATCATCAAGCATCATCATATCTACTAATATTCAAGACCCAGTTCTCCGAATTAACGGTATAATAAAGCAAACTAATCTAATATCTATTTATACAAATAAACCTTCTATGAAATTACTAATTTCGATCTCTTATTAACAAGACGCATATCTAATTTAAGGGTAAAAATGTCATTACACTCTCTTTCTTTCTTTTTCTTCTTACACTCTCTTTCTTCCTTTTTTTCTCTTTCTTCTACACTCTCTTTTCACTTTTTTCTTACACTCTCTTTCTTCTTTTTTTCCTTTTACTTTTCCCATAAACATTTCTTCTCTTTCTTATATCACTTCACATTAGTTTTTTTTAACTAAATTTCTTAATTTATACAAACACTACTCTATTAAAATTACCTATAAAAATGTAAATGAGTCACACTAAAAAACAAAAAAAAACTATCACATTTTTAGAAAAAGTTATCACCTTAAAAATCTAATATATCTATTTATACAAATAAATCTTCTATAAAATTACTAATTTGGATCTCTTATTAACAAAACACGTATCTAATTTAAGGGTAAAAATGTTATTACACTTTCTTTCTTTTTCTTCTTACACCCTCTTTCTTCCTTTTTTTTTCTCTTTCTTATACACTCTCTTTCCTCCTTTTCACTTTTCTCTTACACTCTCTTTCTTCTTTTTTTCTTTTTACTTTTCCCATAAACATTTCTTCTCTTTCTTATATCACTTCACTTTAGTTTTTTAAACTAAATTTCTAAATTTATATAAACACTACTCTACTAAAATTACCTATAAAAATGTAAATGAGCCAACTAAAAAACAAAAAAAAACTATCACATTTTTAGAAAAAGTTATCACCTTAAAATTTTAATTTTTCTCTCCGAAATCTGTTTACACTCTTATTGATAATCTACTATCATCTATTATTGATAATCTACTATCTATCTTTTACTATCTACTAATCAACTAAAATAATCAATTGAAACTACGAGATAATTGCAATGATATATAAAAAAACACGGGATTACTGCACTGATATATAAAAAAAACACAGAATTAGTAATTGTCATTGATAATTAAATTTTTTGAAGACTACTATAAACCTACTATCTAAAAAACAAGAAGATTTAATGACTGTTCTGGACTGGACCAGGAGGTCCATTCAGCAATACCAGGAGGTGCATTTAACAATTGGATATGGATTGGCCCAATCATTTCGGCCCATATCCACAACATACAAGCCCAATTAAAGCCATCACACTTGAATGGTTAAGATCGATTCTACTGATCCGACGATCCACAAACGGACTCGATTTCCTATAAATAACGGCTCCCATTGCCATCATAAGGGACACACTCTCAATCCTAGCTAAATCACTCATCTATTCTCAATACTGACTTGAGCGCCGGAGTGGCTTCGCAGGTACCCCCACGGGCTCACACTAACTTCCTGCCAGGCAGCAAGAGACCTACCAACTGCAGTCAACCCAATACTGCAAGGTACTGAACATTGGCGACCACAGTGGAAGATATCTATCTTTCACATCATCACTACTCTTTGAACTTTTCTCTTGCTACTCCATGGCTCCCAGAGGCAGACCCCGGATACAAAGCGTTGCCATACCCGCACCCCGACCAGAGGGTAATCCTGAGGGCAACGTCGCCAGCCTGTCTGACGAGGATACCAATCAGCCTGCCCAACCCTCGAATGTGAGCCAACTTTTGGATCTCCTGGCCAATCGCACTCGAGCTATGCTGCAGCAGGAAGCTCGCCTAAGGCAGATTGAAAGGTGTGTGGCTTCCCTGCCAGAGCAGCCTCCTCCGACAACAGTGGCTTCAAGGTGCCATCGGTCTCCCCCTTGAAGGCACCACGTCTATCGTTCCCCCCGAGGCGAAGGCACGTACATCACTCTCCCCCTCGACAGCACAGGCATGGAGGATCAGGCTCACTTCCAAGGACCCCTTCATCCCCTCCATATGATACCTACCAGCTTCACGACTCCCACTCCAGGACCTCCTCACGTGCATCACCTAATTCTAGTGAGAGGTCAAGGAGTCGGGTCAATACCCACCAGAGGCACCACCGGGGATCGCCATCGAGGAGATCCCTCGACTGGCGCAGGTATCGAGATTCAGACTATGAAGACACCTCCCCTCGAAACTCAAGAAGATTTTTCGATGAAGGACCTTTCACTCGAAGGGTGGATGAATGCCGAATCCCAAGGGCCTTGGAAAAGCTGCCAGCTCTCAAGATGTATGATGGAACCGGAGATCCAGACCGCCATCTGGCACACTTCTCCCTGATGATGCGCTATAGAGGCGCCAGGGAGCCTGTTCACTGTAAAATCTTCCCCCTCACTCTCGAAAATTCCGCATTAGAGTGGTTTCAAGAGCTAAAGCCAAACTCCATCTCCTCATTCAGCTGGCGAGAATGTTCACAGCTCGTTTCACTGCCTCCCGGTTGAAACCCAAATCTGAAGAGGTTCTTAGGGCAATCAGGCAGGGAGAGAAAGAAACACTTAGAGAATATCTGGAAAGGTTCAACAAGAAGGCTGCCAACGTCAGGAACCTTGAAGACAAGAGGAGGCTCTTTTGGATGAAGGATGGCCTCAAGAAGGGAAGTCAATTTCAAAGGGACGTGGGGGTTAACAAACCCCGAAGCTTGGACGAGTTCCTTCGGAAGGCACAAAAGTACATGGACTATGAAGAAGACAACATGGCGTACCAAGAGGAAGCCAAGGTTGGCAGTAAGGAGGAAGGGTTGGCTTACAAGGACATTGAAGAACCATGGCAGAAGGGAACCCAAGATGAGAGTACACCCTGCTAAACACATCTCAGGCTGAGATCCTTGGAGAATGCGTCGACGAGGAGTTTCGGGACATCAAACAGCCCGAACCTCTCGTGCAAAGGGAAGGCCGAACCTCTAAGAAGTATTGTCGTTATCACAAAGGTTATGGGCACAGTACCAGCAAATGCAACACCCTTAGGGATGACATTGAAGAGCTGATCCGCGAAGGGAAGCTCGCCCAATACGTGAATGAAGAGGAGGATGAGACTCGTGACTCTGAGTAGGAAGCAGGGCATCAGAACCTGCACTTAGGGCTAGGCCCAGTTAATAATTCTGATGTTAAAGCACGGAAACAGAATGTAAAAGCTCGATATGAATGATTAACAAAAATTCATTTTGCAATTACAGGTTTTGCTTTAGCTCACTAGCATTAACACTTGTTCCAAAGAAAATTCCTTAAGATTAAGAAAGAAAAAGGGTCTAACTCCATAATTAGGGGTGGAGCGAGACAAGTTTGAGACCCAACATACCATGCAGGGAGGGACTGCCTGAATCGCAGGGGCAACCTCAACACTAGCTCAAAGCCAAGAGCATCTCTCCAAGTATTGGAAGTCAAGGATGTCATGGCACCCCAAAACAAATAAGTGACCTTGGTGGTCACAACCCCTTGGGCGAGTGCTATCTGGGTCGAGTCCTGGTAAAATGTGCCAAGAGGATACTTCAAGCTGACCTTGGTGGTCACAACCCCTTGGGTTAGTTCTATCTGGGCCGAGTCCTGGTAAACTGTGCTAAGGGTATACTTCATTACAAATTGTCCCGACGGGCGTCAGCTCATCTCCAAAAAGCAAGGCAAGCTTAGCAACTATCTACTTAAAATCCAAAATCCAAGCAAAATCACCTTAGCAAAAAAGAAGCAATTCCCCTCGGCACCAAGCAAGCCCTGAAATTTCATCAAGAAGAAAAACAGGCTAAGAGACAGGATAAGCAACAACAAAATAAATACAAGCAGAATGCGAAGGACATGCCCAACCAGGCACCCAGGAGGGCGCCAAATCACATCTCGCAAGGAGGCAGCCAGCGCAGCGCAAGCCGGCACCCAGCGCCCAGGAGGGCGCCAAAACGCGTCGCAAGGGGCCAGCCAGCGCTTTGCAAGCTAGCGCCCAAGGCGCCCAGGAAGGCGCCAAACCCCTTCACGCAAACCGGCACCCAGGCTAGCTCAAGCCGGCACCCAGCGCCCAGGAGGGCGCCAAAACGCGTCGCAAGGTGGCAGCCAGCGCTTTGCAAGCCAGCGCCCAAGGCGCACAGGAGGGCGCCAAACCCCCTCTCGCAAACCAGCACCCAGCGCCCAGGAGGGCGCCAAAACGCGTCGCAAGGGGGCAGCCAGCGCTTTGCAAGGCGGCGCCCAAGGCGCCCAGGAGGGCGCCGAACCCCCTCTCGCAAACCGGCACCCAGCACCCAGTAGGGCGCCAAAACTCGTTTCGTCAAGCAGGAAGCACAGCGCACAAGCAGGCACCCAAGGCGCCCAGGAGGGCGCCAAATCCTGTTCCGCAGACAGCCAAGCGCAGCGCGCCCAACGCGCCCAACGCGCCCAGGAGGGCGCCAGCTCCCTCTCGCAAACCGGCGCCCAGGGGTGCGCAAGACGGCATCCAGGCGCCCAAGGGGGCGCCAAAACGTGTTTCGCAGGAAGCCAAGTGTAGCGCACAGGCAGGCACCCAAGGCGCCCAGGAGGGCGCCAAATCCTGCTCCACAAGGCGGCACCCAGGCAGGCACCCAAGGCGCCCAAGGAGGGCGCCAAATCCTGCTTCGCAAGGAGGTATCCACCGCCTAGCAACCAATCACCCAGGCACTATCAACATCAGGAGGCATGGCACAAGGCGCCTAGGAGGGCGCCAACTTCAGAACACAGCACCTTGGCACAAGGCGCCCAGGAGGGCGCCAACATCAGGGGGCATGCCACCAGGCGCCCAGGGGGCGCCAACATCAGGACGCAGCATCTGGGCACAAGGCGCCCCGTAGGGCGCCAACATCAGGACACGGCACCCCAGCTCGGTGCCTGGTACAAGGATTACACCAAGGGAGGTGTGAGTCACGGTTGCGGTGAATAGATCTTATACGACCCGACAAAACAGATGAAGTAACGCTTCGGGTAGATCGACAAAATTTTTTCAAGCCAAGACTATCATTCGGAATAATCTCGGCTTGGGGGGCAACTGTTCTGGACTGGACCAAGAGGTCCATTCAGCAATACCAAGAGGTGCATTTAGCAATTGGATATGGATTGGCCCAATCATTTCGGCCCATATATCCACAACATACAAGCTCAATTAAAGCCATCACACTTGAATGGTTAAGATCGATTCTACTGATCCGACGATCCACAAACGGGCTCGATTTCCTATAAATACAGGCTCTCATTGCCATCATAAGGGACACACTCTCAATCCTAGCTAAATCACTCATCTATTCTCAATACTGACTTGAGCGTCGGAGTGGCTTTGCAGGTACCCCCCGGGCTCACACTAACCTCCTGCCAGGCAGCAAGAGACCTACCAACTGCAGTCAACCCAATACTGCAAGGTACTGAACAATGACTATTTAAACTACTCATTAATATTTAACACAAATATTTCTTAATGATAATCTACTATCTCTCTTTTACTATCTACTATAATATACTAATCAACTAAAATAATCAATTGAAACTGCGAGATAACTGTACTGATATATAAAAAACACGGGATAACTGCACTGATATATAAAAACACGAGATTAATATTTGCCATTGATAATTATAATTTTTGAAGACGTAAACCTACTATCTAAAAAAACAAGAAGGCTTAATGACTATTTAAACTAATCTACATTATATTTATACAACGAAACCACATATGATTTTACCAATGCCCCCATTCAATCTAAAGGAAACCTAAAATTTTTTAGGGTAAAAATGTCATTACACTCTATTTCTTCTTTTTTTCTCTTTATTCTTACACTCTCTTTCTTACTTTTCACTTTTCTCTTACACCATTTTTTTTCTTTTTTTTCTATTTATTTTTACACTCTCTTTGCTCCTTTTCACTTTTCTTTTACACTCTCTTTCTTCCTTTTTTCTTTTTACTTTACTTTTCCCATAAATAATTATTCTCTTTCTCATTTCACTTCACTTTAATTCTTTTAACTAAATTTCTAAATTTATACAAACACTACTTTAATTAAAAATTTTGAAGACTACTACTATAAACCTACTATCTAAAAAACAAGAAGACTTAATGACTATTTAAATTAGTAATTAATATCTAAAACAAATACTTCTTATTGATAATCTAATATCTAACTTTTATTATCTACTATAATCTACTAATCAACTAAAATAATTAATTGAAACTACGGGATAACTGCACTGATAAATAAAAAAACACGGGATAACTGTAGTGATATATAAAAAAAACACGGGATTAATATTTACCATTGATATTTATAATTTTTTTTGACAATTTATAATTAAAAAAACACTGGATTTATATTTACCATTGATATTTATAATTTTTTTTGACAATTTATAATTAATATTTACCATTGATAATTATAATTTTGGAACACTACTATAAACCTACTATCTAAAAAAACACGGGATAACAGCAATAATCTACTATAATCTACTAATCAACTCAAATAATCTAATATAAAAACATGGGATAACTGCAATAATCTACTATAATCTACTAATCAACTCAAATAATCAATTGAAACTATGAGATAACTGCAATGATATATAAAAACACACGGGGTAACTACACCAATATATAAAAAAACACAGGATTAATTTTTGTCATTGATAATTAAATTTTTTGAAGACTACTATAAACCTACTATCTAAAAAACAATAATATTTAATGATTATTTAAACTACTGATTAATATTTAAAATAAATATTTCTTATTGATAATCTACTATTTCTTTTACTATCCACTATAATCTACTAATCAAATAAAATAATCAATTGAAACTACGAAATAACTGCACTGATATATAAAAAAAACACGAGAATAATATTTGTCATTGATAATTAAAATTTTTGAAGCCTACTACTACAAACCTGCTATCTAAAAAATAAGCAGACTTAATGACTGTTTAAATTACTAATTAATATTTAAAACAATTATTTTTTATTGATAATCTACTATCTAACAAATTTACTATCTACTAATCTACTATCAACTAAAATAATCAATTGAAACTACCAGATAACTGCACTGATATATAAAAAACACGGGGATAACTGCAGTAATATATAAAAAAACGCGGGATTAATATTTGCCATTGATAATTATAATTTTTGAAAACTACTATCTAAAAAAACAAAAAGCCTTAATGACTATTTTAACTGATTAATATTTAAAACACACGCGACAAATATTTGTCACTAATACCTGAAAAAGGATAAATAATTTTTACTCATATATAAAAAAACACGGGATAAATATTTGTTATTGATAATCTACCATCTATCTTTTACTATCTATAATAATCTACTAATCAACTCAAATAATCAATTGAAACTATGAGTTAACTGCACTGATACATAAAAAAACGCTGGACAACTGCACTGATATATAAAAAAATACAGGGATAACTACAATGATATATATAAAAACACGAGACAGTTGCACTGATATTTAAAAAAAACATGGGATAACAACACTGATATATAAAAAAATATTGCACTGATATATAAAAACACACGGGATAAATGCACATATTATTTTTAAATGATACTTTTTTATTTTTAGTTTTAATATTTATCAATTTTTTATTTGAAACTCTTTTTTTATCTACTTTAAATTTTTCTTTATTTTCACGGGGTAATGTTCAGACTATTAAAATACTATCTAAATTCATTTATAAAAAGAACACGACAGCACCTGTCCGTATACAAGTCATCATCTCACTACAAAAAAAAAGTGGTTATTACCCACCAAAATTTTGGACGGAAATATTTTTGGTCGGAAAAAGTTGCATTTGCGACGGATATTGTGGTCGCAAATCGTTCTACGAATCAGTTGCCGTTCTTACGCGAATATTTCCGACGGAATTTAGGTTGGTAGTTAATTTCCGGCGGAAAGTTCGTCGCAAATCCGTCGGAACCCTTTTATTTTTCACTTAAACCCTCGATTCATTCATCACTTTCTCTAACTCTCTTCTCTCAAACCCTCACACACCCACTCTCTTCTCCCTCAACCTCCGCCTCCTCCCCATCCCGCACCATCGTACTAGTGTATATATGATTTTATCAAACTACTAGTACATCAAGATTGGATGCAAACTACTAGGATATGGGGGTCGACCCGGTGCTCCCGGGTTCGATTCCCGTAGTGGACAAACTCGGTGTTGGTCGGTGTGAAATTTGATCCTAAGCACGGGCGGAGATTAGTCTTTTGTTGAAAGCGTTGAGACACACCATGGGTAGCCAGCAATGGTCCGAACCAAAAAAAAGATTGGATGCAAACTGATGATGATTTAAATGTCATATAATATTAACCCTCTCTTTGTGGAGTTGAAAGTAGACCATCAACATGATGTGACACAAGTGGTAGATACTTGAGTTCTTTAATCATTTGGTGTTAGGTTTGATCCCTAGTCGGTGCGTATGGAAAAACATTTGTTGGGAGAGGTCAATCCCTTAAACGGATCTCTGATACCTCAAAGAATTAGTCTCAACAGTCGTGGATGATGCCTTGGTTTAAAACAAAATGATCAATTAATTGATCACATTAAAAAAATCTTGAAAGCATGACTTAATTTAGGCTCTATTATGTAGTAGAGATGTTGGGGCTGTATTGAAAATTCCTTTTCGTCTTGGTATAGAATCTTGATAAAAGAATATGAAAATTCCTCGATATGTGTGGTTTGCGAGGAATTAATTATAACTCGTGTAAAAAAAACTATTAAAATTCTACATCTAAATAAAATTTAAAATTATCTATTGAGGCTTACTTGAAAGTTGAAACTCTATCAATGTTGTTCATCGGCTAGCAAAAATAATTAGTTTTCTGTGTATTAGTGTACGGCACCTTATAAAGTCGCATGATGTATTTTGTAATCGGTAATGCTAACGAGAGGGAAGGAAGACGCATAGATTTGGCCGCAGGATCAGACTAAGAGTTTCACGGTGAATTCAGCATATCAGCTACTGGTCCGCAGCAACATTCTTTCAACTGCTTTGGTTCAGCAGCGTTTGTCGGGGGCGTTGTGGACAGGGACGGATGTATTCACGTTAAATTGGGGGCATTTGCCCACACTTAAAAAATTATTTTTGTTAGAAATATATATAACAAATTTATTTTGTCCCCATAAAAAAATAAAGGTTGACCCCATAAGATATTTTTTTTTAAATTAAATGTAGAAATTTACAATAGATAAATAAAAAAGAGAATAAATTGGTACTAATTTTACCTTTTTTTTGTACAAAGTACTAATTTTACCTTTTTAGCTATGTAATTTGTAGAAAATTAGGAAATTTGTAATGAAATTATGTATTTTGTTAAAATTTACACTATTTTTTTAGACAAAATTATAGACAATTTTTTTGCCCCCACAGGTAAAAATTTCTGGAACCGTCACTGGTTGTGGACATCGCTTGTTCCTTCAAAGGTTGCGGTCTTTGGATGGCGTCTTTTGCTTGATTCTCTGCCTGTCCATGACCAATTTTCTCACTGAAATGTCCTCCATTCTGAACAGGAGGCTAGCTGCTCGCTGTGCAGTAACTTTCGCGAGACCGCCAGCCACTTGTTCCTCAACTGCAACTTTGCTCGTTCCGTATGGCAGCTTGTTGGCAATTGGCTCGGAGTTGATTTCGACATGTCCCTGGAAATTGTTGACTTCTTCCTTATTTGTGGTCGTTTATGCAAAGGGAAGAAGGCGAAGCGTACGTAACACATGTTCTGGTTAACATGTTGGAGTGTGTGGCTTGCAAGGAATAGTGCTATTTTTAACAACGAGGAACCAAATGCCGAATCCGTGGTGAACCGCATCAAATGCTTAACTTGGAGTTGGTGTGTTTATAGATTGAAGTTATTCTCCTCTATTTCAATTTCAATGTGGTGGTCTAATCCACTTCAATGCTTAGAAGGGGGAGAAACAGTGGGTTGACATTCACATTGTTAGCAACCTTATTCCGTTTTGAGGTACTCTTTTTCCCTGCCCGAGTCTTTTTCCCACTGGGTTTTGGCTTAGGGAGGTTTTGAGGAGGCCCTCCCCCTTTCATTAATATATATGGGATTGGTGCACCTCTAGTGCCCCCATCAATACAATTCTTGCTTATCTAAAAAAAAGTCGCATGATGTATTATGAATAATTTGCAATTTAATTTGTCTCTACCATAATTTGTCTTTGTAGAAAAAGGTTAAATAAAAAATAGCTACGTGTCGCAAGGCGAGGAGTTGCTAACTATTATATTAATTAACTAGATTAAAGATTAACTACTATTTGATAATAAAAAGATTTTTTTTGAAGCAAGCAAACTTATGTCATTTCATTCATTAATAATGGGAAGATACAACGTGGAATCCGCTCATGGAGCTGGTGACTAGCAAAACATTGAGCCACCCTAGCTAGGCTATGAGCTACACAATTGGCTTGTCGCCGAATATAACTGATGGTACAGTTGTTGAGATAATTAAAAGAGTCCCTACAGCTAGATAAAATGGCTCCAAGTTCATTGAATAATCCGGTTCCACCATTGACGGCATCCACTACTTGCTTGCAGTCGAGCTCGATATCAACATCATGAATTCCCAAATGCATCAACCAACGAAGAGCTTCTAAAAGACCCGCTGTTTCGATTTCTGGTGGCCTCAAGAAACCTTCAAACCAGACCGTTTTAGCGCTAATAACCGCGCCATTGTGATCCCGAAGATACATTCCTAGTCCACACCGATATTGATCTTCAAACCAGGCCCCGTCAACATTGCATTTCTTACGGCCCTGGGTTGGTCTCGTCCAATGAAGCTGGTGAGGAGGCGCTGTTTCACGCTGCTGCTGCGACAGTTGCTGCTGTGAGTTTCTATGCGCCAGCCACGAGGACATGTAAGATCTCACAGCATGCAACACAGATTGGATGGGCTGCTCAATATCATTCCAAACTTCGTCATTACTTCGACGCCATAAGCACCAAACGACAGCTGCAAGGGTAGTCTTGTTGTCCCTGTCAAAAGAATTCAGCAAATGGAAAAATAAAACGTTAGCACTTTCAGCCTGCTCATAATCCGGACTAATAACGTCCCATAAACCAGCAGCAGCCCAAACTTGCTGGGCCTTTGAACAACCAAAGAATAAGTGCCACTCGTTTTCCTGAGCATCGTCATCACACATGGGACAAGTAGGGGGACACTGGACACCCTTACGAACTAATCTTTCTCTGGTAGGTAAACAACCACGTAATATGCGCCATATAAGGATTCAGATTTTGTTTGGAATATTAAGGGACCAAATTGCCTTCCAATCACCTTGGACACGAAGATGAGAAATGTCCACTAGATTTTCCATGGCGTAATGATAAGCAGACTTCACTGAATACAATCCATTTCTACTCAAGTCCCAAACCATTTGATCCTCACCGAGTGCCGTGGATCTTGGAATTTTGAGAATAGCCTTCGCTTTAGTTTCATTGAAGGTAGTATTGATAAGATCAGAATTCCAGTTATTAGAGGCACCATCTACCAACTGAGAGACAAAACATAAAGAAGAATTTGGATTGTAAAAAATTAACTACTATATTTTTGTAAAAAAAAAGATTAACTACTATACTAGGCATCATTATCGTTCGGGTTGATAATTTACAGACTCTCTATTATAAAAACTAGTATTTTACCCGTGCATCCGCACGAGTGACACTGTATTGTTTATATATTGCTATGAAGTCATAATAGTATTGAACTTATAATAAGTTTCGTAATCTATACACTTGAATGACATTTTGGCATGTTGTTAGTCTACATAAAGATAGATAGTTAGTAATTTGTAAGTTATTCATAAGATGTTACCAATATAAAAAAGAGAGATAGTTAGTAATTTGTAAGTTATTCATAATTTGAAATTGGAAACAGATAGATATTATGTCAAATAACATAAGATATACACCCTCATTGGCATTCCCTTTGGCGCTCTCGTTAGTGGTTAAATTATTTTTGATAGATGTTAGTAGTTAAATTGATTGGTTTTAGTAGTTTAAGTAGATTATAGTAAATAGTAAAATAAATTATTTTATAATTCTAGAATTTTTAATATTAAATTAATAATTTTAGGCGTCTATAATAAAATTATTTTGTCGCTCCCCATTGCCGCTCCCCCGTTGCAACTCTCTGTTGCCTCTCCCGTTGATGATCTCGTTGTAGTCTCTCGTTGCCTCTCGCGTTGCCGCTCGCGTTGTCAGTCTCTCGTTACCGCTTCCGTTGCAGCTTGTTTATATTTTTTATTTTAGATCATTTAATATTAATTTAATCAATTTCATTGAGTTATATAATTATTAAAAAAAGTTATTTTGAAATTTTTGATAGTGGTTAAATTTTTTTGTCAATTATAAGTGGTTAAATTAATTGGTTTTAGTAATTTTATTAAATTATAGTAAATAGAGAATTCTAGTGGTGAAATTATTTTTGGACCAAAGTTGAATAATAAAAAAATAAAATAAGTGTAGAAAAAGGAGAAAAAAATGAAGAGTAAAAGAGCTTTAGAGTTTAGGGTTTAGGACGAGAAAAGAGAGGGTTACGTGAGAGAGAGAAAGAGAGGGAAAAGCCGAAGAAGCTGCAGTATTTTAAAAGCAAAAAGTTGCAACTATTTTGGCATTTAGTGCCTATTTTACCAAATTGCTCTTATTTTTGTCAAAATGGCAAAATTGTAAAATATCTAATATTGATAATTTCCTAACACTTCATTTTATTAGAGTAGAGTAGATAGATATGAATATGAATAGTAAGTTTTTTAATGAGAATATTGTAAATAGCTTTTTGGTGTGATGCTGGTTTCTTGACTTGACAGCTCCACATCTAGATTTTTGAAAGGGAAAAAGAAAAACGTAAGAAGAACAAACGTGCACGTAGAGGCCGTATTTACCAGCTCTATAGGTTTTTTTATAAACACATTCTTTGCTCAACCACACACATTAATCCCACTAGCCGGGTATGGAGAAGTACAATGGGCGGCAAAATTCTCTCTTAAGAAATTTAGCACTGCTGTATGTCCAATACTGGATTTAAACTCTGGATTTTGGTTAAGTTGGAAGAGACTCCTCCCATCTCATTAATTTATCATTATAGATTGTCAATTTTTATTTTATCATTATTATAAAATTTAAAATATAGTGTCCACTCCAACATCAGTGTGAAAATAATATAGAAAACAGACATAAAAAGAAAAGAGAAAAAAAAAGTAGAGAAATAAAAAATAAAAAAATGTATGAAAGAAAGAGAATGAGAGTTTAGGTTTTTTTTCGATAAGCAGTTTCGGTTTATTTGACCTTGTTTTGTTTTTTTTGTTTATAAAATTGTTTTCCAAAACAAATATTATATGTTTTTACATTTTAGGTTTAAAAAACAAGAACCAATTTTATCTTAAAAAAAACAAGAACCAATTTTACAAAATAATTTTTTAATTTTTATAAACCGAAAAAATGGTTTTAAGAACTGAATCGCACTTACGGTGGCTCTACAAGGGTTTTGACAGAATGAGTGGCGGCGTGAGTGGGAGGGCGCAGGGATGGGCACGGGAGGGAGTGGGATGGAGGCGAGAACACATGAGCGGTAGAGGGCAGTCATACCCGCACCGTCGTGACCTCAACTATGGGGATCGTCGCACACAGGCGGAGGAAAGGTATAAGCATGAAAGGAGATTTTGGGAAGACAACCGTAAGAACGCCGTAGAGGACGATGAAGGGTGGCTGATGGTCCAAGGGAGGCGAAGGAGGAGCGGGGCGCCTAGGGCGGCATGTCAACCACCTGATATTGCGAAGTCTAATATTAAGGAGATGAGGGGTAATGAACAAATCACATACTTCTACATGTCAAACTTTGCAGAGGATACCATGGCAAAAGACCCTCTGTGAGTGATGGGTTGTAATGGGACGATTGTTGAAATTGTTATTCCTTCTCGAAGAGATCGCGTAGGTAGAAGATTTGGGCTTGCTCGATACATCCAAGTGGAGGATCCGGAGCGCTTCGCTATAGTGCTTGATAATGTTTTTGTTGGAGGTAAGAAACTCTTTGTTAACTTGCCAAGATTTGAGAGAGTTATGATTCAAAGACATGGTGGGTATACGGCAACGATAACGAAGAAGAAGGAAAAGGAAGTTATTCAATAGAACACTATTTGGGTCAAGAAGGTTAATGATAATAGAAGACATAGGGCGGTATCATTACGTAAGGAGGATGTAGAAGATTTGGGTGGTTCGACGAGGGAGATAGTTTTCAATGCGCCGGAGGAAGTCGTCCCGAAGCTTGGCAAAGCTATGGTAGGTGAGGTGTTACATCTAGGGAATACATACAATATTCAGGAACTTTTGCGATGCAAGATTTTTTTTTTCCAGTCCTAGTCACGTCTTTGGGTGCGAATCTGGCTCTATTGGAATGGCGTGAGGAGGAGGATGTGCAGGGGTTTGTGGAGGAGGCAAAGGAGTGGCTACAACATTGGTTTAAGGAGATACGGCCTTGGAGCCCGACGGTTCTAGACGAGGAGAGGTTAGTATGGATTCGTTGTTATGGTATTCCTGCCCATGAATGGTGTCCAGAGTTCTACTCTACTCTCACTAATCATGTGGGGGTATATCTGAATGTCGACGACAATACTGAGAAACGACGGGTGATGGATGTGGCAAGGGTTCTAATTCGAACAAAAGTATTAGATCCTATCAATAAAGTTCGATCAGTAGTTATCAGTGGAGTGACATACAAAATCAAGATGGTCGAAAATTGGTTCGGCCCCATGCAAAGGAAACTAGTCCCGAAGAGTGGTGAAGAGGAGGTTGCATCAGAATATATCTCTGATGACACGTAGGAGGAGTGGCCGGAGGACTCGCCGAAAGCTCATGTGGAGGGGGAAGAAGAGATGGAAAATATTAATGAAGGGCGAGGAGTAGGGCATGATGTGTGTTTTGATGATGGAAATGACAGTAATTGCAATTCAACCAATTCTCATGTAAGCACAAGGCGTGGCACATTGGTTGTGAATAACAATGGGCTGAATGATCAATCAAGTAGTTCGGTGACTAACGCGCATGTTTCAGAGTCAACTGGGCCTCTTAAGCAGTGTGGGCCGATTGTTATAGCTGTTAATTCTATGAGTGGCGAGCAAGTCCAGGACACCCCAATCGATTCACTTTCGGTTCAAGTGGGCTTTGCCGATTGCGAACTCCCTTCAATCCCAAATTTGAACCAGACCCAATCACCGAACAAGAATCCTCATCAACCGCAAAAGCAAGTTCATAGGAAGAAATTGCGTAGTAAAGGTTTTTTATCGATAAATGCAAGTCCCCATATTTTTTTATTGATAAATTTATGGTGTCCTAGGATCACCTAAATTAAAAAGAGGAATATCAACAAAATGCAATTTTTAATATATAAATTAAGTCCCGATAAATATACTTTCGTGAACAATACATGATCGAAGAAATTAGCTTTTAATGATAGGATCAAAATTATTATAGTAAAGTACCTAAACATTATTTTTTTTTTACAAAAAAGTTTAGGTGAGTTGGGATCTGGGGACTCACCAGGGTCACATCGGCAGTGAGAGGTGAACTCACGCCCTTGTGGAAAATGAGCCAACCCCTTACCAACTAGGCCAACCCCTAAACATTATTAATTTTACTAAACAAATTATGTATAACTACTAAAGTTTTTCAAAAGAGAAATGTTAGACGGTAAGAAAAGAAAAGTAAGAAAAGTAAGAATAACAAAACAAGTCACTTGATGTGAAATCTATTGTCCCTTCGAATGTTGTAGTCTTCGGGTGGAGGTTACTGGTAGATTCCTTACCAGTGCGTGAGCCGTTGTTGCACAGGAACGTCATCCACTCCGACCTCGAAGTTGGTTGTTGATCGTTTTGTAATTCCTCTCGCGAGTCTGTCGGACGTCTTTTCATCACTTGTGGTTTTGCGCGTTCTGTTTGGCATATTGTTGGTACTTGGCTAGGTGTTGACGTGGATGTCTCTCTGGGTGTGGAAGATTTCTTTAGTAATTGTGGCCAGTGGTGTACAGGGAAGAAAGCAAAGTGGGTGAAACATCTCTTCTGGTTAACTACTTGTTGGAGCATCTGGCTAGCTAGGAACGGAGTCATATTCAAAGAGGAGGAACCAAATATAGAGGGGGTTGTTAACCGGATCAAGAACTTATCTTGGAGTTGGTGTCTTTATAAACTCAACTGTAATTCATCTTTGTCTGTATCTCTATGGTGGTCTAACCCACTTACATTCCTTAACAATCTGTAATCTAGTAGGGGGAGAAACAGTGGACTAGGTTGATGTTTTTCCACTGTGGTGCAGGTTGTACGAGGTACTCTTTTTCCTTCTTGAGTCTTTTTCCCATTGAGTTTTGGCTCAGGGAGGTTTTAAGGAGGCCCTCCCCCTTTTCTATATCTCTATTGTAAGTGTTGGGCACTCCTTGTGCTCCTGAATTTTTTGCTTATCTAAAAAAACTTATAATGTACTTCTTACGTTTCTTATAAAATTATTTTTACTAATAGCGTTGTTCTAATATAAAATCTGCCAGGAACCAATCATCGGTACAGGTGTCATTATATTATTATTATACTCTCCCACATCTTGAATCTACTACTATAGACCGGATCTCCCCGGAAAGAAGTCCAGGTTCATAGTCAAGGTTTGCAATATTTTTTTTTGACAAGGTTTGCAATATTAATGAGTAGTATTTTTTATCAAATTTAATTATAAATAGAAACACTTAAATATACTTCGAGTGCTTCTAAAGTGAAACATCAACTAAGTAGTAGTGAACTACTAAAATTAAACGTATTGGTTGAAATTTAACCACTTATAGCATTTTATACGTAGTCTCGCTTATAATTTTGGAGTTTCAGGTGTTGCTTCCGAGAGTTACAAAGGCTTCTTCTCGATGATTTATCTCGGACATCTATTTCTATTTCTAAGATCATTAATTTAGTTAGCTAGTTTTTTTTATGTCCTCTATTGTAAAAAAAAGATTTAATCAATAGATTATATTGAAGTATAGGATCGTCACATAACAAATGTCGTAGTTTGGATCTATCCAAAAAGACATCCAGGTTCATGCAGTCCACAAATCAACGTTTACCGCTATTTTTTGGTTGCGTAAAAGTTTAGATGATTTGTCCAAAAAAAAGTTCAGGTGAGTTGTCATGCAGACTAATTAGGATTTAACACGTGTATTAAGCATTTTTGTCTAAAGGAATACATAAATCATAGCATTTGATAAAAAAGTATTTGATTCATAACAAAGTTCTCATTCTCAATAAGGTTTGCACGTAATATCACGCCACTCTAACTTTGATTAACTCTGCTTCCTTATATTCTCGTATTATCCGCTAAATACAAAAGTAAATTGTTTAGATTAAATACGACTTTCTGGAGTCTCTTAAAGAGGAGATGGAAACAAGGTCCAATCCCATTATTCTAAGTCATTTTGCATAAACCGTTTTGCTCTAAAAATCATCTCTTCTTTCTAGAGTCTCTTAAAGAGGGGATGGAAACAAGGTCCAATCCCATTATTCTAAGTCTTTTTGCGTAAGCCGTCTTGCTCTAAGAATCATCTCTTCTCCCCGCGAGGGGGAGATGATGAGAACTCCCAAAAGTAAAAAACATTCTCTTGGGTCTTCGGTTCAGAACGAGAATCAGTCCAACAAGAGGTGCATGCTTTCAGAAGAGACTTCTTTGTTTTCTTATAAAAAATACATTTTCTCTACTTTAATATTTTTTGAGGAAAGCTTTTAATGGTTTTAGACTCTAGAAATATTTTTCAACTGTATTAGTTTTTTTTGACAAGATTTTTCAACTGTATAGTTAATTAATGACTTTTCTGACAAGATTAATTAATTGACTTTTATAGAAAGAAAAAATGGAAGTTGAATTTTTAGGCATGTTTACTTCTTAGAATTTTAAAAAATTAATATTGTCAAAAAAAAAATTTTAAAAAATAAATAAATCTCAATTCAAAGTTAGAAAAAAGAGGGATGATTCTTCTCAAGTTTCTTCTTTCTTTACCCAACAACAATCGTACGTGCCTTTCTTTCTTTTTTCACACCAATCGTACCCTTCAATTATTATACTATATATCTCTCAAAAAAATTATTATCCTATAGATTTTTTTTTCCAAATATTATACTATAAAATTTAATTTTTGTGGGTCCTTATTCTGTTATATCTTTCATCCCATTCCTCTCAAAAATGAACAATCTCCACCATCGCCATCACTTTCGATTCGCCACTAGTGCGCACACGCGCATGCTCTGACCAACCAATGCGCCGGCGGTGCGCATGGAGATAACCTACGCATCCCATAGTTTCGCCGACCTCCCTTCCGCCTCCATGCCGACCACCGCCGCCCGTTCCGTCAGAGTCATCCCTCTCCAGCATCCAAACGTTACGACGTCGTCTTCGTCGTCATCGCCGAATGTCACGTTCTCACGGTGGGCTTCGAAGCTCCGGCAAATGACGTGGAACGAATGGCTAGAGTTCTTTCTCCCTTGCTATCGTTGGATTCGCATTTATAAATGGCGCGAGTATTTTCAGGTCGATCTCATGGCCGGTATCACCGTTGGTGTCATGCTCGTTCCTCAGGTAGTGTTTCTGTTCCGTTTGGTTGCTGAGAAAACACAGAAGATTGCTTAAATTTTTATTTAGTTTTGAGCTAATTTTATTATATTTATTCATGCAGTCGATGTCATATGCAAAATTGGCTGGGCTTCAACCAATATATGGACTCTGTAAGATTGCTTAACTACCAAGCTCTTGATGAGTTTTGTGGATTATGCATGTAATTTAGTACGACTCCATGTTTAAATCTCTTTAGAGTAAAATAGTCTGTTTGTTTCTATTTCCTGTTATAATTTGAATTAAATTTCGAAACTATGATCCTGAAAATTTCGAATAGTGAATTTTGCTATGTTAAATTTCTTTGGGGTTAAGTGATTACGTTTATCTCAAGTAAGAAAAAGTGTGCTAGAGGCCAAGATTAACATGGTTTTAATAAGAACTGGAGGAATAGATTAAGGGGAAAAAAGATAACAAGAATGATGTCTGCACCAAGGAGTTTGTGCACTAGACCGATAGAAAGTCTAAGTTGGTTTTTGATTTCTTTAGATTTGCATCACAGCAATAGTACTCTTTTATGTACTTATTATAAGAAACAAATGCCTAACCTAATTCATCAAGACCAAGGAAAAACAAAAAAAAAAACAGTTGAATTTAATCAATACTCATAAAATTATTTTTTCACAGAAATATCCCCAGTATTCTTACTAGTTAGGATGAACCAAATCACTTATATGGGAACGTGTGTGTCTCGTTAGTACGAACCTCACAATAAATAAGGTTATAAAAAGAATTTCGCTTCTAATTCATTTAAAAATTGATTTGCATTACTTATAATTTGGACCAAAAACTGAATATACATGATGTCTATCTGAGCATTTCTTGAGTCTTATGTGTTATATATCTCATTGAGCTAAGCATCAATGTATTCTGGCTCTTTAATGTTAACGAAACTCTAGTTTTTTGCTCTCACCAATTCTTTCATATTGCTTTTTTCCTTACATTTCATGTTGTTTCCCTGCATCATTAATCTTTTTACATAATGAAGTTCTATGTATTACCTGTTTATTAATGTTATTCTCTTTGCAAGGAAGACTCTGCTTTTGTGCCCATATTTGTGTATGCCATATTTGGGTCCTCTCGCCAGCTTGCAGTTGGTCCAGTAGCATTGGTTTCTCTCTTGGTCTCTAATGTGCTAGGTAGCATAGCTGATTCATCCAGTGAATTATACACAGAGTTGGCAATTTTACTGTCCCTTATGGTTGGGGTACTGGAATGCATAATGGGACTCCTGAGGTATTTTTTGCATTTGTTATTTTCATCATTGTACTTGTAGCATTATAACTTAGCTATGGATAACCTATATATGTACTTACCACTCAACATAAAGCCCGACTTTTGAAGGGATTTTATGGATAACTTATGTACTTGTCTCTGGCTATTTCAGGCTTGGATGGCTGATCCGTTTCATTAGCCATTCGGTAATTTCTGGCTTTACAACTTCTTCAGCTATTGTGATTGGTTTATCTCAAGCAAAATACTTTTTGGGGTATGATATAGAGAGAAGTAGCAAGATCATACCATTGGTCAAAAGTATCATAACTGGAGCAGATAAGGTATGCAATAGATTTGAAATTTGAATTATTCAATGAAGTTTCTTTTGTAGGTGTGATTATCTGGAAAATTTTCTGGTTAAACTGCAGTTTGTAGTTCTAGCATATTTATTGTTTACTAAATGATTTAGGAAGCTAAAAGAGTTAGGATATAGTTTGTTTGATGGTAGACATTGTTGGGCTTTGGTGGCAGGTGGGGGGGGGGGGGGTATAGGTGGAAATGGATAGATTTTGTATTATTAATTTAAGGAAAGAACAATTTTTCCATGCGATAAAATGGGACTTTAGATACAGAACAGAACATATGTTTGGTGTATATTAAAATTAAAATAGAGTAGGGCGTAAGATAAAAAGTGATACATTTTTTAGTTCCACTAAAAAGAGTGAAATCAAAGAGAAAAGAACAGAACAGGATACCCTGTTCAATTCTGTTTGTGTGTCAAATGCTTTGTTAGGGACAACTTATTGGCTGCATAGATAGTGTGTGGCAAACATACTTTCTGTTCAAATCTACATGTAGTTGTACACCTGAAAATTGTGATTAATCACATCCAAATTCGTGATATGGATGTGATTTTTGAGAATTAATTTTTGAGAATTTTTAAATAGGTTCCTATAGTTTAACTGTTAACTGGGTTCCTTATTATTTCAAATAATTCTCTACTTGAGATCCTTTTATAAGGACTAAATTTGAATTTAAAAATTTCCAAAGAAGTATGGGGTATACATATTAATTTAACTCATAAACTAAGTCAAAGTGTGGCATCATGAGTGGAAATAGTAAAATATAAAAAATGCTAGAATTCCTAGGATTAAATTCATAAATTAACTAAAATAACAGCTTACTAGTACTAATAATGCCAATAATGCCAATAATGCTAAATAAACTTATAATGAAGCAATATATTGGGGTATTTAAAACCCCTTTTACTAAAATAACAGCTTACTAGTACTATCAAACCCCTTTATTAAACAGATGATGTTTCCCCTTTTGTAGTTTTCATGGCCCCCTTTTCTAATGGGATCAGTTATGCTTGCTATACTTCTCATCATGAAACACCTGGTATGATGATGAACCTATCTCTTATGTTCGGTGAAATACTTATATTACTTATCAACATCCCACTCATTGTATTTATGTTATACATCCAGGGAAAATCAAGGAAATACCTGCGTTTCTTGAGAGCATTAGGTCCTCTTACAGCAGTCGTTCTCGGAACAGTTTTTGCGAAAATATTTCACCCATCATCCATTTCTTTGGTGAGATTCAAATGAATGAGATGTGCTTTTGGCTTTATAGAATTTTGAACATGGTAGTAATATTAATATGAATCTGCTAAATTTTGATAAGATTGCTAAAAGGGATGTTCTAGAATTCTGATATTTCTTCTAGGAGAAACATTAATCGAAGAAGTGGTTGATTGTATTGACTTAATTAACAACTCTTGGTTATGAGTGTAGTCCAAATACATATTAGTCATGTTAGTTTGCAGTTTGTTTATATTATTGGAGAATGTCTTATTTTCACTTTCAAAAACAGCAATACATAAGTTGCTATATCTTCTTTTAGTGTTTAGACTGCTTCCAATTATCAAATATAATGCTTTTCTGCAGTTTTAAATTTCGTTTTTGCTGATTTAGTACCAATTATAACCTAATTATATTAACATTTTTTTTAAAACAACATGGTTGCTTCTAACTTGCTAGCTGCGTGAAATCAGTTAGAATTCAGAATAGAAAATTAATGAGATTAGCTCCCAGATGTGATTAATGTCTGATGCATTGAACCAATAAAATTAGTATCTAAAGTTTTTCTTTCATTTTCTTTTTAATTAATTTTGTAAAGTTTATCATCATTGCTAGCTTCACTGAACATTATTGTAAACAATAGACATCCATTTAACCTCTCTGTATGATAAAACTACACATAAAGCTATTTGAGTCTACTGTTATAGCGTGCTCCAAAAAATTGGTATAGCATCCCTATTCTCTGATTATCTCCCTAAACTGACTGTCCTAACTGGGAAATGTATGCTTTGTTGTCTGGCTCTGGTGTTATCATTGAGATTTTGATATTATAAGTATTATGATTGTGAGGATTGCTTTAATATTCTGATTTACTACTTATTTTAGTTTCATGAATGTTCTATTGTGAATGAGAACTTTGTCTGATTCAGGTCAGTCAGTCACTGTTGACAAAGCAGATAGAAATTGACTTGATAAAATTACTGGTATTTAATTAGGTGGGAGAAATACCTCAGGGCCTACCAAAGTTTTCTGTTCCTAAAGCTTTTGAGTATGCAGAGTCCTTAATTCCAACTGCCTTTCTTATAACAGGTGTGGCTATACTGGTAAGATCTCCGTTTTCTCCAAATTAGTTTTTCTGCAAGTTTTACTTAAATAATAGATTGGCAACTTTGGTCTCAAATTCATTAACTTTTCATACTACAGGAATCAGTAGGAATTGCAAAGGCATTAGCAGCAAAGAATGGGTACGAGTTGGATTCAAATCAAGAGGTATACTTCTTTCGAAAGTATATTTAGTATTTACAAGTTACAACTTCCTGTTGGTTGCTGTTGTATAGAAGTATCTCCAATCAGGTTATGCACCTTGAAAATATGACTATTACTGCTCCAGCCTATTATTGGGCATGTCTTGGGGGCCGCCCTAGGTTTACACAAGAATCTAATTGGTAGCTAGTTCAATTTTTTAAATGGGGCTATAAGTATTGATTGTAGTTACAGGGAAAAAGGGAGGTTTCTGTTTTGTTGAATAAAAATACATTGTAACTTTTCTTCCGGATATTTTTGGACAGCTGTTTGGTCTTGGTGTTTCCAATGTTCTCGGTTCATTCTTTTCAGCATACCCCACCACAGGTTTGACTTTTATTTGAGTTTGAATTATTCGGTAGTGGTTGACTTGGCTTTTGGTACCAAAGTACCAACACATATTTCAAGATTATGTTTTTTAGGGGGAAATATACATAAAAAGATTTTTCTTTTCCTTTGAATGAATGGTGCAGGATCGTTTTCGAGATCCGCTGTGAATCATGAAAGTGGTGCAAAATCTGGAGTATCTGGGATAGTTTCAGGAATAATAATAACCTGTGCACTTTTGTTTCTAACACCATTATTTGAGTACATACCTCAGGTTTGTTTTCAAGTCTTTATACTCCATATGTCATGTTTGAAAATGTTTTTCCTGGTGCTATATGTGTTGGACTAAGTTTTTTCAAATTGAAGTTCCACTTCCACCTGTCTCATTTGCACCTGACATCTGTTGGGATTCAATCCATAAAAGCTAGAGTTGTATTGGAATAAATGCTGAAATTGATCTTTGAAAGATAGCTGAGTTACGAAATCAGTCCATTTTAGACATTAATTTGGCCCTTCGTTGTTTAAAATAATAATTGCTTTTAGGACCAAATTGATATAAAAAGGGAAACCTGGTGCTATAGATCTGTTGCCATAGCACGGTCGAGGAATGGGTCTGACTCATCATAGATTTGTTGTTGGTAACCTTACCTTGCATTTCTAAAAGATTGATTCCACAACTCGAACATGGAAGCAGCAACTCTAACCATTGCACCAAGGGTTCCTTTCATTTAAGAACCCAGCTGATGTCCAAAATCTTGGGGGTGGACTTGATATCCTACGTTTCTTTGGAGGACTAATTTGATTATTTACTGATGGTATTCTATAGGATGACATTAAGACTTGAGAAATTGCTTAATCGTTTTTCTTTCCTTTCCTTTTATTGAATTTAAAAATATTTTTACTTTTTTCCTACTCTGTTATTCTAATTTACTAGATGCATTTTCTTTTCGGGAATGCTAATTATGAATTTTGTGGTTGCAACAATCCAGTGTGCTCTTGCTGCTATTGTGATCTCTGCTGTGATGGGTCTGGTAAGAATTCCATTTTGTGCCTTAGGATTAATTTCATGTTCAACAATAATAATGAGTAGTTAAAAGAAGTATATGCTTTTTAGGTTTGGGCCTAACTCAACCCCAAAAGCTAGCTTGTGGGGTGAGGATTGCCTCAAATTATAACCAATATTCCGGCCATATCACTATTTACGGCTCCACTTTTTTCCAATGCAAAAAAAAAACTATCGAGTAAAACTTCCAGTGTTATGTGGTCAAACTGGAAAATATACAACTACAATAACCGCCTTTTGCACTGAATGGGTTGGCTATAAATATTTCTTAATGGTTTGGTTCTACACTTGTTCATACTTCATACTGTTATGAGATTTTATTTGATGTTGTTAACATGCACTAATTTAGTTTGGTGTCATCGCTGAATCTAATCCTGTGCAAAAATACAATTATCTTAGATTTTAGGCCTAACTTAACCCCACAAACCGTCTTCTAAGGTGAGAGGAATGCCCAAGCCGTATTAGCACTATTTAGACCATATCTCTGGGCAATGTTGCTAAACACAACCTTTCACGCCCGACACAATGAAGGTGATGGAGGCTGCAATGAAGGCCGAAGTTGCCACAATATGGGTAGCCTTGTTTCATAAATAAATATCTAGTTTGTATCGATTGTCTTGTTGTCTAAACCATGGTTATCAAATCGGGATACATATCGTGTATCGGAAGACCTATTTTTTGAATTGTGTATCGTATCGTAAGATACATGATCAAAAAAATATATAACTTTTTTAAGTAAAACTAAGTAACATAAGTAAAAAAAACACATGAACTTCAAAATAATTCAAGTCATAAATAAACGTAACATGTGTTTGATTCAACCCCTATAAAAATAAGGCAGAAAGTTTAAAAAATCGCATTTCAGGAGGGAGTACAGACCAAAAACATAGTGTGCAAGGTTTGTTTCTTATTCAATCTAACTTGGGGTATTTCGAAGGATTACTTTTGGCTTATTATATACCATTTTAAAAAAATTTCCATAAAAAACCACTTGAGCAGGCATTTTAGCAGTGCGAATTCGTATCGTAATATTCAACAAAATCCATGAATGGTAAGATTCAACAGAGTGAATCGGGATTCATGATGGGATTCAGGTGCAAAAAAGATACACACTAAGACACGTATCGTTTTTGTTTGATTTCATATCAAATCGGGATACGAATCGTATGTATCGTAAGATATAACCATGGTCTAAACCATATTATTTTGTAATTTATTAATTCAACCAATGCTATATTGTAGAAAATTTTAGTTTAGCTTCTAAATCTTGTTTGTCTAAACTCAACTTATAAAATTTTGTTGGGTATTAATTTTTCCACTTCTAAGCATTTACTTTAATTTTTTGACATGATTTTTTCAGGTAGATTATGATGAGGCCATTTTTTTGTGGCGTGTAAATAAGAAAGATTTTTTTCTTTGGATAATTACTAGCACTACAACATTGTTCCTTGGTATTGAGATTGGAGTACTAGTTGGGGTGAGTACAAGGTGAACTTTGTTAGGCTAATAAGCCTTTCCCCCTTTTTGTTAGAAATTCTTCATATCCTGACGAATCTCCTTAGTGAGGCTGAAGTCTCTATCTGGTCATGCATTTCCGTTGTTGAATCATTTCTCAGGATATTGCTGTCATTCAATAATGTAAAATCGATTACCTGCAAATTGACTTGCAAAAGTTGTTGCATAATTGCATTTTCTATATGCTATGATAATTACTTTTCTGACTTAATATGGGTTTTGAATTTGTAGGTTGGGGTATCACTTGCCTTTGTCATTCATGAATCAGCAAATCCTCATGTTGGTAAGTTGATTTGCCTACGTTCAGAACTTATGTATGCTGTTAAAAAAAGTATCTATTTATCGAGTCATATCATTTTACAGACATTATTCTCCCCCCTGAATATCAAAGAATTGTGTCACTCATCTAAACTGAAAACCTATCTTACATTCTTACTGATAACAACCTTGAACCTAAAATGATAAGGTTAGACCAGTCGTGGGTAATTATATATCAGGATATTATAGAACAATACATTTATCGACTTTGTAAAGATCACTTTTCTGATAAACAGAAAACTTCAATATTATAGAACCTATCATTATTATTAGATGTACCCTAAAAGAGTAAAGTGTGATTCAAGCAAAGTGCATATGAAATATTGAATTATGCCTAAATATGAATATCACTCAACTTGAAAGAAACAAGACTAGAATATTTATTACTCCCTCCCTCCGCGGCTCCGCCCCATTTTCTGAGCTTCTAGCCAAAAAATCTGTCTCATTTTAATTGTCGTTTTACAATAACAATGAAGCATTAATACTTTTCTCCCTATTATACCTTGAGCATTAATGTAGTTTTTTTTTCAATACTTAATTATTCAGAGAGAGAGAGAAAGAGTAACAAAGTTTATTAGGAAAATATAAGATAATTATCGTAAATTCTGCACTATTAATTGTTTTTCTAGTCTGTGTGCCACAACCCTAAACATAAAATAAAATGGGACGGAGTTAGTATCGGTATAAGAAGACAGGAAACAAAACATAACAAATAGTAATAATGGGATACACCCAATACGGAAAAAAATATCTAGAATATGATAGGACCGTTTGTTTTAGGTTTCAATGGACTAAACCACTGAGTTAGGATATTTGGATTTGGTTCTGTTAAAATTACATTCTTGTTACATTAATTCATTGGCTCATATTTTAATCAGATATTGTGAGGATTGTATTTCAAAGTACAAAGTATGTTTTTTGAAATTACAGTTATAAAATAAGTACCGATGCACGCCTGTAGTTTTTTTAGATGTAGAAATGTTTACTTTTCAAGTTTATATTTTAAAATTTATGAATAATTTATTCTTACATATAAATATAGTGATAGTCTTCTTCTATTTTTCTAAACCGGTTTCTCATGGGATTTGAGGATATAATGTGTGGTGTATAGATGTGTGTATTGATAGATAGATATGATGCAAACCTTGGTTTGCTAATTTTTTTTTTGTGTGTGTGCTGCAGCTGTTTTGGGTCGTTTGCCAGGGACAACTGTTTATAGAAATGTTAAACAGTATCCTGAAGCATATACATACAATGGAATTGTAATTGTTCGGATTGATGCTCCTATTTATTTTGCAAATGCCAGTTTCATAAAGGACAGGTAACAAGAAATGGGTTTTAATTGACATTTTTCCAATCAAGATTGTTGTTTATTTCACTTAGAGTTCTATAACAGGTTGCGAGAATATGAAGTTGTTGCTGATAGTTATACAAGACGTGGTCCAGAGGTTGAAAGAATACATTTTGTGATTGTAGAGATGGCGCGTAAGTGCTGCTTACCCTGTGTACAAAGAAGCATAAACTGTATTGTTCATGTATCTGATCACTATTATGAGCTAACATATTTTCAAGCATGCTGGGATTTTAATCCTTGAAGCTTTTTGTTTTCTTTTTTTCTTGTTAGTTGTCTTTAATTTTATGGTTGTTGGGAATATTTTCTGATAGGAATCAAATATATTGATACGAGAATTGGAAAATAATGGAGCTTACAAACAAAGGTTTAACCCTCTGTAAAACAGAACAAAATATAGAAATACAGAAAGAAAAAAAAAGACAATAGGATAGAATCTTCCCTAAGCTACACAGCTTGCCCAAAACCTTACGAAAATATTTCCATACTCTTCTACGTCTCCCTCATTCCCTGTATACTCTAATACCTTCCTAATTAAAGAACACCTATAAGGTTGTATATTTTCTAAAATGCTCTCAAGCCATCTTTAGAAGCAATCATATAGCTACTATCTTAGTCCTTACCAACCTTCCATTGATTATCGTCTGTTGGTGTACTGGCCGTTGAAAGGAGTCTTGCTCATCAGGTGCTCATTGTTTCTGTGGGTGCTAATGGTTCTAACAGTTCACTGACTTGAAATAGTAGTCACAACTCACAACATCATTTACTCATCATTTATTGACACATACATGATAATATTGATACCCAAGGATATAGCTGCCACCAAGTCATATAGTTGAAGTCTCTACATATGATTATGCTCAAAATAGTTTACTTGTTTGTTAATGATACAATTATTCTTAATTTTATGTTTTGCGATTGCGTGGTACTTATGTAGTTATGTTAGTTACCTTACACTCGTGAATCACATGAACATCGTACCGAAGTTCTTAAGTGTTGTTTTCTACTATACTTGCTCATAAACTCAATTATGAAGTGGATGATGGTGACAATTGAGCCTTTTTTATTCTAAGAACGTGGTTATGATGACTGCAGCTGTGACCTACATAGACTCTAGTGCTGTTCAGGCTTTGAAAGACTTGTATCAGGAATATAAATTACGAGACATCCAGGTAGAATGAGATTTTGGACTTCAAACGATTATTCGATTTATGAAATTATCACCTCAAGTTTACTAATGTTCCCAACAACCAACTTTGGTTTTTTTTTTTCATTTTGCAGATTGCAATATCCAATCCAAACCCAGAAGTTCTGGTTACCTTGTCTAAAGCCGGTCTGGTGGAGTTGATAGGCAAAGAATGGTACTTTGTGAGAGTGCATGATGCTGTCCAAGTTTGTTTGCAGCATGTTCAAAGCTTGAAAACAGGATCTGAGAGGTCACAATCGTCACTCTCTTCATCAGAAGACAAACCAAGTTTCTTTGGACAGTCGTTTAAACAAAGAGAGGAGAACAGCTCAACTGCCGACATAGAGTCTGGTAATGGCAGGCCTCCACTCTACAGGAACAAAGATTCCCAATCAGAGCCATTGTTGCCAAAAGAACGTTGAAGTCTGCTATGTATTGTGTATTAAAAAAAAATGTAGTTAGCCATTCTTTCAGAAAGTTTTTCCAATGAATAGGTGAAACGCTGTGTAATCAAGGTAATGTGCAAAAATAATGTGTAATACTTGATTGGCCAGCTGTTGTAAAATATATACTAAATACAGTTTATTGAAAGAATTTTTATGTGTATATTTTATGTTCTAGTATGCAACTCTCCTGTCCATTGTGTATTACTAATTTAATTCCTGGATTGTTTTAGCCAAAAAGTTGGGATCCTTTACTTTCTAAAAATATTTTTTGTTTTTATTTTCTAAAAGTTGTATTCATTTTATATTGCTAACAAGAAAATGAAAGACTCATATAGTAAACAATTGTCATAGAAAGAAGAAAGATTAGTTAAAGAGCATGAACTTTTTTTTGTTAAATTAAGGTATCCTCTACACGCAATTGTAAAGACCAACCTCCTGAGGTATTGAGATCTATTTAAGGGGTTGACTTTTACCACAAAATCTTTTTCCATATGCATAGTGAGAGATCAAAACAATTTCTCTACTGAGGGAAACAATAGTTTATAATATTTTTTTCAAAAAATATTAAATGTTTACAAAATATATAATTTCCTTACAAAAAAATTCTAAAGTATCTAAACTTTTACAAATTACAAAACTAAAAAGGTAAAACTAATATCAATTTATTATTATTTTTATTTATTATTGTGAATTTTAACATTTATTTTTAAAAATTTATCTTATGGGGGGCAAAATAAAATTACGACATATGTTTGTAAAGAAAAAAATTATCCAGTAGGGGCATTTGCCCACAATTACTACAACTTGTATCCGTCCCTGCATACACACTAACTAGGGATCGAACTCTTGACCAGATAGTTATGGAATCCAAGTATCTCTATCAATTGTGCTAACCATGTTGGTAATGAGAATGAATTTTGGGAACGATGAAAATAGTGTCTTGTTGGCATTTTTAAAGGAAGGAAATTGAAGTGATGTTCTATAGATGTTGATTGTGCCGTTTTCTTTTCTTTTTTGGATATAAAAGGAGAGGCACCAAGGCCAAGAATCAATTACGACATAGGAAGTCCCTAATCTGTTCCAGCATCAAAGAATTAGGATGGTCACTAGGCCAACCATTTGTAATTAAGCTAACAGCTACCAAAGAGTCCACTTTCAAACCAAATATTTTTGAAACACCATTCCCAAGCGATGTAAAGGACATAATAATATAATTTTTCTTTGGGTCAACATATAGACCTTGTAACTCAACTAGGAAAACGGTTCCCATACCAAGGTTTTGGGCAAAACTCACAAGCCACAAAACGCTAGAGTCTTTTAAAACTCCACAACTAGCCTGAGATTCCAAAGGAGTAATAGAACCAATCAAGTCCCCCGCAAAGAGAGGGAGTAGATAGAATAGAGAAGAAGGGTAACTAAAAGGCAAGAAGAAAGAGATAGAGAAGATGAGAAGATGAGGAGAGGATCCATTATCCATACCCACACTAATCTTGAAATCAACAGTCTCATAAGAACCAAAATAGCATCTGTACTCTCATACAAGTGTTTAAATGTTTTCTGTCAATAATAATAATAATACGTGCCAAAGAAAAGAAAGCCAAGCAGCTCCGAATAAAATTTCCCCCACACGAATATGTTTGTAGTTGAGTCCCACATCGGTTGGAGTTTCGCTAATGAGGCAACACCTAGGTTATAAATAAGAAGGTACGCGCAACATGAAAACTTGCCTTAAACTAATGAGTAAGGAAAACAAAGCGAGCGGTGGGAGCCGGTCGCAGCATCCATAAAATGGTGCAAGAATTTATGGAGGGGTGATAGGCTGGCCGTGTGTTGACGCTGCTTACTTTGCAGAACTCACATGTGCGGGCCTCCCACATCCAACCCCACCCCAATTGTAGTTACAAAATTTTACGATTAAACATTTTTTTGAAGATGTTATTGGTCAATTTTAACTAAAGTTGGTCTAATTAATTTATTTATTATTTATTAATAATATTTTCCGGTCAGTGGTGACCCAGAAATAGGATTTTCTCGCAAATCGTATAATACACTGTTTCTGCCTTTTTGTTCCATTACATGCCCTGTAGCTTCGATTCGTTTCGTTTTCTACCTTTGTTAGTGAGTTTTTAGAATTTTTAAATACACTCCCATTTTGGCAGTTTACACCCATGTCAGTTTTTCTTTCATTTTCTTTTCTCAAAATGCTCCTGTTTGTAAATATATCTTCAGACGTTGTAAACATCGTCCAGGTAATTAAGCCATCCATAAGTTTATATAAGGATGATTTAAGCCACCCATACAAATATTTACATTTTTTTTACACCAATATATATATATATAGACACTAATAACTGGTAGTTTGTTTTTGTAAATTTATGGCCTTGGATACTCTGCTTCCTACTCTCTCCCCTTAGCCTCTTTATCTCTTTTAATTTCACTTTCTTTCGTTATTATTTATAATTTTTTAATCATCTTCTTTCTTCTCATACCCTTATTTTTTGTCAAATTTTCATACCCTTATATTTTGTGATGGAGAAGAAGAAGGAAAGGAGAAGATAAAGCCACGATTGAAGTTCACTCCACTCTCATCTGCCAAAATAGCTAGCTAGATGGAGGGAGGTGCAACATCAAAATTTTTAAGAGAACAACCGTTCTTGGCCAAAATCTCCGCTAGTCAATTAACTTCTAATAAGTAAGATGAATATGGAATTAAGCAATTAGCTAGTGTGACTGAAAATATTCCATTTTGTTTCTTATAAATAGGTTCAAAGGTATAGTAGAATTGATGGATCCTTGAAAGTAGCACACATGAATTCCTTTTGAGTATAATGGTCATTAATGACATGGTCTTTGGAGTCATAGTTGGGGAACTCATATAGCTAAGAGAGAAAGTTCATCTCTTGACATAATCACTTGATCGAAAAAAGTGAATAACTATTAAGAGCTATTGGCCGATTACCTAGGCTAATTTTCAAGTTCGATAACAAAACTAACGTAATGTATACACAAAAACTAGGTCACAACGACAGGAAAAGAGTAAATTTTTAGTTGAAGCATTTTTGTCGTTAAATGAGGCCTTTTTATTTTATAAAAGTTAATGACAAATATTTTTTATTGATAAATCTAAAGCTAGGGCTTTATTAGTCTTACTCCCTTGACTCTTAATGATGACAATCATTTGACATCTAAGATTAATGGATCAATTAATCCATTTGAGGATGCTGCAACAAAGTGGATGAGTCAAGGAGTTGAGGAGAGTGGCGGACCCGGGACCCCGGGGTCAGGGGTGTCAAATTTTTTAAGACCGGTGTCAAATGGGTGCAAAACTTGGTCTACTAGTACAATTTCAAATTTTCAGGGGTGTCAAAATTAAAATTTCAGGAGATTTAGGCTATTTATATAAGGTGTTTAGTGCAAAAAAAATATTCCAGGGGGTTCAACTGAACCCCCTGGCTTGTAGCCAGGTCCGCCACTGGTTGAGGAGTCCTCCTCCAAAAATTCTTTAGTGATAAGTTATAGTTTGGGTCAGGAGAGTGAACTTTTAGACCAATGGGTGCACACCGTGAATGCATTTTCTAGGTTTGAATATTATTGTGGCCCAAACTCTACTCAGAAGGTATCTCATGTGAATGCGTAGTTCTCAACCTACAGACTCAGCCAACTTGGTCTCAGTCATGAAAGAAAAGCAGGTAAGAGCAAAAAGAACAAAGGAAAAGACACTACCAAGTGTATCGGTTCTCAAGAGGACTCGAGTGACGATGTCCAAGAAGCAAGGAAAACGTGGGAGATCGGTAAGCAGCTACGATTATACACAAATATGGAGGAGGAAGTGATCTGGCTGGAACCTAACACACCTTCGTAAAAGCAAGAGGAAGAGGACCACACCAAGGTGATACAAATAAGGTATTTTAAGTCCCAACTAGCCTACATCACTCAACTTTGGTGTTATTCTCAATAGAATGGCAAGAGGTGTGTGACTTGAGTATCAAGTATTGGGAGTGCATATGATAGATTTATGATGGTATTGGGAGTGTTATACCACAAATTTGTCCATGTTCCCTTTTAGGTACGCATTTTTTGTACCCCACCTCGATACAACATACCCCCACCAAATACTTTTTTTTCCCATTTTACCCCTGAATATTTGGCAAAAACGGATTTATCTAATAAATAGATAAATCCGTTATGTATTAAATGAATAACGGATTTATCTGTTTGTTAGATAAATCCGTAGTTAAATTATAACAACAGATTTATGTTTTTAGTAGATAAATCCGCAATTATAAAATGCACTACGGATTTATCTACTAAAAACATAAATCCGTAGCCTTTATTTAAATCCGTTAGCTTTATATAAATCCGTAGCCTTTATTGATAATTCTGTTTCCCATTTTTCTTCAAGTCAAACAGATTTATCTATTTAGTAGATAAATCTGTAGTTATAAAATGAATTGCAGATTTATCTACTAAATAGATAAATCCGTAGTCTATTTTTTAACTACAGATTTGTCTATTTAGTAGATAAATCCGTAGTTTTAAAATGAACTGCGGATTTATGTACTAAATAGATAAATCCGTAGTCTATTTTTGAACTACGGATTTACTGAGGTGGGGGTACTAAATACATAAATCCGTAGTGCATATTTTCAACAACAGATTTATCTTTTATTTAGATAAATCCGTTAGCCATTTTACTAAGGGGCATTCTGAGAATAAAAAAATTTGTGGGGGATATAATGTATCGATGTGGGGGTACAAAAAACGCGTGCCTCCAAAAAAAACAAGATTCTTTAATTTTTTTATTAATTTTTCATCGTTTACTATTTTATTAATTTTTCAAAAAAAAACGGCGGGGCTCAAAATCCCAAATTTCATCATTTACTATTTTTTATTAATTTTTTAATTTTTCATAATCTCCAAAAAAATCTAAAAAAATTTGCATAACCTTATTTTAGTTTTATTAGATTTTTAGTGGTGTTTTTATAATTTTTAAATTAGATTTGACTCTTTAACGGTTTTTAGGTAGTGTTTTTATAACCTTTTTAAAAAAATTTAAATAAAAAAAACTATTAGATAAATCCGTTTTGAATATTTTCAAAACGGATTTATCTAATAAGTAGATAAATCCGTTATTATAAATTTACAAAACGGAATTATGTGTTGCTAAGGTAAATCCGATTTGCAAAAATATAAAAACGGAAATAGGTAAATCATTTTTCTTCTAAACGGATTTATCTAATTTAAAGATAAATCCATTTTGGAAAAAACACTAAAACGGGTTTATCTTTAAATTAGATAAATCCGTGTGAAGAAATTTACAGGGGCATTCTGGGAATAACAAATTTTGTGGGGTATAGAGGAATATGGTGGGGGTACAAAAAATAACCCTTAACTTTTTAGCCCAATGATTAAAGAAGTTCCAATATAGGGCCCAATCTATACCTTGTTTAAAGGCTCATACTTCTTACCCACACTCTCCTACTCACCACACACACCCCTAAACTTCAAATATTCCAAGATTACCCTTCCCCAAAACTAATTTCTCCCACACTCTCCCTTCCTCTTCTTTACTTCTTCACCCCCCTCCCTCTTTCACCTTCCCACTCCCTCTCACCACCACCACCACCACCACCACCATCACCACCACCTCCTCCCACTCATAGCCACCACCACCTCCCACTCACCACCATTTCTTTCTCCTTCTCACCACCACCACCACCACCACCTTCCCCCTCTCACCACCACTACCACCACCACCACCACCTCCTTCTCTCTCACAGCCACCGCAATCCCCTCTAACTACCACCACCACCACCACTACAACCACATCCTTCTCCCCTCTTTTCTTCTCCTTCACCACTCTCACCACCTCCATCTCCTCTTTCTCTGTTACTCGTATTTGTTTCTGCATTTAGAGATGGAACCGTTTAAAAAATTTTGGAAAAACACAAATCCGACACTATAGTATCGAACCTTGTTTTTCAATTTAAAAAAAAACAGATTTAGTGAGTACGACACTATGTACGTCACTATGAAGTCGAACCAGTACAGTACCATTGTGCCGTACTTGTTAAAAATCATGCAATGGGGGGTGTTTGCTAAGACATAAGCCACGACACTATGATGCCAAAACCGATACAGTATCATCGTGTCGTACCCGTTGAGACCCAGAAAAAAATGGATTCGCTTGGAATTTTTTTATTCATTAATGGTATTTTGGTCATTTCATAAGTTTTGGGGTGTGTTGCGAACAGCGGGAGTTGTAAGAAGTATTGGCCTTTTTAAACTTCCTAACAATTGGTCCATATATTATATTCGGACCTGTGCATAAGCTTTGCTAGCTTGGGCTTTTGCCCTCTTTTGTGAAGCACTTTTTTTTATTTAAAAAAAATGATAGTTGACAATTTTTTTTTTGACAATTTGGGCCCAGATAGTTGACAAAAGTTGAAAAATAGATTTAAAGATTATTAGATTACAAAAAATAATTTTTTTGACAATAATTACAAATTACAAATCTCCAAAACATAATTAACCACAAACTGTTGTAAAAAAAAATAATTAACCACAAACTATTGTGTCAAACAAAACCACAAACTAAAAAATAGAAATTACACAATTACCAAAAATATATACAAAATTACCAAAAAAAAAATCGAAATAATGACTATGAAATCAGCAACAGCCGTCCCTCATCTTTCAACAATTCTTCCCTCATGCTTCAAACCCTAAACCTAAATGCTGAAATAGGAAACAATTCAACCTAAACCTAAATGCTGAAATAGGAAGCAAATCAAGTTAGGATCAATCAAAATTCCAATTAGCATCAATTAACATTAATTTTTGATTCTAAATAATGCTTATAAATAAAGACTAAAAATCATTCGGAATGGGAGGAGAAAAGCTAGAATTTCAATTCAGAGGCAAAGAATTAAGGACTCAAAATCAGTGTTCTAATTCACTAATTTTCAAACACAAAGAGAAGAGGGCAGGGAGCAGAACAAATAGGACGAAAGAAAACTGAGGAGCAGAAAGTTGGAAAGAAGGTTAGTTTCATTCTATTTTCTATGCTATATCAATTCTGAATTGAAATAAAATAAATATAAATATTTCTATGAAATACTTTTAATCATTGTTATTGCTATTTGTATTCTACTCATGTGTTCTTAGCCTATTTCAGTATCGCTTAGGATAAAAAAATATTAAATTTGAAGGTGTTTAGTCTTGGTTCTATATACTATTAGTGTTAATCATGTATTAAAAAATTAATTAACAGTAATAAATCTGGGCTGAATAAACAAGATAATAATCAGAGTTCAAGAATTGAAAGTAGAAGAAAACAGGGCTCAAAGAAGTTAATAGATTAAACCTAATATTTAGAGGCTAAAAAAGCAGAAGTAGATTAATAATAGAAATGGGATGAAAAAGAAATTGGGACTAAAAGAGATAAAAAATAAATTATTAGGGAAGGAAGAGAGCAGAAACAGATCTGATACAAAAAGAAATATAGAAACAAAACTTACCTCCGGCCACCGTACGCGGTGTCGCCGTCATCGTAGCCGTCACCCCGTCCCTCCCTACTTGTGTGTGCGGCGCTCCTAAAATAGAATTGGGGTTCCAAAAAAACTGATCTTACCTTATGTACGTTCCCATGTTATTTTATTATTTATTTTGTTTTAAAAAAATTTAAATATCAGACTTATATTCACACCCATTCTTTTTAGTTAGGCTAAAGCGCTTCGGGGTCCCTTATCTTTATTTAAAATAACGAATTAGTCATTTATGTTTTTTTTGTCCCAAATAAGTCCTTTATCTTTCAAATTTTTGACACATAAATCATTTTTTTGTTAACAATTGTTCAAAAAAATGATTTATGTGTCAAAAATTTGAA